>CM033469.1:65673054-68073387 GCA_019447015.1 Hymenochirus boettgeri | reverse complement strand
GCCTTGTATATTCGATGACCTTCAAAGTAGCCTTGTATATTCGATGATGTATTAATGGCAGTATTAATAAAGCATCACAAAGTCCATTTTCTGTGAGCAATCATCTAGAAACTTTTGAAATGGTGTTGATGCATTTCTGGGGGCTTTTCAATGTCCTTTTACTTACTGTAGGGTGTTATTATAATACTACGGTCAAAAAAAAATCCCAGGGAGTGTTTCCCAATACACACAATAACAAATAAGTGTCCAGTAGCATATTTTACATATATTTGTGGAAACTTCCACTGGGGATGTTAGACTCATTTAATACCTACTTATAAAGACACCTTGCTATGTTAAATAATTACCACTAGACTCGTAGCCCATATCTAGTCAGCAAAATGTTTATAAAACAAACTTCCTGTACACCCAAGCTATTTTTGAGGTACAACAGGCTACTTTGAAGGTCATCGAATATACAAGGCTACTTTGAGGGTCAAGGCTACTTTGAAGGTCATCGAATATACAAGGCTACTTTGAGGGTCATCGAATATACAAGGCTACTTTGAAGGTCATCGAATATACAAGATCACCATATTCAAGTATTGTATAAGTATAGAGTCCTGTTTTTCAATTCACACAAAAAAATACACCCCAGCATACAATCGTAGTAACGTTTTCTCTGGTCTATTTTCCTGTGTAACATACAAAAACATATAGCTGGTTACTTTCTAAGTTCATGCTGACTGTTACCAGGAATTGTGAATGTTACTGTTCAATATCTGATATGTGTTCCAACTAGAACGTTAGGTTTCAATAAACAACTTAATGTTAACGTAACTTAGACTCTTCACACTTTTCAAGGACACTGTCTTCATCCTCCGTGTTTGGGTCTATATCTCAGAAACATTTGCATATTGCAACTTTGAAAATTTAAACTTTTCTGAAGCAGAATAGACTATACAGGTCATAACATCTCAGCGCTTGCTTTTAAAAATGAACATCCACAATACTGCAGATCATGAACTAAATGCTTAAAGTAAAAAAATAAGACAAAGGGGCTATTTATAAAGGATTGTCTTTTTCCCAAATAATTAGCGCAGCACATCGCAGCGAAATCGCCATTTGGGGCTTCGTTTCGCCTTATTTATAAAAAGGCGAAAAAAAAACACTTCGCGGATAAAAAGCCAACGGCGCGATAAAGAGCAAAGTATCGCAGCGAAAACTTAACGCGCATCTAAGAAGCTGCATTGTGAAAACCTTCGAAACCAGAAAAGCCCACTAGAAAATGATGTCAAGTCAAAATGGCCACCTCACATTTACCAAGAATCAGCCATGTCTTATTTAGTCAATCTTCTTAGAATTTCTCAATTGGAATACAATTTTCTTTGCACTGCACATTCGCCTTTCTAATGCGCGTTCGCCTTTCTAATGGCGTCAGCCTTTCTAATGTGCGTTCGCCTTTCTAATGTGCGTTCGCTTTCTAATGCTCGTTCGTTTTCCAAGGCTATTCATTCTAATGCGCGATCGCCTTTCTAATGTCGCTTTTCCAAGCATATTACATTCTTATGCGCGTTCGCCTTCTATGTCGCTTTTTCCAAGGCATATTACATTCTTATGCGCGTTTCGCCTTTCTAATGTCGCTTTCCAAGGCAATTACACTCTAATTGCGCGATCGCCCTTCTAATGCGCGTTCCCTTTTCAAGGCATATTACCCATTAGAATGCCTTTTCGCTCAACAATGACTTTCACCACCTTCGGGGTCGCGCTAATCTTTTTTTTTCGCTCTTTTTAACGCAAAAACCACCTTTCGTCTCTTTTATAAATCGCGTTATGCTTTTTGCTCCTTTTTCGCTAAATTAACCATTGCGAAATAAGGCGAAAAGGTTTACGATTAGCTCCGCGGAACGGTTTCGCCATCGTTAACGCTACCTTTATAAATAGCGTAACTGTCTTTTGGTGAAAACCATGCAAAAGCGAATCGAAAACATTTTGCTACTTTCGCTCTTTTATAAATGATGCCCCAAGTGTCAATGTTTCGTATTCTTTGCTCTCTCTGTGTGGTATTACTTATTGCTGTCAGTTGGGTACTTCTCCCTCTTACGTAAATGCATTGGGCGTACTATAATTAAGTAGGCTTGATATGCAAACTGCTTTTTTTTCTGTATCTGATTGCTAATAGAAAGTGGGATTTCTACAGTTTACTTCAGTGTTATGATCTCACTCATCATGAATCCTGTTTGGGATTCTGGCAGTGTTAGTATTATGAACCTATTTTTCTTGTCTGCCTCTCATAAAGCCGCAAGTGGAAATGGTGTGTAGCTCTGCATTAGGGGGCGGTGACAGTTATGTAGCTACTAGCTCATGGAAAATATGTATCTTCCCCTTCCTATCAGACTGCTGACATAAGGGATAGAGACCTCACACACGGGCCATTTTCCCTTGAAAATAGGATTAAAATAAAGACTATTTCCGGTTGTTAATAACCTTTAAATTAAATAAACTGATTAGCTTGCCCTATGAAATGGCTTAGCATTTTCTATAATGCTTGCCTTCAAAACCCTTACTCACTAATGTACTAATGTTAATCTTCCAAATGACTGCATATTTTACCACAATTTTAATGTAATGTTAATGGTATTTATAGTGTAACATGGAAGAGCAAGAATATGCTTGTGAAGGTCCTCAAAAGAGAATTACTTTTAACTCCACCTCCTCCCTGGGGTGAGTACCTGCTACTTCATCCCATCTGGGGTTTAGTAGGAAACTCTAACATTTGCAATCACCAGGTCTGCCCGCCCCTTCCTCAGTCTAGGACTTGACCGATGGTTACACTTCTTGCAGATTGCATTTTCCTATAGGTCATCTCAAACAAAGCAGAGTACAATGCAGGATGTGGACCAAACCCATCAATCGCATATTTAGTATCTCCAGCAATCCTTTTAAAACACAGGAATGATGACCAAGTGGTTCAGGTCATATCCTGGTTTTTGTAATGAGAGGGTGGTGCGTTAAAGGGTTAATTGGCCTTTAAGGTTTTACCATGAAGATTGAATCAAGTCTACAGGTTCAATTAAAGCATTGCAGGAAAGTTTCTCCTGGCTCAGCTATCACATTGCAATATTGAATTTTATACTCTCCCTCTTTCACTGGTTATTATATGAAGGCTAAGGGTACATACTGAAACATAAGGTCATCAGATACATCCTTATATTCTCACGGGCACTTTCAAAATGTACAGTATAGTAGAGTTTTCAGTACAGCATCAAACCCCACAGGGGAATTTGGTGACCCCCAAATCTATCTGGTTCTTGGAACAATGTTACAATGTGATTCTGCAATAGCTGTTCAGTTCTTTATAATTAGTGAAAACATGCAGCAGATGGATCATTGAACGTTAGTGTTAAAAAACTTTAAAATATATTGGCTGCAGCTAAGGAACAATCATCACACAGGTCAATGTGTGATTATATAAATGTGCTATAAACTTTTTGCTCTTATTATTCAATTTGGAATTGGTCTATTAACCTAGAAATTAGCATGGACACACCCCCTCCAGACACTCGCCCCTTCAAAACCACAATTAGCTGCAAACCTTGTATACTCCCACTTCTACATTTAGCTGTAATCACCTGCGCCCACCTCCCCACACACCTCTAGCTTGTACCCCGAGGCATGACTCATCTCAGGTAGTGTATCCACTAACAGTTGCACACCCCATATAGTAACATAGTAATTGAAGTTAAAAAAAGACATACGTCCATCAAGTACAACCTATTCACCCTACCTAACAGTTGATCCAGAGGAAGGCAAAAAAAAAAAAAAACTGCTAAAGGGGGGTTCCTTCCTGACTCCAAACTGCAATCGAAAAGTATCCCTGGATCAACCATATCTATATGTATTAATACCAGTTATTCTTCTCAAATTTTTATTTTTTGTTAGAGACTTTCCAGGCATTTTTAAAGCCATTTAGTGAACTTGCCATTACACATCTGCTGAAATATAAACTTCTTTTCTTCCAACCTTAAAGGATGTCCATGATTCCTCTGATATGGCCTATTAGTGAACAATGCACCAGAAGTTCATTGTAAGGCCCATAATATATTGTATACGGTTATCATATCCCCACGCAAACGTTACTTCTCCAATGTAAACAGCCCTAACTGTCTAATCTGCCTGCTATTCAAGCCCCTCCATTCCCTTATTAATTTAGCTGCCCT
This sequence comes from Hymenochirus boettgeri, assembly GCA_019447015.1. NCBI lineage: Eukaryota > Metazoa > Chordata > Amphibia > Anura > Pipidae > Hymenochirus > Hymenochirus boettgeri. The sequence continues at coordinate 68,069,188 of CM033469.1, read as the reverse complement.
TCTCGGAGCTGCTTCCATTTCCAAGATGTCCCTTTTGTATATGGATTCCAAAACTGCACTGCTATTCCAAATGAGGCCTTACCAGTGCCTTGTAAAGAGGGAGATTAATCTTCTCTCTTGAATCTATTCCCCTCCTTATACAAGACATCTTGCTAGCTCGAGATGTTGCTACCTGGCATTGTTTTTCTACAGCTAAGTCTGTTATCTACCAGAACCCCCAAATCTTTTACCATTACAGATTCACTTAACACTAGTTATTTATGGTGTAGGTGGCACAGGGATTATTAATCCTAAATGCATCACCATACATTTTTCAAACATTGAATCTCATCTGCCATTCTGCTGCCCATTTTGATAATCTATCTAGGTTTGCTTGCAGCCTTGCACATCATTTGAAGTTTCCAAAGCTCTGCCATAGTTTAGTGTCATCACAAACATGATAACCTTGCTGTCAATGCCACCTTCTAAGTCATTTATACAGATTAAACAGAAGCGGCCCCAGTACAGAACCGTGAGAACTTTAGCCCACATAGATGTAGCTCCATTAACCACCAATCTCTGTTGTGATCCAATAACCAATTCTCTATCCATGAACAAATGTTTTCTTCAGGCCAACAGTCCTCAGTTTATACATTAGTTGCCTATGTGGCACAGAATCAAAAGCTTTTGCAAAATCCAAGTATTCCTACTCGCTTCTTCATAAAAACCAATTACATTTGTCTTGCATGATCTATTTTCTCATAAATCCATGCTGCTCTACTAATAAGATCAGTTCTAGAGACAAAGTCAATGATATGATCCAGTAACAAGTTTTTTTTTTTTGAATATTGTATTACATTGGCTTTTTTCCAACAGCGTCACATCCCCAGACCAAAATGAATCTGAAAAGATGAGAAACAGTGGTCTAGATAGAACTGAACTAAGCTCTTTTAAAAACCAAGGTGCAATCCATCTGGTCCTGGGGCTTTATTGATATTAACTTTGTCTAATTGTTTTCGTACCATATACTCCATCAGCCAATGTGAATACTCATTCTCCCCTGTATATTATTACAATCCCGCTGTAAGGACTAGGATTCTCAACAGTAAAAACGGTTTAGCAGATTAACCTTATGCATCCTCTACAAACCATCTCAGCCCAATTATTTAATGGTCCCACATTTTCAGTCCTCATTTTTACCATTTTTATTTTGTTAGTGTTTAATTGCCTCTTGCTCTCTTTATTACAGCTTTTATACTCCCTGTAACTGTTCTGTTCCCTCTGATTTACTAACATTAAAAAGCCTTTTTCTTTTTTTCATTCCCTTTTTACTGAGCATTAAGCCATGCAGAAGTGGACCTACTTTTTTTTACACTTGTTCCGTAAAGGTACATATTAGAAATTTAATAGTTTAATATACCTTTAAAAGTGGTCCACATCTGCTCAGTATCTTTACCTAGAAACAATTTCCCCCAGTCTGAACAGTCTATAACCATATCTCATCCCTCAACTTAGCATAGAATGTTACAATTAGGTAACACATCTGCCCAACATAAAAGTAACAGTAAGAGGAAGATCTGATCATAAATAGTTTAGAATGCTACTCTTCTTTATTATTACATTATAATTGGCCAGTTTCTTTCAAATTAATGTCACTTGTTTTGAGAATATTTTTAACTCAGAGCTTCTAATTTACATGGTGGAGGGAATGATTTTCATTTACTATAATTAAATGAAAGGCATAATTTGCAATGATTGCAATACTATCATTATTGTAGAACACCTATGTAGTGCTTGTAACATGTCAAGTGTTCAATTTCTTTACAATTAAAGTTAACTTTATAATGTGAAAATATAATGCAATGTAACATGAAAACATAACCTATCAGGAGATTCAATAAAAGTTCTTAATGTTAAAAATGGTGCTGAGGGGGCTGGCCTGGATTTGCCTGAGTGGACGCAGGGATTAAGGGCTCCCGCTCCGAACCACACAAAAACCAGAGGCAATCACCATAACCCAAAACTATGGGCAAAGAACAAAGAGGACCCCCGACGGGACCCCGAAAAACCCAGGGACCAGCTCCCTGACAACAGGACCTCAGGGACAGCTTTGGCTCAGAGTCCGAGGCCCTGGCCAAGACCAGAGGTCCACCATGAAGGAGGTGCTTGCACCCACAAGCCGCCCGTCCCTTTCAACACAACAGGAGCCGGCCTGCCTCAACTCCTTACCTTCAAGGCACACACTGCCCCAATAACGGAGGACACAGACCGGAGAAGCGGTGAGCCCACTTGGAGGGCCCAGGAACAACAGGGGGGAGGCCTGGGCCCTGACGCTTTCCGATTCATCAAACATTTATATCCCACAGTCTATGCCACGGCGACTGGACAGAGGAAAGCTGGCACCGCTATTTTAATCCATAGAAACACGCCCCATTCAAATTACCAAACATATCTACATGCAGAGGCAGATACATTTTTTACATGGCACACTACATAGCGTAGATCTAGTTTTTGCAATATCTATGCCCCCAACACACCAACCTCGTTTTCTAAAAAGACCCTCCATGGATAGCTACACTGGATTGTCCCAATCTTATGATAGCAGGAAGATTTCAATATGGTCTCACAATACACTCCAGACCCCCTAGTGACCAAGGAGAAACACTATCTAAATGCTACGACAACTATGCGCCAATGTCATCTGTATGACACCTGGAGAATAGAATTCCCTACCGCCCGTCAGTACACCTTCTATTCTCCCCCTCATCACACCCACTCCAGAATAGACTATTTCTGGGTATCGGCCCCCTTACTTCGCCTAGTCTCTACCTCATACATCTCCCCTATCACATGGTCAGATCATGCCCGATAACACCACTTTGAATTCCAATCTCCACAACACAAGGATATGTCAATGGAGACTGAACGAGTCCATACTCAGAAACCCACAGGTCAAATAGACCTCACACATATTTTAAAGCATTATTTTGAACTCAACTTGAACTCAGTCTCTCTCCACCGGAACTCTATGGGAAGCACACAAGGCAGTGGCAAGGACACTGTATTAAATGGGGCTCTAGATTAAAAGGGACACTAAAACACCGCACCGAATATTGAGTGAAGATCTCCAAAATTTTGGAGAAGAACAAAACCAAACTCCTTCAGTAGCCCTTCTCCGTAAAGTCTTAACATATCGAACACAACTTAGAATGCTAGAAATCGGGAAGGTAGAAAAGTCCCTTCTCTGGTCTCGGCAGAAGTACTACGAATTCAGTAACAAACCTCACACTTTATTAGCCAGACGACTTAAAGCAAACTCCCAAACACAAGCCCTACACACTATAGATATAGACTCGGGCCCCAAGCAACCAGTCCCGACCAGATAGCACAGGGATTCCTTCAGTTTTACTCTAAATTATATACCAACGAACAAGCAAAACTCACGGGAACTAGAGAGAAGCTATCCAGGAATACTTGCTCTCCTGCCATCTCCATACCCTATCCCCCATACAATTAAACCAACTTAATAAAGAAATCACGGCACAACAGTTCGAATCAACCTTGAAAGAACTACCCCAAGGGATCCCCATGTCCAGATGGTCTAACATATAATATTACAGAGTATTTCTCCCAACCATAACTCATATATGATCTCATCTTTAATCTTTATTAACGGACAGGACCCCCCTCCTTCTTTCACATCTTCATTCATTACCCTCATACCCAAACAAGGAAAAATCTGACAAATAGGGCAAACTACCGCCCCAATCGCATTATTGAACTCCGACTACAAAATTCACTAAAATCCTGCTAATCCACTAGCTCCACTACCTCCCCAATCTGATCCACAACGATCAGGTGGGCTTCATTACCGGGCGCCAGGCGAGCGATAATACCCGAAGGATTATCAATGTTATAGATATAGTGGTAGAATAAATTGCCTCTATAATATTGAGTCTAGAGACGCAGAAAAAGGCCTTTGACAGGCTAGAATGGCCATTTATGTTCCATACTTTGACAGCCTTTGGCCTGACGGAATTTCATACACGGGCCTTATACTCAACACCAACAGGACAGATTAAGGTTCTAGGGCTCTGTCAGCATAGTCCCGCTGAGCCGGGGTACAAGACAGGGCTGTCCCCTGTCTCCCCTCCTATACGCTTTAAGTATTGAACCTTTAGCGGCAAAGATCGGGAATGCCCAGATATTCATGGCCCAACACCACAAATTGGCCTACAAAATATCTCTCTAACGCGGACGACGTCCTCCTGACACTTACCCAACCACACATATCCTTACCAACCTACACACGTGTCCTTTCGGGGTATGATCTTACTCAGGATATAAAATAAACGAGAGCAAGTCGGAAGCGCTACCACTAAATATGAAGGAAACTGACATAAAACTCCTTAAACACAATTTCCATACTCGTGGAAAACAGACTTCATACAGTATTTGGGCATCAACCTAACCCCCAAGTTCCATAATCTATACACCACTAACTTTGGTCCCCTTTTACACACCATTAAGACCCAAATGTCACAATGGAAAACATACAACATCTGGTTTGGGAGGATTACAGCAATTAAAAATGACAATTTTACAAAACTAAATTATCTATTTTCTACACTACCTATAGATATCCCCCCAAAACTGATTAGAAGTTGGCAAAAAGATTTATTAAATTTCGTATGGGACAATAAAGCCCACAAATATCATGGAAAGTAGCAGTGGCCAGAAATTCCCAAGGGGGACGGGATTCCCAGATTTGCTTAAATATTACTATTCCTCTCAACTCGCCATCTCACACACTGGGCATCTATAACCCGGAGGCAGGTGGGTTGAGATAGAAGGATCTCAGGTCTCCCCAGCACACCTTTTGACATTGGTAACACCTTCCCAAAGCCCCCCCGAGCTTTTTTTACAGGCTCAATGAGAGTCACACACACTATTTGGCTTAGACTCAACAAATCCCACAACCTAATAAATAAAGCCTCACAACTACACCCCCTTTACACAGACCCCGGATAACCTACCAGTTTGATTTCTGCATACTATAGGCCATGGCTCATGTACGGGATTGGATAGTGGCAGTAAGGTGTCAAAACAGCATTGTACATGGCAGACAGTTGGTGTCGAACCCCCCCCACCTCTAGTCCAGTTGTATCTAATTGAATACAACAGATATACCATGACCTGGATGAATCAGGACCTTCACAAGCATATTTCAAATCATTTTGGGAAAACATTCAAACTTGTCAGGCAATATGAAAAGACAGCAAGGAAATTGGCAGACTACAGAAACCACCTGCGATTTAATCTCCGATGCAGACAACAAAGGCTAGTACCATGCAGCATACGTCTGGATTCCACAGTTAAAGGCATCAAAGCCAAACAGATACTGCAAAGGCTCAAACACAGCTCCTAAATGAACGGGTACGACAGACACATTTTCATTTGATGCTTTAATACACAACATTAGTCAACTAGAACAGAACCTGGCCTCACAGCTGCCTGTGGCCATCTGGGAAAGAGTGATGAGTTCACCAAACAAGCACTGCTTTCTCAGAACTGTAAGGGCAAACAAAGGCAACAGAACAAGTTCTCTATTCTGTCATCCCAGAACACCCCCAGAGGAGAACAACTACCATGGATACAAAAGGAGGGAAGTGTCACTTCATCAAACAAGGAGGAATGGGTGAGAAACTTGTCTAACAGGACCCTGACCCAGCCAGAAATGGAAGTCCTTGCCAAGGGCTTGAATTTTGTCATCACTCCTAAAGCCATCCCTTGGTGGATATTATAAGCAGCCACAGAACCTCAATTCACAATAATAAGGTACCACAGAGTGAGGCAGAACAACTTCGCTTTAAGGTATCTGCAGTCTTAGCCAGTGCTAAAACTCCTTCATCTAACCTGACACACAGGAAAGAAGAGCCTTAACATCACTCAAGAAGATTCCAGTATCACTATTATTCTACGGCAGACAAGAAAAGATGCACAGTGGTACTCAACACTCAACTACCATGATAAGGTGACCATGCTCCTGGCCGATAACACACATATGAGGCTTTAAAAAGGGATCCCACCAGCCTTTACAAGAAAAGCATCATAGACTTACTACAAACGCTTCAAAGGATAAAGCCATTGATCGAGCAATGTATCATCACCTCTACCCTGGTGAGGCACATCCATGCATGTATGGACTCCCAAGATACATAAGGAAGGGGCACCACTAAGACCTATAGTCAGCAGCATCAACTCTGTAACATACAAGGTAGCAAAATACCTAGCCAACATATTAGGACCATTGGTGGGAAGTTGTAAGCATCACATCCAGAACTCTCAGGATTTCACCAACAAGATTGAAATATAGTACTTGGTGCAGAAGAAACTATGTGTCCTATGATGTGACATCTCTCTTCACCTGTATACCCACAAAAGGAGGCTGTGCATGGTGAGAAAACGGCTAGGCCAAGACTGCACTCTTACCACAGAACTGATCTCAACCCGAACAGGTGTGTTCCTTACTGGACTTGGCCTGAATACCACCTATTTCAAATACAGGGATAAGTTCTATAAGCAAAAACACGGATGTGCTATGGGATCTCCAGTTTCACCCATTGTGGCCAACCTTTACATGGAGAGGTAGAAAAACAGGCGCTTAATACCTTTAAGGGCATAGCACATCAATGCGGTAGACCAAAACATCAAATTTACAAGGGAAGAGGTAACAAACAACAAACTGGCTTCCTTGGACTGCTTGGTAGATGTTAAGGAAAATGGTAAACTGGAAGTAGAGGTTTACAGAAAACCAACACACACAGATCAGTATTTGATATTTGACTCCCACCACCCTTTAGATCACAACTGGGTGTCATCAGAACCTTGCAACACGAGCTAAACATCCCCACTACACAAGGGCGAAGGCTAAAGAAATGAAACATCTCAGAGGACCTTAAAACTTGTGGATTCCAGACTGGGCCTTTGTCAAAAGAAGTAGAAGGAAAGAAAAGAACACAAATACCAACAGTGAAGGAGAAAGCAAGACAGGAGAAAGAACATGGTCATCCCATATGTAGCAGGGGTCTCCGAGAAATTAAAAAGAATTTTCAAAAAACACTGTATCCCTGTCTGCTTTAAACCGAACACACACACTGAGGCAACAATTGGTACATCCAAAAGACCCAATATTGAAACACAAGAAAACGACATCATATACGCAGTGCAGTGCAGTGAAGAATGCTCTGATTTGTATGTGGGGGAGACCAAACAGCAACTGCATCAACGTATGGCCCAGCACAAGAGCCAATTCCTCGGGTCAGGACTCAGCCGTGTACCTGCATCTTAAGGATAAAGACATACCTTTGAAGATTGTAATTTAACATATTGGCAAAGGAACGTTACTGGTTCAAGAGAGGTGTTAAGGGGCCATTTATGTGAAATAAAGAAACCAAGCCTAAATAGAGTGGGGGGTTCGACATCAACTGTCTGCCATGTACAATGCTGTTTTGACACCTTACTCTGGGCGTTCCTATAACACCTCTTAGCCACTATCCAATCATGCCCTTAACACTTGGCTGTATATGCTAATTGGGATTTTCCAGGGTACTAATTGCCAAGATTCTTGTACAAGTCATTCTGAATTGGAGAGCCAGTCAGATGACTAGCGAAAACGTCTTCAAGAATTAACTTCAAGTCCAGTTGATCTAATTGAATACAACAGATATGCTGGTCAGAGTTCTGCACACTGGTGGACACTCTGATGTGACGGCCAATCTATCTCTCCCCTCAATAGGCACTACTTAATGCCCCACACACTGATTTAACAAAAACAGAATCAGCATACTTAAACACATCCTCACAGCGGCCAAATGCCTGATACCCAAACTGGACAAACCCTCACTCCCTCCATGCCAAGAACTTATAGGGAGAATTAACGATGTTCAGGTTATGGAGCATATGACAGCACAACTCCAAACAAACTAGACAATTCGAAACCATATGGTACCCATGGTCGAGATATATGGGAGCTACACACTAGAGAAAAACAACAATACCAATAACAAACGACAATGAGCTTGCTAGCTAGGAATCAAGGGAAAAAAAAAACCCCTGGGGCATTGGGGCCCGGTGCCGGGTCCCGGGGAGTGGCAGGAGGCGGCCAGCCAATATATACAAGATAGCCATTTAAAGGTCAGTATCTAAGATAGATATCCTAATTTCTTTTGTGGTTTCTTTGATTATTTTTCTTCGTTGTATTTGTGAGTTATTTATGCATATATTTTGTATAACTAAAAATGTTTAGGTTGAAAAGAAAAAAGACAGCATTACGGTAATAAACAGGATACCCTGCAGAGTTTGTGATGTAAAGTATAATATAAATAATGCAGAAACCCTGTAAAAATGTATAAAATATCAAATTTGTAAGCTGTGAATAAAAATTTACATAAAAAAAAAAGTGGTGCTAGTTGTGCCCCAACCATCAGATGTTAGCTTTCAAATGTTAAATAATATCTGATTGGTTGGGGCAAAATTAACACCCTTTTTAATGATAAGAATCTTCTTGTATATTTAATGAGTTGAAATCACTCTATCACATAAGTTTTAGACATATTTGTGACAGAGCCTCAGTACATTGCCTCATTTCTTTAGTTTCCCTAATTCTTTTGTATAGTATGACAGCACCCTATTGGTCAGGATATTATAGATAAGTCTACCGTATGTTTTAGCATGTAATAGCTCCTGGTGTTTTATCTCCAATCTTAGTTATAATTGAACAAGGAAAGTAGGTGAAATAATTTGTTATTATAATGAAGTCATTATAATGATAATATAATTAAATACAATAGCGTACAGAACATTCACAGATAAAATATATAATCATGTTCATTTCGAGGTAGTACCATTATACAAACCTTCCTATTCAGATATAAAACACTTTTTCCTAATTAGATCAGGTAAGTAAACGGGTTCCGCACTGTCCGAAGTCACCAGGATAAGGAGGACAAAGCTGAATGAACTTCAATATATCAAGTTTATTAGATTACACCTGACGTGTTTCGGACCCGTCACTCCTTAATCATAGACATCATTGTACTTACCTGATCTACTTGGATACATGGGTCCTTGCGATGGACCTGGGGGCCTCCGGCACCTGGTCACACGAGAGTGCGTAAGCGTTACCTATGACCTTTTTTCTTTGATTAGGCAACGGGTCCAGGGTGATACACACCCGGATCGTTATCTTATCTAAGTAAGAATTGCTTGAATACTGATACTTTATATATTGTGGGGTGGAGCCCGTGAATGCTCTATTCTATTTTGGTTTAAACCACTTTTTCCTAATACTAACAATGTGAAATCTTTAAATAGCTTATTTGCTTAGTTAGTAACTACAGGGAATATTTAAAGTTTTTTCATTAAAGTTAAGTAAACAAACAAAAGGAATAATGTAGCGGATGCTAAAGACTCCTCACAAGAGATAATCCACTAAAATCCCAATATGTGTTTGTATAATATCCAGTTAAAAAATGCACCTTTCATTAATGCAATATCTTTACATGAGATTGTCAAATCACTTAAGACTTCACGAAACAGGATTGGAAAGATTTGAATAAAAGCAACTTGCTTTAGAACAATACAAATAAAGAATGTTAATAAAGGAAAAAGATTAGAAGGCATGAACAGTCTACATGTGTGATCATGTGTACAAATAAAGAATGCTAATAGAAGGAAAAGAGATAGAAGGCTGAACAGTCTACACGTGTGATCATGTGTACAAATAAAGAATGCTAATAGAAGTAAAAGAGATAGAAGGCATGAACAGTCTACATGTGTGATCATGTGTAAAATAAATGATGTTTATAGAAGGAAAAGAATTAGAAGGCATGAACGTCTACACGTGTCAGCATGTGTACAAATAAAGGATGTTAATAGAAGGAAAAAGAAATAGAAGGCATGAACAGTCTACACGTTTGATCATGTGTACAAATAAAGGATGTTAATAGAAGAAAAGAAATAGAAGGAATGAACAGTCTCATGTGTGATCATGTGTACAAATAGGATGTAAATAGAAGGAAAAGAATTAGAAGGCATGAACTATCTACACGTGTGATCATGTGTACAAATAAAGGATGTTAATAGAAGGAAAAAGAGATAGAAGGCATGAACAGTCTACACGTGTGATCATGTTGTACAATAAAGGATGTTAATGAAGGAAAAAGTGATAGAAGGCATGAACAGTCTACACGTGTGATCATGTGTACAAATAAAGAATGTTATTAGAAGGAAAAAGAAATAGAAGGCATGAACAGTCTACACATGTATCATGTGTACAAATAAATAATGTTAATAGAAGGAAAAAGAATTAGAAGGCATGAACTGTCTACACGTGTGTGATCATGTGTACAATAAAAAATGCTAATTTAAGGAAAAAAATTAGAAGGCATAACAATTTACACATGTGATCATGTATATAAAATTGCCGTTATGGGCAGTTTGTTGTGCGAAACGGACATTCGGTTGGGGCTCGTTGCCCAGACCAGCTGGGCGGATCATCAACAAGCCAAGACTGAACACGTGTGTATGAGTCGTTAGCCAGAGATGATGTAATGGATGGGTTTTTATTTTTTTCAATAAACTTGCTTGTGTTTGTTTTTATTCAATAAAGCTTGTTTTAGGAGGTGTGTCTCTTATTCTATTTCCTGTCTATGTGTTTCTGGTACCACATGACCAGCACTTCCACATGGCGTTTTGGCAGCCAACTCTTGCTGTCTATTTGAAGAATGCATACATTTGCTTTATTTCACTTATCTCTCTATATTCCCAGAACCTGTTTTTTAATGTTTTTAGTGTTGCTGTTAAATTAACATTTAATCCTACTAGGGAAATGGTGAACTTGCCTTTGTAATTGTTTTAGCGGGCATGATGAAATGTGCGTCACCATAAATACACAAACACTTAATTGCCTTCAATAGTTTACTTGCTGCGTGAAAACCAAAAACCTTACTCTTTAATGAATTTGTTTTCCTGGTGGTTTTATTCTTAACTTTATATTTTCTTATTTCATAAGTCATTTACACTACACAGTGTGCTCAATATTGGGGCAAATTTCAGTTGGGTGCTGGACATGCATATACTTTGTCAAATGTATTGAATAGGGATGGAATCCAGGTTCGATTTGAATCGGTTCTGACTCCGGAACCCCCAGTTCCAAAGTTCCAACCGTTGGAACTTAGTATTTTGGTAGGTAACCCACATTATGAACTACTTAAAAAATTGACAAGGCTACTTTCGAAGGGTAACCAGATTCCAAGGCTACTTTCCGTAACCTTCAAAAGTAGCCTTGTATATCGGTAACCCTCAAAAGTAGCCCTGTATATTTAGTAACCCTCGAAAGTAGCCTTGTATTTCATACCCTCTAAAGTAGCCTTTTACATTCGTAACCCTCTAAGTAGCCTTTATATTCGGTAACCTCTAAAGTGCCTTGTATATTCGGTAACCCTCTAAAGTAGCCTTGTATATTCGGTAACCCTCTAAAGTAGCCTTGTATATTTAGTAACCCTCGAAAGTAGCCTTGTATATCATAACCCTCTAAAGTAGCCTTGTATATTCGGTAACCCTCTAAAGTAGCCTTTTATATCGGTAACCCTCTAAAGTAGCCTTTATATTCAGTAACCCTCTAAAGTAGCCTTGTATATTTAGTAACCCTCGAAAGTAGCCTTGTAATTCAGTAATCCTCTAAAGTAGCCTTTTACTTCGGTACCCTCTAAAGTAGCCTTTTATATTCGGTAACCCTCTAAGTAGCCTTGTATATTCGGTAACCCTCTAAAGTAGCCTTGTATATTTAGTAACCCTCGAAGTAGCCTTGTATATCAGTAACCCTCTAAAGTAGCCTTTTATTCGGTAACCCTCTAAAGTAGCCTTTTATATTCGGTAACCCCTAAAGTAGCCTTGTATATTCAGTACCCTCTAAACCTTGTATATTTAGTACCCTCGAAAGTAGCCTTGTATATTCATAACCCTCTAAAGTAGCCTTGTATATTCGGTAACCCTCTAAAGTAGCCTTGTATAGTCGGTAACCCTCTAAGGTAGCTTGTATATTCGGTAACCCTCTAAAGTAGCCTTGTATTCAGTAACCCTCTAAAGTAGCCTTGTATATTCGGTAAACCTCTAAAGTAGCCTTGTATATTCGGTAACCCTTGAAAGTAGCCTTGTATATTTAGTACCCCTTAAAGTAGCCTTGTATATTTAGTAACCCTCGAAAGTACCTGTATATTCAGTAACCCTCTAAAGTAGCCTTGTATATTCGGTAACCCTTGAAAGTAGCATTGTATATTTGGTAACCCTCGAAAGTAAGTGTCCGTTTTTGGATTTTCAGAATTTTGGATTTTGGGGGGGCTTTGAACATCTCTCCTATTGAGCACATATGGTAAGTACAATTTTTAAATAAATCTGCAATGTGTTATCCAATTCTAAATATAGGCATTGTACATTATTAACAATACACTTAATGTAAGCAACAATTGTTTTGCTGAGTTAAACCCTCAAATAGCCTTGTATATTCGATGACCTTCAAGTAGCCTTGTATATTCGATGATGTATTAATGGCAGTATTAATAACATCACAAAGTCCATTTTCTGTGAGCAATCATCTAGAAACTTTGAAATGGTGTTGATGCATTTCTGGGGGCTTTTCAATGTCCTTTTACTTACTGTGGGTGTTATATAATACTACGGTCAAAAAAAATCCCAGGGAGTGTTTCCCAATACACACAATAACAAATAAGTGTCCAGTAGCATATTTTACATATATTTGTGGAAACTTCCACTGGGATGTTAGACTCATTTAATACCTACTTAAAGACACCTTGCTATGTAAATAATTACCACTAGACTCGTAGCCCATATCTAGTCAGCAAAATGTTTATAAAACAAACTTCCTGTACACCCAAGCTATTTTTGAGGTACAACAGGCTACTTTGAAGGTCATCGAATATACAAGGCTACTTTGAGGGTCATCGAATATACAAGGCTACTTTGAAGGTCATCGAATATACAAGGCTACTTTGAGGGTCATCGATATCAAGGCTACTTTGAAGGTCATCGAATATACAAGGCTACTTTGAAGGTCATCGAATATACAAGGCTACTTTGAAGGTCATCGAATATACAAGGCTACTTTGAAGGTCATCGAATATACAAGGCTACTTTGAAGGTCATCGAATATACAAGGCTACTTTGAGGGTCATCGAATTACAAGGCACTTTGAAGGTCATCGAATATACAAGGCTACTTTGAGGGTCATCAAATTTACAAGGCTACTTTGAAGGTCATCGAATATACAAGGCCACTTTTGAGGGTTACCAGCAGTAGCCTTGTAGATTCAGTAACCCTCTAAGTAGTTCTGTGCTGGAAAAATTTTGGTTTCTTTTTTCTACATTTTTCAACAATTCAACAGATTTCAAATTAATGATCCGTTTTACAAATATGGTGCAATAACGAATTTTTTTCTGCAATGTCTGGCAATAAAAAATTAGCTAATTGTAAAAATTGTAAAAAGTCCCCTGGTCTTATTAATCCTATCCTCATATCCTATGTCACTAGCATGTAATTGGTCAATGATAAGGATATCAGCTATTGGTAAAACATTAGTAAAATACCCTGCACTGTAAGCTATGAGAGCATGCATAGTATTACCATGACAAGCATGTTTTTTTTTAGTGAGATCTTTCTGGACATGGCATTACAGGCTAATATGGTAGCAGTATTGCAAATTGCAGGAAAACTATAGTATTACACCGTCTTAGCAGACATGTTAGCAAATGTTCTATAAAGGTCAAACCTATTTTTTTCTTTCTGTGCTTAACCTTAGTTTTAACTTTTGAAGTTTGCTAACTGGGGAAACTCTGGTTATTAGAACTAAGATCGCATAAACTGTAACCTTTGGATACATTTGTTACTGGATCCCAGTTTAAATCTCTGAAACCATATATGTGTATAGCAGGCCCATTAGAATATGTAGATGATGTTGCTTACCTAATTCATACTGGTATAATGTTTGATTTCACCAATTTGCTAAAAATGGTAATGGAAAAACAACAAATCAAACCATAGTAGTATCCCCAGATTTCCACAAAATGCATTGCAGTTAATCTATGTATTTGAAGGTTAAAAGAACCATAAAATGCAGTATATCCAGAACATTTTATGGTACAAGGCACCTCATCATGATGGAAATAAAACTTAACACCAACACAGAGCCTTGTTTAAGATCAATTCAGAGAGATAAAGCAATTAGCAATTAACCCACGCCTGCCAATTGTTCTTCTTAAATGTCACAGATAAGTATCACATAGTGTAGATGCATTCATAGTACTGTAAGGGAACTGGCTCATTCTCTGTGACATCTCCTTGTAAAACACAGAAAACAGATCCACACTAATGAATGATTAGGATTTGTGGCAATTGACTTACCAAGTCTAATATCTTGGTGTTTTTTAGATCATTGACCCCCTAAACTTTACAATGTTACATTCCTTTAGTAGTCTGGGTCAACTTAGCTTATTGAATTTATAAAACGGCAGATACATATACAGAACTCAAAATAAAATGAGAAAAATAATTTCCCTGCTTGGGGGTCTCAGAAAGAAAACAAGAAGAAAAACAAGAAGCTTCATAGTTGAAATAAATCCTCTAATAAATTGAGGCGGGAACCAAAGTACAATGGTAAAGGTATATAAGGGCGTTGGGAAACTTAAACTTACAATGTCTTTAGTTAAAAACATAAAAGTGTATAACATCAATCATTAACTCTGAATAATAACAATCCTTTTTTTAATGTGTTCACATGCTTTCATTCTTCTTATAATAATTACTTTCTGAATGTCACAGAATTTAAATCTAAGATTTATCAGGATTTGAAATGACATTTTTTTGTATTGATCTCTATATAAGATTCAAACATAATGTGAAAGTGTATGTATAATAAAATTGACAAGATTAGTCAACTATGCTCTACCACTATGCTCACCAACTATGCTCACACCTTACAAATAAGGATAAGACCAAGTATAAAAAATGTAGAGCATAAAATACTAATAATATGTATTTTATTTTAAAAACACATTAAAGGATTAAGTGCACTGTAAAATCAAGTTACCGGGTATGTTCATTTGGAAGCTGCAGCTTTAAAAATACTGTTGCCATATTTTTTTTTTACCGATGCCCCTCCAGAGCCTAGCTTTGTGCCTTGAAAGTTGCTGACATCTGTTACTGGTTTGCTGAAGTTAAGCTCCGCCCCTCTGAGATTTCCTCTGCTCCTCCTGCTTGAGCCTCAAACAATAAGCTTGTGAGGTCCGTGCACGTGCGTGTGCACGGAACTCACAAGCGTTACAGTTTGAGGCTGAACAGAGAGTGCATGGAACTCAACGGCATTACTGTGAAGCAGGAGAAAGCAGAGGAAATCAGAGCGGGGCGAGCTTAACATTCAGCAAACCAGTAACAAGATGTCAGAAACTTCCAAGGCACAAACTGCTCTGAGGGGCATAGGAAAAAAAAAATATGGCAACGGTATTTTTAAAGCTGCAGCTTCCAAATGAACATAACTTGATTTTACAGTGCACTTATCCTTTAAGTAATATGACCAATAATATATTATTCTATGGCTGGCCAGCCTAATTGGTAAGATTATACCATCCTAAATGTATTTCTAACACATTAGATAATCAATCAAGTTAATTTAATATAGCTGTTAATCAAGTAAGTTTATTCAAAACATCTATAACTTCAATGAATCATTTCAATTGATTCATTATTTGATTTAAATACTAAAGTGCAAAAACATGTAAATAAAGTGCCATATAGTCTCAGATTCCACCACCACACACCAGTCTTAAAGGGCCTGTCCACCTCCAAAACTAAAACTTAAACCACTACTGGCCCCACTGTGTAATGTTAAAAATCCTTACCTTAAATCACTGCTCCAAATGGTTCTCCTGCAGTGCTTGCCCAAAGTCAAGGAAACTGGAGTAGGAGCTGTCTCTCTGCCAAAAGGTTTCTGCCTCTAATCTGTTCTCCTGAGGTATTATGACATGTGCATGTTCACATGTGATTTTTGTTCTAAGTGTATTGCATTTTGTGAAAGGTGTCACACAGACAACAAAACGTTGATCTAATAAATAATTATTGTTTAAGACAATGGTGGATCTTGGACTATATGTATATTGTGGTATCAGCTACTACTACCACTACGTACCCAGGATAAGACTGTTGTATGGTGAATAGTGCTGTGATAATACTGCACAATAATAGATAAATATAGTAAGTTGATTGTGTCCACTGAAGTTTCTATAAATAAAAACATGATATAAAGGAGAACTCTACCCCCTTCAATCAGTTCCACTGACCCGGCAGTTTGTAAAACCCAGAGTGAGGACCTAAACCGCCAGGTCATCACTGCTGTATCACCTTCTATCTTCTGTAATACTTACTTGAATTTTGCTTTGCAGCTCCAGCTCTACTTTTGTAATCCCTGCCAATGAGAAGACACACTTCTACAAAGCGTGTATTCTCATTGGCCGAAGTCGCTGGCTGAGTGGAGGACGGAGCCACAAATTGAAATTCAAGTATTACAGAGGATAGAAGAAAAAGCAGCTAGAAAGCAGAGGAGAGGGGGGGCAAAAGGAGTAAAAAGCCCTCCAATGAGAAAAAGAAATGGAGAACCACCTTTCATAACTAAAGGCATCTTGCAGTCTCACGCTATAGGATAGAAGGTGATCCCAGCAGTGGAAAGTGGTTAGGGTGAGTATAGAAAAAACTGAAATATAACTTTATAAAGGCAGAATATTTAGCCAACCACAGATCATCTATCAGAAAGGCATTAGAGGCCAGTACTCTGAACAATGTGAACAAGATATGGAGAGAAATTGGTGGCCCAACATTTTCGGGAACATAGACAGTCATTATCAGTTCTTATATGGATGGCGATCAACCAACCCAGCCGAGAAGGAGAAGATTGCAACAAGCGATTATTAAAAGGAATCCAGATGGATTAAAAGACTGGACACATTAGCCCCTAAAGACTCAATGAGCAATGGACACTATCCGGCTTTTTACAAAAGTTATATTTCAGTTTTTCGAGAACTCTGACAGTAATATGAGTTTACTCCCCTAATCACCCAAGATAATAATGTAACAAACGTAGGGACCTAGCTGATCTGGATATTAATAGTTACGGGATTTAAAGGTTATTCCCATGTTATGAGATCCATGCTTTAATACTGTTTGAAGCAATTAGTTATAGTATAGTGATTTTATCATTTATCCTGTTTATTAATATATACCCCGAGTATGTATTTTCTATTTCTGATATATTATACTTATACAATTTGTACTATAGTAATGATTAATGGGATCATTTATAAGAAACAAGTTTAAGAGTTTTTAATATTTATGTTTTTATTTTGTCAGCACAGTATGTTGGGATTTTCATATAAACATAGCTGTTCGCACTGGACAGCTCCTCACTGTTAGCACATTATGGGAGTTTTTAATAATATAAGCTATTCAGCATTGGATAGCTCCCTACTTGTTGGCACATGGGGAACCTCCCAAGAGTGAGGGATGCACCTGGAGGGGGAGGATATTTACCTTTTCAGCATGTGACACTTGTGTGACATTACTTCCTGAAGAAGGCCTAAAACATGTCCAAACATGTGATGCAGTTGTTTTATGCACAATAAATTTGTTATTTAATATCAAGACCCTGGAGTGCCTTACCAAGTATTTTCGTTTTCTACAATACCCACGGGGGAGCACCCGGGCAGATGAAGTGGCAGAGTGTGTGCGACCATCATATAATGTATGATAATATATATATATATATATATATAATTATATATATAATATATATAGTGAAATATCTGGCACTCTCTTTTCAATGATATATATAAATATAGTGAAAAATCTGGGCACTCTCTTTTCAATGATTAATACTTGCCCTGGTGCTATTTCAAACAAACGATATCCAATATTAGAAATACAAGTGCAGCAACGTTTCGGTCTAACCTAAGCCTTTACAAGGCTTGATAAAGGTCTTAGGTAATAGACCGAAAAGTTGCTGATTGCACATGTTGCACTAGTGTTTTGCACTTTATGTTGCACTTATATTGAATAAAGTTGAAAGGACCCTTGAGTGCACTTGTATTTCCTATTAATTTAAATATATATAATATAATAATATAAGAGAATCCTAGTCCTTATAGCAGGGACTGTAATAATATAAAGGTGTAAAATGGAATATTCACTCTGTATTCACTATGAGAATCCTAGTCCTTATAGCAGGGACTGTAATAATATGAGGGTATAAATGAGAAATTCACTCTGTATACACTTGAATCCTGAGTCCTTTAGCAGGGACTGTAATAATATGAAGGGTATAAATGAGGAAATTCACTCTGTATTCACTATAGAGAATCCTAGTCCTTATAGCAGGACTGTAATAATATGAAGGGTATAATGAGGAATATCACTTGTATTCACTATAGAGAATCCTAGTCCTTATAGCAGGGACTGTATAATATGAAGGGTATAAATGAGGAATATCTCACTCTGTATTCATTGTAGAGAATCCTAGTCCTTATAGCAGGGACTGTAATAATATGAAGGGTATAAATGAGGAATATTCACTCTGTATACACTATAGAGAATCCTAGTCCTTATAGCAGGACTGTAATAATATGAAGGATATAAATGATGAATAATCATAGAACACATGTCCATTTAAGATTGGAAGAAAATAAGTTTTCATCCTCAGATTAGGAAAGGTTTCTTAACGTGAGAATGGTGAAACTTCCAGCAGATGTGGTAATGGCAAGTTTATTGAATAAGCTTTATAAGTGGGCAATAATATTGAGAAATACTGGTATAATACCAGTTCTGGTATGTGCAGAGCGTGGACACGGCGGAGACTGTCAGAGAAGCCAACGGTGGAGCGATACACGGGTAAGTTTCTTCTGCTCTCCTGTAAGTTTTACGGAAGGACGAGGTAAGACATAGCGCATTTACCTCCTGTTCTTCAGTTAAACTGGAAAAAAAAAGTTAAAATCATTGGTACTACCCTTTAATAATCACATATAGAAGCAACACATTTTTAATTTTCATATATTTCTGGTGGGCCTAGAACAAACTGTAAAAAATAGCTAGTAGAGCTCGGATGGGATTGGACAACATGGTGAGTTGGTTTTTGGTCCCTTGTGTCAAAATGTAAAAATGTACACACTTGGCCTTTAATTGTATTTTTATTTAGAACTTTATGGTCCCTTTTTATAATGAAACATTATCACTATATGAAATACTGCTCCTTTATCACAAGTGCAACATACTCCTGGTATCATATTTTTATTGTAACCATGGTAGCACATACTGATTAAATGCGATTATTTTCAATTGCACCACTACTGTTATATTATACAACACTGTTGTAAACAAATGCTGTGGCCTAGTTTTGGTATGTACACTAGGCCCAATGACCTACTCATATCCTCATTATCACCAAAATACACACTATGCACCCTGATATATTCGGGTTATAAGGAACAGAGAATTTTGGGTAATTTCCATAGCCCTTACAAAATGCTCACCTAATAAAGTTTTTTACATCATTCCACAAGCTACTGCGAAACCAGAGAGCCAACCACAGACCAGTTTTCGGGTTTATTGAGCCACATCAGTGTAGTGCAGGCTCTGGTTTTGCAGTGTGAGCGCCTATAGACAGATGTCACTAATAAGTAAAATAATGGAGAGAATTAGGCTTTGCAGCTCCCCCTCGGCATATGCAAATAAGGAACGGAGACTTTTGCGTATTTTCATTGCTATAGCCCTTACAAAATGCTTCACCTAATAAAGGTTTTTACAGCATTCCACGAACTAAATTCAAAACCAGAGAGACAACCACCAACCTGTTTTCGGGTTAGTCTGGGTTTTTTACTCCTTAATGGTGGCTGCGCTGTTTGTTAAACTTTACAGTGCATTGCAACCAATTCAGCTAAGTTAGCGTTAAGTTTGTGCTACTATTTAGAGGAAACTTCTATTCATCTTTTCCTCCTTACCTTACAGCGCTTTTAGTTTATGCATAAGTGTTGCACATTGATTACTGCATTGCTGGAACAAGGTAAGGTGAGGAGCGATACTGCTTCCCCTTTTCTATACTTAATGCCCTTCTGTATAAAGCATCTATATCAGTATCAAGCTAATCATCATAGTCTAAAAACTTGTGGGGTTTCTGTATAGATTCATGAAAAAATAATTTATTCAAATGATATATATATATATATATATATATATACCGTTCCAAAGCATCGGCGCACTCACAGGTCTTCCATCAAAGAAAATATCTTTTATTCACAGATCCCATGTTTCGACCACACCTGGTCGTCATCAGGATTAGTGACTACCCTTATTACCAAGCTTAAATAGGCCCCACAGACCCACCCCCACCACACCTAGTAACCAGCATATCATAAAGAAATCACACACACTAAAACCCAATAAAAACCTTAAAACACCTTCTAAAACAGTGAAATCATATAATAAAAAACAACAAAATTCCTTACCCATATTGGAGAGCATCCATGGCTCCTGTTGCCTCGCCATACCCTATCTTATAGGGCATCTAAGAGTAACATATCCCCATACAGCTACCCGGGCCGCGACCCTTCCGCAAACCCCAGTACGGAACAACACGTGGTACAATCCCTCACATGGCCAAACAATATTGCCGGACCTGATAGGAAAAGGGAGCACTGCGGAGAGGCGGAGCCTCACAAGGCACGAGTGTCAGACAGACCACGCCCCTAAGCAATCCAAAACATAGTGCCGAGACCTGATAGGAAAAAGGGAGCACTGGCAGAGATAGACCACGCCCCTAAGCAATCCAAAACTAGTGCCGGACCTGATAGGAAAGGGAGCACTGGCGGGAGGCGGAGCATCAACAAGGCACGGAGCGTGTCAGACAGACCACGCCCCTAAGCAATCCGAAACATAGTGCCGAGTAGGGGAAACTGAGGAGAATAATACTTGCTATTCCCAAATAGACAATCCACATGAATAGACCCCCCAACCACAGGCACCCATATAGGCAGGCACACAGGAAAACCACGTATGCTCCCCAACATAACATAATCTAATATACAATATATACACTATACACTTATGGACACAAAATGTTAATAATCATTATAAATACATCAAGTACCCTCGAATGACTCAACTCAAAGGGGACATGCAATACAAAAAATGAAAAAATCATCTATCTAGGGATCATCTTGCAAAATCATAATATAGATATAAATATATAGAGGACAGGACATAATTACAAAGTTATATAATGAAATCAGAGTAAAACAGAGTGGTAAAAGGCTGATGTAGTAAATAGCCGAGTATTCAAAAATAGGATTATAGAAACAACCCAGTTATTAACTTCATTGAGGCCGTTGGGTACCAGGGTTTGTAATCGTGAGATCCACCTCGATCAACTTGAAGGAGTCTTTTGATCTATCACCCTCCATAGGTGGTACATGATCAAATATCATACATTTCAATGACGACAGGTTATGTCCGAATGCTTTAAATGTCTGGCCACCGTTTGATCACCAAACTTCCCGATCTTTTTCTCCATCGATTGATTTGACAATGCTGCCCTAATGGCGCTACGGTGGTTGGCAAAACGTTTTGCCAACCCACCGTAGCGCCATTGGGCAGCATGTCAAATCAATCGATGGAGAAAAAGATCGGGAAGTTTGTGATCAAACGGTGGCCAGACACTTTAAAGCATTCGACATAACCTGTCGTCATTGAAATGTATGATATTTGATCATGTACCACCTATGGAGGGGTGATAGATCAAAAAACTCCTTCAAGTTAATCGAGGTGGATCTCACGATTACAAACCCTGGTACCAAACGCCTCAATGAAGTTAATAACTTGGGTTGTTTTCTATAATCCTATTTTTGAATACTCGGCTATTTACTACTCAGCCTTTTACCACTCTGGTTTTACTCTGATTCCTATTATATACTTTGTAATTATGTCCTGTCCTCTATATATTTATATCTATATTTATTGATTTTGCAAGATGATCCCTAGATAGATGATTTTTTCATTTTTGTATTGCATGTCCCCTTGAGTTGAGTCATTCGAGGGTACTTGATGTATTTATTAATGATTATTAACATTTTGTGTCCATAAGTATAGTGTATATATTGTATATTAGATTATGTATGTTGGGGAGCAACGTGGTTTTCCTGTGTGCCTGCCTATATGGGTGCCTGTGGTTGGGGGTCTTTCATGTGGATTGTCTATTTGGGAATACATGTATTATTTCTCCTCATTTTCCCCTACTCGGCACTATGTTTCGGATTGCTTAGGGGCGTGTCTGTCTGACACGCTCCGTGCCTTGTTGATGCTCCGCCTCCCCGCCAGTGTCCCTTTTTCCTATCAGGTCCGGCACTATGTTTTGGATTGCTTAGGGGCGTGGTCTATCTCTGCCAGTGCTCCCTTTTTCCTTCAGGTCCGGCACTATGTTTTGGATTGCTTAGGGGCGTGGTCTGTCTGACACGCTCCGTGCCTTGTTGAGGCTCCGCCTCTCCGCCAGTGCTCCCTTTTTCCTATCAGGTCCGGCAATATTGTTTGGCCATGTGAGGGATTTGTACCCCGTGTTGTTCCGTACTGCGGGTTTGCGGAGCGTCGCGGCCCGGTAGCTGTATGGGGATATGTTACTCTTAGATGCCCTATAAGATAAGGGGTATGGCGAGGCACAGGAGCCATGGATGCTCTCCAATATGGGTAAGGAATCTTGTTTGTTTTTATTATATGATTTCACTGTTTTAGAAGGTGTTTTAGTTTTTATTGGGTTTTAGTGTGGTGATTTTTTATGATATATGCTGGTTACTAGGTGTGGTGGGGGTGGGTCCTGTGGGGCCTATTTAAGCTTGGTAATAAGGGTAGTCACAATCCTGATGACGACCAGGTGTGGTCAAACATGTTGATCTGTGAATAAAAGATATTTTCTTTGATGGAAGACCTGTGAGTGCGCCGATGCTTTGGAACTGTTGTATATTATGGGACGGCACCCGGGCAAGTATCTATGCTGATTGGAGTGCAGTTGATCATCTGTGATTTTTGTATATATATATATATATATATATATATATATTATTATATATATATAATGTAGGGATCCGATGCACTCCGTACCCGAGTAGAATGCCCGGGTGCTGCCTGGATGAAATCTAACAGTAAGGTATACAGGCGCACTCCACGGTCTAATCAAAAATTTATTGAATAAATAAGTAGGCCAAAGCTACCTACGCGTTTCAGCCCGGATATCAATGGGCCCTGATGACGGCCCATTGATATCGGGCTGAAACGCGTAGGTAGCTTTGGCCTACTTATTTTATTCAATAAATTTTGATTAGACCGTGGAGTGCGCCGTGCTATACCTTACTATATATATATATATATATATATATATATATATATTTATAAAGCATACATACACAAAAAAAAGTACCGTGGTAGCATTCTAGGCTAAATTACAATTTAATTACGGTATGTGGAATGATCTGGACAATCATGTAAAAAACAGAAAAAAATAATAAATGCACATTCCTAGACCCCATACAAATCATATTAACTGCAAACTTGCATACATTATAAAAGGGGTTTTAGTAGACATAACTGTGATCCAATGAATGAAGGTAACCCCAGTCTGAAAGGTTATATATATGTAGCATACAACACATAATTTTCCTTTCTTCTGTGTCTAAGAGTCGATAAGCCTTACGTTGCAGTTCCATATGAACAATAACAGTAGATCATCTACCAGCTGCTGTTTTACTCACAGTTGACCATAAATTAGTGCAGTATATGGAGATCGTGATAAATAAGGAGCAAAGGGAATTACTAATGTCCTTTTTATGGCAGCTACTCATACAAATGACCTACTGCTCTTAAAGAATCAAAGAGTCCTGAATTCATACGGATGTTTGGCTCTCTGATGTCTGATCAGAGAGAAGTTCAAAAGTTATGGCTTCTCATAGGCTTACCGAGTTACAGATCTTTTACTTTCAAGTTTTCATATTAGAAATAATCTTGATTAATGGAAGAAAATCAACACAGTTAGTTTTATTAGGAGAGAAATTTTGCTATTGATGTAAAAAAAGTTATTTTCTGTTAGCTACTGTCTCCATCCTTTTAAGCTTTTAAAGGATAATCAAAGCAACAGGTTTTTTTTAATGTCATGATTCCCCTCCTGTTTCAATACAACTCTAAATCTGGGCCCAAGCTTCTGTAATAGCCATTGTTTCTGACATCACCCCATGATTTCAAAACACAAGTGGCTATATGTAAGCCACAGACAAAAATAAAACGTGGAAAACACCCAGGTTTAGGTAGTGCAGATGTTTGATTTTTGTTCTTTAAATATTGTGGCTGGTACATGTGGTACACCATTCCTGACTGATATTTTTGCCTGATTCGATATTTAGTTGTAAAGGCCAGGGGATATAATTTATGACACAACCAATCATTTATTTCCATTTTTGTAATTCCATTTTGGGTGTTCTGTACTAGAATGATATTACCAAAACTACAATGAATGAACTTCACATTTAACTATTATACGTGATAATTACTATCACTGGATAACTTCCCTAAACTTTTATTTGTCACTCCCGTCCACTTCTATTTCCTATAGTGAATACAGAGTGAATATTACTCATTTATACCCTTCATATTATTACAATCACTGTTATAAGGACTAGGATTCTCTATAGTGAATACAGAATGAATAGTCCTCATTTATACCCTTCATATTATTACAGTCCTTGCTATAAGGACTAGGATTCTCTATAGTGAATACAGAGTGAATATTCCTCATTTATACCCTTCATATTATTACAGTCCTTGCTATAAGGACTAGGATTCTCTATAGTGAATAGAGTGAATATTCCTCATTTACACCCTTCATATTATTACAGTCCCTGCTATAAGGACTAGGATTCTCTACAATGAATACAGAGTGAATATTACTCATTTATACCCTTAATATTATTACAATCACTGTTATAAGGACTAGGATTCTCTATAGTGAATACAGAATGAATATTCCTCATTTATACCCTTCATATTATTGCAGTCCTTGCTATAAGGACTAGGATTCTCTATAGTGAATACAGAGTGAATATTACTCATTTATATCCTTCATATTATTACAGTCCCTGCTATAAGGACTAGGATTCTCTACAATGAATACAGAGTTAATATTCCTCATTTATACCCTTCATATTATTACAGTCCCTGCTATAAGGACTAGGATTCTCTATAGTGAATACAGAGTGAATATTACTCATTTATATCCTTCATATTATTACAGTCCCTGCTATAAGGACTAGGATTCTCTATAGTGAATACAGAGTGAATATTCCTAAATATTCCTCATTTATATCCTTCATATTATTACAGTCCCTGCTATAAGGACTAGGATTCTCAATAGTGAATACAGAGGGAAAAAAGGCTTAGCACATTAGCCTGTGTGGCATACTCTATAACCATCTTAGCCCCATTATTTGTCTCACATTGGGATTAGACTTGCTTTGTTTAGATATCCAGTTTGCCCTGCTACCTCCAGGAGGCAGATACCTTTGCCAGAATTGAAGAGAAGAGAACATATATATCATTTAATATCTGGTTACAAATGCATGTAATAAACTAGTAGAAATAGAAGTTGGAATTGCAGGCAGATAACTGATAAGTCACCAGTTTTAAGGGTGAACATATCTAAGGCATGCTGTATTATGCAAAACTGGGTGAATTTTCTATAACTAGGATTCCCACCTCACAACCTTTAAAACCAAACCCAAAACCATGCTGAAAAATACAGTCATTATTTACATTAGAAACATGATACAAGCTCCACATTCCCCCTCTATACATGCATTCTACCCAGGGTGAGTGCCTAAACCGCTAGACCCTCACCCCTGGGTCCTTCTTATTTAAAGGGCAAGTCCAGCCCTAAAATAAAAACTTACATACAGGTAAATCACCCCCCAAACCCTAAACAGTAATAGTTTAAAATCTGAAATATATACCGTATATACTCGAGTATAAGCCGACTCGAGTATAAGCCGAGGCACCCATTTTTGCCTCAAAAAATAGAAAAGATGATTGACCCGAGTATAAGCCGAGGGTATACAGTAACCCTAATACCTTTCCACTGTAGATGTTTGGAAACTACAACTCCCAGCATGCTGGTTGCTGGGAGTTGTAGTTTCCAACCACCTATAGTAGAAAGGTATTGGGGGTTACTGTATGGCATACTGTCCCCAAACTAATACTTTCCACTGTAGATGTTTGGAAACTACAACTCCCAGCTGTCTTGGTTGCTGGGAGTTGTAGTTTCCACAACCACCTATGTAAAAAGATAATGTGGGTGTCTGCATGGCATACTGTCCTCCAGCCCTCCCCCCAGTACCCCCAGCCTCCCCCCAGTCCCCCCCCAGCTCACTTACCTGTACCTGGTCTTCAGTTCTCCCTCTCTCTGCAATCCAGAGGCAGCCGCGAGTCCGTCCGGCAGTTCCCATTACTGCTTCGCGGCTGCGCGATGACGTCATCCCATCCCGCCATCGTGCGTGATGACGTCATCGCGCAAACCGCGAGGAACTACTGGGAACTGCCGGCCGGACTCGCGGCGCCTCTGGATTCAAGGTAAGTTTCTTCTGACTCGAGTATAAGCCGAGTCAAGGTTTTTAGGTTAATTTTTAAACCTAAAAACCTCGGCTTATACTCGAGTATATACGGTAAGTCTAACCTGAAATCCTGCACAATGTCCTGTTTCCCTTGGTTCTGCTTCCTGGTTCTTCCAGTTAGCAACTGTCAGTTATAGATTTGACAGTTGACATCACACACAGATGACTGATGTTATTAATCCTCTGTCTGCCACTTCTGAGCTGCCCAGGCTCAGTACAGGTTTCTAAATTGCTCAGTTTCCATGAGGCATCCAGAAGCATAGCAGGCATACAGTAATGAATTCATAGGACAAAGTGATATATCAAACATATTTTTAAGAGGCCATTCTTTCTAAAAGATTTTCTTATGAGGTTGGAGTTGTCCTTTAAGCAGCTTTAGTTGTGAAGTAGTGAAGTTGCCTTCACTACTTTGGTTATCTCTGTTGGCATAAGGCCAACAAGAAGATGCGTAATAAGGGTATCTTCCTATTGGCTCTATTGTAACTTAAAAGTTATTTGAAATATATAAAATTTAAAAAAACAAGAGTTATAACATTAGTTTCACATGAAGCCACACCAATATGCTAATTTAATTAGGATTTTATTTCTGTGCATTCCCAGGCAAAACACTTCTTTCCAATGGTCCAATCACTTTTAACTTGCATTGTTTTGATCAAATTAGAATACAGTAATGAATTTTTCCTACAAATTAAACTTGATCAATTTTCTTGTATCACTAATCAATGACACAGACTTTAGTTTTCATTTAAATGCTAATGAATGAATATTCAGTTCTGTTAATTGGCCTACCTGATACTATGTTGTATCATCTCATTGGGTTCCATCATTTGTCATAAGTTTTATTAAACTGGATGAAACATCCTGCTAAATGGAGGGAAGAGAACAAGCTAATCTGGAAATCACTCAATAAAGATGTAAACTTATGTCATATTGGCTGTTTTGTTCAGTTTCTAATCTTGTATGACGGGTTTAAATGTGAGATATTTGCATCAAATTATTGAAATATTAAAGGCATGACCACATTGTCTTCCTTTTTAGTTCACCTTTAAGCAACACCTTGTAAAATGATAAAGTTAGTATAGTATAGTATTTGAGGTTGAATAAGACATACGTCCATCCAGTCCACCACCATCTAGCAATATCCTCATTTCCTGCCTAACTGTTGAAGGTATTAGGCATAGACCTGTGAGCTTTCTTATTTACCAACATCAGCATACTGAATTACAGAGGGTTGGAACTTCCATTCTCTCTCTTACTGCATTATTATATCAGATACAACTGTCATATAAACACTTTATAAGTATGAAAGGAATCAGTTGTTGTGTGGTGTGTGGTGATCTATGATTGGATTATTATCACTCACAGGCCCCATATATTCTTGAACAGTTTTTCTTTGGAAAGAAAGAAAAATCTGTTTAAAAAAAGTTCAAGAGAGTTTCCTTTTCTTAATAATCGTTCCTACATGTCATTCCTCCTGGTCTCACTTTACCATTATATGCATTGTGCCTTGTAAGTCTGTACCCTTGGCATTTGCATACACTAATTTGCAGCACTGGCTACCTCAAAAATAAAAAACCAAATCCCTATATGGAGATATAAGAAATTGTTCTTTGGTAAACTCTGCCCAGTAGCGCTTCTTACAAGAGAAGTCGTGGCAGCGCACTTTCGCACGTGGAAGTGCAATGCAATTGAGTTCTATTGTGTAGGTTCACCTCAGCAAGAGCAGAATTTTCCCTGTGCTTCTGAGATGAGGGGGGCCTGTGTCTGCCAGGGAGCAGTGATGCTGTTTTAATACTGTATTGTTACCAACAGGCAAGACACAGTAGTGCATCATCTGTATTTAACCCCTAATATACAATTTCCATTCATTTGATCCAAGACAAGAACGCAAAAAAAATGTATTTACTCATTTATTTGTTTGTTTCTTAATGTGTATAAGCTTAAAGGGCTCTATAGTGAAAAAAACACATTGCCCCTTTACAAAGTTAAATTCATGTACTCTGTGCTGCCTTAAAGGGTATCTCCACTGAGGAAAAAGCATTTTTTTTTTTGGTTTATTTTAAAGTACACCATCCCCCAACCCTCCCCATACCTTTTTTTCCCCAGAATTCCCTTTCGCTTGATTGCAGCAGCATGGGAAAGTTGTGCAGGTTCCTGGGGGTGTGTCTTCCCCTGTGCTGGGATGCTGTCACTCAATGTGCATCATCATGGTAGCAGACACACCCACTTGGCTGCAGTAAGAAATCCTTCCCTCCCTGACTCTCTAAGTTCATTTTTCCAGCTGATTAGCAGAGAGAGACAGGGAGGAAAATTAAACCCTCTTCCACACTACTGTAACAAATACAGGTGAACTTGTGTTGTTTTTAATAAAGATTTGTTTGTGTCTAACTCTAATGTGATTTCATAGGGGATGCTGGGAATTTGAGGCAATCTGGTATGGGAGGAGAGTGTGTGTGTGTAGAATCGACCAGACAGCAGTCCCGACGGATCCTCTCACATTCTGCGCATGCACTAAAGGAAAACGCGCGTCGGACATTTTACATGCAGGCAGTCAATGAAAGTGGGCGGACCTCACCATCCACAGCGTTCTGGGACAAACTCATTGGATTTCTTCTGAACTACTGCTCAAAGACACAGGATACTGCAGGTACATTTCCACCATCCACATATCTATCCTTACAACCCAGGTGACTTTTAGCAGTGGAGATACCCTTTAATCCTATCTATCTCAGTGACTCTGTTTAACCATGGTGCCAGATCTGTGTGCAGCACTCCCCCCCCCCTTCCCCTCCCCTCTACTTTACCTCCTCATGCTCAACTTCGGCTAACCGACAAGCTTATCATGTACAGTAGGAGTTAAAAGTTCAACATCCTGAAAAACACACCCATGCACAGTGACCAATAGAAACAAGCTGTCCAGAAGGGCGACAGGCTAGGGAATATAGCCAGGGAGCCATGACAGGGGCTGGACCGGAACCAGAAGGCAGGCAAGTTGAGGGGGAAGGGGGATGGCAAGGAGTAGGGAGGGCAGATAGTACAGGAAGTGGAGACCTCGGCGCCATTTTTGCAAGTAGGGAGAAAGTTGCCCGCCCACCCACTGTTGCTATTAAAGGAGTATTTTCAAATGGCTATGGCGGTCACTGGCAATGCTAGGAAAGGAAATTAGTCCTAAAGGAGGACTTGATAATTGAAAAGTTCCTACAGTACGATTGAAAAACCTCTCTGGGGTAGTAGAGGAACCTCAGGGGAGACTGGACAGAGTTTACATAGGGGTCCTCCTGGGCCGAGTGGAAAAGCGGCAGGGGTTTTGGATGGTGGGAACGTGGTAGCATTGCCAGGTGTTGGAATTGGAAATCAAATATGCTTAGGTTAACAATGTTTAAGAATGGTAACAAAAGTTAAATGTTTGATAATATAATTATATTGTTGTCACATTAAGTGGCCGTTATTCCTTTTCCTTCGGAACCAGGTGTCGTGTCAGTTATTTATGGGGAAAGGTGGGACTGGTTTGGTTTATTCTTATGGTACAACTCGGGCCTATCCGGTAATGGAGACAGGAAGAAGAAGGAGAACAGTACAGTTTACGATCTCTCTCTTTGTGACCCACATCAATCAGTGAAGTCTATCAAGAAGGGGGGGTCAGTGCAGCCTTATATCTACCACGAAAGCTACCTCTCTCCCCCTGCTAATGTTCTTATCTCTATGTTTATTACAGAGCAGGGAGGGGGATCACGTCACAGGAATTTGATTGACAGCCAAGTAGTAGTAGAGGAATGCAATCACGTATTCTTCTAACTGGTGTATCTCAGGACAAGAGGGAATGTAAACAAGTGATGACACTCTGGTGGTTGTGGGAATTATAGAACACATGGAAAGAAAGAAAAAAAAGTTCATTTCCCACTATAGATGCCCTTTATCATGTGTCTCAGGCCCAAATTTTAACTGTTACACACTAAAAGATTCGGTTTTAATCTCTAGGCCAAGGAAGGGTTACACAGAATTTCTGCAATAAGCTACATGAATGAATGATAAGTTTCTTTCAACGTTTACCTTGAAAAAGCATGCAAACACACTAATGGTTTTGACCATGACCATTTCTTTTACCTAAGCCTGTGACATAAAAAGCAAGCAGGACAATGCAGGCTTTAAAGGCAACTAAATTCTCAGCACAACACTGAATCAGAAGCAGAGCAGCTAGATATATAGCAGTATTCTGTGTCTCTTATTTTGATGTGGGTGCTGGGAAATTTACATTTCTAACATGGGGTTGTTTTTTTTTAATTCCCAGCGTTCCATATCTCACAGTGTGGTCACTGACAATTGTGTTCTTTGCACATGCCCAGTCCTAAACTACTTCAGGAACTTGTTACAACAGGTGACGACTACTGGTAATCTGTAGCCAATACTTTAACGGTGTGTAATAGGCAGGGGAGCACATGACTGAGGAAAGGAGGTGTGGCCAGAGAGGGCACATGCACAGTTACTTAAGGTAAGGCCAACACTGCAAAGCATATTAGCACGTCGGAAACATGATTGTGATTGCGTGCACGTTTCGGTACTAGTGCTTGTCATGCTCTGCAATTGCACAATGTTGCCCAATCAGAGAACATACGGTTGTGGAAAAATGCTGACCACATGTGATCCGAATAGCACAAAGCAGGGGAGCACACATTCAGGGAGATTCAATAAAAGTTCTTATCATTTAAATTGGTGCTAATTTTGCCCCAACCAATCAGATGTTAGCTTTCAAATGTTAAATAAGATCTGATTGGTTGGGGCAAATTTAGCACCATTTTAAATAATAAGACCTTTTATTGAATAGCCCCGATAGTGTGGCCATATTAATTACATGTTTAAATGTACTGGTGTGGCCTAGCCCTTATCCAGTTCTTCAGGATTGCATTAACTTAATGCTATTCACTGGTATTCTTGTGAGATGCTTTCAGATTATGGATTAAAAAATAATTTCTTTTCTCTACTATCTCACCTCCCCGATCCTAAATACAACAATCTAATACATGATCTATCCCAAACCTGGTGACTAGAGATGGGATTTGGGCTCTGATGAGAAAAAGCTCTAGTTATAGTATAATTTAAGTATAAAAGAAAGCAGGGGTGGGGTGCATCTCTGCTGACTAGTGATATAAAGTAATATATGACAGATGAAAAGCTTGATATCTCTATGGCAGCATAGCTCATCTGCGCTACGAGCCATTACTTAACATGTACCAAAAGGCAGTTCAATGTGCATTTCTCATAACACTTATCGAGCTCCTGCTATGGCTCGAAATATCAGATAAATCTTTATTAAATGATATTAACATTAATGATTAACTCTCCACATTAAGCTTGAATAGCTCTTAAAATATTCTCATTTGTTTAGACTGATTATTTTGATTTTATCCCCCAAGCAATGGGTGTTTTTGATTAAGTTTACTGGACCCATACTACTCTCTATACAATTTTTACCTTTTCCATGTAGGTGTTAGAAATATCTACAGAGGATATAAACTGTTTCTCTGATCTTTTACAATAATCTTGGCATGTTCTTGTTTGAAATCTCCATTCCCTGCTTGCAGCTGAGAGGCCTCTAACAATCGGAAATCCTTAAACTCAATCTGCTGGGTGTTTCTTTTTTAATATATATACATATGAGTTGCTGTCTGCTACATTCACCGGATAACAGAAATCTTCTCCGGATCCAGTTTCTATTCTTAGAATTCTTTCATTTCAATCACATTTCAGGTACCTCTTTCATTACAAGACCTCGCTGCAGAACAAGGCAACAGGCATTTTCCTGGGTTACGATGACCTAAATCATGTCAGAACTCACACCATAATATCTACACCCCTTACCGCAACACTTTGTTTAGTTGCTATTGTAACTTTAATGCAAATGATCCTAGCCCCTATTAGAACCTTTTGCAGAAAAAGGGTTGCGCCACTTTGTTTTACATTTCTATATTAAAAATTTCAAAACCTTGAATCAATAATCAGTAATGTATGTAATGACTGTCCCTGTAACTCTCCCATGAAATGTACTGGGTAGGTCCTGACCCAGGAATTTTGAACAGGAAGGGTGGGTTGGAACAATGTTTTTAAGGGAATATAGATATATATACCGTATATACTCGAGTATGAAAACAGCCTGAAAACTGAACCTCGACTTATACTCGAGTCAGTCACTTACGGTGGAGGAATCCGGCTGCCGCGTCCACTGATGGTCGCATCCACGACGTCACGACTCGGCCGGGAAATTAGACCGGCGCCGAGTCGTGACGTCAGTGGATGCGACCATCAGTGGACGCGGCAGCGGATTCCTCCATCAAGATGTCGGGGGCCCGACTCTCCTGCAAAGGTAAGGCATTAGTAGTAGTGTAGTGTAGTGGCAGGGTGAGAAGATGGGTGCAGGAGTATTGTAGTGTACTGTAGTAGTGTAGTGTAGTGTAGTGGCAGGGTGAGAAGATGGGTGCAGGGAGTAGTGTAGTGTACTGTAGTAGTGTAGTGTAATGTAGTGGCAGGGTGAGAAGATGGGTGCAGGGAGTATGTAGTGTACTGTAGTAGTGTAGTGTGTGTAGTGGCAGGATGAGAAGTGGTGCAGGGAGTTGTGTAGTGTACTGTAGTAGTGTAGTGTAGTGTGTGGCAGGGTGAAGATGGGTGCAGGAGTAGTGTAGTGTACTGTAGTAGTGTAGTTGTAGTGTAGTGGCAGGGTGAGAAGATGGGTGCGGGAGTTGTGTAGTGTACTGTAGTAGTGTAGTGTAGTGGCAGGGTGAGAAGATGGGTGCAGGAAATAGGTTATTCTGGGGCTGGACCTGGGGCTGGAGGGAGAGACTCTACCCTCGACTTATACTCGAGTCAATTGGTTTACTCATTTTGAGGTAAAAAGGGTACCTCGACTTATACTCGAGTCGACTTATACTCGAGTATATACGGTAATAAGGGAATGTCCAGCATAAAAATAAGTTTTCTTTAAATGATTAATACCCCCAAAACCTCACTTTGACAGATTCCAGAATTCAAAGATCCCCCAGACCCTTGCCGCTTCTACTCCGCGGCTGGTTCCGACAGCCGCTCCACCTCCTGGTTGAGCATGTCAGCTAAGGCGCCTGACAGCCGTGACCAGGAAGAGAACCGGCTGTCAGCGCAGAAGTCCCCTGCTCCTGTTTTTGCTTGCAACAAGCTCGAAACACGAGCAGGGGTCTGGAACAGCCGTCGAGGGTCGGGGTCAGGTAAGTAAGCTCTGGGGGAAATTCTAGGAATCTTTGTGAAAGTGAAGTTTAGGGGGTAATAATCATTTTAAAAGAAACTTATTTTTAGGCTGTACTTCCCCTTAAATTATTTTGTAGGCCACTAAAAATGTTTTTATTGGAGCTAAAAAAAACACCTTTCAGAGATGGGAATCAGCATGGAACCTCAGAAAATGTACTTTAAAGGGAAAATTTAGTGGAACAATCACCTTTAGGCTTGAAATCTAGAATAACTGCCCTAAACACATTAAACTGTTTTTTTCTACCTACATATGCATCAGCAGTTTTTAGTGATGATATTTCCCCTGAAGCTGTTGAACTTAGGGATCACGATTTTAATATATTATCAGGGTTATTCAATAAATGTTTTTATCGTTAAAAATGGTGCTAATTTTGCCCAATCAATCAGATGTAGCTTTCAAATGTTACATAACATCTGATTGGTTGGGGCAAAATTAGCACCGTTTTAATGATAAGAACTTTTATTGAATCTCCCTGACTGTATATTATTGTTTTCATGTTACAAGATGCACTAGCATCTTTATTTTTTTGATGCACAAGCACTTTTATGGTTAACTTCTCGGGAAAGCGTGTGAAAGTGGAGGCACTTATCTTTATACTACCTCCTAAGGCTGAAACGCCTAGATTTGATGTTATATGTGTAAATACACATTACAAATGTTCTACTGGAGTTATAGGCATTTTCTGTATTTATTTGCGATGCACCCAGGTCGGAATCATTATGGAGCATGAGTGCGGCTCTTTAAAAAAAAAAGCCCGCACCCTAACTGCTATTTTTTCCAGTTATTTTACATACATTTGTAACCAGATATTTAATCATATGTTCTGTTTCCTTCGGCAAAGGTATCTGCCTCCTCTCTTTGCTCAAAGAGCTTTTTGTAAGCTTCAGCATGTGCAGAGGAGGCAGCAAGTGAAACAGCAGTCAATCATTGGGTGTAATGTCAGCAATCACAGCCTTGATTCACTGCATGGAGGGAGGGGCCTGCTTATTCTGCCAGAACGGAACAATAATAGTCCTTAAATATCTAGTTAGTAATACAGGTAATAAGGTACATAATATTATTGGGTTGGGGGCATGTAACTTATAATGGCCAGTTTTTTGTTTCAAGGGTGAACATTCCCTTTAAGTCACTTTTAACATGCATGCTGCATTGGTTTCAGTGCAGGTGTTTAGTTTTACTTGACTAATGAAATTCAAGGTAGCTGCACAGACTTTTTGTTTAAAGAAAAATACTATGAAAGTTGAATATATAGTGTATAATAATATATTATTGATTTCAACAAATGACTGATGTTGGGTCATTTGGTCAGTTTCAAAGTAGATTTGAATGTACAATCTATAACCAACCCATGATTTATACCCTTCAACACTCCCCTTTAATACTGTAGTTGCACTTACAGAAACCACATTGTGCAGAACTGCAAAGGGAGGATAATGAAGTGAACTTAGCCCAGCTTTGTGTAATACATCTCTCATCAGTGTACCTGAATGTTGAAGGTAACATATATTGTGCCTTAAGTTAGGTGGTAACGGATGACACATTTGTGGTTCAGTCATTTGGAAACAAATGTGACTTACATATTTATTATTCTGACAATTAATTTAAAAAGTTCAGTATCAACTAAGATCTTTAAAGGGCATGTCCACCCTCAAAACTAAAATGTAACCTACTACTGGCCCCACGTGAAATTAAAACAATCCTTACCTAACAGTTCTGCTCCTATGGTTCTCCTGCAGTGATTGTCAAAGTTCCAGAAACTGAAGAGTGGGGCTGACGGTTGAAAAGTTTCTGCCTCCTCCTTGTCCTCCGGGTGGTACTGTGACATGAGCAAGGGGTTCTTCCCCCCCCCTTCTTATCCCTCCTGCCTGCCCACACCAACCACCATGTTAGATTACTAAGAACAGAAACATACCTTACATTGCTTCTGTCCCTGGCGTTCTGCGCAACCAGGTCCGGTCTTTAAACACTGATTGCGCAAATGTTTCTTTCATTCAATTGTGGAGGGGGTGGGTCAGGGGCCTGCCTCCAATCTCATGGGGGGTGGGGGTTGCAGTTACACCCTGAAATGCCCCCAGATATGCCTACTTGCTCTGGCAAATCAATCCAGGTAAGGGTACGAATGCAGGTATCTCCTGAAAGGAGATAGGCAATTACCATGTGTGCAACAGGGTGCTCTTCATTAGGCTAACACGTATTAATGTTTCCAACTTAAGTCATTTATTAGGTGACTGATACCTGTTCAGTTTACTTAAAGAAAGACAAACAACCATAACTACTATTAGTTAATTAAGTAAGTATCTGTGCAAAATGTAGAGGCATTTGCTATTTAGCCTCAGTCCCTATGACATAGCTATTGAGCAGGTGCATTACCAGTAGGAACAGGAGGAGGAGCAAGATGGCGCCCCTCATGTTTCTTCACTAACATTGGGCTAACCATTCTATGGCACTTGTGCCAGAGGTGGCACTCTCTCCTCTGTGAGCACTCATGCAAAGCAGAGTTCACCAGAGTTTGTTACCAGAAAAGCAAAGATACATGGCCTTTCTGGTAATAAGAATGGTCAAACAAGTATAGATTCACTCTAGCACACCAAGGCTGGCAATTGCCAATATTCAGTAGATACAATCCTCCAAACACCCTGGGTTGATAGAATCCAACCACAAATCAAAGTGAGAAGAGCACATTACATCAGTGTATCAAAATGTATTGTGCAAACAACAATCTTGTTAAACTATAATCGATTCAATCTATTGTATCTGTCTGTGTCTATTTGTCTATCTGAGTTGTTTTATGTACATTTAAACCTCAGTATTCATGTTGGCGCTATGGAATATATAAGTAGGGTTGCAGTTTGGGCACTGTCTCTAAGGTATCAAAAGGTGCAAATAGTTTGGACTAAAAGGAGGAAAAATTTCAAAGAAAAAGAGCAAATAAGCCACTTCTGAACAACTTCCTCAACCAGGGATCTAACAGCAGTAAACAAACAATTAAAAAACAATTTTTTTTTTCCATTTTCATAATAAATCAATGAATACTTTATTTCCCGAACTCCTATTTAGCTCAAATTAGAACAATATTTGGATTGTGTCTCTTTTTGTCTCTAGTGGAACAGTATAGGTCATTAATGTTATTTGGAGATGTTTCAGTCTCTGCAGGAGATTTTTAGCTGTGCATAATGTTGCCATTATGAAAATTAAAGTAGGCGTTGATTCATGAACTCCACATTCTGCTTCAGAGACAGGCATTTATTATACTATACAAACGCCAATCTAGATGAGGTCTGTATTTCCGTTTAAAGAGTGGAAATATTTTTCTGCTCTCGTTATCGCCGCAATTTTTACCAGAATTAGGCTTACAGTAGCACAGTTTATAAAGACTGATAATTGTCTTTGAAAACAGTTACTGATCATATTGCCATATATCCTGGATATAACTGCTCGATCATTTTATAAAGCAGCAAAATGGTAAAGGGTAGCTCACACCTCCCGGAGACAGCCACCGGAAGTTGCAAGGAGTACCAGCAGCCGTGTGATTTTCTGAAAGGCACCCAATCACAGATGCGGCTGCCAGATATGAAGACAGCTGGGGGGAACAAAGGCGTGTAAGTATGTTCTGTTGCTTTTTTTTTACTAATCTAACTTGGCAGTTGGGGTGAGCGAGGTGCCTTACTATAGAAAAAAAAACATTTAAAGTAAGGGGTTGAGGCAGCAATTTAGGGATCCGGAGGGTGGGAGTGAGGGGGAAAGGGCTCCCCTCAGTCACAATCCTCCAGGAGGACAAGGAGGAGGCAGAAACCTTTTCACACACAAACAGCTCCTACCTTCAGTTTCCTGGACTTTGGAAAATGACTGCAGGACAACTATAAGGAGCAGAGGTGTATGGTAAGGATTTTTTAAACTACACAGTGGGGCCGGTAGTGGTGTTAAATTTTAATTTTGGTGTTGGACATGCCCTTTCAGTAAATAAAAGTGATTTTAGACGTTAAGTTAAGCCTACAAAAAGTCTGAGGTGGTGATAATGCATTAGTGGTGTACATGTCTAGCCTGGAAATAAGTCACTGGAGGTGTCAGTACATTGTAGTGGATTTCCCAATACAAATAAGGGTCCAAGAGTGTAAGACTATTTCCATTAATTTACTGAAATAGTATCGTGTTTTTTGAATTTAAGATCTTCCCTATTTTACAATAAAGTGAAAGTGCAGTGAAATTATGCATAAACTGATGCAGCACAATGACGTAACTTAGCTTTTTGCAGAAATCCGTATAAATTCTGGCAAAACGGCAATTTGCCCTTTAATAAATATGGCCCCAAGTCTGCAAACAATCAAATATTCATTTTATGGAATTAATAATATTTCATACGAGGCCACACTAATGTCTATGCACTGCACAAAGCTACTTCTAAATCTAAACAGGAAAACGTCATCATTGAATCTTGAGTAAATGAAAATACACCAAGGCACGCATACCAAACAGCGTATTAGCTGCTTAGAATAAAATATTTATTGCTTTAATGATTCCAGGAAGCATCATCAGATGGTTATTTTAACACAGATTTAGAATCTTGGGTAATAAAATTCCACTAGATGCCAAGCTGCAGCTCTTATCTGAGTATTTAAATCTTGCAGTGATAAAGACGGACTGCCGCGAAGCATGTTCAGCATACCAGCTGCTCTCTTAGTTAATGAACTACAATAGAAAGTTGTTAATGTTTTGTATTAGAGCTGAAAAAACTGGCATTAAAAAGACCATAAATACATTGCAACAACGACCCCACAATATAACTTAATGCCCATAATAGCAGTATATTCACTTCT
Source organism: Hymenochirus boettgeri (assembly GCA_019447015.1). Classification (NCBI taxonomy): domain Eukaryota; kingdom Metazoa; phylum Chordata; class Amphibia; order Anura; family Pipidae; genus Hymenochirus; species Hymenochirus boettgeri. Next base: position 68,030,318 of record CM033469.1, on the reverse strand, counting down.
CTCAAACATGGTAGGTCCAGCTATGACTTAAAACACTTATAACAAATTTCCTCTGTAACTCACACTAAGCAAACAACTCAGGATGCTTACTTCCTTTTCCCAAATATAGTTAATCACTTTTGTAGCAACAATATCTCAGACCACAGCTTTACATATCCCGAGGAAGGACAATGCTCCCGAAACATTGTGAATATGTTACAATAAATTTTTTTGATTCACCTGATTAGTGTGCTCCCCATATCTTTTCTTGTGCTGGAAAACTGTTTGGCTCCTGCAGTGGTGGGCCCTGCCCCTACCTACCTGTCTGGCATACAGCCACAGCGTTGTGCTGGAGTGTGCTCTGCGACTCTATTGCAATCGGAAAGTATCCCTGGATCAACCAGATCTACAGTATTTGTATTAATCCAGTAATTCTCAATATTTTTTAGTTTTGAAACTTATCCAGGCCATTTTTAAAGCTATTCAATGAAATTACCATACCACTTCTGCTGGAAAACAGTGTCACAGTTTCACCGTTCTCACTGTAAAGAAATCTTTCCTAACCTGAGATGAAACTTCTTTTCTTCCAACCTTAAAGGATGTCCACGATCATCTGATACCGACTAGTAAACAATGCACCAGAGAGGTTATTGTATGGGCCTTAATATATTTGTATAAAGTGATCATATCCTCACACAAACGTTGCTTCTCTTATGTAAGCAGCCTTGTCTAATCTGCCTCATGTCAAGCACCTTCATTTCCTTAATTATTTTAATTGCCTTCTCTGAACTGCTTCCATTTCCAAGATGTCCCTTTGTATATGGGATTCCAAAACTGCACTGCATATTCAAATGACCTACCAGTGCTTTGTAAAGAGGAGATATTAATATATTTTTCTCTCTTGAATCTATTCCCCTCTTTACAAGACATATCTTGCTAGCTCTAGCCATTGCTACCTGGCTTGTTTGCTATAGCTAAGTCTGTTACTACCAGAACCCCAAATCTTTTTCCATTACAGATGCACTTAACACAGAGTTATTATGGTGTAGGTGGCACAGGGATTATTAAATCCCAATGCATCACCTTACATTTATCAACATTGAATCTCATCTGCCATTCTGCTGCCCATTTTGATAATCTATCTAGGTCTGCTTGCAGCACTTGCACATGATTTGAAGTTTCCAAGCGGTGCATCGTTAGTGTCATCAGCAAACACTGAGACCTTGCTCTCAATGCCCCTTCTAAGTCATTTATAAACAGATTAAACAGAAGTTACAGTTAGAACCCTGAGGCACGCCACTTAGAACTTTAGCCCACATAGATGTAGCTCCATTACCACCACTCTCTGTTTGTGATCCAATAATCAATTCTCTATCTATGAACAAATGTTTTCTTTAAGGCCAACAATCCTCAGTTTTACATTATTAACCTGTGTGGCCACGTATCAAAAGCTTTCGCAAAATCCAGTATAATCACATCCACTGCTGTGTGCCTGAATCTAAATTCTTCTCACTTCTTCATAAAAACCATTAAAGGACAACAATATAAAAAAAAAACATTACCCCATTACACCCCCAATAAAATTACCCTCATTACAGTCCACACTTCCAGCAGCTGAAATTGCTTACTCTTATTTACAACAAGATATCACACAACAAAGATAACTGCTAAAAGCCCACCTCCTAGATGGCCCAGGACCCTGATTAACATATGACTTGTAATTGCTGGGGAAATTTCTATTACAACCTCTCTCCTCCTCCTCTGCCAGTCAAACAAATTTGAACTGTTCGGTTTTAGGATACAGCCTACATAATCAAGCTGATCAAGGATGGGTGGAGTGTGTTTTCTCACATACTAGTTTTGAGTGGCAGTACAGGCAGACAGAATTGTTACGCCCCCCTTCACAATGTGGCTAAATGAAGGCAGAGAGAAGCTCGAAATCAGGGAAAAAATGTATGGGGAGGGCTTCATTCCTTTACTCTTTGAAAGTTTAAAAAATCACCCTACCTACCACGATGTTAGTCTTACAGGTCTATAGTTACCAGGCTGTGAACGACTACCTTTTTGAATATGTTATTACATGTGTTTTTTTCCAATCCAGCGGCACATCCCCAGACCAAGTGAATATGAAAAAATAAGAAACAGTGGTCTAGATAGAACTGAACTAATCTCTTTTAAAATCCAGGGATGCAATCCATCTGGTCCTGGGGCTTTATTGATATTTACTTTGTTCTACCGTATATACTGAGTATAAGTCGAATTTTTAAGGCTTTAAGGTTAGCCTGAAAACCTAACCTCGACTATACTCGGGTCAAGTCCTAATTTAGATCAAAATTCAGCAATTGTGGATAGTAACCAGTAGGTGGCGCTGTTTAACCTGCATAAAAAGTTACAGGAGCTGATCTGCCTTTAACTTCCTGCTTCCTGTAGTCTGGCTGCTGGACTCACTCAGCACTGTCACTGCTCATCTGGATGCTGTAAATCTCCAGATGGGTATCCTCAGTTTGGGCCAAAAACAGCTGCTAGTACAGTGCAAATGACAGCTTGAAACAACACTCTCAAGTGACATTTTTAACTATTGGGGCCAGAGAGTCCTTTACTATATGGGGGTCAGAGGGCCCTTTACTATATGGGGTCAGAGGGTCCTTTACAATATGGGGTTCAGGAGAATTGCAAATGATGGTAAGCTTAATTAAAAGTTTACTGAACCTTGCCACTCCACATGTTTAAAACTGAAACTCCCAGCAACAAAGCATCTGGGAGTTGTAGTTCCAAACATCTGGAGTGCCAAGGAATTGGGGGTTGCTGGTACTGTATTGGCAATTACTGTATGGGAATTCTGCTGTCAATTTAAGGGCAACTAATTTCTACCCTAGGCTTATACTTGAGTCAATCAGTTTTTACAATTTTTCAGGTAAAAATAGGTATACTCGGATCGATTTATACTCGAGTATAAACGTAATTGTTTCCATACCATTCCTTCATCAACCATGTGAATACTCCTCATTTCTCCCTGCATATTATTATAATCCCTGCTGTAAGGACTAGGATTCTCAATAGTAAAAACCGATGTAAAAAAACGGTTTTAGCAGATTAGCCTTTTTGGCATCCTCTACAACCATCTCAGCCCATTGTTAATGGTCCCACATTCTCAGTCCCCATCTTTTACCATTTATATACTTAAAAAAAACATTTAGGGGCGGGGCTTGAGCTGCAGTGGACTAGGACGCGCCATCTTTTAGCTCCGGCACCATCATAGCAACCGAGGCTAATACTAGACAAATAAACAATTCAAATTCGAACAACCTGTGCTCCACTAATCACCGATACCCAGATGACCAGACCCAGGGGGAATAAATCGAGTGGATCAGCTGGAAAACTCGAACAATTCCCTGGAAGGGGCAGGCTGGGAACCAGGGCCGCAATGGCCCCATCCCCTCAGCAAAACAAGACGCCCGCCCCCTCGGATGATGGTGATCACAGCCAAAACGAGCAGTGCCGATCGACACCCACAGGTAGAACCCACACTACAACAACCTTAAGCTCCACCTCACCGGGCTATTCAGGATCGCAGCGCTCCTTGCCACGATGATTGAGGAAACAGGTCCGACATCTCGCTCCTCAGGCTGACCTCCATAAGATAGGCATAGAATGGGAAGAGGCCGAGGAACGACTATCTACTAGAGGACACAACACGGCCCCTACCGAACTCGATCGCACAACTTCAGCAAGAACTTCAGGCAAACAAAATCCAAGCTAGACAACCTTGAGAATAGGTCACGTCGCCAGAATCCTACACTTTCTGGGGTTTGCCGAGGGGGCAGAGGGGCAGTCCCGGCCACGTTCCTCGAAGAGTGGTTCGCACCGAGTTGGCGGGGACGGCCTGTCACCCCAGTTTGCGGTTGAGAGGGCCCACCGTGTCCCTGCCAAAGCACCGATACCTGGAGCCCTGCAAGACCACTTATAGCGCGGCTCTTAAACTCACGCGATAGAGACTGGATACTCCGCCAAGCCAGATCCATCCGGACCTGAACCATGAATAATAATAGTGTTCGCATATTCCCAGACTATCCCTGGAACTTCAGCGGCGCAGAGGTACGTTCGGGGATGTCAAAAAAAAACTTATCACAGCCGGGATCACATACTCTATGGTCTACCCAGCGCGCCTTCGGGTGGTACTGACGACAGAGTCAGGTTCTTCGACACCCCACAAGAGCCTGTGCATGGTTGGACTCCAGTGAGAGGTACTGACGCAGCTGCAATCCCCGGGTTTCCCCAAGCCACTCTGCCCCATCACCCTACCTCTAAGTACTATGAACCAAGACCCCCCAGACATGTGCTGTCTTCACCCAATATTATAAGATGGTCGGACTAAACTAACTATGCTTGTCTACCACCCCACAACACTGAAATGACAATCTCCCTCAACCCAATATTGGAACCTATTTGAGGCTACCTACTGAGCAGCAGCTTAGGAGCCTACTAGACAATTGACACGGTATCTAGCTGATTTGGGCCTGGCGCTTTGAGCTAGCGTGCGGCCACCCCATAGTGCTTCACGGAACCTCGAGGTGCGATCCGTCCCTACTGGGGTGCTGCACATGATGGATACCCAGCATCTCACCCCACATAACCTTCATTCAATCCTTAACAATTCTGGTGCCTGTATTGATGCTCTCGGATGGAGCCTACCTTTGCGCACAACTCATTTCAGTCCCACTACAAAGACATCCTACACATCACCCATGGGATTCCTCTGATAATCCCCACATATTCAAGGTGCCATAGTATGCTGGTTGCCTGGGAACTACTATCCACAGCACTGTCAAATACTACCGACGACCATGAGAACAACTGCCAACCCACATTAGACACCACGATACTTTCTACTCCTACTGACCGGGATCTTCCACTGAGACTGTAATTACAGGAACGGGGTAATTGTATATATTATGTGTACTATATATGTGATATGTATGTCGCCACCGGCCCCTTGCCAGGGGAGGATTCCTCTGGCAACTAAATAACCAATACGACTCGAATATTCAAATGTATACCATACGTGCAACAACTGGTGGCAGATCACATAGCCAGTCACTAGACAATGCAGAGTATAACGGCTTAAACAATTATACCAGCAATACCACTCCTAAATTAAGATATCGAGAGAATATGTGTAATATTAGTATAAGTTAAGAAATGTTATCCAATTAGAGGTCATGATGCTGAAGATATATTGTATGGGATCTCCCATGACTGGGGAATGGGATAGTATTGGGTTTACAACCGAGCTCCGGACGCGGCCGCCGGGAATGTTTGCTCCCATGGGTAGTATATAATTTACAGATTGCTATAGAACTGACCTTTATCCACTAACTCAAGGGACTCCTCCATGAAACTATCTGAATCATTTTTCTCAACACACTTGAGACGTAAGACCCCTGTAATGGCGTACCCTGGGTGCAACTATATACCACAAACTCATTTGTATGCAGACGTCTGCTGGTCTAAATAGGAGTATACGAGAATTCCACCAGACCAAAGATCCACACCTCCCCCTTTTTTTTTTTTTTTTTTGTCTAACTATCCCACTATAGAACAGGAACAATAGTTAATTTTCTCTACACTAAGTATATATATATGGTGCCGGAGGGAAACGAGACATCCCTCTCCACCCCCGCAGGAACTGCACTAAGTGCAACCCCATAGTTACCAGGATTTCCTGGAGTTTAGGGTTCAATAGCGACCAAGGTCAAACCAAAGTCTGCAAACCTTGTTATGGTTTTGTTTACCACTATTTGATTGTTTCCCTCTCCCCCCTTACCTTTCCTTCCTCCACTCTCCTATGGGTCCCAAATGCAAATGTAATGTATTTTTAACATCACACTAGTTGAGAGAGTGTCAACAGCGTGCATGTATATTATCCAAACAAACATGACCAAAGCACTAAAAGTTCTATCCTGGAACGTTAGGGCCTCAACGACCCCCACAAACGTGTAACGGTTACCAGTCTATTCGCAACACACAGGCAGACATTGTCTGCCTACAAGAAACACACTTATTACCATCCAGCACACACACTACCTCCAAAAACCCTGGGTGAAGTGGTCTGCGCATAGCACCACTACTCGGTATACTCCAGGGGTTTTCACTGATGCTCAACAGTAAACTGAGATTCACTATACATGAACTTAAGACGGACCCGAGTGGAAAATATATCTGCGTATTACTAGATTGAGTCAGTTTTTATATGTTCTGATATATATGATCCACCCTCCAGCCTCACAACAACCACTTCGAATATACTCCCTTCATATTTAAATACCTTATGCGAGAATCATTGCATGGGGGATTCAATACAGCCATGGACCCCTCCATGGATAGACTACCCCCCCTCCTCTCTAAAAAAATCTATACTAAACGATCTTATAACTGAACTGCAATGGGTGGATGTGTGGAGACGCCGTCACCCCTCACAGAAAGGATACACCTGCTTCTCATCCACCTCAACACTTATCTAGAATAGACTACATATTTACAAACAAAAGAGCTACCCCATATTAACACAAAGTACTCCATCTTCCCAGGGGATTTCGCGATCATTCTCCAATCTGTCTTACGATGCAGAGCGGTGTGGGTGTCTCTCCGGTCCGGTCTGGAAGAATCCATCCCTTCTGGCTGACCCATTCCCCCAGACAGCACCAGGTCCCCCAGTCTAATTGACTATATATTACTTGATCACACGTCCCGACTCACCCTCCGTCCCCCTCTAATACAATGGGACGCTTTAAAAGCCTTTTTACGAGGACATCTTAATAGCGCCATTAATACATTAAACAAAACATCACTGTCTGAGACTGAGTTCTCCAACAGACTGATAGAGGGCCGAAAGTAGATATGTAGAAAAAAACCCACAGCCCAATCCAGAGCAGATGGAACTGGCACAAATTCTGTATAACACTGCTATCACAGAAAAAACGCCAAAGGAAAATGTTCTTTACCAAAGCCAGTTACTTGACAGGAGCCAATCGGCTAAACTTTGCCCAATTGGCCCACAGCCCACGAGATACTAATAGTATTCTCGCAATCAGAACCTCAGATGTACTACTGTCACAAGACAAGCCAGATCATACAAACATTCACGGCTTCTACAGACACTAATACCAGTCACAACTAACGTCTCCCAAACAATTGAAAAATATCTAGACAGCATTGATCTCCTAGACTCACTGATGCGAAGGGACTGGTTGAGAGGCAGACGTCACTATAGCAGAGGTGGTAGAGGCAATGGGAGATATGTCGAGCGGCAAAACCCCTGGGCCAGACGGACTACCAATTGGGAAGGTTTAGGAGATACAGTGACAAATACTACCTCAATATTTCCAACTACTACAATACATAATGGATCCCAAACTCTTGACCACCTCAATGCACGAAGCACATATTACACTCATCCCAAGCCCGAGAAGGATTGTATTAGATTGTGGTCTATACAGAGCCATATCACTACTCAATACTGATTATAAAATATTTCCCAAAATTCTCGCAAACAGATTAAAGAAAGTATATCTCATATAATTCACCCGGACCAGAACCGGATTCATGCAGCCGAGTCCACCTCAATCAATATAACGGAAAGCTTTAATCCACAGTCAAATTGATCATGATAACGCAGGTACAGGTATATACTCTCATTAGATGCCCAAAAGCATTTGACTCCATTGAATGGCTACCTCTGGCAATGTATGAAAAATTTGGTTTTGGCCCCAGATTTATTAGTGGGTCGTCTCCTATATGCCAACCTACAGCCTCGCTTCTAATTAATGGAACACATTCTGGCACAATTGCAACTCAGCCCGGGTACGAGACAGGGATGCCCACTCTCCCCATACCTGTTTGCCATTACAATAGAACCCTCGCGATACAACTAGACAAACAAATTTATTAAAGGTCTTACACTCGGAGCCCAAACCTCATTGCTTAGCTATATGCAGACGATGTCACAGCACTAATATAATTCTCCAATTTGGACCAATCTCTCTCCGGGCTATATATAAACTGGAACAAGTCGAGCTATTCGCCCTCGCTCAGACATCACACACCATCGGTTTATCGTGGATTGGTCCCGTCGTCCCAAGTTTTAAGTATCGGGTATCACCGTGACTCATATACCCGAACAATTCTCACACAAACATATACCCCTTACGACTGGGTGCAAAACAAAGTTAAAGTGTGGAAACAACTCCCCATCAACCTACTGGGCATGTGAACTTGATTAAAATTATAATTATTTCCAAAGTATTATACACTCTTCAACACTCTGCAACTATTATACCAGAACCTTCTTTAACGCCCTGCACAGCACACTACTTATTACTCTGGGGATCGGGTCTGCCCTACTAAACTCCCTGTTCTCCAGAATGCCTAAGGATGTCCCTGGCCTAGCACTACCTGACTTTTTCCTATACTACTTGGCTGGACAGATCAAATATTTTACAGATTGGGTGGTCCCCCCACCGGACCCGCAGGATACCCCCACCCCACATCAATATATGATATGGAACGAATGACTCATGCATATTTCCCCAAATGCCCATCACATTCCTAGAGGCCCCAAAAAATAGTTATTCCGGGCGGAGGGAGACAGCTTTGCACAAGCAGATGCGTAGGGTCTGGCATGGCGCGACAAAACATCTAGATATGGGTTGTCCTCTGAGACTCCCGTTCTATGGCACAACGTAGATATCATTTCTGGCCAGCTTTGGAGCATCAGTACTGGGAAAACAGGGTGTCTGTATTTCCACCAGACATTATTCAACGACTCATTTTGACGTTCCAGAAATACGCAGAAATTTTCACTGAACATTCAGCCTTTTTCCGCTTCTTCAGCTCGGTACGCCTTGTATCCGATTTCATACTCTTAACATTCATACCATCCCAACCCCATAACTGAAGTTTGAAGGACCGGACGGAGAGACACCTCACCTCACGTACTTACTCATGTTACATAGTCAAAGACTAATGAGATGCAGGTGACCCTGATGCAAAAGTGGAACAAATATATACCCGCACTACGAGGAGTCTGCCTGGGAAGAAATCGCACAATCACATACAAAAGTATCCCATCGGCCAACCATAGAATTACACAATTTTACATCCTACACCGGTCTATTTCACACCGCGCAGACTAGCACACATATCACCCAAACAACCCCTCATGTTGCCCCAAGTGCCACGAGGAGTCCGCCGACTTTTGGCACTTGCTGTGGACCTGCCCAAGGGTCTCGGCCTTCTGGGGGCAAGTTCTCAAAAACCACCCTGACACAAATACTCCACATACCATTACCGTCCAACCTGAATATGCTATTGGGGATTGATGAGGCTGGGGAAATGGACAAAATGCACAACTTAAACTGCTACGGAATTACCCTTTTCTACGCTAGACGCACCGTAGTGCTCACCTGGATGTCCCACCAGCGCCCAGGTGTTGGAATATGGAAAGCCATGATGCAAATACAGATATACCCTATTCGCTTAATATATTTTAAGCAGAGGTACACTGAGTAAATTCAACAAAATATGGTTACCTTGGTATGAATATCTGGGGATACCTGCCACGACCATTCCCAAACACACGGAATAGATCCTGCCTATGCTTGCTAATGATTATATGAGAAGGCATGTTTTTTGAACTCAATCATATAAAGTCTTTTGTTTTGTAAAGTTTTTGCTCTCTATGTGCTGGATTGATAGAGACCTTTGCTGAGACAGTAATTACAACTGACTGAATATCAACAGATGATCGATTAACATGGTAACAACCAGAACCTCCCTCCTCCCCCCCCCCTCCTCTTCTTCCCTCCCCCCCCTCCCATGTTAAGATTATATATTTATGTTAGTTTTTTTAAAAGTATAACGCGGGACATGGGATGTACAGTTGTAATTACATTTTATTTACAACCCTGTTAACAATTGACGATGTTGTGTATATCTATGACCTGTTTTTTCTAAATAAAACGTTTAAAAAAAAACAAATAAAAAAAACATTTGGGTTGGACTTGCTTTGTTGGCTATCCGTATTTAATTTTCTATTTAGCTAGTTAAATTGCTTTCTTGCACTCTTTATTACAGCTTTGTACTCCCGTAAGCCGTTCTGTTCCCTCTGATTTCAAATTTAAAGCCTTTTTCTTTTTTTCATTTCCCTTTTTTCCTGAGCATTAACCATGCAGGAGTGACCTAATTTTTTTACATTGTTCCCTAAAGGTACAATTTAGAAATGTAATAGTTTTTATCCCTTTAAAAGTGAGCGCCATCTGTCTCAGTATCTTTACTAGAAACAAGTTCCCACCAGGTCATTGAGGAGTGATTACTTAAACGCAGCATAAATTAGCTTTCAGCTAAAGTTAAAGTTTTGTTTAACCCAGTGCACTTTAAGTTTTTTTGCAACCTATTATTAAATGACACTTATCATGATCACTATCCTTAAGTTCCCTAAGCTCAATCTGACACATACAAGGTCCTGGGGGCGGCTGCTCCAGATCCCCTACGCGGCGGATCACATTGTTATGGCCCCAACAACAACTGGCCTTAATAAACAGCAATTCCTAGCAATACACAACCAAGAGAAACAGCATCTTGTTCTTAAACCCTTTCTGTGTTCTAAATGCTTTGTTTCTAACGCACCCTTAAAAACAGACAAACGCTTTAAAAATAGACAAAGCTCACTTTACACCAGTAAAATCGCTCTGGAGCTAATCGCTCGGCGAGCAAGAACTTATGTGAGTTTCAAAAAAAAACATCTAATATAATATGGCTTTTACAACCAAAACACTTGTCTATTTAAAGGGATCTCCACCCAGAAAATCAAACCCCCAAACGCACCATATTTTTTTTAAAAAAAACAAGCAAGCCCCAGAACATAGACTTTTGCTCTTTCGTCCCTGGCTGTCCCTGCTCCTGTGCTCTTGTTGCCACTACAGACATGCCATTTTTTGTTGCTTGTTTAAAAATACAGTTGATGTTGGGATGGGTTGAGCAATACACTATGGGAAAGAGTATTTTAGGTAGGGAAGGAGCAGCTACTGAAGGGAAAGGAGGGTGGGAGGAAGTCGGAGAGAGGACTACCCCTGCACATCCAGAAGTACTTATTGAGGACAAGAAGCGTAAGTAGGGCCAACTGGAAGGACTCACAGCAGCTCCTCTCTTCACTTTTCTGAACTTTGGCCAGGCACTGTCAGGAGAACCATTTGAAGCTAGAATAAGGACAGGATTTTACACTACACACCGAGCCAGCACTGAGCACAATTTAGTTTTGGTGGTGGACATGACCCTCTTGGAGCATTTTAGTTCTATAGTTGACATCTAACGTTTACTATTACATTTGGGGTTGCATGAGAGCATATTACTTTACTGGTGTCACTCAATCGTTTTGTACGTATGAGCTCTTGTGTTTAGTTTTTTATGTCTGTGTGCCAATTCCTTTAATGCAGGGACATGATTAAACCCTTAGCGCCCCTTGCCCTAAATATAATCTTTGATGATTACAATATAATATACAATATTTTTGGTCTAGGAAGCGGTGTCTTTACCGTGAATTGTGTTGTGGTAATTTATTTGATTGCGGTGGTTAGAGATTCAAATCACTGATGTTGATTTCTACTCCTAAACCTGTTGTCGTCCCGTGTTCGGCATCTCTGTGTTATATAGTTCTTCTAGTATCACGCACAACCATATGATGTCTCGTCTTGAGAAGGATCCTGCACGTTGGGATGAATCAGCACGGAGGCATGTGAATAGCGCTCCCCGCATCGGACCTTTGGTATGTGCCTCTTTTTTTTTATTATCCACTTGCCATGATCTCTTTTGCCATTCATTCACCCTTCAAATTTACAATATAAAGCTCATACTGACTTGCAAGATCTATATGTTTAAAGTAAAAATTTTAATTTATTTTAAATTTAATTTAAAATAAAAAAACATAACATACATAGCAATACACAGTGGAAATATGCACCCACAATAAAACCCTCCCCTCGCGCCCACCCCCTTATTGTTCCTCAATGTTTAAAAACACCTGCTTTTCCGCTTTTTTGTGTCACATTCAATTGCAAATGAATGGACAGGATCAGGGAACATTAAGGAATGTTGGAAGTAAAATCGGCGTATATAAAAGATGTATTTAGACATCCTATATACTAAATGAATGATTGTATATATTAGAGAGACTGATGCCGGGGGGAGTGACGTCAGGGGGTGCAATTATCAAAACAACATCGGGGGTTTGCTGGTTAGATAGATTTCATTGATTAATCTAAAAGAGTCCTATCTCAGAGGAAAAGGGGGAAAATTGTCGTTCTATAGAGCAGAAAAAGAATAGGAAAAGTCTTAAGTCGTAATTCATGGGCTTAACAGAACCTGCAACCATTCTATGTCCATTCCTTATACTATGGCTAGGGGGCTTATGATAGCTGGACAATTCGCTGTCCCAGCAGTAGGCATGCTTGGGCCACTGCTGGTGGGGGGGAATTTGTGGCCTAATTTAACTGGTGATACCGTATTCAGAAATCAATTATTAGATTCTCGACTCATTGGAAGGTTCACTGTTTTAAGCCTTAGTAAGATCCTTAAAAAGGGTATCTCACTGAGGCAATACTCCTCCTACCGTTTTTTCAGAATCCGTCGCTTCCATTGTTGCAGGGCAGCAAGTAAAGTTGTGCTAGCTCCTGGGGTGCTGGGGGAGTGGGGTCTCCCCCGTGGTGCCTTGGGGTGCGTGTGGGGGCAATCAATGTGCAGGGGGTCATCAGGTGTGTGTGCAGACGGCACCCACTTGCTTCTGTAAAGAAAGGTCTTTCCTGCGGCTGGTAGCTCTCTAGGGAGTTGGGTCCGGTTTTTAGCGGGGGGGTTACAGCGAGCTGCAACGGGGTGGGTAGACGCTGGGTGGGGTGGGAGGGGGTGGGTGGAGTGGGGAGTTAAAAGCCGGGGGGTGCTGTGGTCCACAATACTGTTAGACAGGGCAGGAACTTGTGTTTGTGTTTAATAAAGATTTCTTGGGTGTCTACTCTCAGAGGGGGTGGTGAAAAAAGTTGTATGCTAGGAGGGTGAGTTGTATAGGGGAGGCTGGGATATGAGGCAATCTGTATGGGAGGGTGTGGTATGGGTCGGGTGGGGCCACAGGTCGGCGGATGTGAAGGGTGTATTGGGGGGTCAGTATGATAAGTTGATGTAACCCTGATTACGCGCTTAAGTGGAGTGGAACTCGGCTAAAGCTGCTGGATGGTCATGTGATTATTCCTCTATTATCGTGTGTGTGTGTGTGTATGAGTGTGTGTGTGACCCAGCCACAGTAATACGGCAGGGGTCTCTACCTGGGTTCCACCTTACACTATCTATCATTACACCCAGGTCCTTTTTAACAGTGAGAAATTTTTCCAATCACATGGAACCTGAGTACACAAGCAGGGGGGTCGTTTATGTTTGTGGGTTACCATCTACCAGCCATTAGCTTTGGGCATTCACAGACTGCTGGTGTGTGAGGGCACTGTACTTCCCCTAATAGAAACTAGGTGAGAATATAAACTGCTAGTTTTTATATCCCTGGATGTTCCCTATGCCCCCTATATGTTACCATCCTTCAAAGTTTCAATATAATGCAGGTGTGGCTCCGTCCCCACTTACAGTATGAGAGTCTGTTCGAGATTGGCCACTCGAAAGACCTGGTTTTTCATTTAAATGGAATGTTTCAGTATTTATGATGCAGGGATCTGAACCAGCAATTGTTTTTGGATTTGGGGGGAATCAAATATCGTGGATAATGTACCCCTTCTGTAAATTGTAAGGATTATATATTTATACTTATTATAAGTCACAGAGGAGTTCTGTGACTATACAGAAGCACGAGGGTTGAAAGGCCCGAGTGCCTTTATAAAGGGCATCACAGAACGGCAGTTTGTCAGCCATTCACGCTCTCTCATACATACACCATTCATCTGGAAGGAGAGAGAGTGAAACCCCACCGAACCCCCCCCCCACAAAATGTCAGAGATACACATCTATGCTTCTGTTCCAGGTGTGTGACAACACTTATCCACCCCTCTGTGCGTGCCCAGAAGGGAGAAGTTTTTAGTCTAGATTTCTGATTGTCTCTGCCCGTGTTCTTCATTTGCTTACCAGTCTCAATACATTATGTCCGGCAGGAAATGGACCGAGGGAGGTTAGTATGTGGAATAGCGGGCATGACCTTGGGGTACAGGATTATTACTTCTGTGTTTATAATCGGCGCGCTACTCACCAGAGCGCAACATTATAAGGTTATTTTTTTTCTGTACTTGGGTCCATTGGGATCCTGGGAGGGGTGGGTTCTATTATATTAATATATAAATCCAGAAGGAATGTATTTATCTCCAAAGGGGCAGACCTTAGTTCCTGCAAATTTGAGCATGTGGGCACATTATTACAAAGTCAGTACTACTATATCCCGACACAAAGATCACTGCTGTATTCATTTATGCAATGTGTAATAAATTAAACAAATTTTCCCATCTAAAATTCTTCATCGAAACAAACTAAGATTTTTTTCCATTAAAGCAAAACCATAAAAGTTGTCATAAAAAGACAGTTGGGAGAAAATCCTTCAAGCAAGACTTAGTGGTGCATACCTTATTTTCCACTAGTAAATGTGTTATCTGCCTAAAAAATTCACTGAACCCTTCAACCCTTATTGATTAGTGTTTGAGTGTTGGTGGGTTTTTCAGCTGGAGAGTCGCTATTCAAGCAGCTGCAAGACATAAAATTGATTGCAATGCTTTGAATATAAAATTAGGCAGTTAGACACTCGAAAAGGAAAGGCCTTTTGAACTGGAAAGGATCGTCCTGCATAGATGGTAAAATAATTAGTTTCCAGGTCAGGGATCGCAGTCAAAAGATTAATTAATCTATACGCATCGATTCTAGACAGTGCACTACATTTACCATATTTCCCTTTTCTTCTAACTACAAGTGCCAAATATTCATTTATGTGCAATTTTTTTTTATAAATTAAACATCTGAACTCATCTCTGTTCCCTGTGTCTGAACTAATACAATAAAGCTGCTAGCTCTTGTCCAGTGGTGGCCTATGAATAGATTTTAATGTTTTTCTCCTTTTATCTTCCCTGCTTTGTTGGCTCTCTTATGTTTTCTAAACTTGAGTGGCTCCCTTGAAGAGACATGACTTGACCACTGCAATGCATTCATAAAAAAAGCAAACAAAATAATACAAGAAGTGTACCATTTTAATTTATTAAAAGAAGTCAATGTTTTCATACTCACCCTACTCTTGAGCCATTAGGTGTAATGTATTAGAAGGAAAAAATAGCTTATGAGGTATATTAAAAAAGAGAAAGATCAGCGTTACGATGCAAGCCTCTCCTCAGAAACTATTTACATGTCCTTCAACACACTCAACCATTCAACTAGAGATAATGAGTTTAGTTTTGCAGCGGTTCCACATAACTTAATTTTACCAAAAATCTGTTTTCAAACCCAATTGAAGAGGACGTTCTATTTTCAAGTAATTTTCATTTCCTTCTACAGTACTTCTACGAATGAAAATTTTGGAGAAAACTACTCTTTTCATTACCGTTTATTGAATCCATAATTCTAAATTCCTAAGCATTTTTTTCATTTTTCATATAAAATGATTTTTATCTTAAAATAACTTTTGGTGGTTTATACATAAGGACATGGGGATGTATGGGTCTGCTATTAACAGCATCTTATAATGATGTCATAAAAATGGGGTGCAGGCACGACTGTCGGACTAGCCATGTTGGTGTCCTTTATATCTATTTTGAACACCGATACAGTGGGGCCATTAGTGGCCTAATTCTAGTTTTGTTGGTGACATGCCATTTAAAGATGTGTCATCGCAAATCGCCATACCCGCACCGTTAAAATATGGCCTCCAAGGTTTGTTTAAACATTCTGGTTCAATCACTATTGTAACTCTTAAGCCACCATGCTGCCCAAGCATTACCTTTACTGAAATTATGGAAATAAGAATGTATTCATCCTTATCCATAAAAGTACTGGTCTAAAAGACAAAGATCTAAGACATACCAGTAATCTTCTCCATATATGGTAATAATGGTATTAAAAATAATTGTATTATATTATATATATAATAAATATATAGATATATATATTATATATATATAAATCTTTATAAATATGGATCAACGTGGAAATGAATATGATATATTTTCACATGCTGTTCTAAGATGAACATGAAATGAATATGATAATATCACATGCTGGTCTAGATGACATGATTTAATATCACATGTTTGTTTCTCGAATGAACTGAAAATGAATATGATATATATCACATTTAGTTTCTAGATGAACATGAAATTAATATGATCCTATATCACCTTAGTTCTAGATGAACATAAAATTCTATGATCTATATCCATGTAGTTTTCTAGATGAACATGAGTATTAATATGAGATATTTACAGTAGTTCAAGGTGAAACATTAAAATTATATGAGTTATATCACATGTTGTTCTAGATCACATGAAATTCACTATTAATCTATCTCACATGTAGTTCTGAGATGAACATGAGATGAATATGATATATATTACAGGGAAGTTCAGTGAACATTTAAATTAATATGATTATATTCATCCCGTTTGTTTAGATGAACATGAAATATATGATTTATATCACATGTTGTTCTAGATGAACATGAAATTAATATGAGTATATTTATTATCACAGATACTTCTAAAACTAATCCTATCTATCCCTTTATTAAACACATAATAATCAATAGTAAAAAAACATACTAGGAATGTAGCTTCTCATATCAACAGACATGAATATACTGTTTGGCTAAGTATGAACTTCCAAATAGAGTAAAACAAATTAAATTGCTGTTTTGGGGGACTCAATTTCCATCCCGTTAAGCTCTCAGTCTCGCTTTGTAGCACTGGATTGCAGTAGTAACTGGATAAAACACTTGCATATAAGATCCAAAAAAATAAAACAAAAAAAGGTGTGCTGTCAGCTCCACTCCACATTAGTTTCGATTAATGATCATGCTATTAGACTTTATGCTTTAAAGAATCAGAATTTCAGATGAAAAAATGCTTTATCTCTCTACCCTACTCTACAACTTTCTTAAATATTGCAATACTCTGTATGTAAACACATCTAATAATAAGCTCAAAGGCCTATACAGAGATGATGCAACATTTCCCCTAATGGCAATTTACAAAGACCACCTAACCATCACTTCGTCACCAATACTTAACCTCAATCCCTTCACCAAACACTGTTGCAATCCCACCAAACACCTCCCTAAGCCCTTCACCATCCCTTCAATACTGAAGAGTGCAAACTGATTTAAAGTAAAAAAGTGAAATGTTTGTTTACATAAAAAATTATAAATATAAAAGATTGTTAATTATTTTGTTATTTCTGTACTATCATTAGAAAACACCATTCTTAAACCATTATTTAATGTTTGCCAATGATCATTAAGTAAAATTAATTGCATAAGGATGCTCAACATATAACACATTAACCATCAAACTATGGAACTAATATGATGATGTTGATCATCGTACTCCACGCAAGCAGGTTGTATTAGGATTAGTTCCTCGTAGACTATAAAGGGGGAACTAAAGTTTTCAGACATTGACCCATTAGGCAAGGGCAACATTCACAAACATGACCACACGCTGTGTTTCCTCCCTCTCCCTTGCTGTGGGCTGCTTGCTGGTGGCCTGCTGTGTATTTATAAACAATTAACCGTGGTACTAGAGTTTTACGGCATTACAAGCCCATGTTCTGTAGCCTTTATCAGGATTGCTAATACCGTCGATCAAGACAAATAACATTAACATTTCAGTAAAAGTCTGGGGTATTAACCTGCAACTCAACAATATAGAAAGAAGGGGACGCCACGCAGTGTTTTCGTCTTCTTCTGCGAAAGTGTTTTTGATCCTACATGTTTTTTTTTGACCCACACACGGGTCTTTAAACCTGCAACCCTACATACTTTTGTCCTGCTTAAAGCCAAGCTTTATACTAGTATCCCAAGCGAGGTACCATATAGTTTTAACCATAAAGTTGTACATGTAAAAAGTCTTAAAAAAAATCTCTTAAAACATTCTTTTTTTTTTTGTTTTGCTAGGACATAATGGAACCAAACACAAGTAAGTATTGGGATTAAAACCCATGACCGTCATGACTGTGTTTCTAAAACATGCATTTAGATTGATGAGCCCCAGTGCCTTTGCAAAGAATGCTGTACATCTTAGACTAGAACAGATAAAAAATGTCAGTAAAATGAGCTGACCATTTTCGATGCCCCCCGGAAAGGCCGTATGCATTCAACTGGTTGGTAAGTTAACTGCAGATAACAACAACTTTTCAAGTCTATCAGGGCTTCCATATTGTGTGGAGGACATCTCTATAGAAAATATATGTGCATAGGGAAGTTAATACTGGGGTACGGGGGCGTGGTGAATAAGTGTACATCTCACATCCTTTTCTCCATTATGAAAATGCAACTTACTAGAGAAGATGTTAGGCGTGTTCTTGGGGAGAAAAGCTTTTTCATATTTGGATAAAAAAAATACATTTAGTTCTCCTTTAAGCAATGGTATTCTCACATTGGGTGAATGCACCCTTTGGAAGTCCACATTATTCAATGTGCTGGTGTGATTGTTTTTTTTCGTGTGACCTAGGAACTTTTATCAATTTGTTCATTTGAAATCCTGAGGATGGGCACTTGAAGCACGAAGATTTTAATAACTCTTTTAGTCTAGAGTTGCCTTACCTTTTTATCATTACAAAACCTTACACCTACCTCATTTTTTGGCTTTTTACTGCAGTTTTTTTTTATAATAAATTATCAAAATAATTAATACGGTGCATAGAATAAATGCATAATCAAAATGATCAAAGTAACCAAAACACAACCACCGAAACTTACTGGATTGAAGGTAAGTTCCTTGTGACTCGAGTATAAGCCGAGTCAAGGTTTTTAGGTTAATTTTTAAACCTAAAAACCTCGGCTTATACTCGAGTATATACGGTAAGTCTAACCTGAAATCCTGCACAATGTCCTGTTTCCCTTGGTTCTGCTTCCTGGTTCTTCCAGTTAGCAACTGTCAGTTATAGATTTGACAGTTGACATCACAGCCAATGACTGAATGTTATTAATCCTCTGTCTGCCACTTCTGAGCATGCCCAGGCTCAGTACAGGTTTCTAAATTGCTCAGTTGGTTAGACTTAGCACTGGCACTAGGGTGCTTCTAGCAGCTGGTCAACTTCACAGTGTGGGTTAGGCTGAGTGCTGGCACTAGGGTACTTCTAGCAGCTGGTCAACACCACAGCATGGGTTAGAATTAGCACTGGCACTAGGGTGCTTCTAGCAGCTGGTCAACACCACAGTGTGGGTTAGGCTGAGTGCTGGCACTAGGGTACTTCTAGCAGCTGGTCAACACCACAGCATGGGTTAGACTTAGCACTGGAACTAGGGTGCTTCTAGCAGCTGGTCAATACCACAGCTTGGGTTAGGCTGAGTGCTGGCACTAGGGTGCTTCTAGCAGCTGGTCAACACCACAGCGTGGGTTACACTTAGCACTGGCACTAGGGTGCTTCTAGCAGCTGGTCAATACCACAGCATGGGTTAGGCTGAGTGCTGGCACTAGAGTGCTTCTAGCAGCTGGTCAACACCACAGCATGGGTTAGACTTAGCACTGGCACTAGGGTGCTTCTAGCAGCATCTGGTCCATCCACAGCATGGGTAGGCTGAGTGCTAGCACTAGGTTCTTCTAGCAGCTGGTCAACACCACAGCGTGGGTTAGACTTAGCACTGGCACTAGGGTGCTTCTAGCAGCTGGTCAATACAACGCATGGGTTAGACTTAGCACTGGCACTAGGGTGCTTCTAGCAGCTGGTCAATACCACAGCATGGGTTAGGCTGAGTGCTGCACTAGGGTTCTTCTAGCAGCTGGTCAACACCACAGCGTGGGTTGACTTAGCACTGGCACTAGGGTGCTTCTACTAGCAGCTGGTCAATACCACAGCATGGGTTAGGCTGAGTGCTGGCACTAGGGGCTTCTACTGCTGGTCAACACCACACAGCGTGGGTTAGACTTAGCACTGGCACTAGGGTGTTCTCTAGTAGCTGGTCAATCACCCAGCATGGGTTAGGCTGAGTGCTGGTACTAGGGTGCTTCTAGCAGCTGGTCAACACCACAGCGTGGGTTAGACTTAGCACTGGCACTAGGGTGCTTCTAGCTGCTGGTCAACACCACAGTTTGGGTTACTTAGCACTGCACTAGGGTGGTTCTAGCAGCTGGTCAATACCACAGCATGGGTGGCTGAGTGCTGGCACTAGGGTGCTTCTACAGCTGGTCAATACCACAGCATGGGTTAGGCTGAGTGCTAGCACTAGGTTGCTTCTAGCAGCTGGTCAACACCACAGCGTGGGTTAGACTTAGCACTGGCACTAGGGTGCTTCTAGTAGCTGGTCAATACCACAGCATGGGTTAGGCTGAGTGCTGGTACTAGGGTGCTTCATCAGCTGGTCAACACCACAGCGTGGGTTAGACTTAGCACTGGCACTAGGTTCTTCTAGCTGCTGGTCAACACCACAGCGTGGGTTAGACTTAGCACTGCCACTAGGGTTCTTCTAGCTGCTGGTCAACGGCAGTCAATGGATAACGCCGCTGGAATGAAGATCTGTAGTACCGTTTACTCTTTTTTAACAAACTTACTATAGATTGGGGATGGGCGTGGTAACCGTACAATTAGTATCAAAGGAATTCCCTAGGTGTGAAGGGCTGCAACGGATGGTCCGATGGTGGGATGAACGGGGAGGAGGAAAACCATTTGGACAGGACGACGACTCCTACTTCTCACTTTCATTGACTCTTGGGACAAGCATTGCAGGAGATAAAGTTAAAAGATTTTTTTAAATTACAAAAATGGGGTCAGGTAGTGGGTTAAATTTTAGATTGGGGGGGTGTACATGGCCTTTTTAAATATACTTTAATGTCTGGGGTGTAAAATTCACAACACAAATCAACTAACTAAACCTGCATATTATTGGCGAATATAAATGTGCTCTTATATAACACAGGTATATAAATTAGTGTATGCTAAGATGTCCTCTGAAATGATGATGCTCTAGTTCGAATTAAGTGTTACAGTAAGCTTCTTACAAATATCATCTGAATATTTGCAATATTATATGGTATAAGGGGTTACCAGATCACTGGAAAAAGATGACATCTGTATTAACTCACACAGCAGCTATAAAATCTTTCAGTTAAAATCCAAACAGCCTTGCTAAATTACTTTTGTTCTAAGTGTCCTCCAATGCAGCACATGATCTGAGAGCCCATTTACCAAAATAGGGATTAATTAAGCTACTGATAGAGTTAGATAAGCACTTCTTATTAACTATTTATGAGTGAACTCAGAAAAAAACAAGCTAGAGTGTTCATGAGATCAGAGAGAGAGATTGAATAATTAAATCTAAAAAAAATATGGGTGGCATTCCGGTCTAACCCCTGTAACAGGGTAAAAAAAAAAAGAAATAGATTATAACAATATCATCAGGATGTATTTTCACAAGTGTCCCCAAACAAAAATAAACAAAGCATCTTATAGTCATCCTCCTAAGAAGGAGATTGTTGTCACTTTATACTACTGGTATACTGTCTCTGCAATCTCCCTGTGGACATATATGTGCCACTAAAACAGCAGGGCA
The DNA here is from genome assembly GCA_019447015.1 of Hymenochirus boettgeri. Classification (NCBI taxonomy): domain Eukaryota; kingdom Metazoa; phylum Chordata; class Amphibia; order Anura; family Pipidae; genus Hymenochirus; species Hymenochirus boettgeri. The sequence continues at coordinate 68,008,564 of CM033469.1, read as the reverse complement.
TAGCTCGCGTGGAAGTCATTACCATACTGCTGCATGCTGATCAGCTGTTTCTCATCAACAGGAACAATTTAAGCATTTTTCTATGAACATTGTAACTATTCAGATATGCCCTATAGAAAATATGACTTTATTTAAAGCGTGTCCATAACATTTGATATTTTCTCTTTTTGGCATCTTGTCTTATACTGAACCTTTCAAGACTGTATTAGAGAAAGTGTGAATGTTGTCATTCCAATATATATGTTCAACCTACTTCAAGGGCAATCATTAGTTAATCAATGACCCCAGAGACTGAATTACTAATACAAGTGGTAGACTTAACTCTGACTTATGATTGGTTTGCATTGACAAATACTCCAAGATGCAGAGCAAATTTCCTTCTGATCTATGTGTCAATTAGCTTTACTTTGGTTTCAAAGCTATGTTTATGCTGTGCAGTTGTTGTTTAATTGTTAATTAATGCTAACCTTTTAATGTGCATTCAACTTTTTAATTGTTTGAAAATGTCAAATATGTGCTGTAAAAATAATATCAGGAATATTTTTTTTTCCACCAAATATGTATACATTTTACTGTATCGTTTATACATGTATGCAGGATAAAATGTTTTTTTTTCTTTGTTTAATTTGGAAGCAGTGAGACAATGGAGCGGTTAGAAAGTGGTAGAAAACTTAGTGAAAGGCAAGGAATAGGTGATAGGAATTTGCTGGATGGTGAAGTTGAGACCTTCTTTTGACCCACAGGCTAGAAAATGTTTTCAAACACTGTAAACACCGCCAATGTTACTGTATGAACAAGGAAGCAATGATGGGTGAAATAAAGGACAGGACTTAGCAGATAAAGGTTTAACTATTGGGTAATTTCATTTTTTTTCACAATTAAAAAAATCATTTTTCTCATGATATGGTAGAGAGTATGCTGATGGTATTTCAGAATAAATTGTCTTTTTCTATAGACATTTCAAATAAGGACTGTGTGGGAGAGGAACCTCTATTTATATACCAAAAATTATACAGCTTGTTTATTCTCCTTTCATTTTCTTTATTCTTCCTGATGCTTTCTTCTTTTTCTATTACTTACTTTTGTCTCTCTCAGTTGGAACTTTTATTATATATTCGTGTTTTGGGAGGGGGTCCATATAACTAGAATCTATAATATTTCAATGAAATAAATAAACTAAATGTTTTTTTTTTTTTTTTAAATCCTTCTAACCTTTTAAGTTGTTTTTCAACTAAGTATGTTGGCCACTCCCATTTTTTCCAGGGCATTTTCAAGAGCCACAGGAGCATTTGAAATGCTAAGTCGCTGATCTCTCATTTTGTGCTAGATTTTTCCATGATTTATTTTCTTATATAGCTCTGACCACATATGCAGCACTTTACAATCATCTTTATTCATAGGCTATACAAGTCCCACCTGTATTAACATACAGCATTGATAAGGAACTGTAAACTAAAAAATAAGTGTTTGCCAATCGTTTCTAATATTCCAGGGAGGTGAGAACGCTATTCTCACCTCCCTGTGAATAATAGTTTGCTCAGGGGACACAGCGGCACTTACCTTACCTGGCGCTCCCTCGCTCCTTCTGATCTGACAGCCGTGTTGCCCCTGCTCCCGACCACGCGTGCCAATACAAAAGAAGGCGTGTGATCGGAGAGCAGGACAGCGCGGCTGTCAGTTCGAAGGACCTGCGAGTGGAGCGCCAGGTAAGGTAAGTTCGGCTGTGTCCCCTGAGCAAACTATTATTAACTATAATAGAAACCATTGGCAAACACTTATTTTTTTTAAGTTTACAGTTCCTTTAAATGCACTCACACTGCCGATTTCTTATTTTATAGTTTATTGCGTACACTATCAATATGTTTTTAGACAATTAATGTCATTAGGATACAGTTACTTCTCACTCCTAGTGGCTGTTTACCTTTAGAGTGTATGAGAGGTAATGTATCGTATCCTGATGATGGCCACTAATTAGCTGAATGGTGTTGATTGTGTACAGCAACAAAGCAATAAAATTAGAAATCCAATGGAATGCATCTAATATATACACACACATACAGTAAATATACTAGAAAAAATGTTTCTAATAGACAGGCAAACAACATTTCCAAGCGGCTACCTTTTTATTGACCTACAGTAGGTTCCTGCAAATGTTATGTCTCTTGAGATTACTACTCACTCAAGGTCTTTTTACCTTACAGTGTATTTTAATCTAAGGGAAATGCACTGTAGCAATATTTCTATTGCATTTTACCATTCCTTCGCCCCAAACATTCACTGGTTGTCTCCATAGCATGATGTATACGTTATGGAACTCTGACATAACAATTTCAGAGAAAGAAACTCATATTTCATAGCAAATGTGTAGGGAAAAGTTCAGTGGAAATATTTTTAATTCTTGCAGGGTTTTAATAACATTTCTTATTGTAAAAATGGTGATAATTTGCCCCAACCAATCAGATTTAGCTTTCAAATGTTAAATAGTATCTGATTGGTTGGGGCAACATTAGCACCATTTTTAACGATAAGAACTTTTATTGAATCTCCCTGCTAGTTTATATTATGCATACCTAGTTATTCTCCATATTATCTTTCATTTTAAATGGAAATCAGTTGAATGGATAACCCCCCCTTTCAATTCCATACTGTTGGTATTAGTGAGCGTACATTTTGTAACAGTCCATCTTCTTCCCAGAATGCACATAGATGGAATGTTCCTAACAGTAACTTCTACTGATTGGCTGTTGGATGGTTCAAACATGCTCAGATCTCTACTGAAAACTGAATCAACCCAGGCGCTGGTTCAAGGGCAAGACCATAATGGAAGTTGGTATTTCAGAAACATTTATTTCCACACCAACATGCTGAATGGGCAGGATAAGGTCATTAGGAATGGAAAAATACTTTTTTTTTTTCTTAAAAGTATATGTATTTGTACTGAACTTCGCCTTTAGGCATACATTTAATATCTACTAATAACTTACATCATAGCCTTTTCACTTGCACTGGCAAATGACAGACAGGAGAGACAGGTAAGGAGTCATGTAGTGGAGACTGCAGCAAATTATGTTATATTCACAAACACTAAAATTAAGGCAAAATAATAATTAATTAAAAATAACAATTTCTAGCAAACATCAAGCCAATAAGTGCCTTAGCCTCCGGTATATTAAGGCAGTGCCCCTGTCTAATTGCAGCCCTGACATTTCTTATATGGAAGAATTCTCAGCGTTCTGCAAACACATGTATTGTTTACAACAGCAAAATACTTTTCAGATTGCAGTGATGACATTATGGGCTTCATTTTCCAGAGTGAATATCCCTACGCTAATTTAATATGGGTTAGTGCTCAAAAGTAATTCCAAATGGGATTTACTCACAGCCTGATTTTAACAACAACCTTTTGCTTGCGTTAAACTATTGTTAAATGTTGGCAAATGCGTGCAAGATGGAGTTAAAGTACTCTAACCATATTAAATTGGTTAGCCCTCTTTTAATTCTGCAAAAGAGCTCAGCGCCTCCCCATAAATAAGGCTGTATGTCTAAGTTTTTGCAATTTGGGGAATGCTCTTGGGGTGAATTCCTAGCTAATGACTAAATGTGCATTATGTGGCCATTATGGTCTTGAAATTTTTGTAGCTTGGATGTTTAACCAAGTCCAAGCTAGACTAGCGTTACAATAGGCAAAAAAAAAAAATGGATTATAGTACCTGCATAAGTTTCAAACAACAAACCTTTGTGGCTTTATATAGAACTTCTCGCGTGTGATGTCACATCGCATGAGACGTGATGTCAGCCCATGCACGGACGCGTGTGAGCGTGACAGCCACGCTGTACACAAGCATGGCACAGCGCAATGACGTCACGCGCGCACACGTCCACATGCCCGCTGACATCACGCGTGCACGCACGAGCAATCGAGGAGTTTTTTTGGGGACTTGAATAAAAAGGAGATCCAGAAACTCACGGAGGGGTGGAGCTAAGCGTCTTCAAACCACATCCAAGATGTCAGCAACTATGCAGCAGCACTGGTAGGCTCAGGAGGGACCTAGAAAAAATAAAAAGGGGGGGGGGGAGTTTTTTCAAAGCTGCAGCTTACAGTGTACTTATATATAATTTGCAAGATGTCAGAGATGTGAATTTTGGGGGCTAAGAATGTCTGGGTACTAGTCCCCCTTATAGCAGTATGCAAAAAGAATACTGCATAGTGAATAATGTACACCTTTCTGTAAATTATAAGGACAGTAAAAGTTACCAAGAGTTCCGTGACCTTGTCTGAATAATTTTTATAATGGGGTACATTATCCATTATAATCTCCATTATAACCCCCTTTTTACAAAATACAATCCTTTCAATACCCCTTTACACTTGCTACAAATAAGTGCTACTTGCTGCATAGTGTCTTGCATAGGTCCCTATCCCACCCCCTGAAATAGTCACACACCGAGGAATGAAATAAGCAGCACAATAATGAATCGCAGCACAATATTAATAATAGGCCCCATAAAATTAACCCCCTTTCACATAAAACACTACTTGCTCCCTCTCACCTCTCCCCTCACCTACACAGAGAGTGCTGATTTTAAGGATACTATTGGACAGTTGGGTCCCTTAGGGATCCATTAGGGGTAGATTATATACTCCTCTGAGGATGGTATTTATAAAATTTACATGGTATTATTATTTTACACAATATAAAATAACAAATAATGTTTGTCATGTAAAAAAATGAACAGTGTAAAATAGCGATTGTGTCGTTGCAACAATATCGCTATTTTACATTACACTTGAAAGGGTGTATTTTTTTTACCATGAAACAGCAATAATACTTTAACAAGCACAGATTGTGGGGCTAACGGAGACAGCCAAGCACAGCTATGGTAAAATGTTTATACAGAACATTCTTTCGGGACTAATCGGTTTGAGAAAAGTGAATCTTCTGGCCAGTACAATAAAAAAATGGATTCTTCACCTGGATCAAAAAAATGACTATTGCTCAATTGAAAGCAATGGATTTTTTTTTTATTATACATTGCACAGCACAAACATTTCCATTGAAAGATGGAAGCTCATGAATTATGAGAGGGAAAAAATCAAACCTGTAGGCTTAATAAATTTGTTTGGGTAAAATATGAATAAACGGAACAGTTTGAGATAATGTCTTATTCCTTTCCTGTAAGGAGCCAACTTTAACTGCTAAATTATTCTGCAGCATCTGTTAATGGTGTAATGCATTTATGTATTCAACAGTAAGACCTGAATTATGGTTTGTGTTCCTTTTTATAAGAAAAAAAAAAGATTTAATTGAGTAGTTATTACATAATGATTTTTTTCCTTCTCGGACTGCTTAGTGTTGGAGAGTTTCAGGTGTAAGGGCAATATGGTCATTTTCTGTTCCAAATTTGCAGAAGGTGTGAGGTGCTGTGCTCAAGGACCAACTATCCAGCTGTCATCAAAATATCAAGATGTAGAGATGCACACAAAAGTATTGTGTCATTTATGCGCAAAACACAGACAGACACTAACGTTTTGGGGACCTACCAGAGGAGACAGGTGTATTTCACACAAAAGGGTTATTCAATAAAGTTCTTATGTTTAAATTGGTCGACTCTACCAATTATTGGGCACGTCCAATCCCAATGCAGCATCTTATTGAATGCATTATTGAAAGCGTTGAACTTGTTATTGGTTGGGCAAGTCAAATTAGCCTCATTTTATACAACTATTAAACTTTTATTTAGCATCTCATCCTGAATAAATTTAAATATACATGCCAGAGTGTGTAGACCTCCTTGAATCGTTTCCTGACCGTATGAATAGCATTTTGATTCTAGTATTTAAGAGAGTGAAGCTACTTTTTATTACACCCTGCAGTCTGTGTGTACACCCTGATACATACTGTACCTAACTACCCGTTTCTCTAAATAGGATCATGCCCAATGTAGCTTTGCCTTGTGCATTTCATTGCATTGCTCCGACTCCTGAATGACGGATATCAAAGTATTATGACAGTTTTTCAGGTGATTATCGCACGCATTCACTAGTTACTCTCATCTGCCTTTATTTTAGAGTCATGGTGTTCTATTTCTGACCCCCACCTTTCCTACACTCTCACCATCCTAGTCGCCCACGTTTCCCTCGCCTTTTTATTATACCGTTAACTTTAAGTCTCCTTCTTGCCGGTTGCGCCGGCTTAACAAGTCAGCATCTATTTCTTCAAACAATAAGAATACCCACTTTGCCATGCAACCTTTTTTCCCCCCGTCATTTTATTCAGTTCGACATCGCGTTTAAATGTCTTACTCATGTCATAGTGGCAAAAGTCGCACATCAGTTTGCCAATTCCCCCCCCCCCACTTTCGCACAGGTTTAGTACCTCGTGATACCTGTTTTGTCCTACTGCATTACACCACTTGTTGGCTATGACACCCAGTCATAGTATTCTGCAGAGGAGTTTGGCAATGATGTTCCTCATAGTGTGATGAGTGTTGGGAATTGGTAGTGCCCCCCGGTAGCATCAGATGTGTGAACGCTTAGACGCAGATGGTCCGTCATGTGCATTTTGTCGCCTTATGGTCGCTACTCCATGGCTCTCTCATTCCCTCTCCATTCTTATCAGACCTGTCAATATTTTAATGACGTGCCCATGTTCTGTATTATCGACGTCATTGTTAACATAAGATATTAGAATTCTACCCATTGTCCTGTGTGGGACATCATTTATAGATGTAAATCTAAATACAACAGGCTGACACCATTTTATACCACGAGCGCTTATCGCTGTCGAGGCGTAAATGTCCTGATCGCAAGTCAAGATTGCCTTGACTTATGAATCTGGTTAAATCCACAAGGTATTATACTAACTGCTGTCTTTCTACAGGAAGCTCATTAGCTGATGTTAAAATCCTAGCGCCAACGCGATCCGAAGTGCGACACAGCGAGCAGATTTCGCATGGGTGTCTTTTGCAGTAAGCCGTGACGCTAATATGCGGTTAAAGTAACGCGGTAGCAAAAACAGGTTGGCCCGCACTTTAACTCAATAAATTTGCATGACACGCCAAGCGTTTGTGCAATAGGCTCACAAAAGATCACAAAGTTGCTTTATTTCATGCAACAGACGATGTATACAAAAGTTACTTCTTCCTACAATGATGTCATTATTGCACCGTCCAAATCGAATCGAGCTATTGCTTAGCTGTCTGTCAATATGCTAGAGATAGTTACACGTGTGTGATGTCACCTCACACTGTCTGTTTCGTACTTATTCCACCACGTATTCATATGAAGAATGATTTTCACAGATTAATTTGCGAAGATTTTCTCATCATTTAGGTCCATTTTGTGGCACCAGGCCGATAGATCCGATTGATTCGATCGACGTGTATCCTGTTTCGTTCCTCTTTCTTTCCGGGGCGCTAGAAAGGGGAGGTGGCGGTGACGGAAGCGCGCGGGGTGCGGCGTGCGCGGCCCGCGTGAGAAGTTTTTTTTTAAATACCTAAAAATGATCAACTGAGCCCCTCTTCGACAAGGGATCTCGGTTGAGCAATATCGGCCTTTTGTTATCTTAGTCACCTCTTCTGATCCTCTTTATTGGAATCATTCTTTCCCTCAATTCTTCCCCCCCGTTTCCGGCCTGTTTTTTCTACTCACGGGACCAAATGTGTTATTTATATATAAGACAAATGGATGGCAGCACCTTGGAAATGGTTTTCTTTATACAATTGTGTATATTTGTGTCATACAATGTAACATAAATGATACGGTAATGGTTCCTTACTGAAATACATTTCCAACATGTGCCATTAAATCTAAAATCTACTTCTTTATTAGCTCTTTATTATAGCTCCGTCCTATTGCTCAAGACAGTAAAAAAGTAATTATCTGAACTCTATGTCTAGATTCTAATGCACAATCATATGCTGTCCAAGGTGCCTGTTAGGGGCATGTATGCCCTTACAATAATTACATTTCTTAGACAGTTTCTTTTAAGGTTTGGCATTTTCCTTAGTAACTAGAAAATATGTGGATATGCAAAAATAAGTTTATAAACAAGGAAGCAATTTGATATGGTAAGTTATTCACTGAAAATCATTTGGAAACTTCAAAGAAGCTCTGATAAAGTATCTCTCAAAAATGCTTTATTTACAAGCTAGTGACAGAGGTTCATTCACTCCACAGTCTTTTGCCCGAGACAAGAAGTCACGTCATCATCAGTTATCATGAATATAGAATAGGTGATTCAGCTTCTTAAGGCAGAAATCCAGTGACCCAAAGAGTAACAATAATGCTATCTGGAGTTCGTTTCTGGTGTGTGTCATGCTGCAAGATTTAAGATGCCATTTGCCAAGCTTGGTATATGTACAGTAGCTTAATTCAGGAGGCATCTTAATTCAAAGAGTAGTACTAAATCAATTATTATTTGAAAATGTTCCATAAATTGTTTCATGGATGGCTAAAGAAGTTCTGAAAAACCAGCAATTATATAAAATTTTGAGAATTGTTATTTTTTTGGTTGGACATTGGACATCAAGTGATGTTCCACTATCGATTTTCATGGGATGATTTTTTATGTGTTCTAAGAGATACATATTGAGATTGTTTTGCAATTAAATGCATCCTTGCTGCTACCTATCTCTCTGCTCTAAATATCGGTCTTTGGTTTTCTGGGTAATGATTGTAGAAAGGCACAGCAAACAAAGTTTCAAATAACGATATATTTATTGTCTCATTTTCAAAACAATGTACCAATATACCAAATACTGTATGAATGGTCAACAATCACAAGATGGATAACTACATAAACAATAACCCCATATTATTCAAAATAGGAATCACACGTTTATGTATCAGATATAAATGATAGTTTCTATTTAGACCCTATTAGAGTAAAAAGCAATAGTTGAGGTTTGTACCAGTTAGCCATAAGTATGAGAAGGAAAAGTAGAGCTTGAATACCTTTTATTAGCTAACTAGATAAAAAAAATTAAGTAAGCTTTTGAGAGTTCTAAGCCCCAGGCTGGATGTACAAAAGAAACTGAGAAATCACAAACTTATATACAACATTGGGACAGTAAACATCAAACAAATTGAACAGATGACCAGGTACAGATACAGACTCAGGAGGGGGGGGGGGGAATGGATGAAAAACAGTAGTGGAGGTGTGAAATGGGCACAAGTGATAGCTGTAATAATGGGAGAACCAGTGTCCTTTGAAATGTATTTAACAGTACAAGACAGCATCCTGGTAAGTGGGTTTAGTCTGGGTGTGGATGGGAATAAGTTTATATTTGGCCATAAACTCATGTCCCTATTTAGTCCGCCGTTAAAGGGAATTACATTTCTGAATGAATTTCTATTCCCATTCCTTACGCTGTTTTTGATTGTGAAAATTGCCCATAGGAATGGCGATCTTGAGGATTTCATAGTGGCCTCTTTTACAAAAGTGCTCAGCCACAGGGGCATCCGCTAATCCATGCAGGATGTTGAATCTATGGGAATTCATCCATGTGTGCAGTGTTTGTCCTGAAGAGTAAAAAATGAAGCCACTCCTGCTTCCAAGTCACAAACACCTGGGTGCTGTTCAAATCCAATCAATCTTTCTCTTTCTGTGCTTTAATTACATTATTGACGCATTTCCGCTCTCACAGGAGCCATCATCAGAATCACCAATACACTAACCAAAAGCCCTTAAAACACACACATACCCATCTCCCGTGTCATTCAAGTGTATAATATGTTAATTATACAAAAAAACTACTAAAGAAAGATCCATTATATTAACTGCTCGCGAGAACTTTCTTCAGGCTGATACCAGCGACTATAGGAACAACCACTTGCTTACAAGTCAGACCGCCCATGTTCTCACATACTCAAATCACAAGTTACTCTGAGGTGTCGGTGGTTGCTTAGCAACTTACTGCTTTGATCACACTACAAGCAGTGTGTCTGGCCGGCCAGCTGGGGAAACAGGAGCTATCATCAACTTAAAGGGGTAGTTCAGTGTAAATACATATGCTTTTCAGGAAAAAGAACAATATATTTCCATCCCAATGACCTTAACCTGCCCATTCAGCATTTTGTCTGTGGTATAAATAAATACTTTCGAAATACTGACTTCCTGTTTGCAGGACCCCTAGTAGAGACCGTTATGGTTTTGCCCTTGAACCAGCACTGGGTTGATTCAGCTGCCCAGTAGAGATTGAGCATGTTGACCCATCCAACAGCCAATCAGTAGAAAATTACTGTTAGGAACATTCCAAGGAATTGGTGCATCCTGGGAAGAAGAAGGACGTTAGAACCTTAAAATGGCAGCTCACTAATGTCAACAGCAGGGAACAGCAAGGGGTAGAAATTCAAAATGTGATTGAATATCTAGAATAACTAGGTATGTGTAATAATACTAAGATTTTTTAAAATATTGATATTTTTACACTGAACATTCCTTTTAAGTCAGGAATCCGAAAGTCACCTGAGGATCACAGGCTAATATTTCAGCATGTATGTTTGGACACATTCTAACAAATGTCAATGCCTATAGTCGCTTTAACCATAGTTACAAATAGATTGACACATAATATCAATTCATTGAATTCGGCACAACTCATTCAAACAGTACGTTTTGAAACAACCCATGATAAAGCAATTTTGCAAGTAATTTCCAATACAATATATACAAAGTATCGATCCAGTAGTATTCACCAACTCAAGGTGGTATGACATGGGGACCATTCCTAAATCTGATCATGATCACTTTTAATAAAGGAAGCATTTTAATGCCCATTGCTCATTAAGACCTTTTAGAGCAAGAGATTCTTTTTTTTTTAAATTGCAGACTTTCCCCAAAGGTATTATTTATTATTAAATAATATTGTCTGTACTTTTAAGTAAAGCAAACAGCTTTTTTTGCAGGAAATAAGTTTCATCTTGTTTATTTAAGCTTACCAGCCATCAACAGATTTTTCTCACAACTTGCAGATCAAGTGCCCAGTTTTGCTATTTTTATAAATCAAGGCCCTGATGTTTGCAAATCTTTCCTGATCAGGGGGATGGCAGGTGCATACATTGTGCTGCATCGAGCAGTAGGAAGTATGACTATGGATTATATGTTTCATTTCTACTGAAAATCTTATTAGAAATCTGGTACCAGATATTTACAAATGATCAATGACTGAATGATTTTAAAGTGAATGGGGAGTCTCGGTTGTTGATCTATCGCTTATAATTACTTATATAATAAATTTGATATCAAATCAAATTTTTGATTTAGAAAAACAAATTAAATGTTCCTTATCACACATTGGTGCTAAATTAAATAACCTGCTATTGGAAAATTCCTTATCCTAAAAGTACAGCCACGGTCATACATTTACAACTTTACAATACCAAACAGAAGTACAGTACCATCATTTGATGGCTGTCTTAAAATTGAAAGCCTCAAAGTCGCGAAATAGAAATACTGCGGCTTTATAAATACGCCCATTAATTCACTGCATAACACAAACCTTTTCTAATTCATTTCAAAAGAGCTCATTTAGACCTAGCGTCAAGTTACTTTTGCAGTAAGTATTTGGTGTTACTAACCAAGTTAATTGCTTTCTTATAATTGTAGGTATTTAGCACTTAGAAGAAAGGAAGATAGCATCCCTTAGCAAAGCAGTCAAGATCTCTTGGCTAATTGTCAGAGTTCCTTATAATGACCCTATCTTCCATTCACAGCCCACATCTCAGACAGTGTAATTAAAAAGCAATCACTGGCCATGGATTGAGCCTGAATATGTATGGGGAAGGAGCCTTGCAAACTTTTCTGTTATTACATATAATTGCACTATTGCTATAAAATCAATACTCAAACTGTTAAAATTATTCAATATTACTAATGAAACATAAAAGTACCGACATTTGTAATTATGTCTGTTTCATATAGAAATCTTCTATTCTCTAAATGATTTACTGGGTAAAATGAATGAATCATTAATATGAACATGCAATGCCATCGTGTAGAGAACATTTGGGACTTCAAGTACAGTATACTCGCAAAGCACATTTGTTCAACTTTGCTGCAATCACAGAGAGATACATTTAGAAGCAGCAAAGACAAATGCATAGCTGAGGTAATTTGCCCTGGGCTAAAAGAAAAGAATTGACTTTGTTCCATTATACTACTCTAAAGTCACCCACCATCATCAGCAATGTTTCAGGAACAATGTAAACAGTGAGACTATCGGCACAACAATTTGGTAGATTTTGCAGTGTTTCTGACCTTTCCTGGCAGGTTTTCACTAACTCTTGGCTTTGTGTCGTGTTTTCTCCAATTTCATGTGCAGAGATAAGGACATACATGTACGTTATAACATATATGAAATAATACGTTTCGAGTCCATTAAATTATTTTAATAACTGGTTACACAAGTCATTTTCCTATCATGTACAGTTGAAATCAATATTAATAATGAAAGCTAACTGATATCCCTGTGGTTTAATGCTGTCCTATTTTTAAACCTTCAATCTGTTTTATAATGAAGCAAAAAGCTTCGTTTAATACTCCTTGATATAGTGTTAGTTGTATTTATGCTAAAACGGTATTTTTTGCACTTTTTGCTCCTTTAAGTCCACCTCACCTTAAAGAGGAACTGAGGGCCACACAAGTGCCCTCAATTCCTGGATTTGTTTTAACTATAGGAGTGTGCTCTTTTAATATGAAACATTTGTATAGAGACCACAGTTCCCCTTTAAGCTCTATAGCTATATGGGTCTTGTGCTCACAAGCCCTACTTACGTATTTTGCACCTGTGAGATACAACAAGAACGAAACATGTCATGTTGCAAAGTGGCTAAATGGCTGTATTGCTTGTTAAAATACCAGCAATTCTGGACACATGCATTGGCTACAGCGACATAAAGAAGAAACTTTATAGGAAAAGTGAGAAAAAAAATGTCATGGATTGCAGTGCTATTTATAGCATGGGATTGTGAAGTACCTTCTGTTCTGTTCTGGCTTACTGTTTTTAATGCTCCGAGGATGGCTCTTTACCATAAGACCACCTCACTTAAGCACAAATGTGAAAATTCAGTAATACTAGAAAACAAATGGCTTGTCCCTAGCCTAGAGGAAAAGGAGGGACATAAAATAAAATTCTTTAAGACCCCCCAAAAAAAGGAAAAAAATGCCATCACACAGTTTGCATTTAAAGATAATTTAATCAACAAGTACATTTACGTTTATTTATTGTTAGGAAAACTGCGCTGGCAATTTTCCCTTTTTTTTGTGTGTACAAATAATATTTTTTTTATTGTTTCTAGCAGCTGGTCAAACTCCAGTATGTGGGTTAAACCAAGCGTTGGCATAGGGTGTTTCTAACAGCTGGTCATCACCACAGCATGGGTTACACTGAGCTCTGGCACTAGGGTGCTTTAAGCAGCTGGTCAACACCACAGCATGGGTATGACTTAACACTGGCACTAGGGTGTTTCTAACAGCTGGTCAAAACCACAGCAGGGTTACACTGAGCTTGGCATAGGTGCTTCTAGCAGTGGTCAACACCACAGCGTGGGTTAGAACAGCACTGGACCTAGGATGCTTCTAGCAGCTGGTCAACACCACAGCGTGGGTTAGACTTAGCACTGGCACTAGGGTGTGCTTCTAGCAGCTGGTCAACTACAGTGTGGGTTAGGCTGAGGTGCTGGCACTAGGGTACTTCTAGCAGCTGGTCAAACACCACAGCATGGGTTAGAATTAGGCACTGGCACTAGGGTGCTTTCTAGCAGCTGGTCAACACCCCAGTGTGGGTTAGGCTGAGTGCTGGCACTAGGGTACTTCTAGCAGCTGGTCAACACCACAGCATGGTTAGACTTAGCACTGGAACTAGGGTGCTTCTAGCAGCTGGTCAATACCACAGCTTGGGTTAGGCTGAGTGCTGGCACTAGGGGGCTTCTGCAGCTGGTAACACCACAGCGGGGTTACACTTAGCACTGGCACTAGGGTGCTTCTAGCAGCTGGTCAATCACAGCATGGGTTAGGCTGAGTGCTGGCACTAGAGTGCTTTAGCAGCGGTCAAACCACAGCATGGGTTAGACTTAGCACTGGACTAGGGTGTGCTTCTAGCAGCTGGTCAATACCACAGCATGGGTTAGGCTGAGTGCTAGCACTAGGGTTCTTCAGCAGCTGGTAACCACCACGCGTGGGTTAGACTTAGCACTGGCACTAGGGTGCTTCTAGCAGCTGGTCAATACCCACAGCAGGGTTAGACTTAGACATGGCACTAGGGTGCTTCTAGCAGTGGTCAATACCACAGCATGGGTTAGGTGAGTGCTAGCATAGGGTTCTTCTAGCAGCTGGTCAACACCACAGCGTGGGTTAGACTTAGCACTGGACACTAGGGTGCTTCTAGAGCTGGTCAATACCACAGCATGGGTTAGGCTGAGTGCTGGCACTAGGGTGCTTCTAGCTGCTGGTCAACACCACAGCGTGGGTTGACTTAGCACTGGCACTAGGGTGCTTCTAGTAGCTGGTCAATACCACAGCAGGGGTTAGGCTGAGTGCTGGTACTAGGGTGCTTCTAGCAGCTGGTCAACACCACAGCGTGGGTTAGACTTAGCCAGGACTAGGGTGCTTCTAGCTGCTGGTCAACACCACAGTTTGGGTTAGACTTGCACTGGCACTAGGGTGGTTCTAGCAGTGGTCAATACCACAGCATGGGTTAGGCTGAGTGCTGGCACTAGGGTGCTTCTATCAGCTGGTCAATACCACAGCATGGGTTAGGCTGAGTGCTAGCACTAGGGTGCTTCTAGCAGCTGGTCAACACCACAGCGTGGGTTAGACTTAGCACTGGCACTAGGGTGCTTCTAGTAGCTGGTCACAACCACGCAATGGGGTTAGGCTGAGTGCTGGTACTAGGGTGCTTCTAGCAGCTGGTCAACACCACAGCGTGGGTTAGACTTAGCACTGGCACTAGGGTTCTTCTAGCTGCTGGTCAACACCACAGCGTGGGTTAGACTTAGCACTGGCACTAGGGTTCTTCTAGCTGCTGGTCAACACCACAGCTTGGGTTAGGCTGAGTGCTGGCAATAGGGTGCTTCTAGCAGCTGGTCAACACCACGGCATGGGTTAGACTAAGCACTGGCACTAGGGTGCTTCTAGCAGCTGGTCAATACCCAGCCACAATCGTGGTTAGACTTAGCACTGGCACTAGGGTGCTTCTAGCAGCTGGTCAACACCACAGCGTGGGTTAGGCTTAGCACTGGCACTAGGGTGCTTCTAGCAGCTGGTCAATACCACAGCATGGGTTAGGCTGAGTGCTGGCACTAGGGTGCTTCTAGCAGCTGGTCAACACCACAGCGTGGGTTAGACTTAGCACACCACAGCGTGGGTTAGACTTAGCACTGGCACTAGGGTTCTTCTAGCAGCTGGTCAATAACACAGCATAGGTTAGGCTGAGTGCTGGCACTAGGGTGCTTCTAGCAGCTGGTCAACTTAACCGCAAACATGGGCCTGAATAGGCAGAATGAACAGCCGTGTCATGTGATTGTCTTGAAAAGGCAGCAATCACAGATGTGGGCTACTTTCAATGGAGATGTCGGCGGGAGAGATGGGGCTTGTAAGTATTAATCTATAAAGTTTTTAAAAAAAAATTTTCGGGCTGTGGTTGGGTTGTGGCCAATGGGTAGCAGCCTACCTAATCTTAAAGTGATTTCACACACAACACAATACTTTCCACACGGTTGGCAGAGGATGGATCCGAGGGTGGGAGGGGATCGCCCAGGAGTGGATGGCCCCCCTGCCATGGTCTCCAGTCCTTGTTGAGGTTGCGAAGATACCGGCATAATGAATCATGACCCGCTTCTACCTACTTTTCCTTGGACTTATTTTAACAAAAGACATAAGCAGCAGAACCATTTGAGCCAGATGTCGGGGTACGGTAACTTTTGTTAAAATCCACAGTTGGGCCAGTATGGGGTTAGAAAAAACAGTTTTACTAAAAAAAAAAAAGTTTTGTGGTGGACATGCCCTTTAGATTCAAAAAATTCCCTGGATGGACGGATTAGGGTCCAACCACAAAGGGCGGGGGAGGAACGACTGAAAAAAAAAACTTTTCACATATTGTAGCCCACCTTCAACACCCAACTTCATTTTGTAAAAAGCCCCCAGAATTTTCTTACAAACCTTTCCTTAATTCCCTCAGCTGTCCTGCTCCTAGCAACTACTCTGCTTGCAGGAAGTAGCCGAGAAGGCCGGACGCAGCCGCGCTGAGATCGCTGAAGATGCAGTGAATCCCAGAATGCCGCTGCTGCTATGCGAGCGATGATGGAACACAGGGTGTTAAGTATAATTTCTGTAGCTTGTTTTTAACAAAACGAAGTTTGCATGAATGGGTGGTCTGAGGTGACTGTGAAAAGTTTCTTAAGGTGGGATGAGGCACGACAATGGATCCAGAAGAGGGAGCGAGGGAGTCCCACTCGGCAGTGCCAGCGTCCTCACGAGGACAAGGAGAATGCAGGAACCCAGATGACCACACACAGTGCATTGATTTTTTTTTACACTTTACCGTGGGTCCAGCACTGGTTGCAAATTCAAGTTTTTGGGGGGTGGAAACGGGGTGGATATGCCCCTTTAAAATAATAATTTTTTTTAGCACAGATTAAGTAAGGTCTGGTTAAATAATCAAGCAACATTTTTGCAGACCCTCATATATGATTTATATAAGCTAAGGAGAGTTTTTCCTTTATTGCTAATAACGAATAATGGTTACTATTTGTCTATTAAATATCTAATAAGGTCTCACCTCAATTTCTGCTGCACCGGTGATTTTTCTTGTATCAACCCGAAGGGCTTTAAAAGAACTAACAGGAGATTCTAAAAGCTTCTTATTGTTAAAAATGGTGGCTAATTTTGCCGCCACCAATCAGATGTTCCATTTGGAAAGCTAACTCTGATTGGTTGGGCAAAATTAGCAACTATTTTAATGTAAGAACTTTATTGAATCTCCTGTCCGTTCTTTTGCAATGGGGCAGAAATGGGGTTTCTTAGACATTATGCACTTAGGAACTCCTTACCTACTCTCTGTGCAATTTAGGGTGGAGACTAACCATTCCCATTGTCCACAGTTTTTGGAGGATATAATAATAAAATACCAAACCTAAAATATGCTTAATATTTCTATATTCCCCAGTCATCAAAATAACTACTTGATGCTTGGAAACCTCAGAGGGTGTTACTGGGGATCTGTGTGTGTGTTGGTGTTGTTGGTTGGTTACTGGCAGAAGTTTTTTTCTTTAAGAAATAATTTCTAAATTAATGTTTTGTGTGACAAATTGCGCGTGTAATTTTGTTTTTTTTGTTTCTGAACCTTTGTTTAATTTAACTAACTTAAAAACCACCCATAAAACCACTATATATAATTCATATATAAATATATATATATCGATACTTCACTAGGTCATAGGGGGGGGGGATACAATGGTTACAGGTACACATGGAGAGGGGAGAGAGGAAGAGAGAGAAAAACATAAAAGAGGTGGATAATAAAGCCGACAATGATTGGGGTCAAGGTTACTGGAGGCACCCTTGAAGAACAATATAACTTAAAAGAAAAAGGAAGGGGATTAGAGGGGGGAAGAAGAGAGGCAACTATGGCTCTGGGAGTTCTCTGTCCCAAGTTGTTTATTGTTGAAAGGTCACTATACGCATCTGTTACAGGGATCTCTGGCCACAGACTTGTCTCATGACAATCTGGTTTCCATCAATTCTTGACCTTACTTCTGAAAGTATGGGTAAAGAACGTTTCACATATCTGTTTTCAATTTTCCTTTCTCCAGAGCAGGGTATTGGCATCGTCTCACCTGATAAAATGGAAAAAATGTTTGCTTTTTTTCTCATATATAATCTGTAATCGGCCTACATCAACGAACCTCTCTCAGAGGGACTTAGCAGAAACTTTTCTATGTGTCAGTAAAAATAATAACCCTTTAAAGGGCAACAGGGTCTCCAATACAAGTGGCCTCTAGTTGAAATAGATCCTCTTGTACTGTTCCTTGAGGTTCCTTTTCTTTCAAAATAAGCCTACGAAATAAGCCCTAAGGATGAGGGGTCTCCTCTATTTTAGCTTATACAAAATTACACGCAACGAAAAAAAAAGAGAAAGAGTCAGACGACACTAGTCTGTCACATAGGATAGTGCTGTGTAAGAAGTCCCACCACCAACCCAACAAAACCCAACGCACCAAAAAGAACCTACCCACTCAAACATATTTAATTTTTTCCCCTGGAACAGAGAGTTCAACAGGCAGAATAGGATACAACTGCCAACTGCTGGGCATCTGGCATAGAGTGCCTGGGGCAAGCAATGGGTGCTGGTGGATGCCACAAGCTCACAGTGCTACTGGAACACAAAAAGCCTTTATAGTATCTATAGGTTTGGAGATTAGATTGCAGATAGAGGCTGATCCTCGAGATCCCTTTACAGGGACTGTCCCCTCAGGCCCCTGATCCACCCCGTCCCCCGACCCACTGCTTTCGTGTCTCCAACTCCTTCCCCTCACCCACTCCCCTGCTCCTCCCTCTGGTTTCCCCTGTCTGGGTGGTGTCACGGAGCGAGGGAAGACGATGTCCGCTCGAGGGGGTGGCATCCCGCCGTGGGAAGCAGGACCACTAGACGTCCAAAAAAAGGTGAAACGACAGGTAGCCTGGGGGCCGGGGATTCCATATCGGGATACTCCTTCCTCCTGTCTCCCTCCGGGGGGAGCTCCGAGAGGGAAAAAAATCCGGGGGGAAGGCGAAATGTGGGGGACTCCTCTCTGGGATAAAAAGGACATACTACAGTGCAAAAAATGAAGAGAAGAAAGGCCGATGGTCCCGAATCTCCCCACCAGACCCCCCCCTCCCCTTCCTTTCCCTCTCCCCCGGTTTCTTTCCCTCGTTTTTCTCTCCCTCCCCCTAGCTCCAAATCCCACCAACCTGATGAGGGGGGCTTAGAAGACTCCCGGTCGAAAACACGTTTTGTTTGGTGATGTTTGGTTTTGATAAACTAATTACCTTTTACCGTGGAGTGGTGACTCATAAAAGAACTCTTTAAGCATCCAAAATGTAAGGTGTATAAAATGACTATACAACGTATCTTAACAATTAATATTCAAAGGGGGGGGAACAATCACTCTGTGATAAAAGGGTCAAAGACTTTTTTAATATCAATTTCCATTCACGGTGCAACTTCCATTCACGATCGTTAGTAAACTGGTATGGTTGAATTTAATCAACATCAACATGTAGAACCCTCAAAACACAGGGGGGGAGGCAGGCAGGAATGGGAATAAAATGAAAGTTGATTCAGTGGCGGGCGGAGAGAAGGGGGAGGAAAAGGGGGAGGAAAAACGTAATGTGGGTTGGTTTACTATTCCAGAGATGCCTCGAGGTAAGGGAATAAAAAAGGGTGGGACAGGCGTTATTTTTATTTTTTATTTTATTTCCGATTCTTTCCTTTTAATACTTGATTTCAATTACTAACAAACTAAAATACAGGCATTCTTCTTTTACTAATCCTACTGTGGGGTCTTTAAATGATTATTCTTTATTAACATTATAATCAAATTCTTTACTAATGTCATGTTAATTAAGGGGATTTCTTTTTAACTAATTGATTTTTTCTTCAAGAATGTAAGCTTGGTCAGTAAGCGTCGATTGGAAATGGGGGAGTCTGTTAACAAGAGGGAGGGCGGCGTTATAGACGTGCGGTGCCAACAGAACACTGGCACTGAGTATGGTGTTGGCTGGTTTAGGGTTGGAGGGTAGGGGTGCCAGAAGTCCATGCAAGACAAACACGAGGCATCAAATCAGAGTCAATGGCGTACTTACTATATTTCAATTAATACGATTAAAGATAGAGGCAAAGGAAATGTCTTTTTTTTCAGTATACTATGATCAGGCAGCCTCAGTCGTTACGCTTCATCTTCCATAAGGAACATGCGTATAAGCCGACTAGATAAGAGAACTACTGTTAAATAGGGACCTGAGCCGACCTGTACTACAGGTATGGTCGGCGATATCAAACGACTAAATATAGCTGGTACACGGTCGAAACAAAATTACCCAACATTGCTGTTTTTAATTAGACGACGTTCGTTAGTCCGAGAGCGGAAAGGTTTTGAATTCTTTCATGTTTTAATTTTAAGTACTAAGGGCAGGTACTTTACTTGCCAGAAATATACGCTCTGCAGTGACTTGAGTATGACTTTAAGTTAAATACTGATTGTCCCTATTTTTAGAAAACAGTTGTTTTCGCATTCACTCCCGATGAGGTTTTAAGGAATAACCCAACCATACACTGGGCACTTCTTAAACAAACATTTCCAGTCTACCATTACAGCAAGTAAATATTAAATTCTGGTGGTTAAAAGTTTTTCTTTACTGCTTGTTGTCCCACTGGCAACTTTTATTAGCCAATTAAATTTTATTTTATGAATCCTCGCGGTGATTACGTGTAGTAAAGGTAAATGTTTTTGCCTTCAGTTACTGACCTATAAAATATGTTTAAGGATTGGCCTTGGATTTCCGTTGGAGGATTTCTGTTTTTGTTTTTTCACTTAGGTTCATAAAACTGTAGCATAAAAAACATTTTATATTGGATCCAGTGTTGCAATATGCCATGGTTGCAGATTGATGTGGAAATGGATGAAAAAAACTGAGTGGAAAAAATGCGCACAGCACCACAATTACTCTCGTCCCAGGGGCTAAGTACTGTTTGCAGGTGCTTTATCTTAATTTGCAGAACCAGTTAGATGTTAGCTTTACTGTCGGGTTTACTGTGCAGTTTAGAAAATATCTGTGATTGGTTGCTTCAGGATTACTCGCACCGGAAAATTTATTTTCTTAATTAACAGTTTTACAACTCTGTTTCAAGTATCTGTGATTTCCATTGGATTTTGAGTTTCGATAAATATTACAAAAAACCAGTGTGTGTGTAGAGATACATATCACATAGGAAATCAAACATGGGAAGAGTTTGAATTTGACAATTGGTCCATTGTTGATTGTTCCTGTTGAAACGACTTGCACAAGGTGTTTCGCTTTATTGAATTCAATGGACAAGTGATCAATTCAAGTGTGAAATCGTTTGAATGTTATCAGTCTGTAGTAAAATTACCAATTGATCGTACAAAGTACCCACTGACGGGTTTTCGGGAGATTTTTGATTCTTATTTTTATAGAATTTACAAGTGACACTTTGAATAAATGCTAGTTGTACGTTTGACAGGTGATTTGTTAGGGTTTTGTAACCATTGCGTGATGTCTATCGAGAGTTTATAAAGAGATTTAATATTGCTTTCCTTTAATTCCGACAACCACGGTCAAATCATCAGTAATCTTCAGAAAACTGGAAGTGTAGTTCATACCAGATTTTAGTTCCTTTGGTCTTTTTGGGCCTCCTCTTGGGTCAGAGCCTTCCCCTTATCATCTAAAAAACTATTTTGTTGGTAAAAACAGAACATTGAAGTGTTTAAAAGTGTCGGTCTTTACTTCTAACATTAAAGTTACCCCCAGACTCCAACATTAAAGCCGCGGACATTGTGCATTTGTTTTACCAGTTTGATCGATTCAAATTTATTTTCAGAATTTGATCGATTAAGCACATTAATTTCCAGAAGTATTGATTGGTTTCATCGCTTAAGCATTACATTTACAGAAGGTTATTGATGGTTTCATCGATATAGGCACATTAATTTCCGGAAGTATGATTGGTGTTTAATCGATTAAGACCACATTCATTTCCGGAAGTATTGATTGGCTTGCCATCGTGGCCCACATCTATAGTGTTGTGGCCAGTTTAAAGGGATTTGTAAAATGTCTTAGAGCAATTTGGGGGTTTGTTTTTATTTTGTTTGGCCTTTTAATGATTATTTTTTTCCTGATTACTTTTTTATACAAGCCTCATTGTACTTATTAAAAATCAAGAGGACCCAGTTGAAGTGCCCTAAATAGCAATAAAACTATTTTATATTCTCCAGGGTTTGCATTGCTGTTTTTTTGTTGTTATTAAAGGGACTATTAAAGTTAGGTAACAGTGTTGCTCAGTTAGCCTCTTAAAATAGCACTCGTATAAAACAGTTCACTTTGTTTTCAGTCCCCCATAATATTTCTTGCCAATAATAGACTGCTCAGGATTCCTTAATACTGGGCCATGACACAGCAATATTTTTATTAGTGCCAATAACTTGATTTAAACTTTCCCTTCCTTTCCCCATTCCGAATAATATAATCAACCAAATATTTTTTATCATTTTTATGTAAATCCAACACCACCATAATCGTTCCTATATACTACATACATGGCGCTAGCATAAGCCTGATGAAACCATTTGCTTGTGAAAAAGTTGTAAATTGTTTCTCCTTTAATCATATTGTCTGTACAAAACGTGATCTCAAGGGGCTGGTCTAGAGGGCATGTCATGGATAACCCGCTGGAATGAAAGATCTGTAAGTACAGTTTACTCTTTTTTTACCAAACTAATATAGTTGGGGATGGGCGTGGTAAACCACAATTATTCAAAAGGAATTACCCTAGGTGGAAGGGCTGCAACGGATGGATCCGATGGTGGGAGAACGGAGGAGGCAGAACCATTTGGACAGGACGGACAGCTCCTACTCTTCACTTTCATGGACTCTTGGACAAGCATTGCAGGAGATATAAGTTAAAGATTTTTTTAAATTACAAAATGGGTCAAGTAGTGGGTTAAATTTTAGATTGGGGGGGGGACATTGCCTTTTAATATACTTTATGTCTGGGGTGTAAAATTCAACACAACATCAACTAACTAAACCTGCATTTATTGGCGATTATAAATGTGCTCTTTACTAACAAGGTATATAAATAGGTGTATGCTAAGATGTCCTCTGAATGATGATGCTCTAGTTCGAATTAAGTGTTACAGTAAAGTTCATTAAAATATCATTCTGAATATTTGCAATATTATTATGGTATAGGGGTTACCAGATCACTGGAAAAAGATGAAATCTGTATTAACTCACACAGCAGTATAAAATCTTTCAGTTAAAATCCAAACAGCCTTGCTAAATTACTTTTGTTCTAAGTGTCCTCCAATTGCAGCACATGATCTGAGAGCCTATACAAATAGGGATTAATTAAGCTACTGATAGAGTAGAATAAGCACTTCTCTTATACTATTTATAGAGTGAACATCAGAAAAAAACAAGCTAGAGTGTTCTATTGAGATCAGAGAGAGAGATTGAATAATTAAAATCTAAAAAAAAATATGGGTGGCATTCCGGTCTAACCCCTGTAACAGGGTAAAAAAAAAAGAAAAGATTATAAACAATATCATCAGGATGTATTTTCACAAGTGTCCCCAAACAAAAATAAACAAAGCAGTCTTCTAGTCATCCTCCTAAGAAGGAGATTGTTGTCACTTTATACTACATGGTATTACTGTCTCCTGCAATCTCCCTGTGGAACTATATATGTGCCAACTAACAGCAGGGCATAGCTGGCGTGAGTCTTACCATACTGACTGCATGCTGATCACTGTTTTCTCATCAACAGGAACAATTAAGAAGGCTTTTCTATGATACATTGTAACTATTCAGATATTTCCCTATTAGAAACATATGACTTTATTTAAAAGCGTGTCCATAATTTGATATTTTCTTTCTTTTTGGCATCTTTGTCTATACTGAACCTTTCAAGACTGTTTAAGAAAGTGTGAATGTTCCAATATATATGTTCAAACCCTACTCAAGGGCAATCATTAGTTAAATCAATGACCCTCAGAGACTGAATTACTAATACAAGTGGTAGACTTACTCTGACTTATGATGGTTTGGCATTGACAAATTCTCCCCAAGATGCAGGAGCAAATTTCCTTTCTGATCTATGTGTCAATTAGCTTTACTTTGGTTCCAAAGCTATGTTTAGCTGCTGCAGTTGTTTGTTTAATTGTTAATTTTATGCTAACATTTTAATGTGCATTCAACTTTTTTAATTGTTTAAAATGTCAATTATGTGCTGTAAAAATAATAAATCAGGAATATTTTTTTTCCAACAAATTGATAACATTTTACTGTATCTCGTTTATACATGTATGCAGATTAAAAATGTTTTTTTCTTTGTTTAATTTGGAAGCAGTAGACAACTGGAGCGGTTAGAATGTTGTAAGAAAACACTTAGTGAAAGGCCAGAAAAGGTCTGATAAGGAATTTGCTGGATGGTGAAGTTGAGACCTTACTTTTGACCCACAAGTGCTAGAAAATGTTTTCAAACACTGTAAGACACCGCAATGTTATGTATAACAGGAAGCAATGATGGTTTAAATAAAGGACAGGACTTAGCAGATAAGGTTACTATTGGGTAATTTCTACTTTTTTATCACAATTAAAAAACTACATTTTTCTCATGATATGGAGGTAGAGAGTAGCTGACTGGTTTTCAGAATAAATTGTCTTTTTCTATAGACATTTCAAATAAGATGGAATGTGTGGAGAGGAACCTCTATTTATTATAACCAAAAATTATACAGCTTGTTTATTCTCTTTCATTTTCTTTATTCTTCCTGATGCTTTCTCTTCTTTTCTATTACTTACTTTTGTCTCTCTCTCAGTTGGAACTTTTATTATATATTCTGTTTTGGGAGGGGGTCCATATAACTAGATCTCATAATATTCAATAGAAATAAATAAACTAAATGTTTTTTTTTTTTTTTTAAATCCCCTTCTAAAACCTTTTAAGTTGTTTTTCAACCTAAGTATGTTGGCCACTCCCATTTTTTCCAGGGCATTTTCAAGAGCCACAGGAGCATTTGAAATGCTAAATTTCGCTGATCTCTCATTTTGGCTGATTTTTCCATGTTTTATTTTCTTATATAGCTCGACCATTTATGCAGCACTTTACAATTCTTTATTCATAGGCTTACCATCACCATGTATTACATACAGCATTGATAAGGAACTGTAACCTAAAAAATAAGTGTTTGCCAATCTTTTTCTAATATTCACAGGGGGTGAGAACGCTTATTCTCACCTCCCTGTGAATAATAGTTTGCTCAGGGACACAGCGGCACTTACCTTACCTGGCGCTCCCCTCGCTCCTTCTGATCTGACAGCCGTGTTGCCCCTGCTCCCGACCACAGCGTGCCAATACAAAGATAGGCGTGTGATCGGAGAGCAGGACAGCGCGGCTGTCAGTTCAGAGGACCTGCGAGTGGAGCGCCAGTAAGGTAAGTTCGGCTGTGTCCCCTGAGCAAACTATTATTAACTATAATAGAAACCATTGGCAAACACTTATTTTTTTAGTTTACAGTTCCTTTAAATGCACTCACACTGACTGGATTTCTTATTTGTATGCTTTATTGCTGTACACTATCATATGTTTTTTTAGACATTAATGTCATTAGGATCCAGTTACTTCTCACTCCTAGTGGCTGTTTACCTTTAGAGTTTTGAGAGGTAATGTATCTGTATCCTGATGATGGCCACTAATTAGCTGAATGGTGTTGATTGTGTACAGCAACAAGCAATAAAATTAGAAATCCAATGGAATGCATCTAATATATATACACAAACCATACAGTAAATAATCCTAGAAAAAATGTTTCATACTATGCACAGGCAAACAACATTTCCAAGCTGCTAACCTTTTTATTGACCTACAGTAGGTTTCCTCACGCAAATGTTGTCTCTTGAGATTACTACATCACTCACAGGTCTTTTTTACCTTACAGTGTATTTTAATCTAAAGGGAATGCACTGTAGCAATATTTCTATTGCATTTTAACCATTCCTGCGAAAACATTCACTGGTTGTCTCCATAGCATGATGTATACGTTATGGAACTCTGACATAACTTTTCAGAGAAAGAAACCTCATATTTCATAGCAAATGTGAAGGGAAAGTTCAGTGGAAATATTTTTTAAATTCTTGCAGGGTTTTAATAACATTTCTTATTGTTAAAATGTGATAATTTGCCCCAACCAATCAGATGTTAGCTTTTCAATGTTAAATAGTATCTGATTGGTTGGGGCAACATTAGCACCATTTTTAACGATAAGAACTTTTATTGAATCTCCCTGCTAGTTTATATTATGCATACCTAGTTATCTCCCATATTATCTTTCATTTTAAATGGAAATCAGTTGAATGGATAACCCCCCCTTTCAATTCCATACGTTGGATTAGTGAGCTGTACTTTTTGTAACAGTCCATCTTCTTCCCAGAATGCACACTAAGATGGAATGTTCCTAACAGTAACTTCTACTGATTGGCTGTTGGATGGTTCAAACATGCTCAGATCTCTACTGAAAACTGAATCACCCAGGCGCTGGTCAAGGGCAAACCATAATGGAAGTTGGTATTTCAGAAACATTTATTTCCACACCAACATGCTGAATGGGCAGGATAAGGTCATTAGGATGGAAAAATACTTTTTTTTTTTTCTTAAAAGTATATGTATTTGTACTGAACTTCGCCTTTAGCATTACATTTAATATCTCTAATAAGCATTCTCATAATATAGCCTTTTCACTTGCACTGGGCAAATGACAAACAGGAGAGACAGGTAAGGAGTCATGTAGTGGAGACTGACAGCAAATTTGTTTATATTCACAAACACTAAAATTAAGGCAAAATAATAATTAATTAAAATACACAATTTCTAGCAAACATCAAGCCAATAAGTGCCTTAGCCTCCGGTATATTAGGCAGTGCCCCTGTCTAATTGCACGCCCTGACATTTCTTATTAGGGAAGAATTCTCAGCGTTCTGCAAACAAATGTATTGTTTACAACAGCAAAATACTTTTCAGATTGCAGTGATGAACATTATGGGCTTCATTTTCCCAGAGTGAATATCCCTACGCTAATTTAATATCGGGTTAGTGCTCAAAAGTAAATTCCAAATGGGATTTACTCACAGCCTGATTTTAACAACAACCTTTTGCTTGCGTTAAACTATTGTTAAATGTTGTGCAAATGCGTGCAAGATGGAGTTAAAGTCACTCTAACCATTATTAATTGGTTAGCCCTCCTTTAATTCTGCAAAGAGCTCAGCGCCTCCCCATAAATAAGGCTGTATGTCTAAGTTTTTGCAATTTGGGGAATGCTCTTTGGGTGAATTCCTAGCTAATGACTAAATGTGCATTATGTGTGCCATTATGGTCTTGAAATTTTTGTAGCTTGGATGTTTAACCAAGTCCAAGCTAGACTAGCGTTACAATAGGCAAAAAAAAAAATGGATTATAGTACCTGCATAAGTTTCAAAACACAAACCTTTGTGGCTTTTATATAGAACTTCTCGCGTGTGATGTCACATCGAATGAGACGTGATGTCAGCCCATGCACGGACGCGTGTGAGCGTACAGCCACGCTGTACACAAAGCATGGCACAGCGCAATGACGTCACGCGCGCACACCTCCACATCCCCGCTGACATCACGCGTGCACGCACGGAGCAATCGAGGTTTTTTTGGGGACTTGAATAAAAAGGAGATCCAGAAACTCACGGAGGGGTGGAGCTAAGCAGTCTTCAAACCACATCCAAGATGTCAGCAACTATGCAGCAGCACTGGTAGGCTCAGGAGGGACCTAGAAAAAATAAAAAGGGGGGGGGGGGGGAGTTTTTTCAAAGCTGCAGCTTACAGTGTACTTATATATAATTTGCAAGATGTCAGAGATGTGAATTTGTGGGGGCTAGAATGTCTGGGTACTAGTCCCCCTTATACAGTATGCCAAAAGAATACTGCATAGTGAATAATGTACACCTTTCTGTAAATTATAAGGACAGTAAGTTACCAAGGATTTCCGTGACCTTGATCTGAATAATTTTTTATAATGGTACATTATCCATTATAATCTCCATTATAACCCCCTTTTTACAATAACAATCCTTTCAATACCCCTTTACACTTGCTACAAATAAGTGCTACTTGCTGCATAGTGTCTTGCATAGGTCCCTATCCCACCCCCTGAAATAGTCACACACCGAGGAATGAAATAAGCACCACAATAATGAAGCGCAGCACAATATTAATAATAGGCCCCATAAATTACCCCCCTTTCACATAAAACACTTACTTGCTCCCTCTCACCTCTCCCCTCACCTTCAACAGAAGTGTGCTGATTTTAAGGATACTATTGGACAGTTGGGTCCCTTAGGGATCCATTAGGGTAGATTATATACTCCTCTGAGGATGGTATTTATAAAATTTACATGGTCATTATATTTTTACACAATTAATATAACAAATAATGTTTGTCATGTAAAAAATGAACTTGTAAAATAGCGATTGTGTCGTTGCAACAATATCGCTATTTTACATTCACTTGAAAGGGTGTATTTTTTTTACCATGAAACAGCAATAATACTTTAACAGACACAGATTGTGGGGCATAACGGAGACAGCCAAGCACAGCTATGGTAAAATGTTTATACAGAACATTCTTTCGGGACTAATCGGTTTGAAAAAGTGAATCTTCTGGCCAGTACAATAAAAAATGGATTCTTCACTGATCAAAAAAATGACTATTGCTCAATTGAAAGCAAATGGATTTTTTTTTTATTATACATTGCACAGCACAAACATTTCCATTGAATGAGAAGCTCAATGATTATGAGGGAAAAAATCAAACCTGTAGGCTTAATAAAATTTGTTTTGGGTAAGAATATGAATAAACGGAACAGTTTGAGATAATGTCTTATTCCTTTCCTGTAAAGGAGCCAACTTTAACTGCTAAATTATTCTGCGCATCTGTTAATGGTGTAATGCTTTTATGTATTCAACAGTAAGACCTGAATCTATGGTTTGTGTTCCTTTTATATAAGAAAAAAAAAGATTTAATTGAGTAGTTATTACTAATGATTTTTTTCCTTCTCGGACTGCTTAGTGTTGGAGAGTTTCAGGTGTAAGGGCAATATGGTCATTTTCTGTTCCAAATTTGCAGAAGGTGTGAGGTGCTGTGCTCAAGGACCAACTATCAGCTGTCATCAAAATATCAAGATGTGAGATGCACACTACAAGTATTGTTCATTTTATGCGCAAAACACAGACGACATAACGTTTTGGGGACCTACCAGAGGAGACAGGTGTATTTCACACAAACAGGGTTATTCAATAAAAGTTTATTTTTAAAAATGGTGCTAATTTGGCCCCAACCAATCAGATCTTATTTAACATTTGAAAGCAACATCTGATTGGTTGGGGCAAAATTAGCACCATTTTAAACAATAAGACTTTTATTACATCTCCCTGAATATTTATAATATACATGCAAGGTGTGTGTCCTTGATGTTCCTGACTTTGAATAGCATTTTGATTCAGTATTTAAGAGAGTGAAGCACAAACAATGTTTGTTTCCCCTGAAAACTGTAATCAAAAGCAATTGCATCAATGTGAGCAGGAATTTAGAAATTTCGACACTGAATGTAAAATTTATGACATTTTCAGGGTTATTCAATAAAAGTTCTTATGTTAAAATGGTGCTAATTTTTGCCCCAACCATCAGATGTTAGCTTTTAAATGTTAATAGATCTTATTGGTTGGGGCAAAATTAGCACCATTTTTAACAATAAGAACTTTTATGAATTTTCCTATTTTTTATTTTGACATCCGCACTTTAAATTTTTAACATGCATTTTGACAATTCAGCCATTTGAAATTTAAGAAGTTTCGATGGAAACCTGATTTTCCCACCATTAAACCACTTTTTGGCTACAAGTAGTAGTATCTGCAGGGAGTTTGCATGATCTCCCTATGGTGATAGGTTGGGAAATGTGATTGGGGAAGTAGATTGTAGCTCTTTGCAGATGGGCCCAATGTGAATGTTGTTCATTGGTGCCCCATGCCATTCTTATTGACCATGTCAATATTTAATGATTCACTGTTCTGATTTATGGCATTGTAACAAAAATAGACATTACCATTTCCGCTGGATTATTATATGCCACTAAATACAACACAGGCTCATTTACACAGAGCCGCTATCGCTCGGGTAAATGTCCTGATCGCAAGTCAATATTGCATTTTATGAATCTGGGTAAATCCCACAAGGTATATACTCACTGCGGTATTTTAACGGCAGCTACTAGCTGATGTTAAAATCCAGTGCCAACGCGATATTGAATTGCAAGCGTCAGATCGTGGGTGTCTTTTGCATAACCTGACGCTAATAATGGGAGTTAAAGTAACGCGGTAGCAAACCGGTTGGCCCGACTTTAACTCCTAAATTTGCATTGCGCCCTCTGGGTAAATAGGCTCCAAAATATCACAAATGGTGCTTTATTCAGCACAGAGAGATACAAAAGTTCTTATTCCTAAAAATGGTGCTAATTTTGCCCCAAAACAATCAGATGTTAGCTTTCAAATGTTAAATGTTACACGGGGAGTCACCTACACTTCTGTAATACAGTATCAAAGAATATTTTATATGTATTTGCGAAGATTTTCATTCATTTAGGTCATTTTTGTGGAATTCGGTTAAATCAACTGGACAGGAAGTTGAAAACTTTTCTCTAGTCATCTGACGAATCTCTCTCAATTCTTGTTTTGGCCTTATCAGACCAAATGTTGATTATATTATAAGACAAATGGATGGCAGCACCTTGGAATGGTTTCTTTTATACAATGTGTATATTTTGTGTCATACAATGTAACATAAATAGTACGGTAATGGTTCCTTACTGAAAATACATTTCCAACATGTGCCATTAAATCTAAAATCTACTCTTTATTAGCTCTTTATTATAGCTCCGTCCTATTGTGCCAATGACAGTAAAAAAGTAATTATTTCTGAACTCATGATCTAGCCAATTCCTAAGTTGCCTGCTAGGGGATGTACCCCTACAATAATTACTTTATTCTTAGACAGTTTCTTTTAAAGGTTTGGCATTTTCCTTGTAAACTAGAAAATTGTGGATATGCAAAAATAAGTTATAACAAGGAAGCAATTTGATATGGTAAAGTTATTCACTGAAAATTCATTTGGGAAACTTCAAAGAAGCTCTGATAAGTATCTCTCAAAATGCTTTATTTACAGCTAGTGACAGAGGTCATTCACTCACAGTCTTTTGCCCGAGACAGAAGTCCCGCATCATCAGTTATCATGAATATATAGGTGATTCAGCTTCTTAAGGCAGAAATCCAGTGACCCAAGAGTAACAATATGCTATCTGGAGTTCGTTTCTGGTGTGTGTCATGCTGCAAGATTTAGATGCCATTTGCCAAGCTTGGTAATGTACAGTAGCTTAATTCAGGAGGCATCTTAATTCAAAGATAGTACTAAATCAATTATTATTTGAAAATGTTCCATAAATTTTGTTTCATGGATGGCTACAAGAAGTTCTGAAAACCAGCATTTATATAAAATTTTTGGAAGTTTGTTATTATTATTTTGTTGGACATTGGAATCAGTGATGTTCCACTATCGATTTTCATGGGATATTTTTATGTGTTAAGAGATAATACATATTGAATATGTTTAATGCATATTAAATGCATCCTTGTCTGCTACCTATCTCTCTGCTCTAAATATTCTGGTCCTTGGTTTTCTGTGTAAATAAGATATGTAAAGCAATCAGACAAAAATATGTTCAAATAAGCGATATATTTTATTGTCTCTTTTGCAAACCATTACCAATATACCAATACTGTATGAATGGTCAACACACAAGATGGTATACTACATAAACAATAACCCCATATTATTCAAAATAGGAATCACACGTTTTATGTATCAGATTAAATGATAGTTTCTATTTAGACCCTATTTAGAGTAAAAAGCAATAGTTGAGGTTTGTACCATGTTACCATAAGTATAGAAGAAAAGTAGAGCTGTAATACCTTTTATTAGCTAACTAGATAAAAAATTAAGTAAGCTTTTGAGAGTTCTAAGCCCCAGGCTGGATGTTACAAAAGAAACTGAGAAATCACAACTTATATACACATTGGGACAGTAAACATCAAACAAATTGAACGATGACCAGGTACAGATACAGACTCAGGAGGGGGGGGGAATGGATGAAAAACAGTAGTGGAGGTGTGAAATGGGCACAAGTAGATGCGGTAATAATGGGAGAACAGTGTCCTTTGAAATGTATTTAACAGTACAAGACAGCATCCTAAGTGGGTTTAGTCTGGGTGTGGATGTGGAATAAGTTTTATATTGGCCATAAAAACTCATGTCCCTATTTGTCCGCCGTTAAGGGAATTACATTTCTGAATGAATTTCTATTCCCATTCCTTACGCTGTTTTTGATTGTGAAAATTGCCCATAGAATGGCGATCTTGAGGACTTTCATACTGTGGCCTCTTTTACAAAAGTGCTCAGCCCACGGGCATCCGCTATCCATGCGAATGTTATCAGGGAATTCATCCATGGTGTGCAGTGTTTGTCCTGAAGAGTAAAAATGAAGCCACTCCTCCTGCTTCCCAAGTCACAAACACCTGGGTGCTGTTCAAATCCAATCAATCTTTCTCTTTCTGTGCTTTAATTACATTATTGACGCATTTCCGCTCTCACAGGAGCCATCATCAAAAATCACCATACACTAACCAAAAGCCCTTAAAACACACACATACCCATCTCCCGTGTCATCTCAAGTGTATAATATGTTAAATTATACAAAAAACTACTAGAAAGATCCATTATATTAACTGCTCGCGAGAACTTTCTTCAGCCTGATACCAGCGACTATAGGAACACCACTTGCTTACAAGTCAGACCGCCCATGTTCTCACATACTCAAATCACAGTTACTCTGGGGTGTCGGTGGTTGCTTAGCAACTTACTGCTTTGATCACACTACAAGCAGTTCTGGCCGGCCAGCTGGGAAACAGGAGCTATCACTCAACTTAAAGGGGTAGTTCAGTGTAAATACATATGCTTTTCAGAAAAAGAACAATATATTTCCATCCCAATGACCTTAACCTGCCCTTCAGCATTTTGTCTGTGTATAAATAAATACTTTCGAAATACTGACTTCCTGTTTGCAGGACCCTAGTAGAACCGTTTGGTTTTGCCCTTGAACCAGCACCTGGGTTGATTCAGCTGCCCAGTAGAGATCTGAGCATGTTTGACCCATCCAACACCATCAGTAGAAATTACTGTTAGGAACATTCCAAGGAATGGTGCATCCTGGGAAGAAGAAGACCGTTAGAACCTAAATGGCAGCTCACTAATGTCACAGCAGGGAACAGCAAGGGGTAGAAATTCAAAATGTGATTGAATATCTAAAAACTAGGTATGTGTAATTAACTAAGATTTTTAAAATATTGATATTTACACTGAACTTTCCTTTTAAGTCATGGACCCGAAAGTCACCTGAGGATCACAGGCTAATATTTCACATGTTATAGTTTGGACACATTCAACAAATGTCAATGCCTATAGTCGCTTTACCACTAGTTACAAATAGATTGACACATAATATCAATTCATTGAATTCGGCACAACTCATTCAAACAGTACGTTTCTGAACAACCCATGATAAAGCAATTCTTGCAAGTAATTTCCATACTATATACAAAGTATCGATCCAGTATATTCCACCAACTCAAGGTGGTATGACTGGGGACCATTCCTAAATCTGATCAGATCACTTTTTAATAGGAAGCATTTATAATCCCCATTGCTCATTAAGACTTTTAGAGCAAGAGACTTTTTTTTAAATTGCAGACCTTTCCTCCAAAAGGTTATTATTTTTATTAAATAATTTGTCTGTACTTTAAGTAAAGCAAACAGCTTTTTTTGCAGGAAATAAAGTTTCATCTTGTTTTAAGCTTACCAGCCATCAACAGATTTTTTCTCACAACTTGCAGATCAAGTGCCCAAGTTTTTGCTATTTTATAAATCAAGGCCCTGATGTTTGCAAATCTTTTCCTGATCAGGGGGATGGGTGCATACATTGTGCTGCATCGAGCAGTAGGAAGTATGACTTCATGGATTATATTGTTTCATTTCTACTGAAATCTTATTAGAAATCTGGTACCAGATTAATACAAATGATCAATACTGAATGATTTAAAAGTGAATGGGGAGTCTCCGGTTGTTGATCTATCGCTTATAATTACTTATTATATAAATTTGATATCAAATCAAATTTTTGATTTAGAAAAACAAATTAAATGTTCCTTATCACACATTGGTGCTAAATTAATAACCTGCTATTGGAAAATTCCTTATCCTAAAGTACACAAGCCACGGTCATACATTACAACTTTACAATACCAAACAGAAGTACAGTACCATCATTTGATGGCTGTCTTAAAAATTGAAAGCATCAAGTCGCGAAATAGAAATACTGCGGCTTATAAATACGCCCATTAATTCACTGCTAACACAAACCTTTTCTAATTTCATTTCAAAGAGCTCATTTAGACCTAGCGTCAAGTTTACTTTTGCAGTAAGTATTTGTGTTACTAACCAAGTTAATTGCTTTCTTATAATTGTAAGGTATTTAGCACTTAGAAAGGAAATAGCATCCCTTAGCAAAGCAGCCAAGATCTCTTGGCTAATTGTCAGAGTTCCTTATAATGACCCTATCTTCCATTCACAGCCCACATCTCAGACAGTGTAATTAAAAAGCAATCACTGGCCATGGATTGAGCCATGAATACTGTATGGGGAGAGCCTTGCAAACTTTTCTTGTTATTTACTATATTGCACTATTGCTATAATCAATACTCAACTGTTAAAATTATTCAATATTACTAATGACACATAAAGTACCGACATTTGTAATTATGTCTGTTTCATATAGAAATCTTCTATTCTCTAAAATGATTTACTTGGAGTAAATGATTCCATTAATATGAACATGCAATGCCATCTGTTAGAGAACATTTGGGCCTTCTAATTACAGTATACTCGCAAAGCACATTTGTTCAACTTTGCTGCAATCACAGAGAGATACATTTAGAAGCAGCAAAGACAAATGCATCAGCTGAGGTAATTTGCCACTCTGGGCTAAAAAAAGAATTGACTTGTGCCATTAACTACTCTAAATGTCACCCACCATCATCAGCAATGTTTCAGGAACAATGTAAACAGTGAGACTATCGGCACAACAATTTGGTAGCTTTTTGCAGTGTTCTGACCTTTCCTGGCAGGTTTCTTACTAACTCTTGGCTTTGTGTCGTGTTTTCTTCTCCCAATTTCATGTGCAGAGATAAGGCACATCATGTACGTTATACATTTATGAAATAATACGTTTCGAGATCCATTAAATTATTTTAATAACTGGTTCCACAAGTCATTTTCCTATCACTGTAAGTGAAATCAATATTTATCACTGAAAGCTAACTGATATTCCCTGTGGTTTAACTGCTGTCCCTTATTTTTAAACCTTCAATTGTTTTTATAATGAAGCAAAAAGCTTCGTTTAATACTCCTTGATATAGTGTTAGTTGTATTTATGCTAAAACGGTATTTTTTGCACTTTTTGCTCCTTTAAGAGTCCACCTCACCTTAAGAGGAACTGAGGGCCACACAAGTGCCCTCAATTCCTGGATTTGTTTTAACTATAGGAGTGTGCTCTTTTAAATATGAAACATTTGTATAGAGACCACAGTTCCCCTTTAAGCTCTATGCTATATGGTGTCTTGTGCTCACAGCCCTACTTATCCGTATTTTGCACCTGTGAGATACAACAAGAACGAAACATGTCATGCTTGCAAAGTGGCTAAATGGCTGTATTGCTTGTTAAAATACCAGCAATTCTGGACACATGCATTGCTACAGCGACATAAAGAAGAAACTTTATAGGAAAAAGTGAAAAAAAATGTCATGGATTAGCAGTGCTATTTTATAGCATGGGATTGTGAAGTACCTTCTGTTTCTGTTCTGGCTTTACTGTTTTAAATGCTCCGAGGATGGCTCTTTACTCCATAAGCCCACCTCACCTTAAGCACAAGTTGAAAATGTCAGTAATACTAGAAAATACAAATGGCTTGTCCTTACCTAGAGGAAATGGAGGGACAAATAAATAAAATCTTTAAGACCCCCCCAAAAAGGAAAAAATGCCATCACACAGTTTGCATTTAAAGATAATTTAATCAACAAGTACATTTACGTTTATATTATTTGTAAAGGAAACGACGTGCTTGGCAATTCCCTTTTTTTTGTGTGTACAAATAATATTTTTTTTTATTGTTTTCGACACTGGTCAACTCCAGTATGTGGGTTAAACCAAGCGTTGGCACTAGGGTGTTTCTAACAGCTGGTCATCACCACAGCATGGGTTACACTGAGCTCTGGCACTAGGGTGCTTTAAGCAGCTGGTCAACACCACAGCATGGGTTAGACTTACACTGGCACTAGGGGGTTTCTAACAGCTGGTCAACACCACAGCATGGGTTACACTGAGCTCTGGCACTAGGGTGTTCTAGACAGCTGGTCAACACCACAGCGTGGGTTAGAACAAGCACTGGCACTAGGATGCTTCTAGCAGCTGGTCAACACCCCAGCGTGGGTTAGCTTACACTGGCACTAGGGTGCTTCTAGCAGCTGGTCAACTTCACAGTGTGGGTTAGGCTGAGTGCTGGCACTAGGGTACTTCTAGCAGCTGGTCAACACCACAGCATGGGTTAGAATTAGCACTGGCACTAGGGTGCTTCTAGCAGCTGGTCAACACCACAGTGTGGGTTAGGCTGAGTGCTGGCACTAGGGTACTTCTAGCAGCTGGTCAACACCACAGCATGGGTTAGACTTAGCACTGGAACTAGGGTGCTTCTAGCAGCTGGTCAATACCACAGCTTGGTTAGCTGATGTGCTGCACTAGGGTGCTTCTAGCAGCTGGTCAACACCACAGCGTGGGTTACACTTAGCACTGGCACTAGGGTGCTTCTAGCAGCTGGTCAATACCACAGCATGGGTTAGGCTGAGTGCTGGCACTAGAGTGCTTCTAGCAGCTGGTCAACACCACAGCATGGGTTAGACTTAGCACTGCACTAGGGTGCTTCTAGCAGCTGGTCAATACCACAGCATGGGTTAGGCTGAGTGCTGCACTAGGGTTCTTCTAGCAGCTGTCACACCACAGCGTGGGTTAGACTTAGCACTGGCACTAGGGTGCTTCTAGCAGCTGGTCAATACCACAGCATGGGTTAGACTTAGCACTGGCACTAGGGTGCTTCTAGCAGCTGGTCAATACCACAGCATGGGTTAGGCTGAGTGCTAGCACTAGGGTGCTTCTAGCAGCTGGTCAACACCAGCGTGGGTTAGACTTAGCACTGGCACTAGGGTGCTTCTACAGCTGGTCAATACCACAGCATGGGTTAGGCTGAGTGCTGGCACTAGGTGCTTCTAGCTGCTGGTCAACACCACAGCGTGGGTTAGACTTAGCACTGGCACTAGGGTGCTTCTAGTAGCTGGTCAATACACACAGCATGGTTAGGCTGAGTGCTGGTACTAGGGTGCTTCTAGCAGCTGGTCAACACCACAGCGTGGGTTAGACTTAGCACTGGCACTAGGGTGCTTCTAGCTGCTGGTCAACACCACAGTTTGGGTTAGACTTAGCACTGGCACTAGGGTGGTTCTAGCAGCTGGTCAATACCACAGCATGGGTTAGGCTGAGTGCTGGCACTAGGGTGCTTCTATCAGCTGGTCAATACCACAGCATGGGTTAGGCTGAGTGCTAGCACTAGGGTGCTTCTAGCAGCTGGTCAACACCACAGCGTGGGTTAGACTTAGCACTGGCACTAGGGTGCTTCTAGTAGCTGGTCAATACCACAGCATGGGTTAGGCTGAGTGCTGGTACTAGGGTGCTTCTACAGCTGGTCAACACACACGTGGTTGACTTAGCACCTGGCACTAGGGTTCTTCTAGCTGCTGGTCACCACCACAGCGTGGGTTAGACTTAGCACTGGCACTAGGGTTCTTCTAGCTGCTGGTCAACACCACGCTTGGGTTAGGCTGAGTGCTGGCAATAGGGTGCTTCTAGCAGCTGGTCAACACCACGGCATGGGTTAGACTAAGCACTGGCACTAGGGTGCTATAGCAGCTGGTCATACCACAGCATGGGTTGGCTGAGTGCTGGCACAGGGTGCTTCTACAGCTGGTCAACACCACAGCGTGGGTTAGGCTTAGCACTGGCACTAGGGTGCTTCTAGCAGCTGGTCAATACCACAGCGGGTTAGGCTGAGTGCTGGCACTAGGGTGCTTCTAGCAGCTGGTCAACACCACAGCGTGGGTTAGACTTAGCACTGGCCTAGGGTTCTTCTAGCAGCTGGTCAATAACCCAGCATAGGTTAGGCTAGTGCTGGCACTAGGGTGCTTCTAGCAGCTGGTCAAACACCACAACGTGGGTTAGACTTAGCACTGCACTAGGGTTCTTCTAGCTGCTGGTCAACACCACAGCTTGGTTTAGCTGAGTGCTGGCACTAGGGTGCTTCTAGTATGGACAACACCACAGCATCAGTTAGGCTGAGCGCTAGCGATTTATTTCTGTGTTTTGTGAAATCTTTAAGACAGCATATAAAAAAGATGATTAAATTCAATTATAATTTGTATTGATTTCACAAATCAGGGGCCAACTTTATAGAAATCAAATGCTGGAAATCACCTTTTTGTTTTTTTTCCACCATGTTATGAACGTTGGCCTGTATTACGCTTGAAAATTTTCAATGGACAAAACCTGAAAAAAAGAATTGTACAATTGGTATGGTAGTGTGTATGGGCCCATTTACTTTGGATCATAAATAGATAATTAAACAGTGCTGTAAACCATAACAATTTGCTAGGTAAATAAATCACAACATTGTTTTTATTTGGAATTATTTACTTAGGGAGAAATATTTGTGAACATGCAATACACAAACTTGCATTACATAGCTTAGTTTACATTCACTGTTAATGGGAAATTGAAACTAGCTACAGTAGCTGGTTACATAAAATGGCCATTTTCCTATGGCACTGATAGCACATAGCTGCAACACTATATTTATATCGTAATTTGAATGCAATTAAAGTCTGTTATTTTGGATTCCTCACC
This sequence comes from Hymenochirus boettgeri, assembly GCA_019447015.1. Lineage (NCBI taxonomy): Eukaryota > Metazoa > Chordata > Amphibia > Anura > Pipidae > Hymenochirus > Hymenochirus boettgeri. Next base: position 67,969,592 of record CM033469.1, on the reverse strand, counting down.
AAGTCTGATGAATCTGCTGTCCGCTGATACCCATTAAAGGGCAAGTAAATAGGAAAACATACTTTGCAAGAGGTACTGCCCCTTACTATCAGAAGGCCATCCATTTTGTTTAACTAATTTGGTGTAGCTACTGTAATTATTCTACAGTGGAAATATATGCCTGGGAAAATGTTACAGGTGCATTGCCAAGATAGCTGTAGCTCTGCTCTGACTCATTCTGCGTACTTGTAAGTTAATAGAGTGGAATGTGCAGCTGGTGTGTATAGAAATGTAAGAATCCATTAGATGAGAGACGGTGGTGGGTGCTAGGACATTCTACTGGCAGAATATAAATGTAAGGTCAGGTTAAACTATAACCTGAAAACAGATCAGTCCAGAAATAACTGGGGTACGTCACTGTTCATTCATACTTAGCACCCCAAAACTAGAGAATTCTTCATGATTTACTAGGCATTAGTATATAGTATTGTATATAGCATACAGGAAGCAGTTTTGATTTAATTTTTTGTTGTTACGGTGTTTCCTGCTATTTGCTAATAATAAGAGTAGGATTTTGTCTTCAAAGAGATTCATCTTTAGGACATCACAGTGTCAACCTGCTGGGTGCTCTGTGGACGGTATGACTGCACACAGCAAGTTATGTACACACACACACAATGAAACCACAGCACTCTAGACTTGGCAAATTTTATTTCAACATTTGAGAGCCAATCCGTACATTCCTCAGGAGGACAACAGACAAAAATCTAGCACACCGTTTTAAACCCTCAACCACATTGTATTAGAGAGACACTTCCTTCCAGGACTGGGTGATATATTTAAAGAAGAACTAAACTTTTTAAAATCCAATGTGAACACTTTTCTCTCCAGAACACCTATACACTGAAAGATTCTTCTCTAGTAATTTGCATTTAGAATATGTAAGTAATAGATACTGTATCAAAGAGGGCTTCCATGTTGTTGCCAGTACAACTCATAGCCCATGTTGGCTTTAAAGAGCCATGCCCCCTGACCACAGTATTCCCTGGGCCATATTTATAAATCCGCGGCATTGGTTAATGTACGATCACAGCGAGTTAATGTACGATCGCGGCTAGTTAATGTACGATCATGGCTAGTTTATGTAAGATCGCGGCTAAAAGAGATACTGCGCCTTTATTTAACAGTAATACGTTGTCCATCATGCATTTGTTTATCCACCACTCTTAACTTTTGAAAACTCTGTTTAAAATCACTTTTACAATTAAGGTCATCACTGATGTTATATTTGTTACCTCTATGTGTTTTGGTGTTTGAAACTTTCTAGAGCATTAGACAGATGTTTGATATACAGTATTTGTACCCAATAGATCAAACCCTCTGATACATACATGGCTTGACCCATACCTCATGGGATAATGATGTATTAAGGGCATGTCCACCCTTAAAAATTACTTTTGATATGCTGCTCCCCCATGTCTGGTAGCCCCAACCGCATGGTTAGTATTTTCCAAAGAGCCCCCAAACTCTTACTTACCTCCCCTCGTTCCTCCGCTGCACTGCCGGCCCTCTGCATGCGAGAATGCAAGCAGAGGGCGGGACCGGCAGTCGCGTCTGTGATTGGCTGAACGGCACCAATCACGGACGCGCTGCCGGTCATTCAGTGCAGTGAGGAAAGAGGAAAGGTAAGTAAGAGTTTGGGAGCTTTTGCAAAATACTAACCATGCGGTTGGGGCTACCAGACATGGGGAGCAGCATATTAAAGGCTTTTACACTAGGGGAGGGATAGTCAGAACGGAGGAGAGGGAGGGCAGGAGGGGGAGGGTTGGTGGAGGGAATGGGAGAAGGCTGCATTATGCATGACAATATCTAACCGGAGGCAAGGTATCAGGTCAAGCCCGGCTAGTCCTCCTGTGTGGACTGGCACTAGGGTGCTTCTAGCAGCTGGTCAATACCACAGCATGGGTTAGACTTAGCACTGGCACTAGGGTGCTTCTAGCAGCTGGTCAATACCACAGCCATGGGTTAGGCTGAGTCTGGCACTAGGGTCTTCTAGCTGCTGGTCACACCACAGCGTGGGTTAGACTTAGCACTGGCACTAGGTGCTTTCTAGTAGCTGGTCAATACCACAGCATGGGTTAGGCTGAGTGCTGGTACTAGGGTGCTTCTAGCAGCTGGTCAACACCACAGCGTGGGGTTAGACTTAACGGGCATCGACTAGGGTGCTTCTAGCTGCTGGTCAACACCACAGTTTGGTTAGACTTAGCACTGGCACTAGGGTGGTTCTAGCAGCTGGTCATACCACAGCATGGGTTAGGCTGAGTGCTGGCACTAGGTGTTCTATCAGCTGGTCAATACCACAGCATGGGTTTGGCTGAGTGCTAGCACTAGGTGCTTCTAGCAGCTGGTCAACACCACAGCGTGGGTTAGACTTAGCACTGGCACTAGGGTGCTTCTAGTAGCTGGTCAATACCACACATGGGTTAGGCTGAGTGCTGGTACTAGGTGCTTCTAGCAGCTGGTCAACACCACACGTGGGTTAGACTTAGCACTGGCACTAGGGTTCTTCTAGCTGCTGGTCAACACCACAGCTGTGGTTAGACTTAGCACTGGCACTAGGGTTCTTCTAGCTGCTGGTCAACACCACAGCTTGGGTTAGGCTGAGTGCTGGCAATAGGGTGCTTCTACATCTGGTCAACACCACGGCATGGGTTAGACTAAGCCACTGGCACTAGGGTGCTTCTAGCACTGGTCAATACCACAGCATGGGTTAGGCTGAGTGCTGGCACAGGGTGCTTCTAGCAACGCTGGTCAACACCACAGCGTGGGTTAGGCTTAGCACTGGCTAGGGTGCTTCTAGCAGCTGGTCAATACCACAGCATGGTTAGGCTGAGTGCTGGCACTAGGGTGCTTCTAGCAGCGGTCAACACCACAGCGTGGGTTAGACTTAGCACTGGCACTAGGGTTCTTCTAGCAGCTGGTCAATAACACAGCATAGGTTAGGCTGAGTGCTGGCACTAGGGTGCTTCTAGCAGCTGGTCAACACCACAACGTGGGTTAGACTTAGCACTGGCACTAGGGTTCTTCTAGCTGCTGGTCAACACCACAGCTGGGTTAGGCTGAGTGCTGGCACTAGGGTGCTTCTAGTAGCTGGACAACACCACAGCATCAGTTAGGCTGAGCGCTAGCGTTTATTTCTGTGTTTTGTGAAAATCTTTAAGAATAGCAATATAAAAGATGATTAAATTCAATTATAAATTTGGATTTGATTTCACAAATCAGGGGCCACTTTATAGAAATCAAATGCTGGAAATCACCTTTTGATGTTTTCCACCATGTTATGAACGTTGGCCTGTATATTTACGCTTGAAAATTTTCAATGGACCAAACCTGAAAAAAACGGAATTGTACAATTGGTATTGTAGTGTGTATGGGCCCATTTTACTTTGGATCATAAAATAGATAATTAAACAGTGCTGTAAACCATAACAATTTGCTAGGTAAATAAATCAACAACATTTGTTTTATTTGGAATTATTTACTTAGGGAGAAATAATGTGAACATGCAATACACAAACTTGCATTACATAGCTTAGTTTACATTCACTGTTAATGGGAAATTGAAACTAGCTACAGTAGCTGGTTACAATAAAATGGCCATTTTCCTATGGCACTGATAAGCACATATGCAACACTATATTTATTATCGTAATTTGAATGCAAATAAGTCTGTTATTTTGGATTCCTCACCAAGTCTGATGATCTGCTGTCCGCTGATACCATTAAAGGGCAAGTAATAGGAAAACTACTTTGCAAGAGGTACTGCCCTTACTATCAGAAGGCCATCCATTTGGTTAACTAATTTGGTGTAGCTACTGTAATTATTCTACAGTGGAAATTATGCCTGGGAAAATGTTACAGGGTGCATTGCCAAGATAGCTGTAGCTCTGCTCTGACTCATCTGCGTACTTGTAAGTTAATAGAGTGGAATGTGCAGCTGGTGTGTATAGAAATGTAAATCCATTAGATGAGAGACGGTGGTGGGTGCTAGGACATTCTACTGGCAGAATATAATGTAAGGTCAGGTTAAACTATAACCTGAAAACAGATCAGTCCAGAAATAACTGGGGTACGTCACTGTTCATTCATACTTAGCACCCCAAAACTAGAGAATTCTTCATGATTTACTAGCATATAGTATATAGTATGTATATAGCATACAGAAGCAGTTTGATTAGTAATTTTTGTTGTTACGGTGTTTCCTGCTATTTGCTAATAATAAGAGTAGGATTTTGTCTTCAAAGAGATTCATCTTTAGGACATCACAGTTCAACCTGCTGGGTGCTCTGTGGACGGTATGACTGCACCAGCAAGTTATGTACACACACACACAATGAAACCACAGCACTCTAACTTGGCAATTTATTTCAACATTTGAGAGCCAATCCGTACATTCCTCAGAGACAACAGACAAAAATCTAGCACACCGTTTTAAACCCTCAACCACTTGTATTAGAGAGACACTTCCTTCAGGACTGGGTGATATATTTAAAGAAGAACTAACTTTTTAAAATCCAATGTGAACACTTTTCTCTCCAGAACACCTATACACTGAAAGATTCTCTCTAGTATTTGCATTTAGAATATGTAAGTAATAGATACTGTATCAAAGAGGGCTTCCATGTTGTTGCCAGTACAACTCATAGCCCATGTTGGCTTTAAAGAGCCATGCCCCCTGACCACAGTATTCCCTGGGCCATATTTATAAATCCGCGGCATTGGTTAATGTACGATCACAGCGAGTTATGTACGATCGGCGCTAGTTAATGTACGATCATGGCTAGTTTATGTAAGATCGGCGCTAAAAGAGATACTGCGCCTTTATTTAACAGTAATACGTTGTCCATCATGCATTTGTTTATCCACCACTCTTAACTTTTGAAAACTCTGTTATAAATCACTTTTACATTAAGGTCATCACTGAGTGTTATATTTGTTACCTCTATGTGTTTTGGTGTTTGACAACTTTCTAGAGCATTTAGACAGATGTTTGATATACAGTATTTTGTACCCAATAGATCAAACCCTCTGATACACAATGGCTTGACCCATACCTCATGGGATAATGATGTATTAAAGGCATGTCCACCCTTAAAAATTACTTTTGATATGCTGCTCCCCCATGTCTGGTAGCCCCAACCGCATGGTTGTATTTTCCAAAAGCCCCCAAACTCTTACTTACCCTCCCTCGTTCCTCCGCTGCACTGCCGGCCCTCTGCATGCGAGAATGCAAGCAGGGGCGGGACCGGCAGTCGCGTCTGTGATTGGCTGAACGGCAGCCAATCACGGACGCGCTGCCGGTCATTCAGTGCAGTGGAGGAAAGAGAGGTTAAGTAAGAGTTTGGGAGCTTTTGCAAATACTAACCATGCGGTTGGGGCTACCAGACATGGGGAGCAGCATATTAAAAGGCTTTTACACTAGGGGGAGGGATAGTAGAACGGAGGAGAGGGAGGGAGAGGAGGGAGAGGGAGGGGGAGGGAGGGGGAGAAGGGCTGCATTATGCATGACAAATACTACCCGGAGGCAAGGTAGCAGGCAGAGCCCGGCTAGCCTCCTGTTGGACTGTTTTTGGGACTTTAGGGGGGGTCTACAGGAGAACCCTATGGAGCTGGGATGTGAGGTAAGATTACACTACACTACATGGTGGGGCCATTACTGGGGGGATTATAGTTTTGGGGGTGGACATGCCCTTTAATAATTTTACCAATAATATGCCATGCTTGTTAAAATCTTTTTTGGGTTGTACCAGATATACCGTATAATCTGAACAAATAGGTCTATGTACCCATAGGTCTATGTACTTTCGTACAGGGGAATGTTACCTCATACTGAGCTACATCAAGTATCTGTGTCTGGAACCCTACAAATAAACTTTTCTTTCATCAAGTCCATTTGTTTCCCTTTATGCTGCTGACGAGGACTGCATATAGTGTACACTATCCATGTCAAGCGTCTCTCGGTATCCTTTTAATACTCTAGGGGGAACCATGGAGCAATGTATTTTTATTTGTTGGCTTGGTAAACAGACTCTTAGGGCACGGCCACACTGCAACGGAAACGGAATCACATGCGATTTCATGTGCGATTTGTTGCGTCTGCGCATGCTTTCCAATAGTTCATTAACTATTGGAAACCGCATGCTATTGCGATTTAAAATGCGGAATGCAAATCGCAATCGCATCGCCCCCGAAAATGCACGTTTTTTGGTGCATTGCTGCGATCCTTCCTGCGTTGCAAGTGCAAACCAAGAAAAATGGCAGCAGTGTGGCCTAGCCCTTATGAACTTTATAATCAGCGTATTTTGAAGATCCAAGAAATGTACATATTGGCTAAAAACTCATGTTATTGAGCAGTTTTGAGCAACTTTGGAATATTTCCCTTCCCTCTTTCGTTATAATAAAGAGACTGTCACTGTAACGAGTTTCAAATGTTCCTGAAAGACTCCATATTCATATTGCATAGAAGGAGCAGCTGAACTGCCAATTGCAGTGCCTCCATGTTGAAAAAAACTTATTCTTACACTAATGAAGTTTAATTAAATACAGTATCATATGCATGCACTGCAAAAGGAATTCTTTATTCTGCCTATCAGTTTGGCCCTGATCATGTGTTAATGCATATGTATGGAATAAGGTATGAGAAAAGGGCAACTAAAATAATAAGGTGAGAGGGGCTTGAATATGCAGGCAGATTAGACAATCAGGGTTGTTAACATTAGAGAAGCGACGTTTTGCGTGGGGATATGATCACTTTATACAAATAAATGAATTGGCCATACAGTAACCTCTCTTGCATTGTCTACTTATCGGTCATATCAGGACACATGAACATCCTTTAAGTTTGGAATGAAAGAAGTTTCATCTTCAGGAATTCCCCTCCCCCCCTTTAGCTGTGTTTTTTAACTTCCTCTGGATCAACTGTTGGGGTTAAAAAGGAAGGTGAAAAGGTGGACTTGATAGACGTATTCTTTATATGTCTCAACTACTATGTTACTATTTTAATATATTAGTGGGACCCGAAACTCTCTCCGACTAATTTTCGTTAATTATTGAAAATTCAATAATTATCGAATTTGCGAACCATTAACCCAGGAATGTACGTTTAATTTCAGTAATCATTGAATGTAGTGATGATTTCGGTAACACTTAGAATGTTCGTTCAGTAATCCTCAAATTTAGCGGTCAATTTTAGTAACCCTCAAATGTAGCCTTTGATTTCTGTACCCTCGAATATAACGTTTATTTTGGTAACACTCTAATGTATTGTTCGGTAACCTCAAATATACCAATCGATTTCGGTAACCCTGGGATTGTGACATTCAGTAACCCTTGAATTTATCCTTTAATTTCGTTAACCCTCAAATGTATCATTTGATTTGATAAGGAACAAAGACTTCTGGGAATCTACCATGTTTCCATGGAAGCTTTCAGGAAAGCTATATCTTTAAAAAGACTTTTACAGCATCCACAAGCTAAATGCAAACCGGAGCGCCAACTGCAACCGGTTTTGGCTTTATTGAGCATATTGCTGAATGAGCTAGTGAATGAATGAACCTGTATTCTCTCTCCTATACTATTTAATTATTATTATTATGGATTTATATAGCCCCAACATCCTCCGTGGCGCTTTACAGTTACATACAGGGTAATACATGTTATACAAAGTCATACATATCCCTGCCCAAATAGCTACAGTCTAGAGGAAATGAGGGTGAGACATAAGTTTGCGGGAATCTGTAGGCTGTAAATAGATTGGCAGTGGAGTGTGAAATGCGGGTTGGATCATATTGGGTAGTAAGAGGGTAGTGTCTAGGCCAGGTTATAGCTTGCTTGAAAAGTTGGGTTTTAAGGTTACGTTTGAAGGTATTAAGTCCAGCCGACAAAGTCCTGAATACGCACGGGAAGAGGTGACAGGGTGGATGAGAGGAGGAATTGTTTGCAGAGCGAAGGTTGCGTCTGGGGACGAATCGGTGGATCAGCTCTGAGATATATGAAGGGGTTGTGTTGGATAGTGTTTATAGGATAGGGTAAGCAGCTTGAACTGGATCCTTTGCGTGATGGGCAAAGTGGAGGGACTGACAGAGAGGAGAGGCATTAGAGAAGCGAGAAGAAATGAATGAGCCGGGCAGCAGAGTTGAGGTGGATTGAAGCGGTGCCAGGCATATGTTTGGTAAACCACACAGAAGTGTGTTGCAGTAGCCTAGCCGGGATATGATAAGGGCATGGACTAGGATTTTTGTAGCATCACATTCGAGAGGAAGGGTTGAATGTGGGAGATGTTCTTGAGTTGGAGCCGACAGAATTGGCAAGCAATGACATGACATTTGAGGAAGATTGGAATCTGAGCGTTATTCCCAGGCACGGACATGAGGAGATGGGGATAAGGTGTATTGTTAATATTAATAGTAAGACAGGGAGGGGAACAGATTGTGAGATGGGAAAGGACAAGTTCAATCTTGTCCATGTTGAGTTTAGGAAGCGGAGGACAAAGGCAGAGATGGCACTAAGGCAGTCGGGGACCTGGGATGTCAGTGTAGGGAGGTCTGGGGCAGAGATGTAAATTTCGGTGTCATCTGCATACAAGTGATACTGATCCAAATGAACTAATGAGTTTCCAAGGCCATAGGTGTAGATGGAGAAAAGAAGAGGGCCGTTACTGAGCCTTGCGGGACCCCCACAGGGAGGAGGCGAGGGGTGGAGCTATTCCAGAGTGGAAAACACTAAGTCCTACCAGGGAGATAGGAGGAAAGCCAAGAAAGTGCAATGTCTTGGATACCCAAGGAGGCCAGGATCTAAGTAGAGGGTGATCAACATATCAAAGCGAGGACAGACAAGAAGAAAATGAGTAGTGACCTTTAGATTTAGCACTAAGAAGATCATTGGTCACCTTAGTGAGGGCAGTTTTTCGTGGAGTGGGTTAGGGCGGAAGCGCCTGATTGGAGGTGGTCAAGAGTAGTTAGCAACAGGTGACTGACCAGCATAGACATGCTTTTCCAGTAGTTTGAAGCAAATGGGAGAAGGAGACAAGGCCGGTAGCTGGAAAGATCAGACAAGTCGAGGGAGAGTTTTTTAAGTAAAGGGGATACCACACCATGTTAAAAAAATGAAGAGTAAAAATACCAGTGGAGAGGGACAAATTAAAAGAGGTTAGGGCTGGTATGAATGAAGAGAATAAGATGAAAAGAGGGAATGGGGTCAAGGGGGCTGTTGGTGAGATGTGACCTGGATAGGAGAGATAAAGAGTCCCTGTTCTGTAATAGTGTGATAGCTCGTTATGGTACAATTAAAGGGATTAACCAATGAAGGAGTGAAAAAAGCTCCTGGTGGACTGGGAATACAGTTCTCGATCCTGAAGCTTCTGAGGCTTCCGAATTCTCCCGATTGGGGAAGTCTTCCTCTCTAACTGTTGCAGGAGGACGGGCCGAACCTTCCTTGAACCCTGAGCCACTGCTTGGATATCCATCTTAATATCTCGGCTGATCATACTTGAACCTGCCCTAGGTTGTTCCCCTTTATTCTGCTGCAAGCTCACAGCTCTAGGCATATCCTCTTGCAGTAAGTGCGACATACATTGCCTGCATACCTTCTTTACTTCCATAGTAGGGTTGGAACAAGCTCTGCAACTTCTGGATCCACAGTCTCAGGGCTAATACTTCTTAGCCTCTTCTTAGAAAGATTTTCCAGAATGGCAGACTGAAAGACAGAAAAACAGAACTTCTGTCTAAGTCTCACAGCATCTCCACAGCACAGAACTGAACGTCTGCTTAATGATCATCCTACTCGCCCAGCACAGGTACTCATCACTCCTCTAGATCCAGACTTGGCAGCGCGCTCCATTATGGATCCACACTTAGCAGAGGCACTGGCACCAAACAGCTGCTGAGAGCGTTTTTTTGAACATTTTTGCGGGTCGCCACCTACTCGTCTCTCACATCGTGCGTGTGCGTTCCACCTGCGTTCCGCAGGAGAAGGTCTGGACGTCAGTGCCTGTCAGGGAGGTGGATCCTGCCTGAGAGTCGCTCGGCGCTCACAAACAGCAGGACTTTGGCCACAGGGAGCGGAAAGGACTGCAGCCGTAAGAACCTCCATGAGGGAATTGTTGCTGGCAGAACCTGAAATAAAAACTACTTACGACAAAGAAAAAAAACAAGACTGCTGGAGGTAGGGGGGGAGGAGATTGGTGGGTGTGTTTTTCTCCTTACAACATACATTGGAGCTTAAAGGGAGTCCACCCCTCTTTGCAAAAAGACATATATTATGTAGATAACCCCCCTAAACCTAAAGTTCGTTTTAGTCAAAAGCTAGAAATCGGCTCCCAGCCTAAGCTATTATACTTACATGCTCCCCCTCGCTCCACCGCTGCAGCTCTGCACTTCCGGGTAAGGCAGTCAGTGTCGGCCGTGACAGTGAGTCATGGCCAATCACTGACTGCCAGTCCAGGAGCAGTCCCATGTGCGGCTGCTCGGGAACACAAAAAAACAGAGCAGCCACAGTGGAGACTGAGAGAAGAACCCGGAAGCACGGTGGAGCGAGGAGGAGCTTGTAAGTATAATAACTCAGGCTGGGAGCCAATTTCTAGCTTTTGACTAAATTGAACTTTAGGTTTTGGGGGGTATTCTACAATATAGTCTTTTTGAAAAGAGGGGTGGACAGTCCCTTTAACCATATGGTGACTGCTGCCTGGGGATGGCCAGGAAATTCTATATCTTTAGTCACCTCACAGTAATGGTACTAAGGACTGGAGAATTATGGGATTTGGTTAGAGATGGATGAAACTGCTCCAGACTGTTTTATTGAAAACTATGATGAGTTTTGAGAAACTCCAATTCCACATGGGAATTGAAGTATTGAAATCATGGGAGGCATACTTTCACAATTACTGTAACATGATTAACTTCAAAAGGATAATAGGCAAACACCAATGGCTTACAACTGTGAAATACCCAGGGAACAGCCAATACAATGTTTAAAAAAAAAAAAAATATATATATTATATATAATATATATATTATATTATATAAGTGCAAACCAGAGAATATATGAGGTATGCTGGCTAGTTGGCCTGTCTGCAATTGGAATAGTGAACGACTGGTAGGCTGGCTATTAGAATTCACCACAAGAGCAATATTACAACACTGTCTGTCTACACAGGCATATGGCTGCTGGAACAGTGATTTTCATAGTCAGGGTTCTGGCACACAATCAATAGCTGTGATTAGTTGTAGCCCGGCTAACCAACTTCTCATTTTCATTTAGGGATTTATTCACTGTGAAGTAAGAAACTTTGTGCTGAAATCCAATTAATTTCAGATTATAAATTACTTACGGTATTCATTGATTTTTTTTCTGGGTTCAAATCCATATTGAATAAACCATTGAAAAATACAAAACGAATATGTTAAAGGGGAAGTTCAGTGGAAATAATTTGCTTTTAAGATAAAAAGCAGTATTTTTCCATCCCAATGACCTTAACCTGCCCTTCAGCATTTTGTCTGTGTATAAATAAATACTAACTTCCTGTTTGTAGGACCCCTAATAGAGACCGTTATGGTCTTGCCCTTGACCCAGCGCCTGGGTTGATTCAGTTGCTCAGTAGAGATCTGAGCATGTTTGACCCATCCAACAGCCAATCAGTAGAAATTACTGTTAGGAACATTCCAAGGAAGTGGTGCATCCTGGGAAGAAGAAGGACCGTTAGAACCTGAAATGGCAGCTCACTATGTCAACAGCAGGAATAGCAAGGGGTAGAAATTCAACTGATTTTTTAAAATGGGAGAGATATCTAGAATAACTAGTATGTATACCATGAACAAATAATTTTTAAATATTGATATTTTCCTCTGAACATTCCCTTAAATCTAGAGGCCTTTTTCTCAGGGGTCCATTCTTTGAATTTAATACTACTGGTCATTAAATGAGACTAGCTGGGCATCCCCATAGACTGCGGACACGCAGCGCTCCTTTCTCCCCTTAAATCGGTTAGCACGACGTTAAGTCTTGTTTTGCGGCGGCTGTGCTATCCCGGAATAGGCACTCACGCAGCCGGCGCAAAGTGATTTACCAGAGGCTGCACGGGTCTTACCACGTAAGTATTTAACGCCAGCTATAGTTAAATACTAATGTGGGAGTGAGGTTTCACCCAGACCACATAGCCCCTGGTAAATCCCGTTCGGGAGATTTGCCCAGACCATTTGCAGCTCTGGACTTTTTACTAGTGGGCTGCAAAGTGATTAAAAAATACCAAACTCATTGCTATATGACTGGCCCTCCTGTATCTGAATATAAGTCCTTACTTGAATTATTCTTTTAAATGCATCTCTAACTGTATGCAGAATTGTGAAGAATTCCTGTTTGTTGTATTTCATAACTGTAGTTGTACCTCTTAGTGTATGATTAATGCGATGTTTCTCCAGAAAGGCAATCAAGCATAGATTTTTGAATCCTTTTTGCTGCACCAGCACATTGTTGGACTGAAGGCTTTGAAAATATTTCTTCTTCATTTCAGTTACTCTCAAATTACTTTTCTATTCAGCAGTCCACGGCTCAGTTTATTTCTGCTGAGATGCCTGCCCTGTTATTACTATATCATCCTGTACTAACAATCTTATTTTTAATTATAGGGCAAATCATATGCGCAAAAGGAATATGAGGTTCCTGATATAATACAGTCAGCTGTACTTCACGAATCCAATATCTGTGGTTAATATTTGTTCATTTTTTAATATCAAAGTGAAATATAGTGTAATATAGTGTTGTATACTAGACTTTCATATAAAGGAACATTATCATGGTAGAGACTAGGAGATAACCAGGTTTTACTTCCATCATCAGTCCACAAGTCAGCCAAATGCCATCAATGTCATAGATTCATTATTCACTGACTCCCACTGAATAAAAAGGAATTGTTTTTATTGGTTTCTATATATCATTTTCTTCCGAACTGGCAGCAGGAACAATTCCGAGTTTGATGGATTTCAGTATTGGCGATTAATAATAATTTACCCATTTACGCAAGAAAAGAGAAATGGAAATATTAGAAGAACAGTACAGTGAATTCTAATACTGTTTTTATATACAGCATTTTTGCTTTAAACTTTTCATTTGCAACTATTTGCACACTATTTGCACACTATGAAGACTATCTTTGCTGATTGCAAGTAATGTAGTAAGATAACTAAAATGAATGGATACTTAAATATGAAAATATTTATTAAGGAGGTCATAGCCCCTTTTTAAAGTGTTGTTTGGATAGGCCCTTATGAAGTTTTTTGGTTTTAATTTCTAGTTTTTTTTTTTTAATGTTTTGTATTTTTCAGTAAGGTTTTTATATCTAGCAAAAAATAGTACTTGGAGAATCTATGGGACACTATGGCATATGCTTCAGCGATGAAAAAATATGGGACCAGAGACTTTGCTTTGGACTCTTGGTGGTAGCTCCACCTAGTACATCCACTTTGGACAAGAAATGGTACTATGGGAGGAGCAAGGGATGGGAGGAGTGGTTTTTGGTTGATGTTACTTCCTGGTGAATACTACTTTGAGTTTGTTTCACAGCCACTATGCACACTTGAGAAAGGGTACGTTGATACCCAAAACATGTTGTGGCGCAAGGACTATAATTAAAAAAACCTTTTCCTAAGCAGTAGGGGTATCCAGTAGTACACAGACGATAACCCAGTGCTTTAAACTTTTCCAGTCTCCACCATCCATGCTGATAATCAAAGTCCATAAACAATATAGTAAAGTGTAGTAGCGATAACACAGGACTGTACTGTGTGAAACAAAAATTATTTAACACTAAAACATGTGTGCTACATAAAGCTTGAGAAGGACTCCTGTCGAAACATGTAGCACGCATGTTTCAGTGTTAATAAATTGGTTTCACACATAGCTACAGTCCTGTGTTATTGCTACTACACTTTACTACTTTTTTATGGAAATAAAACCTTCCACAGCATTGTCTGTACTGCTAGTCTCTGTCTACTGTCCATTTTTTTTGTTTTGCTGATTGTGGTGGGTACTATTAAACAGATGTGGCTGCATGTAGTATAAAATGAACTAGGGGCATATTTATAAAGGTCCATTATCATTGGACCCAGCTAAAAAAAAGGGGAGGAAATTCCTTCCTGACCCAAACGGCAATCAGAAGTATACCTGATCAACCAGAACTGCAGTATATGTATTAATACCAGTAATTCTTAATATTTAGTTTTAGAACTTAACTTTCAAAGCTATTCAGTGAACTTGCCATCCACATCTGCTGGAAGACAGTTTTTCTCTTTGCGCCGTGATAATGCACTTAACGCCAGTTGTAAGTGTAGTATTGTGGTGAAACATAGAAAAAATGGCGATGCCGAACCAGGGGTGTGTGCACTGCCACAGAGGGCAAAGTGTGTGGGCACGCCCACCGCCAGGGGGGGTTTTACATGGGTTATATGATTGGTTAATGTGTGCTTATATGATTGCTAGGATTTTGTGATCATATGATTGCTATCAATAAGTGATCATATGATTGCTAGAGATGGGACCCGGATCTGACACGGAACCCCTCGTTTCCAAAATCCAAATTTACATCCGAAATTGTGCATATCTTTCCAATTTATTGACTTTCGGGACTTGGAGCGCATTTTCGATGATAATCCTCAATATTAACAATCAAAACTCAAAAGTAGTTTCCAATCGTATTTTTGAGGATTATTAAACATTAAGTTTTTTTTCTAAGATTTCGAAAATAGCCTGGAACATTCGATAGTCATGAAAATGTGATAACCGAAAAGGCCCGAAAGTACTTCTGTTTTCAGAACTTCGGGGTTTTCCCAAGATCCATAAACCTGAAAAAGGAACGAAACTACCGTTTGGGCCATCTCTAATGATTGCTAGGATTGAAATCTTAAACCAATGGATTTGGTGCTTCAGCAAACCTATATAAAGAGGTGCAAATCCCCACCGGAAATCAGAAGTCATCTGAGTGATGACAGAAGAAGAAGGCTTTGAGATCAAGATTCGTGGCAACATCGACTACGACATGAATATATCGACTACAAGATCGACTACAAATGAATACATTAATGGCCTTTTTCCCATTTAATACTAGCATGCCTCACTGCTTATTTCATGCCTTATTTCTAAAAACAAAAATTCAAGATGTCACTACTCTTTACAGCTTTCCACCTCCCTATTATTCACTCCTTTTGATGCACTCAACTTAATACAAGTTACACATTACTAACCTATAATTTGCCTCAAAACTCCACAACTTATTATTCAGCCACTTGGAGAAATGAGTTTATCGGTGACCAGAAATGACTAGGGATTAAATCTATTTAATCCTTTTGAAGGACACTTGGACTTCACAGCAGAACCAGAGATTTGTCAGTTTTCAGCTAAAACAAATAGAATTTATAAGCAGTCATTTACATTAAATAGGTTTAGAGCATTATTCTTTTATGTTAAGTATTTCTGGGAAAATGTTTTGGTTTTTTTTTGGGGGGGGTGAGATTGTCCCTTATTAACTTATTTTCTAGTCATAAAGGGGTCTTCACCAAGATTTTTCTCAGAATTGCAGGCAAATTAATTAAAATAGTACCTTCTGGATGCAATGCTTTGCAGAAAATCATAATGCTGGGCAAACACCGGTTTGAAACGTGTGAATTGGAGCAGTGTCAGGGTGGAGTGTGGGTACGGTAGCATCCCGTTAAGTGCAGCAGGGCACAAAGTCACCCATCACAGATCCCAAAACCAAACCTAAGAATTACAACTCCCCAGCATTCACTGTTTTCGGAAGATTCCTGGTTGTATTCTGCAATCAAGAAGGCTACGAGCTGTAGTTTTTAGAACATCTGGAGGGCTGCAGGTTGGTTGTCTCTGCTCTAAGCTATTTCACGTAAGCATCTATGGTTTACATTAAAGTAATATTGTTAAAAAAGTGACTTATACATTAGAAATCTTATTTAAAAATAAATTACCACACTTGGGAAAATACCCAATAATTATAATAAACAATATCAAAAAGATAAAGGAATATACAAACAAAAACTAGCTATTAGATCCAGTGGTTATTAGCACATGGCTCCAGTAATTTATCAATTAGGACTGCTTGTGAGGTAGTTTTGAAATAGATTTGTACTGTAATGGATATTACTAGCTATAACCTAATGAGCTACTGTATAATAATATATTTCAGAAGTCATTTGCTAAATGAGGTTTTAGTTTCATATAAATCAATATCCTCTATTAAAATGAATGTGGCAATGAGTTTTTGTAAGGCTAAGGCGGAAGTATTTGTAAACAATAATATAATTAACAATCTTCCTCACTAATTCTGACACCATTTACGATGCAGGGAAATCAATATGTCTTCTAGTTGTAATTCTGCCTATCACTGGAACAATGTTTACCTATTTTCCAGGTACTGTACAACTGCTTATTAGAAAAGGATCGGCCGAATTTTAGGCCTAGGTCCCACTGCTGAGATTTTGCCACGTTTTGCACTCGTTTCTCACTTGCTAACCATAATGACAATTATTTATAATAGAAATCATGGAAGTTTTTTCTGTTTCTTTCAAAATCGCACATTCTAATTTTATTTATAATATATTTTAATCCCCTGATAAAAGCAGGACAAACTTGCTCAGCGGTGAAAAGTCTCAACACCAAAATTTCACCATCAAACAATATTATATATAAAAGGTGTTGACCAGAGCACTCTGAGGTATAATTCAAACAATTTTATTTTAGTAAGTCCATATCCTTACGTGTTTAGGCCATCACAATGTGGCCATCATCAGGGTTCCCAATCCAAGATTTGGAAGGCGTAGGTGATCTGGTCCTACTCAAATAAAAATGTTTGAATTATACCTCGAGTGCTCTGGTTCAACACCTTGATTTTCTACATTATTGCACAGCACACCCAGGTGACGAGCACAGTATACGGAGTGCGAAAGAACCAGCCTATTCCTTATAGGAATCGTCCAATTTATTTACTAACATACATCCACAGGTGCCTCCAGATCACACAGTTCCTTTCCCCTGCGTCAAAATTCATAGATAAATTCAATCAATTTCCAGGCCCATTGCGACTTGCAATCAAGAAGTCCATGGGGGGGATCAGGACAGTCAGCTCTTCCAAAGTTGCAGGAAGTAGTTCCTAGTGTTTAGCCATGATCTGTTCGTACAGACAGTTATTGTATAAATGCATTAATGGACTATACAACACTGGTATCCCATAAGATAAAAAGATTAATAGTTTAGGTTCAGAAAGGGTAATTGTACACTAAATGATCAATCTGTGGAACATTCTTCTGATAGATGTAGAATAGAGTAGAATTATGTATGTGTATATAGCAACAGTGCATTTATATGTGTTTAACAATGTATTGTGCATGCAAAGAAGTTTGGGTGTCATAAATGCTGGAGGGTCTTCTGGATCTATTGACGTTAGACACACAGGTCACTACTTGCCTGATTAAAAGCAAAACAAAATCTTTTAGAAGTTATTGATTAACAACCAGTAAAAAAATGTTGGCAAGGTTCAGTGCTACAGTAGTTCCTTGCCAATTGCCTGTCATGTCTGTCTTGACATGACAAACAGTTTCTTAAATCAAAAGCAAGTGATAACACACATCATCAAAAAAAATCTGACATTGTCTGACAAGTTTTGAATAATTACACATAATACCACACTCAAAACTTTGGATCACAAAATAGTTTTTAAAAATGTGTTTCCGAAATGGAAAAAGAGTAAAACTTTAATTTCTTTCTGGTTCTGTGGAAATCAAATGGCAAATAATGATAATATAGGATACCACCAAAAATTAAAACAAACTACACTATATAATAATAAATAATAAGTGTCATATTACTAGATCATGGGATTAGTAAATTGAAACTATCACAATCAGCATTGTTCTCCTAATAAAGGGATATCATTCATTAAGTTAGTGTGCAAATGATGAGACTGTCATTTAAATTCAGATCTCAACAACTGAGAAAACTTTTCCTCTTTATGCTTTAAAATTACCAGCACAATACCATGGAGATAATCTTCGCTTTGCGTCGGCTGCGCAAGTACCGGAAGAGGCACTCGCACAGCTTGTCGCAAAACAATTTACCAGAGACTTTGCACGGAATTATTTAGCTGTTGTTAAATACTAACGTGCAGGTGAGATTCACCCAGAGTCTCACACCTTTGGTAATTCTTCAACGGAGATTTTCCAAGAGCTTGAACTTTTATTGAATCTTCCTGTGAGTGGGGGGATTCGACACCAACTGTCTGCCATGTACAATGCTGTTTTGACACCTTACTCTGGGCGTTCCTATAACACCTCTTAGCCACTATCCAATCACGCCCTTAACACCTGGCTGTGATATGCTAATTGGGATTTTCCAGGGTACATAATTGCCACAGATTCTTGTACAAGTCATTCTGAATTGAGAAAGCCAGTCGGATGACTAGTGACTAGTCTTCAAGAACTAAACTTCAAGTCCAGTTGATCTAATTGAATACAACAGATAATCCACCTGTGAGTGATGAAATCTAGCCCTAAAAGACAATTATACTCACCTTCCCTCCGCTCCTCTTCTTTGGTCAGTACCTTTTACCCAGGGTGAGGACCTGAACCGCTAGGTCCTCACTCCTGGGTTCGCGTAACTTGCAGCATAGCCTTACTGACACGCTGCTCTGGTACTCCGCCCCCTCCTCTCCTTGCACGACGAGGCCAGTAGGAAGGCACGTTCGTTGTAGACGTGCCTTCCTATTGGCCTCGTCACCGACGGGAGGAGGGGGCGAAGCCTACCAGAGCAAGTGTCAGTAAGGCTATGCTGCAAGTTACACAAACCCAGGGGGGGACCTAGCGGTTCTGGTCCTCACCCTGGGTAAAAGTACTGACCAAAGAAGAGGAGTCAGGGAAGGTGAGTATAATTGTCCTTTAATGCTTTTTAAAAATATTTTTAAGAGATGCAATTTGG
The DNA here is from genome assembly GCA_019447015.1 of Hymenochirus boettgeri. NCBI lineage: Eukaryota > Metazoa > Chordata > Amphibia > Anura > Pipidae > Hymenochirus > Hymenochirus boettgeri. Next base: position 67,950,587 of record CM033469.1, on the reverse strand, counting down.
CATTTCTTAAATTTGATGTCCTACCTCAAACTAAAATTTGTATATACCGTATATACTCGAGTATAAACCGTCCCGAGTATAAACCAAGGTACCTATTTTTAGGGAAAAGTAGGAAACACACACTGACCCGAGTATAACCAGGGGGTGTATTTGCCACTAAGATGTTTGGAAACTACAACTCCAGCATGCTTTATTGATGGGATTTTGTAGTTTTCAAACATCTTAAGTTGCAAATACTTACAATAGAGTAAACCTTCTTTATTTGTGCATACTGTATGCACAAATATAGGAGGATTTACCCCTATTTGCAATTTTTGCCACTTAAGATGTTTGAAAACTACAACTCCCACCAATAAAGCACGCTGGGAGTTGTAGTTATCAAACATCTTAAGTGGAATACTTGCAAATAGGGGTAAATCCTCCATATTTGTGCATACAGTATGCACAAATAAGAGAGGTTTACTCTTCTTTGTAAGTATTTGCCAATTCCCTGTGAAAGCAAAAAGCAGCCTATCTCCTACCTGTGTCCCAGCCGCGCATCCGCATCCTTCTACACAGCCTCTGCGCATCCGGATGATGTCACTACCCGGCGCCTCTCATTTTGCGCGCCGGGTAGTGACATCATCCGAATGCGCGAAGCTTGTGGAGAGAGGATACGGATCGGGCGGCTGGCGGACAAGGTAGAGATAGGCTTGACTCGGTTTATAACCCGATGGAATGAAAAATATCCTCCTTCTTTACATAGCACTGGTAAGGCCTCATTTGGAGTATGCAGTGGAGTCTTGAAATCTCTTATATAAAATGGACATTTTGAAATGGAAACGTCATTGAATAGATTCTAAAGTGGCTGATTAAGCTTCTATAATTCAAATTCAAAATTACTGCTATTAATCATTTAGTTTTTGTTGATACAGGGATCTTTTGGATTTGGGAAGTAATTGTTTCCCCCTCTTTTCAGCTGTTTATGAGTAGGCTAAAAAAGTTGGGCTAGATGGACGTACATCTTTATCAACATCCAGATTCAATATCCTCAAGATCAAGTAAGAACTGACAGTACAATGTACATGGTGATATTTATGGAGATGAAAATGACCAGATATGAAGTGTGCTCCAAATGTAATTAATTAACTACTTATTATACACATTAAAGAGTCTTTTATATTCATTCTACTTTAGGATTTACATTAAGATTTTTTTTTTTTATCCAAGAGGTTATAGCCTATTTATTTATATTATATATGTAACTGAATGGTTTTCATATTTCCATAGTTTGCATAAATTCTGCTGTAAAAACGCAAGGGAGTTAAAATAATTGGCAAAATATCACTGATTCATAAGACCCAGCCAGAAGCAACTTAACTGTGACTCCTAATTGAAATATCCAAAGCAATATACAGTTCTTCAATTGTGGCAGTAAATAAGGTGGACTTAATGAGGTCTCCAAGTGGTAATTGGCATGCGAGAGAAAAAACTAGCTTTAGTTTTCTTCATTTTTTTAAGGCTTTTTGTACTGAATGTTTCTCAGTTTCTATATGTGCTTTGTGGTTTGCTTTGTTTAGAAATGCGCCTGTTTAAAACAATCAAGCAAACTTAAAATGTTAGTTACAAAACATTAAAGGCCAACTATAGTGCTCAATTTATTGGCAGTAAGGGCTAGGTCACTCTAGCGCACTTTTGCCGCGTTTTTGCGATCTCAAACATTTTATTTAGAATGTAGGCCCTACTGTTTGCAATGATCCGTTGCAACTTTCTAATGTGTGTGATCACCATTTTTGGTCTGTCATTGTAAAAATCACACTTAACATGTCTATGGATCACATAAAAAATGAACAGAAACGGACAGAAGCAGACACAATTAATAGAGATGTGATTTTCTTTTACCCTAATCTCTGCAAAATGCAAGCACAGACGAATGTACACTAAAAACATATACAAGCGAATGGAATAAGCACAGAAACGTCATTGCTTTTTTGTGTTCGTTTTTTTTTGTGTTGTAGTGTGGCCTCAGCCTAAAACTATATATAGCAGATAGGTGACAGTACTCTTACCTCCTGTTTTGCCCACTAAGTAGAATTGCTTGTGCTGCCAATGACAGCTTGACTCCTCTGCCTGGTCCCCTACTGACTATCCTAACATAACCACACATGCTCATTGTAAAAGGGGTGGCAGTTAATGAAATGAAGCACTGCCACTGCACAAGTAGATTTTTGCCAGCTCCAATCTGCTGAAGAGAGAAAACCGTGGGATATATTAATTTTTACTAATATCAGATTATGCGCTTACAGGCCTGGCCCCTCAGTAGCATTCATTATTTGTGCTGTATGCTTGTAGCTAAAATTACCATGGGAGCTCATTGGTAGCCATCATTGCCTGGTACAAAGATGATCTGTTGCACATATAGGGGATATTTCAATATGGCCCAGATCCGTCTAAAACCCACGTTAATCCGATGAATCCGGATTTTAGAGACATCGCTATTTTCCAAATGTTTTTGGAAATAGCACTGTGCTCGTGATGCAAAACCCCTTCAGTTTTTGTAGTCTTTGTAGTGCTTTAAGATTTGAATGGGGCTTACTTACTTAGCCTGATCCCGTGATGCAATATTTGACGTAATCTCGTTTACATCTATGTATCCGGGATCGGGCTAAGGTAAGTAGCGCAGCATTTAGTATTGAAACCCCCGTAGATTTGTATATTGATATTTAATCACAGTTCTCACTAGGCCTATGGTTTAGTAGGCTACTCCCAACTGGCCCAATGAAAATGCCAAGCTAAGGAGAACTTAAAACTATTCACTATCCCCTGCTTATCTGGGCTTAGATATACAATGACACAATCAATACAGTGTCTACCTTTTTCTTCAATATTTTTCCGGCCACCATTACTTTCTAGCTCTATCATTTTCCAAATACCTATTGTTTACTATGCACTATGCACACAATTAGGTAGGCATTCCCATAAAAATGAATATAATATTAGTAACTATGTATGCACAAATTCAAAATATACTTACAACCAAATGCCTGTAAATATTTCTTTATAAAACACAATTTATTTTACCGATGTTTAAAGGGCATGTCCACCCCCCAAAACTACAATCTCCCCCACTACTAGCCCCACTGTGTAGAGTTTAAAAATCCTACCTTACCTCTCTGCTCCAAATGGTTCTCTGTAATATCAGACCAAGTTCTAGAAAGTGAACACCAGGAATGCAAGGGAGGAAAACATTTCTGCCTCTAAGGTGTCCCCTGAGTGTTTCTGGCTTGCTCAGTGCAGCCCTCCCCCTTCCTTCCCTCCCTCCCGATCCCTGTTAGGTTCCCTGTGCCCCTAGTGTTAAATCCCTTTTCTGTAGTGTAGGGCTCCCTCTCCCACCCCCAACGCTATATTAGTTTGTCAAAAAACTAACCCGATCTGTACTTACACTGCTAAAACCGCATCGTGATTGGCTGCCTCTCAGCCAGCAGTTTCATGCAAGCAAAGGGCCGTATCTGAACGCCGGGGAACAAGGAGCCCTACACTACAGCTCTTTTAGTCCTCTGAAAAGTATTGTGGATCTAAATACCAATCTGGGAAAACAGGTAACACATGATTACAGTTGAGTCTCTGTATGCTATCTTGGGTTGGCCCAAGTATCATAGGTTAACGACTTAGGATGTCTCCTCTCTCTCTTAGGTCTTTGCATATTAGAGTGAGCTTGAACCATCAACAGTGTCCTCTGGGTCACTTACTTAAAGGCATCTATAGTAAAAAAAACACATTGCCCCTTTGCAAGTTAAATTCATGTACTCTATGCTGCCTTAATCCATCTCTGTCAGTGACTCTGTTTAAACCATGGTGTCAGATCTGTTGTGCAGCACTCCCCCCTTCCCCCTCCCCTCTGTTACCTCCTCCATGTCTCAACTCCAGCTAACCGACAAGCTTCTCATGTGCAGTAGAAGTTAAACGTTCAACATCCTGAAAAACACACACACGCACAGTGGCCAATAGAAAGCAAGCTGTCCTGGAGACACAGAAGAGGGAGAACAGTACAGTGTACGATCTCTCACTTTGTAACCCATCATCAATCAGTGAAAGCTATTAAGAAGGGGGTCAAGTGCAGCCATATATCTAACATCAAAGCTACCTCTCTCCCCCTGCTAATGCTCATATCTCTATGATTATTACAGAGCAGGGAGGGGGGGATCATGTCACAGGGATTTGATTGACAGTCCAAGTAGGAGTACAGGAATGCAATCACCTATTCTTCTAACTGGTGTATCTCAGGACACAGAGGGAATCTGAAAAAAGTGAAGACACTCTGGGGGTTGTGGTGAATTATAGAACACATGGAAAGAAAGAAAAAAAAGTTAATTTTCCAACTATAGATGCCCTTTAAGTATCTGTAAACTCTGATATTATCATCTTCTCTAGTTCCTGTGAAATAGTCCGGTTCCACAAATTGATCCTCGTTAGGTAATTGCAATGATACTGGTGTAGCAATATCCTCAAGAACAGTCAGATCAAGAAGGTAGAACTCATTTGCTTCTGGGTTCCCACCCATGCATTGTTCTTGATGTAGGATCATTAAAGCATTCCATTCGTCCTGTTCACTTTCTGAACTATTACTATACTCATCACTGTCAGTTTTACTTCTTTTCTCTGATTTAGTCCTGTTTGAGTTCTAGTTTGGTCCATTGTTACTTGACTTAGATCTACAAGGTAACAGTTAATTACGGTGTAAGATTTTTGTGCAACCTTTACCAGTTTCAGGTTCGACTTCATATACTGAGCTGTCATTGTGCTTTCTTTGGTCAACTCGATACACAGTATTTTCCTAAAATGATCTCAGTTTTCCTGGTCCCCCTTTTTCAACAAAGTTTCTGGCAAGGACCCTACTGCCTGGTTTTAACTTGGTTTCATGTACTTTCTGATCATAATGTATTTTACCTCTTTCTGCTGACTTATTTGCTGTTTTGGAAGCAATATCATAGGCTTCAGTCACTCTTTTTGTCCAGGTCTTTACATATTTTGGATATGATTGTCTGACTCAGGACAATCAAATAACCTATGGATTGGAAGTCTGGGGGATCGCCCAAAGAGCAGATAGAAAGGAGAATAACCTGTGTCTTAACTTCGAGTAAATTGTAAGCATGTACTACTTTTGCAAGATTTTTCAGTCTTGTTTTGCTTCAGATGACAGAGTTTGCAGCATGGACAGGAGAGTCTGATTAAACCTTTCCACTAGTCCATTTCCTTCTGGGTGATAGGGGGTGCTATCAAGTATGATCTACTTCCTGGGAACATTGTTGCATGTATTGTTCAGGACTTAGTGGCATTCGAGAAAGTATATTGGCATCAGTATTTTCCTTTCCTGGATGATACCAGATATTAAAATTAAAGTCAGCCAGTTCTGCCACCCACCTGTGACCTGTTGCATTTAGTTTTGCTGTTATTAGTACATAGGTGAGTGGGTTACTGTGGGTTATTGTCTGTGTGCACTACAAACGATGGACTGTGATATAAGTAATCTCTAAACCTTTCCAAATGGCCCACTTTAATGCAAGCAACTCTAGTGTTCCAGAGTGCATATAATAATTTTTCTCAGCAGGTGTTTCCCATCCTTCTCCTTCTCCATCCTTTCCCATCCTTCTGTACACAATCCCTCCTGGGAAGCATTACAGTGAAGTACAGAAAAGAAAAGTCAGGATATACCATTACTGGTTGACTAATTAATACTTGAATTTGTTGATTTAATACTTCCTGATGTTGATCGGTCCATTCAATGGGATGATGTGATGGAAGCTGGCCTTTTTATTTTGCTGTGGACTTGTTTCTGTTACCAGATAGTGTTGATGATGTGGTAGTTACTGAACTGGCAGACAATAAATTATACAGTGACCTGGAGAAATTTTTAATATAGGGTAGGTAATTAGAGACAAAACCTAACATTTTTCTGTGTTTTCCTATGGTTGTAAGCCTCTATTATGCAAGGAAGGATAATATTTTATTATTGATAACCACAACGATGTAAACCAAAATGCTGATTTTAAAATAACCAAACATTATTACTTTTGTATAATATGTTTATTACCTTGTATAAATCAATTATAAAAGAATGTCTATATTAAGAAGTTATGCATCCGAGATAAATGTAGAAATGATGTTGTGTTAAAATGATAAAAACAATAAAAAAACACTAAATCCTGTTCTGTCTATGTCTCATTCTATTACAGTATCTTTTATTCTAGGGGGTGAAACTACTAGTTTTGTCATCAAAATGTCGTCGGTAAAAAAATACTGACAAAACTGCAGAAATTTTAGTGGTCCAAATTTTGGTTTGTGCATCTCAACAAAAGACATGTCCTTATTTGCTGTGCAACCTCCAGTATCCATCGCTTCCAAAGGCTGGTGACATCCATGAGAATTCATGCCATAAAAATGGGTCTTTTAAAACTTTCCTCAAGATAAACATCCAATGAGGTTGATGAATATCAGCCACATTGATCTTTTATGACACGGTACACCAACCAATATTCTGTGTACAAGATTATTATTTGCCAGTATCAATGCAGAAATAGCACAGACACCTTACGACACATAAAGTTAATGAAAACTGAATGCTGTGAATAATTACACTTCTTTATCTGCTACCGTCTGATCCCTGTTAATGCATCTGAATTTCAATAGTTTTTCTTCTGTCTGACCTGGAATGTTCTGCATATAATGTCCTGCAAATTCAAATTAGTTCTCCTAATAATACACCAAGCAATTAGTGCCCCTTTGCATTTCCTTCTCAATGCTCCGTTATATTAAAGGGGAGCTTTGCTATCCAAACAGGTTAGAGTTAAAGGGGAAGTTCAGTGTAGAAGATATTAAAGGTTATAATTAATGTACAATATACACAATGCTTTATGCAGCAGTCGATATGTACATCATTTTGATATTAAAACTTCATACTGCTGGAGGTGTTTGTGGGGGTCTCCGTCTGGTACTGAACCCGCAGAACTTTTAAACAGCTGATTGCGCGTATCTTTTTTGCGCGTATCACTTTAGTTAAATTGAAGCAGGAAGTGGCCGGTGGTGGATCGCAAGTAAGGTAAATATACTCACCTTCATTCCTGGCTCCTGTACATTTGATTGAGGAACGGAAGATAGGGCATAGCTCCTTTACCTCCCGTTCTTCAATCAATCTATTAAAGGAATAGGTCATTTTTACAGTGAACTATTGCTTTAACGTGAAAATACAACGGAAAACACAATACACTACCACTTTGGTACATACGCAAATCCCACTATCAGTGATAGCCTTGTTAGCACAGCTCTGAGTAATTCTCAGCAGTGCACCTATTTAAAGAGCATTACAAAATAAATTATTATGCTTATAATCTGGTGGTAAGGGAGGATGGGACCCATTGTCTAACTGGCCCACAGGGCTAATAAGGAATCCCCCGATAGGCCAACAGCCCATTCACCCAAGAAAACTGCTAAAATTTAAACTCAGAGCTAAAGGGACAGTAAGGAATCAATAGATTGTATGTAAATGAAAGGGCCCCTGGTCTCAGATTTCTTGGTGAGCCCCAACACACCAGTCCTGACACTGATGGAACCTCTAGTTCAGCTATTGGTAGTTCAAAAGCTTTTTATGCAATCAGAGTCTCACACGCCAGCGGATTGCAAAACATGATGGCAAGTGCGTGAGAATGTGCAAGTGTGGCCTAGCTGTAAAAAACTTTTTCTTGTAATGGATGCTGGGATTAGTAGTTCAATATTAACTCAGATCATTTTAACCATGTGCTGTTGTGACAATCATTGCTGCCCTTAGATGCAGTTTTTATATCACTTAAGTGCCAATTTTAAAATTACCCAGCTTCATGGTTGAACTACACCACCCAGCATCCCTTAGGTTTAGGCCACACTACCACTGTTTCTCATGTGCTTACGATCGTGCGCGCGACCCATTAGCATGTGAAAATCTTAGAGCAGTGCATTCCAATTTGTCGTCAGCCATAGGCCACACTTTGGACAGTAACATGCGTGAAAAGCACAATCACAATGTAGCACGTTTCACATGCGTTACCATGAAATTTTCGGCAATAATCTGTTATCAATTCCCACCAAAAACGCTGATCGCATGTGACATGAAACATATTGCAGCACATCGCATTTAGTGGTCACAAATATTGCAAGCTAACGGATTGTGAAACAGTCGGAAGCATGTAAGAATCGTGCCACTGTGACCTACCCCTTACTGAACAGTCATTGAGGGCTAGGCCACACTGAAACGCAAATGCAAATGCAATCACAATCGCATGCGATTTTTTATGTGCGATTTTGTTGCGTTTGCGTTTGCGCTTTCTTCAATAAGTATAGGAAATCGCATGCGATTGCGATTAAAAATGCAGAACGCAAAACGCGTTTTTTTGCGTTGCCGCGTTTTCAATTATTTTTTAAAAATGCAAGCGCAATCGCAAGCGCAATCGCAAGCGCAAACGCAAAAAAAACGCAGCAGTGTGGCCTAGCCCTTAAGACATATAAAAACCGCATCATTTTGGGCAGCAATAAATATAACGGAAAACATGATTAAAATGATCTTGGTTGATGGTCAAACTAGACTTCCCAGCATTCCTTACTAGACAGGTAACATACATTATATAATATATAATATACTTAAATTTTTTTTTAAGTATATTAATAGTAAGAGGATGAGGACTGAGAATGTGGCACCATTAATTAATGGGGATAAGTTAGTTACGGAGGATGGCGATAAAGCAAATGTCTTGAATAATTTTTTTCCCTCAATATACACTATAGAAGATCCAAGTACAGATATCATAGAGTATAGTAGCAATAATGGTATAAAAGATTCAAGTGCACTTTGGTTAACCGAGGATATGGTACAGAAAGAACTAAATAAGGTTAATATTAATAAATGTCCTGGACCTGATAAAATACATCCTCGGGTACTAAGGGAGCTAAGTTCAGTTTTATCTAGGCCATTGTTTCTTATTTTTGCTAATTCCCTCATGTCCGGTGGTGTGCCTCTGGATTGGAAAAAGGCTGAGGTTATTCCAATATTCAAAAAGGGTAGTCATTCACAGCCGGGTAATTACAGGCCTGTAAGTTTAACTTCAGTGGTGGGGAAGATCCTGGAAAGTTTAATAAGGTAACATGTTCTAGAGTATATTTCAAGGACTGACATTATAAGTAGTAACCAGCATGGATTTAGGAGGAATAGATCTTGTCAAACTAACTTGCTTGGCTTTTATGAGGAAGTAAGTAGAAATTTAGACTCTGGCATAGCAGTAGATGTAGTTTACTTGGATTTTGCAAAGGCTTTTGATACAGTTCCCCATAGGCGACTAATGCATAAGCTAAGGTCTGTTGGTCTGGGGAGTCACATTTGTACATGGATAGAAAATTGGTTAATGAATAGGATGCAGAGAGTAGTTGTAAATGGGGCTTCATCATTATGGACTAAAGTGCTAAGTGGGGTGGTTTTTGGGACTTTAGGGGGGGTCTACAGGAGAACCCTATGGAGCTGGGATGTGAGGTAAGGATTACACTACACTACATGGTGGGGCCATTACTGGGGGGGATTATAGTTTTGGGGGTGGACATGCCCTTTAATAATTTTACCAATAATATGCCATGCTTGTTAAAATCTTTTTTGGGTTGTACCAGATACTACCGTATAATCTTGAACAAATAGGTCTATGTACCCATAGGTCTATGTACTTTCGTACAGGGGAATGTTACCTCATACTGAGCTACATCAAGTATCTGTGTCTGGGAAACCCTACAAATAAACTTTTCTTTCATCAAGTCCATTTGTTTCCCTTTATGCTGCTGAACGATGACTGCATATAGTGTACAGCTAATCCATGTCAAGCGTCTCTCGGGTAATCCTTTTAATACTCTAGGGGGAACCATGGAGCAATGTATTTTTATTTGTTGGCTTGGTAAACAGACTCTTAGGGCACGGCCACACTGCAACGGAAACGGAATCACATGCGATTTCATGTGCGATTTTGTTGCGTCTGCGCATGCTTTCCAATAGTTCATTAACTATTGGAAACCGCATGCTATTGCGATTTAAAATGCGGAATGCAAATCGCAATCGCATCGCCCCCGAAAATGCACGTTTTTGGTGCATTGCTGCGATTCCTGCGTTGCAAGTGCAAACACAGAAAAATTGCAGCAGTGTGGCCTAGCCCTTATGAACTTTATAATCAGCGGTATTTTGAAGATCCAAGAAATGTACACTATTGGCTAAAAACTCATGTTATTGAGCAGTTTTGAGCAACTTTGGAAATATTTCCCTTCCCTCTTTCGTTATAATAAAGAGACTGTCACTGTAACAGAGTTTCAAATGTTCCTGAAAGACTCCATATTCATATTGGCATAGAAGGGAGCAGCTGAACTGCCAATTGCAGTGCCTCCATGTTGAATAAAGAACTTATTCTTACACTTAATGAAGTTTTAATTTAATACAGTATCATATGCATGCACTGCAAAAGGAATTCTTTATTCTGCCTATCAGTTTGGCCCTGATCATGTGTTAATGCATAATGTATGGCATAAGGTATGAGAAAAGGGCAACTAAAATAATAAGGGGAATAGAGGGGCTTGAATATGCAGGCAGATTAGACAAATCAGGGTTGTTAACATTAGAGAAGCGACGTTTGCGTGGGGATATGATCACTTTATACAAATAAATGAATTGGCCATACAGTAACCTCTCTTGTGCATTGTCTACTTATCGGTCATATCAGGACACATGAACATCCTTTAAGTTTGGAATGAAAGAAGTTTCATCTTCAGGAATTCCCCTCCCCCCCTTTAGCTGTGTTTTTTGACTTCCTCTGGATCAACTGTTGGGGTTAAAAAGGAAGGTGAAAAGGTTGGACTTGATAGACGTATGTCTTTATATGTCTCAACTACTATGTTACTATGTTAATATATTAGTGAAGGACCCGAACTCTCTCCGACTAATTTTCGTTAATTATTGAAAATTCAATAATTATCGAATTTGCGAACCATTAACCCAGGAATGTAACGTTTAATTTCAGTAATCATTGAATGTAGTGGATGATTTCGGTAACACTTAGAATGTATCGTTCAGTAATCCTCAAATTTAGCGGTCAATTTTAGTAACCCTCAAATGTAGCCTTTGATTTCTGTAGCCCTCGAATATAACCGTTTATTTTGGTAACACTCTAATGTATTGTTCGGTAACCCTCAAATATACCAATCGATTTCGGTAACCCTGGGATGTGACATTCAGTAACCCTTGAATTTATCCTTTAATTTCGTTAACCCTCAAATGTATCATTTGATTTTGATAAGGAACAAAGACTTCTGGGAATCTACCATGTTTCCATGGAAGCTTTCAGGAAAGCTATATCTTTAAAAAGACTTTTACAGCATTCCACAAGCTAAATGCAAAACCAGAGCGCCAACTGCAGACCGGTTTTGGCTTTATTGAGCATAGTGCTGAATGAGCATAGTGAATGAATGAACCTGTATTCTCTCCCTATACTATTTAATTATTATTATTATGGATTTATATAGCCCCAACATCCTCCGTGGCGCTTTACAGTTACATACAGGGTAATACATGTTATACAAAGTCATACATATCCCTGCCCAAATAGCTTACAGTCTAGAGGAAATGAGGGTGAGACATAAGTTTGCGGGAATCAGTAGGCTGTAAATAGATTGGCAGTGGAGTGTGAAATGCGGGTTGGATCATATTGGGTAGTAAGAGGGGTAGTGTCTAGGCCAGGTTATATGCTTGCTTGAAAAGTTGGGTTTTAAGGTTACGTTTGAAGGTATTAAGTCCAGCACGAGCAAAGTCCTGAATACAGGCACGGGAAGAGGTGACAAGGGTGGATGAGAGGAGGAGATTGTTTGCAGAGCGAAGGTTGCGTCTGGGACGATATCGGTGGATCAGCTCTGAGATATATGAAGGGGTTGTGTTGGATAGTGTTTTATAGGATAGGGTAAGCAGCTTGAACTGGATCCTTTGCGTGATGGGCAAAAGTGGAGGGACTGACAGAGAGGAGAGGCATTAGAGAAGCGAGAAGAGAAATGAATGAGCCGGGCAGCAGAGTTGAGGATGGATTGAAGCGGTGCCAGGCATATGTTTGGTAAACCACACAGAAGTGTGTTGCAGTAGCCTAGCCGGGATATGATAAGGGCATGGACTAGGATTTTTGTAGCATCATTCGAGAGGAAGGGTTGAATGTGGGAGATGTTCTTGAGTTGGAGCCGACAGGAATTGGCAAGCGAATTGACATGACATTTGAAGGAAAGATTGGAATCTAGCGTTATTCCCAGGCAGCGGACATGAGGAGATGGGGATATAGGTGTATTGTTAATATTAATAGTAAGACTAGGGAGGGGAACAGATTGTGAGGATGGGAAAAGGACAAGTTCAATCTTGTCCATGTTGAGTTTGAGGAAGCGGGAGGACAAAGGCAGAGATGGCACTAAGGCAGTCGGGGACCTGGGATGTCAGTGTAGGGAGGTCTGGGGCAGAGATGTAAATTTCGGTGTCATCTGCATACAAGTGATACTGGAATCCAAATGAACTAATGAGTTGTCCAAGGCCATAGGTGTAGATGGAGAAAAGAAGAGGGCCGAGTACTGAGCCTTGCGGGACCCCCACAGGGAGGAGGCGAGGGGTGGAGCTAATTCCAGAGTGGAAAACACTAAAGGTCCTACCAGGGAGATAGGAGGAAAGCCAAGAAAGTGCAATGTCTTGGATACCCAAGGAGGCCAGGATCTGAAGTAGAGGGTGATCAACAGTATCAAAAGCAGAGGACAGATCAAGAAGAATGAGTAGTGACCTTTAGATTTAGCACTAAGAAGATCATTGGTCACCTTAGTGAGGGCAGTTTTCGTGGAGTGGTTAGGGCGGAAGCCTGATTGGAGGTGGTCAAAGAGTTAGCAAACAGGTGACTGACCAGCATAGACATGTCTTTCCAGTAGTTTGGAAGCAAATGGGAGAAGGGAGACAGGCCGGTAGCTGGAAAGATCAGACAAGTCGAGGGAGAGTTTTTTAAGTAAAGGGGATACCACAGCATGTTAAAAAATGAAGAGGTAAAAATACCAGTGGAGAGGGACAAATTAAAGAGAGGTTAGGGCTGGTATGAATGAAGAGAATAAGATGAGAGGGAATGGGGTCAAGGGGGCTGTTGGTGAGATGTGACCTGGATAGGAGAGATAAGAGTCCCTGTTCTGTAATAGTGGTGAAGCTCGTTATGGTACAATTAAAGGGATTAACCAATGAAGGGAGGTAAGCTGGTGCAGTGGTAGGAGTTGGAACCTGTAGGGAGGAGCTAGGGTGTACAGGAAAACCATTTCGGATATTTTTGTTTTTTTTGTGTGGAATATGAGTCTATTTCATCAGCCGATAAACGGTAGGCAGAGGAGGTGACGAACAGAGCAGGGAGTTAAATACTTTAAAGAGCTGTTTGGGGTTATGGGATTGTGTGGATATGAGTGAAGAGAAATAGTTTTCTTTGGCTACGGATAAAGCACCTCTGATCCGATAAAGGGCACTTTTAAATTCAAGAAAGCATCTATTATTGTTACTCTTGCGCCAGCGTCGTTCGGCTATATGGGATTGCCTTTTCAACTTTTTAATCTGATCCATAAACCGCGGATGTGGGTTCTTGCAACTAAGGTGACGGGGGGATAAGGGAGCAACAGAGTCAAGGGCATTGGAAACCGTGGTATGGTAGTGGACAGCTGCAAGATCAGGGTCAGAGAAGGAGGACATGGAGAGAGAACAAGAGGAGGTGAGAGTGGTATTTAAATGGACCGTGCGTTTGTCTTGTAGTGGAGGAGGCTGGGGGGTGTTTGACAATGGAAAGGAGTTCATGGTGGGTAAGGAGGGGAGAGGATAAAATGGAGGGTGCGTTGTAAAAAGACTTACCAACAGTGGGGTGTTGCAGTGAGGTGGCAGAGCTTAGTATGTAGGTAACCAGGCAGGTAAGGAGCAAGGTTATATGGAACATGATGATAGTGTAATAATTCAATGGGAAGGATTCAATGGTCTGATCCAAATGAGCAGAGTTCAGTGTCAGGGCACTTCATTTATTTATTAGTGTCATTTGATTTTGGCAACCTTCAAATGTAGCCTTTGATTTCTGTAACCCTTGAATGTGTTGTTTGGTAACCCTCGAATGTAACGGTTGATTTCGGTAACCCTCAATTGTAGCCTTCGATTTCGGTAACCTTCGAATGTGGCATTTTATTTCGATAACCTTCAAATGTAGCGGTTGATTTTGGTAACCCTCAAATGTATAATTCGGTAACCCTTGACTATAGCGTTTGAGTTCGGTAACCCTCGAATATAACGTTCAATTTCAGTAACCCTCAAGTGTATCATTCTGTAACCCTCGAACTGGCCATAACCCTCAAATGTAGTGTGTGGAAACCCAACAATTGCCGTTTGTGGGGGGGGGGAAGTGTTTAAACGAGTTTTGGTGATATGTACGTGTTCCCCAGACCATTTACCAGGTGCCAGAGCAATGTACAGTAAGTTACTTTTGCTATTTTATCTGTTAGTTATCCAAATTTTCAAACTATTTCCTCCCATTGACTTTAATGGGTTCATTTCCGAACTTTTACAGAACTTTAGGAAGTTCGGCCATCTCTAATGGTCAAAGCTGTTACATCAATGGTAGCTATCCTCCACATCTTGTACTGAGTATGGAGCTTATATACATACACTTTATTTTTGACTGTTCTTGTGAATGTTTCAATAGTGTCAAATCTACCTCTTGGCACAATCACTGTTTTTAGTATTATTAAAGGGTAGTTTTGAAGTTTTTCTCTTTAAAGTGCTCACGTAATTCCTGCAGTCTCTATCTTAAATACATCAACTTCAAACATATTAACTTCCAAGCCCATTAAACACAGCTGGATGTGACTTGGAATTTGCAAAGGCTTCTTTTGTATTTCTGCAGCTTCACTTCCTATGCATTATGTATTGTACAGCTTGTTCAGATCATTCGACATAATGCTCATCTATTGCTGCACCTGTTCTATAAGCTCTTCAACACCTCACATCACTTAATGCAACATTCTGTGTTGTTCTGACCTATCGTTGTTAAGTTTCTAATATGGAATCATGGAATCCTCTTGGGATCCTTATCATAATATAGTATTCAGAAAGTCTGCCCATGTAATTATTAATCTATATATATTTAATTTTAAACTGCTTTAAAGCTTTTAGTCAGTCCTTAATGATCTTTCCAAAAAGCTTCTGATGTATTATCTGTAAATAAGATGACCTCAGCTTCCTGAAGAAGGTGAGGTTGTACTGTTGTGCAGTTGTGTTTTTCCTGTAAATGGCATATAAATCATGGAACAACAGTTTAATTTCTGCTTATTTATTTTACAATTTTATCAATTCTGAATTACCTATGCATATGTACATTACGTATGTTTATTTAGACCTATATTACACATTATTACCTATTTATTTCAAACATACACATACCAGTACTGAAAAATTCTCCCAACGTGATAAGATAGAAACTGACTCATGCAATATTAGGTGTGAAGTTTTGCCCATACAAGTTATCCACAGCAACCAATTAATTGTTAGATTTTTACTGGTCTACCGCAGTTAGATAACATCTGATCTTCTGCGCTTTTGTCATTTTTACTTTGGACATTATGGTAAGTGGATACATTCTTATTTACTCTGCCTATCATGACATCACAATGACATCACTCACAGTGTAGTTATATTTCAGTAAGGCAGAGGTCTGTCATTGTTACTTTGGATATTGTGGTGAGTGGACATACTCTTCTTTACTCTGCCTATCATGACATCCAGGGCTGGATTTACCATTAGGCACAGTAGGCACGCGCCTAGGGGTGCCTGAGGTTGGAGGGGCGGCTGTCAATCTCCCACCAATCCAACCTCTTTATAGTCTATTTTCTTCCCCCCAAAAAGAGAAAATGGGTGTGGTTTAGGGGGTGAGGTCTGTGATGATGACATCACTCACAGTGTAGTTATATTTCAGTAAGGCAGAGGTCTGTCATTTTTACTTTCGATATTGTGGTGAGTGGATTTACTCTTATTTACTCTACCGATTATGACATCACTGTTAGTGATTCAGTTTAAAGCTTTGTCAGTTTTATAATTGCCATCAATGTTGAGTGGATCACAGACCTACACTGATTTATATTTACATTATGCATTACAAAAAATTACTTTTATATTATTTTCTAGGTTATAAAACCTGAATAAAGAATACTTTGGTATTTTCTTTTCAACAAAAATGGACTTTTTCAGACGTCTTCGGAATGCTGTAAGCAAAATTCTCAAGAAACAGGTAAAGTTGCCCATTTCATGACATAAATAGATATATGGATATATAATTGTGATAGAGATAATTTATTGTTAATGGAAATTATAGTTCATATTTGCCCCACGTGGTGAATAGAGATGGCCGGTTCGGGACCCAACCTGGATCCGCCGCGGATTTATCACGTCCGCGAACGGCGGATTATTCCGAGTTTTCCGGATTTTCCGCCTTCCGAACTTCCGAACCGCGGATTTTTTTTTTTTACGAAAATTTTCGAAAATACAGTATCTCCGTAATTACGAGAATCCCGATCTTCCGGGGCCCGGAAAACGCGAAGATCCTCGTAATTACGAGGATTCTCGTAATTACGAGAATTTTCGGAAAAACGAGACATTCTTGTAAATCGAATTTTTGGGGCTTATTTTCAAGACGGAGCAAGCCACATGACCCAAATTAGCCAATGGCAGCTAACTGATTATTGCCAGCCCCCTGGGTATAAAAGGCTGCTTCACAGGCGACATTTTGTCAGTGTGTTGGAGTGTGTTTAGTGGAGACCTGACATGTAGAGTTGGAGAGAGATTTTTGCGCTTTTTGAGCTTTTTGAGCTTTCTGTGTGTGGATTTCAGTGTGGTGGTTTAGCACTGTTGTTACCCACCCCTGTATTCACACATCTTGAGACCCAACAGTCCTTTTAAGGACTAACTTTGTGAGACCCAAAAGTCCTTTTAAGGACTAACCCCCCTTAAGTCCTTTGGACAAATTTTGTGTTAGACCTTTTAGAGGTCAGGTGTCCTGTTTTTTTGTTTGTCTTTCTGTATCTGTGTGTCAGTGTCTGTGTGTTTTGTGTAGCTGACAGTGCTGCCTTTAGCAGCAATCAGCAGCTTTTGCTGTCTGATCTGCTGTTTGCTGTCAGTTGTGTCTGTGTCCATTTGTGCTTTTAGTGTAAAAAAAAAAAAAAAAAAAAAAAAGCTTTGTGTTTATTTGTTGCTCTTCTGTGTGTTTTTGTTGCTTTGTCTTTTGTGTTTGTGTGTGTGTTGTGTTGTGTGTGGTGTGTATTATATATATATATTAATTTTTGGGGGGATAATTTGGGAGAGGGAAATGCCTGGCAGGGCAAGAGGGAGACCAGGAGCAGGGTGCTTCTGCACGTGGAGAGAGGGAGAGGGCAGAGGGAGCCTACTGAAGGCTCTGGCCAGGAGCTACTGGCCCTTCGCAGGGCAGCCGGGTTACCGTGCCCGATATTTTTAGGGGTACCGGCTAGGGCTATCCCTTGATGATCAGGAGGGCGGGTATGTAGATGTGGATTACCCAGCCTCCTCATCCACCTCCTCACAGGCACAGACACGCCGAGCTGCTACTGTAGATATTGTGCCTACTCCTTCCTCACCTGAGGCTCCTACTGTGGGCATGGAACCTGATCCGCTCTATCAGGAGTTCGTTGCCCACATGACCCGTACCTTCGGGGATCCGAGGAGAGTCTCAGGATATGTTTTCGCACACTATGGTGGGGCTAGTGTGGCTTGAGGAGGAGCTGTGCACTGATGCACAATCTTTCCTGTCACCCAGGGCGGAGGAAGTGCTCAGTGCACAGGGGGACAGGAGGCTGACGATGTCACGCAGCAGTCTGTGGCAGCCAGGGAACTAATGCAGGGGGTGAGGTTCCAGAGCTGCTGCTGTTAGTGATGCAGCCTCCAGTATTGAGGAGGTGGAAGGTGGATGAGGTCACCGATCGTCCATGGGTGCCCTCGTGAGAGAGGAGAGGAAAGTTGTCTCTGAGGGATGTCCCTCAGAGCATGAGCAGATCCTGAACCCAAGGCAGGACTGGGGGCAGGGGCCGGGCAGAGGCAGTGCACCTAGTGGTGCACGTGGAGGTACGGCACCAATGAATCTGGTGCCAGTGCCCCACAGCACAGGTGACCTCTGCCCGAGTCGTGTCGGTGGCTCAGCGTGTTGGAGTTCTTCTCACTGGCTCCAGGTGACAGCACAGTTGCAGTGTGCAAGTTGTGCGCCAACGTGTTAGCCGTGAAGACCACATCACATTTGGGCACCTCCTCTATGAGGAGGCATATTGATTCTGCACCCTTTGCCCGGTGGGAGCAGCGACAGGGAACGTGCAGGCACCCACCCGTTCCCTACCGTGCCCAGTAGCCACCGTTCCTCCTCCTCCTCCCCCTCCGGCCCCATCAGCTGCTTCCTCGGTGGAAGTTAGGGAGGAGAGGCAGCCTTGGCCCCACACGCGGTTTAAGAGGCCTCTTGACACTGCTGCTGGAGCGTCAGCTAAAAGGCAGGTCTCTCTTCCCCAGTTTGTTGGAGCGGAGGCAGAAACTGTCCCCCAGTCACCCCCAAGCCCAGCGTCTCACTGCCGGCTTAGCCAAACTCCTGGCGGTGCAGCTGCTACCTTTCAGCCTGGTAGACAGTGCAGCGTTCAGGGAGTTTGTGGCCATTGGCACACCACAGTGGCAGGTCCCGGCCGTAGGTACTTTGCCCAGAAGGCAGTACCAGCCCTGCACGACCATCTGCAGGGCAATATATCTGCTTCGCTGGACCACAGTGTGGGCAGTGTGTCCACATTACTATGGACGCGTGGTCCAGCAAGCACGGCCAGGGGCGGTATGTGTCTTTCCCGCCCAATGGGTCACTCTGCTAGCTGGCAGAGACCGCGGCACGGCGCAAGTGGGGAGATGGTGGTACCACCACGCATTGGTGATACGCCATTCTCCCACCCCCCCCCCTCCTCATCCGGTGAGCCCTCTTCCCGGACAGCTCCGTGCCCCCCAAGCCTATGCTTCGTGCCAGGCGAGACGGTGCCATGCAGTGTTGCAGCTTTGTGCCTCGGTGATAGGAGCCACACCGGGGCCGAGTTGCTGGCAGCACTGCGGGCAGGTTGAGAGGTGGCTGACCCCACACCACCTCTCAATAGGCAAGGTCGTGTGTGACAATGCCACAATATCCGGTCTGCCCTTCGCATGGGCAGAGTCACACATGTTCCTTGCCTGGCACACGTTCTCAACCTGGTCGTCCACGGTTCCTCACCAAGTACCCGGTCTCCAGGAGGTACGGAGGATGGCTAGGAGGGTGTCCAGTCACTTCAGGCGGTCATACACCCACAGCTCGTCTGGCCGAGTTTCAGCAGCAGAATGGTCTGCCGCAGAACCGCCTGATTTGTGACACCCCCACCCGCTGGAACTCTAGTCTTATGATGCTGCTGAGGCTGCTCCAGCAGAGGCGAGCCATCATAGACTACTTGTACGAGTACGAGCAAGATCAGGCTCTGGGACCTGGGTTTGCTGTTACCCAGGCAGTGGCTGCTGATTAGAGATGCCTGCCGTGTGCTCGCGCCATTTGAGAGGGCCACCAGGATGGTAAGCCGCAATGATGCCACCATTGCGATACCATCCCATGGTGTTCCTCCTTGACACACCCTGCGCGGCATACTCGACAGGGCACTCGCTGTCGAGCAGCAGGCACTGGAAGAGGAGGACGCCGACACCGGTGATGCTTTCCAGCCCGAACATCACGGTGCAGAGCAGCCGTCCGTGATGAGGAGGGGGATTTAGGTGACCTGGCCAAGGGGAAATGGGGCATTCCTCTAGGGGGACATCTCAACCCTCCCAAGTACCACATGTCATTCTTGGTTGGGAGAGGTTGAGCCCGACACTACTGTCCTCAGTGACATTGAGGACATGGTCCTCTGCGGCAGGCAGTTTGCGGCCATGGGCTCTTTCATGCTGCAATGCCTTCGCAAGGACCCCAGGATTAAGGCCATCAAGAGAAGGGCGAGTACTGGGTGGCCACCCTTATCAGTCCCCGCTATAAAGGGTAAAGTGTCGGAGTTTTCCCCGCATCTCAGAGGAAGTAGAATGCAGCACTATGAGGCAACACTGCTACGTTGCCTCTGTTCTGCCTTCCCAGGTGCTGGCAGGCCTACAGCACCTGATGTTGGGGATCAACAGGGCTCACGTCCCCCTGTGCCTGACAGAGGAGCAGCAGTACTGGAGGCGGCCTCACGGCCAACTTCAGGCTGTTCTTCCAGCCACAGTTGCCAGGCCCATCCCTGGCAACTCCACCAGGCAACACCTCAGTCGCCAGGTCACCGACTACATCGATCCAGGGCCGGTGTAGCCACATCAGAGACTGAGGATCCACTGGACTACTGGGTGGCGAGGCTTGATATCTGGCCCGAGTTGGCACAGTATGCCATCGAGGTCCTTTCATGCCCGTCATCCAGTGTTCTTTCGGAGAGGACCTTCAGCGCAGCAGGGGTGTTTGTAACGGAGAGGAGGACCCGTCTCTCACTGAGAATGTGGACCGCCTTACATTCATCAAGATGAATGAGGCGTGGATCACATCTCAATACAGCACCCCTATTGCTGATGCCCGTGACTGAAGGCCTCCTGCCCCTGGCCACCCATACTGCTCCTTCCGCCTCATTTTCCACCTAGAGGCGTGAGCTGATGCCAGCTTAGCGGCAAATGGCTAATTTTTTCTTATTGGCAGGGCCATATATGGTCCTACCTTGCTCTTGACGCATTCAGGTTTGAAATAACAAATGCTCTTTGACAACAGCTACTTTGTGTGCTAATTTTTCTAAGATTGGGTCGATCCTACTTGGCCGAGAGCGTACTCCTATTTGATCTTCGTTCTCTCTCCATGAGGCACCTTTGTGGTGTCACTACTCTGACCATCTCATACAGCCGCAACACTTACACTGTGGCTAATGTTTTCAGCTCTGGGTCAATCCTGCCTGCCCGAGAGCAGTACTCCTATTTTGATCTTCGTTCTCCTCTCCATGAGGCACCTTTGTGTGTCACCTACTCTGACCATCTCATACACCGCACGCTACTCTGTGGCTAATGTTTTCAGCTCTGGGTCAATCCTGCCTGGCCCGAGACAGTACTCCATATTGATCTTCTTTCTCTCTCCATGGAGGCCCCTTTGTGGTGTCCACCTACTCTGACCATCTCATACAGCCGCAACAGCTACTCTGTGGCTAATGTTTTCAGCTCTGGTTCAATCCTGCCTGGCCCGAGAGCAGTACTCACTCCATGTCCAGTGGGGCCAGGCCTGCCTGGCTCTTCAACAATGGTGGCAACTGCAGTGTGCCTGCTGTAACTCAATGGTGCTGTTCCTACGAAGCATTACCCTTTCACCTGCTTTCCCTTGCACGATGCATACTCTGAGGAGAGGTAGGCAATGGGTGAGGGGTATGTCCAGTGGGGCCAAGCCGCCTGGCTCTTCAACATGGTGGCAAACTGCATGGGCCTGCTGTAACACAATGGTGCTGTTCCTACGAAGCATTGCCCTTTCACCCTGCTTTCCCTTGCACGAGTGCATACTCTGAGGGAGAGTAGCCAATGGGGTAGGGGTATGTCCAATGGGGCCAAGCCTGCCTGGCCCACACAACAATGGTGGCAACTGCATGTGTGCCTGCTGTAACTCAATGCTGCTGTTCCTACGAAGCCTTACCCTTTCACCTGCTTTCCCTAGCACGATGCATATCTTGAGGGGGATTAGCCAATGGGGGGAGGGGTATGTCCAGGGGGCCAAGCCTGCCTGGCCCCACAACAATGGTGGCAACCACAGTGGACATTATGTAAACCCGTACCCCATCGCCTTCTTTTGCCTTGTTGTGTGCAAACTACTATATAGGGGAATGTGGCCAATGTGGTGTGTGTAATGGCATTAATGTGACGTTATATACAATTATAAGTACCAGACTATAGCTAGCTAAATAGATATGTGTATTGTATTTTTCAATAAAATTGATTATAGATCTATCTGAATAATTTGATATATCGAAAAATAAAGCCCAAAAACATTTTTTTTTTCAGAACTGTTTTTTATATATATATATATATGAATTTAAAAAAAAAAACTATGTACAAAATAAACAAACAAAAAAAAAAGGGGTTACTGGGTGCCCTCCTCTCCAGTCTGGTCAGGCGGCGGTCTAGGCGGCGGTCCAGGCGCCGCACCATGTGGCGCATCTCCCGCCGCATGCTCTGTAGTTCTGTGGAGGAAGATATTGAGAGAATTGTGGTGAAGATGTTCGAGCCCATTTCCTAAAGCACCATGCGGTAGATGCAATTTGTCACCTGATAACTACTTACACATACATGGTACTGCAATGCTATAATTTTGCGGTATGTCATAAAAAGGAAAGCTCAGTATAAGATATCATTATTTCTAAATTCTTAGTTTTATTTATGCATACCTAGTTATGTAACAGTGATTTCTACTGATTGGCTGTTGGATGGGTTACACATGCTCAGATCTCTACTGAGCAACTGAATCACACCCAGGCGCTGGGTCAAAGGCAAGACCATAACGGTCTCTATTAGGGGTCCTGCAAACAGGAAGTCATTATTTCCGTTGCATTTATTTATACACAGACACAATGCTGATTGCTGAATGGCAGATTAAGGTAATTGGATGGATAAATACTGCTCTTTTTTCCTTAAAAGTATATATATTATCACTGAACTTCCACTTAAAGGCGATATTATTGCATCATGGGGGATCACTGATAAACAGCAGGATGTAATGCTGGTACCAACATTACGTTTATTGCTAAATTGTATCAGAACATTCTTGGTTTTGTATCACTAGGACTGGCTACATACAAAATTTTTGGAAGTGGTGCAGCCCCATAAAAGCATTGTCAAACCCCACAGTACCCAATGTTGCATCATGTAGCGTGGATTTTACACTGGGAAATACAGATATTAATAGTCTTTATAAACATTTCATTAACGTTGCATATGATTACTTACGATTCTCAAGCGAGCCGCCAGAGTGACTGGGAGGGCGGAGGTGCTGGAGGGCTGCAGAGGGTGGAGGGCCTGGAGGGCTGGAAGGGTGGAGGGGGTGGAGAGGTGGAGGGCTGTAAGGCTGGTCCTGCTTCTAGAAAAAAAAATGTTTTATTTCAACAATCACCGTCCAATCCATTAGTAATATATTATAAGAACATTTCCTAAAAGGCTATGTTGAACATTTCTTGGATAATTTTGGACGTTTGGACCGAATTTCGTGACTTAAGCTTAAACTGAGGGACAAGATCACAGCCCAAACATGGGAGTTGGGGACAATAATGGGAATGAAAATGAGAAGCTCTGTTCTCTCAAGCCCAAATTAATAGATTTGTTTCTTTTTTATTTTCGAAAATTTTATCAGTGAAAATAAATAATTCAATTAATTATCAATGATAATTTCACTAATTATTTGCTGACATCAAGGTCAATAAAGAATTAAAAAATTGCTTAGGATGCACTTACGTGTCTGGCTGGTCCCCGGTTTCCTCCTCTTCTTGGGGGCGGTGGACTGCCCGGTGGGGGCGATGGTGGCCCGGAGGGGGCAATGGGCTGCCCGTAGCCTGAGGGCTAGTTGGTGTAGTGCTAAAAAAAAAGGAAATTATTTAACTCTCACTGTCATTAAATGTTCAAATACATTTACTAAAACAATTCCTCGGAGAAGTTGTCAAAAATTATGCAAACATTTGGATAAAGGGCTTGGACATATCAACGTGTTAAAAACACACAATATGTGGGCACATTTAATGTGATCCTCAATTTTTGCACAATTATGCTATCGTACTACTGCACTCACATGCAATACACATGAGCGCACCGGAAACACGCGCTTGTTTTCTGGAGGGCTCGTGTGCGCTGAAATGTGGCCTGGACAATGAAAGATTTAGAAAAATGTTTTTTTTTCAATAGGCTGCACTTACATTCTTCCTCTGGCGGGGACGGTGGTGGGGGTGGGGTATCCGAGGAGATTCCCCTGCAAATTAAAATAAAAAATACATAATGAATGATATATCTAAAGGAATATTTAAATTATATACTTGAATCCTGCTTGAAAATACAGATTAATAAGGCAATATTTAGTTTCTTTAAAAGTCAATCATATTTCTATGGCAATGATTTCATACCTTATTCTGGCTCAAGTACTTATATTTTTATTGTGTGTATTGTAGCCACGGAGGGAAAAGTTGGTTGGTGTAGGGGAGCATCAGTAGCTGTGTGTACTTGTATCTGTATAGATTTTGTGGGTAACACAAACATTTTTAATTTTGGAGTGTATAAATCATTTTTAATAATTGATCAACATTTATTTTTGACTTTACTTTCCCTTCAAATAGGGCTGCCATGTAACTAAAAGTGTGGGTCAGTAAGTGTGTTTAACTGTGTCTATGTGTTGGGTATCAGTGTGCATTTATAAGATAAAAAGAAATCAATTTTTAATGATCGATTTCATTTTTAACTTTACTTAGCCTTTAAATAAGGCTGCCATGAAATGGAAGGGTGGGCCACCAAGTGTGTCTATGTGTGGGTATCATTTTAAATTTATAGTGTTATGTTAAATAAGTCACTTTTAAGTGATTATTTTTTTGACTTTACTTACCCCTTTAAATAGGGCTGATATTGAATAATACAAGAATAATATAATGTAATAATAACCAGTGAATGAGAAATACAAAGAACTTGGATCTCTCTCTCTCAAGCCAACTTTAAGGATTATTGATGTTTTTAAAAACATATATAATATAAATATGTTTTTGTCAGAATTGAATTAAAATATTTTACTTACATTAATATACAGTAATAAATAAAAAGTATACTTGCCTTCTTCATTTGCCGAACGGCAGCCACAATTGAGGCCTCTGCCTCTTGAGGTCTGACCACTGTCCTGGGGTAGAGACAGTGGTCGGTATCCGAACGTCGCAGGTTGCGGCGCTGTGCCCCTCCATTATTCTGCGCCTCCGGCGCCGCACATGATGGGTGCCAGGGGGGAACTCATCGTACCCCCTGAGCAGCAGGTAATTCATGGCATACAACTGCCTGCAGAACTACCATTTTGCTAGGCAGGAAGTTCTTTCCTCGTGTTCCTCGTTTTTACGAAAACCCTCGTTTTTACGAAAATCCGTTTTTACGGAAATCCTCGTTTTTACATACGGATCCTCGTTTTTACGGAAATCCTCGTTTTTACGGAAATCCTCGTATTTTCGAAAAATACTGTTCTCGCTAGCGGACTGTAATTTTTAGGTATTGTAGGCATTGATACGTGTTTCTAAGGACATTACCCAGGTCCCTGAGTGATTAAGTTAACATTACCAAGGCTATTTAGACCACTTTTAATGCGGATTTTGCCGAACTTTCATTTTAATACGTTTTAACGGGTCCGCTCGCGGATTTTCGAATTTACGGATTTTTTCGAAAATCCGCGGATCCTCGCGCGGACCGGATTTTTCGAAGTTCGGACATCTCTAGTGGTGAATATATGTTAGAAAGCCTTTTAACACCAGATCATTTCTGTTAGTAGAAAAGAGCTGCAGTAACCCCCTCCCCATATTTTTCCTTTGTGTTACATTATGGGAAAAATTTATTTTTTTTAGCTTACACCCTCTATGCCAATCACACATTAAGTGACGGTGCTGTGGGTAACAAAAATAATAGATCCAATGTTAGGTTAGGTATAGTTCTGACCCTAAGCAAACCCACTAGACTCTCTACACTGGAGAGGCACTCAAAACTGGCATTATTAGGGAAATATAATGTCCCCTACTAAATCTGGGAACAGAGATAATTGTCACACGATGCATGAAAAACCGACCAACCATAAAATATAAATTCTAAAACATAACTTTTATTACATCAAATACAATAAAATCACATGAAAATAGTACTAACACTAAGCCCCTCCCCCCTTCCCGCCTCCAAAAAACAGATCAATATATGCTAATATATTTACTTTATATATATATATATATAAGTAAGGGGTCTGGGCACTCTCTTAACAATGGTTGATCCTTGCCCTGGTGCTACTTCAAACAAATGATATCCAATAGCAGAAATATAAGTGATCCATTTAGGCTTGATAAAGGTCTTAGATTATAGACCGAAACGTTGCTGATTGCACATGTTGCACTATATATATATATATACACATTTACTGTATACACACACACACACACACCCCTGGGCGTCCCCAGGAAACATATAACTGAAAGTGTCCTAGGAGTATAGCAGCAGAAAGCGGATAAAAAAATAAGCCAAGCAAGCAAAGTTATCATAGAATAAATAAATGTTGCCCAGTATACCACGCTGCAGGCCCTCCGCACAACCTCTGTCCAATAATGAGGTTGGGGTAACCTGTCACTGCAAAGTCAAAAGCAGGGAGGCAAGAGAGCAGGGCAATAAAGTGCAAACGAAGATGTAGACAAATAACCAAACTGGTATGGATATAAGCACGATCTGACTATAAAGGAGCAATACTTAAGTGTTCCGGTATCGGCTTCAGAAAATAATCAAGTCCTCCATATCTCTCTCCTGCTTAAGTCAGTGATGTGCTGCCATAGTTCATGCCCGCTCATTGCCTATCTCTCAATCCCGCTTCCATTCCACGTGGCTGCTTTCTCCTAGACACACTATGTGACATCACTGATTTAAGTAGGAGAGAGATATGGAGGATGTGATCATTTTCTGAAGCCGATGCAACGTGGTATACTGGGCAAAATGTATTTATTCTATTATAACTTAGCTTGCTTGGCTTATTTTTTTATCCGCTGTCCGCTGCTATACTCCTAGGCCACTTTTAGTTATATGTTTCCTGGGGATGCCCAGGTGTGTGTTCCAGAAGAGGAGCAGGATGTAGGTGGGGACTACCAGCGCCCTACCCTATTTCATAATCTTTATTGCCCAGACCGGCAAAAACCAGCAATAGTCATACATGCCGAACTGTGTGTTGCCTGCCTGGTGCTAGGGTTCGGCATGTGGTGGATCGTGTAGACAGATTATTGGGTGGGGCCGGGTGTGACCCGGCGGTCTTGGTTCACATTGGTGCCAATGACAAAGTTAGAGGTGGAGGTGAGGTCCTTAAACATGATTTCCGAGAACTAGGGGCCAAGATAAAAGCAAGGACCTCCAGGGTAGTGTTTTCAGAAATACTACCGCAGCCACGTGCTAAGCCAGGGAGACAGCGGGAGCTTAGGAGCATTAATGCGTGGCTAATAGAGTGGTGTAAGGAAGAAGGGTTTGGGTTTATTGAGAACTGGGCAGACTTTGCTGTCGGCTACAGGCTCTTTAGTAGGGATGGGTTGCACCTCACTGATGGTGGTGCAGCTGTTTTAGGGGAGAAGATGGCTAGAGGGTTGGAGGAGATTTTAAACTAGGTTTGGGGGGGGAGGGTTTTAGCAGTCTCACTGGGATTAATAGTCCAGGAGGAAAGCAGGGTGTAGATAGGCCAGTGGTGGGTGGAAAGGGGGGTGGGGCTAGCATAGGGGATAGGGAGGAATGTGTATCAAAGTGTACAAATAAATTACAGGATCATAATCTAAAATGTATGTTTGCAAATGCGAGAAGCCTGGCTGACAAAATGGGTGAATAGGAAATGATGGCATTGAATGAAAAGTATGATGTAATAGGTATAGCAGAAACGTGGTTGAACAGTTCTCACGACTGGGCTGTAAATATAGAAGGATATGCCTTGTTTAGGCAGGACAGAAAAAAAGGAAAGGGGGAGGAGTATGTGTTTATGTTAAAAAAAGAATTGAAGCCAAATTTAAAAGAAGAGATAACTGGTGATATGGATGATAAAGTGGAGGCAATATGGGTGGAATTAGGCAACAGGAAAGGGGGTAATGTCATTGTTGGTGTCTGCTATAAGCCGCCAAATGCTAGCAGAGAGGAGGTGAGTCAACTTCATATGCAGTTGGCAAGGGCTGCAAGTTTGGGGAGTGTGCTCATTATGGGGGACTTCAATTACCCTGACATTGATTGGTGTGGTGGAACTGCCATCACAGAAAAAGGCGATGAGTTCCTGAATTTGCTGCAGGATAATTTTCTCTCACAGGTGGTTGAGGTTCCTACTAGAAAAGGAGCTCTGTTGAATCTGGTAATATCTAACATTGTGGAGCGCATTATAGATATAAAGGTAGCTGGAGGCTTAGGGAATAGTGACCATGAAATAGTGGCATTCGGACTTTGTTATCGAAAGGAAAAGTGCGCTGGGTTAACAAAGACATTTAATTTCAGGAAAGCAAATTTTCCCAGGTTAAAAGCAGCTCTTCAGAATGTCAACTGGGATAATGTATTATCAGGTAAAGGTACTGAACAGAAGTGGACTGTGTTCAAGAGGATTTTAAGCCAGTTCACATCTAAATTTATACCCTTGGGAAATAAATGTAAAAAAAATACATTCGCGCCCATGTGGCTGAATTCTGATGTAAAGAGGCAAATGGTAAGGAAGAAAAAGGCATTTAAAACCTTTAAGGCAGAGGGAACGGAAAGGGCCTTTAGGGAGTATAAAAACTGTAACAAGGAGTGTAAGAAAGCAATCAAACTAGCTAAAATTAATAATGAAGTTAGGATAGCTGAAGAAAGC
The DNA here is from genome assembly GCA_019447015.1 of Hymenochirus boettgeri. Lineage (NCBI taxonomy): Eukaryota > Metazoa > Chordata > Amphibia > Anura > Pipidae > Hymenochirus > Hymenochirus boettgeri. The sequence continues at coordinate 67,921,893 of CM033469.1, read as the reverse complement.
ATCACTAAGCCTAAACATTTTTTTAAGTATATTAATAGTAAGAAGATGAGGACTGAGAATGTGGCACCATTAATTAATGGGGATAAGTTAGTTACGGAGGATGGCGATAAAGCAAATGTCTTGAATATTTTTTTTTCCTCTGTATACACTATAGAAGATCCAAGTACAGATATCATAGAGTATAGTAGCAATAAAGGTATACAAGATTCAAGTTCGCTTTGGTTAACCGAGGATATGGTACAGAAAGAACTAAATAAGGTTAATATTAATAAATCTCCTGGACCGGATAAAATACATCCTCGGGTACTTAAGGAGCTAAGTTCAGTTTTATCTAGGCCATTGTTTCTTATTTTTGCTGATTCCCTCATGTCCGGTGGTGTGCCTCTGGATTGGAAAAAGGCTGATGTTATTCCAATATTCAAAAAGGGTAGTCGTTCACAGCCGGGTAATTACAGGCCTGTAAGTTTAACTTCAGTGGTGGGGAAGATCCTGGAAAGTTTAATAAGGGAACATGTTCTAGAGTATGTTTCAAGGACTGACATTATAAGTAGTAACCAGCATGGATTTAGGAGGAATAGATCTTGTCAAACTAACTTGCTTGGCTTTTATGAGGAAGTAAGTAGAAATTTAGACTCTGGCATAGCAGTAGATGTAGTTTACTTGGATTTTGCAAAGGCTTTTGATACAGTCCCCCATAGGCGACTGATGAATAAGCTAAGGTCTGTTGGTCTGGGGAGTCACATTTGTACATGGATAGAAAATTGGTTAAGGAATAGGATGCAGAGAGTAGTTGTTAATGGGGCTTCATCATTATGGACTAAAGTGCTAAGTGGGGTGCCACAGGGTTCTGTGTTGGGGCCGCTTCTATTTAATCTATTTATTAATAATTTGGAAGTGGGTATTGTCAGCAAGATTTCTGTGTTTGCTGACGACATAAAACTTTGTCGACCATTAAAAACTTCAGAGGATGTGCAATCGTTGCAAGGGGATCTAGATAGATTATCACATTGGGCTGCTAAGTGGCCGATGAAATTCAATGTTGATAAATGTAAGGTGATGCATTTTGGACTTAAAAATACTTGTGCTACTTATACTATAAATGGCTCTGTGTTAAGTGAATCCCTGTTGGAAAGGGATCTTGGAGTTTTGGTGGATAACAAACTTAAAGGTAGCAAGCAGTGCCAGGCGGCAACAGCCAGAGCCAGCATGGTATTGTCTTGTATAAAGCGAGGTATGGATTCAAGGGAGGAAAATGTAATTCTCCCTCTTTATAAAGCATTGGTAAGGCCTCATTTGGAATATGCAGTGCAATTTTGGAATCCTGTGTACAAAAAGGACATCTTTGAAATGGAAAGAGTTCAGAGAAGGGCAACTAAATTAATAAGGGGATTGGGGGAGCTTGAATATGAAGAGAGACTGGAGAAAAGGCGCTTGCGTGGGGATATGATTACTGTGTATAAATACATTAACTGGCCATACAATAATCTATCTGGGGCATTGTTCACCAATAGAACATGTCAAAGGACACGAGGACATCCCTTAAGACTTGAAGAAAAAAGGTTTAGGCTTCAAGCTCGGAAAGGGTTTTTCACTGTGAGAACGGTAAAGCTATGGAACTGTCTTCCAGTGGACGTTGTTATGGCAGGTTCATTGGTCATTTTCAAAAAAAAGCTGGATGAGTTTCTGCAAACAAGGAATGTTACAAGTTACTGGTATTGATACATAAAGTAGAGTTGATCCAGGGAAATTTCCGATTGGCACTTGGAGTCAGGAATGAATTTTTTTCCCCTTCATAAATTTGGAGGGTTTTTTTTTGCCTCCCTCTGGATCAAAAATTAGGCAGGAAATGAGGATATTGCTAGATGGGTTGGACTGGATGGACGTATGTCTTTATTCAACCTCAAATACTATACTATTATAGAGGCACTTTACAGCCGCATCATTAGTGGCCATTTTCAAGCTAATATAATGGAATTTTCCAATGCGCCGGGATTATAAATATCCCCCTTATACTTCGTCTCCCTGATCACCTTTATAACATTGTTTTTTTTTCTTTCTTTCACTGATATTCTATTCCCTAATGAATCTCTGCAGGCCCTGGTCCATCTACACGAGCGGGGAGTTATCCACGTGGACCTACATGAGGGTAATGTAATGTTGACAGAGGAGGCGAATGTTAGAATAGGTAAGTGAAGGTAAATATAGACAGTTATGTTTTATTTAATGTCCCAGGGCATTTGTAGATCATTTGTACAATGTGTCATTTCAGTCAACTTCGGATGCAGTGAAATAAAAACCAGCAAGGAATTATCCGACTATCAGGTAGGTTTTACCTGCTATACAGCGGGGTAATTAAGTAGCATGTGTTACATATGGGGGGGGGGTCACATGTCTTGTGAATCCTTTCATAGACTCCACCTCTTAATCACCACTCACTATTCCTACCCTGCACAAGTCAGAAAAACATCAACCTTCCCCTTTCTAACGCTGATCATTGTTGTTCACTTTTTTTCAGCATGACATCAGCTTCAGAGAGTTTCGGTAAGTTAAAACCATGCACCCTTGTACCAGGCACTGTACCATTACACAGTTGTATGTGTTACAGTGGTACAGTGCCAGGTGGCCAACAACTGTGGGCTTTCACCAATGGAAAGAAATGTGATGCATTGACACCAGCTTTGTCTTTAAAATAGTGTTCCCTCTAATGTTCACTTCTGTAATAACCTTCTTTTTGGTTAGGAGACAGCGTTTAAGAGAGAATGAGAGAGACGACACATCGGACATCGCATCTGAGACAGCGCGTGAAACGACAAATGTGCGAGACACTGATACAGTGTGGGAACAGCGTGTGTGGGACAGTACTTGCTTGTGGAACCAGTGCCATAGGGATCTCCATGGCAGCCATAGAGCATCCTTGCTTCCTGATATAATTCTCTTTCCGCTGGTGTTGGAATAGCACATATCAGACAGCACATGTATGTGACAGTGTGTAATAAAAGTAGCATATATATGAGTGTCTGTGAGACAGTGGGCTGTATTTAGAAAGGCGGTGTTTCGCCAATTTGCCGACATTGTAAACTACTGATAGTGACCGGTAGTTTACAATGCCGTCCGTACTGTACCGTGGTCATAATTTAATGGCCAGGGTATAGGATCATTTTTTAGATCCTTACTCTTGGTACATTACATGGGAGTGTGTTTTGTGTTGGAATCTTTGTATATGAACTTAAAGGAACACTAAACTCATATTAAATAAAAAAATAACTAAGTGCCGTTTCTATTATTCACAGGGAGGTGAGAACGCTTATTCTCACCTCCCTGTGAATAATAGGACGATCGGGGGACCTAGAACTTACCTTACACGCCGCTCCACTCGCAGCCGCTCCTGCTCTAACAGCCACTCTGTCCCGACCACGCTCCCTATCTTGTGCGCATGCGCGCCAATTCAAAAGATAGGGCGCGCGATCGGGACAGAACAGCTGTTAGAGCAGGAGCGGCTGCGAGTGGAGCGGCGCGTAAGGTAAGTTCCAGGTCCCCCGATCATCCTATTATTCACAGGGAGTTGAGAATAAGCGTTCTCACCTCCCTGTGAATAATAGAAACAGATGCCACTTAGTTAATTTTTTGGGTTTAGTGTTCCTTTAAATAAATGTACAAAACAAATGATGTGTCCGTAGGTCTGTAGTCCATCTGTATGTTTCTTAAAGGGTATGTCTACCCCCAAACTAAAATTTAACCTACTGCTGGCCCCACTGTGTAGTGTTCAAACACCCTTACCTTACATCCCTGCTCCATATGGTTCTCCTGTAGTGCTTGTCCAAAGTTCAGGAGACTGAAGAGTAGGAGCTGTCTTCACATCCAAAAGGTTTCTGCCTATGTTCTGTCTTCTTATTTGTTTGACATGTGCAGACAAGCCTTTTCACCCTCTCCCTCCCACCATCTGGATCTATCCTCACCCACACAATATTCTAGCATGTAATCCTTTTAATATAAGGTAGCTCTCCCCTGCCCAACCCCAACCGCTGCATTAGTTTTTTAAAAAAGAATCTGAATCATACTTACAGCCCTTTTCTCCCGCGCCGTCTTTTTTTGTGTCTCTAGCTCAAAAACTGTGGGAAGAGATACAGTCCAAAAAGGCAGAAGAATAAAATAGAAGAAGAAAAAGAAATAAGAAGGGAAATTTTATATATAAACTTTGAATTTGGCTTAAAAATACTACATTTTGGGAGGGAATGTGTGTGTCTGTGCTGCGGGTTTTAAAAGTCAATATTTTTTCTATGGCAATGTAAGAGGACACTGGTGTTTTTCTTTTGCTATAGTTACCCACGGGAATGAAAGGGTAGGTCAGTAGGTGTGTGTACCCATGTCTTTTTGGGGCATAAAAAACAAACTTTTTGTTATTATTGATCAAAGTTTGTTTTACTATAGTTATTCTTTAAGTATGGCTGCCACAGGAATGAAAGGGTAGGTTGATAAGTGTGTGTGCCTGTATTAGGTTGGGGGTTATGTGTTTTTGTATGTATGACCATAAAACTATTATTGACGATAGATTATAGTTAGTTTTTTTGACTATAGTTCCCCCAAGAGGATTTGTGAGGTTTAAAAGTGATTGCACCTGTTCTTTATGACATCACAGTGCCGTTTCTAGCCATCTTTGTGCCCTAGCGTGATCAGATCGCAATCCCATTGCGATTAAAATCGCAGTAGTGTGGCCTAGCCCTCCAAGAGTATTGGACTCAACACTTTCAGCGCTAGCAGAGTATTTCCATTGACCCTTCAGTGCCAGCATACTTTTTTGCTAATAATTTCAGTGCCAGCACTTGCCCAGAGTATTGTCATTAACCCTTCAGTACCATGATTTGACATTAACACTTTCAGGGCCAGCAGAGTATTACCTTTAACCCTTTCAGCTGCCAGCATTTCCATGATGTACAGCTTGTACCTGCTTTCCATGTCTCTTCCAATAAACTCCTCACATTCTAATTGAAGAGTTGGGCAGAAAGAAGAAAGGCAGGGATAGGAATATCATGGCTGCTAGTCATAGGGGCCACTGTTAAAAAGTCTGCAGCAGCTTTCACCTGGCATTTTAAAATTGTTTTCATCAGTTCTTTTAGTTGAGCTCATGAGCTCATCCTCTCCCCTCCTTCCTTCACCATCAGTTCATTTGCACATTTTTTTCCAAGTAGAGGGAGCTGAGTTCAGGCTCTATGCTCACTACAATGTTACAAATTACAGCAGCTTCACCCACAGTGGTTTTCTGGGAGGAAGCTATATCTCTCATAATAAAAATAAGAAGATGGCTCACAGGCCCCCCTGCGGTTGCTCCCCCTACTCCCCTCTAGTTACACCTCTGAAAGGGTTGTGCGTGATGGATGAGTAATCTTGCTACCTACACTATGCCAGACTGAAAGTAATACACAGGCACTATGGGAAGGTGACAGGGTTGTGCGTGATGGATGAGTAATCTTGCTACTTACACTATGCCAGACTGAAAGTGGTGCACAGGCACTATGGGAAGGGGGGAATTACAAGATTGAACTGGAATGATTTTCCCTCCCTATTTGCTAACTGCGATACTGTGGAACTCTTTTTTACACTCTTTTTCAGCTACACACTGACAGTCTCAAACAGCTACACAAACACACTGACAGACTCACACAGCTACACAAACACTCTGACAGTCTCACACAGCTACACAAACACACTGGAAGGACTCACACAGCTACACAAACACACTGACAGACACACACAGCTACACAAACACACTGACAGACACACACAGTTACACAAACACACTGACAGACTCACACAGCTACACAAACACACTGACAGACTCACACAGCTACACAAACACACTGACAGACTCACACAGCTACACAAACACACTGACAGTCTCACACAGCTAGACAAACACACTGACAAACTTACACAGCTGCACAAACACACTGACAGACTCACACAGCTACACAAACAACACTGGACAGACTCACACAGCTACACAAACACACTGACAGTCTCACACAGCTAGACAAACACACTGACAAACTTACACAGCTGCACAAACACACTGACAGACTCACACAGCTACACAAACACACTGACAGTCTCACATAGCTACACAAACACTGACAGTCTCACACAGATACACATATACACTGACAGACTCACACAGCTACACAAACACACTGACAGTCTCACACAGCTACACAAACACTGACAGTCTCACACAGCTACACAAATACACTGACAGACACATAGCTACACAAATACACTGACAGACTCACACAGCTACACAAACACACTGACAGTTTCACACAGCTACACAAACACACCGACAGTCTCACACAGCTACACAAGTACACTGACAGACTCACACAGCTACACAAACACACTGACCGTCTCACAGTAACACACTGATATAAACAAACATATACATCTATATAACAATAAATACATACATTTTATTTCAATAAACAATACCAAGTGAGGTGTACGTTGTGTGTAAGTAATACTAAGTTCAGTAGCTGAGCTGTGCTAATATTCCTCTCTCCATGTGCCAGTAAACTCTATCTGATGCAGCAAAAAAAAGCGCACGTGAAGAGAGGGAAAGTCTATTAGTCATGGGGTCAAAAGGGGCGGAGTTATAGCATGCTAATACTGCAGATGGGAAAAGGGGCGGAGTTATAACTTGCTAATACAGCAGGTGAAAAAAAAAAAGCAGTGTAGAGTGCAGGTCACATCCCCAAAAACTAGCAGAATTTTACCAACTTATTACAGAGGCTACAAACAGAATTTTTTCACAAGAAAGGTATCCTTGGGACTGGGGCACAGGGGAGTTTATTATACAGAAGTCTTTAAAATATATCATTTCTGAGAGAACGCTTTCTTTAACATAGGCTCCCGAGCACTTTACTAGGTTTTAAAACGGCATCACTCACAGTGTAGTTATATTTCAGTAAGGCAGAGGTTTGTCATTGTTACTTTGGATATTGTGGTGAGTGGACATACTCTTTTTTACTCTGCCTATCATGACATCCAGGGCCAGATTTACCATTAGGCACAGTAGGCACGCGCCTAGGGGTGCATGAGGTTGAAGGGGCAGCTGTCAGTCTCCCACCAATCCAACCTCTTTATAGTCTATTTTCTTCCCCCCAAAAAAGAGAAAATGGATGTGGTTTAGGGGGTGTGGTCTGTGATGACATCACTTACAGCATAGTTATATTTCAGTAAGGCAGAGGTCTGTCATTTTTACTTTGGATATTGTGGTGAGTGGACATTATTTACTCTACCGATCATGACATTACTAACAGTAATCACTGTTAGTGATTCAGTTTAAAGCTTTGTCAGTTTTATAACTGCCATCAATGTTGAGTGGATCACAGACCTACACTTATTTACATTTACATTATGTATTACAAAAAATTACTTTTAGATTATTTTCTAGGTTATAAAACCTTAATAAAAATACTTTGGTATTTTCTTTTCAGCAAAAATGGACTTGCTCAGACGTCTTCGGAATGCTGTAAGAAAAATTCTCAAGAAACAGGTAAAGTTGCCCATTTCATGACATAAATATGGATATGTAATTGTGATAGAAGAAAGAGATAATGTGTTCATATTTGCCCCACATGGTGAATATATGTTAGAAATCCTTTTAAAACCAGTAGGATCGTTTCTGTTAGAACAGAGCTGCAGTAAAACTCCCCCCCCTCCATATTTCCTCCTTTGTGTTACATTATGGGGCCTATTTATTGGCAGTGTTGTGGTATAATAATAAAGATAATATTATACGACTCAATTTAAATCCAGTAACAGTGAATATGTTTTGATTTTCTGAGCTATGCTATTTTTAAAAATCTTTTATTTCTTTTTTTTAGACGTTAGAAAAACCGAAATATCCTACACCTACAAATCAAGTTACAGAGGCTACTGATGAAGAGCGTCCCTCCAAACTTCATCCAGAAGAGGAGCAGGATGTAGGTGGGGACTACCAGCGCCCTACCCCATTTCATAATCTTTATTGCCCAGACCGGCAAAAACCAGCAATAGCCAATCCTAGGCCAAACCTTTCCCACTACCTGGCGCCTCCATTCAGAGTAACACGATGTACATGCTTGGAGGATCCAGATGCATTAAAGGTAAAGTTCTCACACTAAATAAAAGATTGGTGTCATAAACAACCAGAGAAACCTTCCCACCCTATAGTCTAATAGCTCTTTGTGCACTAACTCAAATGAATATGTAAATATGATTAAGAGGTTTAGCCTGAATATACAATGACACTGCCCTGTTAGTAGAACGGAGCTGCAGTAACCCACCATATTTCCTCCTCTGTGTTACAATATGTGGCCTATTTATTGGCAGTGTTGTGGTATAATAATAAAGATAATATTATATGACTCCATGGTAATGCCTTAGCAGTGAATCTGCTCTGATTTCCCAAGCTTTGCTCTTTTAAAAAAAATATTTTTTTCATTATTTTTTTTAGACGTTTGCAAAACCGAAAGGTCTGACACCTGAAAATCAAGATAAAGAGGCTAGGGATGAACTTCATCCAGAAGAGGAGCAGGATGTGGGTTGGGACTACCAGCGCCCTACCCTACTTCACAATCTTCATAGCCCAGACTGCAAAAGACCTGCAATAGTCCTGCCTAGACCAAACCTGTTCCATTACATGGCTCCACAATTCAGAGTTGGAAAATATACATGGTTTGAGGATCCAGATACATTAAAGGTAACTCACACTGGATAAAAGATTGGTGTCATAAATGACCAAAGGAACCTTCCCACCCCATAGTCTAATAGCTCTTTGTGCCATATTTATAAATCCACGGTATCGCTTTTTATCGATACCGTAACTTTAAAGATTGGTATCTTAAATTTAGTAGATTTCAATCACCATGGAATACCATTGCGTTAGTTTACTACCGCGCGGTATTCTACGATCGACCGTTCGTTAATTAATGTATGACCGCAATCGTAAATTAACTAACCTTCGGTATCACTAAAAAGCAATACCGTGGGTTTATAAATATGGCCCTTTGTGCCCTAACTTAATTAAATGATATGTAAATATGACTAAGAGGTTTAGCCTGAATGCACAATAACACTATTTATTTAGAGGGAAAGTAGGGGTGGCCTGTTCCAAACCTGTAATGGTCTCCTAGAATAATGACACTGTTGCCCCCACATTGTGATACTCTTACCATTTATGAGTATTTATGAGGACTGGGCAGCCCCTTGTTTATTAAAATGGATTTTCCTTATCCATGTGATGTTCTAAATATTAACATGTAATATCTCTTTTATTTTTCAGTCCCCTAAAGGTATTCTGACCCTTCAGAAACATATTGGAAATGGAGTCTTTGGCGACGTCTACCTTGTAAGTTACTCAATTGGGAATCTCTATAGTTGGGTGTAGCAGATTGTATAGTTTCTTACTCTATCACTGGGCAATACAGACTGAGCATGTCTGTCCCATTGGGAGAGGGGGTTAGTAGGATATGGTAGTATATCCTTATCTTATCTTTGGTTACCGATTATGTTATGTCAATTGTAGGTTTCTGGGCTATAAAGCTGAACAAGGTGTATTTTAACCATAGTTTTTCTTTAACTCCAACCCTTTAAATATCTTTATTTGCATTACAGGGATACGATTTGGAGAAAGGCAAAGTGGCAATTAAAGTAATTAGACACGTACCGGTAATGTATCTTTCTTTTATCTTTTGACATTAAAACATTTATTGGTAAAGGGTTTTTTGGAAAATTTGTGTAACCCTGTGTAATAACGCCATTAAAGTGCATGTCATTAAAATCTATACTTGCCTACCCTGCCCCCAAACTCGCAGTACCTGAAGCTCTATATACCAACTTATCTCTATCTTCCCCTGGTGCTGGCTTTCATCTTGGTTGCAGATGTCATTTATGGCTGTGATGGTGATTTAATGGCATATTGGTGCCTCCTCTGCGGCTGGTAGGACTCCTAAAGAGCTTATTGAGCTTGCAGAGGAGGTGGGAACCAGGAAGACCAGCGATGGTCAGTGTTTGGAGAAAGGAAAGTATAGATTTTAGTGGAGGCGTGGACATTGAGTACAAAATGGATGAAGATTTGTTCTTACCACAGGGTTGTGAACTGGGACCTGGTTACAGAACTGTAAAACTAAACTAGTCTCTGGATCAGAGTAGCACTTCTTACAGTTAATAATTTTAGGGCTACGCCACACTAACATGATTTCCATGCATTTGGGTGCATTGCAACTGCGCATCCGTTTGCGATACACTATCACATGCGATCACCATTTTATATGCAATCCCATGCAATCTCAAAAGGAGAAATTGCAAGCAGAAACACACGGAAATTGCATGTAGTGTACGATTGCGTGAGCGCTTCCTGTGCGATGCAGTGTGGCCGTGCCCTTATTCAGTATAATAAGATACCACGATAGCCATGTGCTCCCTTTGCTATGCATTGTGGGCGACCCAAGTAAAGGAAAACATTGTCTTTTTCTGCATTAGGGTGGAAAGTTCGTGTGCAAGGAGATCAAGTTTTTGGAGTACCTTTCGGGACATAGAAATGTGATCCCCTTCTATGGGGCCTACTATAAAAGGGCATCCAATCAAGGAGAATACGAAGAAGTCTGGGTAAGACATTGTTTCCATAATGCGATGTTATACCACCGTGCTTTGTCACAGGGACAATACAATTAGCCATAGCTCAAGATATTTCATGTTCTTATTCTCCCTTAAACTCTTTCTATACCAGATTGCCATGGAATATTGTAGCGGCGGATGCCTAGGCAAACTGATTGGTTTTTCCAGATCCAAAGAGGAGCCTTTACCGGAATCCTGGATTGCCTACCTGTGCCGGGAGATCCTACTGGTAAGACTGAATTAACCCTTCACCACTCTTCCTGAAACCTATTTATAGGGGCACTTTACAGCCGCATCATTAGTGGCCATTCCAATGCGGCGGGATTATAAATATCTCCCTTATACTTTCTCTCCCTGATCAACTTTATAACATTGGGGTTTTTTCTATCTTTCACTGATATTCTATTCCCTAATGAATCTCTGCAGGCCCTGGTCCATCTACACGAGCGAGGAGTTATCCACGCGGACCTACATGAGGGTAATGTAATGTTGACAGAGGAGGCGAATGTTAGAATAGGTAAGTGAAGGTAAATATAGACAGTTTTGTTTTATTTAATGTCCCAGGGCATTTGTAGATCATTTGTACAATGTGTCATTTCAGTCGACTTCGGATGCAGTGAAATGAAAACCAGCAAGGAATTATCCGACTATCAGGTAGGTTTTACCTGCTATACAGCGGGGTAATTAAGTAGCATGTGTTACATATGGGGGGTCACATGTCTTGCGAATCCTTTCATAGACTCCACCTCTTAATCTCCACTCACTATTTTCACCCTGCACAAGTCAGAAACACATCAACCTTCCCCTTTCTAACACTGATCATTGTTGTTCACTTTTTTTCAGCATGACATCAGCTGTCTCGGACGTCTTGCCAGTCAAATAGCTTCAGAGAGTTTCGGTAAGTTAAAAACAGGCACCCTTGTACCAGGCACTGTACCATTACACAGCTGTGTGTGTTACAGTGGTACAGTGCCAGGTGGCCAACAACTGGCACCCTTAGTACCTAAATTCAAGTCTGGTTATTATCCTACCATGTACAGTCTCACATAAACTAATTAACCATCTACAGTTAATGGATATAGTTATAAAGGAAGTAAAACAAATCCTAGACATACAATATACAGACCCTGAAACTGCCAATAACATCTGATATATTAACATTTAATATGTATTTTTCACTTTTAGCAATGAAGGTTATCCGGCTACATAAGAACGTATCAAAGTCAAGAAAATTGTAAGTGACTCTCCCATTTCGATTCCCTTTTGCCATATCTTTTACCCAGCCTGTCACTGACAGGTTTTCCATGGTGTGTATACAACATAAATATAATCTAATATGCTGTGTTACAGAAATGGGGATTTAATTGATCCTTGAAAGGCATTAAGTGTAAAGTGTCTGTCTCCTGATTTGTCCTTTAAGGCTGGTACACACAGTGGGTGTATTTTGATTGGCCGATCTTGCCAGCAGCGACTGATGTCATAATAAATCCAATTCTGCTTTAAACTCTCCAGGTCAGAGAACTTAGAAGATTTTGTTAATTGCTGCAATCGAGTGGAAACCACTGCCAAACAGCTCCTACAGCACCCATTCATTACGGATCACCAGGACTACGAGACCATAAGGAAGGAGATCCAATCGTATATAAAGAACAGTAAGGAAAAGCAGATTGTGTTTGGTTTGACTTTAGTTTCCCATTGAAGTGACCTCTGTGGCCTTTCACCAATGGAAAGAAATGTGATGCATTGACACCAGCTTTGTCTTTAAAATAGTGTTCCCTCTAATGTTCACTTCTGTAATAACCTTCTTTTGGTTAGGAGACAGCATGTAAGAGAGAATGAGAGAGACGACACTTCAGACATCGCATCTGCGACAACGTGAGAGACACTGTGTGGAGGCTACTATGGCGCCCAGAGCCACTAGGGGTCTGTGATTTGGAGTATACTTCAAATAAGCAAACATTAACTGCATGCACACAACTGCAGAGAACTGGAGGGCTGTCTAACACTGCTAATGAACTGGAGGGCTGAACGGTAAACGAAGGAGGAGTTTCCTGTTCCTTGCCTATATTACAGCTAGAGGGGTGCGCTGTGCCTTTCAAGCATGTAACTTATGCCGTCTGTACTGTAGCGTGGTCATAATTTAATGCGTACATTACATGGGAGTGGGTTTTGTGTTGGAATCTTTGTATTTGAACCTAAATAAATATACAAAACAAATGATGTGTTTGTAGGTCTGTAGTCCATCTGTAGTTTTCTTAAAGAGCATGTCCATCCCCCAAACTAAAATTGAATTCACTACTGGCCCCACTGTGACACTTTTTAGGTAGTGAATTGTTAGAGATGAATTGTGAGAAAAGTAAGTAGGCAAGGAACATTTCACTAACCGTACATCTCTGCTCCACAATCTTCTCCTGAAGTGTTTGTCCAAAGTTCAGGAAACTGAAGAGTAGGAGCCGTCTTCCTGTCTAAATGGTTTCTGCCTCTGATGTGTCTTCTTAGTTGTTTCTTACATACGCAGGGGAGCCCTTTCCCCCCTCCCTCCCACCATCTGGATCCATCCTTTTCCGCCTGATATTCTAGAATGTAATCCTTTTAAAATAATGTAGCTCCCCCCTGCCCAAACCCAACCGCCGCTGTTTAAAAAACAAATACTTGCAGCCCTTCTCTCCCGTGGTGTCTCCATTGTCGGCAGCCGTGTCTGTGATTGACTGTCACTCAGCCGATCCAGCCCCTTTGCTACTTCCTACAAACGGAGCAATGAGGAGAGTACCACGGGAGTGAAGGGCTATAAGTATGATTTGGATTTGTTTTTTAAAGAACTAACATTTTGTTTGGGTCTGGGAAGGGGGGGCTACCTTACATTAAAAGTTAAGTTTTAGGGTGGACATGTCCTTTAAAGGGTATCTCCACCATAATAAAAACTTTTATTATAATGTTGGCTACCCCTGCTCAACCCCAACTGCTACAAGTATATCAGATTACTAAAAAAATAATTAGAACTCTACTTACAGCCCCTCTCTCCTATAAAACCGCATCTTATAAAAAAAATTTAATATCCCTGGTTCATTGGATTTTCTTTTTTTAGTTGCAATTTTTAATAGATAAAGTGTAATATTTTAGATCCATTTCATTAAATTCAATTAATCAATTGACCAGGTGATTTTTTAAAATAAAAGAAACTTAATAAAAATAAAGCAATTATCCAGTCTCAGAAATTTTATTAATATTATAATATGTGTTTTTTTTTTATTACTATAGTTACCCTTTAACAGAGTGTCAGAGAAATGGAAGGGTAGGTCAGTAGGTGTGTGTATCTGTGTCAGATTGGGGATTAAAAAAAACAACCTTTTTGATGATTGGTCAAAATTAGTTTTTTTGACTATAGTTACCCTTTAGGTATGACTGCCACGGAGATGGACAGCTAGATCTAATAGATCAATAGATTTTCCCCATTAAAAATGGCATAGTTATGTTTTGCTGAAATGTTGCAAGTAAACTTCCTTTTTTGACTGGCCCTTAAAATAAGTTATTTAACCAATTACCTTCCCTGTTGACCAAATAGCCCATGAGAAAAAAAAGATATGAAGCCTCAAAAGCTGGTGAAGTTCATTCAGGTCCCTACCTCTCTTCTGTCCCAGTTTCAGTTTATCTGCCTCTACTCACATCATTATTATTTCCACAGTAATAAGGCTGGGTGCATAAAAGGGGTCAAGTAGTATCTACAATTGACAAACACAGGCATCCCACCTCAACCTGTTGTTCAGGGAGTCTCCCTGATATTAATGGCAGCTCCCTGACTCCCTGAAATTATATACAATCTCTCTGAAAGGGTACACAATAATACAGAGGTTAGCAAGTGACAGAAACACTTAATGGTGACATGACTTGTTGTATGCATGTGTGTCTGACTGACCCTCCCTGAAATGTCTGGGTACCCTCCCTGAAACTACTTTTGGCAGAGTGGGATGTCTGCTAACAGAACAATTTAATGCAATTTTACAAAGCTTCAGGTATTACATTGTTTCCTGCCTTATTTGCTTTTGAAAAGCAAAAAAAAGTACATGATTATTAGACATCTGCAGCTACAATACATGTCTTCATTAAGGGCATAAAGATTGTTTTATTTTTTGTATAGTAGAAAGGATAGATTATCAAAACAATTTTAAACTCTTTTCGCACTTTGTGGTAAATGCAGTTAAAGTGCACAGTGCATTGAAAATAAGAAATTGCCGTATATACTCGAGTATAAGCCGAGGTTTTTAGGTTTAAAAATCAACCTAAAAACCTTGCCTCTGCTTATACTCGAGTCAAGAGAAAACTTACCTTAAATCCAGATGCAGCCGCGAGTCAGGAAGGAAAGCCGGCAGTTCCCAACATGATGATGATGTCATCACGCACGCTGGCTGGATGACAGCCGCGAAGCAGTACTGGGAACTGCCAGCTCTGCACAGAGCAAGCGGCAGCCGGCGGAGAGATGAAGACTGAAGACTGGCCAGGTACGGTAAGTGAACTGGGGGGGCTCTAGGGTGGGGGACAGTATGCCATACAGTAACACCCAATACCTTTCTACTATAGGTGTTTGGAAACTACAAATCCCAGCAACGAAAGCATGCTGGGAGTTGTAGTTTCCAAACATCTACAGTGGAAAGGTATTAGGATTACTGTATGGGATTACTGTACATTTAAATGGCAACTATCTACCCTCGGCTTATACTCGAGTCAATCATGGTTTTCAGCTTTTGGAGGCAAAAATGGGTACCTCGGCTTATACTCGAGTCGGCTTATACTCAAGTATATACGGTATCTTAGTACAAAAATAAAGTAAAACCTTGGGTATTTTAACTTAAGTCACTTAACACAGGCAAAATGACACTGGTTTTAACTTTGCACCAAGTATTTTGCTAAACTGTAACTGACAAGCATTGTTCATTCTCTTGTATCCATTGCCTGTTTTACTTGTACGATTTTAGAGCAGGGCTAACAATGTAATAATTACTACTATGTAATAATTAGAGACATAAAATCAGGTACATCACAAAGACATTTCAAGTGGGCTTCCTGACTCCAAATGGCAATCGGAAAGTATCCCTGGATTAACCAAAATAATTGTAGGTCCCAACCGTCCCGTCCCCGGTTTCACCAGGGTCCTATTTTAGGGTGATTATCCCGGCGTCCCGGCACAACCATTTAAATCCTGCAATGTTCCGATGACTCCCGGTTTCAGCAGAACAGAAGTTCATATGGGCGTGACTTCCGGCCATTTCCAGCCAATCACAGTAAGTCTCTGGGTTCCCAGCTGAGACTGAATGCAGCTGGAGTCAGAGATCAAGTTACTTCCTGCAGCCAGTGCTAATTTTGACTGACTGACTCAGGCACTAGCAGGGGTGAGCTGTGTACGCGGTGTCTGTGCAGATCACAAGCTGGAAGGAAGCTAGAGTCTAGGAGAAATTGTGAGCTGAAGAACGCTGAGACAGGTCAGATCTGTGTCAGTTGTAATAAATCATGCAGCTATCTGCATCTGACTTGTCCACAGCTGGTGTGGTGCCTCCCTTGTAAAATTGGAATGTTTTTTGTTAAAGTGTGTCTCAGCCTGTGTTCTTGTATCTTTATATGGACACAGAACTCCTCAGTGACTTCTAATATCCTTATAATTTACAGCAGGGGATACATTATCCCTTATAATACATGAGTGGTACCCAGAGTTTCCTGTACAACTCAGCCTGTCTCCTTGTACCTATATATGGACACAGAACTTCTCATTGACATATAATATCCTTATAATTTACAGTAGGGTGTTACATTATCCCTTATTAAATATGAGTGGTACCCAGAGTTCTCTGTCCTGTGTAACTCAGCTTGTGTCCTTGTACCTTTATATAGACACATAACTACTCAGTGACATATAATATACTTGTAATTTACAGTAGGTGGTGCATTATCCCTTATAATACACACAGACTAACCTGTACAACCCAGCCTGTGTCCATGTTCCTTTTTATGGACACAGAACTCCTCAGTGATGTATAATATCCTTATAATTTACAGTAGGGGATACATTATCCCTTATAATACATGAGTGGAACCTAGAGTTCCCTGTATAACTCAGTCTGTGTCCTTGTACCTTTATATAGACACAGAACTCCTCAGTGACTTAGTAATATCCTTATAATTTACAGTAGGGGACACATCTCTTATAATACACAAGTTGTACCCAGGGTTTCCTGTATAACTTAGCCTGTCTCCTTGTACCTATATATGGACACAGAACTCCCCATCTTTATTACGTTGCCAATGAGAAGCTTAGCTTCTTGCAGAGCACGTCTTTTGATTGGCTTTGTTTCTGTTGGACCCAAAGATGCAGACATGACCAAGGCCACTCTTACGGATTTTGTCCCTCTTTAGGATTTCCAAATGTTGGGAGGTATGCAAAATTACAGTATATATATTGATACCAGGAACTCTTAATATTTTTTAGTTTTAAAAACTTATCCAGCCCATATTTAAAGCTGTTCAATGAACTTACCATTAAAGCAATATCTAGGAGACTATGGTAGATTAAAAGCAATTGTGTGGAATTTGAAAGGGATTAAGCCTAAACACATATAAAATCAGCATATTGCAAGGCTATATAGCATTTTATTATAGACATAATGTATGGCTAAATTGAAAGTAATGCAGCCTACATCATGCTTCTAATGTAAATTCCAACCAGCCTTACAGAGTGTAGATTTTATATGTGTGTGTCTTAAAGGGAAAATGACAACTTGGCTGCCATCATAGGGTCTAGTAGGTACACAATAAATTAACGAAAAAGGGAAAGTTGAAGTATAAACGTTGAATTTGGCTTGAAAGGCCACATTTTGGAATGGAATGTGTGTTTGTGCTGCAGATTGCACAATGATGG
Source organism: Hymenochirus boettgeri (assembly GCA_019447015.1). Lineage (NCBI taxonomy): Eukaryota > Metazoa > Chordata > Amphibia > Anura > Pipidae > Hymenochirus > Hymenochirus boettgeri. The sequence goes on along the minus strand of CM033469.1, from coordinate 67,904,339 downwards.
CAATGATGAGGACATTTGTATTTTACTTACCCATTAAATATAGGTGTCACATGAATGAATGGGTAGGTCAGTTGGTGTGTGTACCTGTGTCAGGTTGGAAGTAAAAAAAACAAAACTTTTTTGATTATAGATCAAAATGTGTTTTTTGACTATAGTTACCCTTTAAGTATGGCTGCCACAGTAATAGAGAGGTAGGTTAGTAGGTGTGTGTACCTGTGTCAGGTTGGGCGTTAAACTATGATGATTGGTCGAAATTTGCTTTTTGACTATAATTTTCCTTTAAGTATGGTGCCACGGAAATGGAAGTGTAGGTCAGTAGGTGTGTGTACCTGGGTCTGGTTGAAGGGTTCTTTTTTGTGTTTACAACCATAAAACTAACTTTTATTGAGGATATATCAAAAAATAGTTTTTTTCAACTTTATTTACCCTTTAAGTATGACTGTCAAAGGAATAGAATTGTAGGTCAGTGTACCTGTGTGAGGTTGGGAGTATGTGTTTTTGCATGTATGACCATTTAACTAACTTTTATTGAGGATATATCAAAATTAGTTTTTTTTACTTTATTTACCCTTTAAAGGGCATGTCCACCCCTTTTTAAAAAAAATTCTGTAGTGTAGGGCTCCCTCACCCACCCCCAACCGCTATAGTACTTTACAAAATAACTACTTACTTTGCCTCTTTCCCCTGACATTCTGTCACAGCCCTCTGCCGGACCAGCACCTGCATCCGTGATTGGCTTAGAGGCAGCCAATCACGGATGCAGCTTCTGGCAGTACAGAACGCTGAGGGGCAAAGTAAGTAGTGATCGGGAGAGTTATTTTACAAAGAACTATAGCGGTTGGAGGTGGGTGAGGGAGCCCTACACTACAGCAAAGTGATTTGGAGTTAGGGGGAGGGAGAGGGAAACGGGAGGGAGAGGGGGAGGGCTGCATTGCGCATGGCAAACTTGCATGGATTTAGGAGGCATAGATCTTGTCAAACTAACTTGCTTGGCTTTTATGAGGAATAAAAATTTAGACTCTGGCATAGCAGTAGATTTAGTTTACTTGGATTTTGCAAAGGCTTTTGATACAGTCCCCCATAGGCGACTAATGTATAAGATGAGGTCTGTTGGTCTGGGGAGTTAATTTGTACATGGATAGAAAATTGGTTAATGAATAGGATGCAGAGAAGAGTTGTAAATGGGGCTTCATCATTATGGACTAAAGTTCTAAGTGGGGTGGCACAGGGTTTTGTGTTGGGGCCGCTTCTATTTAATCTATTTATTAATGATTTGGCAGTGGGTATTGTCAGAAAGGTTTCTGTGTTTGCTGACGACACAAAACTTTGTCGACCAATAAATACTTCAGAGGATATGCAATTGTTGCAGGGGGATCTAGATAGATTGTCACATTGGGCTGCTAAGTGGCAGATGAGATTCCATGTTGAGAAATGTAAGGTGATGCAAGGGATCTTGGAGTTTTGGTGGATACCAAACTTAAAGGTAGCAAGCAGTGCCAGGCAGCAACAGCCAGAGCCAGCATGGTATTGTATTGTATAAAGAGAGGTATTCTCCCTCTTTACAAAGCATAGGTAAGGCCTCATTTGTAATTTGCAGTGGGGGAGCTTGAGTATGAAGAGAGACTGGAAAAGTTACAATTATGTACGCTGGAGAAAAGCGCTTGCGTGGGGATATGATTACTGTGTATAAATACATCAACGGGCCATACAATAAACTATCTGGGGCATTGTTCACCAATAGAACATGTCAGAGGATACGAGGACATCCCTTAAGACTTGAAGAAAAAAGGTTTAGGCTTCAAGTTCGGAAAGGGTTTTTCACTGTGAGAACGGTAAAGCTATGGAACTGTCTTTCAGTGGAAGTTGTTATGGCAGGTTCATTGGTCAGTTTCAAAAGCTGGATGAGTTTCTGCAAACAAGGAATGTTGCAAGTTACTGGTATTGATTCATAAAGTAGAGTTGATCCAGGGAAATTTCCGATTGCCACTTGGAGTCAGGAAGAAATTTTTTCCCCCTTCATAAATTTGGTGTATTTTTTTTGCCTTCCTCTGGATCAACAGTTAGGCAGGAAATGAGTATATTGCTAGATAGGTTGGACTGGATGGACGTATGTCTTTATTCAACCTCAAATACTATATTCACTATATTCATTTTACTACACTACACAGTGGGTCCAGCAGTGGGTTAAAATACAGATTTGGGGGTAGACATGCCCTTTAAGTATGGCTGCCACAGGAATGGAAGGGTAAGTCAGTAGGTGTGTTTACCCGTGTGAGGGTGGGGGTATGTGTTTTTGCATGTATGACCATATAACTTACTTTTATTGATAATTGATCAAAATACCCCCAAAATTAGAATGTAACCCACTACTGGTCCCACTCTGTAGTGTAATAAAATCCTTACCTTACATCCCTGCTCCAAATGGTTCTCCTGTAATGTCCCTCAAAAATAAGACAGGGACATTTTCCCCAGGAGTGACGCATGGACTAATTTTTTTGATACTATAAGAGCTGCTATCGGGGACGCCCAATGTTTTTATATATATTCATATTTTATTATTGGTGTTTTTGGAATAAAGTATTACTGTTGGACTTTGCACATAGCATCTGTATGGTTTTCTTTTAGATTGTAAGGGGATGCAAGACTGATGTTATATAGATGAGAGGGATATGAGTGCTATCAGAAGGCTCTTTTAGGTTTTGTTCCTATACTTTTGATCATACTATTTAGTTCGTTCCTTCAGCACCATTTAAATGTATTTTTGTACAAGCAGAGGGCCGGGACAGTAGGGAGAAATCTACCACAGAAATTAGGAATATAATAACCACACAATTAGGGCTCAAGCATTATAGATCGGCAAAACAAGAAACATTCCAAACGTAATTTAATCCTAAGGGGATGCATGTCTCTAGATGAAAGATCCATTGGGTTTCAGATCTAAGTAAAATAGCCAATCTATTGCCCCCTCTAAGTGGTCTACCAATCCATTGGATTCCCTGAAAAGAAATACAATTCAGATTATTATTATTGCAAGCAATAAAATGATGAGCAACTGTTTTTATAGCTCTCAAATGCTCACAACATCGTTGTCTGAAAGGACGACTCGTACAGCCTACATATTGTTTAAGGCACGATTTGCATGAAATGAGGTAAATAATAAAATCACTATTACAGTTAATGTATTCCTTAATCTTCTGTGTGGCACTACTTTGGAACAAAGAACCAATTGACAGATATGCACAAACAGTACAACGACCGCTGCCAAATCTGAATGTGCCTAGACTTTCAAGCCATCCACCTATAGTTTTAACAGTCTTGAAAAAGTATTAGGCAAAAGAATATCACGAACATTATTCGTTCTCCTAGGAACCATTTTATAGCTATTTCTTAAACCTTCTGTAAATGCTTATCTCCATATAGAATAGGAATATTTTTCTTTACAATCTGAATCACATCATTAAAGGGCAAGTCCAGCCCTAAAATGAAAACTTACATACAGGTAAATCACCCCCCAAAACACTAAATGTTAATAGTTTGAAATCTGAAATATATAAGTCTAACCTGAAATCCTGCACAATGTCCTGTTGACCCTGTTTCTGCTTCCTGGTTCTTCCAGTTAGTAACTGTCAGTTATGGATTTGACAGTTGACATCACAGCCAATGACTGAATGTTAATCCCCTGTCTGCCTCTTCTGAGCATGCCCAGGCTCAGTACCTGCTCAGTACAGGTTTCTAAATTGCTCAGTTTCCAGAAGCATAGCAGGCATACAGTAATGAATTCATAGGACAAACTATGACATATCAACATATTTTAAAGAGGCTATTCTTTCTAAAAGATGTTATTATGAGGGTGGAGTTGTCCTTTAAACTGACAACTAAATTTTGTGGAGAAAATTATACTAGAACCAGGGTCCTCAGAAATTTCCCATTTACATTCATGTTTCCTCTGAATCACAGACACAAAACCTGAAAACACGAGATTGCCACGTTGGCTTGATCTAGTTTTGCTTATAAGACACTTTTGTTCCTCTCTAATGTAAATATTCTTAATTCTTAAGCACCATTTACTGTATTTACCTAATAATCTTTAAGAAAATGTATTTTTTGTTTTTGCTTTATTGGTATTAACATGTGTGAAAATATCTACGTTATCATTCCATGCTACCCAACATCTTTTCAAATCCAAATTAGAAGACCCCAAGGTCCTCAAAGTACACTAAACGGGGCACAAGCACTGTTAAACAGCAAATTGAAAAGTTTTATTCATACACCTTACACAATACACCGTACACAATAAGTATACTAAATATAAATACAGTAAACAATTATTCACGAACGTGAAATTTATGGGAATACAAAGGGTATGTTTAGATATTAGAGGTGGCAACCTTAACAAGAAACTGCTACAAGCGGAAACCAAGTGGATGTTCAATTTAAATACTGTGACCCCGTTCGGTATGAATGAGGAGATCTCATATGCTTGTTATTTGTAACATATGTATCATAGGAAAAAAATCCATTCCTGTGGATTCCTCTGTATTTACTCAGGTCCCAGTCGATACAAAGTAATTTTGGGCAATATGATACACTGTTTTAAACCAACAACCTCTGGTGGAATTCTTCCATTACGACGGTGTCCATATGGCGAGGAATAGGATATTGCATTCGAGCAGCACTTCATTCGAATGAAACCCCTGTCCGGGACAGGCTGTGTGGCCGGGTGAAGATCGGTGACACCCAGTGAGGGGGCGGAGATGGTACATCACGCTAGAGGAGAGTAGCGAGTATAGAGAGCCTTGAGACACGTGGAGTCTTGAAACATCCAACACAGCCGTAAACCCGGGGGTTGTGAGTATAGTAGTACTCATATCGATTTGCAGTGTGGTGGCTTGGCCTTATTGGTACTTTGAGTCCGGGACACTTGAATCCCACACGTTTATAACTCTTGGGAGGGTCGGGAGGAGGATTCCGGGTCACTGTATTTTATAGTTGGTTCGGGGGAAGCCCGTACAGTGTATTGGGTTTTAAGAATTGTTTACTGTATTTATATTTAGTATACTTATTGTGTACGGTGTATTGTGTAAGGTGTATGAATAAAACTTTTCAATTTGCTGTTTAACAGTGCTTGTGCCCCATTTAGTGTACTTTGAGGACCTTGGGGTCTTCTAATTTGGATTTGGTAAGGTAGTATATACACTGGGAGCACCACCTCACAGGTGTTGCACAACAGCCAATTTCAGTAGCTGTGCTATTAGGATACTTGGTTGGATTTTACCCAACATCTTTTCTAGTCAGCATCAGTTACTGTATAAGAGTTATCCCAAAATATCCTTATAAACAGTAAATGTATTGGGGTTTTTTTGTATTGTATTGTTGATGATGTATTGTATTGTTTGATCTCACACATCTCTTAAAGGGTATCTCCACTGGTAAAATAATTTTTTGGAATTCAGTTTTATTGAAGGACAGGAGGTAAAGGAGCTGTGTCTTACCTCTCGTTCTTCAACAAAACCTGCAGGATCCAGGAGAGAAGATTCAGAACTTACCCAGTCTCTTGCTCCTCTGCCATATCCTCTGCCAGGTCCTCAACGGACTCTGTACTATATGTGCATGCACATCACACTTGCGCAGAATCCATAGAACTATATTTCACTAATATATTTTTATTCTAATTTCCATATTCATATTTCCATTTTCTCAAAACAGCATTGGATCTGTATACAGAATGTTTCTGACTTTTATCTGTGGTAATTAGTTAGATTAACTGGACATTTAGCCCTTGAAGACATTTCGCTAGTCATCTGACTAAAGCTCCCAATTCAAAATGATTGTACATGAATCTGTTGGCAATAAATACCCTTTAATGTGTACTAATCAGTATATAACAGCAAGATTTAAGGGACCCCCTGAATGTAAGGTGTTGATTACATTGTGGTGATCATGGAGATGACGCCCATTTCAACTGATGATTGTTCAGTGTATGGGTGCTCAGGCGAAACAGCCATTAGTTTAGGCCTTGTTAATGATCATCAACGGGGCCCTCGGCTGCCAAATCAGAAATGTACAGAGGTTTTATCTGACTTATCCTTTTGTTTCTGATATGTTTTTTATCCATTAACCTATATTAGCCCTTAAGATATTTCAGGGCTAATATAGGCTAAAAATTCACGCTTAATTTGCTCTATTAGAATTTTGCATTTGTGAGCCCCAACTCAAAGTGGTAAAACAACAGGAGGCAAAATGGGAGCAATTGGTTCATTCAATAAAGTTTCCTATATTTACTACAGGCTAATAAAGTTAATTAGCTGACAGCCAGACTGTGCTTTTATGTTAAGCAAAATCTCTGGTGTCTATAATATATCTGTTTATTAGCAAAATAAGTAGGCATGGTACAGTATATCATGGATCAACTGGACTTAAAGTTTAGTTCTTGAAGACGTTTCGCTAGTAATCCGACTGGCTTTCTCAATTCAGAATGACAGTCCTTTTCTTTTACCTTTCAGTGGACTGCTGAGTTACTGCAAATATTGTAGTTTAACAAATGCTACTTATCACATCCATGCACATGGGTATAGACTTACAGCATTGTGCCAGTGTATATTTAAGAGTAAAACCATCCTAACCTGCAGCCCAAAGCAGAATCCAAATCAATGGCTGGAGAATTATTAGGAAGCAATGGTTATAATACATAGAGCTCCAAGAGGATTTTGAGTTAAAATGTTTTTATTTATATGGTTATGTCTAGAATGTCTCAATTCCCCATCTGTAAAAATCTTGAGTAGCAAAGCAGCCCTCACCCAGTCTCCAGAAAATTGCAGAATTCTACTGGTATGTAACCACTACCTTTACAAGGATTGATCACTACTCACAACCCCATCTTTGTGGTAATGTGCAGTTGGGTGTATTTTTTTATCTGCAATGAATACTGCTGCACAGAGACACAGACTATCTCCTCTCTGGGTCCCATTGTTTCCTAGGTCCCCTGTGGGTTTTAAAATCCACTTTGGGCTAGATATGATATTTATCATTGTGCTTGTGACCTAGAGACACAAGCACAATGATAAATCTTTGATTGTGGAGCACTTGTTGACATAGGTGTGTAACAGGATCTCATATGATTGGATGAAACTAATTATAAAGTGCTGTGGGCTAAAGTGCTGTATAAGAAATAAAATATAATACGATAGGAAATGTAATTTTTAAAAATTTTTAAATGTAAAATATAACATTGTTCTAAAAACACTGTAAAACATAAAGGGCCTGATTTATAAAAGAGTGATATGCATTGAAAAGTCATTTTCAGAAGAGAATTAAACACAGCACTTAGTAAATATTGCATCGGTTGAACACTGCATTGTTTTTCCAACAATAAATACTGCCATGTGTACTTACAATTAGTAAATAAGAGGGTTTTTTAAATAATGGCAGAAATTGTGACCTAATTAAAACAGCAGTTTGCTAATGGCCCTGGTATTTACTGTTGGTATTTTAAATTTGCGGTATAGACTATAGTTTTCTAAATGTCCAATTTTTTTTTTTTTTAACTAAGAGTTCCTTCAACTTGGCGAATAATTATTAACTGGCTTTAGAAATGTTCTCCATAGTTTTACATTAGTGAATGCATTTTAAAGGGGAGTTAACACTTAAAAAAGCATTGGGTTTAAATTTAACCCCTTTAATGCTTTTGGCCAAAGGCGTTAACATTTTCTTTAAAGGTCTGAGAGTATCTGAGGTTATTTGTTTTATTTAAAACCTGTGGGGGATTTGATTCTGTACCACACATCTATAAATAGTGCCCAACGTGAGATACGAGAGTCACACATCTTCATTCTTTAATGAAATGGAAACAAAACTTGTTTTTTTTTACTATATCTTCTATATACAGTTCACGGCATCATCCACCACTGTTATATGGCTGTTACATATAAATATTTGTTTTAGCTTTTCCTTATAAGGTCATGCTTATGGGAAAAATATAAGGAAATGTTAACCTACTGTTCCTATGTAATGCAATGAGAGGCATAACCACTATATAGATAAGTTTAGAAGTATGTAATGTGTATAGATTGGTATAATGTAGGTTGTGAGAAGTATTGACTATTATATAAGTAGGAATAAGTAAAGGATATGAAGGAAATGATAAGTTAAAGATATATATATATATATTTGTATAAGTTGAATTTAAGTAAGTTACGTATAGCTGTATCATAGAAATCTCCCTATATAAGATGGTATAAGCTAGCTAGGATAGTGTGCTCGGAAAACATTCTTGCTTGAATATATATATATGTGTATCTAAAACCAGTAGGTGGGCACACTCCTTTCTTGAGAGAATATACAAATGTTGATGCACACATGGTCTTCTTCAAACGGTTTTAATTATAAAAGTGCAATTCTGTGCAAAGAGCAATGTTTTGGCCTTTTTTCTATGGCCTTTCTCAATGAGCATTTTAAGGAAACAGCTTTTGAAGATTAATGACATATTAAAAAAATGTTGATTGGATTTTTGCATTGAATAGAGTATTTTCTTATGATTATCTAGTCACTCCCCATTTATATTAATTGTTAATACAAATCAGTCATTTTGCAGAGTATTAGTAATTAACACAAAAGCTAGAATATCAATATTACTTGACTCTAGAGTTGTGTGTATTTCACTGGCTGTGCTGCTGGTGTTATAATCTGTTCGCAGGATATTAATGTATTGACATTTCTATAAAGATCTCTTACATTATTCCTCATTATGATAATGATTCTGAAGATGAGCATGCTGGGATTTAATTGGTTTGCAAAAAGCAACCTAGCATCCTTGAAAACATTTTAAACATTGAAAAGTCTGAAAATGAGATAAGATCATGACCCCAGAAACATTATTGATTACAAACATGATTTGGTAATGATTCGAAGGCAGGAAAAGATATTGGTTTGGATGGGGAAAAAATACATCTTAATAAACTGATGTACCAGAAATTAAATGCATTTCAAAAAACAAGTAAATAAGAACCCATAGAAATTTTAAAGTATAATATTAAAATATTACTATAATAGCATTATCCAGCATTATTTGTTTTTGACTAGTTTGTTTTCTAATCACTAAAACCATTTTATTGCAAAACAAGTAACATCATAGCATATTAGTACAACGTCTTAAATCTGTAGAATCCTTGATCAGTTGGGAATTTATAAGTTTAATGTTCATTTGATAGCCCTTCCTGAGCCCAATCAAGCATCCACATTTATTCATGTTGCTTGTGTGGATATCCGGATAATTTTCACTTTTTTTATATAATTGCATTGAATATCAGTTCTTCTCTTATTCTAACATTGAAACATTACTGTTAAAAATAAAAAAATTACAGGGCAATGCAATAAAAAAACCTGATGCAATAACATTTTAGTTTAAAAAATGCCTACCCCTTAACACATTCACACCTAAATAAATTTGTGAGATAAAAAAGAATTAAAATATTAACTGTAAAGCAAGTAATTTTAAATAACATGATATGCTGCAAATGGTGTTGCAGGGGATCAAAAAAGGGTAGATAGAGACTGAACCATCCCTTCAACAACCAGCACCCCCATGCATGTGCCTACTGTGCCCAATGTAAATCTGGCCCTGGCAAAACTATATTATCAGGATGTAAAACCACCATAAAAAGGCACCTTACTTAACCCTCCCCATGTTGCAGTAGCTGTTGAAGGGATTATGGCATCATGGGAGAGGTTAAGTCAAGGTGTGCACCATCATTTTTTTGCATCGCCTTATTCATTTTTTAAATATAATGTCAATGTATTTTTTAAAAGAAAAAAACAGTGAAGCAGAATCAGCTGATATTTAAAGGGCACTGTTGTTAGATCCCTGTAGCGGCATGTTCCACCTATTCTGCCATAGAATCACAACTTATATAAACAGGATTTCTAAATGCTGGAATCACATTGATATTGATATTTTCATTTGTCCTATTAAAGTGCCACGGTTCGCTAAGTACATTGTCGTGGTGAAAAGAGGAAATTTACCACTGCACATTGCCGTGGTGATTCTTTTCTCTGGGAAAACTATTGTTTATAAATACGACAGTAATGGGGATTATTTTACACCAATGTGTGTCAGTTATAAAATGAGGAAGTTAATGGACCTTTATAAATATGCCCCTAAGCATAGAGGCTAAATGATAATTCCTACAACTCAAATGTATGTTTTAACCTGGTTAAAATTTTTCACAAAAGCTGCTTTAAGCTCAGGCCCAAGTATCAGTGGCTTGACTTTCAGCCAGAATTACTGTTTTACCAAAAGAATTTAATAAGGTACTGAGCAGACCAGTCAAGTTACACACATTCATATAATGTAATGATATGCTTGGTGCATTATGATTTATCTGTATTGGATTTCAAGGGTCTAGCCCAAACCCTGACTACAGGCTCAGATCATTATTCCAGCACAAACAAATATGTACAGCTAGAACTTGCAGACTGCAGACTGCAAATTTTCTTGTATAGTTATGTATACCGTATATACTCGAGTATGAGTCGAATTTTTAAGGCTATAAAGTTAGCCTGAAAACCTAACCTCGACTTATACTCGGGTCAAGTCCTAATTTAAGGTCCTAAATTGAGGATAGTAACCAGTAGGTGGCGCTGTGTTAACCTGCATAAAAAGTTACAGGCGCTGAAATGCCTTTACACTTCCTGCTTCCTGTAGTCTGGCTGCTGGACTCACTAAGCACTGTCACTGCTCATCTGGATGCTGTAAATCTGATGGGTCTCCTCAGTTTGGGGCATAAAACAGCTGCTAGTTCAATGCAAAGGAAAGCTTGAAACTACAACACTCAGGTGACATTTTTAACTATTGGGGTCAGGGTGCCCTTTACAATATGGGTGTAAGGAGAATTGTAAATGATGGTAAGCTTAACAACAAAGCCTGCTGGGAGTTGTAGTTTCCAAATATCTGGAGTGCCAAGGAATTGTGAGTTACTGGTACTGGATGTGACTATTACTGTATGGGATTCATGTATGGGAATTCTGCTGTCCATTTAAAGGGCAACTAATGTCTACCCTCAGCTTATACTCAAGTCAATCAGTTTTTATACATTTTTCAGGTAAAAATAGGTACCTCAGCTTATACTCGAGTATATATGGCAGTATTTGAGGTTGAATAAAGACATACATCCATCCAGTCCAACCCATCTAGCGATACTCATACTCAAAATATATCAGGGCACAAGGCTGCATAAATACCCACATGGGTCAGAGGAGCTCACATTATAATGATATAATCAAAGGACAAGAGAAAGAAAGTACCTGGCACTGAAGAATAGTGTCAAAAAATAGTAAAATCCCTTTATTAAGTACAACACAGACGAGGGTAGTCATACAGACAAAAAAGTGCAGTGCAAGTCATTAAAAACACTTAAAACCAATAGGAAGGCATTCCCCACTAATATAAATAAGTGGCATAGATAAGTAGTGCTAGATACAGGCATCTAACAATAGATAACTCATCTGTCCATGGTCCCCTAGATTAGTGATGTCCCAGTTTGCAGAACCGAACCCAGATCCGCAGCAGATTTACCTTGTTCGCGAATGGCAGATATCGCGGATTTTCTGGTTTTCTGCCTTCCTATCTTTTCCGAACCGCATTTTCGAAAATTTTCGAAATTACGAGGATTTCTCGTATTTTAGAAAATTTGAGAAATCCTTGTAAATTCAAAATTTCGCGGATTTTTCACACTTTTGGATGGAGCAACCCACATTTTCGGGTCTGTATTTTCGAAGAATCCTCGTATTTTCGAGCAGATCTAATGAAGTTTATTATTTGGTGTCTGTAATAGCAGATTCCATTGATTTTATTGTATTGGTAACTTCTGTTTTCTCCCCTTGATCCTGTATTTGCTTTGTCATGTGGCTCAAGTGCCATAACCACAACAGGACAATGTCCTTCCCTCCATAAATGTTGTAAAGCCAGCAGGCGCTCTGATAAGGAGGACAATTTGACTCTTGTGTCCACTATGAGTCTATCTAATGGGAGTTTATAACACCAGGTTTTCAATAATCGCCTTAACTTGGCTTGTGCGGCAACTACCATGACGATACCATTCAAAATGGATTCTAGTAGACAAGAGAATCACGTGGGACCTTAGGGTATCCCAGAAACCCACTTTAAACTGTTATACCAATGTACGTATTGTTGATGTGTCATGTTTGGTCTTGTTAGTTTGGTAAATTCATGAGATTGATTAATATTAGGGTATAAAGAATGTAAGATGTTTATTATCCAAGGTATGTGTACTGACAGCATTGTTAGTTTTTTGAGTGGCCCATACTGATGGTAATAAAGTTTTGGACATACCCTGAGCCCATGATTGGCAAAGAAAGCTTGGGTACCACCCTGTGTCAGGGGTAGATAATGAGATGCACAACAATGGAAAGGGTTCGTCATAACACCTTAGGAAACATCTAGCCAACCGGACTGACCATACATTGGCTTTCTTCAAGAACTATTATTTGGACCATATTCAGATTTACAAGATTCCAGACTCTGCTCACGGACTATCAGATGCCATTTATCTCTTAAGTATACTTTCTTTTACCCCATTCTATCCTCAATTGTGTGTTACCATTTTTAGGTTCAGTAAGTTAATTTAGTTTTTCTGTATATTTTGTTTTGCACTCTTTTGTTACTTTTAATAAATGATACAAAATCATTTATAGGCTAATTGTCTTATTCTGAGTATATCCCAAAATGAACCTGTGTCTCTGAAGTTACGCTACTATAGAAGAAGTATTGTTTAGGTATATATATATATATATATATATATATATATATATATATATATATATATATATATCTGTATAAAGTAATAGATGTGGATAACCCCATAGATATATTTAAATAGGTCCTTCCCCTATTTTTATGAAGGTGGTGGCAGCAAGTATATAGATATTAAGTAATATTAATTGTGTGCTATATTGCTTTGTTCACTTAACCCTCCTGGTCTGTTCTGTTTCATCCGCCTATTGGTTGCTTGGAGTGTGTTTTCCGGTAACTGAAAGGTGGATAACCATTGCGGTTCGGAAAGGTTCGGGACAATTAGTGGCAGCGGTGGGATATTTGGTGTTTATATTCAGAATCTCTAATACAGTGTTAACTAATTAACACTGTAGAGCAGAACCCAAGTTCTGTGGTCAACAGCCGGTGCATTAGGATATATACTGAACTGGTAGACACACTGTGCCCTTCCCCAAAATATTTTCTCTACTTTTTTCTACTTGGCAAAATGTCTGAATCCATGGATCATAATGAGTCAGGATAACTTAATCGTTTGCCAAAGCAGACACATTGATTCATATCGGAAAAAGAAAGAGGAGCTGATTCGTGAGTTGAGCCTATTGCAAGGACTGTATCCCCTGTACCAAGGCATAACCCTGCAGCTACAGAGTCTCCTCAGCTCCAGGCAGTGTTGCAAAAGGTTAAGCGACACTAACCCTATAGAGTATCTGCAATTTCTGGAATGCCAGTGTCAGCAGCAAGCTGAGATGGAGGAGCGGCGGGCAGAACGACAATATTAACTGGAGATGGCCAAACTGCGCCAGTCCGACCACAGTTCATCACCAAGTTCTCCTGGAGGAGGAGGAACAAGTTCACCAGTGAGTCACAAATTTAAATTTGCAGCTATGGAAAAGGATACAGACATTGATTTGTTTTTACGCTCTTTTGAGAGAGCCTGTCGTCAGTATTGTCTGCCTCAGGAGGATTGGGCCAGACATCTGACTCCACACCTGCGCTACAAAGAGCTGGATGCTTTTACAGAGTTACCCGGGAAAAGTGATAATGATTATGGAGCTATCAATTCTGCTATCATAGCCAAGTACCAGTTGACCCTAGAGGTTTATCGCAAAAGGTTCCGGACCATACAAAAAGGATCCACAGACTCTTTTTCGGATGTCACCAGCACAATGAACTCAGACACCACATTCCGACAATGAACTCAGAACCTCACCAACAATTCTTATGGAGCCCTGGAGGATCTTATGGTAAAAGATCAGTTTTTACATGTGGGAAACCCAAGTCAGCAACCGCTGCTGCTTACCGGGCGGATAACTTCATTGCAACCCGTGTGCCGGACACACACAGAACATCGTCCCAGGGATGGAGAGGAGGTAAACCATTTACTCCTCCAGTCCCTGTGAGCCATCCACCCCAGAGACTGAGGGCATCTGAGGATTGCGCGTGTTACAATTGTCACCAGCCGGGACACTTCAAATACTCCTGTCCAGCACTAAAGAGGGCACCACCAGCAACTAACCAGGAGCAGGCTAGAACCCCATCTACACATAGAACATCAACTGTTCTGTGTGCCACTAGCAAGGAAATCCACCACTACACTCAAAATCACTAGTTGGTTAAGGTGAACGACCAGATTGTTACTGGCTTCAGGGATACAGGAGCAGACGTCACTTTGGTTCACTCTAACCTTGTTGCAAAAGAAAACATCATCCCAGATAAGCACCTGACCCTCACTGCAATAGGGGGCACCCTTTCTAACATCGCCCAGGCCTGAGTGAAAATCGACTGGGGGGTTGGAAAGCAAGAGAAAATAGTGGGAATTTTGCATGATATCCCTGTCCCAGTGTTGTTGGGGACAGATTTAGGCACATTAGTGGCCCATTATCAAACCGCCCAAAGCTTCCCAGAGTCCCAAGGGGGAAGATTTACCCACACAAAGGTACTGTGCAACCGTGAGTTAGAACCGCAGGGAAAAAGGGGTTTGACAGGACCTAGTTCAGAGGAGGTATCTGGGGTAAATGTGCAACCTAATAATCATGGTGTATCTAACATTAAGTCTGTAACTGTGGATAGTAATGCATGCATAGATAGTGTTAAGAATGCCCAAGATTGTGATTGTAATGTTGTACCTGTATTAGCGGTTACTCGCAGTGCTGCTAGGATCCTGTGTTCAGTATTAGCAGAGGGAGTCCAAGACCTCTCTTCCAACTCCGACCCCAGATATGTTAACCATCAGCAGTTGATCTCGTATAATTCGTGCCAACCGTCTGAATCGGATAGTGCCGCTTTTGTTCAGGCTCTACACAGCGACTCCAGTCTGGAGTCACTCAGAAAACAGGCTTCTGAGCCACTTGCAAAGGGGGCTGCTTTCAAGGTATATTGGGAAGGTGGCAAATTGTACAGTGAGCAAGTACAACCTACCACACATGACACTGGTATGAAGCCCAAATGGCTTGTTGTACCAAGTGCCTTCCGGGGGCATGTGCTGAAGTCCGCACATGATATTACCTTGGCTGGGCACTTGGGTATTCACAAGACAATAGACCGTCTTCGAATGTATTTTTATTGGCCTGGGATATGGACCGATGTGATTAACTACTGTCGGTCGTGTGCAGTTTGCCAGAAAGTAAAGAAGGCCGGGGATACTTGCAAGGTTCCCTTGTATCCACTACACGTCATTGAAGAGCCCTTTAAGCGGATGGCAGTCGACATAATCGGGCCACTGCCCATCGTTAGCAGCTCTGGTAAAAAGTACATTCTCACTGTGGTGGATTATGCCACATGCTATCCAGAGACGGTAGCACTCTCCTCCCTATGTGCAGACAAAGTAGCGGACGCACTACTCTCCATTTTCTCGTGAGTAGGATTTCTTGCAGAGATGCTTTCTGACCAGGGCCCGCAATTTATGTCGGACCTTATTGAGGCTCTTTTTGAAAAAATACAAATGACGCACCTTGTTTCCAGTCCCTACCATCCCCAGACCAATGGCCTGTGGTACACTGAAGCAGATGCTATCGACATTCTTTGAGTCACAGTGAAAGGACGGGGAGCAATACCTGCCCTATTCGTTATTTGCATACAGGGAAGTGCCACAAGCATCCACAGGGTTCTCACCGTTCAAACTCCTGTATGGAAGGGATGTCCAAGGGCCCCTCAAATTGATCCGTGAAACATGGGAAGGCAAGGGTGATCCCATAGACTTCTCGGTAATTGATTATGTTCTAAGGTTCAGGGACCAAATGGAGTCCTTAGTGGAAGTAGTGGCCTAGGACAAACAAAAAAGGTGGTATGACCGGCATGCCAGAAACTGGTTCTACGAGGTAAACAACAAGGTGTATGCACTGCTTCCTGTAAAGCAAAACAAGTTGCAGGCCGCATGGGAAGGGTCCTACGCTATTGTCAAAAGGGTAACGTACCTAGTAAGCATGGGAGGTAGGAAACAGAAAAGTGTCCATGTAAACATGCTGAAAGCCCATAGAGATAGAACCCAGTTTGTTCTACCAGTGTGTAGTCAGCGACACCGTACAGTGTCTGATGGCGGTACATTCTAATGTCTGATGGTGGTACAATGTCTGATGATGGTACATTCTAATGTCTGATGGAGATATATTCTAATGTCTGATGGTGGTACATTCTAATGTCTGATGGTGGTACATTCTAATGTCTGATGGTGGTACATTCTAATGTCTGATGGTGATACTGTACACTCTAATGTCTGATAGTGATATATGCTTTTTTCCCGATATAGCATTTGATGGCAGCACACATATCACCAATTTTTCCAACACTTGTGCTTATGATTAAGTGTTATCATAAAAAACAATTATATTAATCATAAAAAGAGAGTTAATTGTGACATTTCTTAAAGACAATAATAAATAAAAAGTGCTATTACATCATCCAATGAGCACTGTTTACAATCGGAGATTCCATAAAAGTTCTTATCGTTTAAAATGGTGCTAATTTTGCCCCAACCAATCAGAACTTGTGTAACATTTAAAAGCTAACATCTGATTGGTTGGGGCAAAATTAGCACCATTTTAAACGATAAGAACTTTTATTGAATAACCCCCTATATCTATCAAGTGTCTGATGGGGACACGTTCCAATGTCTGATGGGGACACGTTCCAATGTCTGATGGGGACACGTTCCAATGTCTGATGGGGACACGTTCCAATGTCTGATGGGGACACGTTCCAATGTCTGATGGGGACACGTTCCAATGTCTGATGGGGACACGTGCCAATGTCTGATGGGGACACGTGCCAATGTCTGATGGGGACACGTGCCAATGTATGGGAGGACAGCTGCCAACGTCTGATGGGACACGTGCCAATGTCTGATGGGGACACGTGCCAACGTCTGATGGGGACACGTGCCAATGTCTGATGGGGACACGTGCCAATGTCTGATGAGGACACGTGCCAATTTCAGATGGGGACACGTGCCAATGTCTGATGGGGACACATTCCAATGTCTGATGGCGACACGTTCCAATGTCTGATGGCGACACCGTACAGTGTCTGATGCGGTACATTCTAATGTCTGATGGTGGTACAATGTCTGATGATGGTACATTCTAATGTCTGATGGGGACACGTGCCAATGTCTGATGGGGACACGTGCCAACGTCTGATAGGGACACGTGCCAACGTCTGATGGGGACACGTGCCAACGTCTGATGGGGACACGTGCCAATGTCTGATGGGGACACGTGCCAATGTCTGATGAGGACACGTGCCAATTTCAGATGGGGACACGTGCCAATGTCTGATGGGGACACATTCCAATGTCTGATGGCGACACGTTCCAATGTCTGATGGCGACACCGTACAGTGTCTGATGGCGGTACATTCTAATGTCTGATGGTGGTACAATGTCTGATGATGGTACATTCTAATGTCTGATGGAGATATATTCTAATGTCTGATGGTGGTACATTCTAATGTCTGATGGTGGTACATTCTAATGTCTGATGGTGGTACATTCTAATGTCTGACGGTGATACTGTACACTCTAATGTCTGATAGTGATATATGCTTTTTTCCCGATATAGCATTTGATGGCAGCACACATATCACCAATTTTTCCAACACTTGTGCTTATGTTGCTTGTCTTATAGTTTGTGTAAAATGTGTCAGAACTAGAGATGGCCGAACTTATGAAAGTTCGGTCCGTTTTCGAACTTTCGAACTACATGGAAAGCCAATAATAATATAGAATAATAAAGAACATAAAAAAGTGATACCCTCTCGGTTATGGCAAACCAAGGTTAGTGAGAATTAAAATGTACAAATTTTATTATGTATACATTCAAATTTAAAAAATGACAAAAAAGTTAAAATCCAAAAGGAGAGTACTCTTGTTCCAGATATTCACCAGATAGTGGTAGGAGGTGGACTTACGCTCAGTCCCTCTAAATCCTACCAAATATTATAGAGTGGGAGAATTCTCTCCACTACAATGTCCATCCGTGTACAGAGGCACTCAATAACTCAATGGTGCTAGTATAGCCTCACACAGATTTGGTGAGCTGGATCCTGAAATACAGAACCAGTACCCCCCAATCTGAATAAAAACGGGTTGTATGAGACCAAATAGTAAGCTCAGGCATGCGGCAGTTTCAGATGCTCAGAAATAGCCCAGGTGTCTGGATTATGCCCCTCTTCCTATAAACATGGTAAGAAGGGTCCGACACCTAAATCAGCTATTGCAAGGTCCATACATGTTAAAAGTATACACAAAGAGAAACCCCCTGACACATTTCATCCTTACAAACAGGACTTAGTCATAGGTAAAGGGGCCTTGGTTCTGGGCGCCTTAAATACATGTAACTGGCGACCTGCCCTATCAGAATGGTTCTTTCATTAACCAATACGGAATGAGCTGGAGGCAAGACACACCCCCGCTTCACCCCCCTCCACAATCAGGAGGATTTAACTAAAAAATTGCTGAAATGTCAAGAAATAATGAACTGTCACCTACAATCTGTAGTGGCTGGATAGTGTACTGGTTAAAAGCATCGCCTTTGTATGGGAGACCAGGGTACAAATCCTGACTAGGGGCAGTAACTTTTGGAGTTTTTGATGGAGTATCGTGTATCCATTAGCAGCATGTCATTTGAATATAATGACATGGCTAATCCTTCTCTCTCCTGCTGTTTAGTAATGGAGACTCCACACTATTTGGGATGTCGTACTCAGTGAGCCCTTTTCCTGTCTATAATGCAATAATCGACGTTTGCGTCTCGTTGCCCCTGTCTCTCTAGTTACCAATTAGAGGCTAACACTTCCCCTTTAAATCGACCCTTTCTGTTGCAGTACCCCACCTACCAATATGATATGCTATGAACATGGTTATGTCAGTAGCATAGCCCAGAGTGATTATGGAGATTCGATCCCAAGACTGGAGCCTATACACATTGGCACCATCTTGGTGTTACTACATTGGGCATTGCAACTGTGTTTCAGCATGAATGGATAATCATTTGCGGCGGAACGATACAAGTTGAGACTTGAGGCACACTCATCGGTACTATTGACACTATTTGTGTGTAACTACATCTGACATTTCAACTTTGTTTCAGCAGTAATGGGCAATTATGTGCGGTAGAACAATACAATAAAATTCTAGTTACAGATGGCTCTAGTTGATATATGACAGAAGGTTACTATGTTGCGGATCGCTCATAGATCAGCAGGAAAAGAAAGGAAGGAAAAGGAATAAAGAGAAAAGAGAGAGCAATGGAAGAGAGGAAGAGGGGGGGAAAAAAAGTTACTGCTCCCATGTCAAAGGCGATGCATTTAACCAGTACACTATCCAGCCACTACAGATTGTAGGTGACAGTTCATTATTTCTTGACATTTCAGCAATTTTTTAGTTAAATCCTCCTGATTGTGGAGGGGGGTGGTGCGGGGGTGTGTCTTGCCTCCAGCTCATTCCGGATTGGTTAATGAAAGAACCATTCTGATAGGGCAGGTCGCCAGTTACATGTATTTAAGGCGCCCAGAACCAAGGCCCCTTTACCTATGACTAAGTCCTGTTTGTAAGGATTAAATGTGTCATCCGTTATGTCCCTTAGCTAATGCATGTGTCCAGAACCGCTGGCTAAAAACATGCAATATAGCTTAATATATAGAGCCAATAATCTGACCTGTAGACCCAACGTGTTTCGATCTTGTTAGATCTCGTCACTGCAAGATATCATAGTAACCATAGTAACTGTTTTTTTGTTTTTTTTAATTCCATTTCCTATCCTGGAGTCATTTGACCATGCAAAAAAAGTGCAAAAGGTTACAGATCTTAATCCTTTCTCCTGACCTGACTTAACCTTTTGATTCAATTTCTTCTGCAGCTTATTTGCTTTCTGTCTCCAGTCCTTACTTCAATAACAACAAATCCTATCAGTCTTTACTCTATATTTATCATGATCTCTTCTTCATGTCCAATTGCCTATTTTAAATAACTGTTTTCGATTATTGGGGGAACCAAGTTATATATTTGCTCACAGGTAAATCAAAGCACTGGCTTACATTCGTAGATATGTATGTTAAACCCCTTTGTTGTACATCGAAAGCTCATCACTGTGTTATCCCTTTGTGAAACATGAGAGAGAGAATGGCAAAAGGTTGTTTGATTTTATATTGCTTTTAATGTTGAAAGATTTTCTTGTTTCCCAGAATCCTTTGGGGGTGGTACCCTGGGAAATTAGAGAAAGTGATTACTTGGCGTAAAAATTTAATTATTATTATTGATTTGTATAGTGCCAACACCTTCCCTGGCGCTATACAATTACATAGTCATACATATTACATACACAGGTAATACATAATATACGGTAAGTAAACAGAGTGATGAGTTTCTTTCAGCAATACTGTAATACAATAGGAGATGTTATTGAGTTGGAGACGACAGGAATTGGCAAGCGAATTGACATGGCGTTTCAAGGAAAGATCGGAGGAGGTGGCAAACTCTTGCGCCAGCGTTGTTTGGCTATACGGGATTGCCTTTTCAACTTTTTAATCTGATCCGTAAACCATGGTTGTGGGTTCTTGCGACTAAGGTGACTGGTGGATAAGGGAGCAACAGAGTTAAGGGCACTGGAAACCGTGGTATGGTAGTGGACAGCTGCAAGATCAGGGTCAGAGAAGGAGGGCATTGAGAAGTTGTTGCAGGGGGACAGAGAATGAATGAGGGTCAAGATTACACAGGTCCCTGCATCTGTACACTTGTTTGATAGGGGTTACAGCCGGGACAGATGACACAAGATTAAATTTGAGAAGATGATGATTGGATAGGGGAAAGGGAGAGTTGGAGAAACAAGATACGGAGCAGAGGCGGGTGAAGACCATATCCAGCGTGTCCAATACAATGGGTCTAAGCAGAGGACCATTGAGTAAGGCCAAGGGAGGACGTAAGAGAAGTTAAGTGGCAGCAGAGGTATTGATATCAATGGAGATATTGAAATCCCCTAAGATAATTGAGGGGATGTCAGTGGATAGAAAGTAGGACAACCAAGCAGAGAAGTGGTCGAAGAAAGAGGTGGTCAATAAATAACCGTAATCTGTAGGGGTGTAGGAGAGTAAACAAGGACTGAGTGGGACTCAAAATATAGACCGGAGAGGGCTGGTAAGGGCGTGATGGGTTTGAAAGTACAGCCCTCAGAGTGAAGAATACCAACTCCCCCACCACATTTATTATTGGGTGTGGCTGAAGTGTAGGCCACCATGTGAGAGCGTGGTGGGTGAGACAGAGGGTGACAGCCATGTTTCGGTAAGACCAAGAAATGTAAAGTGGTTAGAGATAAATAGGTTGTGTATGTGTGCAAGTTCATTTCAAACAGACCGTGTGTTCCACAGGGCCCCAGATATAGAAGCAGGGGGAAGGGAAATGAGAGGTACTTTAGTGATATTGCATGTGTTTAGGGTACGAGTGGATGAAGGAGCATTATGCACAGTAGACATTAGGATGGGGATGGGTTGATCATACAGGTGCGGTATGGGAGTGGGGCCGGGATTAGGGGAGATATCACCAGCTGCAAGTAGAAGCAGGAGAGAGAACGAGAGGAGGTGAGAGAAGGATTTAAATGGGCCGTGCGTTTGTCTTGTAGTGGAGGAAGCTGGGGGGTGTTTGACAATGGAAAGGAGTTCATGGTGGGTAAGGAGGGGAGAGGATAAAATGGAGGGTGCGATGTAAATAGACTTACCAACAGTGGGGTGTTGCAGTGAGGTGATGGAGCTGAGTAGGTAGGTAACCAGGCAGGTAAGGAGCAAGGTTATATGGAACATGATGATGGGGTAATAATACAATGGGGAGGGTTCAATGATCTGATCCAAATGAGCAGAGTTCAGTGTCAGGGCACTTCAGGTTACTTCTGGTTGAACTCTGGTGTTAATTCAGCCATACACTAAAATGCTGCACTTGGGAAAAGGTTGCAGAATGTGACAAAGGTCAGAATGTGACTAGGGCTCTTACAGATATAACTGGCCTGATTACAACTACAATTAGTTATTCTATTCAGCTGGGGAGTGGGAGGGTCAAAGGGGAGACAGACAAATTAAATGAAAACCGAGTGAGGATCAAACAAATGGTGAAAGCCCCAATAAACAACCAGACAAGACTGAGATAGGATAGCAGATCATACCAGGCAAAAATTACAATGAAGCACAGGAAGAGATGCACAGTAGAGAGTGATGAATAGGGTAGTACAGCAGATCACCTGTAATTACAATAAGATGGTGTCAGGAAAGATGGAGCATGATCCTGATGGTGCCTTAGTGAATTCCAATAATATAAATGTAATCTGTTATTGATTACGGGAAATATTTTTGCTCAAAATGAAAAAATTATCTTGCCAAGTGAATTTGAAATTAAAACCTCTGAATATCAAAGTAATCTGAGGGTGGGAGGATGCACACTATAAAAAGGTCTATATGTTTCTTGTGGAAGACCTTTAAAAAAATTACTTGCTTGTTATTCTTTAACTCTCATTCCCCCACATACAATTTCTCTTTTAACAAGTTGTCTTTTTATATCGCAACATACAGAACAATCTTATTCATTAAAGCCTAATTCAGCAAAGGTCATGTTATTGGGTTCTTCAAAGCTGAAATGCACTAATCATTTCTATTGATCTGTTAAGCTGATTTTTCCATTAAGCTATACTGAATTAACTTGAATCCATTTCTCTTTAAAAGTACACGTCATTGGTTGTTATCTTTTCCGATTTCTTTTCCTAGGAAATAATAAATGTTGAATTTTCAGATTTTTTTATTTACATATTTGATGCAACAGTTATCTTCTCCCTGTAATAAGCATATCACATAACAAGCCATGCATAGCTGTCGAAATGACATCATGGAGTAGCATCTATATTGAAATTAAAATAGATATTCAGGCATTTCTGCTTATCTAGATATCCATTCACAGTTATATATTTAAATAATTACTTTGGTACCAGATGAAAAAGTATAATTTACATAGATCACTATTTTATTTTAAATTATAAATTTAATTGTGTTAAATGTCACATGTAATTTCATTTGAATTAAAAAATATATATTTTTACCCCCCTCCTCTATTTATCACTGGGAGAAACAAACTATCTGATTGGATATTTATAATCATTTCTTCATCTCTTCCTGGATGAAAGGTTATGTCACTAAGCTAGTGGAGGGGACAGCAACTGCAGCGATTTAAAAGTTGGTATTGAAAGTTTTAAGCATGTACCATAGAGTAAGTATTTTATAGAATTAGCAGATTTAGTTTAAAGGAGGGGAGGTCCTTAATATGACTTTTGAGAGTTAAAGGACAATTTAAAATCAAGAACACCCAGGGTAGTATTCAGAAATACTACTGCAGCCATGTGCTATGTTAGGGAGGCAACAAGAGCTTAGGAGTATTAATGCAGTTTGGTGTAAGGAGGAGGGATGTGGGATTTTAGAGAACTGGACAGCTTTTTCTGTCAGCTACAGACTTTAGTAGGGATGAGCTGCACCTTACTGGTTATGGTTCAGCTGTTTATGGGGAGAAGAGGGCCAGAGGGTTGGAGTACATTTTTAAATAGGTATGGGAAGAGGGTACTGTGAAAATGGGGTAGTGAGAGGCGTAAGAGCAGAGGGAGGCATGTAAATCAAAGTGAGGAAATAGATTAAATGATAAAAATTCAAAATGTATGTTTAAAAATGCACAAAGCCTAGCTTTAAAAAATTAGAGAATGAAAACTAATAGTTTTAAAATAAAAGTATGATGTGTGAAAGGAAAGGGTAGTATGTATTTATGTTAAACACATAAAGTCAAGTTGTGCATGGAAAGCAAGAAGGTGGGTAAATTAATTGTGGGTGTCTGTTACAAGCCACCAGATACTAGTGAACAGGAGGAAATCATCCATATATCATCTGCAAAAGCCACAGGTTTGGTGCATGTCCTAGTCCTAAGGGTTTTCAATAACCCTGGCATTAATTGGTGAAGGGGAACTGCCAAAACCTTATAAATTTACTATATGAGCATTTTCTGTCATAGACTGTAGCAATGCCTACTAGAAAGGATCTTGGATTTCTTGGATCTGATGATATATAATAACTCTGAGCTTGGCATGAAGGTAATGGAAAGCTTAGTGAATAGTGATTACATATAGTTATTTAATATATGTTGCAAAAAACAAAAGTTCACTGGGTTAACAAAAACTTTTAGAAGCAAATTGTATGCTATTACCCCTTCAGCAGGGGTCTCCGAGAAATTAAGAAGAATTTTCAAAAAACACTGTATCCCTGTTTGCTTTAAACCGAACAACACACTGAGGCAGCAATTGGTACATCCGAAAAACCCAATAACAAAACACAAGAAAAGCGACATCATATACGCAGTGCAGTGAAGAATGCTCTGATTTGTATGTGGGGGAGACCAAACAGCAACTGCATCAACGTATGGCCCAGCACAGAAGAGCCAATTCCTCGGGTTAGGACTCAGCCATGTACCTGCATCTTAAGGATAAAGGACATACCTTTGAAGATTGTAATGTTAACATATTGGCAAAGGAATGTGACTGGTTCAAGAGAGGTGTTAAGGAGGCCATTTATGTAAAGAAACCAAGCCTTAATAGAGGTGGGGAACTGCCTGCCATGTACAATGCTTTTTTGACACCTTACCCTGGGCGTTCCTATAACACCTCTTAGCCATTATGCAATCACGCCCTTAACACCTGGCTGTTAAATGCTAATTGGGATTTTCCAGGGTACATAATTGCCACAGATTCTTGTACAAGTCATTCTGAATAGAGAAAGCCAGTCGGGTGACTAGTGAAACGTCTTCAAGAACTAAACTTCAAGTCCAGTTGATCTAATTGAATACAACAGATATACCATGACCTGGATGAATGAGAACATTCACAAGCATGTATAATAAAAGGTATAAATTAAAAAAATATATTATTCTTTCTCTTTTCAAAGCTCCAGTAAAGCCTCATTTGGAATATGCAGTGCAGTTTTAGAATCCTGAATATAAAAGGGACATCTTGGAAATGGAAATATTTCGGAGAAGGGCAACTCAATTTAAAAAGACTGTGGAGACAGATTGAACAAGGTATGGCATTTTAAACTGAGAAGCAGTGCTTGTGATCACTTTAGAAAATAATATTAATAGGTCATTTAATAAAATCTCTTGTTCACCAACAGGTTGTTTAAAAGAACATTAAGATTAGAAGAAAAAAAGTTCAACAAAGGTGGGAATGGCAAGTATATGGCACACACACACAAACACACATTTTCCCGATTGGATTTTTTTTTCTTTCCTCTAGATCAACTTTTAGTAAGGGCTCATGATTAGCCTATAAAGATTGGACTAGATGGGTGTATGTCTTTATTCAACCTCCAATACTATTTAAAAAGAAAATGTAAACAGATCCTTATGGCCTGTAAATTAGAGAATTATGATGGTAATGTAAAAACATTTGAAAGCGGAGCAGGCCCCGTC
Organism: Hymenochirus boettgeri; assembly: GCA_019447015.1. Lineage (NCBI taxonomy): Eukaryota > Metazoa > Chordata > Amphibia > Anura > Pipidae > Hymenochirus > Hymenochirus boettgeri. The sequence continues at coordinate 67,878,585 of CM033469.1, read as the reverse complement.
AACCAGAAAAATGGGGTAGCATTGATTTTTACCTGCTGAAAGTGTTATATAGGGTCACACCAGTGCGTTTTACCGCCCAATTCGATCGCGTGTTAAAAAGCGCACACTAATGTTGGACTGGCTACACTAGGTTTGTTGCTGGTCACTGCTCTGTTATTTGGAGTGTATGCGATCTGCATTTTTCCCCCCCCAATTGAACATGCTCCAATTGTCCAAAATTGCAGTGCATAAGCGCACTCTAAACAACCGCGATTGTGTGCCCCTTCCGGAGCAGTTGTGCGCACTACAATGTGTGGCCTTGGTCTTAGGAAGGACTTGTGTCAGTCTTGATAATTTTTGAAAGTGTGCAAGGCACAACAAATGAGGAGAGGAATAGTAGAACTGTAGTGGGACCTTACTAGTACTAGCAGATAGCCCAGGTCCTAAATGCAAAGAACTACACAGAACAAGAATTTAATATAAGGAACGATTAACTTACTGGTTACCTGATGGGGGAAGACACAACTGCGACTCTCAGTAAATGTGCTTGATAATATATATATGACGCTAAAAAGGAAAAATAGAAATGATTAAGCCAATGAAAGACTATAATAAAACGTACACGACTGAGCACTATTTAATGAACAGGGCTTGAAAGACAGAAATGAAATCTATATCTAACTAGGACATTTTCACTCAGCAATTGGCTTTGCTTTATTATGCTGTTATTTATGGACCTTTATATTTAAACATTTTCCTGCTGGGATTTGAAACTTTAACTATATTTTTAGCATAATTAAGTTTATGACAAACATTAATGGTTAGCAATGTTACTTTGTTCGTTCCCATTATTTTAAATTGGTTTTGCCATAAGTTCAGTATAACCAGTCACTTAAAAACTTATGAAATAATCCAGATGTTTAACTGTTCAGTCTAGATTATAATGCTAAGTCCCTTTAGACTTCCCAATACGCCACATCCATTGCTTATATATTCTCTCAATTCTCAAATGAGCAGTATGATTCCTTATAACCAAAAAATTAATTTTCTGCTTGTATACTCTGTGGTAATAAATTATAATAGGTTTTCAGTGAGCAATACTGGCATATGGTACATAATATGTAATAACATTCTAAAGTCTAAAAGGAGACATATTCAATGAATTACAATTGCCATGTTCTGATTTCTGTATTGCTAACAGCTCAGTATTTTTCCATTGCAGAGTATTATAACTATAACTAGATGGGATCTAGGTCTGACTCAGACCTGGATCCGACACAGAACCGTGCTGAAATCAAAACATTCCATACGAAACAGGGCGGATTTCGGAAGTTCGGATTTCGGACCTTATTTATGAGGGTTACCGTTGCCCTCAAAAATAACATTCTGAAAATCTGTAACCCTTGAAAATATGGTCTGAACCCTTGAAAGTAATGGTGGCCATAGACGCTACAATCCAATCGTACAATCCACGGGTCTGGTAGATTGCCAGATGCCCACATTTTTTTCAACTGGCACAATGGGGAAATTAATAGAAGATCTTTCAACGATCGCCCATACACGGTCCAATGATCGTACAATATCGGGTTATCCCGATATCGTCCGACCAGGATTTAAGCGCCTATGGCCACCATAAGTTCCATTTTCAGATCTTCGGGTTTTTCCCGAGTTCCATAAATCCATTCGTCCATTTCTAATTGTAACCAATAACATTTGTTACTAAAAAATGTTCAACTGAGTGAATAGAATGGAACTCACAGCACATGGAAGGATCATTAAATTATCTAGTGGTTGAATGGTGCAATTTCATTAACTTTAGCCAATGTGGCAGTTGAACCACAAATTCATATTAATAGACTTGTCTGCCATCACTGATAATTCCTTGGCTTACATTTGCATGGCTAAAATAATTGCTTATATTGTGGTGGTTGATTAGTTAAGGGGATTGGGGGAGCTTGATTATGAAGAAAGACTGGAAAAGTTACAATTATGTACACTGGAGAAAAGGCGCTTGCGTGGGGATAGGATTACTGTGTATAAATACATTAACGGGCCATACAATAAACTATCTGATGCATTGTTAACTAATAGAGATGGCCGAAACTGATGAGTTTCGTCCCGTTTTCGGATTTTCGAATTTTCGGGAAAATTCAAAAATCCGAAAATCCGAAAATGGACCCATAGAAGTCTATGGGGAAAAAAAAATTGAAAGTTTCTATCAATTTTAAGGATTAAATAGTAATAGCAGGTTACTGTTAATAGCAAAGGGACCTGGGGAATGGTCTGGGGAACCCGTAAATATAAGTAAAACTCCGATATCACAAATACGAGGGTTACCGAAATCAGCTTGTACATTCGAGGATTGTCGAATCCCCACTTACGATACACTTTGTTTACACTTCGATTTTCGATAATCATCTATTTTCGATTTCGATAGTTATCGAATTTACGATAAACTCGGAAAATTCGAGTTTCGAAAAATCCGGGAGTTCCGGAAGTTTTGTCGGGACTTCAAAACCGCCGGATTCAAATCGAAACTGGGTTCTATTAGAACCCAAATTACATCTCTATTAACTAATAGAACATGTCAGAGGACATGTGGACATCCCTTAAGACTGGAAGAAAAAAGGTTTAAGCTTCAAGTTCGGAAAGGGTTTTTCACTGTGAGAACGGTAAAGCTATGGAACTGTCTTCCAGTGGACGTTGTTATGGCAGGTTCATTGGTCAGTTTAAAAAAAAAGCTGGATGAGTTTCTGCAAACAAGGAATGTTGCAAGTTACTGGTATTGATACATAAAGTAGAGTTGATCCAGGGAAATTTCCGATTGCCACTTGGAGTCAGGAAGGAATTTTTTCCCCCTTCATAAAGTTGGTGGTTTTTTTTGCCTTCCTCTGGATCAACAGTTAGGCAGGAAATGAGGATATTGCTAGATGTGTTGGACTGGATGGACGTATGTCTTTATTCAACCACAAATACTATACTATACTAATATTGATTGTAAGGCAGCTTGAAATCTGCTGAAGATGTGCACTGGAAGATGGTGTTGATGGAAAATGATCTGCCTGGCCCGATCACCTTTTTTTTCGATGGGCTGATCGATATTAGATAGATAGAAATACAACTAGATAGTTAAGCTTTTTTCCCAATGATGCATATGTCTTCCCCTTTCTGGTATCGTACGCTCCAATCAGCTAATCTGTGTTCCACACATCGCGTGACCACGGAACGGGCCTTACCATTTGAGGCTGAAGAAAGCAGGAGGAAACTACAAATTTTGGAGGGTCGGAGCTAAGCCTTTAGCTAGTCACAAGCAAGATGTCAGCTACTCGCAAGCTTCAAAGGTAGGCTCTTAAGCTGCAGGCCCTCCCAATCTGGCTATGCCCAGGGTAAGAAAATGCAGGACATGTTATGTTATACTGTAGATACAGGGAATATGTTCACCTCTGCATCTACAGGAAAAGTATATAAAGTAATTTGCCAATTGCAGCACTAAGAAAGTAATCTTTTTTATTAGAATGCAAACATTGTCATATTCAATATGTAGGACAAACCAAACTCACCCTTTGAAGTAGAATCAGGGATCTCATCAGAGCTATTGATCAATAGTAAATCCCATTGACAGCTTGCCAGGCAAGAAGAGTGTCTGACCTCAGTGTAAATTATTAAAAAAATACACATACCACTGAGGGGGGTTGACTGGTCCAGAATCCTGGATACTAGAGAAATACTTTGGATCTATCACCTTATGAGATTTCCAAACATTTTTACAAACATAGAAAAGGAAAATATGATAGGCCCCATACAATATCACATTATCTGCACACTGGCATACTTAATAAACAAAGGGGTTTTAGTATACATTACTGTGATTACATGAATGAAAAGCCTTCCAACCATGTCAAGGAAACCCCAGTCTGGAAGGTCCTAACTTCTAACCTTTTTTTCTTCAATTACCATTAGCAAACTTTTGCATATCTCATAGTTGTGCACTGGATCCATACAACAGGCTTTCTCACTCCCCCCCAGCCCTTTGGCTTTTTAAAATGAGGAAAGAGACTGTCAATCCAGTGCTTTATATTAAAGGCATAGGGCCTCCCATAAAAGGGGCATGTTGGGGGTGCTATTACCACATGGAAGCTTGACCAAGCCTCCCAATAGATACATACAATACAAGGATTGTGGAAGCACTCCAATTAGGCTAATTTACAACTACATTTAGCGGAAGTGCTACTGATCTGGTTGCATTTAGTACACGTGAGAAATAGATTCTGTAAATAAGAAGGCTTCCATGTAGTTGCCAGTACAACTCACAGCCCATGAAGTCATCAAAAGACCATGCCCCCTGACCCCATTATTCACTGTCTATGCTCAAAGTGTTTTCTATACAGATGTCTACACACCAATATGGAATCCCTGATAAGACTTTATAAAGCTGCTTGTTACCCTGCAGTTTATTTACCAGTCAGTGTGAGTTGCTGGAAAATAAACTGCAAGGTAACAAGCAGCTTTCAAAGTCTTATCAGGGACTTCCATATTCCATTTTTTTCAAATTATTCTTTTCCTAGCAAAAGATAAAGCTTCCAAATGTACACCGATTCTCTGCTTATTCAGTGTTGGTGCACCAGGTTTAAACACACACAGTTGTGTCACAAGTTCAATGCCCCAGACATACCTTTTTTTGTTTCTATTATAATCCATGCAAAAGATAAAGCTTCTAATTGTACCTAGGTTTTCAGCTTGTTCAGTGGTGGCTCACCTTTTAAGACACCAGGTTTAGACTCATACAGTTCAGATGGTCAGATGGTCACAAGTTTGAATCCCTTATGGGTTATATTGTATCTCTCTTAGCCTAGAGGTAAGAGCTGAAATGTAAGTATTCTGTTTACACCCATGCTATAGTGAAATACACTGCAAAGATTACTTTTCTTTTTGTATGAAAAGTAAAGGATTATATCATTGTTAGGACAGAAACATTGAATGTGTTTGAAAACAAAAAACTGAAATACCTGTTCTGTGTCAGAGAGAGACAGGATCTCTGTGCTGTAATGTGTTTGGCTGTCAGCTTCTAGGAAGCAAAGCTGCAACTTCCTTATTTTGATCTGTTGAGCTCTACAGAGCATGTGCCTGTACGCAGACACTTACCAGGGGGTTTACCCAGCTAAGGTGGATTGTGGGAGCTGACCCATAGTACTCACAGGTTATTTTCATAAATTACCCAATGCCCACAGCAAAGGGAGAGGTGAGACACAGCTTTATATGTTTGTGAATGTGCTCTGTCTATTGAAACAATGTTGTCTGGAGACTTTATTTTAACTTTAAATGCTAGGTGGGATTTTTATTTGAAATATAACAGGTTTTTAATGTTTGTTTGAACAATTTGTACATATACGAATCTTGCCACTTTCAATTTACTGAGGGTGTGTTATGAAGTTCCTATAAAACCACACCCACTATGTATCCTCCTCTATGCCTATGAAGAAGGGTGCATGCCCGAAACACATCATGTCTTCTTTGATGTTCAAATAAAGCTTATATTGATTTTAGTTTGAAAGGTGCTGGGCTTTTCTTGATCATAGTTACCAGTTTTTGTACATCTTTATAAACAATTTGTAAAGTTTAGCACTATATTGTACCTTTTTACATACAAAAGTACATTTACCCTTAATTCCATTTGGCAAAGATCCCCATTAGTGTTACTATAGCTGAATGATTTGCCTGATGAAACTTTATGCTACAATAGGTTGAACTCCTGCTAGGTCACTGATCCATGTTTTATTCATTTCCTTACCTGCCTTATATTGTCATACACAATTTCCTTTTATTAATTGGCTTTTTTTTATTTGAGTGTGAGTGTTCTGCAGAATGCAAAGATGGATTCTGGAAATTTATGGAACCCATAAATTAGAATTAATCCCAAATACAGTATCAGGATTAATATGTTTCCCATATTGTTTATAGACTAGGTGGGTACATTACCATTTGTACTAATTCCTAATTGATATCTATGCGAGAAGGAAAGGTATTGATTTCAAGTAAAGGTGTGCTTGTGTTTGCTTTCAAGGTCATTGTAATTTACCGAATGGACAAAGCTCTTGTCTCTGGAGAACCAGAAAGCCATTTATTTCATTCAATCATGTTACTGCATTAGTCTTAAGATGAGCAAAATGATTTGGTAAGTGTCAAGATTTGACAAATGTTGGTGATTTATGAAGAGTAACGTTTTGGGGATTTTGTAGACTGAAAGAGTCTACAAAAGTTTAGAAAAGGCTCTGAAAAATATTTCTTCAAAGTTTTCAAGACCAATCAAATTGTTGAATTCATCTCAAAGCCTCAGATCTTCATAAATTTTCTATTTGCCATTATATGTTGTTGTCTGAAAGTAAAAGTCTATCTGCTATTTTTTGTTACAAATCAAAATGGAACAAAGTCCCTGTGGATTAGCGGGGACAAATACAAAATAGAAGTTTATAGTGTCATTTTGTTCGACTTTAAAGGGACACTAAAATGATTAAATCATGTACCTTGCATTTTCATCTATTATTTTCAGGGAGGTAAGATAGCTTATTCTCACCTCCCTGTGAATAATAGATGAAAACACTAGAGTTCAATAATATAACCCCTGGGCTTGGAAGTTAAACTTACCTGCTGGTGCTCCATTCGCAGCTTCTCACCAGCAGATGGTGCACTATCCGATGGCGATCCTATCTTTTGCTGATCAGCTGGAGAAAAACGGCAAGTAGAGTGCCGGAAGTTAAGTTTAACTCCTGAAACCAGGGGTTCTATAAATCACAGGGAGGTGGGTATAAGTGATCTCAAGGTACAAGTGTAAGGTACATAATTTCATTGGTTTAGTGCCCCTTTAATTTACCAACAAAATTTTAAGTTGGTAGCATCAGCCCAGTGGCTGGCTATTTATTTTTGTCTTGTCATTTTCGAATCTTTAACTTTAAATTCTTTTTAGGTTCTGTAAATGCAATCTTAAGACAAAAAACATAGAGTTGGAGATACATTTGCTATTTGTGCACAGAATTAACTGTATAAATAAAGGTTTGTGTTGAATTTCTTTGTGTTGCCTTGGGGGAAGGGGTAACATGCGTGTTTTAGTTTGTTTCCTATTAAAATATTTAAGGCATTTCTTCCAGAGATTAAATAATTTAAATTTGAGCTTCATGTTCCCTTTCACAGTATTCTAGTTAATTCCCTTAAATTTAATTGTTTAAAGACGTTTTTCATCTTATTATTATTCATTTCTTCATTTATCCATCATTTCAGTTACTATATATATCTAATTATATTTAAATGAAATGAGAAAATCTTGAGGACTTTCTAGCCAAAAGTCAATGGGCAAGAGTTTAAACAAATGGTTCTGGTTTTTTATTGGCCATCTATTATTGATATATGCATATAACCGTGCAGCCATGCAGTATTCCCAGATTAAAGTTTTCATTAAAATTATTGTACTGGAGAACTCAATGGCTATCAAAATGGAACTCTCACAAAATCCTACCAAACAAATCTGTTCATCAAATGACTGTCAATTGGAAATGTGTTAGAGCACTGTGTAGAAAAATGATCTGCATTCAGTTGCAACACTATAGCAAGTTAAGGAATACCTTAAGGCAACACCAACACAAAAAACAAGATTAAAATGAGTTTCTCTGGTGTGTCCATGCTTCTTTAGTTTGGCTTAAAACAATGATTCCAGAGTACTCTGGAAAATGGTCTTTCTGTGACGGATTACACTGCACCAAATCTAGGCTTGGCAGAGAATTCTAATAAAAACTATAAAGTTTGGGTATCGAGGATTTGTGGCCTGGGACGCCATTCATGGTTTTGCTTAGTAAAGCATAGTATAGAATTTGAGGTTAAATAAAGACATACTTTCATCTAGTCCAACCTACTTAGCCTTGTAACCCTTTAAAGTACAAAGGAAACTAGAAAATCATTTTCTATGGTACTTTTAAAAGTAGCTTCCATAACCCTTGATAGTGGCTTTGTACTTTCCAGAATTATCAAAATTACAGGAGTATCAAAATTCAATTTCGGAACTGGGTGTTCCGCACTTGATTCAGATACCATCTCTAATCAATGCCAGTAATATGCAATTATCTTTTTTTTTAGAACCTTATCCAGTTTTTGTTTTAAAAACTAACCAATGAACCTGCCATCACTACATTAATAGAACACTTACAGGGTTATTCAATAAAAGTTCTTATCATTAAAAATGGTGCTAATATTGCCCCAACCAATCAGATTTTAGCTTTCAAATGTTAAATAAGTTCTGATTGGTTGGGACAAAATTAGCACCATTTTACACGATAAGAACTTTTATTGAATCTCCGTTAGTTTTTACAATGGAAAACCCTTTGCGAACTTGAACACTAAACCTCTTTTCTTCCAGTCTTAATGGATTTCCGTGTGTCCTCTGACATGTTCTAGTGGTGAACAATGCCAGTTTATCCCCATGTATTTATACTGTGTGATTATAACCCCACGCAAGCACCTTTTCATAAATGCAACTTATCCAATCTGTCTTCGTATTCAAACTCTCCCAGTCCCCTTAGTTTGTTAGTTAGTCCAATAATAATAGTAACTCTGCAGAAGCTTGTAAACACTTATTAGAAAATTGTATGTATGTATAATTTTATTTATAAAACGCCACTTGGGTACGCAGCGCTGTACATTATAAAATACAGAGTATACAAACAAGGGGATAAGTGAAAGCAATTATACAGATAAATAAAAATTAAATAGAATTTCAAACATCGGTTAAGAAAGCATATATATAAATTATGTATAAATTGATAGAAGTGCAGAATGCCTTGACACGTTAGGAATGAGATTTCTGCCACAAAGAGCTTACAATCTAAGTGGAAGGGACAACATACAGATTCAAGTGGGGGTATTTTAACCTGGGAAAACAAAATAAATCAGACCCTTTTTTTTATTTTAGCATTACATTTAACATCTGTATTCATAAATAAATTGTTTATTCTGGTCTAGGTAAGAAGTTGACTGGCTTGCCTAAGAGCTGTAACTCTAACACCTATGACAACTGATAATCTCATTGCCCAAGTCGTGATAATTATTATATATTTTTTAAAGGAATAGTTCACTGAGAAAGTGAACTATTCCTTTAGTGCAATATTTAAGGAATGGGAGGTAAAGGAGCTATGTCTTACCTTCCGTTCTTCAATTAATTTTACAGAAGCCAGGAACGAAGGTGAAGAAATTCCTTTACCTCACGTTCTTCAATTAATGCATTAAAGGAATAGTTCACATTGTCAGTGAGCTATTCCTTTAAACTGAATTTTTTATTTTCCACAATATTAGACAGAATACAATCAAATAAAGATAAAATATCAAAAGGAGGTAAAGAGGAACTTGAATCAGGTATCTATATCAACTAGGGGCCATTTTTGTTCACCATATAAAGTCCAATAGCAAAATGTATATTAGGCCAATAATTAGTAAAAAAGGAAAATAAAATACTAACAACAATCAGGACAGGTTTGCCGTTTTGAGATGTTTAGATATGGTCACCAGTGACCCAGGGCTTTGATAGGTGGTGTGGGAATTTTAAATTAGCTGTAAGCTTAGGCTTCTGTAGGAAGCAACAAACACTTTGATCTTGCCTTGATGTCATTTGAATTCTCTAATGAGAGAGCTGATGCAGGACAAGGAAACGAATCCTTTGAAATGGAAATGTATACACTGTAGCTGCTTTTACAGAAAGACCTTATATAAAGAAAATTAAATACAATACTATTTTTCACAATTTGGTCAGAGGAGCAACGAGTCTTGCAGCCTATTTTCTTTTGGCATAGTAAGACGTGTAGCGATAATGTTAACTCCACATTTTAATAAGCTGCTGTAGCTAGAAAAAAGATGAACCTTAATAAAACCTTGATTAATATTCACTTAAATTAGAACAAGATATTCGATAGTTTGGTAGTTGCTAGGAGAGACCTGCAAAATCTAATACTGTACAATTGTATAAGCAAGTTAAAGTTAATAACCAGAAAGAATCTCTGCGTGCGTGTAGCACACCGAGGGAAATTTTCTGGCTTAAAACAAGCAATCCCAGTGATGAACGTTCGTCACCACCGAGAACACTCTTTCTTGCGGTACACATATCGAAAGGGACTATTTTGTTAGATCTGAGGGAACCGTCCCTTTCTTATTCATGTGTGTACCCAGTTTTACATTGTAAGAGCTCTCCAGAAGCTTAAAGGACATGTCCACCCTTTAAAAACTTGTCAGTTACCTTTCCCTAATTCCAACCAATATATTCTGCACATGACTAGATGTTTTACCAGATATTTAAAGATAATTATTGCCCTGCATTCTGGCAGAGATGCCTACTCTACTCAAGTCCCTTAAAGCTCATTGAGCAGGGAGGAAAGGCAACCTCAACCAGAAATAAGGAAAACAGGGGCAATACTTACCATTAAATACCTGGTTAGAAATGCATGCAAATAGCACGCATTTCTAGAAGTTGGAGTTAGTGGCAAATAAATGACAAAGTAACCATTTTTTTGTTCTAAGGGTGGATATGAATTGAAAACATGCAAATATTTGCACTGATACACTCAGTCAATCACTGGCCATAATGTCAGCCATCTTGCCAATGACTAAAAGCAAAGTGAGTAGAAGACCGGAACTGTGTGGCTGACAGGTACGTTTTTTGCATTTTTTTCTATGGGAAGAATAATAAAATGATTAGTATTTATGGGTTTTTATAGCTTTTTAGGGCAAAATCACAGCCTATATCTACTACTGAATAATGTTATATTTGAACTATATTATTAATTTTTGGGGGGGTTATTGTGATCTCTTGTTTACCTGATTCAACAAAGGGTCAGAAAAAGATAAAACATATTCTCCAGCATTGACTATTTAAAACCTCAAATTAACCTGACTGGTATTGGCAGACATTAGGTATCAATAAAGTAAACATGTTGGTCTAGAAATTTGCTAGTTCTTTCAGAGACATAATTTAAAGGATGCTCAGTAACTTGTGGATATACAATTATTTTCTTGCTTCTAAATTTCTAAAGTTGCTGCTTCCTTGGCAACCAAGAAACCAATCATTTCCCCTCTGTGAAGATGTAATATTCTATTATCACAGTCAAATGACGAGACATTGGCAATCTGTAGCGGCCAGAATAATAGACATTTTGTAGGAGACGTACAGATTGATATACTGCTGATTTTCAAAATGATAGCTGCTGCTTTAAAATTAGTCATTTTACAAGGATGTAAATAAAAACTAGCTTTAAAAAAACACTGATTATACTAATTGAAAGTTTATTATGTATATTCAAAACTGTTAAAGAAATGACAGTGAGCACCCCTTAAAAGCCTAAAGGTTCGTACACACGGGCAATTTAGCACAGAGCCACGACCCCCGATGCCGATACATGTGCGCAACCAACGGCTGTTTCAGCTGAGAAACGTGTGTGTGTATTTATTTGGTTCAGGGTCGTTTGTCGATCAGCCTGGCGGATCGTCGAACAACCCCCGACTGAACGAGTACACACACGTGATTCTCAACCAAAACATATGTAACAGCATCAGGGGTCATGGCTCGGTGCACACAACGGACGTGTGTATGAGCCTTAAGTGTCCTGCAATCAGTAGTAAGAGCTTTTGCTCTTACTCCAATACACTTACACATCACCAACACATGACCTCATTACAGTTTTTTAACTAGTGGAAGTTTAATATTGCACAGTGCCCTGTATAAACAAATACTATCTTTCTCCTATGGGTTGTCATACCCATACATATATATTATACATACAAAAACAGTATATAAAACAGTACATCCATGTATCATATATGTACTTTAAGTGCATTATCAAACATACCAATAGTACATCAATATGTGTTTAAAGGGTAACTGTGGTCTCCAAACAAGTTGAGTTTAAATGAAAGGCCAGTTTACTTTAGGCACCCGTGGGTGGGCAGGCCACGGCACCTGCGGGTGGGCGGGCTACATGGGGCTGTAAGAGAATGGGCCAAGGGGGACCTGCAACTGGAGGGGCCATGGGGTCCATGAGTGGGAGGGACCAGGGGGGCTGCAAAGAGGAGGAGGAAACACAGGGCAGATTGACAAACATGGTTTCAGAGCAGGAAGCAGGAAGTACAGGCGGCCTGGTGATGCTGCTGCCATATCACACACCAAAAATGTAAATATCTTCAAAACTATGCAAAATAAACAATGAAAATAAAATACAAAAATTCTCAGGAGAGCAATTCCTATCAATTTATCTAAAGTCATTTTTGGACCACAGTTCCCCTTTAAAGTGTATTAGTCAGTGTAAAATGTATTTATAAAAAAAAAAAAGTTGAAAACTAGAAAGCCACTTAATATAACCTTTGAACCATGAAAACATACATAAATATCTCCCTGAGTTACAGCATATATTATTCATCAATAATCATTAAGGTTCAGCAATAAACTGAAGATAATTATTATGGATCTAGCACCTCTCATCTAAAAAATACTCATTTAACCCTCTTGGACTCATCTAAATATTATATCCAAAATATCTCCCTTTGAACGCATTTTTATTGGTTACCCCCAGCCCCCCCCCCATCTCTACCCCCCCCCCCCCCCACAAGGCATGGTTTGGCAAAGGGACATGACATGTATATTTATATACATTATGAATACAATAAATCATTTCATGCCCTTTACTGAATGGCAAGAGATGAACTGAAAATCTTTGTTTCAGTTCCTTGCATTTTAAGACACAGGGACTTGATGGAGTATTAGTAATTCAGTTTTATTCTTTTTTTAACATGCACATTTTTATTTAGAAACAAAATATACTGAAATACTGAAAATCCCTTGATAGATCTATGTAATTAATTGTTCATTCTGAAAAGAACTGTATGAAAGCCTGCAATTTGCCAAATATATTTTTAAAGCTGTCAAAATGCAAAATATTCCTAAGAAACTCTGAACCCCAGTAAAACAAGGAATATTTCCAAGCAATTACATGTATTTTTGCATAGATATTTAAAATATAGTTCTGAACATTTTACAGCGAGCTTCAAAATTATGTTACCAATTCATTTCAGGCCCTGTTACTCAAAGCTTACAATCTAAGATCATAGGGGGTCATTCACCAAAAATCCTTATTGCTAATGTTAAGATCACTTAGCCCAAAAAACTGTATTCACCAAAGGCTTTTATGGACGCTATTGAAATGGGTTTCATTTCTGCTCATTTAAGCAATAAGACCAGGTCCCCAATAGATAAATATTTGGCAGAAAAACAGTGGAATTTTGCTGCAAAACTTTTTTTATATTGTAAAATAGGTCTGCTGTCCGAAACATCACACAATTCCGCCCAAGCGCCTCAATGCCACCACTAAACTAAAGCAAAAACGTTCAAAACTGGTGCAAGATTTTGGTTAAATTAAGCAATAAGAACCTTTGTGAATGACACTGTTAATATCAAACAACCAATCATTATAACTGGGTACGCAGAAGACAGGGAGACGAATGTGGCAGTGTGACATTTATGGACATTTCTGAACGATCACAAGGCCGATGGTGAACGTTCGTTGACCTAAAGTGCGCTCGGAAATTCGCAACACACACTGACAATATAGGGACAATACCCATATTATGTCTTTATGATTGTGGATAAAATCACAGTAATTGTGGAAGCCCATGCAAGTAAAAGAGGGGCAAAAATACTACAATGACCAAATGAGCATACTCTATACCTATGTGTGTGCATGCTCCTTGCTGTGTTTTCTTTGGATACTCTTTACCTATATATATAAATATAGATCAGACTTTAGATTGTTTTCAAACAAAAAGAAAGTTGTTACTTTGCAAATTTAAAACCAATTATTCACAGATGACAAAAGTCTTCAAAGTGTTTAACTTTAAACCCATTATAACCTGTTTCTTCTTTCAGTAGTAAATTGGAAATATCGTTTCTGTATTTAAACACACTTTGGTATTTGTTCAGTAAGCCAAGGCAATAGAACAAAATGTATTTCTAACACAAACGTTGACTTTTAATAGGAAGTTTTAAATGGGAAAAAAAACAATAACCCAGATGCTGTAATATCAGCCCCTGTGCAGGACTCCTTTCTCTATAATAGGATTTTTCCTTACACTGTGCCTATAAACCTGCTAATGAGTTGTTACAGGCTGTCATAATCATCTCTTTCTCAAAGCCTACATCCATGATAAGGATGACTGCTCATGTCGGCACAATGTGCTCTTATTACAATCGGTAATGGGCCTAAGGAGGATGTTAACAAAAACAGAAATAAAATGTATTCATTGGAAATAAAATATAATTCATTGGATCTGTTGAAAACAGAATATATTACTCACTGCAACATGAAAGGAACGTGGTGGATAATGGGAAAAACTGGCTTTGAATTTAAAAGGATAACTGAGCAAAGGAGAATTATCTCTCTGGGCTGTGATTCACTAGGAATGTGTGAGAATCAGGAAGAAGCTGTAGATAGTTGATTATGAATAGGATTTGATTGGTTAATCGGTTCAAAGTGAGAGGGGGAAAAGCATATCTTATTTGGTCTGGGCAGATGATTCTTTCCATACACAGTTGGTCTGGCAAAAGACGAAAGTCATAAGCAGATCATGCACCGATTGTCAGTGGACTCCAACTGGTCGATCCAATAAAACTACAGTAGCTGTCACTGAAATGAACCCATGCTGCCTGATGTAACATCGGGTTATAGGTTTTACACTCATTTTTCAGGGTCTGTGCCATTTTCTAAACTTTTGGAAAATAGTTCAGCGAACCTGATTCAATTTATTTTAAGCTACAGGTATGTTTGATTCACTAATAAAGCCATGTAGTGTGCACCTTGTGCTTTTTAAAAAATGTTAATTCCATGGGTAGAACAACCACAGAAGTTTGCACCTACTAACACTTCTGGCAAATTACCCTCCACAGCGTGCCTGGGCCATATTGTTCCATTTTTGCAGAATTCAGGTATGGGGATTTTGATTGGTAAGCAATGGTATATTTGTGCCAGACATAACTTTCTGAAATGGTGCCAAAATGCTTAATGCTTTTTTAGTAATAAATGCATCAGTACCACATTTCCCTACCACAAGTCAGTGATGTAGATCTTTTTATATGGTTCACTGGTGTATTATATTCATTCAAGGCTTTCTCTGTGCCTCCCTACATCAGGATATATAGGTGCAGATATGGTTTAGGAAAGATCTTTACTAGTAAAGGATAATAGCAATAATATTTTGCAGAAACGAGCAATCACGGTCTGTCTCTTGGCATTCAAAGACCTCTGGCCTATACTTCTATGACAAAAGCAAATCCAGAGAAAGAGTCCTAGACATCAGCAGCCAGAATTATCTCCCTCTAAGGCCTCCGCCGCTTCACATAATAATTCCTGTAAAGCAATCAGATAATGGCAGTTAGAAGGAGGGTCTCTGAGACTTGCATAACTTAGATGACAAATAAACCAGATGAGTAGTAATTTTACTCCATAATCTAGACACACTGTAAGTAATGCAAACTCTAGGCCTCTTTTGATTGATAAGTATGTAACTACCTAAACTAAAGGAAATGCTGAGTTTTTTTATGAGGTCAGAATGCTTGCCATAGACATGAAAATGTGATATCTTCCTTACAATCCTCAATAGCAGAGCTGGGTCAAAGGATTGGTCATGCAAAAATAAAATGATGGAACTTGCTACTGGTCGCAATGGTTTGGTGGACACACATCATACTGTGGAAACAGGAAGATCAATGATCTAGAATAAAGGTCTTGGAGAAGCCATTTAAAACTTGAGAAGTGTTACAGAATATGCAAAGCCACACGATCCGTGGGAATATTTGAAAACATTTTAGAACACTACTTCCATAATGGCCAGAACAGGGGAAACTGAGAAATCGTGACTACACTGTTTGCAGATGTACCTCCAGCTGCCAAAAATAGCTTCTAACTCTTACAAATCAATACTAACCTCAGTAAGAAATAGATACAATACAAGTGTGAATTAAAGGTACAATTGAATTCACAACCACCCTTCCATTTTAATTATCCTGGGTGAGGACCTTAACTGCATGTTATACTAACTTTGCTGTTACTTGTGCACCTTCTATTGCAGACCTGAATAAAGTAAGGCCCGAGGGCCACATACCTCTTCAGGGCTGCCCCTGACTGGCTCCTCAATACTAGACCTGTAACCAAATAATCTTAATATTAATTGATTGTCTCAGGCTGGATAATTGATTTATTTCTAAAAAAAAATTACTTGATCAATTGATTAATTGAATTTGATGGAATAGATCTAAAATATTACACATCTTCTATTAAAAAATTGCAACTAATAATAATAAAAAAAACAATGAAGTTGAACCTGTTGGTCCGGCCCTTGATGACAATCCAAGTTTGTCGGGATGCAGACACATATATTTTGTGACATAGTAAGCACAACGTTTCGGCCTTCAATAGGTGCACTTGACAAAGGGTTAACATACCCGAAACGCTGTGCTCACTATCACAATATAAGCATGTTTATGACTTTATGTGTGTGCATCTCTTATATGTGGATTGTGTAATTCACACTGCTGCTGGTTAACATCCAAGAGATAGCAGCATTATTGTTTATGACTTTATGTGTGTGCATCTCTTATATGTGGATTGTGTAATTCACACTGCTGCTGGTTAACATCCAAGAGATAGCACCATTATTATAACAAATTGGTGTGCAAAGGAATATTTTACCTATGTAGTCCTTTCTTATTTCTTGCAAGATAAAAAGGCTGGCGTTGATGGCAAAATTAAATCTGATTTTCTCGCAATTGCAATATATCAAGTTTCTAAAACCTTCTCCACAAACTAACACTTAAAACATTTGGTTACCAGGTGCCTTCTAATGGAGCACGCTTAGTATGTCACTTACCACTAAACTAGCAATTAAGCCCTTAGCAATAGCACTAGGAGATTTAAAACATCTATATATGGAATCAAGAAATCAGAACCAGAAAAGAAAAAAAAAACGGCATTTATCACTAAATAGCAACAGAGTCATCATTAAGAGGGGAATTAATAAGGTCCTTCTCAAATACATTCAAACACACAAAATATGAGAAACACCGGCAACTCCCACAATGCAGCATACGTTTAATACAAATTCTTTACCCTAATGTTGAAGGAATTGTGGCCAGTCGGGTTCACTGCTCCATATATAGTGGTGGTGCCCGATTACCCAACCATTTCTGGAAAGAAAGTTTTTCTCTCACAATGTATTATTACTTTCATCAGTTCAAATCTCTTATTTGCAACAGCCCTATTACACTTAGGTCTTAGCTCATATATGATTGAACTGTATAGCAATATGTGACCCTTTTCTCAATAAAATACAATGTTGATTCTTACAAACATAAAAAAAGAGCTAAAGAGAGGGGAAGTAATTGAATGAAATCACAATTATTGTAAAGATCAGAAGGATCAGTAGAAATGAAGTAGAATATTAATCTGTTAGAAGGATTAGAATGTTCAATGGTTTGAAATACATGGTCGACCTTGGTGACGCAGAGAAACCACAACGAGATGTATGTCTAGGAATGTAGACAGTGATTACTTTCGGTCATCTTTTTGTATGAATAAAAATGTAGTACAAAAATCATATTCAAAGTGATAATGATAACATAGGAAAGTTTATGGCTGGGTATAAAAAACAACATATACATATAGAGGAAAGTCACCCTGGAGGTCGGATAACTCCAAAGCCAAAGTACTTGCAGAAGCTCCTAATCCAGCAGCATGCAGTCCTCAAGTACTTAATAACATAGAGATCTACACGTAACTCTTAGCCATTTTGGCTATACTACGACAGTCCTTTGTTTGTCAATATGCTCTGATATAGGTTCATTGGAATAATTAATTAATTAAAATGAATTGATAATTCCCAGCAGAACTAGACTAAAATAACCTCTATTAACCATACAGTTAAAGTATGGGGTATAGGTAATAACTATTGTCACCAGTATGTGTCATCTGTGAGCTTGATTGCTGCAGACAGTTCACAGGCAAAAAAGAGTGTAGTCTAATATATCTGTTGATTCGTATTCAATCATTGAAGAATATGCACCAGCAAAATAGTGCAAGAATCTAATTAACTGTATATTACACCCCAGCCAAGCATTTTGTAGAGATGGATGGTAAATCCACTGTATTCTCTCACTCTTAGATGTTGCTGGTATGTTGACGATAATGAAACCCCAATGTTAGAAGTCACAGAGGCTTTCCATGACCATATAAAGGCATGATCTGCAGCTCTGTGGGTCATGGGCACGTGCTTTTTCTATTAAAGGGCATCTCACCTCTTCCTCTCAATCCCTGTTTGCTGCCTGGTGCCCTAGCTTTAATTCCTTTTTCTGTAGTGTAGTGGACCTTATCCCACCGCTAACCGCCATATTTGTTATAAAAAAAAAATCAAAGTTACTTACTGAGCTTTGTTCCCCCGGAAATCCCCCAGGAAATTGCAAGCACAGGGCTGGACCAGCATGGTTTGCTTGCTTGCTGAGAGGCAGCCAATCACAGACGCGGCTGCCGGCAGTGAAGAACGCAGGGGGAACGAGGCTCTCGTCCCTTTTTTTGGGGGGGGGGGCAAACAAATATGGTGGTTGGGGGTAGGATAGGGTCCATTACAATACAGAAAAAGGAATTAAAGCTAGAGCACCAGGCAGCAAGCAGGGATTGGGAGGGAGGGGGGGGGGTAGCATCTTTCTAGGACTTTTTTTCCCCAATCAGCAATCAGCAGTTGGAGGTGGGATGGGGTGCCCTCCACAATGTAAAAAGTTTATTTTAGGGGTGGAGATACCCTTTAAATACATTCAAAAAGGGACAATTGCCTTTAAAAATAATTTAAATAACAGTGACGTGTTAGTTCCGCACTTTGGCCCAAAATGTAAGCTCGATGAGCTCTGGTGATTTCTTTGTGTTTTGTCTACATATTTTAGCCAAATATTATATGCTTCTAGCTTCCAATCAGCCTTTAAATAAGAAACTTCTCATAGCTGTATTTTAGTGTTCAATAAATTTTTATTGATTTTGTAAATTGTTAACAAATAGTACCGGTATTAAATTATAACATTTATCAAATGCGCTTACTCGACAGTAATTATATCTCAAACATTCAATTATCATTTGCTTAAAAGTAGGGTAAAATGAACATAGTGTAGGTATGCTCTCGGTTATGTTATCCAGAAATGTCTGTCCTGTACATGTAAATGAAACATATTGTATTTAATGCAACAGTAAAAAAATTAATAAAAGAGAGGAAAAAGAGAAAAAAAAAATAAAAATTAAAATATATAAAATAAAAAGACATGCCTCTTGTTTTTATTTGTTCTTTGGTTTGTACCTTCCATTATAGTTTAAAATCTGTCTCTAGTATATTGTCCATTTTGTGAGAGAGGGTTTGGGAGACGCTTAGAAAATATAAATGATAGAATCTATAGGGGAAGATCTACAGAGTATTTACTGTTTACCCAGGGGGTCCATATTTTTACGAATAAATTTAGCATATCCTGCAACACATGAAAGATTCTTTCATTAATTATAATATTATTTACTCTAGTCAGCACCTTCGATATATCTAATGTTTGTCTTCTTCACTGAGCACCTATATGTATTTTTACAGCTAACATAATATATTGGCTGGGGCACTTCTAGGCTTTTTGCTGCCTGAGCCAAACTTTATTGTCGCCCTTTTGTGCACCGCAATATTAGGCTTCCGGGCAGGGTGGAGAAAGGGGCGTGGCTAACATGGTGTGAAGTCATGCGGGGGCGGGGCGTGAGGTCGCATGGAGGCGGGGCCACCATTCTAGGGGTGGTAGGAGGTGGGATTAGGGAGGAGTTAGGGGTGTTGCTGGGCATTCCGGGGGCGTGGCCACCGAAAGGGGGATGACTTGGGAGGAAACTCAAGTCTCCTCTCAAGTCCGGGAGACCACCCCAAAATGAGGCAGACTCCCGGACGATCCGGGAGGGGTGGGATACCTAGATGGGCATGGCTAAAGTTTTATGTTTTTTAACTTTCTATCACATATAGGGATGGCCGGTTCGCGGATCCGAACCCGGATCCGCCTCGGATTTATCCCGTTTGCAAACGGCGGATTTTCCACCTTCCGAACTTCGGAACCGCGGATTTCGAAATTAAGAGGATTTCTCGTATTTTAGAAAATACATATTTTCAAAAATTTTCGAAATTATGAGGATTACTCGTATTTTTGAAAATACGCATTTTTGAAAATTTTCGAAATTACGAGATTTATCGTATTTTCGTAAATTTTCGAAAATACGTATTTTTGTAAATTTTCGAAAATACGAGAAATCTCGTAATTTCGAGGATATTTTTAATTTTAATGGGTCCACTCGCGGATTTTCGAATTTTCCCGAAAATTCGCGGATCCTAGAGCGGACCGGATTTTGCGAAGTTCGGACATCCCTAATCACATAGGTATTTAAACAGTTAGCAATAATGTTAATTAGTAGAAATAAATATTGCATCCCATTCTCAAACATCTTGTGTTGCCACTACCATATTGCTCCTTTCAGGTTTTTGTTGCTCAAATCAAATTAATGTATTTTATAGCCTGTGCTTTACATGTTAGTTTAACTGTTACAATACATTACAATATTGAAGGATTTTAACAACATCATATCTGTTCCTAGGGAAAATTATTTTTTTTTTTCTTGACTGGTCAAGGAAAAAAAACATTTTTTACTACAACTGCCTGTCTGCCGCCTTTCTTCTACAGGGCCAGGGTGCCGACTGAGACAAATGTCTCACTCTGCCTAATGGTAGATGTGGCCCTGTTTATTGGGTCAATTTATTACTTTGCTTGTTTAGTTCTGGAATATTATGCCCTAATAGGGCTGCTAGTGGAGAAGGTTCGCATTGAACATAGAAGATTTCTGAGATTATTTTGAAAATATCCCATAATTTTTGTGCTATGTGGCATTTCCACCACACATGGAGGAAATCCCCTCTTTGGGTACAGTTTCTAAAACATAGTGGACTAATTGTATAGCTGTATTTTAATTTGTTGGGGTTAAACGCTCCTTCCCCCACCAGAGCTTCTAATAGTAGGTGCAATGTGGTCTTACGGGGCAATTCACCCAGCAGCACTACTGGTTCGCATGACTAACTCCATTTTAGTGGAGTATGCACTGGTTACGCAAAAGACACCCGCGCATCTGGAGCTCGCGATTGAATATTCCGTTTGTCTACTTTTAGCGCATGATTTTAACGCTGGTCAATAGCTGGCCTTAGATGCAGCTTAAAGGAGAACTAAACCCAAATTTTTACAGTCCAGAATCTGAAAATATCTCCTCTAAAACCACCAATAAACTGTAAAATAGCAATACACTAAATAGCATTAAAGGGCATGTCCACCCCTTATAAAAACTTTTGATATGCGGTAGGGCATGCTCCCCCAGCCCCAACCGCATTAATATTATTATTAGAAAGTCCCCCGATTCTTACTTACCTTCCCTCTTTCCTCTGCTGCAATGTTCCGGCCCTCTGCTTGCATGGAATAGCAAGCAGGGGGGCGGGACTGGGAGCCGGCTGATTGGCTGAGAGGCAGGTGGGCTGCACTGAGCATGCCTCAAACCTTGACGAGGTTGAAGCAGACTCAGGCACAGCATGAGTCACCCACTGCTTCTACACAGCAGGGGGACTATTTTGAGCAGAAATGTAAGGTAAGGCTTGTTTTAAACTTCTTAATGTGGCAGTAAGGGGTTAAAATTTAGTTTTGGGGGTGGACATGCCCTTTAAATGAAATGTTACCACTTGAAGAACTGGATGAAATAACTATATGTATGTACAGTGACTGGCCACGCCCCTGAGTCACATGCTCCCTTGCCTATTCTGCCCTGTAAAAGGATTGGCTAGAGGCTACTAGTGGGTGTGACCAACTGTAACCAGTTCCTGCAGTATCTTAGGACTGAGCATGTGTAAAGAACATAATGGTCAGTGACCACAGTGTGCGATACTGGAACAATGGGAAATAAGACACAAACCTTATGTTAGAAAGTTAAATTTCTAAACAGCCATATTAAAATGAGAGACACTGATTACTGCTTTTTTATAAAGTAGATCTAATTTAATGTAGTTCCGAGGCTTTAGTTGTACTTTAAATGTATGTTCTTGCAGTCATTTTTAAGGAACCCAAAGCTCCCCTTCTCTAGTCAGTTTCACTGAATATTTTTCCACAGCTACAGTAAGCTATGCTAAAGGGACAGTTCAGTGGAAATTATCAATATTTGTTAAATTGTTAGTTTGTGTAACGCATACTTAGTTATTCTACATATTCTCTCCTATCTTGAAAAAATCAGTTGATTTCATAACCTTTGCTGTTCCCTGCTGTTTCATAACCCTGCAGACATTTCAGGTTCTAACGGTCCTTCTTCTTCCCAGGATGCACCACATTCTTGAAATGTTCCTAACAGTAATCTATACTGATTGGCTGTTGGATAGGTCAAACATGCTCAGATCTCTACTGAGCAACTGAATCAACCCAGGCGCTAGGTCAAGGGCAAAACCATAATGGTCTCTACTAGGGGTCCTGCAAACAGGAAGTCAGTATTTTGGTTGCGTGTATTTATACACATCCCAATGCTTTCATTGGGATGAAAAATACTGCTCTTTTTTCTTAAAAGCATATGTATTTGCACTGAACTTCCCCTTTAATGAAAAAGGCTTAGCTGGAGAGCTGTTAGTTACTGTATTGTTTTCCTTTTAGAACCTTTAGTCAATCTTCTGGTCTGGCAACTCCATACATGTTTGCATGAATTGCACCTCCCTGATCACTGCTTCAAAATGTTGTAACCGTTTATTTCTCTTTCTCCCTCCCTGCCCCCAAAAACCGAGGTGCAGTATAAAAAGTGTTAGGTTTTCAATTAAAGAGCTGCACATCAACATTTGGCAGAATAGCACGAATTATAGCACTAAAGGTGAGAACTATTTTTTCTTTTTTTAAAAAACCCTTCCCTATGCAAAAGAGCTATTTTTTAGATTAGTTCTATTAAAGAGGAATCTGTGCATGAAGGTTTTTAGTGGGGACTTACATATGTATGATATTAACCTTCTAACTAAAATGCTTTACAGATAAACATTAAATGGAAGTGTAACATGACTTTTCCTCATGTTTAGCTGCTGACTCATTATCCTCGTTCACGATCCAAAGATGTCCCAGAATAATCAGTTAGGAGTTGGAGCACATTTGTCCGCAATCTAGCATGGAACTGTAGAGTCTATATGCACTAACACTCAGTGAACAGAAGCACAAATACAGATTTTAAATAGAAATTCTGTTGCCCTGGACACTGGAAACACATAATAGGAATAAGCATGACGTGAAATATAAACCAGTCTCCAGAATACACCAAGTGTGCAGTTAATCACATAACCTTGTATGAAAATGTTATTATTTTTCTTCCTGCCGTGATCGTCATGGATGACATAAAGGGGCTAACCTCAATTTATCCACTACGGTTACTAAGTCGCAGCCATTCAGAAAAATACCCCATTAATCACTGAGAGAAAAATAAAACATGCCCAATTATTGTATGTGTCTGTGTCACTTGTAGGACAATCAATCATGGTTATCAGAATAGAACCTAAACAGAGGGGAAACCAAACAGATGACCGCCACAAAGCAGCAGAAATCCGATGCTACAGAGATGTCCCATGTTGCAACAGAGCTGAAATGTATTACTCTGATGAAGATACATTACCATTTTGCATAAGCCCGGAGCTACCATTACTAGTGTAAGAATAAGGAGACTCTCTCAGATGTCCATAGGCTAATGCCAGACAAATCGCCTTCTCCAATAAAAAGTGTAAATCAACAGCTCATAAAGGAATTTCCATCAATACTGATTCACCTGTCAGATCAGAACAATATTCACTGAAAGGCACAGCTGGATGCCATAAGACCAGAGACATAGACAAGGCATTTATTCATATTGTAATCTTTATTACTTAAGATTAACCTGGTAATCTTATCTCTTTTTCTTATGACTAATAGTCTTCACAAGTGACCTACACTCTACAGCTCCCAAATTACTACCACTCCTTCCTCAGTTCCTTGGAATAAAAAATTAAGGACAAGTCTACAAACAACCAAAACAAATGTCAAAGATGCTTACAGGATGCATACTGTAGAACCTAGGACTTTATATAAGCTTGCCTTGGTAAGTAATATAGGTGCAAAATCATCTCTTCCCATGTAAAAGTTTTGGTTTATCTTTTTTTATTTAAACTTTGTTGAAAACTAGTGCCCTCTGGTGTTCAGGTGTCTTGTATTGATTTTTGGTAATATATGAGTATGGAAGAAACCATTCTCTAAATAGGTGTATAGACATACAAAGGGGAGTCAGTAATAAGTACTTTCGTACCGGTGCTAGAGGTATGTAAAATGCATAAATATAAATATATGTACCCCAAAAGACAGGGTAATACAGTACCACCTCCACCGCACCAAGAAAGGGGCGGGCACCTCACTATGACATAGGTTCCACAAAGTAAATAGAACAGGGTATAGAACCCTAATAATTACAGCATGGTAATCCAAATACAAATCCACTTTATTTTACATAAACTCTTAGCATATACAGAATAAAAAACATGTGTATCAAAAAAGTGCACTAATAAAATACCAGAAAAGGAACCGAGAGGATAGATAGCATGTAGTATCAAATACACCCCTATAACACACGGCCATAGTCATAATTGAAACAATAATCCCGAGGTTTGGACAATCCACATACACTATAACCAAGTCCAAAGTCCAATGTGGATGTCCTAGGTATCTAAAGGCAGCAATAGCAGGAATAGATGCAATGATACTGTGAATGATGGGAAATATAGGCAACTCAACGAAATTGCAATGCCCCTGTATGAAAATCTATGTAGGGAAAACTATTAGACCATTAGCCCAAAGAGCTTTGGAACATATTAGGGACATAGGCAACAATAATGAAAAAAGTCGGTAGCAAGAATTTTAAGGATTTCCACAATAGTAACCCCAAAGGTATATTAATATGGGTATAACAGAAAATTGAGAAACCAAAAAGGGTGGAAACTGGGACCAAGCCATCCTGCGCCCGAAGCAAGATGGATTTATGTGCTCAATTCAGAAACCCCATTGGTCTCAATGAAGAATTGAATTTCAATATGTTTCTTTAAGGTTCACTGTACTAAATAGGCATGTTTATGTGTTGTACATATTATATACACTGTGTATTATTTATTTATTTAAGCTCATTTGCGTCTTAGAAATATAAGGTAACTGGTGCTATTCCGCTGGGAACTAATGCTAAGGTTCTGTTTCCCACCGGTAACATTATTGGAAGAGCACTACCGCTAAGCAGAGTACTTAAGTGCACATGTGGGAATAGTCATGTGGACCGGAAGAAGGGACGAAGTGTCCGAAACCGCGTCGGTCAAACTTACCGTTACAGAGGGGAACCGGACTACATACACGGCCTTTCTATAACCCGTAGGACTCATTGGCAGCATTGGAACTCTTAACAGGCAAACTTTGGGGGCCTTTTTTGATGCCGATATCGGAGCTCCCGCTGGTGCAACTACTGTGGAAGTGCGGAGGGACCCTACCCCTGGATGGGTGAGATTGCTCCATTTACTCGCCTTATTGGTATACAGTGGAATTGGGAACTTTGATATTTTATCATATTTATACATCGTGAGTTGCCTATATTTCCATCATTCACAGTATCATTGCATCTATTCTGCTATTGCTGCCTTTAGATACCTAGGACATCCACATTGGACTTTGGAATGGTTATAGTGTATGTGGATTGTCCAAACCTCGGGATTATTGTTTCAATTATGACTATGGCGTGTGTTATAGGGGTGTATTTGATACTACTGCTATCTAGCCTCTCGGTTCCTTTTCTGGTATTTTATTAGTGCACTTTTGAACACATGTTTTTATTCTGTATATGCTAAGAGTTTATGTAAAATAAAGTGGATTTGTATTTGGACTACCATGCTGTAATTAGGGTTCTATACTGTTCTATTTACTTTGGGGAACCTATGTCATAGTGAGGTGCCCGCCCTTTCTGGTGCGGTGGAGGTGGTACTGTATTACCCTGTCTTTTGGGGTACAATATATGATTTTTGGTACCAAGGCAAGGGTCAGACAAACATCTATAGCTCGGTTTACAACCATTAAAATTACATTATTCGGTGATGCGTAGAAAATACTGAATTCAGCATCTTCCTAGTGCCAAAATATCTGGAACACTGCTAATACTAACTATAGGCTCCTACAAACCTAGTCTGATTCTGCATTTTCTGTGTGATTCTGCTGCATTTGGCTTGATAATTTGTTGTGTGTCATAGTCCTTTTGTAGGTGATGAAATTATTAATCCTATAATATCCGTTCAGTGAAATATAAGTGAGTATTATAAGGATATAATCAACTTCCTCTCACTTAATTAATGTGCACAGTTGCATATTATAGGCACCTATGGATATGAGTAAATGTGATATAATGCCCTTTATAGGCAAGTAAGGTGGACTATGTTAAGTGGTAAGCAGATTATGTTTTCCCAAGGAAGTGCATTTACTTGCACAAAACCCATGTCGGCGGTGATGTTTGATGGTGCCAAAGACTGCAAACCCAGGTTATTTGGCACTTGGAGATGGCATAACCTTACCATGTAAACCATTCATGGTGAAGCAGGAGGGTGACAGAAAGGCCACTTATTGAACTGTTTTCAGGTTTAAAAAAAAATCAATGACAAAAAACACGCACTGTAAAGTGCATAGAAATTCCTTAAATAGCATTGTGAATGGTCGGATAAAAAACAATTAAAAAAACGTTAACAAGGCAACTAAATGCATCATATCAGCCCTCCAGTGTAATAGTTTCTTCACCACCATGTGTCATAAAGTACCATAAACCTCTAACAGCTAAACCTACTGTACAGAGGGTAAGTGATACTCAGCTGAAGGTCATCAGCACAGTCAAATCAGTCTTATAGTGACTAGATGTTGGACCAAGTAAATGGACATGCAGTAGTGGAGGTCAAGAGAACCAAAATGGGTGCGCAAGAGTCACATGTTATACAAACGCTATACACACTGCTGCTTCTATAACAGATTGTGCATTCATGCAGTACCAGGATGGAGAAGAGGTTTTAATGGCTCACCATGGGTCTCTGACCTTCCTCTAAATATATATTTTTTGGGTAAAAAAGGTGTCCTTTAAAGTGAGGATTACACTTGAGTGAAAGATAAACTTTCATGTCCAGATTAAAGCATACAGGAGAGTGTACCTAGTTTATTCCTATAGCAAAATATAGCAAATATATAGAAATGCAGATCAAATTAAAGAAAAAACAAGCAAAATTCTGTGGACTTCAATAACAAAACTGCAACATTTAGGGGCTGATGCAAATAGATGTGCAATTAATTTGCAGCAACCAATCAGATGTGAGATTTTTACTGCAGTAGAAAAATGATTTGGTTGCTGCAGATAACACACCAAACTTTTGTACCTTTTATTGCACCAGCCCTTTATATTTTAATGTTAGGCATAATTGAAACGCTACCCACCTAAATACAATCCAATGAATAATAATAAAAAGGGCATAAGGGATAACTTCCGCCTGATTGTGTGAAATGTAATAATGTAAAATTGATGTCATAAAATTAGAAAAGTAATAATTAACCAACAGCATGGGGAATAATTCCTGGGGTAATGGAAGATATTTTTGTTATTGCGCTCTCACTGCCTAACAAAAACCGTAATTATATGCGAAAGATGCAATGATACTGTGAATGATGGGAAATATAGGCAACTCAACGAAATTGCAATGCCCCTGTATGAAAATCTATGTAGGGAAAACTATTAGACCATTAGCCCAAAGAGCTTTGGAACATATTAGGGACATAGGCAACAATAATGAAAAAAGCTCGGTAGCAAGACATTTTAAGGATTTCCACAATAGTAACCCCAAAGGTATATTAATATGGGGTATACAGAAAATTGAGAAACCAAAAAGGGGTGGAAACTGGGACCAAGCCATCCTGCGCCATGAAGCAAGATGGATTTATGTGCTCAATTCCAGAAACCCCATTGGTCTCAATGAAGAATTGAATTTCAATATGTTTCTTTAAGGTTCACTGTACTAAAATAGGCCATGTTTATGTGTTGTACATATTATATACATCTTGTGTATTTATTTATTTATTTAAGCTCATTTGCTGTCTTAGAAATATAAGGTAACTGGTGCTATTCCGCTGGGAACTATATGCTTTAAGGTTCTGTTTCCCACCGGTAACATTATTGGAAGAGCACTACCGCTAAGCAGAGTACTTAAGTGCACATGTGGGAATAGTCATGTGACCCGGAAGAAGGGACGAAGTTGTCCCGAAACGCGCGTCGGTCAAACTTACCGTTACCAGAGGGGAACCGGACTACATACACGGCCTTTCTATTAACCCGTAGGACTCATTGGCAGCATTGGAACTCTTTAACAGGCAAACTTTGGGGGCCTTTCTTGATGCCGATATCGGAGCTCCCGCTGGTGCAACTACTGTGGGAAGTGCGGAGGGACCCTACCCCTGGATGGGTGAGATTGCTCCATTTACTCGCCTTATTGGTATACAGTTGTGAATTGGGAACTTTGATATTTTATCATATTTATACATCGTTGAGTTGCCTATATTTCCCATCATTCACAGTATCATTGCATCTATTCCTGCTATTGCTGCCTTTAGATACCTAGGACATCCACATTGGACTTTGGACTTGGTTATAGTGTATGTGGATTGTCCAAACCTCGGGATTATTGTTTCAATTATGACTATGGCCGTGTGTTATAGGGGTGTATTTGATACTACATGCTATCTAGCCTCTCGGTTCCTTTTCTGGTATTTTATTAGTGCACTTTTTTGATACACATGTTTTTTATTCTGTATATGCTAAGAGTTTATGTAAAATAAAGTGGATTTGTATTTGGACTACCATGCTGTAATTATTAGGGTTCTATACCCTGTTCTATTTACTTTGTGGAACCTATGTCATAGTGAGGTGCCCGCCCCTTTCTTGGTGCGGTGGAGGTGGTACTGTATTACCCTGTCTTTTGGGGTACATATATTGATTTTTGGTACCAAGGCAAGGTTCAGACAAACATCTATAGCTCGGTTTACAACCATTAAAATTACATTATTCGGTGATGCCGCTAGAAAATACTGAATTCAGCATCTTCCTAGTGCCAAAATATCTGGAAACACTGCTAATACTAACTATAGGCTCCATACAAACCTAGTCTGATTCTGCATTTTCTGTGTGATTCTGCTGCATTTGGCTTGATAATTTGTTGTGTGTCATAGTCCTTTTGTAGGTGATGAAATTATTAATCCTATAATATCCGTTCAGTGATAATATTAAGTGAGTATTATAAGGATATAATCAACTTCCTCTCACTTTAATTAATGTGCACAGTTGCATATTTATAGGCACCTATGGATATGAGTAAATGTGATATAATGCCCTTTATAGGCAAGTAAGGTGGACTATGTTAAGTGGTAAGCAGATTATGTTTTCCCAAAGGAAGTGCATTTACTTGCACAAAACCCATGTCGGCGGTGATGTTTGATGGTGCCAAAGACTGCAAACCCAGGTTATTTGGCACTTGGAGATGGCATAACCTTACCATGTAAACCATTTCATGGTGAAGCAGGAAGGGTGACAGAAAGGCCACTTATTGAACTGTTTTCAGGTTAAAAAAAAAATCATGACAAAAAACACGCACTGTGCAAAGTGCATAGAAATTCCTTAAATAGCATTGTGAATGGTCGGATAAAAAACAATTAAAAAAACGTATACAAGGCAACTAAATGCATCATATCAGCCCTCCAGTGTAATAGTTTCTATCCAACCATAGTGTCATAAAGTACCATAAACCTCTAACAGCTAAACCTACTGTACAGAGGGTAAGTGATACTCAGCTGAAGGTCATCAGCCACATGTCAAATACAGTCTTATAGTGACTAGATGTTGGACCAAGTAAATGGACATGCAGTTAGTGGAGGTCAAGAGAACCAAACTGGGCTGCGCAAGAGTCACATGTTATCACACGCTATACACACTGCTGCTTCTATAACAGATTGTGCATTCATGCAGTACCAGCGATGGCAGAAGAGGTTTTAATGGCTCACCATGGGGCTCTCTGACCTTCCTGCTAAATATATATTTTTTGGGTAAAAAAAGGTGTCCTTTAAAGTGATGGATGACACTTGAGTGAAAGATAAACTTTCATGTCCAGATTAACGCATACAGGAGAGTGTACCTAGTTTATTCCTATAGCAAAATATAGCAAATATATAGAAATGCAGATCAATATTAAAGAAAAAACAAGCAAAATCTCTGTGACTTCAATAACAAAACTGCAACATTTAGGGGCTGATGCAATAAGATGTGCAATTAATTTGCAGCAACCAATCAGATGTGAGATTTTTACTGCAGTTAGAAAAATGATGATTGGTTGCTGCAGATAACACACCAAACTTTTGTACCTTTTATTGCACCAGCCCTTTTATATTTTAATGTTAGGCATAATTGAAACGCTACCCACCTAAATACAATACCAATGAATAATAATAAAAAAGGGCATAAGGGATAACTTCCGCCTTGATTGGTGAAATGCTAATAATGTAAAATTGATGTCATAAAATTAGAAAAGTAATAATATAACCAACAGCATGCGGAATAATTCCTGGGGTAATGGAAGATATTTCTGTTCATTGCGCTCTCACTGCCTAACAAAAACCGTAATTATATTGCAGAAGCTGATCACCAGCTGTTTGTATAATATGTGGGCTTCTGCTGTTAACTATGATGTGTCCCTGGCTAAACATTTTGTGCTCATGAGATATCTAATTAGAGTATGTAGGGGTGCTGTTCCAGGAGAAAACAGAAATGGTGCTCAGGATAAGAATAGCATTTGAAATGTC
Organism: Hymenochirus boettgeri; assembly: GCA_019447015.1. Classification (NCBI taxonomy): domain Eukaryota; kingdom Metazoa; phylum Chordata; class Amphibia; order Anura; family Pipidae; genus Hymenochirus; species Hymenochirus boettgeri. The sequence goes on along the minus strand of CM033469.1, from coordinate 67,847,567 downwards.
TGTATGACCAAATGCATTTAACTTTTTTTAAAAGCTATTTAAATGCTTCCAGTGTAATTATTTAATTTATACTATATATGAGTCTTCTTTACAAAAACAGCAAAAGTTGTATCAAATTTTATATTTATATAATTTATTCAAAGACCCACCTAAAGAGATAAAACAAAACAAATGTAAAAAATAATAAATATACAGTATACAGGACACACATGTATACTACACCACTCTACACACTAGACACACATTTTTACTATACCCTTCTACACACTGGACACACATTTATACTATACCCCTCTACACACTGGACACACATTTACTGTATACTACAGTACTCTAAACACTGGACATCCATTTATACTACACCACTATACAAAAAGGAGACACAAACACACCACTCTATACAATGGTCACACATTTATCTTATACCACTGTACACAAAGGGGACACATTTATACTACACCACTTAACACACTGTGCACAAATTTATACTACACTGCTATACACACTGGGCACACATTTATTTTATACCACTGTACACACAGGGCACACATTTATACTCTACCACTCTACACACTGGACAGACATTTATACTATACCACTCTACACACTGGACACACATCCATACTACAGCACTCTACACACTGGACACACATTTATACTATACCACTCTACACACCGGACACACATGTATACTACATCACTCTACACACTGGTCACACATCCATACTACAGCACATTTATACTATACCACTCTAAACACGGAACACATATTTATACTTTAGCACTCTATACACTAGACACACTTATGAACTACACCACTATACACACTGGACACACATTTAGATTTTACCACTCTACACACTGGACAGACATTTATACTACACCACTCTATACACCAGACACAAATTTATACTACACTATTCTACACATTGGACACACAGTGATACCACACCATTCTACACACTGGACACACATTTATACTTCACCACCTGATGACCAAATAATAAATAAATATAACAGAAGTTTTCAAATGTGAAATGCTTATCCAAACATTGTTTCATGGATTTACTTCCAATATAAACAAACCTCAAAGCTGTGTGACCCCTATGCATTTTTGATGTTTCCATAGAAGCACTTTAGCTAATACCATGCCATTTGTTGGACTGCAGGTGCCATGGCATCCACTATAGGGCTACCATGGAAACAGATAAATCAAATAAAAAAGCTCCTCTGACTGGAGGCTACGATGCAACTTATATATTTTAACTGATGTAAAGGATATCTAAAGCTAAACTATAAATCATGTGAATGTATTCTAAATGTATTCCTTACTAGCAGATAGCTGTAACTCGCCAACACTGAGGAGAAATCAATTTAGTGGGTTTCTGGTGTTTCTTCATATTTGAAGCCATTCTCATTAGAAATTATTGTTTGGGTTTTGGAGTGCCTGGTCTTCATTACAGAGGTCACAGGCGGGTCACCCAGTGGTTACTTGACAGTTCTGGTAGGTGGACATGATGTGTAGGGGGCTAGAGAATTCAGCGAGCATGCGCAACCAAGACAGACTCAGGTCTACAGAACTATGTAGATTTTTACTGCTGCTGGTTTTAGCAGTGACATATACAGTACAACCAGGGCGACTATGTTGTTCCAGGGCGCCTATTCTTCTCCCTAGCATCTCCCTGTCAGCTGTTACTTGCTGTGTTAGATCTGCTCTCCTTGTTCAGCTGTAATCTGCAACATTGTATCTAGTACAGAGCCTGAACACCGCACACTCTACACGCGCACGTAGGTGGGAGGGCGCTTAGGGCAATAAAATGGCTAGAAACGGCCCTGAGTAAAACAATGTTTTAGTTAGCAAGTATAGAGTTCATAAAGGTTTATTAACATTTTTATACACTAACATGAATATACCTACCATTTTTCTGTGCTGTGTAATCACTACATGAGATTACAAGAACTAAAGACTTAGGGCCATATTTATAAACCCGCGGTATCCCTTTTTACGATCGTACATTTTTTGATTCAAACGTTCGATCGTACAATACCGTGCGGTAGTGAACTTCCGCAATGGTATTCTATGGGGATCGTACTGAAGTGACCGTGAGTCATGAAATGCGTCAGGCTATTCCTATGCTGATCCCATTTTTCATTGCCATATGCGCATGAGTGTTTTTAACTACGATGTTTAAATAAAGGACTCGGTTTTTACGAGGTACCGGGTGCAGCCTACTCCTGACTTTGTCGCAGCTGAACTATGGAGATCGTAAATCTACGATTTAGTTATCGGTTTAACAATCGAAAATTTATGAGACCAATCATTAGTCGTGGTATCGCTGAAAAGCAATACCACGGCTTAATAAATATGGCCCAATATGAGGCAAATCAGAGATTAAAGGACAACTGTCTTGTCTAAGCTCCTCCTCCACCCCAGTCTGCAATCTGTCTAATGGAAAGAAGCACCTCTTACAGAGTGTGTCTTCCCATAGGTAATGCCCTGGCCATAAGGGGGCAGAGCAACAATACTACAGTTGAGCTTTTATTACTTGAACCAATTGTGTTCATTTGTTCATCTCCAATTATAGTTAGAAAAGATGTGTCCTCACACCTCTAATCATCCTTAGGGCTGTTTAAGACAGCAGCAGGGGAAGCAGAAGGAGACAGCAGCAGGGGAAGCAGGAGACAGCAGCAGGGGAAGCAGAAGGAGACAGCTGCAGGGGAAGCAGAAGGAAACAGCAGCAGGGGAAGCAGAAGGAGACAGCAGCAGGGGAAGCAGAAGGATATAACAGTTTGGGGAGCATAAAGATAGAATAGACGGTGGAAAAACAGGGTAATAAAAATGGCTTAATACTGGTAAATGTGACGATGGTGATAATAAAATGGAGGTAGTAGGGATGGGGAAAGAATAAGCAACTGGAGCAAGAAAGGTAAGGAGGTTTTTATATGTAATACAAAATAAGGAGCTGAAAGAGATGGTGGAAGAAGCAATCAAAATATATTAGAGTTTTAGTTGTAAAATGGTTCACCCATAATAATATATTGCTGCTTTGTCTTTCCTTTCTGGTGAGTTCATCTGTGTACCGTCTGTAAGGCTATAAATGGATAGTTACTGCCCTTCTGTTGAGCAAATAAAATCTTTGTGAAATAAAAAAAGTGCTGAAAGAGATGCAATGCAGACTTTGAATGAACAGCACAGTAAAATCTTACCAACCCATTTCCATGCTCCACTTCTGTCTCTAACACATAATGACAAGCTGTGAAACATACAGTAGCTTGTCAACATGTTTCCAACAAAAGACCAGAAGGTAATCGCTTTGTGTAGGGACCTTTTCTGACATCTGAACATATAATCATGTGTATTTTCATTCATAAAATCTGTCAATCAGAGATCCTTTGGATAAAAAGGCATTAAAATACAGGTCACTATATGGTAACAATTTATTTTATACTGCAGAAAGCATGTTTGATGAATAAAAGTTAAATTTCCCTTGACTTAAAAACAAGTGAATGACCCCCCTAGGGGCATAGGGTGGAATTTATTGGGGGCATTAATTTACAAGACCCAAAAAGAAATATTTTAATCTAAATCTTATTTCTTGCACTGATGTTCTTATTGATCATATATTAAGCTTAATGTAAATTATGACATCTATTCACCTACAGGTGAAAAGATCTATTAATCCTCTACAAATATTTTGGTCAGATCAGTAGTCTGCTATATGTAATTGTATAAATAGTGCTCAACCAGACCCATTTTGTGTTGGTCTGCAGAAAGATAGGCTACACTTCCACATAGTATTATCTCCCCCCAAACAGACCATTTAATTGGAGGTACTCTGGGGGAGATGCAATAAATTTTGCATTCGCAACCTACCTGCACGTGTTCCCGCAATGTATTAAACACTTTTTAGTTTAGTTGAAAGCTTTTGCGTGGTTTTAAAGACACAATTGAAAAGACGTTAATTATCATGCTAAAAAAATTGCAAAAATCGTTGCAAAATTAATTGCATTGCATGCACTGTGCAACATTTTTGGAAATTCCTGGCGCAAGCAGCACAAAACCTTCGCTAACACGTCAGTACATAAGTGTGAATTTAGCGGTTATTTTCTCGTTAGCATGGGATATTGAATCTCCCTGCAAGTCTTTGATACTAAGCATTAACTGGAGGCTTTTCATAATTATGATCATAAACTTGTAGTTAAAACCCTTGGTTGGTTACTATATACACTAGCCAGATGTTATATGGGGCCCTGGAATATGCACGTGCAAGGAGTCTTTGGGGGCAGGTTAATAGCCAATAAGTGACTAGGACATAATATATACCATTTGCACAATAGTAGTTAGAGCAACAAAACTGTTTCAGAAGACCCTGGAGTGATCACGCTTGTTTTTAGAATATATATTACACATCATATATGTAGATTCAAGCAAGCCTGCTAACTAGTTTTTGACATTTCTACAAATGTAATTCATATTGCTAAAGGGGTAATCTATTCATGTAGAAAAACAATTCAACTGTGTTCTAAGAAATATAAATAATCCTGTTAAGCTATAAACCAGAAGCTTCACCGTAAAACCAAAACATTAAACCCACATTCTAAATTAGAATTTCCATGTCTCTTTCCTCAGTCCGTGTGTTAATAGACAGGGTAATTAAATAATATGAGTAATATTTCATTTTTAGTTACAAAATAAAAACATTGCGTTCAAATGATTTATCTTCTGAATAGATCTATACTGTAAAGCACCGTGATAGATTGAAGAAGCTCTAGACAGTCTCCAATCTTACTTTTGAGAACTCAAGGATGTTAGTAGATATCATGTGGACATGCAGTACATCATAGCATTGCTTATTCTTACAAATGAAATGACCATAGGGAAGGGCAGAATATAATAAAGCAACACAATGGGAATAATGAATCTAAGAAATTGTAGCGAAGTTACTTTTTATAGTGCTGATCTATTAAAGACTAGGGATGGCCGGTTCGCGGATCCGAACCCGGATCCGCCAGGATTTATCCCGTTCGCGTACGGCGGATTTTTCCGGATTTTCCGCCTTCCGAACTTCCGATTCGCGGATTTTTCGTATTTTCGAAAATTTTCGAAAATACGAGAAAACATGTAATTTCGAAAATTTTCGAAAATACAAGGATTTCTCTCATTTTCATTAATACGTATTTTCGAAAATTTCGAGGATTACTCGTATTTTTGAAAATACATATTTTCGAAAATACTAGTTTTTCTCGTATTTTTGAAAATATTCGAAAATACGTGAAACTCGGAATTTCGAAAATTTTCGAAAATACGAAAAATCTCGTAATTTTGAGGGTATTTTTCATTTTAATGGGTCCGCTCGTGGATTTTCGATTTTTTTTTCGAAAATTCGCAGATCCTCGAGCGGACCGGATTTTGCGAAGTTCGGACATCTCTATTAAAGACTCATTTTATATACATATTATGGGCAATTGCTTAGATCCACAATAGGTTGGCTTTGGGCGATCCAATGGGTAAATTCTGAAATGGAGGCAACCCTCTATGTGACTAATACACATGCAGGCTGACTAAAAAAATGTGACTGTGACTGTCTGATGCCTGATTGGTTTTCTGGACAGATTGGACAAAAGACAGATTAGACATGGTGGAAAATTTTTAATGATTTGAATGACTGAATGATTTAAGATCATTCCCCATCAGGCATTATAAATCAAAATAAGTAAAAAAGTAAAGTTGCATTATCATGTTAATGCTATCAGTTCACTTTTATGCAAATAGTCTGGAAATACAGTTAAAAAACAAACCCAGAAACTGATTGGAATATATTACTTTGTAAAAGCATAACATTTGCATGGAACGTATGACATGGCATAAAAAGGTTGAAGGCCTGCTTAAAAAATATCAGTTCTCAGCATAGTCCATTTATAAAGGGTGGCATGTTCTATTAAGCGTTTGTTTAGCTTTTCACTTTAGATTGATTAAGATAATGAACGGATTCACATTTACAGTAATTGTATACTATATACAAAATAAATGTCAGAACCTCTCAACAGATGAAAGAGTCTGACTCAGTCTCCAACAAATTACATTGTTCTAGAAAGGCAACACTGCCTGGTATTTTATCCTATCTAATCTGACCTTTCATACCTGACATAACATGCTCTGTTTCCATCACATACTTACAATTTGTCCAATGATGACTTTGTGTCTTCAATGTCTTGGAATGACCTGTATTATTAAAGGAAGCCAATCCCTCATTTTATTATTTACCAATAGAAATGCTAAACATAAAAACCTATTCATATTATCTATGGTGCCTTTTGCATTGTACTTTACCATTAGACATTTCTAACTCTACTTACCGATCCTGACATATTTGTATATGCCATGATACACTTTACCATGACTGTCATTTTTCTTACCTAACTTTGGCTTTCAAATGATGGCAATATAGTGCCTAAGGCGAGAAGTACATACTCTGAGGTTAGACAAATCATTGCTTGAACTATGTTAACCAATCAGGGCAAATAACTGTCATATTAAAGGCCCACAAACTCCTCTCAATCTGATTACAGCAAGTACTGGAAAAAAATATTTATAGTAACATATCTTGTATATGCATTCAACTTAACAAGACATTAATTATGCAAGGAACATTCTTTAGATAAGTGTCCCTTAAAGGTATTTTGTACATTTGGCCTAGTATTAATGTTATCAGACTTAATACTCACTTATGATCTGTTCTATCTGTTTGAGCCATATTCAAACTGTTATCTTATTGCAGCTCTGTCCAACATTCGCAATCAACTCGTGTTTCGTTATAAATTGCAGTATAATTCTCAAACCACTTGGCTTCTAATAAATATCTTTGTTCAGTGGGTTATGATTGATCTTCAAAAGCATACATTTTTTATTGTATTATAATAATTTACAGTTTTTGTTTAGATTTTTGTACATTGTTGAACTGCTATTTTTTTTAAAAAATTCTGATTTTATTTTAAATTATATTTTGGTCATTATGGATTTTATTTATATTAAGAATTAAATCTAAACACTAAGGCTGGGTACACACAAGCAGATTTTCGGGCCTAAATACAATTAATATGAGTATTGGTCGGCCAGCCTGATTCACGCAGCTGTGGCCAATGTCTGCAGTGTTGGACTGAGTGACACAGGGTTACAGAAGAATCCCCGGTAGGCCCACAGCCCATTCACCCAAGAAGACAGAGGAAAAGGGACAGAAATATAATACATTTTAAAGGGCATGTCCACCCCCAAATTATAATTTAACCCACCATTGGCCCCACTATGTAGTGTGTAAAAATCCTTACCTCACATCCCAGCTCCAAATGGTTCTCCTGTAGCCCCCCCCAAAGTCCCAAAAACTGGCCAGCAGGAGTACTGCAGAGTCCATATAGAACTCTGCCTCCTGTCTCCCCTCTGGGAGAAGTTTGCCATGCGTACTGCAGCCATTCTCCCCCTCCCTCTCCCTCATGATTTTGTCACCCTCCCCCTAGCTCCAAACCCTTTTTATATTATGTACTGCTCCCTCCCCCAGCCCCAACCGCATTACTATTATTCACAGAAAGTTTCCCGATCTTTACTTACCATGCCTTCGCCGGTCTGAACTCCCGGCAGCCGCGTCCGTGATTGGTTGCCTCTCAGCCAATCATGGATGCGGCTGCCGGTCCCGCCCCCTGCTTGCATTTCTATACAAGCAGAGGGCCAGGCAGTGCGGCGAAGGAGAGAGGCAAGGTAAGTAAAGATCGGGGCATTTTCTGGGAATAATTGTAATGCAGTTGGGGCTGGGGGAGGGAGCAGTAAATTATATCAAAAGTTTGTTAGAAGGGTGGACATGCCCTTTAATAAACAATAGGAGTCAGTAGGAATTAAGAAGGACAACTAAAGCCACAGAACATAACTGAACCAGAAGGCAGACACCTTGATATAAAACCAGTAATCTGTGTCTTACCTCTCATTTTGATTGAGTTCTGGGAAATTTACCTTAATGTATGTGTATGTATGTATAGTTTATTTATAAAGCGCCACTTGGGCACGCAGTGCTGTACATTAATAAAATACAATAAAGTCATACAATATACTTCTATAAATAGAAGTGCTAGATCTTTGCCACAAGGGGAAAGGAGGTCCCTGCCCCGTAGAGCTTACAATCTAGTTAGGTGGGTAACATACAGATACAATGGAGTGGGTATGTATGCAGTGCAAATAAAAAAATCATAGACTGTGCTGGATACCAGATAGGTAGTATGTAAAGCTAGCTTTAAACCTGCTAATTGAGGTTTCTTGACGTAAAGAGAGGGGAATAGAATTCCAGAGAATGGGAGCCCCAAGAGAGAGGTTTAAAGGGTATGTCCACTGATAAAATAAACTTTGCCTCCAATGGCATAGTTAATAAATTTAATCACCTACCCCAAATTACAGCCTCCTCAGAGCAGTGTAGAAGTAGTTATAAAGCTTCTGATGTCTGAACACGCCGATGCCTGAACAGGATGACTCATAACAGTACACGCCAGTACTGTAGCCTCCGACGCGCGTTCCCAAATTCATTCCAGCGCATAGCGCAGACAGAAACACTTCCGTAGTCGGGAACTGTGACCTTTTCTGTTCGCGTATCAGCCAATGGGAACATTAGTATCATGTTCCCATGGCTACGATAGCGCGAGCGTGCGATCGCGCTCGCAAACAAGTTGAGTCAGTTTACTGATAGAGCCTAATAAAGATATAAAAGGGTGTTTTTATTGTTTAGACTACATCCACTGTTGTATTACCTGCATGTCCTTTGTCCTGTACAGGTTGTTTTCTTAATGCTTGGCACTTCTTCTGTTTATTAGCTACATAGCTTATTTTTATTTCTTGGTTTCTATTGAAATATGATTTTAATGTGTGTGTGTGTGTGTGTTGTGTGAGAGAGAATGTGTGTTGTGTGTGTGTATGAGTGAGTGTGATAGTGTATATGATGTGGTGAGAGAGTGTTGTAAGTGAGTGTGTGTGAGAGAGTGTGAATGAATATGTGAGTGAGTGTGTGGTGTGTGTGTGTGTGACGAGTGTGTGTGAGAGTTTGTGTGTGTGAGTGAGTGTGAGATGTATATGATGAGTGTGAGAGTGTATATATGTGTGTGAGAGAGTGTAAGTGAGTGTGTGTGAGTGTGTGTGAATGAATATGTGAGTGTGTGTGTGTGTGTGTTGTGTTGTGTAGTAGTGTTTGTGTGTGAGAGTGTGTGTGAGTGTGAGAGTGTATATGAGTGAGTGTGAGAGTGTATATGAGTGTGTGAGAGATTGTCTTGAGTGTGTTTGAGAGAGTGTGTGAATGAATATGTGAGTGAGTGTGTGTGTGTGTGTGTGAGAGGTGTTGTGTGAGAGAGATGGTGTGTGTGTAAGTGAGTTGTTGGATGTGTATATGAGTGTTGTGAGAGAGTTAAATGTAGTGATGTCGTGTTTGAGAGTGTGTGCGTGTGTGTGTGATGTGTGTCGATCGAGAGTTGTGAGAGAGATTGTCGATGAGCAGTGTTGTGTGTGAGAGTGTGTGATGTGAGAGCGTGGTGATGAATGAGTGAGAGGTGTCTAATGAGTGTGTGAGAGCAGTATCGTAAGTGAGTGTATGAAATGTGTGTGTGTGTGAGAGAGAGAGTGTGTGTGGGAGTGTGTGTGTGAGAGAGATTTTGCGATAGAGTGTGTGTGTGTGTGTGTGTGTGTGTGTGTGTGTGACAGAGTGTATGTAAGTGAGTGTGTGTGTGTGTGTGTGTGAGAGAGAATGTGAGTGTGTGAGTGAGTGTAAGTGAGTGTGTATGAGTTTATGTGAATATGAGTGAGTGTGTGTCGGTGACTGTATGAGTGTGAGAGTGTATGTGAGTGAGTGTGTTTGTTATTTTTAACCTCATTATTATCTGAAAAATATTAATTTAAAATTTAATAATTATGTTTTACAACGTATTTTACACATACAAATAAGGAAGGCTAGCAAAATTTAAATTTATACAATTTACAATCATATTTTGTTTGTGTGTGTGTGTGTGTGTGTGTGTGAGAGCGTGTGTATGTGAGAGTGTGTGTGTGTCAGTGTGTAATGTGAGTGTGTTTGTGAGAGTGTATGTAATTCTGTGTGTGAGAGAGAGTGTGAGTGTATGTGAGTGTGTGTGTAAGAGAGTGTATGTAAGTGAGTATGTGTGAGTGGGAATAAATTTAATTTTGCTAGCCTTCCTTATTTGTATGTGTAAAATACGTTGTAAAACATAATTATTAAATTTTAAATTAATATTTTTTCAGATAATAATGAGGTTAAAAATAACAAAACACACTCACTCACATACACTCTCTCACACACTCATATAGTCACCGACACACACTCACTCATATTCACATAAACTCATACACACTCACTTACACCACCACCACACTCACATTCTCTCTCACCACAACACACACACACACACTCACTTACATACACTCTGTCACACACACACACACACACACACACCCACACACCTCTATCGCAAAATCTCTCTCACACACACACTCCCACACACACTCTCTCCTCACACCAACACACATACACTCACTTACATACTCTCTCACACACTCATATACACTCTCCACTCACCTCATAACACACACACTCTCACACACAACTCTCACACACACACTCGCACATCTCTCTCTCTCACACACACACACACACACTCACACACTCTCACACACACACTCACTTACATACACTCTCTCACACACTCATATACACTCTCACACTCACTCATACACACACACACACTCTCTCACACAAACTCTCTCTCTCACACACACCACACACACACTCACTCACATATTCATTCACACACTCTCTCACACACACTCACTTAAACACTCTCTCACACACTCATATACACTCTCAACCACTCATATACACTCTCACCCACACTCACACACACTCTCACACAACACTCTCACTCACACACACACCACACACACACACACACTCACATATTCATTCACACACACTCACACCACTCACTTACACCCTCTCCACACACTCATATACACTCTCACACTCACCATATACACTCTCACACTCACTCACACACAAAAAACTCTCACACACACTCTCACACACACACCACACCACACACTCACTCACATATTCATTCACACTCTCTCACCACACTCACTTACATACACTCTCTCCACACACTCATATACACTATCACACTCACTCATACACACACACACACACACATTCTCTCTCTCACACACACACACACACACTTAAAATCATATTTCATAGAAAACAGAAATAAAAATACAGCTATGTAGCTAATAAACAGAAGAAGTGCCAAGCATTAAGAAAACTAACCTGTACAGGACAAAGGACATGCAGGTATACAACAGTGGATGTAGTCTAAACAATAAAAACACCCTTTTTATATCTTTATTAGGCTCTATCAGTAAACTGACTCAACTTGTTTGCGAGCGCGATCGCACGCTCGCGCTACTCGTAGCCATGGGAACATGATACTAATGTTCCCATTGGCTGATACGCGAACAGAAAGGTCACAGTCTCCCGACTACGGAAGTGTTCTTCTGCGCATGCGCGAATTTGGGAACGCGCGTCGGAGGCTACAGTACTGGCGTGTACTGTTATGAGTCATCCTGTTCAGGCATCGGCGTGTTCAGACATCAGAAGCTTTATAACTACTTCTACACTGCTCTGGAGGAGGCTGTAATTTGGGGTAGGTGATAAATTTATTAACTATGCCATGGAGGCAAAGTTATTTATCAGTGGACATACCCTTTAAACCTCTCTCTTGGGCTCCCATTCTCTGGAATTCTATTCCCCTCTCTTTACGTCAAGAAACCTCAATTAGCAGGTTTAAAGCTAGCTTTACTACTACCTATCTGGTATCCAGCACAGTCTATGATTTTTTTATTTGCACTGCATACATACCCACTCCATTGTATCTGTATGTTACCCACCTAACTAGATTGTAAGCTCTACGGGGCAGGGACCTCCTTTCCCTTGTGGCAAAGATCTAGCACTTCTATTTATAGAAGTATATTGTATGACTTTTGTATTTTATTAATGTACAGCACTGCGTGCCCAAGTGGCGCTTTATAAATAAACATACATACATCCACATACATTAAGGTAAATTTCCCAGAACTCAATCAAAATGAGAGGTAAGACACGATTACTGGTTTATATCAAGTGTCGCTCTTCTGGTTCAGTTATGTTCTGTGGCTTTAGTTGTCCTTCTTAATTCCAACTGACCCTATTGTTATTAAAGGGCATGTCCACCCTTCTAACAAACTTTTGATATAATTATTGATGCTCCCTCCCCCAGCCCCAACGCATTACAATTATTCCCAGAAAATGCCCCGATCTTTACTTACCTTGCCTCTCTCCTTCGCCGCACTGCCTGGCCTCTGCTTGTATAGAAATGCAAGCAGGGGCGGGACCGGCAGCCGCATCCATGATTGGCTAGAGCAACCAATCACGGACGCGGCTGCCGGGAGTTCAGACCGGCGAAGGCATGTAAGTAAAGATCGGGAAACTTTCTGTGAATAATAGTAATCGGTTGGGGCTGGGGGAGGGAGCAGTACATAATATAAAAAGGGTTTGGAGCTAGGGGGAGGGTGACAAAATCATGAGGGAGAGGGAGGGGAGAATGCTGCAGTACGCATGGCAAACTTCTCCCAGAGGGGAGACAGGAGGCAGAGTTCTATATGGACTCTGCAGTACTCCTGCTGGCCAGTTTTTGGGACTTTGGGGGGGCTACAGGAGAACCATTTGGAGCTGGGATGTTGAGGTAAGGATTTTTCACACCTACATATGGGGCCAATGTGGGTTAAATTATAATTTGGGGGTGGACATGCCCTTTAAAATGTATTTATTTTTCTGTCCCTTTTCCTCTGTCTTCTTGGGTGAATGGGCTGTGGCCCTACCGGGGATTTCTCTGTAACCCTGTGTCACTCAGTCCAACACTGCAGACATTGGCCACAGCTGCGTGAATCAGGCTGGCCGACCAATACTCATATTAATTGTATTTAGGCCCGAAAATCTGCTTGTGGTACCCAGCCTTAGTGTTTAGATTTAATCTTAATATAAATAAATCCATAATGACCAAAATATAATTTAAAATAAAATCAGAATTTTTTAAAAAAATAGCAGTTCAACAATGTACAAAAATCTAAACAAAAACTGTAAATTATTATAATCAATAAAAAGTATGCTTTTAAGATCAATCATAACCCACTGAACAAAGATATTTATTAGAAGCCAAGTGGTTTGAGAATTATACCAATTTATAACGAAACACGAGTGATTGCGAATGTTGGACAGAGCTGCAATAAGATAACAGTTTGAATATGGCTCAAACAGATAGAACAGATCATAAGTGAGTATTAAGTCTGATAACATTAATACTAGGCCAATGTACAAAATACCTTTAGGGACACTTATCTAAAGAATGTTCCTTGCTAATTATGTTCTTGTTAAGTTGAATGCATATACAAGATATGTTACTATAAATATTTTTTTCCAGTACTTGCTGTAATCAGATTGAGAGGAGTTTGTGGGCCTTTAATATGACAGTTATTTGCCCTGATTGGTTAACATAGTTCAAGCAATGATTTGTCTAACCTCGAGTATGTACTTCTCGCCTTAGGCACTATATTGCCATCATTTGAAAGCCAAAGTTAGGTAAGAAAAATGACAGTCATGGTAAAGTGTATCATGGCATACAAATATGTCAGGATCGGTAAGTAGAGTTAGAAATGTCTAATGGTAAGTACAATGCAAAAGGCACCATAGATAATATGAATAGGTTTTTATGTTAGCATTTCTAGTGTAAATAATAAATGAGGGATTGGCTTCCTTTAATAATACAGGTCATTCCAAGACATTGAAGACACAAAGTCATCATTGGACAAATTGTAAGTATGTGATGGAAACAGAGCATGTTATGTCAGGTATGAAAGGTCAGATTAGATAGGAAAATACCAGGCAGTGTTGCCTTTCTAGAACAATGTAATTTGTTGGAGACTGAGTCAGACTCTTTATCTGTTGAGAGGTTCTGACATTATTTTGTATATAGTATACAATTACTGTAAATGTGAACCGTTCATTATCTTAATCAATCTAAAGTGAAAAGCTAAACAAACGCTTAATGAACATGCCACCCTTATAAATGGACTATGCTGAGAACTGATATTTTTTAAGCAGGCCTTCAACCTTTTATGCCAATGTCATACGTTCCATGCAAATGTTATGCTTTACAAAGTATATATTCCAATCAGTTTCTGGGTTGTTTTTTAACTGTATTTCCAGACTATTTGCATAAAGTGAACTGAGCATTAACATTATATGCAACTTTACTTTTTTACTTATTTTGATTATAATGCCTGATGGAATGATCTTAAACATTCAGTCATTCAAATCATTAAAAATTTTCCACCATGTCTAATCTGTCTTTTGTCCAATCTGTCCAGAAAACCAATCAGGCATCAGACAGTCACAGTCACATTTTTTTAGTCAGCCTGCATGTGTATTAGTCACATAAAGGGTTGCCTCCATTTCAGAATTTACCCATGGATCGCCCAAAGCCAACCTATTGTGGATCTAAGCAATTGCCCATAATATGTATAAAAATATTCTTTAATAGAGATGTCCGAACTTCGCAAAATCCGTCCGCTCGAGGATCTGCGAATTTTCGAAAAAAAAAATCGAAAATCCACGAGCGGACCCATTAAAATGAAAAATACCCTCAAAATTACGAGATTTTCGATTTCGAAAATTTCGAAATCCGAGTTTCACGATTTTCGAATATTTTCAAAAATACGAGAAAAACTAGTATTTTCGAAAATATGTATTTTCAAAAATACGAGTAATCCTCGAAATTTTCGAAAATACGTATTAATGAAAATGAGAGAAATCCTTGTATTTTCGAAAATTTTCGAAATTACATTTTTTTCTCGTATTTTCGAAAATTTTCGAAAATACGAAAAATCCGCGAATCGGAAGTCGGAAGCGGAAAATCCGAAAAATCCGCCGTACGCGAACGGGATAAATCCTGGCGGATCCGGGTTCGGATCCGCGAACCGGCCATCCCTAGTCTTTAATAGATCAGCACTATAAAAAGTAACTTCGCTACAATTTCTTAGATTCATTATTCCCATTGTGTTGCTTTATTATATTCTGCCCTTCCCTATGGTCATTTCATTTGTAAGAATAAGCAATGCTATGATGTACTGCATGTCCACATGATATCTACTAACATCCTTGAGTTCTCAAAAGTAAGATTGGAGACTGTCTAGAGCTTCTTCAATCTACACGGTGCTTTACAGTATAGATCTATTCAGAAGATAAATCATTTGAACGCAATGTTTTATTTTGTAACTAAAAATGAATATTACTCATATTATTTAATTACCCTGTCTATTAACACACGGACTGAGGAAAGAGACATGAAATCTATTCTAATTTAGAATTGGGTTTAATGTTTTGGTTTTACGGTGAAGCTTCTGGTTTATAGCTTAACAGGATTATTTATATTTCTTAGAACACAGTTGAATTGTTTTTCTACATGAATAGATTACCCCTTTAGCAATATGAATTACATTTGTAGAAATGTAAAAACTAGTTAGCAGCTTGCTTGAATCTACATATATGATGTGTAATATATATTCTAAAAACAAGCGTGATCACTCCAGGGTCTTCTGAAACAGTTTTGTTGCCTACTACTATTGTGCAAATGGTATATATTCTTCTAGTCACTTATTGGCTATTACCTGCCCCAAAGACTCCTGACGTGCATATTCCAGGGCCCCATATAACATCTGGCTAGTGTATATAGTAACCAACCAAGGGTTTTAACTACAAGTTTATGATCATAATTATGAAAAGCCTCCAGTTAATGCTTAGTATCAAAGACTTGCAGGGAGATTCAATATCCCATGCTAACGAGAAAATAACCGCTAAATTCACACTTATGTACTGACGTGTTAGCGAAGGTTTGTGCTGCTTGCGCCAGGAATTTCCAAAAATGTTGCACAGTGCATGCAATGCAATTAATTTTGCAACGATTTTTGCAATTTTTTTAGCATTAATATAACGTCTTTTCAATTGTGTCTTTAAACCACGCAAAAGCTTTCAACTAAACTAAAAAGTGTTTAATACATTGCGGGAACACGTGCAGGGTAGGTTGCGAATGCAAAATTATTGCATCTCCCCCAGAGTACCCAATTAAATGGTCTGTTTGGGGGGAGAAATACTATGTGGAAGTGTAGCCTATCTTTCTGCAGACCAACACAAATGGGTCTGGTTGAGCACTATTTATCAATTACATATAGCAGACTACTGATCTGACCAAAATTTTGTAGAGGATTAATAGATCTTTTCACCTGTAGGTGAATAGATGTCATAATTTACATTAAGCTTAATATATGATCAATAAGAACATCAGTGCAAGAAATAAGATTTAGATTAAAATATTTCTTTTTGGGTCTTGTAAATTAATGCCCCAATAAATTCCACCCTATGCCCCTAGGGGGGTCATTCACTGTTTTTAAGTCAAGGGAAATTAACTTTTATTCATCAACATGCTTCTGCAGTAAAAATAAATTGTTACCATATATTGACCTGTATTTTAATGCCTTTTTATCCAAAGGATCTCTGATTGACAGATTTTATGAATGAAAATCACATGATTATAGTTCAGATGTCAAAAAGGTCCCTACACAAAGCGATTACCTCTGGTCTTTTGTTGGAAACATGTTGACAAGCTACTGTATGTTTCACACAGCTTGGTCATTATGTGTTAGAGACAGAAGTGGAGCATGGAAATGGTTGGTAAGATTTTACTGTGCTGTTCATTCAAAGTCTGCATTGCATCTCTTTCAGCACTTTTTTATTTCACAAAGATTTATTTGCTCAACAGAAGGCAGTAACATCCATTTATAGCCTACAGACGGTACACAATGAACTACCAGAAAGGAAAGACAAAGCACAATATATATTTTATGGGTGAACCATTTTACAACTAAAACTCTAATATATTTTGATTGCTTCTTCCACCATCTCTTTCAGCTCCTTATTTTGTATTACATATAAAACCTCCTTACCTTTCTTGCTCCAGTTGCTATTCTTTCCCCATCCACTACCTCCATTTTATTTCACCATCGTCACATTTACCAGTATTAAGCCATTTTTATTACCCTGTTTTTCCACCGTCTATTCTATCTTATGCTCCCCAAACTGTTATATCCTTGCTTCCCCTGCTGCTGTCTCCTTCTGCTTCCCCTGCTGCTGTTTCCTTCTGCTTCCCCTGCAGCTGTCTCCTCTGCTTCCCCTGCTGCTGTCTCCTGCTTCCCCGCTGGTCTCCTTCTGCTTCCCCTGCTGCTGTCTTAAACAGCCCTAAGGATGATTAGAGGTGTGAGGACACTCTTTTCTAACTATATTGGAGATGAACAAATGAAACAATTGGTTCAAGTAATAAAAGCTCAACTGTAGTATTGTTGCTCTGCCCCCTTATGGCCAGGGCATTACCTATGGGGAAGACACACTCTGTAAGAGGTGCTTCTTTCCATTAGACAGATTGCAGACTGGGGTGGAGGAGGACTTGAGACAAACGTTGTCCTTTAATCTCTGATTTGCCTCATATGGGCCATATTTTAAGCCGTGGTATTGCTTTTCAGCGATACCACGACTAATGATTGGTCTCATAATTTCGATTGTTAAACCGATAACTAAATCGTAGATTTACGATCTCCATAGTTCAGCTGCGACAAAGTCAGGAGTAGGCTGCACCCGGTAACCTCGTAAAAACCGAGTCCTTATTTAAACATCGTAGTTAAAACACTCATGCGCATATGGCAATGAAAAATGGGATCAGCATAGGAATAGCCTGACGCATTTCATGACTCACGGTCACTTCAGTACGATCCCCATAGAATACCATTGCGGAAGTTCACTACCGCACGGTATTGTACGATCGAACGTTTGAATCAAAAAATGTACGATCGTAAAAAGGGATACCGCGGTTTATAATATGGCCCTAAGTCTTAGTTCTTGTAATCTCATGTAGTGATTACACAGCACAGAAAAATGGTAGGTATATTCATGTTAGTGTATAAAAATGTTAATAAACCTTTATGAACTCTATACTTCTAACTAAAACTTGTTTTATACATCAGGCCGTTTCTAGCCATTTATTGCCCTAAGCGCCCCTCCACCTACGTGCGCGTGTAGAGTGTGCGGGTTCAGGCTCTGTACAGATACATGTTGCAGATTACAGCTGAACAAGGAGAGCAGATCTACACGCAAGTAACAGCTGACAGGAGATGCTAGGGAGAAATGGAGCGCCCGGACAACAGCCGCCCTGGTGGTCGAATATGTCACTGCTAAAACCAGCAGCAGTGAAAAATCTACATAGTCTGTAACGAGCTGTCTGGTTGGCGCATGGCTCGCTGAATCTCTAGCCCCTACACTCATGTCCACCTACCAGCTGTTCAAGTAACCACGGGTGACCCCCTGTGACCCGTTAATGAAGACCAGGCACTCCAAAACCCAAACAATAATTCTAATGAGAAGCTTCAAAATGAGAGAACCAGAAAACCCACTAAATTGATTCTCTCCAGTTGGCTGTAGTACAGCATTCTGTGCTAGGAATTTAGAATAAAACATTCCACAGTGATTTATAGTTTAGCGTAGATATCCTTTACCAGTAAATATATAAGTGTGCATCGTGCCTCCAGTCAGAGGGTCTTTTTATGTGATCTTCCATGGAGCCCATAGTGGAGCCATGCAGCTGCATGCCATCACATGGCATGGTAGCTAAAGGTTCTCTAGGAAACACAAAGCATAGGGTCACCAGCTGAGGTTTTTATGGAAGTAAATCATGAAACAATGTTGATGAAGCAGCACATGAAACTTCTGTTATATTTATTTATTTTGGTCATCAGGTGGTGAAGTATAAATGTGTGTCCAGTGTGTAGAATGGTGTGGTATCACTGTGGTGTCCATGTGTAGAGAGTGTGTAGTATAAATTTGTGTCTGGTGTATAGAGTGGTGTAGTATAAAATGTCTGTCCAGTGTGTAGATGGTAAAATCTAAATGGTGTCCAGTGTGTATAGTGGTGTAGTTCATAAGTGGTGTCTAGTGTATAGAGTGCTAAAGTATAAATATGTGTTCCGTGTTTAGAGTGGTATATATAAATGTGCTGTAGTATGGATTTGACCAGTGTGTAGAGTGATGAGTATACATGTGTGTCCGGTGTGTGAAGTGGTATAGTATAAATGTGTCCAGTGTGTGAGAGTGGCTGTAGTATGGATGTGTGTCCAGTGTAGAGTGGTATAGTATAAATGTCTGTCCAGTGTGTAGAGTGGTAAAGTATAAATGTGTGCCCTGTGTGTACAGTGGTATAAAATAAATGGTTGCCCAGTGTGTATAGCAGTGTAGTAAAATTGTGCACAGTGTGTTTAAGTGGTGTAGTTAAATGTGTCCCTTTGTGTACAGTGGTATAAGATAAATGTGTGACCATTGTATAGAGTGGTGTGTTTGTGTCTCCTTTTTGTTATAGTGGTGTAGTATAAATGGGATGTCCAGGTTTAGAGTACTGTAGTATACAGTAAATGTGTGTCCAGTGTGTAGAGGGGTTAGTATAAATGTGTCCAGTGGTAGAAGGGTATAAGTAAAAATGTGTGTCTAGTGTGTAGAGTGGTGTAGTTATACATGTGTGTCCTGTATGTAATATTTTATTTTTTACATTTGTTTTGTTTTACTCTTTAGGTGGGTCTTGAATAAATTGATATAAATATAAAATTTGATACAACTTTTGGCTGTTTTTGAAGAAGACTCATATATAGTATAATTAAATATTACACTGGAAGCATTTAATAGCTTTAAAAAAAGTTAAATGCATTTGGTCAATACAATTTCAAATGCTATCTTATCCTGAGCACCATTTCTGTTTTCTCCTGGAACAGCACCCCTACATACTCTAATTAGATATCTCATGAGCACAAAAGTTTTACCAGGGACACATCATAGTTACAGCAGAAGCCCACATATTATACAAACAGCTGGTGATCAGCTTCTGCAATATAATTACGGTTTTGTTAGGCAGTGAGAGCGCAATGAACAGAAATATCTTCCATTACCCAGGAATTATTCCGCATGCTGTTGGTATATTATTACTTTTTCTAATTTTATGACATCATTTTACATATAGCATTCACCAATCAAGGCGGAAGTTATCCCTTATGCCCTTTTTATTATTATTCATTGGTATTGTATTTAGGTGGGTAGCGTTTCAATTATGCCTAACATTAAATATAAAAGGGCTGGTGCAATAAAAGGTACAAAAGTTTGGTGTGTTATCTGCAGCAACCAATCATCATTTTTCTAACTGCAGTAAAAATCTCCACATCTGATTGGTTGCTGCAAATTAATTGCACATCTTATTGCATCAGCCCCTAAATGTTGCAGTTTTGTATTGAAGTCACAGAGATTTTGCTTTTTTTTTTCTTATATTGATCTGCATTTCTATATATTTGCTATATTTTGCTATAGGATAAACTAGGTACACTCTCCTGTATGCGTTAATCTGGACATGAAAGTTTATCTTTCACTCAAGTGTCATCCATCACTTTAAAGGACACCTTTTTTTACCCAAAAAATATATTTAGCAGGAAGGTCAGAAGCCCCATGGTGAGCCATTAAAACCTCTTCTGCCATCGCTGGTACTGCATGAATGCACAATCTGTTATAGAAGCAAGCAGTGTGTATAGCGTGTGATAACATGTGACTCTTGCGCAGCCCAGTTTGGTTCTCTTGACCTCCACTAACTGCATGTCCTTTACTTGGTCCAACATCTAGTCACTATAAGACTGTATTTGACATGTGGCTGATGACCTTCAGCTGAGTATCACTTACCCTCTGTACAGTAGGTTTAGCTGTTAGAGGTTTATGGTACTTTGACACTATGGTTGGATAGAAACTATTACACTGGGCTGATATGATGCATTTATGCCTTGTATACGTTTTTTTAATTGTTTTTATCCGACCATTCACAATGCTATTTAAGGAATTTCTATGCACTTTGCACAGTGTGTTTTTTGTCATGATTTTTTTTTTAACCTGAAAACAGTTCAATAAGTGGCCTTTCTGTCACCCTTCCTGCTTCACCATGAAATGTTTACATGGTAAGGTTATGCCATCTCCAAGTGCCAAATAACCTGGGTTTGCAGTCTTTGGCACCATCAAACATCACCGCCACATGGGTTTTGTGCAAGTAAATGCACTTCCTTTGGGAAAACATAATCTGCTTACCACTTAACATAGTCCACCTACTTGCCTATAAAGGGCATTATATCACATTTACTCATATCCATAGGTGCCTATAAATATGCAACTGTGCACATTAATTAAAGTGAGAGGAAGTTGATTATATCCTTAAATACTCACTAATATTATCACTGAACGGATATTATAGATTAATAATTCATCACCTACAAAAGGACTATGACACACACAACAAATATCAAGCCAAATGCAGCAGAATCACACAGAAAATGCAGAATCAGACTAGGTTTATGGAGCCTATAGTTGTATTGCAGTGTTTCCAGATATTTTGGCACTAGGAAGATGCTGAATTCAGTATTTTCTAGCGGCATCACCGAATAATGTAATTAATGGTTTGTAAACCGAGCTATAGAATTTGCACAATTTACAATCATATTTTGTTTGTGTGTGTGTGTGTGTGTGTGTGAGAGCGTGTGTATGTGAGAGTGTGTGTGTGTCAGTGTGTAATGTGAGTGTGTTTGTGAGAGTGTATGTAATTCTGTGTGTGAGAGAGAGTGTGAGTGTATGTGAGTGTGTGTGTAAGAGAGTGTATGTAAGTGAGTATGTGTGAGTGGGATAGTGTATATGAGTGTGTGAGATAGTGTATGTATGTAAGTGAGTGTGTGTGAGTGTGATAGTGTATGAGTGTGTGAGTGTGTGTGAGAGAGTGTATGTGAGTGAGTGTCTGATAGTGTTTGTGAGTGTGAGTGAGTTTGTGAGAGTGTGTGAGTGTATGTAAGTGTATGACTGTGTGTGAGTGTATGTGAGTGAGTGTGTGACAGTGTATCTGAGTGTGTGTGAGATTGATTTTGAGTGAGTGTCTGAGAGTGTATGTGAGTGAATGTGTGAGAGTGAATGTGTGAGTGTATGTGAGAGTGTATGTGAGTGTGTGAGATTGTGTGTAAATGAATGTGAGTGTAAGTGAGTGTGTGAGAGTGAATGTGTGAGTGTATGTGAGAGTGTATGTGAGTGTGTGTAAGTGAATGTGAGTGTGTGTGTGAGTGATTGTGAGTGAGTGTCTGAGAGTGTATGTGAGTGTGAGTGAATGTGTGAGAGTGAATGTGAGAGTGTATGTGAGAGTGTATGCGAGTGTGTGAGAGTGTGTGTAAGTAAATGTGAGTGTGTGAGTGTGAGTGTGGGAGACTGTATGTGAGTGTGTATGTAAGTGAGTGTGTGTGTGTGAGAAAGAGTGTGTGTGAGTGTATATGAGTGTGAGTGCGTTTGTGTGAGAGAGTATGTAAGTGAGTGAGGGTGTGTGAGTGTGTGTGAGTGAGTGTTTGTGAGAGAGTGTGTGAGAGAGAGCGTGTGTGAGTGTGTGTGTTAGTGTGTGTTATTTTTAACTTTATTAGTATCTAAAAAATATTATTTTTAAATTTAATATTTATGTTTTTCAATGTATTTTAGACATACAAATAAGGAAGACTAGCAAAATTTATATTTATACAATTTTCAATCATATCTCTTCTATGTAAATGTTCGACAGACATTATGGGTAGGGTATAAAGGTTGGACTAGATGGACATATGTCTTTATATATCCTCCAATACTATGTTACTATGTAACTGTTATACAGACATTATGGGTAGGGTATAAAGGTTGGACTAGATGGAGGTATGTCTTTATACAACCTCCAATACTATGTTACTATGTAACTGTTATACAGACATTATGGGTAGGGTAATAAGGTTGGACTAGATGGACATATGTCTTATATAACCTCCAATACTATGTTACTATGTAACTGTTATACAGACATTATGGTAGGGTAATAAGGTTTAGACTAGATGGACGATGTCTTTATACAACCTCCAATACTATGTTACTATGTAACTGTTTTACAGACATATGGGTAGGGTATAAGGTTGGACTAGATGGCGTATGTCTTTATACAACCTCCATACTATGTTACTATGTAAGTGTTATGAATTGGAGGCTGGCTGGCTGGCTGTAACTTGTACACTTTCGATGTGTGGTCCTGAAACTAGTGTATCTGAACAATCTTTTTGTCCAATAATCGGCCAGTGTATTGGACCTTTAGCGGCAGAAATGGCAGATCATTTTGAGATCTGCATGGTCGATAGCACAATGATCCTCGTTCGAAATGCCGTTTCACAGCAGATAAAGTGGTCATACATGGCCATTATCCCCAAAATAAACGTTCGGACACATCATGCGTCGTGGGTTGTGACACGCGATCGCACGTGTGTACGAAGCTTTATACTAACAATTGATGGCACACTATATAGATCAGTATAAACTACTTTTTTACACAACAGTATAAATCAGCTTATATCTAAATCACAGCTCCACAACTACAAGTTTTGATAATCCCTTTAAAAAACATTCTGTGCACATCCCCCCTGCAATATAGCCTGACTCACTCCCAGCAAGCACTGCAATGCAGCTTATGAAACTCCCAGCATCCCCTGTAAAATACACCTTTTGTGACACTCCAACAAGCACTGCAATACAGCTTATGAAACTATGAAACCCCCAGCATGCCCTGTAAAATACACCTTCTGTGACACTCCCAAAAGCACTGCAATACAGCTTATGAAACTATGAAACTCCCAGCATGCCCTGTAAATAACACCTTCTGTTACACTCCCCGCAAGCACTGCAATCAGCTTGTAAACTCCCAGCATCCCCTCTGATCTAATCATATATCTTCCATCTTCCCCCCAATTGATTTTTATAAAGCTTATTAAATTTTGACTTTATAAATATATATTTATACAATTGAAACACACAAGTCCCCCCAGCCTTCTTACATCAGTGTGGCTCAAGCTACTATCTTTCCTTTGTCTCTCCCTGCACTATCAGCTGTGAATAGATCAATCAGAGACAGGTAGAAAAGCTTTGTTTACTTTGGCTTCACTGGGGTCAAGTGGGAGTGGCAGAAATATGAATATGCTGGTATATGCACATTGACTGACAGCCTGCCCAGCACAGTAGCAGAAACGAACAGACTTTCCCCTGGCTGCTGCACCAAACAAAGGACTTTTTTGAGATAATAAAGGTAGGGGGGGGTTTGGGGAAGGTGTACATCAGATAGATTAAAAAAAAAAAAACGTTTTTCCATCAGTGGAGATACCCTTTAAGGCGAGGGAGCAGTACGAGTGGGGTCTGTAAAGGAGCTGGTTCTGCATGAGCGGAGGGTACAGACAGGAACATATGGTAGACTAGAGAAAAAATATAAAGAAGAAGAGCAGAGTGAGGGCTTAAATGTTAGGAGAATGATTTTGTATAAAATGCGCTGTTTTACAGGGAGCCAGGTTGTTGTCCGGTACAAGGAATTTGGGATCCTTTTTATTGGAGCGAAACAATAGTGTGGCAGAGTTAATTATGACGAAGGGGAGAGAAGTGGGAAGTAGTAGTAGCAGTAGCATTTGAGGTTGAATAAAGACATATTTCCATCCAATCCAACCCACCTAGCAATATCCTCATTTCCTCCCTAACGGTTGATCCAGAGGAAGGCAAAAAAAAAAAAAAACAACCAAATTCATGAAGGGGGAAAAATTCATTCCTGACTCCAAGTGCCAATTGGAAATTTCCCTGGATCAACTCTACACTATCATATACCATGACCTTGCAACATTCCTTGTTTGCAGAAACTCATCCATCCAGCTTTTTTTTGAAACTGACCAATGAACCTGCCATAACAACGTCCACTGGAAAGACAGTTCCATAGCTTTAACCGTTCTCACGTGAAAAACCCTTTCCGAACTTGAAGCCTAAACCTTTTTTCTTCAAGTCTTAGGGATGTCCTCATTTTCTCTGACATGTTCTATGGGTGAACATGCCCACGATAGTTTATTGTATGGCCCGTTAATGTATTTATCACAGTAATCATATCCCCACGCAAGCGTCTTTTCTCCAGCGTACATAACTGTCACTTTTCCAGTCTCTCTTCATATTCAAGATCCCCCAATCCCCATATTAATTTAGTTTCCCTTCCTGAACCCTTTCCTGTAAAAACTTGTACACATGTTCGATTGTGGGTCCTGAAACATAGTGTATCTGAACAATCTTTTTGTCCAATAATCGGCCAGTGTATTGGACCTTTAGCGGCAGAAATGGCAGATCATTTTGAGATCTGCATGGTCGATAGCACAATGATCCTCGTTCGAAATGCCGTTTCAGCAGATAAAGTGGTCATACATGGGCCGATTATCGCCCAAAATAAACGTTCGGACACATCATGCGTCGTGGGTTGTGACACGCGATCGCACGTGTGTACGAAGCTTTATACTAACAATTGATGGCACACTATATATAGATCAGTAATCAACTACTTTTTTACACAACAGTATAAATCAGCTTATATCTAAATCACAGCTCCACAACTACAAGTTTTGATAATCCCTTTTAAAAAACATTCTGTGTCACATCCCCCCTGCAATATAGCCTGACTCACTCCCAGCAAGCACTGCAATGCAGCTTATGAAACTCCCAGCATCCCCTGTAAAATACACCTTTTGTGACACTCCCAACAAGCACTGCAATACAGCTTATGAAACTATGAAACCCCCAGCATGCCCTGTAAAATACACCTTCTGTGACACTCCCAGCAAGCACTGCAATACAGCTTATGAAACTATGAAACTCCCAGCATGCCCTGTAAAATACACCTTCTGTTACACTCCCCGCAAGCACTGCAATACAGCTTGTGAAACTCCCAGCATCCCCTCTGATCTAAATCATATATCTTCCATCTATCCCCCCAATATGATTTTTATAAAGCTTATTAAATTTTGACTTTATAAATATATATTTATACAATTGAAAAACACACAAGTCCCCCCAGCCTTCTTACATCAGTGTGGCTCAAGCTACTATCTTTCCTTTGTCTCTCCCTGCACTATCAGCTGTGAATAGATCAATCAGAGACAGGTAGAAAAAGCTTTGTTTACATTTGGCTTCACTGGGGTCAAGTGGGAGTGGCAGAAATAATGAATATGCATGTGATGATGCACATTGACTGACAGCCTGCCCAGCACAGTAGCAGAAACGAACAGAACTTCCCCTGGCTGCTGCAAACAAACAAAGGACTTTTTTGAGATAATAAAGGTAGGGGGGGGGGTTGGGGGAAGGTGTACTATCAGATAGATTAAAAAAAAAAAAACGTTTTTCCATCAGTGGAGATACCCTTTAAGGCGAGAGGAAGCAGTACGAGTGGGGGGTCTGTAAAGGAGCTGGTTCTGCGATGAGCGGAGGGTACAGACAGGAACATATGGGTAGACTAGAGAAGAAATATAAGAAGAAGCAGCAGAGTGAAGGGCTTTAAATGTTAGGAGAATGATTTTGTATAAAATGCGCTGTTTTACAGGGAGCCAGGTTGTTGTCCGGTACAGAGGAGATTTGGGATCCTGTTTATTAGGGAGCGAAACAATATGTGTGGCAGAGTTAATTATAGACTGAAGGGGAGAGAAGTGGGAAGTAGTAGTAGCAGTAGCATTTGAGGTTGAATAAAGACATATGTCCATCCAATCCAACCCACCTAGCAATATCCTCATTTCCTCCCTAACTGTTGATCCAGAGGAAGGCAAAAAAAAAAAAAACAACCAAATTCATGAAGGGGGAAAAAATTCATTCCTGACTCCAAGTGCCAATTGGAAATTTCCCTGGATCAACTCTACTACTATAAATCAATACCAGTAACTTGCAACATTCCTTGTTTGCAGAAACTCATCCAGCTTTTTTTTGAAACTGACCAATGAACCTGCCATAACAACGTCCACTGGAAGACAGTTCCATAGCTTTACCGTTCTCACAGTGAAAAACCCTTTCCGAACTTGAAGCCTAAACCTTTTTTCTTCAAGTCTTAAGGGATGTCCTCATGTTCTCTGACATGTTCTATTGGTGAACAATGCCCCAGATAGTTTATTGTATGGCCCGTTAATGTATTTATACACAGTAATCATATCCCCACGCAAGCGTCTTTTCTCCAGCGTACATAACTGTCACTTTTCCAGTCTCTCTTCATATTCAAGATCCCCCAATCCCCATATTAATTTAGTTGCCCTTCTCTGAACCCTTTCCATTTTAAAGATGTCCTTTTTGTACGCAGGATTCCAAAATTGCACTGCATATTCCAAGTGAGGCCTTACCAATGCTTTTTAAAGAGGGAGAATTAAGAGGTATGGATTCAAGATCCCTTGAATCCATACCTCTCTTTATACAAGACAATACCATGCTGGCTCTGGCTGTTGTCGCCTGGCACTGCTTGCTACCTTTAAGTTTGTTATCTACCAAAACTCCAAGATCCTTTTCCAACAGGGATTCACTTAACACAGAGCCATTTATAGTATAAGTAGCACAAGGATTTTTAAGTCCAAAATGCATCATCTTACATTTATCAACATTGTATTTTATCTGCCACTTAGCAGCCCAATGTGACAATATATCTAGATCCCCCTGCAACGATTGCACATCCTCTGAAGTTTTTAATGGTCGACAAATTTTTGTGTCGTCAGCAAACACAAAAAGTGAGAAGACCAGAAATTAGTAGGTTGCAATAGTCCAGGCATGAAAGGATGAGAGCATGCATAAGCATAGCGGTGGTTGGGAGATAGAGAAACCTGTGGATTTTAGCTATATTGTGAAGGAAAAAGTGAACAGGTTTCGCAACACAGTTAATGTGGTTCAATAATTACCCCTCAATAATTACCCCTAGGCTGCGTGCTGATT
Source organism: Hymenochirus boettgeri (assembly GCA_019447015.1). Taxonomy (NCBI): domain Eukaryota; kingdom Metazoa; phylum Chordata; class Amphibia; order Anura; family Pipidae; genus Hymenochirus; species Hymenochirus boettgeri. The sequence continues at coordinate 67,819,533 of CM033469.1, read as the reverse complement.
GGATAAGGGAAAATGGGGGTATTGTCAACAGAGATGGAGAAAGATGGGACAGAACCAGGTTTAGGTGGGAAAACGATCAGTTCAGTTTTAGAAAGTTTTAATTTGAGGTAGCGTTCAGACATCCAGTAGGAGATGGCAAGGAGGCAGTCGGAGACACTTGATTGGATGTCAGGAGTTAGCGTAGGTGTGGACAAGAAGATTTGCATATTGTCTGCATATAAATGATACTTGAAGCCAAAAGAGCTGATGACATCTCCCAAGGAGATAGTGTAAAAGGAAAACAAGAATAGACCCCTGAGGTACCCCCACATTAAGAGGAACTGGAGAAGTGGTGTTGTTAGCAAAATATAAAGAGTTCAGAAGGTATATATATATATATATATATATATATATATATATATATATATATATATATGAGGTTTATAGCTTATTGGTGTTTTTAGGGTGGTTGTTTTCAGATTCTGGAGTAAAAAAAATAGGGTTTAGTTCTCCTTTAAGCTAGACATACTCGGGCAGACTTTCTTCCAATTGGATTTCAGCTTGAAACCTGCGGAGAGATTCGGGCAGAAGATTGAGTCAGCGGAAAATGTTGTGCCTGGCTTGATCTTCATTTTTCTGTTAAACCGAACGGCATTTTTGGGCGGTCGATCCTAAAAACAGAAAAAGGGTTTTTGACATTTTTAACGATCCAATCAAAATAACTTGAAATTACGATCCTGTGTGTTGGGTGCTTAAGATAGCCATATAAATAATAGTAATAATAATAGAGATATGAAATGTTAGGTGGGCCCCTGGTCTCAGATTTCCTGGTGGGCCCTATCAGTCTAGTCTACTACTGGATATCGGTCACCCATTTGTCTGGTACTTTTGTGGCAGTAAATCACAGCCAATCATGCAGTCTTCTATGGACAGCCCAATCGGTCATGGAAAAATGTCTGCCGTGGCCAATTTTGCCTTGACCAACAATGATTTGTCTCAGCTGACTGCTCACTGGTGGCGAATGGTCAATAAAGGACAATACATGCTGCATGTAACTCTACCCCTTTTCCATTAAACAGCTCTCAGACTGGTGGGGGCAGACCTACAAATGGGCTGGTGATTAGAATTTTAACAGAAGATTCACAGCTAATAAAGGCAAAAGTTTTAGGACCTAGCAGTTTAGCTCCTCACCCTGGGTAGTGCTAATGGGAGGGTGGAACTTCTTGGGAGCCTGGGGGGTATACTGTGTTCCTTTAAGACAACCATTTGTTTTAAAAAATAAAAAAACAGGTAATACTGAAAAGAAAACAATAAAAATGTGGTGTATTTGCATTCCCTTTAGGACACAGGGGCATTTGAGTCGATCTATGGTACTGCTTGTGAAGGTTCTCATTCATCCAGGCCATGGCATATCTATTGTATTCAGCTAGATCAACTGGAATTGAAGCCATCCAGCTGGCTTTCTCAATTCAGAATGACTTGTACAAGAATCTGTTGGCAATTACGTACCCTGGAAAGTTCCAATTAGCATATGACAGCCAGGTGTTAGGGACCTTCTGACTGCAAGGTATGGATGCATTGAGGCTTAGAGGTGTTATCAAAACTGCCCAGGGTAATGTGTCAAAACAGCATATCTATGGTAACTGTTTTTGCTTTGACTACTTTTATTCCCTGATACAGTTTTTTCATGTATTCACTAATAAATAAGATGGGGAGAGTATAAGGCATTACAGCTCCCCTTCAGAATATGCATATAAGGAACATACAGCAGACTTCATTTATTAGTGACATCTGTCCATAGGTGCTTCACATTGCAGACCAGAGGCCTACACTATACTAATGATGGCTCAATAAAGCCAAAACCGTTCGGTGGCTGACTCTCTGGTTTTGCAATATGGAAATTACAAAAAAGACTTATAATCTTATAATATAAAGTCAATCTTGGTTGTGAAAACAGCCCTTTTTGCTGCTTTTTATTATTTTCAACCTATTTAAACGGGGCTGTTTCTGGCCATCTTGGTGCCCTAGTGTGCCCTAGCTTTCCAAGAGTATTGGACTTAACACTTTCAGTGCCAGCACTTTTCCAGAGTATTGACATTAACCCTTCAGTGCCAGCAGACGTCCCCAGAATATTATGATTTCCAAATTCAGTGACAGCAGAGTATTACCATTAACCTCTCAGTGCCAGCAGACTTTCTTACTAATAATTTCAGTGCTAGCACTTTCCCAGAATATTGGAATTAACACGTTCAGGACCAGCAGTTTATTACCTTTAACTCTTTGACATGATATACAGTATGTACCTGCTTTCCTCCACTGAATTGTTCACTCCTCACCTACTCTAAGTTCTAATTAGAGAGTTGGGTGGAAGGAAGAAAGAGGCAGGGATAGGGATCTCATGGCTTCTAGTCACAGGGGCCACTGTTATAAAGTCGGCAGCAGCTTTCACCTGGCATTTTAAAATTGTTCTCTTCAGTTCTTTTAGTTGAGCTCATGAGCTCATCCTCTCCCCTCCTTCCTTCATCATCAGTTCATTTGTAACATTGTTTCCAAGTAGAGGGGGCTGAGTTCAGGCTCTCTACTCATTACAATGTTACAAATTACAGCAGCAGAACAAGGAGAGCAGGTTTAACACAGGAAGCAAAAGCTGACAAGGAGATGCTAGGGAGAACAATGGGTGCCCTGGTTTAACATAGGCGCCCTAGCTCTTTGCCTAGGTAAGGTGGCTTATGTCTAAAAATGGCCCTGTATTCAAACTCCATTACAATAAAGTTTTATATGGCTTGTGTATGTTCTAGAGAAGGTTTGTCTCTGCGGTAATGAACTTTTCATCCCTTTTAGTATGGTTAATATTGTATAGACCGCAAAATGGGACTTTAATGGTTGTAACATTTGCTGCTTTAGGTATCCCACCCCTCCCGGATCATCCGAGAGTCTCCCTCATTCTGGGGTGGTTTCCCGCACTCCCGCGAGACCACCCCAGACTCCTGGACTTCAAGTCATGTCCACTTTCCAAGGCCAAGCCCTGGGAATGCCCCTAACCCCACTTCCCACCACCCCTAGAACACAGGCCATGCCCCCTGTGACATCATGCCACGCCCCCGCACCACGCCCTCTTTCCCCACTGTGCCTAATGTTTAGGCGGGAAAGGTTACTCCATCCCATAATATATCACAACTTTTGGGAATTTTCAACCAGTAGATATCATTGAATGCATTTTGCATAAAAAAAGCCTAGTAAGGGATTTGATTCCTGTTTTCATAGGTTTATGTAGGTTTGTCTCAAAAATGAACATGACTGTTTATAAAATGCAAAAATGTTTTTCTTTGTCAAAAGAAAATGAAAGGTTTGTTGATAGAGCAATGGAAATGTCAGCAAGATATTTCTTCCTCAACCTTTAAAGCCATTTTTCTTTGTAGAAATGAAAGGTAATTTAATGGTTTTCAGTCTGTACACAGTAATTTCTCATTTGAGCCATGAAATAAAGTATTGCTAAAAACACCTTTTGGTTATATTGCCCTGGTTTAACTGTTTCCAAACTCCCTTAAGTGATAATGGGTTTTGCTTTTTAAATTTTACTTGATCCCAAAGGAAATGCAACAACTTCCAGTTCTAGCTTACACTTTATTTGGCCATAGATCAAATAGAATAAAGGAACCAACTTTTTGCTGTCTCCTCTGCAGGTTCCGGGTCTGGCCACCAGTAAAAGCCATGATGTAGTGGCTGACGGCTATGCTCGAAGCATGTTCATCAAAAGCGGTGTCTTCCAGCCGGCATGGGATCAGGTTGTGTAAGTAAGGTAAGAAGCATCTTTGGTAAAGGTAAGCATAGTGAAAATGAGTTTGGTGAGCTCATTTTTAAGTGTATACATTTTCATTCTGAGGGTGGACATTCCCTTTTAATCCAGCAAACATTAAAATAGCTGTAATATCTGCTACTAGAGACAGCCGAACTATATAAAGTTGGTCTGTTTTCGAACTTTCAAACTTCAGAGAAAGTTCGAATTCGCAACCATTCAAGTCAATGGGAGAGTGATAGTTCGAAAAGTCTGGGTGTTTTACAGCTAAACTAACAATGGTAACTTACTGTAAAAAGCTGTGGCACCTGGAAAAGGGCCTGGGGAACATTTCACTATCACCAAACCTTGTAGAAACACTTGTGGAACACGAGCAGGCAATTGTCGGGTTTTGCGCAAACTACATTCAAGGGTTACCGAACGATACTTTGGAGGGTGACCGAAATCGTACTATACTTTCGAGGTATATCTGTTGTATTCAATTAGATCAACTGGACTTGAAATGTAGTTCTTGAAGACGTTTCGCTAGTCATCCGACTGGCTTTCTCAATTCAGAATTGAGAAAGCCAGTCGGATGACTAGCGAAACGTCTTCAAGAACTACATTTCAAGTCCAGTTGATCTAATTGAATACAACAGATATACCATGACCTGGATGAATGAGAACCTTCACAAGCATATACTTTCGAGGGTTACCAAAAACGAACGATACTTTCAAGGGTTAGCAAACAATACATTTGAGGGTTAGAGAAAATGATCCGTTAACGAAAGACACTTTCGAGGGTTAGCGAACGATACATTCCTGGGCTAGCAAACGGCCTGTAAATTCGATGATTATCGAATTTACGATAATTATTGAAAATACAGCCGCGAGTCCAGAAAAACAAACTAGTTCAAACTCGAACTAATTCGAATAGTTAAAGTTTGTCCAAACTCATAAAATTCAGCTCAAACTCGGGTTTGAGTTCTAGTCCATCCCTATCTACTACCTCAGTGGTTCTTACCTGTCAATGTTCTTCAAAGGGTTTAAAGGGCAACTGTAGTCTGAAAACAAGTTAGGGTTAAATGAAAGCTTGCAGTATTTCCTTTAAAAATAGCTGACAATCACATCTCTGGCTGGAGCCTGTGTGAAATTATACTGGGGTGAATAATCAAACTTCCTGCTTTCAGTAGGTTGAGTGACATCACCAGACCTCTGTCCTGCCCGTCCGTCCTGGGGGAGAAGCATGCTCAGTAAAGACTTATTGCTGGGGAAATCAGGAAGTACCAGGGAAAAAATTGACAGTTGAGAAGGGGAGCCTATTAATGCAGACAGAGGCTGGTCACATGACTACAAGGTGATCACATGGCTGAAAACAGAAAGCGTTCATGCAGGAAGTAATATTGCTGAACTTCTCCAGCAATAACTTCTCACAAATTTTATCTTGATGTCATTTTAAATTTTATTTTGAAGGTACGATGGAAGGGTTTTCATATAATTCTTACTATTTTGGAAGAATTCTAGACTACAGTTACCCTTTAATGGTTTGCAAGTTACGCCTGTCAAGGTAACATGTAAGCTGCAGTCAAAAAAAAGGGGGAAATTGCCAGAGAGCAGTTTGCCTTTAAAAATAATTTACTACAGAATTCTAATTAGAGTAGGACTCACATTAAATGAGGGGCCTTGACATGGCATGCAAGCTTACGTATAGTGGCCAAAGTGTGGCACTGGCAATTTCCTCCTTTTTTCTGTGTACAAATAATGTCTTTTTATCGATTCTAGCAGCTGGTCAACACCACAGAGTGGGATAGACCGAGCACTGGCAATTTCTTTCTGTGATTGTGTATGTAAGCTGTAGTGTATGGCCACTGTTGGGTCCTTACACATGCTCAATTTGCTGATTGATGCAAAATGAATGATAATCGTACACGTGTAGTTCAGACATGCATTGTCTCTGGAAAAATCCACTGCTTTACAGGAGTTCAGTACACTCCCAACCACCCTCCAACCATTTAAAGAACTCAGGATAAGTACCTTAAACTAAACCCACATTTTTACACTGCAGAATCTGAAAATATCCCTTCTAAAAACACCAATAAACTGCAAAATCTTACTACAGTAAATAGCATTAAAGTATATGTAACCCCCTTTAAGAACTGAATTAAATAACTGTGTGTGTGTACAGTGACTGGCCACTATAGATGGCCGAACTATAAAAAGTTCGGTCCGTTTTCGAACTTTCGAACTTTAGAGAAAGTCCAAAAGTTCGAATTCGGACCCATTCAAGTCAATGGGAGAGTGTTAGTTCGAAAAATCTGATTGATTTACATCTAAACTAACAATGGTAACTTACTGTAAATGGCTGTGGCACCTGGGAAATGGTCTGTGGAACATGTCACTATATCCAAAACGTGTTAAAACACTTCCTAAAGTCAGACGGGCAATTGTTGGGTTTTGCAAAAGCTACATTCGATGATACATTTGAACGAACAAACGATCCTTCATGTAAGCAAAAGGCCCTTCCCAGGCTTAGTGAGAAGGGTTGGATAGTGTAGTGGTTAAAGGCACTGCCTTTGAAATGTGAGACCAGGGTTCGAATCCTGGCTAGGGACAGCTATACAAATGTTTAGATTATTATAATAACCTAGTAATATAATATTGTTATAATATTACTAGGTTATCATATGGTTATTATATTACTAGGTTATTATATGGTTATTATATTACTAGGTTTATTATATTACTAGGGTATTATAATATAATAAACATAATAACCTAGTAATATAATAACCATATAATAACCTAGTAATATAATAACCATATGATAATCTAGCAATATAACAATATTATATTACTAGGGTATTATATGGTTATAATATTACTAGGTTATTATATGGTTATTATATTACAGGCAAAGCATAGCTTGCAATTCAAAGTGATTTTAATGCTGCTTAAACAGGGTCACCTGTGACCCTGTTTAAGCAGCATTAAAATCCCTTTGAATTGCAAGCTATGCTTTGCCTGTGTCTCCCTGCTTCTATTGTTGTTCCTGTTGGAGTATTTGGCGTGTGATCGGACGCGCTACAGGGATTGATACAAATGAACTTGAAAGCTACACTAAGCAACTTCTGATTATTTGGTTATTATATTACAAGGGTATTATAATAATCCAAAATTTGTATAGCTGCCCCCAGCCAGGATTTGAACCCCGGTCTCCCATGTTAAAGGTGGTGCCTTTGTACACTATCCAGCCACTACATTTTATGGATAATATATTACTACATTATTACTATAATAACCATCATATGGTTATTATATGGTTATTATATTACTATATAACCTAGTAATATAATAACCATATAAGACCCTAGTAAAATAATATTATATTACTAGGTTATTATATGGTTATTATATTACTAGGTTATTATGGTTATTATATTATAATACCCTATTATATTATAATACCCTAGTAATATAATAACCTAGTAATATATCTGTTGTATTCAATTAGATCAACTGGACTTGAAGGTTAGTTCTTGAAGACGTTTCGCTAGTCATCCGACTGGCTTTCTCAATTCAGAATGACTTGTACAAGAATCTGTGGCAATTATGTACCCTGGAAAATCCCAATTAGGGATGCCGCAAGGTGGCGAAGTAAAACAGCCGATACTAGCCGAGCAAAACCAGTACCGCCGCTTTATAAATAGAAGCGGCGGTAACAGGTAAGTATCGCCGCGAAAGGTTAACGCTTCGTTAACTTTTCGCGGCCGTTTTCGGACTTTTATAAATCGTGGTAAACGCGATTTATGCGTTAATGTCCGCGAAAACGGCCGCGAAAAGTTAACGAACCTTTATAAATATGCCCCCTAGTAATATAGGTTATTATAAGAATCCTAACATTTGTATAGCTGCCCCTAGCCAGGATTCAAACCCTGGTCTCCCATGTCAAAGGCAGTGTCTTTAACCACTACACTATCCAGCCACTACATTACACTACACTACATTCTATAGTTAGTGAACATAAATTCAATAATTATCGAATTTACCATCGAAAGTCCGGAAACATTGAAAGTCCGAGAAATCCAGGTCCGGGATAGTTCAAGAAGTCCGAGTCCGTTCGAACTCATAAAATTTGACTCGAACTCGGGCTCAAGTTTGAGCTCTAGTCCATCCCTACTGGCCACACCCCTAACCTCAATCACATGCTACATTGCCTAATCTGTCCTGTAAAAGGATTGGCTAGAGGCTACTAGTGGGTGTGGTCAACTGTAACAAGTCCCTGCAGTTTCCCTGGTCCTACCACGGCAGTGGATATAGTGGGTTAATCACTCCGGTCACGCCCATGACAGGCCCCTTTACCTGTATCCTGTAGCGCGGTGCATGATAATGTCACTGTCATTTCAAATTAGACGCCGGCACTCACGGCGGGAGGGTTAGCAGTTTTAGGAAAACATTTGTTTTCGCTCTGCTCTCCAGCTACCTTCCAGAGCCGACCAATTCTCTGTGTTCTGCTCCACGCTGTTCCAGACCTCACTGCTCTGTATGCTGTAAGTAGCATTACAGTGGGCAATGGTAACTGTGTTTTAAAAGTCATCTAAAAGCTGATTTCTTTATTTTCCTTACACAGTGTCTAATGAGTTCTTCAAAGAGATCTAGGTCTGCTTCCAGGGGGTGAGCATTTAAAGAGAGAGAGGCAACTTTAACTAAGGTATCTCAATTATCCTTTTTAACTGACTATCATTGTGCAGGTCTCCAGAGGCTTCCAGAAGCAAGTCAACCAGCAAATGTGCCATTTGCACCAGGAAGGCTGTGCAAGGGAAAAAAATATGCGAGGAATGCATAAATCCAAGGTCAATTATGACACAAGATCAAATACAATCATCTATGAAAAAAATATTCAACACATCGTTGGATCATATTATATCCAAAGTATCTGAGATAACCATGAAAAAGGTAACAGATATGCTCCAAGAATATGGGATCTATAAATGACCAATCATGACAGAAAAAAAGGGTTCTCCAGCGGTCCCCGAGGAAGAATTAGAAGAGGAAGAAATCTTAGGAAATTTCATAAATGACAATGTAAACACGTCAAACCTAGGCCATATAATTTGGAAAATGAAAACAACTTTACAGATTCCGGACAATTCTACTACTTCATACAAAGATCTGATGTTCTCAGAGGAAGTCACTGAAAATGCCTGTTTCACGTACATGAGCATATTTTGGAAATTATTAAAAAAGAATGGAGCAATCCAGAAAAGAGGTTTAATATATCTCAAAACCTTTTGAAAAACTATATTTTCTCCAAACACTATGTCAAAAGCTGGGATGAACCGCCGAAAGTTGATACGCCAGTTGCAAAGATGGCGAGAAAAGTCGCTCTTGCAACCGAGGATTGGGTATCTCTAAAAGATCCAATGGAGAGAAAGGAGAAGGCGTCCCTGAAAAGGGCATATACCGTATATACTCGAGTATAAGCCGACTCGAGTATAAGCCGAGGCACCCATTTTTTGCCTCAAAAATTAGAAAATATGATTGACCCGAGTATAAGCCGAGGGTATACAATAACCCTAATACCTTTCCACTGTAGATGTTTGGAAACTACAACTCCCAGCATGCTTGGTTGCTGGAGTTGTAGTTTCCAACCACCTATAGTAGAAAGGTATTGGGGGTTACTGTATGGCATACTGTCCCCCACCCTAATACCTTTCCACTGTAGATGTTTGGAAACTACAACTCCCAGCATGCTTGGTTGCTGGGAGTTGTAGTTTCCAATCACCTATAGTAAAAAGGTAATGTGGGTGTCTGCATGGCATACTGTCCCCCCAGCCCTCCTCCCAGGCTAGATGGTTATAGAAGATGTTATGACAGACTCTCTGTGATGAGACCCAATTCCACTCTTATTCTTTCCCAGAAAATGGGAGTGGTCTGGTCTCTAGAGGGGCGGACTTGGTTCTGCCCCTGAAGGTTGGTTCCTATTTTTGGAGGGAATTTTAAATATCCAATTCCCCTCCAGTCCATAATCTGTGAACCATTCATATCACATTCAAAATAATATCATGATGGTCCATAACTAATTTTTCCCAACAGAATAAGACTAAATATGACAGATCTAATCGATTGTAGGCCTAAGAAGGATAATATCCCAAGTTTGGCTCGGGCTATGATATTGTGTCAGGTATCTATAAATGTAGAATTAATTACTGTATAAACTGGGGGTATTTATGAAAACCTGAAATAATTCTACCTCCTGAATTATAAAGGAATATGAATAACCTTTCATCTGCCATTTGGTTTCTGCTGTGTTCTGTACTAGAAGATTCCCTGCTGTTTTGGTGTCTACCAGTCTATGACATTGTTTGTATATTACAGAGGCTCCACACCTTGCTCATTTGAAGGCAGACCTCCTGCTAGGTCAGCTAACAACACCAACTGGCCATGCCTTTGGGGAAAGGAAGCAGGGCTTACAAGTTAACATGAATTAACTCTGGGACAGGGAACAATGTGGGAGCTACCATACTGGTTCATCATGCCAATATGGTGAAATAATTGAAAATTGGAAGTGCAATTTCAGATATTGTCTATGGCGTTTTACATTGCACACCTGGTCGTCACAGTCGAGGTTTACAGGCTTTCCCTGCAACATACTAAATAATCGTTTGGGGGGTGGACATACTCTTTAACAAAATGACAGAATAGAGGAAATGAAATGTATAGTTTATATTTTAAAAACTAAACGTAGAACCAATTAGATATAGATATACATATATATCTTACTGATGGATAAAACAGTCTGAAACTGCCTTTTTTTAATCTTGAATTTCAATTGCACTTCTTCAACAGCAAGAGACTGAGTATTAATGTTACCAGTGACAGTGGTGGTGAGAATCCAAGCAATATCCAATTAATCAAAAATAATGAGTCAAGTTGCAACGCATTTTACACCATTAAGTAGTTGCTCTAAAAGCATCATTAAAAGGTTTAAAACAACCAGCAAATTTAGTTATTCACTGCGCAAGCTTTGCAATCTTCCCCGTACATTGTTCTGTTTTATAAAATTTCAGAAGATGACTATAAAACTGTTTTTTTATGGCTAATGCTTCTAAAAAGCATTTCAACAAGAATCACAAATTTGGAATGGTGCTTACATTTCATATTTTAGGGTTACATTATTGATGCTTGGTTTCAAAACTTTATATTTTAAACAAACATATTCTCATGAAAAATGCCCAATAATGGTGATCAAAAAAATGACCAATTAGGAGTGATTTTGCTGTAGGGTTTATTCACATACGTCTCTCCGATTTTCTGAACACATTCGTTCTGAAAAACAGACATTTAATTTGGAATACATTTTAGCTTTCCACTATTGCATTGCAGTACAGAGTATTATACTGAGGGAGGGCCAGTGATAACCAATAAGAGTAAAGGTACACTATTTAGATGTTGCATGATTCGATCTAATAAACAGGGAATAGGCTGCAACAACTATTGCCCCAGCTGTTCTTACCTTTAACGACATTCCTTTAAACAGCCGAATAACTGTTTACAATTGGAGATCAGCCATGTGGTTGCCGAAAACATGGTGGTAACGTCAGCTGGAAATGTGTAGTGTATGGGCACTTTAAATGGCCACATCTAGCTAATGACACACAGCCAATATTAGTAGAAAATTTACAGACTAGACAATAAAATCAACCAATAGATACTAGATTCTGCCTTATGCCTAAAAACGGGTCTTGTGCATAAGTTTGGCAGATGCAATCAATCTCTTATGCCATGATGCCTGTTTTAATTCTAAATATTAACTTTATTTTTAAAAAACCTGTTAATTTATTTTCCTTTATTATGCCATGCTGTGTTCAGTATATATAGTAGCTGCCATATAAACCTCTACAATGGTCCTTCTTATTTCCAGGATTGTTTCTTCCTTGATGTGTTGCTAACAGTAATTTTTACCTGGCTATTGGGTGGGTTAAACATGCTCATATTTCTACTGAGCCACTGATTGCCCCAGAGAACAGAGTTAAAGGGCAGGAACAGACATCCTGCAAACAGAAACCAGTATTCTGAAGCATTTGTTTAAGCACAGAGAAAACAGTGTATGGGTTAATGTTATTGGAAAAATAAAGTAATCAGATTTTGATCTGAATTTCCCCTGGAAAGTCAGTCATCTGTATGCAATAAATGCATGATAGGAAGGAATGCTGGCTTGCCAGAATAGCCATGGGATTGCCATGCAGTCTGGCTCAGTGAATTATGCACCAGTAAACGAAAATGCTGCATATCTAATTATTTCCCACATTGGGTTTCCAGATCTAAAAGGATATGTACACTGGGAAATTCTTTATTTTGAATTGCCCATTACTAGAAACTATAATTCTTCCCAACTATCACTGTACTATTTTTTTGTTGATCTGTCCCCTATTTACCCCATACTGGGTAAATTACTCTACCCCCCCCCAAAAAATGGCACATGGATACATAAAAAAAACAAACACATTTTAAACATTATATAAAATCACTAAATGCATGAAATATGATATGGATATGGATGGATGGGGTAAATCATGGATCATGAGGCTGGATAAGGCCTACCCCTACCCAACCACCCCCACAAATGGCAAATGACACATGGATGTATTAAAAAAAAAATGCAATATAATCAATAAATATATTATATATGAATGGATGGATGGGGTAATGATGGACATGACAAAATAGCCCCTTGCCCCCCCATCTAGATGATTCCCCCTTCCAAGTTCCATGGGCACAAAGTCAGCACCCCACAAGACCCCCTACCCCCTTTACAACCCCAAGCAAAGTTGGCAACCAAGCAAAGTTGGCAAAATAAATATTATATTTCATTCTACATACCGATGTGCTTCGCAGCTGCTGTGCTGTCTGACTGTGACACTGTGTGGCATGGCTTAGGCTCTGATCCTCCTTCCTACCTCCATCCCCCATGTCCTGAATCAAAAGGAGGAGGAGAATAGAGGAGAGCTTGCAAGTTGCAGGTCCATCGTTGCGCACCGCACCACCCCGGACGGCCTTAGAGCTTGATGTAACGGTGCAGGCATAAGTCGCGACATCACAGCGTGGGCGTACATCATCATACAGGTAGTTGGGGGCTTGGGGCCCGATCTTTTCCCCTGCTGGCAGCGGCAATAAAAAACATAAACACAAAGCGCCCGGTACAGAAGTATCTCCTTTACCCCCCGTATGGCGGCCCTGAGATAGCCAGTCTAAAACTTCTTACATTTCAACTGTCAATCAAGTACCTTTGTATCAAATTTTTTTATAGTTTTGCTGTAACTGGAATGGTGACAGTTGGTACGTGAACTGCATGGTGGAAAATTCCCTCTCCCAATGCTGAGCATGCTCGCCCTCTCAGAGAGTAAGTGCTGCTTACATGTAAAGGCAGAGTCATTTTTTTAAGTGTACAATTCCTTTAATTAAGGAAGGTAAATTATGCAAGCAGGCCATCTAATTATATTAATATTGTAGCTATTGTGGAAAGTACTTTATATCATGTTAATATTGAGCTTAAATATCTCTCTTAAGTCTAGTCTGGTCAATAGAGGTTGCAACATGGAATTTTAAGGTTTACAAGCGTACTAGGTCAGATCTTTTTGGTCTGAGGACCACAGAATAACAGTGTGAACCTATAATTTTCTCTACTGAGTTTAGTGAACAATATACCTTACATACTCGAGTATAAACCGGCCAGAGTATAAATAGAGGTATTTAATTTTACCTGAAAATAGAAGTAAAAGTGATTGACACAAGTATAAATCGAGGGTAGAAAATATGACTGCTACTGCCTTCTGATTCTGTATTGTTTTGAGGTTTTAGTTACACTTTAAATAGACTTTTTCGTGAAATCCGCTTCGGAATCAGGTTTTGGTTTGTATTCTGGTCCATTTCTAAAAATTAAAAAAAAAATCCTTGAATTTTTGAAAATTCAAAAATGCTTGAATTTTTGAAAACCGCAGTTCGGAAAAATATGGAAAGCGGAATTCTGGAAAACCCGGAACCCGGATCTCGGAAATCCACTGCAGAAATGGGTTTGTATGTGTGATCTGGTCCATCTCTAGTGGGGACTTAAGATCGTCAGTATGACAACAAGAAGCCTTTTTGATTTTGAAGCGGATATTAGGTGGATGAACTTACTGTGGATGAACTTACTGAAGTTTGGATCGTTTCCAAACTCCTGAACTTCAGTAAAAGTTCGGCAGTTCGGAAACTAACCCATTAAATCAATGGGAAGTGATAGTTCAAAAAGTTTGGATGTTTTACAGATAAACTAACAATGGTAACTTACTGTAAATGGCTGTGGCACCTGGGAAATGGTCTGGGGAACATGGCACTATCACCAAAACCTGTTTAAACACTTCACACTTGATTGGACAATTGTCGGGCTTGCGCAAGCTACATTCGAGGGTTACCGAAAGTCAAAGGCTACATATGAGGGTTAGCGAACGATACATTCTAGGATTAGTGAAAATGATCCATACATTCAAAGGGTTACCAGTAAATTGGTATCTCACTAGAAATCTGCTATAACCATAAGTTATCAAAGTAGAGGAGCACACTACTGCAAGTGAAAATTTCTTTAATAGTGCAAAAACAACAAAACTACAACGTTTCGGGACTTTGCGTCCCTTCCTCATACAGTGAGGAAGGGACGCAAAGTCCCGAAACGTTGTAGTTTTGTTGTTTTTGCACTATTAAAGAAATTTTCACTTGCAGTAGTGTGCTCCTCTACTTTGATACCTTGCTTGGATATGGAGCCCTGAAAGTAGGGGGCTGAGAGGATTGCACCTACCTATTTGTCTGGCTAAACCAGCCAACAGCAGTGTGCCTAAGTACACTTGAGACTTTTATAACCATAAGTTACCTGTGTAAATTATTCAGTCAAGTTGATTTGTTTTTAAACAACACAGCCATTTGTTATCAATCATCCTTACAGTTGTTGAATCAATAGATCTTTTTATCCCTATTTAACATTTCAGGATATATTTAAGCCACTTATATTAATTCCATTTATAAACTATGTCCGTCTAGTCCAACCTACTCAGCAATACCCACTCTCATGATCCCCTCATGACGCAGCAAAGTATTCCGACACGATATCAACCCCAAACACACCTCACATATATACAGTATATATACACTCTTTTTGCGTTTCTTGCCCTGGTGCCCCTTGCCACTTAGACAACAATATTCACAAAGTATGAAGTGCACTCAATCTTTTCATTTATCATATGGCTTGATGAAGGTCTTAGGAGCAGACAGAAACATTGCTGATTGCATTGTACCTTAATTGTACCTTAACACCTGGCTGTCATATTCTAATTGGGACTTTTCAGGGTAATTAATTGTCAAAAGATTCTTGCACAAGTCATTCTGAATTGGGAAAGCCCATATTGCAGTTCTCATGTTTTAGTACAATAGCTTAACCTGCCAGTTCTGCTGACAGACCAGAGTTAGACTTTGCTGATAAGCTATTTTATATTGTCTCCTAAACATACCACCAAATATAATTGGTCCAAGATCCTTGAACCCATCCTTGAACCCAACATTCAAATTTCAGGGGAGGGTTTTTAGGAAAAACATTTTTTTTTACCCAGCAGCTAAACAGTTAGGTCATGCCACAGTATTAAGGTATCAGATCTGCAAGACTTGTCAACCACAGCTAGAATGAAATTATAATTCTAGTGGAGGTTGATTACACAGGAATTCTTCTGAAGTTCATCCTCCTCTCCCTTGGCTAGCAACAGCCGTCCTTGAAATCCTATGTAGCTTGTAACATCAGGACACAGGGACAGAAGCTGGCTGAGAGATATAGTGCCCATGCTCAACTTCAGAAGATTTTTTTTCCTTCTACAATAATTCTCCATTACAGCAGGAATACAGCAAACAACTCGAGCTACATGTATATTTTAATTTTAGCTAAGGTTCTTTTGAGTATAATTATCCTTAAAATGCACAATGCAGCCCTGCTAATTACATTCATAAAGAGAGTCCTTAAATCATGAGATGATATTATAACTAATTATATATCCCCTAACAATATAAGCAGCTGATAGAACAAAAAAAGTCTGATATATAAAATAAGGAGGGCTGCAAATGCCCATAAATTTACGTAAACAGCATTGCTGACAAATGCAAAATCACTGTTAAATCCTGTGCTATGCTGTGCAGAGGAAGAATTGCTCCCTGCCTATAGAACTTGCATAGCAATGAAAATAAATAATATAAATAGCTCATTATACAGAAAGAGAATGATTGGAAAATTCTTTTGCATAAAATATTAACTCTTTAGTTGCTTTCATTCCTGCACGGAAAAAAAATAAAATCTAAAAACACTGCATATAACATTTATTTTACATATATTGCAAAAGTCATCAAAGAACTCACAGGGAGATTCAATAAAAGTTCTTATCGTTAAAAATGGTGTTATTTTTGCCCCAACCAATCAGATGTTAGCTGTCAAATGTTAAATAAGATCTGATTGGTTGGGGGGAAATTAGCACCATTTTTAACAATAAGAACTTTTACTGAATCTCCCTATCAATGCTTAAACCTTGTATTTAAAGTTTTCTGGACACATATTTGTTAAAGGACAATTATACTCCCCTTCCCTCCCCTCCACATCTTTGTGCAGTAGCTTTTACCCAGGGTGAGGACCTGAACCGCTAGGTCCTCACCCCTGGGTTCGCGTAACCTACAGCAGCGTCTTACAGCAACGCTGCTCTGGTAGGCTCCACCCCCTCCTGCCCATCGGCGACATGGCCAATAGGAAGGCACGCTCTGCAACAAGCAATTCATTTCACTTGTCCCTGAAGAATACAGATCAGAATTTGATAATGTTGAAATAACATTATAAATAATAATATGCAAATCTTAAGATTGCTGCTCTAATGTACCTTTGCAAAGTTCACTGGAAATAGTTTGATTATTTATTTTTTTTAGACAGAGATCCTTATCTGCCATAGAGCAATATGTGTAATATCTGAGTTTAGACTTTTCTGACACTTTGGGGCATATTTTTAGACAATTGCTATTTTTGCCATTTCGCTATCATAGGACATCGCTATGACAAAGAGCGTATTTTTATGACAAAGAGCCGTATTTATAAAACCGCTCGCTTTCGCTTAAAAGTAACGCTGCAGCGATGTGTGATGGTAATATCGCCTTATTTATTAAGTCTGGTATCACAGCAAAAAGAGAAATTGCTCTCTAGCGTCGGCCATTCCATTATAAAAGAGAAAATTTGCCTGGGTGAGTTTTACACTATTTATCACATTTTGTGTGTAAGCCTTTTTTTAAATAGTAGTGTGTATTAACCAATTTGATACTACTTTGAAAATCCAACAGGGAGTGTTACCTATTTACCATCATTTGCTGAATTTAAATTTTTGCATCTTTACCATTATTAGTGCTACTTTTTGCTACATAATTTTCACATTTGATCGCCTTTTTAATAACTTTATGAGAAAAGTTGAAAGTTTTTTTTAAAATAATCAGTTTTTATTAAATCTTTTAAACATTTTACAAAGTTCCATAACTGTCTAAGGTATGTGGTTGACATAGATAATAAAAAATACTAGTACAGTATAGAATAGGGTAGATCAATATAATAAGATAAAATAAAATAAGACAGCATAACATATTATGATATGATAGAATAAACTTATATAAATAAATTAAAAAATGAAAGGATAAAATAATACTGTATACTGTATATCTATGGTCCTCTTTTAGTTTAAGTTTTCCCTTGATTGCGCTTTCATTCTTAGTTTGATTAGATTAAATCAAGTCAAGTCATAACATACCCATGGATCTGTTGTCTACATACCAATATTCCTATTGTTTGTAGAATTTATGGAATTTAAGTTGTGTTATTGCATATTATTTTTCATATTGCATGTTTATGTTTAAACTTTTCAACAATAGGGTTAGGTTGGGGATTTTGATGGTAAGCCAGTTTCTTGCTATATATTGTAGGGTGATAATTAGAATATGAAACATAATAGTTCTTTGATTGAGTGGATATAATTGTAAATCAAGAAAGAGTAGTACCATTCCGGGTGTAAGTATAATTTGTTTTTGGAATAATGATGTTAAAAAGTTTTGGATTTTATACCATCATATTTTCCTGCTTTTGCTGCATGACCAAAAGATGTGGATTAAAGAACCCTGGGATTTTTCATATCTCCAACATAATGGTGAGTATTGTGGATTCCATTTGGCCATGAGTATCGGTGTTCTGTAATATACCTTTTTGTGGTTTCCAAATGCTGAGAGCATTTTGATAGTTGAAATGGTAGGATTGCTGCATCTGACCCCTGTTCTTCCAAGAATGTTTTCGCCAGCTCTTCTTCCCATCTTAAGTATGGTTTAAGTTTAATTATTGTGTTTTTACTGTTTATCATGGTGTAAAAAGTAGTGATTTCTTTAGGTGGGATTTTAGAAGTTACAAATTGTAGCTCTGTAGATATTTTCCATTTTGTTTTGGAGGCAGAAAGGAAGAATATTGCTTGGATATGTTTATAAAAATCTTTTTTGTTGAGATGATATTGTCTCTGTAATGTTTGAAACGGTATGACATCTCCTTAATTGTATAGTTGGTCTATTGTTGTTAGTAGGTTTGGTTTCCATTGGACTTGGAAATCGGGGATTAAAGTTTCCAGACTCTTGATAGGGATGTAATCTTACAGTGGAGCTTGAAGAGTTTGATTTTTGTGTATAGTCCTCCGGTGTTCATCAATGTTTTGGGGATAATGAATGGGTAATTTGTAGTTTTATCTCCTAGAAGAATTGCTCCCATGATTTTTTGGAAGTCTGAGCATAGGCACATGTGTTCCTCTTTTTCTCACCATAGTTTATTGTTTGTGTTATTATTCCACCAAAATCTTATTTGGTCTAGTATAGTTGCCTGGTAGTAGTCTTTTAATATGGGGATTGCCAGTTCTCCCATTTTGCGAGGTTTAGCCATAGTATGGTTATTTATTCTTGCTTTTGTTTGGCCCCATATAAATCAGGTAATATTTCTTTAGGATCTAGCAATGAAGGAGTCTGGTATAGGTATTGGTAAAGATCTGAACATGTATAGGTATTGTGATAGTATTAGCATTTTTGAAGCCATAATTCTAATTCTGTCCCTCAGAATCAGGAATTTCCACTTTTTGGTTTGGGATTCTAGTTTTTCTAGAAGTAGTAGGAAGTTGATTTTAGATAAGCCACCTACAGTAGAATATATTTTGATTCCTAAATATAATATTTCATTTGGTTCCCAATTGAATCTATATTTGCTGGATAAAAAGATTTTTAGTGCTCCAGATATATTGGTTCCTAGTACATGGGATTTCTTTTCGTTTATCTTATAGTATGATATCGAACCAAATTGGAGTATGTGTCTTTGGATATGGATTAGAGAGGTTATAGGATTGGTTACAATTAAAATGACATCATCCACAAATAGTGCTATCTTATGGGATGTGGATCTTATTTGAATCCCTGTGATATGTATATCTGTACGGATTTTTTTGCCAAGGGTTCCATTGCTAAGGCGAAAATTAGTGGGGATAGAGGACACCCTTGCCTGGTTCCATTAGATATATTGAAAGGGTTTGAAAGCATGTTAGATATGAATATTATTGCTTTTTAAAATTTATTTTGGATGCCAAATTTGTCTAATACATGGTCCGGGTAGTTCCAGTTCAGACGATCAAAAGCCTTTTCGGCATCAATGACCAGTGATGAAATGTTTTTTTGATTAGACCAGTCTATTAAATCTATAATTCTCCTTGAATTGTCTATAGACTGTTTGTTTTTTATGAAACCAATTTGGTCTTAATGAATGTCTTGATGAATAAATTGTGGAAGAATATTGTTAAGTCTTTCCGCTAATATTTTGTATATATTCAGGTCATTGTTTAATAAGGAAATTGGCCTAAAATTTTCGACAAAAGATGAGTCTTTTCCTTGTTTTGGAATTGGTATTATTATTGCTTTCAGCATCTCTTGGGGGAATGATTTCCTCTATGGCTTGGTTAAACATTCTCTGAAGATATGGGTTTAGACTTGGTAGAAAGGTTTTATAGTATTCATTTGTGAAACCATCTTCTCCTGGAGATATATTAGTTTTAAAGATTTGACTGCTTTTGTTATTTCTTGCGAGATTGGTTTATCTAGATATTCATTTTGATCTATTGATGTTGTGGGTAGGTTTATGGATTTGGGGAATGTTTCTATTATTTCTGTTTTGGGTTGTTCCATTTCTTTGACATTAGTGTGGTTATATAGATTTGCATAATATAGACTGAATTGGTTGGCAACGTCTTGTGGGTTGATGATTTTATTGTTATTTTCCATTTTGAATGGGATTTTGGTTTTAACTGCTCTTTGTTTTAGTCTGTTTGCTAAATTTCTCTTGACTCTCCCTCCTTTGGCATAAAACAAGGCTTTCATCCTTCTAAGCATCTTTTCATATTCATATAGGTTTATAGAATAACGTTTTTCTCTTGTTTCTTTTAGTTCTTTTTTTGTTTGTTGTGAAGGGTTTTGTTTGTTTTTCATTTCTAATATACCTATTTTTCGTAGTAGTGCAAGTTTCTTTTGTTTTCTGTTTTTGTTTAATTGAGCTGCTTGTTGGATGCAAATACCTCTTATTACTGCCTTATGAGCATTCCAGGTGGTAAAAAAATTGAATTCTGTAGTGTCGTTTAGCTCAAAGTATTCATTTATTGCTGTTTTGTTTTTGGTTGTTTCATTAGATAGTAACGTTGGATTTAATCTCCAGTGTTTTTGTTGGTTTAAGTTGAATTTAAGTTGAATTCTTCTTCCAAAAGTAGTATTGTTGGTGCATGGTCAGACCATGTGATATGGTGTATTTGTATGCCTGACAGTTTCTGTAATGTCCATTTATCTACAAGGAAGTAATCTAGTCTAGAGTACACATTATATGATTGGGAAAAGTATGTATAATCTCTGTCTGTTGGATGGGTTGTTCTCCAAGAGTCATATTAGTCTTCTGAGTTAATTATACTCAGATAGTATAATTGTTAAATGTTTGAGAAAATATAATTTTTCTTTGTATGAGGACTTGTAGTGTCTAATTCTGAATTTATTGTTTGGTTGAAATCACCACAGATTATGATGTTTTTTTGATGGTATTCTTTAACTTTTAATATAATTGTCTTTATAAATTTGGTCTGATTCAGGGCATTGAGGTTGACTAGTACTAGGTTACGGTTATTTATAGAGCAGAATAGAATGATATATTTCCCATGTGGGTCAATCTTGGCTTTATGAAGTTTAAAGGTGATTGAATTGTTTATGGCAATAGTGATACCTTTTTTTCTTATCTAGTGATGAATGAAAGATATTATTAAATGACGTATGTTTAAAAAGATGATTTGATGATTGCTTTAGGTGTGTTTCTTGTATACATGCTATATCTATTTTGTTCCACAGTAGGTAGCGTCTCTGGGGTGAATTTAATCCTCAAACATTGTAGGATTGTATTTTAATAACCATGGAGGATTTTTTTTGTGATGGAGTTGTTGTAATAGTATTGGTATTGTAATTAGAGTTGAATTTTGTAGTGTTGAATTTAGGCATATCATGACTATATATTGACTGTCTGAAAGAGCTCAAAGGAAAGTGTATGGCTAGTTTCAGTTGGACCCAAGCAGGGAGTGTCAGCCCAGATAAATTACCCAAGGTAAACTGTTAGGACCTTTCATACTGGGGTTACCTTGACGTGGTTGGAAGGCTTTTCATTTTTATGCATAAAATTGTAACTTAAACCCCCTATGTTTTTATTGTTTGCACTAGCATATATATTATGATATATAGGGCCCAGGAATGTGCATTGATCATCTCTTTTCTTGGTTGTTCTAATGTTTTGGTCAGATCTGTAGCACTTACACTATTTGTTATAAAGTAATTTTGCCACAGGAGTGCTCCCACAGCCCCCCTTTTGTGTATATATTGTAGCAGAGCTTCTCTGCAGGAAGATTGACCAAGCTTCCATGTGGTAGTAGCACCCCCAACACGTCCCTTTAATTGGAGGTCTTATGCCTTGAATACTAGCATTAGATAAGAGGCCTCTTCCCTCCATGTTTAAAGCCAGTAGGCGGGGGGAAGTGATAGCCTTTAATACTAATCCAGTGCAAGGTCAGGGAGACAACCTTCCCAAGAAAATGCAACCAAGCAGGGAGTGTCAGTCCAGATAAATTGTTAGGACCTGCTATACTGGGGTTACCTTGACGTGGTTGGAAGGGTTTTCATTTTTATGCATAAAATTGTAACTAAAACCCCCATGTTTTTATTGTTTGCACTAGCATAGATATTATGATATATCTATATCTATATTCCCCAGGAATTACATTGATCATTTCTTTTCTTGTTTGATCTTCTCTGGGTATCAGAGTCTCTGGAGTCCTCACTTATAAAGATTTTAGGTGGGAAGGTTTTACTGTGTGGATCTTGTTCCGAATCCACTTTTCTCTTCATTGTAATGTCTATGTTGTTTTCCTCCTCGTGCAGGCTCTGACTTGCGGGATCACTATGGGCGTCACCATCTTAGATCTCGTCCTGTGCTGCTAGGGAAAAACTGGGTAAGTTCCTTTGTTTCAGATTTTTGTTTTTTTGTGTTCCGGGTTTTGTTTCTGCCCATTTCTGCAGTATTTGTGGAGGTCTTGATACATTTTTAGACCCGTTTAGGTTGGGTTAAGTTGCTTGTATCCTGGTAGCTATGTACTAACTAGGTGAACATGTGTCTGTCCTCCAGGCTAGCCGGCCACGCCCCCCGAAAAGTTGAAAGTTTTAAAAAATTTGGGGAAAAATAATGACCCTGTACAAGTTTAATATGTATAACCAATGTAACTATACTTACTGTATATAACATGCCCAAGAAAAAGCAATTAGTGCATTGGTCTGTACTGGGGTAATATGTATAACCAATATCACTGTGCTTACTGTATATAACAGGCCCAAGAGAAATCACTTATAGGGGAATTCACGACCAGCCGCCCAACTGTAAAATGTGGGCAGAAGAGGTTGAAAGTGCTTTAAGACAGCATTGCGCCTATTCAATAGGGAGTAGCGCGACTTTGTCTAGCATTTAGCATGGTCCACGGTACTCACGTTGGGAAATACCGACCTGCCAGTGCAGCCTATTCACTGACACTGAAGACGAATGTAGTGCAACTTCTGCGTGTTTGGTCTTTGGTCTTGAACTACATCATGTGACCAGCCTGAGTCCGGACAGCAGCAGTGAATGTAGCTCAAAGTTGGGGCGTGTCCAGGCAGCACAGAGAGAATTAACAGCTGTTGTAGGTGGCTGGAATGGGACACAGATTGTACCTGGTGTGACACAATAATTATTGGGACAAGAAAGGTAAGTATCCAGTGATAACCTTTGCCTTCCCCACTAATATGTCTCACTGAGGGCAAGCCTGTAAATGCCAGCTACTGTGGGCAACTTGTATACCAGTCACTGAGTGGAAACCTGTATGTGCCAGTTACTGTGGGCAACTTGTATACCAGTCACTGAACGAAAACCTGTAAGTGCCAGCTACTTTGGGAAACTTGTATAGCCGTCACTGAGAACAAACCTGTGTACACCAGCTACAGAGGACAAACTTGTATGAACCAGTCACTGTGGGCAAACTTGTATGTACCAGTCACTGTGGGCAAACTTGTATGTACCAGGCACTGTGGGCAAACTTGTATGTACCAGTCTCTGTTTGGGGCACTCTGGCATGTGTTTAACCACCCTCCAGTCCACCAACCACTACTAGGTCAGCCCTTCAGTTTACCGGCCACTGCTAGGTCAGCCCTTTAGTTTACCAACCACTGCCATGTCAGCCCTCCAGTTTACCAACCAGTGTTGACTTAACAGTGGCTGGTTAACTGGATGGCTTACCTAACCGTGTCTGCTGAACTGGAGGGCTGGCCTAACAGTGGCTGGTGAACTGAAGGGCTGACTTAACAGTGTCAGCTATACTGGAGGTCTGTGCTAACAGTGGCAGCTGAATTGGAGGGACAACCTAATACTGGATGGTCACTCTTAAGTCAGCCCTTCAGTTAAGCAGACACTCTTAGGGCATCCCTCTAGTTCACCAGACTCTGTTAGGTCAGCCCTCCAATTCAGCAGACACTGTGTGGTCTGCCCTCCAGTTCAGCAGACACTGTTATGTCATTCCTCCACCACCTTCCCTTCCTCCCCACGCTCACAGCTACTATCAGTCCTGGTGCACACCTTCACTGGAGTCTCCACATCTCACTCGGTTAAAACAGGTACATCATACTGGGATTATTCACATAGGAAATCATACTGGGATTATAGATAGAGGTACATCATTCTTGAACTAGAAAGGGAAAGTTTAAGTATAAACTTTGAATTTGGCTTGAAAGACTGCATTTTGGAAGGGAATTTGTGTGCTTGTGCTGCAGATTTTAAAACTCAATAATGTCAACAATGAGGACATTGTTGTTTTTTACTTACCCTTTAAATATGTCACATGCATTAAAGGTAGGTCAGTTGGTGTGTGTGTATTCATATCAGGTTGGGGGATAAAATACTAACTTTTTTGATGATTGGTCAAAATGAGTTTTTTTTAATTTTAGTTACCCTTTATGTATGGCTGCCATAGTAATGGATAAGTAGATCAGTAGGTGTGTGTACCCGTGTCGGCTTGAGAGTTAAAAAAAAATTTTTTTTTGATGATTGGTCAAAATTTGTTTTTTTGACTTTAGTTACCCTTTAAGTATGGCTACAACAGTAATGGGGGGGTAGGTTAGTAGCTCTGTATACCTGTATCACGTTGGGAGTTAAAAAAACAAAGTTTTTTGATTATTGATCAAAATTTACTTTTTTGTCTTTAGTTCCCCTTTAAAGTATGGCTTCCACAGTAATGGATAAGTAGATCAGTAGGTGTGTGTACCTGCGTCTGGTTGAGGGGTATGTCTTTTTTGTGTTTACAACCATAAAACTATTTTTTATTGAGGATAAATCTAAATTAGTTTTTTTTACTTTAGTTACTCTTTAAGTATGGCTGCCACTGTAATGGATAAGTAGATCAGTAGGTGTGTGTACCTGGGTCTGGTTGAGGGGGTATGTCTTTTTTTGTGTTTACAACCATAAAACTATCTTTTACTGAGGATAAATCTGTTTTTTTGACTTTAGTTACCCTTTAAATATGGCTCCCACCGTAATGGATAAGTAGATCTGTAGGTGTGTGTACCTGGGTCTGGTTGAGGGGGTATGTCTTTTTTGCGTTTACTACCATAAAACTATTTTTTATTGAGAATAAATCTAAATTAGTTTTTTTTTACTTTAGTTACCCTTTAAGTATGGCTGCCACAGTAATGGATAAGTAGATTAGTAGGTGTGTGTACCTGGGTCTGGTTGAGGGGGTATGTCTTTTTTGTGTTTATAACCATAAAACTATCTTCTATTGAGGATAAATCTAAATTAGTTTTTTTGACTTTAGTTACCCTTTAAATATGGCTTCCATAGGAATGGAATAGTAGGTCAGTAGGTGGGTGTACCTGGGTCTGTGTGGGGGGTTGAGGGTATCACCATTTGTATTTATTAACCATGAAAAAACTGTTTTGAAATATCCACATTTGAGGATTGTTACCATTATAGTCTATGGGGAAAAATGTCCGGAAATTCGCAGATAACGCCGTAACGCTTCCATGATTTCCTTAGCTAGAAAATAGCACACTTCTCCTATATGCCCCGCACGTCTGTAACGAGTTTCATGTCTCTAGCTCAAAAACTGTGGGAGGAGATACGGCCCAAAAAAGAAGAAAACGAAAGAAGAAAAAGAAGAAGAAATAGAAAGAACAGTAATTTGGCTTTTTCAAACCAAATTAATTATTTATAGAGATACAGCATACCGGGATTATGGATAAAGGTACAGTATACTGGAATTATGGTTGACTTAACATTGTCTGCTGAAGTGAAGGGATGACTAAACAGCGTCATGTAAACTTGGGGGCCTACGTAAAGGGATTCTCCACTCATAAATTTGCTGTTTGAAAGAATGGGAGGTAAAGGAGCTCCCGTTCTTAAATTCAACAGGCAGGAGCTGGCAGGGAACACAACAAAATTACTCGCATTTGCTAGCGCTAGATTCTCTGACAGGTCTCAACGCGCCCTAACAATATCCACACATGCATAGCAAGGGTGCATTGTGACCTGTAGGGGAAGCCAGCGTTGGAGCGTGATCGAGGGTAAGTTTGGTGTGTTCCCTGTCTGCTACTAAGTTTCTCAAAATATAGATACTGGGATTTTTAGTAACAGGCACACACACACCCTCGCGAAAAAGTACAGATCCCCTGCCCCCCCCCAGTGAACAGGCATAGACCTCCCCTACATTAACAGGTAGACCCCCTCCCATTATCAGAAAAGTCCCTTTCCCCCTTACCCCCTCTGCAGTATAAAGCTGGGTACACACGCTATGAAATTTTGTCCCGACCAAACGTTCACTGCGAACGAGTGCTTGGATGGGAAATATGACCACACAATTGGCCACCCCACACCACCAGATATTTCCAACCAACCAACCGATACACATCACTATCGGTCAGTCGGAAATATCTCCTTGTGTACCCAACCTTATATAGGCACATTCCCCCTGCAGTACCTGGCACCTCCCCCCCGCAGTAGTAACTGGCACCTTTCCCCCCTCCCCCCCCCGATACACCCCGCCCCTTCCCCCCTTCCCC
This sequence comes from Hymenochirus boettgeri, assembly GCA_019447015.1. NCBI lineage: Eukaryota > Metazoa > Chordata > Amphibia > Anura > Pipidae > Hymenochirus > Hymenochirus boettgeri. Next base: position 67,793,021 of record CM033469.1, on the reverse strand, counting down.
CCCCCCCCCCCCCCCCTGCATTATTAGGCACATTCCCCAGAATGTACCAGACACCTTTACACCTAACACCTAATCCCGCCCCTTTACATTAGTCATATTCCCTCCCACCGTGATCAAGTTAGGGTGTGTGCCTTTTGTGGGATTATTGATAAAGATAATGCATACTGGATTAAATGCTACAGGAATTGCATTCTGGGATAATTGATAGAAGTACTGAATACTAGAATTGTGCAATTTCATAATGCATAGCAACCGTAACCAGGAAGTGAGTCTGGTTCTTATGAGGGAGCGCTGCTTCTGAAGAACTATTCACCAGGAATCGCAGAGTCAGTTAGCAAGTACGCCAGAAAGGTTATTAGCATTGTTAATTCACCCCAGCCCGCACACCTCCTTATTGAATAGGAAGTTCATGACTGGACTTAGATGAGTTTTAGAGTTAGTGGCTGGTGGTGAATTCCCCTATTCTGGGGTAATAAAAATATCAATGCACTTACTGTATATAACATGTGTATAGAGAAAGCAATTACTGGACTGGTCTGGTCCACTAATTGCAGGGTGCACAGAACTTTAGTCCATAATGACGAAGCCCCATTTACAACTACTCTCTGCATCCTATTCATTAACTAATTTTCTATCCATGTACAAATGTGACTCCCCAGACCAACAAACCTCAGCTTACACATTAGTTGCCTATGGGGGACTGTATCAAAAGGTTTTGTAAAAATCCATGTAAACTACATCTACTGCTATGCCAGAGTCTAAATTTCTACTCACTTCCTCATAAAAGCCCAGCAAGTTAGTTTGATAAGATCTATTCCTCCTAAATCCATGCTGGTTACTACTTATAATGTCAATCCTTGAAACATGTTCCCTTATTAAACTTTCCAGAATCTTCCCCACCATTGAAGTTAAACTTACAGGCCTGTAATCACCCGGCTGTGAACGACTACCCTTTTTGAATATTGGAATAACATCAGCCTTTTTCTAATCCAGAGGCACACCTCCAGACATGAGCGAATCTGCAAAAATAAGAAACAATGGCCTAGATAAAATTTAACTTAGCCCCCTGAATACCCGAGGATGTATTTTATCCGGTCCAGGAGATTTATTAATATTGACCTTATTTAGTTCTTTCTGTACCATATCCTCAAAGTGCACTTGAATCCTTTATACATTTATTGCTACTATACACTATGATATCTGTACTTGGATCTTCTATAGTGTATACAGAGGGAAAAAAAATATTCAAGACATTTGCTTTACTGCCATTCTCCGTAACTAACTTATCCCTATTAATTAATGGTGCCGCATTCACAGTCCTCTTCTTCTTACTATTAATATACTTAAAAACATTTTTGGTTTTAGTGATGCTTTGTTCAGTTATCCTAACTTCATTATTAATTTTAGCTAGTTTGTTTGCTTTCTTACACTCCTTGTCACAGTTTTTATAATCCCGAAAGGCCCTTTCCGTTCCCTTTGACTTAAAGGTTTTAAATGCCTTTTTCTTCCTTTCTATTTGCCTCTTTACTTCAGAATTCAGACACATGGGCGCAGATTTATTTTTTTTTACATTTATTTCCCAAGGGTATAAATTTAGATGTGAACTGGCTTAAAATCCCCTTAAACACAGTCCACTTCTGTTCAGTACCTGTACCTGATAATATCTTATCCCAGTTGACATTCAAGAGCAGCTTTTAACCTGCGAAATTAAAAGTCTTTATTAACCCAGCTCACTTTTCCCTCTCGATAACAGTCCAAACGCCACTATTTCATGGTCGCTATTCCCTAAGCCTCCAGTTAAATTTATATCTATAATGTGCTCCACAATGTTAGATATTACCAGATCCAAAAGAGCTCCTTTTCTAGTAGGAACTTCAACCACCTGTGAGAGAAAATTATCCTGCAGCAAATTCAGGAACTCATCGCCTTTTTCTGTGATGGCAGTTCCACTACACCAATTAATGTCAGGGAAATTAAAGTGTACGAACGAGCACACTACCCAAACTTGCAGCCCTTGCCAACTGCATATGAAGCTGACTCACTTCCTCTCTGCTAGCATTTGGTGGCTTATAGTAGACACCAACAATGACATTACCCCCTTTCCTGTTGCCTAATTCCACCCATATTGCCTCCACGTTAACATCCATATCGCCAGTTATCTCTTCTTTTAAATTTGGCTTCAATTCTTTTTTTACATAAACACATACTCCTCCCCTTTCCTTTTCTCTCTGTCCTGCCTAAAGGCGTATCCTTCTAAATTTACAGTCCATTCGTGAGAAATGTCCAACCACGTTTCTGCTATACCTATTACATCATACTTTCTATTGTATAACCAATATCACTGTACTTACTGTATATAACATGTATATAGAGAAAGCAATTTGTGTACTGGGGTAATATGTATAACCAATATCACATGTAGTGAAGGTAAGCATGTAGTTTAGTGGACATGAAAAAAAAACAGGAAAAGATACTCAACAACATATCACTTCTGTATGCAAAAATGTTAAAAGCAACACAACACAGCAAGTTGAGGCCCTTCACCTGTTACAATACACACAATGATATGTCTATACTGTGCCACCATTGTGTCATATGACAAGGTTTGGCTCCATTCTAAAGTCACATTGCTGCATCAAGCAATATTCCAATACATATATTTGGACACCCAATGATTTGTATGTATCAATGTATATTATTTATGAATGATATGAACTTTGCTTTTAACATTTTTTTAAATGTATATCAAAAAAGGAGCCCTTTATAAAGTGGGATGATGTAACACACAGATATATAAAACCATCATACTTCCTCTGTGTGACTAAAGCTTTCAAGTGTTTAAATTTTTGACAACTTGTTCAATAAAACTATGAACTATGGAATGATAGTGAATCAGGCAACACAATCACAGGTGGAAATTGATTTTCTTTATGTTCCATAGTTTACCGATCGATCCATGGATGGCAAACTTGTGGCCCTCCAAATGTTTAAAAACTACAACTCCCAGCATACTGTAGCCAGGAAATGTTGGGAGGAATAGATTTTAAACATCTGGAGGGATGCAAGGTCTATTCAGTTTATATGGTCCACCGTCTATGCAGTTTATATGGTCCAAGGTCTATGCAGTTTATATAGTCCGTGGTCTATGCAGTTTATTTGGTCCGTGGTCTATGCAGTTTATATTCCTGTTTGTATGCTCTGCTCTCAGTACTCTGGACTAAGTCCAGTGTCCAAGGTTTGTTCTTTTTGTTCAATCAGTCTATCCAATGCACAAACAGTGAACAGTATCAATTGTCTAATCGATCAAACCTTGATTGGTTAGGTTTGTACATTTCAGCAACTCAAAAACAGACAGTAGATAGATAGATAGATAGATACAAACATTGATAGACATACAGATAATGGAACAATAGATTGAAGATAGATGGATAGACAGTGGATAGATAGGCAAATAACAGATAGATAGATAGATAGACAGACAGACAGACAGACAGACAGACAGACAGACAGACAGACAGACAGATAGATAGATAGATAGATAGATAGATAGATAGATAGATAGATAGTGGGTAGCTAGAGAGATTACAGTACCTTAGCTAACAAAATGGCATAACTGACCACAACATCCAGATTCTCTTAGAGACGAGGGCCCAATCAGAGGACAACTCAGTCTCGGTTCCTATCGCTTATAGGGAACTCTCGGTCTTAGCCCAAAAGAACATACATACCAAGCATTTGCGCTGTTCAGGAGGGAAAATAATTTTGTACAAAGAAAACCTTCATGAACACCTAAAACCAATCAAAAGAGGGAAAAGCCATATATGGCTGAAGATAAGCAGCTCCATCATCTCCACCCAGACGGACACACACTTATGTACAATATTGCTTTGCTCTGTCAGAATCCCCATACTTTAATCCTGAGGGATAAAAGATACTGAAAAAGGAGGCACCACACTTTCAAACCCTGGGAAAAGTACTAATCCATGGGGACATAAATGCCAGAATGGGTAGAGAGAAGGATTACCTCACCTCAGATGACAATTGTTATATTTTTGGAGCAAACTGACTGACATGACATCCAAAGTGACAGAAACAGCTAATAAACAGCACAATAAATAAAAGTGGGAAACTACTGCTGAACCTATGTAGAAGCCTAGGACTTAACATGCTTAATGGATGAACCAAGGGAGACTCCTTTGGGAGATACACCCTAAATTCCCACATGGGCAGTAGTGTGGTACACTACGCCGTTACAAACATAGACATTTCAAGTATAAGTGTCTTCATATTCGCTCCTGAATCACACCTGTCAGACCACAGCCAAATTCTCCTATATATCAACAAACAAACAAACAAATATCTTAAACACAACAGTCCAATTGGTCTTTATAACCTTCCACCCTCCTACAAATGGACTACACAGTCAACCATAACCTATAAGGAGGTCCTCAACAGACTGGAGGTGAAAAAGATGCTTCAAAACTATGATAGAAATGCTTATGAATTCAACCAACAAGGAGTTCAGCAAGCAGCAAAAGATCTCAACAAAATCTTATCCACCATTACAGAAACGTCAGGAGTGACAAATACCTATCACAAGAAGCCATCAAACAAAGAATCTAATGAATTGTTTGACACTGAGTGCAAAAAACTCGTAGAAAGAAATCTATGGGCAATCTCAAATAAAAAACACAGATGCCCTAGTGGCGATGGACTATTAAAAGTAGCTTATGATGTCACTCAACGTCAATATAAATTCACCCTTAGAAAGAAGAAACAGGACTACATTCAAAGTAAACTTCAAAAGCTTGAACAATCTTTCCAAGACAACTCATTCTGAGAAACTTATAACCACATTGCCACAAAACCCACAAAAACTTATAACCACATTGCCACAAACAAAACAAACAGCACATCCAAAATGGCAAAGTCTGGGTTTCACTACTTTAAAGAGCTGTACAAAGAAATCCCTACACAAGATCTTACTCCAGAATAAAACCAAATCATCAACAAACTAAAGGATATGGTGGAGAAGATCAAGTACTCCCAAAACCCATTGGACACACCAATAACACTGCAGGAAGTAGCTGACAAAATTTCCCTAAAACTTCCCTAAAATTAGGATATTCCAGAAGAAAAACAAAAAATCAACACACTGCCATTCGTTCACACTGAATAATGAGACACTCTGCAGAACAGAGAAATATACTTACAACCATACTGGGAGTTTTAGGGCAGCTGCAGAGGCTCTGAAAGCAGAAACCTGCTGAACCTTCTATGCTTTAAGAAAACAACTGTATCACCTCAAACCACCGGTAAAAGTCTGACTTAAAATCTTTGACAGTGTCATCTCCCCAATCCTACTCTATGGCAGTAAAGTATGGGGCCCTGTCACTTATCCAGACCAATCAAAATGGGAATCTGGCCCACCAGAAATACTACATCTCAAATTCTGTAAGCACCTCCTCCAAGTCCATCGCAGAACATCAAACAGTGATTGTCGGACTGAGCTTGGCAGATTTACATTACTGCTTGAGATGCAAAAAGGGCCCTATCATTCTGGGCTCACCTATAGAACAGTAGCCCCAACTCTTACCATCATAAAGCCTCACTACACAACAAAGACCAGGAAAAGCCATGTGCACTGAAACAACTTATCAGCTCCCTACTAACATCAAACCCACATCCCCAGAGCCTGTCAAAACCTCAAATTATAGCAGCCATAACCAAGAGCCAATTTGGATTATGTGGATGAATGGAACAAAGAAATAAAATAGTCCCAAAAACTAACTATGTACAAGGATCTGGATAGAGACTACAAACTTCCCCTCCACCTGGAAAATATCAAGTCCCTACAGCCTAGAAATCCAATCTGGCCAACACAGACAAACATATAAACCAAGAGAGAACAGGCTATGCCAGCACTGTGACCAGGGAACCTTAGAAGATGAGACCCACTTCCTACACTGCCCCAAATACAAAGAAATACGGGACCCCCATTTCAAGATGCTGTCGAACTTTATCCCAGACTTAAACTGCTTAGATGAAGAGAGAATACACTTTATTCTGCTGGGAGAGGAAGAAGCCACAGCAAATATTAGGGTACATTATGTAAAAACATGTCACAGACTGAGAGGAGCATAAATGAACTTAATGTCCATGGACTACTTCCCCAGTTATCCCTTTATCATTCCACAATTTTTATTTCCCAGGACAGAACATCAATATATCCCTTACTGTCCGTATATTACTTTTTCATTGATGCCCATTACCCCCTATTATGGACCACCTATACTAACATGTTTTATTAATTTTTGTTTGTAAATAGATAGGATGGATAGACAGTGGATTTTCTGTTTGTAAATAGATAGGATGGATAGACAGTGGATTTTCTGTTTGTAAATAGATAGGATGGATAGAAAGTGGATAGATATATAGACTTACAGACAGTGGATAGATAGACAGTGTATAGTTATATATACAGTGGATAGTTGGATAGATAGTTAGACAGATAGATAGACAGACAGTGGATAATTATATAGACAGTGGATAGATAGATAGATAGATAGATAGATAGATAGGCAGATAGACAGACAGTAGATAGTTATATAAACAGTGGATAGATAGATAGATAGATAGATAGATAGATAGATAGATAGATAGATAGATAGATAGATAGATAGACAGACAGACAGACAGACAGACAGATAGATAGATAGATAGATAGATAGATAGATAGATACATAGATACATAGATAGAAAGACATATAGATAGACAGTGGAGACATAATTGATAGACAGTGGGTAGATAGTTGATAGACAGTGGATAGATAGTTATATAAACAGTGGATAGATAGTTATATAGACAGTGGATATTTATATAAACAGGGGCTAGTTATATAGACAGTGGATAGATAGACAGACAGTGGTTAGATAGATAGATAGATAGATAGATAGATAGATAGATAGATAGAAAGAGTTGGGGGATAAAATACTAACTTGTTTTGATGATTGGTCCAAATGAGTTTTTTTTAATTTTAGTACCCTTTAGTATGGCTGCCATATTAATGGATAAGTAGATCAGTAGGTGTGTGTACCCGTTCGCTTGAGAGTTATTCAAAAAAAATTTTTTTTTGATGATTGGTCAAAATTTGTTTTTTTGACTTTAGTTACCCTTTAAGTATGGCTACAAACAGTAATGGGGGGGTAGGGAGTAGCTCTGTTACCTGTATCACGTTGGGAGTTAAAAAAACAAAGTTTTTTGATTATTGATCAAAATTTACTTTTTGCGTTAAGTTCCCCTTTAAAGTATGGCTTCCACAGTAATGGAGAAGTAGATCAGTAGGTGTGTGTACCTGCGTTCTGGTTGATGGGTAATGTCTTTTTTGTGTTTACAACCATAAACATTTTTTATGAGGATAAATCTAAATAGTTTTTTTTACTTTAGTTACTCTTTAAGTATGGCTGGCCACTGTAATGGATAAGTAGATCAGTAGGTGTGTGTACCTGGGTCTGGTTGAGGGGGTATGTCTTTTTTTGTGTTACACCATAAACTATCTTTTACTGAGGATAAATCTGTTTTTTTTGACTTTATTTACCCTTTAAATATGGCTCCCACCGAATGGATAAGTAGATCGGTAGGTGTGTGTACCTGGGTCTGGTTGAGGGGTATGTCTTGTTTGCGTTTCACTACCATAAAACTATTTTTTATTGAGAATAAATTAAATTAGTTTTTTTTTACTTTAGTTACCCTTAAAGTAGGCTGCCACAGTAATGATAAGTAGTTAGTGGTGTGTGTACCGGTCTTGGTTGAGGGGTAATGTCTTTTTGTGTTATAAACCATAAAACTATCCTTCTATTGAGGATAACTAAATGTTTTTTTTGACTTTAGTTACCCTTTAAATATGGCTTCCATAGGAATGGAATAGTAGGTCAGTAGGTGGGTGTACCTGGTCTGTGTGGGGGGTTGAGGGTATCACCATTTGTATTATAACCATGAAAACTGTTTTGAAATATCCACATTGAGGATTGTTACCATTATAGTCTATGGGGAAAAATGTCCGGGAAATTCGCAGATAACGCCGTAACGCTTTCCATTCCTGATTCCTTAGCTAGAAAATAGCACACTTTTCCTATATGCCCCGCACGTCTGTAACGAGTTTCATTCTCTAGCTCAAAAACTGTGGGAGGAGATACGGCCCAAAAAGAAGAAAACAAAGAAGAAAACGAAGAAGAAATAGAAAGAGAACAGTAATTTGGCTTTTTCAAACCAAATTATTATTTATAGAGATACAGCATACACGGGATTATGGATAAAAGGTACAGTATACTGGAATTATGGTTTGACTTAACATTGTCTGCTGAAGTGAAGGGATGACTAAACAGCGTCATGTAAACTTGGGGGCCTTTATAAAGGGATTCTCCACTCATAAATTTGCTGTTTGAAAGAATGAGGTAAAGGAGCTCCCGTTCTTAAATTCAACAGGCAGGACGTGGCAGGGAACACAACAAATTACTCGCATTTGCTAGCGCTAGATTCTCTGACAGGTCTCAACGCGCCCTAACAATATCACACATGCATCCAAGGGTGCATTGTGACCTGTAGGGGAAAGCCAGCGTTGGAGCGTGATCGAGGGTAAGTTTGGTGTGTTCCTGTCTGCTACTAAGTTTCTCAATATAGATTGGATTTTAGTAACAGGCACACACACCCCCTCGCGAAAAAGACAGATCCCCTGCCCCCCCCAGTGAACAGGCATAGACCCTCCCCTACATTAACAGGTAGACCCCCTCCCATTATCAGAAAAGTCCTTTCCCCCTTACCCCCTCTGCAGTATAAGCTGGGACACACTCTATGAATTTGTCCCGACCAAACGTTCACGGCGAACGAGTGCTTGGATGGGAAATATGACAACACAATTGGCCACCCCCCCCACCCCAGATTTTCCCAACCAACAACCGATACACATCACTAGATCGGTCAGATCGGAAATATCTCCCTTGTGTACCCAACCTATATAGGCACATTCCCCTGCCAGTACCTGGCACCTCCCCCCCGCAGTAGTAACTGGCACCTTTCCCCCCTTACCCCCCCTGCTTACTAGTACCTTCCCCCTTACCCCCCCCCTGCATAACTAGTACCTTCCCCCTTACCCCCTGTAGTAACATGGCACCTTTCCCCCTTACCCCTCTCCCCCCCCCCTGCATTATTAGGCAATTCCCCAGACATGTCCAGACACTTTACACCAACACCTAATCCCGCCCCTTTACATTATTCATATCCCTCCCACGTGATCAAGTAGGGTGTGTGCCTTTTGTGGGATTTATGGTAAAGATAATGCATACTGGATTAAATGCTACGAATTGCATTCTGGGATAATTGATAGAAGTACTGAATACTAGAATTGTGCAATGTCATAATGCATAGCAACCGTAACCAGGAAGTGAGTCTGTTTCTTATGAGGGAGCGCTGCTTCTGAAAACTATTCACCAGGAATCGCAGAGTCAGTTACAAGTACGCCAGAAAGGTTATTAAGCATGTTTCATTCACCCCAGCCCGCACACCTCCTATTTGAATAGGAAGTTCATGACTGGACTTAGATGAGTTTAGAGTAGTGGCTGGTGGTGAATTCCCCTTTCTGGGTAATAAAAATATCAATGCACTTACGGTATATAACATGTGTATAGAGAAGCATTACTGGCTGGTCTGGTCCACTAATTGGCAGGGTGCACAGAAACTTTAGTCCATAATGACGAAGCCCCATTTACAACTACTCTCTGCATCCTATTTCATTAACTAATTTTCTAGTCCATTACAAATGTGACTCCCCAAGACCAACAAACTCAGCTTACACATTAGTTGCCTATGGGGACTGTATCAAAGGTTTGTAAAAATCCGATTAAACTACATCTACTGCTATGCCAGAGTCTAAATTCTCTCCACTTCCTCATAAAAGCCAGCAAGTTAGTTTGATAAGATCTATTCCTCCTAAATCCATGCTGGTTACTACTTATGTCCCTCCTTGAAACATGTTCCCTTATAAACTTTCCAGAAATCTTCCCCACCATTGAGTTAAACTTACAGGCCTGTAATCACCCGGCTGTGAACGACTACCCTTTTTGAATATTGGAATAAACATCAGCCTTTTTCTAATCATAGGCACACCCCCAGACCTGAGCGAATCTGCAAAATAAGAAACAATGGCCTAGATAAAATTTAACTAGCCCCTGAATACCCGAGGATGTTTTTATCGTCCCGAGATTTATAATATTGACCTTATTTAGTTCTTTCTGTACCATATCTCAAAGTGCACTTGAATCCTTTTACATTTATTGCTACTATAACACTATGATATCTGTACTTGGATCTTCTATAGTGTATACAGAGGAAAAAAAATTTCAAGACATTGCTTTACTGCCATTCTCCGTAACTAACTTATCCCTATTAATTAAGTGGTGCGCATTCACAGTCCTCTTCTTCTTACTATTACTATACTTAAAAAACATTTTGGTTTAAGTGATGCTTTGTTCAGTTAATCCTAACTTCTTTATTATTTTAGCTAGTTTGTTTGCTTTCTTACACTCCTTGTCACAGTTTTTTATATCCCGAAGGCCCTTTCCGTTCCCTTGACTTAAGGTTTTAAATGCCTTTTCTTCCTTTCTATTTGCCTCTTTACTTCAGAATTCAGACACATGGGCGCAGATTTATTTTTTTTTCATTTATTTTCCCAAGGGTAATAAATTTGATGTGAACTGGCTTAAATCCCCTAACACACAGTCCACTTCTGTTCAGTACCTGTACGGATAATATCTTATCCCAGTTGACATTCAAGAGCAGCTTTTACCTGCGAAATTAAAAGTCTTTATTAACCCAGCTCACTTTCCTCTCGATAACAGTCCCACGCCACTATTTCTGGTCGCTATTCCCTAAGCCTCCAGTTAATTTATATCTAATATGTGCTCCACATGTTATATTACCAGATCAAAAGAGCTCCTTTCTAGTAGGAACTCAACCACCTGTGAGAGAAAATTACCGCAGCAAATTCAGGAACTCATCGCCTTTTTCTGTGATGGCAGTTCCACTACAACCCAATTAATGTCGGGAAATTAAAGTGTACGAACGAGCACCCTACCCAAACTTGCAGCCCTTGCGCAACTGCATATAAGCTGACTCACTTCCTCTCTGCTAGCATTTGGTGGCTTATAGTGAGAACACCAACATGACATTACCCCCTTTCCTGTTGCTAATTCCACCCATATTGCCTCACGTAACATCCATATCGCCAGTTATCTCTTCTTTTTAAATTTGGCTTCAATTCTTTTTTTACACAAACACATACTCCTCCCCTTTCCTTTCTCTCTGCCTGCCTAAAGGCGTATCCTTCTAATTTACAGTCCATTCGTGAGAAATGTCCAACCCACTTTCTGCTATAATACCTATTACATCATACTTTCTATTGTATAACCAATATCACTGTACTTACTGTAATAAACATGTATATAGAGAAAGCAATTTGTGTTACTGGGGTAATATGTATAACCAATATCACATGTAGTGAAGTTAAGCAATGTAGTTTAGTAGGGACATGAAAAAAAAACAGGAAAAATACTCAACAACATATCACTTCTGTATGCAAAAATGTTAAAAGCAACACAACACGCAAGTTGAGGCCCTTCACCTGTTACATACACCAATGATATGTCTATACTGTGCCACCATTGTGGTCATATGACAAGGTTTGGCTCCATTCTAAAGTCACATTGCTGCATCACAATATTCCAATACATTATTTGGACACCCAATGATTTTGTATGTATCAATGTAATATATTTATGAATGATATGAACTTTGCTTTTAACATTTTTTTAAATGTATATCAAAAAAGGAGCCGTTTATAAAGTGGGATGATGTAACACACAGATATATAAAACCACATACTTCCTCTGTGTGACTAACTTTCAGTGTTTAAATTTTTGACAACTTGTTCAATAAAACTATGAACTATGGAATGATAGTGAACAGGCACACCAATCACAGGGGAAATTTGATTTTCTTTATGTTCCATAGTTTACCGATCGATCCATGGATGGCAAACTGTGGGCCCTCCAAATGTTTAAAACTACAACTCCCAGCATACTGTAGCCAGAAATGTTGGAGAAATAGATTTTAAACATCTGGAGGGATGCAAGTCTATTCAGTTTATATGGTCCACCGTCTATGCAGTTTATATGGTCCAAGGTCTATGCGTTTATATAGTCCCTGGTCTATCAATTTTTGGTCCGTGGTCATTGCAGTTTATATTCCTTTTGTATGCTCTGCTTTCAGAACTCTGGACTAAGTCCAGTGTCCCAGGTTTGTTCTTTTTGTTCAATCAGTCTATCAAATGCACAACAGTGAACAGTATCAATTGTCTAATCGATCAAACCTTGATTGGTTAGGTTTGTACATTTCAGCAAACTCAAAACAAGACAGTAGATAGATGATAGATAGATACAAAATTGATAGACTACAGATAATGGAACATAGATTGAAGATAGATCGGATAGACAGTGGATAATAGGCAAATAACATATAGATAGATAGATAGACAGACAGACGACAGACAGACATACGACAGACAGACAGACAGTACAGATAGATAGATAGATAAGATGATAGATAGATAATAGATAGATAGTGGGTAGCTAGGAATTACAGTACCTTAGCTAACAAATGGCATAACTGACCACAACATCCAGATTCTCTTAGAGACGAGGGCCAATCAGAGGACAACCAGTCTCGTTTCCTATCGCTTATAGGGAACTCTCGGTCTTAGCCCAAAAAGACATACATACCAAGCATTTGCGCTGTTCGGAGGGAAAATATTTTGTACAAAGAAAACCTTCATGAACACCTAAACAATCAAACGAGGGAAAAAGCCTATATGGCTGAAGATAAGCAGCTCATCTCTCACCCAGACGGACCACACACTATGTACAATTATTGCTTTGCTCTGTCAGAATCCCCATACTTTAATCCTGAGGGATAAAAGATATGAAAAAGAGGCACCACACTTTCAAACCCTGGGAAAAGTACTAATCATTGGACATAAATGCAGAATGGTAGAGAGAGGATTACCTCACCTCAGATGACATTTTGTTATATTTTTTGGAGCAAACTGACTGACATGACATCCAAAGTGACAGAAACAGCTAATAAACACACAATAAATAAAAGTGGGAAACTACTGCTGAACCTATGTGAAGCCTAGGACTTAACATGCTTAATGTATGAACCAAGGGAGACTCTTTGGGAGATACACCCTAAATTCCCACATGGGCAGTAGTGTGGTACACTACCCGTTACAAACATAGACATTTCAGTATAAGTGTCTTCATATTCGCTCCTGAATCCACCTGTCAGACCACAACCAAATCTCCTATATATCAACAACAACACAAACAAATACTTAAACACAACAGTCCAATTGGTCTTTATAAACCTTCCACCCTCCACTACAAATGGACTACACAGTCAACCATAACCTATAAGAGGGTCCTCAACAGACTGGAGGTGAAAAAGATGCTTCAAAACTATGATAGAAATGCTTATGAATTCAACACAACAAGGAGTTCAGCAAGCAGCAAAAGATCTCACACAAAATCTTATCCACCATTACAGAACGTCAGGAGTGACAAATACCTATCACAAGAAGCGATCAAACAAAGAATCTAATGATTGTTTGACACTGAGTGCAAAAACTCGTAGAAAGAAATCTATGGGCAATCTCAATAAAAACACAGTATGCCCTAGTGGCGATGGACTATTAAAGTACTTATGATGTCACTCAACGTCAATATAAATTCACTTATAAAGAAGAGAACAGGACTACATTCAAAGTAAACTTCAAAAGCTTGAACAATCTTTCCAGAACACTCATTCTGAGAAACTTATAACCACTTGCCACAAAACCCACAAAAACTTATAACCACATGCCACACACAAAACAAACAGCACATCCAAAATGGCAAAGTCTGGGTTTCACTACTTTAAAGAGCTGTACAAAGAAATCCCTACCCAAGATCTTACTCCAGAAAACCAAAATCATCAAACAACTAAAGGATATGGTGGGAAGATCAAGTACGTCCCAAAACCCTTGGACACACCCATAAAACTCCAGGAAGTAGCTGAACAAAATTTCCCTAAAACTTCCTAAAATTAGGATATTCCAGAAGAAAACAAAATCAACACACTGCCATTCGTTCACACTGAATCATGAGACACTCTGCAGAACAGAGAAATATACTTACAACCATACTGGGAGTTTTAGGGCAGCTGCAGAGGCTCTGAAAGCAGAAACCTGCTGAACCTTCTTAGCTTTAGAAAACAACTGTATCACCTCAAAACCACCGTAAAAGTCTGACTTAAAATCTTTGACAGTGTCATCTCCCATCCCAATCCTACTCTATGGCAGTAAAGATGGGCCCTGTCACTTATCCGACCAATCAAATGGGAATCTGGCCCACCAGAAATACTACTACATCTCAACTTCTGTAAGCAACCTCCTCCAAGTCATCGCAGAACATCAAACATTGATTGTCGGACTGAGCTTGGCAGATTTACATTACTTGCTTGAGATGCAAAAAGGGCCCTATCATTCTGGGCTCACTATAGAACAGTAGCCCAACTCTACCCATCATAAAGCCTCACTACACAACAAAGACCAGAAAGCCATGTGCACTGAAACAACTTATCAGCTCCCTACTAACATCAAACCCACATCCCCAGAGCCTGTCAAAACCTCCAAATTATAGCAGCATAACCAAGAGCCAATTTGGATTATGTGGATGAATGGAACAAAGAAAAAATAGTCGCCAAAAACTAACATGTACAGGATCTGGATAGAGACTACAAACTTCCCCTCCACCTGGAAAATATCAAGTCCCTACAGCCTAGAAATCCAATCTGGCCAACACAGACAAACATATAAACCAAGAGAGAACAGCTATGCCAGACACTGTGACCAGGGACCTTAGAAGATGAGACCCACTTCCTACACTGCCCCAAATCCAAAGAATACGGGCCCCCATTTCAAGATGGCCTGTCGAACTTTATCCCAGACTTAAACTGCTTAGATGAAGGAGAATACACTTTATTCTGCTGGGAGAGGAGAAGCCACGCAAATATTAGGGTACATTATGTAAAAACATGTCACAGACTGAAGGAGCATAATGAACTTAATGTCCATGGTCTACTTCCCCATTATCCCTTTATCATTCCACAATTTTTTTTCCCAGGACAGAACATCAATATATCCCTTACTGTCCGTATATTACTTTTTCATTGATGCCCATTACCCCCTATTATGGACCACACCTATACTAACTGTTTTATTAATTTTTGTTGTAAAGTAGAATGGATAGACAGTGGTTTCGTTTGTAAATAGATAGGATGGATAGACAGTGGCCATTTTCTGTTTTGTTGAGGTGGATGAGTGGCTTCGATCATGACTTACAGCCGTGGTATGCAGGTTTGTTCTCATACATTGGTATTTGGATAGATAGTTAGACAGATAGATAGACAGACAGTGGTATTATATAGACAGTGAATAATAGTAGATAGATAGATAGATAGATAGGCAGATAGACGCCAGTAGATAGTTATATAAACGTGGATAGATAGATAGATAGATAGTATATAGATAGATTAGATAGATAGATAGATAGATGATAGATAGACAGACAGACAGACAGACAGACAGATAGATAGATAGATAGATAGATAGATAGATAGATACATAGATACATAGATAGAAAGACATATAGAAGACAGTGGAGACATAATTATGAACAGTGGGTAGATAGTTGATAGACGTGGATATATATTAATAAACAGGATAAGATAGTTATATAGACAGTGGATAGAAAGTTATATATCCAGTGGATAGAAAGTTATATAGACAGTGGGATAGATAGGTATATAGAGTGTGGAAATTTATACAGACAGTGGTATGATAATTATATAGCCAATGAATAGATAGTTGATAGACGTGGATAGATACTTATATAGACAGTGATAATTATCCAGTCAGTAATGATAGTTGACAGATAACAGTGGATAGATAGTTGATAGATAATGGATAGATAGTTGATAGACAATAGAAGATAGTTGATTGATAACAGTGGATAGATATTTATATAGACGGAATAGTTTGACATTGGATAGATATTTGATAGACAGTGGATAGATAGTTTTATTGATAAACGATGGATAATAGTTATATAACATTAGATAGATAGACCGTGGATAGTATTTTGATAACACTTGATAGATATTTCCATAGCTTTTATATAGACAGAGTGGATAGTAGCTATATAGACTGTGGTAGATAATTTATAGACAGTGTTATATAGACAGTGGATGGTTATATAAACAGTGGATAAATAGTTATATGACAGTGGATAAATAGTTTATATAGACAGTGGATAATAGTTATATAGACAGTAGATAGGTAGTTGATAAATAACGTGGATAGATAGTTATATAGACTGGATAGATGTTTATAATGGTTATATAGGCAGTGGATGGTTATATAGAGATGGGATGTTATATAAACAGTGGATAAGGTAGTTTATAAGACAGTTATAAAGTTTAGATAGATAGACGTGTAATAGACTAGTTATATAGACAGTGGATAGATGGTTATATAGACAGTGGATAATCGGTTATATAGACTGTGGATATATAGTTCTATAGACAGTTTTATATAGACAGGGGATAGTTATATAGACAGTGGATGGTTATATAGACAGTGATATTTATATAACAGTGGATAAATAGTTATATAGACAGTGGATAATAGCTATATAAACAGTGGATAGATAGTTGATGATAGACAGTGGATAGATAGTTATATAGACAGTGGATAGATGGTTTATATAGACAGTGGATAGTGCTATATAGCCAGTTGATGGTTATATAGACAGTTGATAGTTAAATATAACCGTGGATTAATAGTTATATATACAGTGGATAAATAGTTATATGACAAGTGGATAGATAGTTGATAGATAGACAGTGATGTTAGGTTATATAGCTGGAAGATAGTTATATAGACAGTGTTATATAGACAGTGGATGGTTATATGACAGTGGTTAGTTATTGAACAGTGGATAAATAATTATATAGACAGTGGATATAGTTTTAATAGGCAGTTGGATAGATAGTTGATGATAGCAGTGGATAGATAGTTATATAGACAGAGCAATAGATGGTTATTAGACAGTGGATAATATTATATAGACAGTGGATAGATAGCTATATAGACAGTGGATAGATCGCTATATAGACAGTGGATAGATGTTTGATAGATAGACATTGGATAGATATTTATATAGACGTGGATAGATGGTTTATAGACAGTGCATAGATGGTTATATATACAGTGGCTAGATAGTTATAAAAACAGTGGATAGATACTATATAGACACTGGATAGATAGCTATATAGACAGTAGATAGATAGTTGATAGATAGACATTGGATAGATAGTTATATCGACAAATGTATGTTATATAGACAGTGGATAAATAGCTGATAGATAGATGATAGACAGTGGAATAGATATTTGATTGATAGACATGGACATATAGTTATATAGACAGTAGATAGATAGTTTGATAATAGCCATGGATAGATATTGATAGATAGACACTGGATAGATATTGATAGATAGACCACTGATAGTTATATAACAGTGGATAGTAGGTTATATAGACTGATAATTTATAGACAGTGAATAGATAGTTGTATGTAGACATTGGATAGATAGTTATATAACAGTGGAAAGATAGTTATATAGACAGTGTATACTGGTTATATAAACAGTGGTAGATAGTTAATAGATAGATAGTGGATAGATAGTTATATAGACAGTAGTGAGATAGTTGATAGATAACTCTATAGACTGGAATATAGACAGTGGATAGATAGTTAGACAATGAATAGTTACTGTATATAGACAGTGATAGAATAGTTGATAGATAGGTATATAGATATATGATAGATAGTGTAGTTATAGTGATAGACAGGTGGATTGATAGTTAAATGACAGTGGGTAGTTAAATAGACAGAGGATAGTTAAATAGACAGTGGACAGTGCATAGATATTTATATAGACAGTGAATAGATAGTTGATAGATAGACAGTGGATATATAGTTATATAGACAGTAGATAGTTGATAGACAGTGGATAGATATTTGATAGATAGACACTGGATAGATATATAGACAGTGAATAGATAGTTATATGACAAGTGAATAGATAGTTGATAGACAGTGGATAATAGTTGATAGATAGACACTGGATAGATAGTTGATGATAGACGCTGGATAGTTATATAGACAGTGGATAGTAGGTTATATAGACTGTGGATTTGTTTATATAGACAGTGTTATATCAACAGTGGATAGATAGGTATTAGACAGTGGATGTTATATAGACAGTGAATAATTATATAAACAGTGTATAGTTATATAGACAGTGGATAAATAGTTAAATAGACAGTGGATAGATAGTTGATAGATATCAGTGGATAGATAGTTATATAGAGAGTGGATAGATATTTATATAGACAGTGGATAGATGTTATATAGAAAGTGGATAGATTTATATAGACAGTGGATAGAATAGTGATAGAATAGACATTGGATAGTTATATAGACAGTGGATATAGGTATATAGACAGTGAATAGATAGTTGATAGATAAATAGATAGATGATAGATGGGATAATAGTTTATATAGACAGTGGATAGTTAATAGGCAGTTGATAGATTATTTATATAGACAGTGATAGTTGATAGATAGACAGTAGATAGATAGATAGTGGATAATTATATAGACAGTGGATAGATGTTATATAGATAGTGGATAGTTTATAGACATAGATAAATATGTATATAGACGATGAAGAGATAGTTATATAACAGTGAATAGATAGTTGTAGATAGACACTGGATGATATAGACACTGGATAGATAGTTGATTGATAGACAGTGGATATATAGTTTTTTATAGACAGTAGATAGACAGTGGATAGTAGGTTATAGACTGTGGATAGCAATAGTTATATAGACAGTGTTATATAGACATGAATGGTTATATAGACGTGGATAGTTATATAACAGTGGATAGTTATATAACAGTGGATAATAGTTAATAGAATATAATAGTTATATAGACAGTGGATGATAGTTATAAATAGACAGTGGATAGATATTTATATAGATAGTGGATAGATGTTTATATAGACAGTGGATAGATGGTTATATAGGCAGTGGATAGATAGCTATGGACAGTGGATAAATTGTTGATAGATAGACATTGGATAGATATATAGAGAGTGGAAGATAGTTATTAGACAGTGGATAAATAGTTGATAGATAGAAATGGATAGATAGTTGATAGATAGACAGTGGATAGATATTTGATAGATAGACACTGGATAGATATTTTATAGATAGACCCTGGATAGTTATATGACAGTGGATATGGTTATATAGACTGTGGATTGATAGTATATAGACAGTGGATAGATAGGTATATAGACAGTGGATGGTTATATAGACAGTGGATAGTTATATAAACAGTGTATTTCAGCGTGGATAAATAGTTATTAGACAGTGAATAGATAGTTGATAGATATACAGTGGATAGATTGATATATAGAGAGTGGATAGATAGTTTTATAGACTGTGGATAGATGTTTATATAACAATGGATAGATAGTATATAGACATGGATATAGTTATATAGACAGTGAATAATAGTTGATAGATATAGATAGATGATAGATAGTGGATAAATAGTTTAATAGACAGTGGATAGTTAAAATGACAGTGGATAGATATTTATATAGACAGTGATAGATAGTTACATAGACAGTGGATTGGTAGTTGATAGATAGAAAGTAGATAGATAGATAGTGGATAATTATATAGACAGTGGATAGTTATATAGATAGTGGATAGATAGTTATATAGACAATGGATAGATAGGTATA
This sequence comes from Hymenochirus boettgeri, assembly GCA_019447015.1. Classification (NCBI taxonomy): domain Eukaryota; kingdom Metazoa; phylum Chordata; class Amphibia; order Anura; family Pipidae; genus Hymenochirus; species Hymenochirus boettgeri. Next base: position 67,772,983 of record CM033469.1, on the reverse strand, counting down.
TAGACAGTGAATAGATAGTTATATAGACAGTGAATAGATAGTTGATAGATAGACAGTGGATAGATAGATGATAGACAGTGGATAGATAGTTGATTGATAGACAGTGGACATATATTTATATAGACAGTAGATAGATAGTTGATAAATAGACAGTGGATAGATATTTGATAGATAGAGCACTGGATAGATATTTGATAGATAAACACTGGATAGTTATATAGACAGTGGATAGTAGGTTATATAGACTGGATAATTATATAGACAGTGAATAGATAGTTAATAGATAGATAGTGGATAGATAGTTATATAGACAGTAGTGAGATAGTTGATAGATAACTCTATAGACAGTGGAATATAGACAGTGGATAGATAGTTAGACAATGAAAGTTACGTATATGACAGTGGATAGATAGTTGATAGATAGGTATATAGATATATGATAGATAGTGGATAGTTAGATGATAGACAGTGATAGATAGTTAAATAGACAGTGGGTAGTTAAATAGACAGAGATAGTTAAATAGACAGTGGACAGTGCATAATATTTTATAGACAAGGAATAGATAGTTGATAGATAGACAGTGGATATATAGTTATATAGACAGTATAGTTGATAGACAGTGGATAGATATTTGATAGATAGACACTGGATAGATATATAGACAGTGAATAATATTATAGAAGTAATGATAGTTGATAGACAGTGGATAGATAGTTGATAGATAGACGGATAGATAGTTGATGATAGATAGACGCTGATAGTTATATAGACAGTGGATAGTAGGTTATATAGACTGTGGATTATAGTGTATATAGACAGTGTTATATAGACAGTGGATAGATAGGTATATAGACAGTGGATGTTATATAGACAGTGAATAATTATATAAACAGTGTATAGTTATATAGACAGTGGATAATAGTTAAATAACAGTGGATAGATATTGTAGATATACATGGATAGATGTTTATATAGAGAGTGGATAGATAGTTATATAGACAGGGATATGATGGTTATATAGAAAGTGGATAGATATTTATATAGACAGTGGATAGATAGTTGATAGATAGACATTGGATAGTTATATAGACAGTGGATATAGTTATATAGACAGTGAATAGATAGTTGATAGATAAATAGATAGATGATAGATAGTGGATAAATAGTTATATAGACAGTGGATAGTTAAATAGGCAGTTGATAGATATTATTAGACAGTGGATAGTTGATAGATAGACAGTAGATAGATAGATAGTGGATAATTATATAGACAGTGGATAGATAGTTATATAGATAGTGGATAGTTATATAGACAATAGATAAATATGTATATAGACAGTGAATAGATAGTTATATAAACAGTGAATAGATAGTTGATAGATAGACACTGGATAGATAGATGATAGACATGGTAGATAGTGATTGATAGACAGTGGATATATAGTTTTTAGACAGTAGATAGACAGTGGATAGTAGGTTATATAGACTGGATAAATAGTTATATAGACAGTGTTATATAGACAGTGAATGGTTATATAGACAGTGGATAGTTATAATCGGTGGAGTTATATAAACGAGTGGATAATAGTTATTAGACAGTGGATAAATAGTTATATAGACAGTGGATAGATAGTTGATAAATAGACAGTGATAGATAGTTTATATAGATAGTGGATAGATGGTTATATAGACAGTGGATAGATGGTTATAAGGGCAGTGGATGATAGCTATAGGACAGTGGATAAATTGTTGATAGATGGACATTGGATAGATATATAGAGAGTGGATAGATAGTTATATAGACAGTGGATAATAGTTGATAAGATAGAAAGTGGATAGATAGTTGATAGATAGACAGTGGATAGATATTTGTGATAGATAACACTGGTAGATTTTTATAAGTATAGACCCTGGATAGTTATATAGACATGGATAGTAGGTTATATAGACTGTGGATTGATAGTTATATAGACAGTGGATAGATAGGTATATAGACAGTGGATGGTTAATAGACATGGATAGTTATAAAACAGTGGATAGTTATATGACAGTGGATAGGTTATATAGACAGTGAATAGATAGTTGATAGATATACAGTGGATAGATTGATATATAGAGAGTGGATAGATAGTTTTATAGACTGTGGATAGATGGTTATATAGACAGTGGATAGATAGTTATATAGACAGTGGATATAGTTATATAGACAGTGAATAGATAGTTGATAGATAAATAGATAGATGATAGATAGTGGATAATAGTTATATAGACAGTGGATAGTTAAATAGACAGTGGATAGATATTATAATGACAGTGGATAGATAGTTACATAGACAGTGGATTGGTAGTTTGAAGATAGAAAGTAGAAAGAGATAGTGGATAATTATATAGACAGTGGATAGTTTATATAGATAGTGGATAGATAGTTATATAGACAATGGATATAGATAGGTATATAGACAGTGAATAGATAGTTAATAAAGTGATAGATAGTTGATGATAGACAGTGGATAGATAGATGATAGACAGTGGATAGATAGTTGTGATATATACAGTGGATATATAGTTTTATAGACAGTAGATAGATAGGTGGATAGATGGACAGTGGATTAGATATTGATAGATAGACACTGGATAATAAACAGTGGATAGTTTATATAGATAGTGGATAGATAGTTATATAGACAATGGATTGATAGGTATATAGACAGTGAATAGATAGTTATATAGACAGTGAATAGATTGATATAGACATGTATAGATAGATGATAGACATGGATAGATAGTTGATTGAATACAGTGGATAAATAGTTATATAGCAGTGGATAGATAGTTATATAGACATGGGAATGGTTATATAGACAGTGATAGATAGTTATATAGACAGTGGATAGAAGTTATAGATAGACATGGGTAGATAGTTATATAGACAGTGGATATATAGTTAGACATAGACAGTGGAAAAATAGTTATTAGACAGTGGATATATTATATAGACAGTAATATAGATAGTTGATAGATAAATAGATAGATGATAGATAGTGATAAATAGTTTATATAGACAGTGGATAGATATTTATATAGACAGTGGATAGATAGTTATATAGACAATGGATAGGTAGTTGATAGATAGACAGTAAGATAGATATAAGTGGATATTATATAGACAGTGGATAGATAGTTATATAGATAGTGGATAGTTTATATAGACAATGGATAGATAGGTATATAGACAGTGGATAGCTAGTTAATAGATAGATAGTGGATAGTTATAGACAGTGGTGAAGTTGATAGATAACTCTATAGACAGTGGAATATGAGACAGTGGATAGATAGTTATATAGACAATGAATTGTACTGTAATAGACAGTGGATAGGTAGTGATAGATAGTGGATAGTTAGATAGATGATAGACTGTGGATAGATATTTAAATAGACAGTGAATAGATAGTTGATAGACAGTGGATAGATAGTTATATAGACAGTGGATAGATAGTGATAGACAGTGGATAGATGGTTGTATAGACATGGATAGATAGTTATATAGACAGTGGATAGATTGTTATATAGACAGAGGATAGATGTTATATAGACAGAGGATAGATTATTATATAAACAGTGGATATATAGTTAATAGACATTGGATATATAGTTATATAGACAGTGAATCGTTATATAGACAGTGAATAGATAGTTGATAAATAATAGATGATAGATAGTGGATAAATAGTTATATAGACAGTGGATGATAGATAGATAATATGCAAGTGGATAGATAGATGGTAGATGAATAGATAGAGAATAGATAGATGATAGACATGGATAGATAGATGATAGAATAGATAGATAGATAGTCAGACAATAGATAATGATACATTGATATAGATAGATTGATAAATAGATGATATACAGTGGATAGATAGATAATGATAGATGATAGATAATAGATAGATAGATATATCTATATTTTATATATAGTTTATATTATTTAATATATATATATAATAATATATAATATATATATATTATAAACAGTGGATAAATAGTTATATAGAAGACAGGATAAATATTATATAGACAGTGGAATAGATAGTTATATAAACAGTGGATAGATAGTTATATGACAGTGGATATTTATAACAGGGGCTAGTTATATAGACAGTGGATAGATAGACACAGTGGTTAGATAGATAGATAGATAGATAGATAGATAGATAGATAGAAAGAAAGACAGTGGATAGATAGTTTTTAGATGGATGGATTTATAGGCAGTGAATAGATAGATAGATAGATAGATAGTAGATAGATAGATAGATAGAAGACAGTGGATAGATAGTTTTATAGATGGATGGATTTATAGGCAGTGATAGATAGATAGATATATAGATAGATAGATAGAAAGAAAGACTGGATAGATAGTTTTTATAGATGGATGGATTTATAGGCAGTGAATAGATAGATAGATAGATAGATAAAAAAAGACAGTGGATAGATAGTTTTATAGATGGATGGATTTATAGTCTAGTGAATAGGTAGATAGATAGATAGATAGCAGATAGATAGACAGTGGATAGATAGATAGATAGATAGATAGAAAGACAGTGGTAGTTTTATAGACAGTGGATAGTAGATAGATAGATAGATAGATAGATAGATAGACAGTGGATTGGCAGTTATATATACAGTTTATCGATAGATATACAGTGGATAAATAGATAGATAGATAGTTATACAGACAGTGGATAGATAGTTATATAGACATTGAATCGGTATATAGACAGTGGATATATAGTTATATAGACAGTGGAAAGTTAGTTATATAGACAGTAGATAGTTATATAGACAGTAGACAGATAGTTATAGTTATATAGAGCGGAGATAGTTATATAGACAGTGGATAGATAGATATATAGACAGTGGGTAGATAGATAGACAGTGGATAGATTGTTTTATGACAGTGGATAGATAGATATATGCACATGGATAGATAGATAGATAGATAGATATAGACAGTGGATATATGTTATATAGACAGTGGATAGTTAGTTATATAGACAGTAGATAGATAGTTATATAGACAGTAGAAGATGTTATAGTTATATAGAGCGGAGATAGTTATATAGACAGTGGATAGATAGATATATAGACAGTGGGTAGATAGATAGACAGTGGATAGATTGTTTTATAGACAGTGGATAGATAGATATATGCACAGTGGATAGATAGATAGATAGATAGATAGATAGATAGATAGATAGATAGATGACAGACAGTGGATAGATAGATGATAGATGAATAGATAGATAGATAGACAAATAGATAGATGATAGATAGATAGATAGATAGATAGATAGATAGATAGGTAGATGATAGATGATAATATATAGATAGATAGATAGATAAATAGATGATGATCGATAGATAGATAGATAGATAGATAGATAGATGATAGACAGTGAATAGATATATAGACAGTGGATGGATAGATTGATAGATAGATAATATAGATAGAAAGAAAGAAAGATAGATAGATAGATAGATAGATAGATAGATAGATAGATAGATAGATATATAGAGAGACAGTGGATAGATATATAGACAGTGGATGGATAGATAGATTGATAGAAGATAGATGAATAGATAGATAGATAGATAGATAGATAGATAGATAGATAGATAGATAGATAGATAGATAGATGATAGACTGGATAGATAGATACATTAGATGGATAGATAGTTTTATAGACAATGGATAGATAGATAGATAGATAGATAGATAGATAGATAGATAGATAGACAGTGGATTGGCAGTTATATAGACAGTTTATAGATAGATATTCAGTGGATAAATAGATAGATAGATAGATAGATAGATAGATAGATAGATAGATAGATAGATAGTTATACAGACAGTGGATACATAGTTATATAGACAGACAGTGGATAGATAGTTATATAGACAGTGGATAGATAGTTATATAGACAATGGATAGTTAGTTATATAGACAGTAGATAGATAGTTATATAGACAGTAGACAAGATAGTTTATAGTTTTATCTAGAGCGGAGATAGTTTGATAGTTATAGACAGTGGATAGATAGATATATAGACAGTGGGTAGATAGATAGACAGTGGATAGATAGTTTTATAGACAGTGGATAGATATATATATATATATGCGCACAGTGGATAGATAGATAGGTAGATGATAGATGAATAGATAATAGATAGATAGATGACAGACAGTGGATAGATAGATGATAGATGAATAGATAGATATATAGACAAATAGATAGATAATAGATAGGTAGATGATAGATAGATAAATAGATGATCGATAGATAGATAGATAGATAGATAGATAGATAGATAGATAGATAGATAAATGATAGACAGTGAATAGATATATAGATAGTGGATAGATATATAGACAGTGGGTGGATAGATTGACAGATAGATAAGATAGATAGAAAGAAAGAAAGATAGATAGACAGACACACAGACAGTGGATAGATATATAGACAGTGGATGGATAGATAGATTGATAGAAGATAGATGAATAGATAGATGATACACTGGATAGATAGATTAGATGGATAGATAGATAGATAGACAGACGGTAGATAGATAGATAGATAGATAGATAGATAGATAGATAGATAGTTGATCGACAGTGGATAGAGGGAAGTTCCCCCTACCAACGCGCGTTCGCGTCGAGCTCCAGCGCTGTCAACATAGCAGTAGAATCCCAGCGCTCGCCCCCGCCCCGGACCCTCCTCCATTCAAGCAGCAGCAGCCAAGGAAGCGGCTTGTCTCAGTGTAGCGCCGTCCTCACTGCACCTGGCAGCTCCATCATCTACTGCAGGGTCCGCTGCACCGGTACCGAAGGTAACACAACCTCCTCCTCATCGCCTCCCTCTCTGGCCACGTTGCTTTCCACTCGGTTGAGGCCAGACGGACCTTCAATAACTTGCGGCTCAGTGATCTGTCTAGTCTCATCCATCGAACCTGGAGATGTTCGGGGGGAAGGAGCGTAGGGTCTAGATGTGACAGTCTGATGGTCTCCTGCGATCTGTTGCATACATACATGTGCGACTGCCATATCCCTTTCCTATTGCACATGGTGTTCTATTCCCTTCAGTGTCTGGGTCATTAACCCCATGGATAGGGAGATCATAGAGACCTCTGTATCTCTCTACTGTAAGGCTGCTGTATGCACTCACTCACACAAGTTCACCATTGGATAACACATAGACATCTATAGTCCCCCATTGTAAGGCTGCTGTATGCACACACTCACACAAGTTCACCATTGGATAACACATAGACATCTATAGTCCCCCATTGTAAGGCTGCTGTATGCACACACTCACACAAGTTCACCATTGGATAACACATAGACATCTATAGTCCCCCATTGTAAGGCTGCTGTATGCACACACTCACACACAAGTTCACCATTGGATAACACATAGACATCTATAGTCTCCCATTGTAAGGCTGCTGTATGCACACATTCACAAAAGTTCACCATTGGATAACACATAGACATCTATAGTCCCCCATTGTAAGGCTGCTGTATGCACACATTCACACACAAGTTCACCATTTGATAACACATAGACATCTATAGTCTCCCATTGTAAGGCTGCTGTATGCACACACACACAAGTTCACCATTGGATAACACATAGACAGACATCTATAGCTCCCCATTGAAATACTGTTTTATGCAAGTTGACTATTGGATAACTGCATGCAAAACCGGCCACAAAAAACACAAGTTGGATCCAGCGCTTGGTTGCCCAGTGATTTGCCCTGAATTTTTTTCTTTTCTTCGATTAATGTTATTCCCCCCCCCATCTCTGTCTCAGGTGGTTGTTTCCAATTAAAAATATTCTGGGGTGAGCCGAAAACTATGGGAACTTCATTCTGCAGAAAGAAAACACTGTTCCTCTATACGCTGGTCATGTGGGAGTTATCCAGGTGAGTGGTTTTGTTTTATTCTTGTTGAAAGTGCCAGATTGCTTTACTTTTTTTATGCCTGTATGGAATTCTGGGAGGGGGGGGTTGGCTATAGGATAGCGCAATGGAGCTATTGATTGCTACATACAACTCGTTAACATCCCTGCTGGATTGATCTGATTAGCTTTATTGACCGAAGCAGAAAGCAACTTATTGTGGCATCTTTAGTTTTACAGACACCCTAGCAGAGAAGTTACAACCCAAGGTCTTTTTAAAGATTTAAACATGTTAATAACTCTAAAGCCCCCTCCCCCCATACACGACATCGATATTCCAAACGATTCAGCAAATTTGATCAAATTTGACACAATTTCGAGTTTCCCATTATTTTAATAGACTTATCAGTGATATCAAGTGAAGATCAAGCAAGTCAAAAAAAAAATTGTCAACCCCATCTTCCAGAAATCATTTAATGCAGATTTTCAGCTGAAAATTACGTAAGATCGAAGGCGCAAGGTGGGACTTTTCTATTAGTTCTTCTGATTGAATTTAAATCCAAAAATATGTAAAAACCACCGACCCAGTTAGGCCTAGCTTTAGGTAGTATGATGGAAACATTGCTGTGTAGTTATGTTACTTTTTATGGATCAGATAAAAAATATCATTAATTAGCTATTTATTTTAATTGCAGATATAACTGTATGAAGTGTCATTAATTGAAGTGTTATCTGTTTTACTGTAATGCACACACTATCATACCAGCAGGGCAATAGAGTGTCCTGTCAGTGAGCGCTGCTAGGTGATGTTGCAAATGTGTTGAAAATCATCAGTGTCTTAATAGTGAAGACTAGGTAGTCTATTAACCTCTAGGTGGAGACAGCGGGCAGTGTCACTGTTCTGTATATAATACAGCAGAAGAAGTTGTTGACAAAGTTTTTGCTTTTGTGAGGATCGTGTGATAATCAACCAATAAATAAGAGTGGTATGTTCTTTAATTTACAGAGTAGGCAATGTGATGTTTTGTACATTCATTCTGTAAAGCAGAACCTATGGTTGATTAAAAAAAAAATGTGACCCCTTTAGGGACATGTTTAGTCTGCATTAAAAGGTAGTGCATATTAAATTTTAAACATTTCTTGTCACATTAACAATGCATTTACTTTGTGCATTGTTTTTTTATAAGCATTAACATTTTGGAAATAGTAATTAGCAGTCAATAAATATGTATTTAAAAGGCATGTCCACCCCCAAAACTATAATTTAACCCACTACTGGCCCCACTCTGTAATGTAATAAAATCCTTACCTTACATCCCAGTTCCAAATGGTTCTCCTGTAATGTCCCTCCAAAGTCCCAAAAACTGACCACCATGAACACTGAAGGGAGGGAAATTGTTTCCGCCTCTGAGGCTTCCTCTCAGAGTTTTTTGGCTTGCTCAGAGCATTCCCCCCCCCTCCCGTTTTCCTATCCCTCCCCCTAGTGTAAAACCCCTTTGGGGTATTGTAGTGCTTCCTCCCCCAGCCCTAACCGCCCAACAGTGCATCGGAGGATAGAGTTCGGGTGAATTTCTTGACATAATAATAATGCGGTTGGGGCTGGGGGAGGAAGCCCTACAATATATTAAAAGTAAAAAAAAGGGATGGACATGCCCTTTAAAAATGTGTCCTGCCAACCAGTTCCATTTATTAAGAGGTTTGGATTTTGCAGATAGACTTTAATAAATAGACCACACACTGAAATGTCTGAGCTCCTTGCACCCACTTTACTCCACACTCAAAGTGTGTCATTGGAATTAACTTGATTGTAGAATTAATTTGCTAGATTGAATTAACTTCCCCCAGTTATTATTATTTCACTTATAATGACTTCCTGTTACCAAATAATAAAGTAATACAAATTCTCTGGTCTATTTAAGTGTGATCAAATGATTGAACTGATAAGGTCACTCCCTGCTGACTGTGGCACAGTGTGTGCTACCTGGGTTTATAACATATGGATATGCAGGTTTGGGAAGAACAATCTAAGAAGAGTAATAGTAGAAGCCCATTGGATAATAATCCACCCTCTCTGTAAGGCTTTTTATATAGTGAGATAAACTAAATAATCATTATTTTTATCACAGTAAAGTTGTGACACCAGAACATATAGAATAATGTAAGGGCTTATTAACCTTTAATAGCCAATATTAAGGGTGGGATCCTATATACGTGCCCTATATCATGCAGCTTCTTCCAAACATCATGGATTGATAACATCCTGTTATGCTGCCCACCGCTGGATTAGTTTATACATTAGTCATGTATTCCATAGTTCTCCATGTATGGTTTTTAGTTAATACTTAATCTTTTAAATATAGAACATGTTCACCCTTGTTTTCACTCACTTTATGTCTTTCTGTTAACTTTAAAGTTAGTAGAAACATTTTATTTGCCTTGTTAGTTTTTCTCCTGTCATTTATAAAGATATTTTATCACTTTTTTCAGTGTAATTTCATCATATAGTAAAATGTCTCCTCCCATTGGATTTAAGTAAGATCTCATTGTAGCCCTCATTCTAGGTAAGTCGGTGTGTCAGGGCTTAATTGAAAAATTAACAAAATGTGCAGCTGAATTGATCTGCTCTGAAGGTTTTATTCTCCTTCAGATAGTGAAGGTTTCATTTAGACTATTGAGAAATACATTGCACAGAGCTGTGCTAAAATCAGGTTCACTTCATTATCCTCCCTGCAGCTCTGTAATATGTTGTTTCTATACATGTAACTATTAAAGGGGTAATATTAAAGGGTATGCAAACAGAGTGCAATATGTGAGAGACCGTGGCAGGTTTAAAGCAATTTTTAGGAGATTCTGGCAGAATGAAAGCAATATCTAGGAGACCGTGACAGGTTAAGATTGAGCCTTTATATGTGAAATCTACTTATAACAAGTCTGAGTAGAAGTTCATTAAAGACAATTAAGAACACCTATCAATACATATACAGCATGGCTTACTTGTGCAGCCCTACTAAATACATTTATCAGGTGTGCCCCTAATAGAACGAATGATCTAGTAAACCAGTTGTCACCTTTCTCTTTAAAGGGCATGTCCATCCCCAAACTAAAATGTAACCCCCTACTGTTCCCTCTGTACAGTTTTAAAAAAATCCTTCTCTGCTCCTTATGGTTCCTCTGCGGTGCTTGTCCAAAGTCCAGGAAAGTGAAGAGTAGTGTGTCTTCCTGTCCAAAAGGTTTCTGCCTCCTCCTTGTCCTCTGAGAGGACAGTGGCAAGCGCATGGGAGCCCTTTCTCCCCTTCCATCATCCGGATCAATCCATATCCACCCACCTAGCGTTTATTACATTTTCTGTAGTGTAGGGCATCCCTGCCTGCCCCCAACCGCAGTGTCATTTTGTTAAAAAAAGATTTAGAACGCTTCTTACAGCCTTTCGTTCACCCTGCACTGTCTATTGACGGCAGCCGCGTCTGTGATTGGCTGCCACTCAGCCAATCACAGACACTGCTGCCGATCCGGCCCCTGCTTGCAAGTTCTGGCAAGAAAGGAGCCGGATCAGTGCACCGGAGGATCGAAAGGCTGTAAGTAACATTCAAAATCTTTTTTTAACATTTCTGACACGGCAGTTGGGGTTGGGCAGGGGTGCCCTAGATTATATAAATTTCTTTTTATTAGGGTGGACATGCCCTTTAAGACACAAACACAAAACATCTACATGCAGAAAGGCTGGTTGGTATTTACATTATAAGCATGATGTAGGTTGCATTGGTTTCAATGTAGCCATACATTATGTCATAATAAACTGCTACATAGCCTTGTAATGTAATGTATAGCCTTGTAAGATCTAGATAATTCCTTTTATTCTGCTGCAGTCTCCTAGATATTGCATTTAATCTACCCATAGCTCCTAAATAATGCTTTAAATCTTCCACAGTCTATCACAGTTTGCATTCCATCACCCTTTAATATTACCCCTTTAATAGCTACGTGTATAGAAACAACATAGTACAGATCTGCAAAGGGAGGATAATGAAGTGAACCTGATCACAGCTCTGTCTCTCAATAGTCTCAATAGATATTCTAAATCAGAGGTGCCCAACCCAGGACACCCTGGGGGCCGCACTAGCAGCACTGAACACCCTAAGCTGGCCGTTGGTCAGGTTTAGTTAGAATGAGAGCTACCATGACATCTCACTGAAATCTAGTGGGAGGAGACTTTTTACTATATGATGAAGTTAGACTGGAAAAAGTGATAAAATCTACTATTTACAAATGACAGGCAAAAACCAAACAAGGCAAATGAAAACTTTGAAGAGGGTAGAATGGAAAATCTGGCAAGAAAACAAAATAGGAGACAATAGAAAATAGAATAGAAAAGAAATAAAAACGTGGAAAAGGTTGAAAAGAACAAGGAAAGTGAGAGAGCAGCAAAATAAAGGAATTGGTAAATAAAAATAGACAAACATAACAGGAAAGTGAGAAAAGAGAAATAGGGGAAGGAAAAAGAGAATGTGGATTCAAGAGGGAGAGAAGGACGACAGCAGAGGAAACAGCTGTCTATTTACAGCCTACCAATTTTCAATATTCAATATGATTATAACATCACCCTTAATCCATATATGTCTTTAAAGGGACAGTTCAGTGGAAATTATCAATATTTGTTAAATTGTTAGTTTGTGTAATGCCTTCTTAGTTATTCTACATATTCTCTCCCATTTTGGAAAATCAGGTGATTTCATACCCTTTGCTTTTCCCTGCTGTTGACATTAGTGAGCTGACATTTCAGGTTCTAACAGTCCTTCTTCTTCCCAGGATGCACCACATTCTTGGAATGTTCCTAACAGTAATTTCTACTGATTGGTTGTTGGATGGGTCAAAGATGCTCAGATCTCTACTGAGCAACTGAATCAACCCAGGCGCTGGGTCAAGGGCAAGACCATAACGGTCTGTTAAAGGGGTCCTGCAAACAGGAAGTCAGTATTTCGGTTACATTTATTTATACACAGACAAATGCTGAATTGGCAGATAAAGGTCATTGGAAAGAAAAAATACTGCTCTTTTTTCTGAAAAGCATATGTATTTGCACTGAACTTCCCCTTTAAAAGTATACAATATGCATTTTTATGCTGGTAAAATATACAACCATGTGATACTGCCTTTTACCAGTTTATCACTGATTTGTATATTCTCTGAGCAATGTTCCACTTAATATGTGCAAAGAATATTTGAATTGCCAATTGCAGCAAGAAATGTAAAATGGGAATGGAGCCTTCGAGAGGCAATTCCTACTGCACCATTATGCAATTTTTGTCAACTCTAGCTTGTGAAAATAAAAATGGAATTTGTGAAGCAAAGATACATTTTATTGAACAAACAAACCGACAAACACATTTATAGTCTACTTATAAAAATGAAAATTAATTCAAATTTAGGAGCTTAATAAGGCTCCCAGTGCACAATAATATATGCTAAAAAGTATTGTAAACATTCTCTTAAAAATAGTATTTTCTATATAGTATTTATTTTCATGAAACAAAAAGCACATGAAGTGCACATAATATATGTTTTCTATAAATCTACAGGGTTTTGAATGTGATGTATGTGATGTACCACTTTGTTCGCCTGGCAGAGGCACTCAGAGAGATTTATATTGCAAGGGCATGTGAAAAATGGAGCTAGTGCAATTGCCTGAAATATGATTTTATCAATTCAGTACAATGCAAGTGATTTTTGCGTTTCATCAGATACTTTTAATGAGATATAAACTCCAAGGAAATAACAAGTTGTGGGTTTTAACACATCCAATTATATTAACACATGATTGATCACTATAAATTATCTGAATTATTCATCTCTGTTTTTATTGTCTGCTCGTTGGAAGCGACAGAGCTGTTTATGAAATGGGGTTTTAAATCTTTTTATTTGGTTTGGAAATCAATCTGTTTCTAGTTTTTCTTATCGTTTTATAATGGTATAAAAGACTAGGCTGTTTAAACATGTATGGAAAACGATGTAGGCTAAAAATAGGATTGCTGTTCTCAATTAATGTGCGCGTAATGTAAGGAATACAGAGAGGTTAAATGCTTAATGGGTTTCGATGAGATGAACAAACATATAAACACATGCCTTTCCTAGATACTTCACATACTTCATAGATTGATATTTTAGACATTAACACGTTTTGTTTCAATTCTAAATTAATGATGTATGTTAAATTATCCCTGATTGAGTTTAATCACGTCCTGTTTCCGAAGCACTAGAGCTTAATGATTCAAGCAATACCCCGAGAATAAGAAAGAATGCTCATTTCAATGTATATTTACTGATCTTTAGTCAATATTCTACTGATGAGGGCACTTGTTGTGCATCAGAACTTGCTCCACATGCCAAAAAGTATTAGTGTAATCCCACTGTTTAGTTGTGCTTGTTTTTCTCTGTCTCTCTACCACCTGACGATAAGCACTGTGCACCCTGTTGAGCACCTTTTGGAAGATATTGTTATGGGATGCAGGGGATCTTGATGCATCTTCTGTGGGATCAGTGTACTTTCAAGATATCTCAGCAAAGGGCACATCATGTCAGATAGAAAGAAAGTTCTTCCCCTACAATAAGCCGTGTCCTTTAATTGAACTCTATTTAATGTAAAAATGAAATTTTCAACAAATTCAAAAAACATAAAACAAGATAAAAAAAAATAAAACAAACACAGAAATAAGGTCAGCATACCATAGTCTTCATTGTTTAAGTTGGCCATATACATCCCGATATTCAGCAAATCCTGTCGGATCTGTTGATTATTTTGTATTTGCATGGATTAGTCCCAAACCTGACAAACTACTGCCATCAGCATTGGGACCTATCGGGCCAGATGGACAATTTTTAGCTACATTAGAGGAAGCCAATAACATTGTTCCGTGTAGGGCCACATCAAACAGTCCTTCCATAGTTAGAATATATGGAATGGTCATTCATGTGTATTTGGGACTTGTGTAGAGACGATATTCCAGTCTCATTTCAAATATTTTTAAACCTGTTTTTGATTCAGCTTCTTCCTATACAACAATATGTTTGCTGGAGCTATAATAATACAACAATTATTCCTTTTGGAGCTATATTTACCATTTGAAGGAGAATTATATTTCCAAACCACCCCACCCTCATTAAATGTAAACCTGAGGGTACATTACATAAAATTACACTCGCTGATCCAGCCCCTCCCCATGGCCTATGGGAAGAAGAATTCCACAAAAGATTGTCTTCCTGTTGGCCAGGTCTCCAAATAAAGAAGGAGGTGGGCTGGATCAGACAGGTTAGGCATGAGGATCTACTTTTTTAGGTGCTTACATTGGGTAAATTGAAAATGAGGGAAGTGGTTTGAAGAGTATAAATCCTATTTACCGTATATACTCGAGTATAAGTCGATCCGAGTACAAGCCGAGGTACCTATTTTTACCTGAAAAATTTATAAAAACTGATTGACTCGAGTATAATCCGAGGGTAGAAATTATGACCACTAATGTCTTCTGATTCAGTATTGTTTTGTTGCTTAAGTTGCCCTTTAAATGGACAGCAGAATTCCCATACATGAATCCCATACAGTAAAAGCCAAATCCAGTAAAAGTAACCTCCTCCACATGTTTGGAAACTGCAACTCCCAGCTTGCTTTGTTGCTGGGAGTTTCAGTTTCTAAACATGTGGAGTGGCAAGGTTCAGTAAACTTTTAATTAAGCTTACCATCATCTACAATTCTCCTGACCCCCATATAGTAAAGGGCCCTCTGACCCCATATTGTAAAGGACTCTCTCACCCCCTTTAGTAAAGGATCCCAATAGTTAAAAATGTCACTTGAGAGTTTTAGTTTCAAGCTGGCATTTGCACTGAACTAGCAGCTGTTTTTTGCCCCAAACTGAGGAGACCCATCAGACTTACAGCATCCAGATGAGCAGTGGCAGTGCTGAGTGAGTCCAGCAGCCAGACTACAGGAAGCAGGAAGTGTGAAGGCAGATCAGCTCCTGTAACTTTTTATGCAGGTTTACACATCGCCACCTACTGGTTACTATCGCAATTGCAGAGTTTGGATCTAAATTAGGACTTAACCCGAGTATGTCGAGGTTAGGTTTTCGGGCTAATTTTAAAGCCTGAAAAATAAGACTTATACTCGAGTATATACGGTAGGTAGTTTGAAAAACAAAAATTTGGCAGAAAGCATTTCTATATTTGCATATCATAATATCTTTAAGTTATTAAGATAATGTGATAAAAATATTATGGAATAATGTGCAATAAATAATAAATCATGCAATAACACTGCAATATTTTGTTATTTGGTAGCCCAGTTTCAGGAGAGACAACAGATAATGATGCAAAGAACATTACCATCTTCACAAGAATTTTAGATAGGCTTCTGGATGGGTATGACAATCGTCTAAGGCCTGGACTAGGAGGTAAGATATGTTTTTATTATCTATACCAGTGATGTCGAACCTTGGCACTCCAGATGTTATAGCACTCCCAGCAGAGTTATAGTTTCTGGAGTGCCAAGGTTCGACATTACTGATCTATACAGTATGTATGTATCTATATATGTGCGTTTTGTTAGCATATAATACATTTGTATGACCATTGCAAATGGTTGAGTGCGGCTCCTTTGTTGAGGTTCTATATATGTTTGGTTAATAATCATGTCATGAGTACTCACTGCTCGGAATCTAATACGATAATAACAAAATATGAACTGTTTGCACCATGTATTAAATTCTTGTTTTAATTTGTAGTTAATGGATTGTGATATTGTACAACAGGAAAGCCTAACATAACTATTCATCATTTCTGAAATCTATCAACTAAATGACTCCAAGACTCATATTTTTCCGTCAAAAGGACATTACGCTGATCAATGGTGCATCCAAAATGAATCACTCACAAATCTAAGCATTCACCATTTTCATTTTAGAAAAGGTCACTTAGGGCCATTGTTTCACTATGTAACCTTTAAATTGTTTCTGGAACAATGATCAGTTTGGCAGCTTCCATTTGTGCAAATGTCCAAAATATGCAGGTAGCTGATATTGAGCGTCTGCTGTGTCCACATAGCCACTATTATGGGCTAGTGGCCCATATGTTAAAATTATTATTGCATAATTGTTAGTTTTTAGTTAGAAATGGTACAATACCAGGCTAATTTACATTTTAGCTTCTTAGCTCTCCTTTAAGTCAGCAATTTGCATACATTTCTTAGTAGGCCCCTTTATCAATAGTAAACACTGGATGGTCGTCTGAAATTGTAGGGGGTAAATCAAAAAATGGTTAATTTAGCTGGTTATTATTTAAAGGGCATGTCACCACCAAACCCTAAGACAGTTCAGCTAGGTAAACACATTTCCGATAAAGCCCTGATATCGACTTTATCGCTACTGTGTGTACCTTGCTTTCCCCCGAACGAGAGCGTGGCTGCTGAATGATCGATACTGTGTGTAACTTGCTTTCCCGAACGAGAGCGTGGCCCCTGAATGATCGATACTGTGTGTAACTTGCTTTCCCGAACGAGAGCGTGGCCGCTGAATGATCGATACTGTGTGTAACTTGCTTTCCCGAACGAGAGTGAGGCCGCTGAATGATTGGGTCAGCCAAATGCTCATTTGGGAAAGAGGGAAAATTTCCCTTGGCCGTGGTAGACTCCATATAGGGGAGTCTGCTGCGGCTGAGGGAAACACGCAGTCCCCAGCGCTTTCCCTATGCTGTGCGCTTGGGAGTGCTCAGGACTGTGTGTAGCCTGATCTTTGAAAAATGACATATGGGATCTTGCAGATCCTGTCTGTCATTTTTCAATGATCTTTGCTGTGTGTACCTAGCTTTATACTTACACTTAAATATACATACTCTCCCAGATTCCTACAGGCAATGTCCCTGTTTCCATTAGTGCAGTGAAAGCTCAGAGCTTTAGCTCCTTAGCTTTCACTGCACTGAAAGAGGCCCTAGTCATTGGCTGTGATGACGGGATTTGTCTGATGATCATGATAGTAATGGGAGAGAATATCTCCATGCTGATCTGGGGTCTGTAAGAGTAAAAGTTAATGGTTTGGTTTTCTATACAAAAGATCACATTTGGTTGTACATGCCCTTTAACTATTGCATTAAGGGTCCTTTAAAGGGCATGTCCACCCATAAATCTAAATTTTACATGCAGTTGAAGGACCCCCCCAAATCCCACTTCCCTTTTACTTCCTCCAAAGATGCAGCTAAAGGAACTTAAAGCCCTGACCCCTCACCGACTGGGCACTGCCCACTGCTGCTGCGAGTTGGTCTCGAGCTAGTACAGCAACAGTGAAGCACTTCATGGTCAAGTCTGTCAGTGATTGTGTGTGGCGTCACTGTCGAGCCTTTGACTGACAGCTGTGACCAGGAAGCGGAAAGATGCAGAAAAGCGACGAGGGACTGGGTCTTGTAAGTTCCTTTAGCTGCATCTTTGGAAGAGCAAAGTAAAACGGACGTGGGGATTTATGGGTGGACATGCCCTTTATGGGATCAGTAAGGTTTATACTGCAGGAGATTTGCTTGAAATGTAGGCTTTCATCAAGTGCAGTTTTAGAATGTACTTGACAAATGATGTATTTAAGTAGAAAATCTAATGTCTGTCCAAGGGTATTCCTTATCTCTTTAAACCACACTGCATTCTCCAGTAATCATTTGGACACTTCAATCTGGTAAAATATATTTATGACACAAAGTTAAACTGCTGCTAGATTGCGCCACAAGATGGTGCGTGATGGGGTTTCGGAGTATTTAATGCAGAAATGTCAAATTGAAACATGTGTGCAAAGTGAAACCAGTTATTTTTTCCAGGTGACAGATATGCATGTGCCGAGCAGTCAAAATATATTAACAGAATTCTTTATACCAGTTTACTTTCATTCTTCAAGTAAAATATGATGGATAGCTCTCTGTTTAGAATGTTATAATTGGCTCTTTTGAAATGCTTAGTGGTTTTCTTGTTTGTTAATATAGATGAATCATGCCTTCTTGTAATACCCATTATATTACATGTGGTCTGTTGGGCTATTATTATAAGGAGTAATAGAACACATGGGATCATTATGAACCCTGCACTCGGAGGGCATCATTATGTTTGAATTAAGCCTACGGCCATGATTGTAGTACTTGCTAAGAGAAGCAATTATTTTAAAAACAAAATCCATTATGTGAGGAGCATGCCTGTTTTCCAGTGTACACAATGCATATAGATTTAGAGGCTTTGATTTGTGTTCCTGAATTTCCAATGACAGCTCAAACAGAAAGACTTTACATGATAATGTAGCTCTTTTCCTTGGATGCAGTCAATGGATAAATCCAAGCAAAAACAGAAATATTCTAATCAAGGAAAGATAATGTTGCTAAGTAACTGTGTAAAATTAGATTAGAATAAGATTATTTACTTTTAATGCTTTTTTTAATAGCGTATCTATGGCAAGGATTCAGTAACCACCTACACGTAGCATTCAGATTTTACAGATTATCGGTTTACGGTATGGTTTTTGTTTCTTACGCGATTAGGAAGTCATACCTGGTAATGTGTTGGATAAACAGCGATTTGAGATGGAATAGTTTGATGGAGATTGGACAAATTCACACTGAGAATATATATGTGTGTATTTTACTCATGAAAATGTGATCAGACGATCCCTTGAAGTTGCAAAGATAGAGGACGTTTGGTTACAGCGCTTTTGTTAGCTAATAACAATATATAATTTAATAATTATATGCAGGTTATTCTATTTTTCATACACAGAGTATGTCAAGACTTTGGAAAGATGACAAGGCTAGTGAACAAAGCATAATAACACACTTTGGACTGTGTGTAGCAGTAATAATTTCAAGTAAAATTACTGTTGTCTCTGGCATCTTCAAGGAAACTGGGGGGGAAAGCAAATAAGTGAAAAAGAAACAAATTAACAGCTTTACGTTTTAATTAAAGGGAAAGTTCAGTGCATACATATGTTTTCAAGAAAAAAAATGAACATGGTGATGCAAAAACCTCCTTTCCCCCGTAAAACGAGCGTAAACCCCACACTACTCCATGCAATATCTGGAAGCATGGTTTAACGCTCGGTTTGTGGGGGCTGCGCCAAATGTTTTTAAGAAGTGGTGCAGCTTTTAAGATGCAGTAAAAAAGTTAGATATTGTGCCTCTATTTTGCACAATATCTAACATTCTTTTCTTGCAGGCGTTCAGTCTGTGCAACGTTATTGAATCACTGGAGCGTGCGCAGGAAAGTAGTGGGGTTACTACGATTTATTGCTTCTCCCCCTAAGTATTTTATCCCTCCACTATCTAATTTGCTCATCCTGTGCTTACTTCCTGTATGTAGTACATATTGATTCAATTTACTGGGCAATCAGTTGCTCAGTAGAATTCTAATCATCTTTGGCCCATTCATGGACATTCCTGTTATTGGGGACATATACTGTAAGCGATAAACCTGGGTGTACTATATATCATATGATCATTGGATTGTGTATGGAACTTATGGAATCTTACAACCTTCATATATTTCTCCCATCTGTTGGACAAGTTAAATCCATTAATCTGGTGGAATTTTTAGTGATATAGTTATCACAGAAGTGTGCTATATTGTAGAAAAGGGATCTGTGGAAGCATTTCTGCCACTTTCTTGATTAAATGCACCTGATTGGAGGGTCCTCTTATACCTAAATGTCTTTGACACATGCACACTACATTCCCTCTTTCATCACAATAAAAATGTAAAAACTCTTGAGTACACACAGACACAATAAAATAATAAATCAGTCTAAACTGCCAATTAATTTTTGGTAGAAGGACTGAACAAGGGCTATACCACCACTGGGAAAGTACTGTACAACAGACTGTGCAAGAGCAGGGAAAGAAAAGATGTGCTAGGATGAAACTAAAAGGGCTGAGATGGGCTATAGCAGAGTCAAACACCCACATAGAGAGACTTATAATAAGGCTAAGTGCTTTAATATGCAGGGATTTAAATGTAAAAAAATCAGGGTCAGCTAAGCAATAAGCACCAGATGAGATCAATTAAAACTGTCTGTCAATAAACAAAAGCATAGGAGTGAACAAGGAACTTGCAATTTGGAAAAAATAGCACAAAAAGCCCAGACAATGGTTAGAAAGCAATAGGTTCCTGTTTCAAACCCAGGCAGGATGTCACAAATTATCATTTCACTATTTTTAGAAAATCAATGGTAGTGTGCTTGAATTGAACTTGCTAACTATGAACGAAAATGAAATGCCTAAAGGAAGTAATAAGCAATAAAGGCCAACTCTCCATTGCCAATATTTTAGGAATTAAAAGAGTTTTAATAAGCTCTGCATACCCTGGGAAGTAGGAGTAAGTACACCTACCTCTTGTTACTACGTACAGACTGCACTGACAGCTCCTCCCTCTGACTCTTCCCCCACTCCTAACAGACCCACAAAGCCACACCTATGTTTTAGACTAAATGGGGACCAGGCAAAGATGCCAGGCAGGCAGGAGTAGCTACTTTGCCTTCTGACTACTTGTAAGAACAGGAGGTGGGAATACTCACTCAGAAAATAATAGATTTGACTTTTAATTAAAAAAAATATATTTTCTCACATCAGATAATAATCTGGGGATTGGAAGGATTTTAGATGCTTAAGATTAAACTTGATAAGGTTTTACGGTTTGTCTGATTTAATTTCTTTTATTAAATTTCTACCATCAAGTGAACCATATATTAACTTTGTTTTTATTCAGGGGGATCTGCATATATGTGCACAAATATAATCAAACCATAGTTTTAAAACACATAGCTTTTTGGTGGGTTGGGAAAGATTGGAACTTGCAAGTTCCACAGACAGTCCTATAGAAAGCCTTAAACATAGCTCCATAGATAGTTCCACAGACAGTCCTATAAAAAAACTTATACAAAGCCCCAAAGAAAGTCCAATACACAGCCCCATAGAAAGTCCAATACACAGCCTCATAGAAAGTCCAATACACAGCCCCATAAAAAAGCCCAATACACAGCCCTATAGAAAGTCCAATACACAGCCCCATAGAAGGTCCAATACACAACACCAAAGAAAGTCCCATACATAGCTCCATAGAAAGTCCCATACACAAACCCAAAGAAAGTTCAATACACAGCCCCATAGAAAGCCCCATACACAGCCCCATAGAAAGTCCTATACACAGCCCGATAGAAAGTCCAATACACAGCCGGATAGAAAGTCCCATACACAGCCCCATAGAAAGTCCCATACACAGCTCCATAGAAAATCCCATACACAGCCCCATAGAAAGTCCCATACACAGCTCCATAGAAAGTCCTATGCACAGCCCAATAGAAAGTCCAATACACAGCCCCTTAGAAAGTTCAATACACAGTCCCACAGTAAGTCTTATACACAGCCCCATAGAAAATTTAATACACAGCCCCATAGAAAGTGCAATACACAACCCCATAGAAAGTCCAAAACACAACCCCATAGAAGGTCCCATACATAGCCCCATAGATAGTCCAATACACAGCCCCATAGAAAGTCCCATACACAGGCCCAAAGAAAGTCCCATACACAACCTCATAGAAAGTCTTATACACAGCCCCATAGAAAGTTTAATACACAGCCCCATAGAAAGTTTAATACACAGCCCCATAGAAAGTTTAATACACATCTCCATAAAAAGTTTTATACACAGCCCCATAGAAAGTCCCATACACAGCCCCATAGAAAGTCCAATACACAGCCCCATACACAGCCCCATAGAAAGTTCAATACACAGACCCATATAAATTTCAATACACAGACCCATAGAAAGTCATATACATATCCCCATACACAATCCCATAGAAAGTTCAATACACAGCCCCTATAAAAACTCCCATACACAGCCCCATAGAGAGTCCCATACACCACCCCATAGAAAGTCCCATACATAGCTCCATACACAGGTATGTCCTGCATACCTTTCTGTGCAGCCTGTTTGTTGAATCCTGTTACTTCTATCATTTTCTTTCCCTTGCAGTCTGGGCTGATCTGAATGAGCTGGACAATAGTTGCCTAACCCACCATTATTAAGAGGATTATGTGTGTTACAGGGTACAGCTTTTGTTTTCCCAGAGCTATGTAATTTTGTCCAGCCGCTCCTTCAAGCATCCAGATCAGCCCAGACCCAAGTATAAGCAGAGGGGAGACTTTCAGGATGATTTTAAATGTAAAATTTCTTAGTTTATGCTCGAGTATATACGGTAAGTACCATCATTCGAGGAAACTTTACAACATTTTTTTTAATTAGCATGGAAAAAAACTTTTTTTTAGAAAACTTGAAAATACCATTTGAATCTTGGAAAATTCCATTCGAAAAGCGTCATATTAAAAATTCTATTGGAAAATTGAAAATGTCTATCGAAAAATGACTTGTCAGTTGTCTGTCCACAACCCAAACTACTATATTTACCAGTTTATTACATACCGTACATTTGTAACCAGACATTTAACGATAATTTCTATTCCTTTCTGGCAAAGGTATTTTCCTCCTTTCTCTGCTCAAAGAGTTTTTTTGTAAACTTGAGCATGTGCAAAGGAGGGTGTAAAGAGCAGGTGTAAAAGCAGTCAATCATTGACTATGATGCCAGTTGGCACAGCCTTGATTGATTGCTTGAAAGGAGGAGCCAACTTACTTTGCCAGAATGGGGACAATAATTAATCCTTAAATATCTGGTTAGAAATGCAGGTAACAATTGACCAGTTTTTTGTTTTAAAGGTGATTGACTTAATTTAAAAAATGTAATGGTTTTATGAGAACAGAAGCACATAAGGATAAAAAGGAACAAAACTATCCAAGTAAATGAGAAGTAAAGATGAATGCAATTTAATTTTAAACTAAAGGATCCTATTTATCTAGAAAATGATCATCTTTTATATATAAATATTTGTTCACATTAAAGGGGAAGTTCAGTGTAAATACATATGCTTTTAAGAAAAAAGAGCAGTATTTTTTCATTCCAATGAACTTAAAGGACAATTATACTCACCTTCCCTCCGCTTCTCTACTTGGTTCATTACCTTTTACCCAGGGTGAGGACCTGAACTGCTAGGTCCTCACCCCTGGGTTCACGTAACCTAAAACACTGTCTTAGAGCAACGCTGCTCTGGTAGGCTCTGGTAGGCTTGTTGCAGAGCGTACCTTCCAATTGGCCTCGTCGCCGACGGGGAGGAGGGGGTGGAGCCTACCAGAGCAGCGTTGCTCTCAGACAGTGTTTTAGGTTACGCGAACCCAGGGGTGAGGACCTAGCGGTTCAGGTCCTCACCCTGGTTAAAAGGTAATAAACCAAGAAGAGGAGCGGAGGGAAGGTGAGTATAATTGTCCTTTAAACTGCCAATTTAGCATTTTGTCTGTGTATAAATAAATGCAACCGAAATGCTGACTTCCTGTTTGCAGGACCCCTAATAGAGACCGTTATGGTCTTGCCCTTAAGCCAGCTCCAGGGTTGATTCAGTTGCTCAGAAGAGGTCTGAGCATATTTGACCCATCCAACAGCCAATCAGTAGAAATTACTGTTAGGAACATTCTAAGGATGTGGTGCATCTTGGAAAAAAGAAGGACCGTTAGAACCTGAAATGTCAGCTCACTAATGTCAACAGCAGGGAAATCTGTGTCTCACTTCTCATTTTAGAAATGGTTGTTGGGAAATTTAACATTTTAACATAAGGTTTGTGTTTCATTTCCCAACATCTCAGTATCACACAGTGTGGTCACTGAACACTGTGTTCTTTACACATGCTCAGTCCTTAGATACTGCAAAAACTTGTTACAGTTGGAGAAGTTGGTCACACCCACTAGTAGCCTCTATCCAATACTTTTGCAGGACAGATTAGGTAAGGATGCATGTGAGTGAGGTCAGGGCTGTGGTCAGTCACTGTATATACAAAGTTATTTCATCCAGTTCTTCAAGGGGTTATATTTATTTCAATTCAATTTACTATATAGGGATTTTACAGGTAATTGATGTTTTCTTTCCCCATTATATGGATGACACATTACTTGCTATAACTGATTTTTATTTACAAAGGAATGTGTCCAGTTATTAGTGACACTGCATATTGTTTCCCATTTATGATGTCAGACTTGCAGTACTGTAATTAAGTGATTGTAATGAGCAGAATATTGACTTATGTTTAGCCTTCATGTCTAAATCAAATTAAAACCTGCAACATTAACAGATAATTCATCATTCTGCTTTAGCCAAGATCCTCAGTATTTCATTTTATGGTATTTTGTCTTTGGGCACAAGGATATAAACTGTTTTATGTAATTAATGGAGATAAGAACATTTCAGTGATGTAACATGCTTCTGGGAAGTACCTCTGACACTTTTTAGGAAGTGAATTGTTAGAGATGAATTGTGAGAAAAGTAAGTAGGCAAGGAACATTGCACTTGTTAATAATTTCTGCAATACGTTTTGTTCTTTTCTTTACTATCCTGGCTATATCCTTCAATAAAGTACCTACTTTACATTATTTAAAATCTATCACATAAGGGGTGGGTATATTTGAATGTGGAAATTTTTTAAATTGCTTAACAGATCTATGTACAGTACTGTAAATATACTGTACAATACATGTTCTTACAAAGTTAAAACACTTTATGAGGAAACATGAAAGTAGATAACAACCCTGCAGAAATAAACCCAAATCAGGGCATGGCCACACTGCAACGCAAATGCAATCGCACACGAAATGGCATGCAATTTCATGTGTGATTTCATTCGTTTGCGCATTCGTTTTTCCATTAAGTATTGGAAACCGCATTTGATTGTGATTTAAAATGCGGGACGCAAACTCATCGCACCCGAAAACGCTCGTTGCCACGATTCCAATGATTTGAAAAAACGCAAGTGCAAACGCAGAAAAATCGGAGCAGTGTGGCCTAGCCCTTAAGCTGTTTTTTATATGAAACTCCCAATTACAAGTCATAGTTATTTTGTATCATAACTGTAATTCTCAGAAACAGGAAAATCCCTTAAGGCACGGCCACACTGCAGCACAAACGCACACGGAATCGCATGCAATTTCATGTGCAAACACTGAAAAATCACAGGAGTGTGGCCTAGCCCTTAATGTCCAGTAAAGTACAGCAGGAACAAAATAACCACTTCTCATTTATTACTGAGGACTTCTCAGCAATACACATGGCCGTAACTGCCGGGTTTCGTTCTGTTTTCGGATCTCGGGAAAATCCCGAAGATCCGAAAATCCTAAAACAGAACTTAAATTCGGGACTTCGAATCGCGTTTTCGCTTTTTATATAAAGTTCATGCTATTTTCGAAAATTCTCAGAAATAGCATAGAAGGTTGGATAATCCTCGTAAATATGATTGGAAACTTTTTTCGAGTTTCCAACCGTATTTTCGAGTATTGTCGAATGTTCTATGCTATTTCTGAGAATTTTCAAAAATAGCTGGAACGTTGGATAAAAATTGAAAACACAGTCCAAAGTCCCAAAATCGATATGTCCGGTTTTGTGCGGAACATTTTGGGACCGAGAAGTTCCGTGTCGGATCCAGGACCGAGTCGGACCCATCTCTACTCAGCAACTGCCTATTCATTTAAAAACAGCAGGCTGTTTATTGGATAGTTTCTAAAATGTAAAAATATTGAAAATTACTAGTATAAATAAATTTAATTCTCATTGATCCAGGGAACCTTATTGATTGCCACTTGGATTCAGGAAGGATTCTACACACAACAGCCCCCACCCCCCCTTTTCTAGCTGTTTTATGAGTAGGCTTATAAGGTTGGACTAAATGGACATGATTTCCTTTATCCTTTTATTCTTTATACAATGTCTCTATGGCTGGTCATTCAACTAAAACGCAATTAAATCAGAAATGTTAAATGTTATTTATCTAAACACATGGCCAGAAAGCTTACATTTCATTTAAAGGAGAACTAAAGTGTAACATTGTTTTTGCACCTTAAAAAATACTCACACTGTCTCCCAAGATCCCACTTGGAGACAGTTTTCAAGACCATAGGAAAGTGAGTGCTTGTTAAGTACTTGTTAAGCTGCAAAAAACAAAAAACAAAAATGACACTATAGTTTAAAACATGCTGCTGTAAAGCGACCTGCACCAGGACAATAATTAAGGGTTTCACATCATCAAGTGATTTTAGGGTTCCCCACTTTATATTTAAAGAGGACTAACCAAATATTATTTTTCATTAATGGCATGTCCGAAAAATGTAGGAACCAATCTAACATTTTTTTGGGTAGACAGTTAGCAAAAAACCTATCTATAAAGATAGTAGCCAGTAGTAGATGTATCAATCCAGCTCCAGTGATTTGTCCCGTCCTGACACAGGCTTCCACTTTATGCCTGGAATCTAAATAAGACCTTAAAGCACCTACATATAATATTTGTTTTGTCTCTGCCCCCAAGTATTTTTAGTTATTTAACCTTCATATTCAGTTACTATAATTATTTTCTGTCCACATGCTTCCCCTTTATTTCAGCAGTTGATTGTAACTTAACACCAAACCATACATGTACTTGTTTTTCAATAATTAAACATTTCCTATCCTTCATGTGCTAAACCACATCTTTCCCTTCTCCGTGTATAGTTTTGGTTTCTACACATGAAGTGTCCTTTCCTTTCGTACATACACAACTGACATGATAAAATGCACAGTTTAGCTAATCTGCTTTGCATCAAAATGCATTGTTTCCCATGTTCTATAATATATTATATATATATTAGGGTATATATATTAGGGGCAGCACGGTGGCTCAGTGGTTAGCACTGATGCCTTGCAGCGCTGAGGTCCTGAGTTCAATTCCACCCTTGGACACATCTGCAAGGAGTTTGTATGTTCTCCCCGTGCCTCCCTGGGTTTCGTCCAGACACTCTAGTTTCCCCCTCTTTGGGGCAGGGCCTGATGTGAATTGAGTAAATAATTGTAAAGCACTGCTGAATATGTAGCGCTTTTAAGAAATAAAATACATACATACATACAAACAAACATATTGTGTAAAATTCAGATAAACCTGAATGTTGCATAAGGCAGTAATTGTTTCTGTAGGAATGGATTTCTTCTCTTAAAGTTGCATTGGACATTAACAATCATTTTTGCATTTATTTAAAACCTGCTGGGCCACAGGCCAGTTTCTGAATAGACAAACCAAGGAAACTTAATTAAGTGATGGATCTGCTAAATGGAATTATACAGATTGAGTTGCTGGAAACGTGTGCAATAGATTGCGATTTAATGTATTGTATATTTGATTTATAAGGCTGGCCTTTGATGCTGTCTCTTTGGATTGACATCTTTATCCAGTTTTCTTGATTGATTTTATTTATTTTTTTCTAAAACTGAAGGACTAGAGAGCAAAGGTTCAAGGTATTCAAAGCAAGCAAAATGATTACTGCATTAACAAAACAAAACGAAATGTAAAACAGTGCATTAAAATGAAGCCTTGTCATTAATTTCATTTCTTTCTACATATCCCAAGTGAGCCTGAAACTTCCGGGAGTTGTATATAACAGCAACTTAGGCCCAGAGTTTGACATCCTTGGGTTAAACAATCAACTATGCAAGCAAGGTCCTTGGGACTCTAAGGTTAATTAAGAGAATGTGACAGCTGCAGCTCATCCATGAAATGCAAAGTCTCTCTACAGCAGAGTAAAGGAAAATTCTATATTGCAGGCAAAATATCAGCACTGACACAGAAAGGGAAAAGGTTCCAATGCAGTTAACACATTTCAGGCATTTGTATCCCCTACGTTTTAATATCTGCATATGCTGCATGAAAAGTATGAGCTGCTTTTATGCCTTTGTTTCTTTCTGACATGCATTCTCTTTATGTATGTCATTGAAAATCTCTGTAGAGTTTCTGTTTGCTTCTTATGTCTAAGTTGTTGAACGGGGAGGTAGTTTATTTATTGTAGCTTTCTTGTTTATTCTTTGTGTCACAGTGGTAGGGCTTTAAGCTTTTTCAGACTTTTGTTTTGATCCAGTGAATATTTCTTGCCATACATACTAAATACCTTTTTTATTCTGTTCAACTGAGTATTCCCTAAAATATATCATAATAAAAACCTATGCAAAAGAGGTTATTTCACATTAGGGCATAGTCAACAGAACAGGTATAACAATGTTCTAAAATTTTAATGGAACATTGCTGCAAATGGAAATGATTAAATTAGTGTTTCAAAATAATTTAACCATATGTATCCTCTTTACATTCCCCAATGAACTGGTTAAAGGGGAACTAAACTTATTTTTTTAAATCCTAATGTGAAATCTTTTCTTCTTAGAACACCTATCAATTGTAAGAATGTAAATGTAAGAAGTATATGTAAATGTAAGAAGTATATGTAAATGTAAGAAGTATATTTTGTAACAAGGGAGGCTTCCATATTTTTGCCAGTGCACAGTCCATGTAGTCTTTAAAGGGCCTTGAGAGCCTTGGCCACAACCCCTGAACCCTGTATTTACTGTCTCTATGCACAGAGTATTTTACATAGTAACATAGTATTTGAAGTTGAATAAAGACAAACGTCCCTTAAGTCCAACGTTTTCACCCTCCTTTTAACCCTACCTAACAGTTGATCCAGAGGAAGGAAAAAAGAAAAAAAAATGGCTAAAAAAGGGGAAAAAATTCCTTCCTTACTCCAAATGTCAATCGGAAAGTATCCCTGGATTACAGAACTGCAGTATATGTATTAATACCAGTAATTACCATATTATATCATATCCCTGTACCAACCAGAACTACAGTATATGTATTGATACCAGTAATTCTCAATATTTTTTAGTTTTAGAAACTTATCTAGCCCGCTTTTAAAGCTATTCAATGAATTTGCCATTGTCACATCTGCTGGAAGACAGTTCCACAGTTTCACCGTTCTCACTGTAAAGAAACCTTTCCTAACCTGAACATGAAACTTCTTCCAATCTTAAGTGATGTCCACGTGTCCTCTGATATGACCTATTAGGGAACAATGCAACAGAGAGTTTATTGTATGGCCCATTAATATATTTATTTAAAGTGATCATATCCTTACGCAAACGTCACTTCTGTAAACAGACCTAACTTGTCTAATCTGCCTGCATATTCAAGCCCCTCCATTCCATTTATTATTTTAATTGCCCTTCTGTGAACTGCTTCCATTTCCAAGATGTCCCTTTTATATATGGGATTCCAAAACTGCACCACATATTCCAAATGAGGCCTTACCAGTGCCTTGTAAGTATGAAACTTCTCTTTACAGAGTTAATGAATCTAATAACTAAATTATACCACCTGATTTTGACAATTTCATAATATTCTGATATATATTTGATAATAAGTGTAAGTTTGTTCCTTTTTCTGACTTGGTTAATTCCTTGGATTTTAGCTGTTATTTTCAATTTTCCCCATGCCATGATTGAACTGTTTGCAAGTGAATGTTATCATAATGAACAATGGTAGAAATTCAGTCTTCACTTCATGCAGACATTTAGGTATTTCATTAGAAATCTAATGATGGTAAGTTTCATAGATCTAATGCTCATTATACAACTGGCCAACCTTACATCATTTCAAGGTTCAAGCTGACGCGAACGTCAAACTTGGGGTCTAGGCACTGGTTTTCACCTTCTGACGTTCTGGCACATTCATTTTACAATCACAAAAAAGATAGTCCAGGAGGTTCTTCTGATGTCGGGAGAACATCCAACTAGAACCCTTTTGTTGATGTCAAAGCTTTATTATCTGTTGTATGTTGGCGAGATCTACATTTATATCATTTTTAGGTTCAGCTCAACAGTTTAAAAGGAAACATCAAGGGTTTCCTTTCTAAGCCTGCCTAGTAATTTATAGGAGAAAAGATATGATAATAACGGAAAATCTCCAGCGATGAAAGGTTAGGATTTGATATTTGCTTTAAACACAGAAATGATGGGGAAAAAAACTGAAAAAAATTTTCACTTTGCATTAAGTTTTAATGTAAATTCATGACAGGAATGTAAGGTCTACTCTGCACAAAGTAAATGTCAAAAAATAACTATTTTGTCAATTATTAAAGCTAGAAACAAGCGACCTTCTAACTTTCTGTCTCCGAACGGTGCATGCTGGATGATTTCATTTAGAATTGGTTTTCTCAAAGAAAATAGAACAGAGGGGTCAAGGAAATGATATTTAGGTATGTCATTTGGAAACATTTTTTTTTTTTGGATAAATAAAACGCTTTGGTATACACAGGTGATTTCAAAATAAAGAAGTTAATAAGGTGAATAATACCCCAAAGTACTGTTTATTTTAGTACCAGAGCAATCATTTTTATCCTTTTTGGGGTAATATGCAAACAAAGAAAAAAGGAAATGTGCTCCAACACTCTAAATAATAACTAGGAAAGCTGCCAGACTCTCACAATGTATGCAATGGGTAGATGGAGCAGGTAAAATAGGATGGGTGGATCTAGAGAATGAATTATTACCTCCTCTCCACTCCTCCTCAATTCTCTGGATTTCTTCGAAAGATAGACCAACATATACAGATGTAAAGTTTTACACAATTCACTCCTCATTTCATATCTGGGACCAATGGAACCGCCAAAATAATTTAACTCATACGCCCTCTCCTTTCCTTCCGTTCTTTCACACTCCATATTTCTCACTAGGCAACTCTGCGAAAGAAATTTCCTTTTGGTCCACCAAAGGAATCACCATGATCCATGATATTTGTGACAATAGGGGCTCTCCAATGACATGGGGTGAAGCAGCTCAAAAATTCAAACTACCACACAACCAGTGAATGCTAAACTTTGCTACATTAACACTGCACAATTGTAAAGATAAAACCCTCACACAATATGAAGTACTTGCCAAACAAACCCATCCTACAACTAACATTATATCTATATTTTATCAACTTATCTGGCACAACACCCAAACAACTAAATCTAAATCATCTCACAAATCGGAAGAAAGGCTTAATCATATATTGGATGGTGCCCAGTGGACCTCTATATATAATAACTCAGCAATATGCTCCTCAATCATGACTCTTAAAGAGAAATCCTACAAAATTGTGTATGACTGGTACACCACCCTGGCCTTCTTACATAAAATTAACCCCTCCCTGCCAAATATTTGTTTTAGGGGTTGTGGTGAACAGGCAGATCAGTTCCACTGCTGGTGGACATGCCTGGAGGTAGAGGCAATTTGAAGGATATGCTCAGAATTAATACAATATATTTTATCCACTGAAGTCACAATAACACCATTTACGGCGCTTTTCAATTCCCCAGTCCAATCTTTAAACAAACATGCAAACTTCTCATAAGCTATATATGCTCAGCCACTAGAAGCCATGTAGTGGCCTCCTGGAGAGGTAGCTTGACAAAAAATAAGTTGGTTGCCAAGGTCTGGTGGAACCACGATAACGAACACTTGGCTTACACCCTCTTGAATAATATTAATAAATAGAGTAAAACCTGGGATGTGTGGATACTGCGAATGCCACCTAGAGATGGTACCTAAAGACTCTACACTGCTAAAGGCCTCTCGGGCAGCAACATCCTGTATAAGTGAACCTCACATACAAAAAACCCCCCAAGAAACCTCTCACAAACGACTACGATGGGAACCGACCAAGTCACCCATCCTCTTACCTCCCCCGGTTAGTTTTAATTTATGTTTATTTTTCTATTTGGAAATATGTTAATGTGTAATTTTAAATTTTCCAATTTTCCTTATCTCAATACTAATAATTACAGTGAACTGTTATAGGAAATTAATCTTCAAATGTTTACTATATAAAATATGTTTCACTATAATTGATTTTGTTATGGAAAAAATGAAAAACTTCAATAAAAAGGTAATGAACAACAACAAAAAAATAATAACTAGGTTAAAAAAACGATATAGTTAAAAATCCTTTATTAAATATGGGATTTATTCTATGTACATAGTTAAATATGACAGTGTTACTATATTGCACAAGAAGTCCACCTCTCGTGACATGTTTCGCTTCTAACACCAAGAAAGTGGAGCTTCCTCAACCCAACTGCTGTCCAGTTTTTTAACAACTTTCCTATAACTCTTACTGCATGGTCTTTGAGTATTATAGGCCCCTGTGATCTGTTTAATATGCTGAATTATCTAGAAGACTCTAATAGAGAGATTGGGCCGTTTTGGTACTATTTCCTGCAGAAACATTGCACCAAAACGCTCTGCTCATAGGAGTGAATGGCACCGTGCTTGCATGCAACGCACTGTATGCAGCAGTTTTGTGTATTAAGGCACAGAGGTGCCATTGAAAACGCACCGGAACATCCCACTAAATTGCAAGTATGATGTTCTCCTGTCTTTAAAAAAAAACACATACAGGCTCACTTACCCAGAGCCGCTATTGCTCTGGGTAAATGTTCCTTTTGCTATTCAATATCGCGTTTGCGAATCTGGCTAAATCCCGGTAAGTAATTTACCCACTGCGGGATTTTAACGCGTTAAAATCTAGAGCTAAGACTAGCGCAAAACCTGATATTGAATCGCGAGCAACAGATGCGTGGGTGATTTTTCGTGACCCGTGCATCCGACGCTAATATGGATGGATTTAAAGTCCCGCTAACCAGAAGTGAACTGGCTAGCGTGACTTTAACTCCATATATTTTGCCCAGCAAGTCTGGGTAAATCGGACCCATAGTGTGAATGTATCCATAATACACTGTGTATTACGGGAGATGTAAGGCCATTTTTTAAATTATATCCCATAATGAATAAAGGATTTTTAACTTTAAAATACCTCCTAGTCTGTCTGTCTATCTATGTATCTACCTACAGTATCTGTCTATCTATCTATTGGATTAATCTATCTACAACATCAATCTATCTACAGTATCTATAGGTCTATCTATCTATCCATCCATTGAAAATTAATTTATCAGATTTTTTTTTTTTTGAGTTTTGTTTGGGTTGAATGTGTCAGTTTCCATTACCATCACCATTCTAAACATTAAGAACTACAGTTTCTCAAAAGAAAAGGACAACATGTATTATTTTATTTTAGATAATATAAGAAAAATCCTTCTCAGTATTACCTTTGGGCATACCCTTGTAACTTACCAGACAATACTATGAAGGGCGCTTACGTCCAATAGAACGAATGACACAGAGTACCTGTTGTAATACCAGTCACAAAATTATCATTACACCATGGAAGTCAGTAAAGGTAAAATGCTCTGTCAAGCAGACCATACATGGTATCGATATTTCGATCGATTCAAATTTGATCCAGTGTGGTAAAATATCAATATCACTTTTCTGATTTATAAAAAAACGAAAATAACGGCGAGCGTCCGCGATGTCCTGCGGTAATTTTAAGTCCCTTCGCGGCGATTCTGCAATGAGCTAAGTACAGTATCGCCGCGAAATGACTTAAAATCCCTTCCAGACGCCTCTGCTAAGGGGGCGGGGCATATGCCTACCCTGCCCCCGTCCCCCCTGCAGCCCCTCCCAACCCCTTCCCCGCTCGCGGCAATCTCGGAACAAGAGGCTAGGATGGCTGCTGGGAAGGGGCCGCAGCGGGGCGACCACCCGCCTTGCACCCCCTCCCCAGCAGTGAGCCTGCCTGGCATCGGCCAACTGAGTGGGGTTGCTGTCGCCAGCCCGAAGACGCTGCCCAAGGGCTCTTTTAAGAGCCGCACACTGGGGGTCCCGGTTCGAGCTGCGGGGGGTCGGGGGCAGGGTAGGCATATGGAACCAAAAGAGCTAGGTCCTCATCACAGGATTTAGCCTGTATAATCAGAACAAAGCTCTAAAATGTTTCTTTGTGTGGCCACCTTGCTCCACTTCCAGCTTCAGTCCTTTGGCCTGACCAATAAGAAGACAAGCTGTGCAAGAAGCACATCTTCCTATTGGTGGTGCAGCCCTGGGCTGAATGGGGACAGGCGGCCACACAAAGGAATGTTTTTAAAGATTTGTTCTAATTATACAGACTAGACTAATCTTGTTGTCCTTTAAATTATATATATTATATATTTAATTTTCTTCCTTTAAATTATAGGACAACAATAATACCAATAAAAATACCCTGGTTGAGGACCTAAACACTAGCAGGGAGAAATAAAAGTTCCTATTGTTAAAAATGATTGGTTGGGGCAAAATTATCTCCATTTTTAACGATGAGAACTTTTATTACATCTCCCTGTAGGTACTCACCCCTTGGCTTACCATAGAACTCCTGTACTTAGTCCAATGGGAACATTTGCTTGTAGCAGAGAATTTCTTCTGATTTGTGCCATGCACTGGGAAAAAGCAAGCTGGCTATCATAATTTTAAAGGCTAAGTGCAGGAGTTCTACGGTTATCGCATGGGGAGGGGGTGGGGGAAAGTGTATAATTATTTAATATCTTTTGGGAAAGCAGATTGTGATTCATTTTTTAAACTTCTCCTTTAAATCTATTTGGACAAGTTTGTACTGACATACTCTCACAGGTGATTCTTCTAACACAATCTACATAGGGTGACTGCAATGTTAATATATTCATCATCTTAAACACATTTATTTGAACAGCCCAGAGAATATCTTAAAAAGTGTCACGGGCTATGCATAACGAAGGCCATTCTTGATGTTCTTATTCAGAAAAGTGCTTGGGAATTTGATTTTCAGAATAAACTATTACATTTATGTTAAGATTTCCAACACTCAGTGAATATTTTAAACATATTAGAGCATAACTTCCTTTCTAAAAATAACCCTTTTCATGAGTTGTTCTGCAATGTTTTTTAGCGAAATTATCCATCAATAACACGTCAGTAGGTTACAATAACATTTATTCTACACTTAAATTAGTAAGTAACTTCGATTTCACTTTCCCCTGAAGGCAATAAGTCATAAAATATGTAAATTAAAGGAAGTAAAGACAAGGTCAAGAAACTGTTGATTTAAATTGTATATCACTTGTCTTTCTAATTAATGATAAAAAAAGATGTTAATATTTTTAACTGCAACGTTCACAAGTTAAACAATTGTTGGCTGAAGCACACTTTGTCACACAATCTAATGCTTGTAGTGGCTCCCCAAGAAATCTTTAACAGGGTTATTCAATAAAAGTTCTTATCATTTAAAATGGTGCTAATTTTGCCCCAACCAATCAAATGTTAGCTTTCATATTTTAAATAAGATCTGATTGGTTGGGGCAAAATAGCACCATTTTAAATGATAAGAACTTTATTGAATAACCCTGTTAGTGTCTAACATCGGAATTGAGGTTGAATAAGACATATGTCCATCAATTCCTTCCTAACTCCAGATGGCAATCGGAAGGATCCCTGGATAAACCAGAACTACAGTATATGTATTAATATATTTATATGGTTCACTAAACAATAGGGTGCACTTGGGGTTGCTCGGTTGCTCTCAGTCACTTCCACTTCCACTCTATAGATCACTACTGTTGACATAGGCATTTTTAGGGGGGATTACTTGTACACAAATGGAAATTTATCATCTTATGCTTAGTTCTGGCACCAGTATTAGCATGAACTGTACTCAAGAAGAAACAAGGATGTATATCATTGTGATCGTTTTATATAATTGGTTTGAACCTGTAACAAAGGATAGAACAATGTTTACATTATAAGATACTATAAAACTTATACCACAACTTCAAATTACCTTACATTTTTAATAAAGGGAGGTGGCTTAAATGGTGGTTTGATGTGCTCAATGTTGGTCATGATAACTTCCCAGGAATCCCTCCCTTGAAAATCCTGCACTTCATCCTGGTTGAGCAGCCTGTTTGTAGATACAAAATATCTAGTAAATATTGATTGTTGTACCATTTGTCTAATGGCCAATACAGACGGGTGATCGCGAGTCTGACACAAAATGCAGGACGTTAGTACGAAAGGCTGTTTAGGCCAATTATGGCTCAGTGTATGGGTGCTCGGTCAGGCCAAACACCGGTATGGTTGGGCATCATTGGCATCGTTAACAGGCATCAGTAACAACATTCCAAACAATCTTTATCTGGCCTACTTTACTCTCACCCATTCCTGAGTACATGAGGTTATTTTAGCTAATTGGAGAGCTCACAATCTATCCCTAGGTAAAGAACACTGAGCGGTTTAGGAAGTGACTGTAGGGTTGACAATAATACGTCAATAGTTTCTGGAGTCTTCATTAATAAATATGTTTTAGTCTAAACCACTCTTTTAACCAAGAAATGCAGCAAGTATTTGTCATTCAATGCAAATGTTATATTTGAAGTTAAATTAAATGTACATGTGTATTTCAGAGTAAAAAAAAAGGGTACATGTGTATTTATAGCAAAATAAGAACAATCCCTAGGGGGAAACCCATACCTGCTTGTCTCTTTATTTGATGTGACCTCTTACAAGGAAACCAAATGAGCTTATAGAGTTATAAATGTTCCTACTAACATAACTGCCCTTAAGGCAGCAGGGAATCAAATAGCAAGCAGAGGGAGTGGATGGAGATTAGGCATGTTTGCTGTGTATTGTAAAATTTGTGGAAAAATATGTCTATTTATTCTTAGTGCAGATATCATTCATTGCTTGCATGCAGGGTAACTGTTTTGGGGGGGGGGGTCCAGTTAGGTGCTGGAGTTTTGTCTTATGGAGTTTTTATTGTTTTGAATTTAGATTTAAGGAGCATAGCTTTGTGTGTGTTTGTATATGAATATTTTTTTTAAAAAGCCTTGATTAGTCAGTAATCATTATTGTCTAGGTCAGACATGTCAGTATGTCAGTTAGTAACAATTTTACACTTAACTAATGATCTGCTCACAGCCTTTTCCACCTAAAATAATATTACTTGTGTTCCCAAAGAGAACAATCACTGTTTGTTTAATCCATA
Source organism: Hymenochirus boettgeri (assembly GCA_019447015.1). NCBI lineage: Eukaryota > Metazoa > Chordata > Amphibia > Anura > Pipidae > Hymenochirus > Hymenochirus boettgeri. The sequence goes on along the minus strand of CM033469.1, from coordinate 67,735,147 downwards.
TTAGAGATCCTGATAAAAAGTGATTGTAGCAAAATCATTTGCTTTATGATAAATCATTGTATATGTAATTTATTGGCATAGTACTCCTAGTATTCCTGACACTGTTGCCTTTTCTCGTACATAAAATGTATTTTTATCTGACACATTCAACTGTAGAAATAACAGAGAGCTTATCCATATAAATGGTATCTGTACAGATAGTTGGGTGGGGATAGATTTTTTTGGCTTTGAATTCTACACTAAGCTCACAACATATAATCAAAAAGTACACTCCAAAACATCTGCAGGGATATTCAATAAAAGTTATTATTGTTAGAAATGGTGTTAATTTTGCCCCAACCAATCAGATCTTATTTAACATTTGAAATCTAACATCTGATTGGTTGGGGCAAAAAATAACACCATTTTAACGATAAAAACTTTTATCAGTTGTATTCAATTAGATCAACTGGACTTGAAGTTTAGTTCTTGAAGACGTTTCGCTAGTCATTCAGAATTCTGAATTGAGAAAGCCAGTCGGATGACTAGCGAAACGTCTTCAAGAACTAAACTTCAAGTCCAGTTGATCTAATTGTATACAACTGATATACCATGACCTGGATGAATGAGAACCTTCACAAAGATAAAAACGTTTATTGAATCTCCCTGCAAGTTTATGAAAAAGCCTTGGTTTAATTTATATTAAACACTGGTCAGATATTTCAGGCTCTGCAATGGTCTTTTCCAGGATGCACATAGCCTTGGCTGAACAACACTTGTAGCTTTCTACATAATAAATGCTTTTTGCAGTATAATCTGTGTTTCAGCATTATTTACGTAGTGATTGGATGAATGGAGTGATCGGAGGAACAAGCGGTGTACTGAGTGACTGGACGTAAAACTTTATTTCTTGAAAGTCTATGTATTTGTGCTGAAGATAGATTTTTAATTACTTAGATTATGTACTACTGTGAAGGTTTTAACATTACGAGCAAATGGACATCGAAAAACGAATATTTTATTTCTTCTTATCAGTTTTGCGCTTACCTAGTGATCTTTTCTTTCAGACAGAGTAACGGAAGTTCACACGGATATCTATGTGACAAGCTTTGGTCCTGTATCTGATACAGATATGGTGAGTCATTAATGTTTTCTGCATTATTTTTACAAGAGCGCATACAAAAATTAACCATGGTAACCTCCATAAGTAAAAAGACATATTTTTTGAAAAGCAAAATGCAGCAAAAACCTCTAGAGCTAATGTCCTACTGACTTCAAGAGAGAAAATGGCTTAAACTTTGTGTCCCGAATGAATTATGATTCAATAAGATAAATGCATTTCTGTCAGATCAAGGTTAACAGGCAATAAGTAACTAGAAAGGTCTTTGCTTTTTAACTACATTGTTTATCTGCTCGGAGTCATCTGTGTGTGATAACTGCCAGGAACCTTAACCTGGAACCAGACAGGTAACTTATTTGTGTCATATAATCACTAGAAATCTGATAAAGATGTGTTGCAGGATTGTTTTCTGGAACAACCCCAAAAGGGAGTTTTGCTTGAAACACACATTTGTGAAGGGGCTGCATTATTTGTTTTTGTGTTGGTAGAGCAGATGGACAACATAAATTAGCATTTATTTAATTTTCTCATCTGAGAATTCCAGCAGCCTGTAGCATGTTTTGTCCAATCATATCAGGCAAATGAATTGCTATTGTGACTACAACCTTATATTCTATGATTTGCTAGAAAATGTTAATAGTATTAATCTTAGATATAAAATTTACGTATTCAGTTTTCCTGTATAAAGATTTTGCAAAGAAAGATTTTGTGTTACCTAATCTGTGTAGAAATACCACCTCTTATGGTTTCCATACATTAGAACCCACCTTGCAACTGATTTGTGACATTCAAGCAATTCTTCAGGAACCGCAGAGCCTGTTCTTTTTTGCGTTCTCCGACATGTGATCGCAAAATAAATGGGCCAGTCGGTACCATTGTTGGAAAGTTGTAAGTTGAGAAACCTTCCGCACTTAAGATATTAAATACCGTATATACTCGAGTATAAACCGACCCGAGTATAAACCGAGGTACCCAATTTCAGCAAAAATCCTAATAAGTTGTTGACCCGAGTATAAACCGAGGGTAGAAATACCAACTCCCTTGGCATTCAAGATGTTTGGAAACTACAACTCCCAGCATGCTTTATTAGCTGGGAGTTGCAGTTTCCAAACATCTTGAATGCCAAGTGAGGGTGGCATTCAAGATGTTTGGAAACTACAACTCCCCAGCATGCTTATTAGCTGGAGTTGTAGTTTCCAAACATCTTGAATGCCACCCTCACTTGGCATTCAAGATGTTTGGAAACTGCAACTCCCAGCTAATAAAGCATGCTGGGAGTTGTAGTTTCCAAACATCTTGAATGCCCCCCTCCCCCTCCCACCCAGTTCAGTTTGTACCTGTGGCTCTCTTCTCCCTCTGGGCTCTCTTCTCCCTCTGGGCTCTCTTCTCCCTCTGGGCTCTCTTCTCCCTGGGCTCTCTTCTCCCTCTGGGCTCTCTTCTCTCTGCATTCTGGCAGGCATTCCGGCAGCCGCGCGCGCGCATCCTGTACTGCGCGCGGCTGACGTCACTGCGCGCGCCGGGCTGGCGCCGGGCAGTGACGTCGACGCGGCGCCACGTACAGAAAAAATCGCGCGGCTGCCGGAATGCCCAGGTAAGTGGTTGACTCGAGTACAAACCGAGTCCAGTTTTCAGGCTGATTTTTCAGCCTGAAAAACTCGGTTTATACTCGAGTATATACGGTAATCACTTTGTCATATTAATGTTGAGAATATATTTTCTATGAATTGATGAATTGGCATGCATTAAAAATATTTATTGTAGGTTCCTCTTGCCTCATAAAATTTGTTTCTCTAAAAAAATGCTAACCATCTCTCACTGAAAATGCATTTTATTGAGTGAGATCACAAGCCAGTATGTCATACAAACAAGGGGGCTTCCGGAAGCCTGCCATAACCTTGGAGAAATGAAGCAATTAGTTCAGTAATTTCTTATCGAACTAATAATTATTTATCACTTATTGAACTAATTGCTTTTATTTATACAAGGTTATGGAAGGCTCTTTGAAACAGCAACCTTAAGGTTCCTACCACGTGCAATCGCGGGTGCCGACCCACGATGCACGATATGTACGTACACCTGCTTCGTCCAAAAATATAGCATGTAAGAGCATTTTTTTGGCTGAAACGCCACTGGTTTGAGATCCGCTTATCGCTATTCGGCGGGCTTTCATACACATCGTTCGTTGCGGGTCGGCACCGTGATTGCATGTGGTTACGAACCTTTTTGGAGATATTGCCAATATGCACTAGAATTGTTTTGTGCACTAGTATTCCATTGTTTGTATGTATTTATTTTTTTGATCTCTAGTTGCACTTTAATAGGGTACAACAGCCCAATTTATACACAAGCCAGTATGTATGTTATGGGTTAGACAGAAGTTCCAGCGTAATAAAACATATTTTATGTTCCATATAGATTTGCTTGGAAAGTCCTAAACCCCCAAAGTGACTAGATTCTTGTCTCATCCAAGTTAAAGAACTAAGGGCTGATGCAACAAAATTTGCACATGTTTTCCTCTGCTATTATTATTCTGCAGCAACCAATCAGATGTGATCAAACTGCAGCAACCTGTAAACAAGGGGGCAAATGTTTCTACCCTGTATTTCATAAATCCATAGAAAACATTTGAAAGATAAAGGTAGGTAAATATTTGGTTAATCAGTGCTTTCAGGCAGTTCAGGTGAAAACCAGTTTTGGTATCATTATTAAAATTATTCTAGTCAGTGTTACCAGAAAACAAGCCAAATACAGAACCAAAGATCTCATCATGACAGCACAGAACAGGTAGGGCTAGGAGAATATGGGGAAGACAGGTGAGAGGCACTGGGAAATGACTTTAGGAATGTTAATCATTAGAATAAAGTGAAAGCATTTCACATTCTATAAAGCTGTATTTAACAAGGATTTATATTGGGAATGCCCGATAACTATCCCTTTCACTGATGAAATAAAACTGCAAGTACCAGTATGTTTTACTTTTACTGCTCGTTGCATGTCGCTAGTCAAATAGCTTGATACCAGCTGGTAAAGATGTTCAAAACCATCGACTTTGTTCCAAAAATTTTTTCACGTTTTCAGAAAAATCTGAAAATCCAAAAACAGACCCATAGAATGTCAATGGGAGTTAACAACATTTAATGCAACATTAAAAGGGACCGGGGAGGGGGAGAGCTCCATTGCGCATGCCACAAACTTCTCTAAGATGCAGGAAGAGGCAGTAACAGATTACACAGTGAGAGGCTTCCTACTCAGTTTCCTGTACTTTACCAGGCCATCAGGACAACATGCAGCGAAAAAAAAGGTAGGGATCTTTTAACACTATAACAGTGGGCCAACAGTAAGCAAATTTTAGTTAGGGGGAAATGCCTAAAGGTATAAATAGTATAGTAAGTTTGTGTAAGTGGCTCAGGGACCTGGGAAATGGCCTGGGTAATATAAACATATAACCGAAATGAACTTTTTTTCATGCACAAGCTAATTTTGAGTTCTCACATCACATATTTGATCATTTTCAAATATTCAGAATCATGGGTTCGCGCATTTACTATTTCTACCAAATTCGAAATCGAGTATCCCATATTAAAAATAAAGGTTCATGTATTCAATAGTTCTAGAAATCCTCATGTGTGTCCCATTATTTCAGAATATTCAATATAGAAAATTTGCTAACTATAGAATATTGAATTTAGATATTTTGATATTATTATTATTATTTTGATAAGTTCCCTGATCCAAAAATCTGAAAACCAAGAGTTCTTGGAACTTTGGAACCGTCAGGTTCAAATCAGAACTGGAATTCATCCCTACCAGATGATATTTCATACAAACAGACAATACCTGCCTGCATTGTCTTATGCCCAGTCGAAAACAACATCATACTAGTGACATTGTTTCTGACAGCAAAAAGGATTGTTATCTCCAATATAAACATGGCCCATAGTACTCGAGAAAACCTATGCTAATTCAGACAACCACACCCATATCTTCTCACATATATTGGGCATAGCAATTCATGGATTAAACTGAGATGAAGGACAGACTTCAAATAAATGTATTTGATAAACTGTGCTTGCGAAGGTTCTCATTCATCCAGGTCATGGTATATCTGTTTGATTTGATATTTGATAAACTCAAATGAAAAAAATCAGCATGATCCAATTACAGCTCTTCGTTCCTGAGAGGGATCAGTAATGAAATCCCAACCAGACTTGTCAAGGTTTCTGGAATTACTTCATTATTCCCCTCTAAAAGAATTTTATTCCCATTCTGCCTTCTTTGTCTATCCTTTCACCTGAAAAAATTAAATGCAACATTTTCATAGAAAAAAAATAATATTGACAAAAAAAATATTGATAAATTAATTAAAAATCCCTTTACAAACCTATTTTTCTGCAAATAAAAGGTTTTACCTTCGAGTTCTGTGGCCTTGCGATCGTGACTTCTCCTAATATCTATATTTCACTAAAGGATGTGCATTATAATATAAATATATATTTATATATCTTTAAAGGGACACTATAGTGTAATAGGTGTAAAGTTAAAATATAGTCTGTGGAAACTATAAATTTTAGCTGTTAGCATTTCCTATAATGACCTTTAAGATGGCTATTGTTAAAGGGACACTCTATGTAAATTGCCCCTGCATGCTAAAATAGTTTGGGAGGCAGCTTTGAAGAGGATCACATAAAAGCAATTCTCCCAGCTGCTGCTGTGCAAACTGATTGTTTATGGTCACAAGAAATGGTATTAGAAGGTAGAAATACTGACTTTTGCCCCCTAATACCATTTCTTGTGACCATACACATCACTTTGCATGCAGAATTGTATTGCTTGTTATGATCCTCATCACAGCTGCCTGGTAATTTTCTGGCTTTATTTCCAGTCAGTGGCGTATCTACGTTAAAACATTCGGGGATGTTTTGCAAATTGCCCCAATGTTTTACTGACTTGTGCCCCTAATTCCGGACTCCCCGGGCGGCTCGCCGGCGCGATGACGTCACGCGCATGCCGGCGCGATGACGTCACGCGCGCGACGGCTCAGAACATTACAGACGGCCTCTGCGCTCCTGCCTCCCGGCCTTCCCGGGCCTACTCTGACTGTCTGGTGTCTCACTGTCTCTATAGATTAGATTAGATAGATAGCATAGCAGAGTTAAATAGATAGCAGATTTAGATAGATAGCAGAGTAGATAGCTAGATAGTAGTATATAGATAGATAGATCGATAGATAAGTAGATAATAGGTTAGATGATAGTAAGTTAGATGTAGATAGAGTTAGATAGATGATAGCAGAGTTAGATGTTAGTAGATTATAGAGTTAGTAGATAGCTAGAGCAGATGTTGATAGATAGATAGCAGAGTTAAAAGATAGAAATAGAAATAGTAGTCAGCAGTGGCGTTAGTCAGAGTTGGATATTATCGTTAGATAGATAATAGCAGAGTTAGATAGATAGCAATAGTAGATAGATAGCAGAGTATAGATAGATAGCAAGTTAGATGATGATAGAGTAGATAGATAGAGTTAGATATAGATGAGCATATTAGATAGATAGTAGATAGAGTTAGATAATAGATAGATAGAGTTAGATAGATAGATAGCAAGTTAATAGATCATGCAGCATGGCGTATAGCAGTAGTTAATAGATATCGTTAGATAGATATACAGAGTTAGATGATAGCAGAGTAGATAGATACAAGAGAGATAGATAGCAGAGTTAGATAGATAGATAGAAAGCAAAGTTAGATAGATAGATAGATAGATAGATAGATAGATAGCAGAGTTAGATAGATAGATATCAGTTAGATAGATAGATAGATAGCAGAGATAGATAGATAGCAGAGTTAGATAGATAGATAGAAAGCAAAGTTAGATAGATAGATAGATAATAGATAGATAGATAGCAGTTAGATAGATAGATAGATAGATAGATAGATAGATAGATAGATAGATAATAGATAGCAGAGTAGATAGATAGATAGCAGAGTTAGATAGATAGATGATAGATAGATAGATAGATAGCAGAGTTAATAGATATATAGCAGAGGTAGATAATAGATAGCAGAGTTAGATAGAGATAGATAGATAGATAGCAGAGTTAGAGATAGTAGTAGATAATAGATAGATAGATAGATAAGATAGATAGATAGTAGATAGCAGAGTTAGATAGATAGATGATAGATAGCATAGATAGATAGATAGATAGATAGATAGATAGATAGATAGATTAGATAGATAGATAGATAGATAGCAGAGATAGATAGATAGATACAGATAGTAGATAGATAGATAGATAGATATATAGATAGATAGATAGATAAGATAGGAATAGATAATAGATAATAGCAGAGAGGAGGGGGCCAGATAGATAGATAGCAGAGTTAGATAATAGATAGCAGAGTTAGATTGATAGATAGATAGTAGATAGATAGATGATAGATAGATCGATAGATGATAGATAGATAGTAGCAGAGTTAGATAGATAGATAGATAGCAGAAGAGAGGGACAGATAGATAGATAGATAGCAGAGTTATGATAGATATATAGCAGAGAGAGAGGGACAGATAGATAGATAGATAGATAGATAGATAGATAGCAGAGTTGGATAGATAGATCAGATTAGATAGATAGATAGATAGCAGAGTTAGATAGATAGATAGATAGATAGATAGATAGCAGAGAGAGAGGGACAGATAGATAGATAGCAGAGTTAGATAGATAGCAGTGATAGATAGATAATAGATAGATAGATAATAGATAGATAGATAGATGATGATAAGATAGATAGATAGCAGAGTTAGATAGATAGATAGATAGCAGAGTTAGATAGATAGATAGAGAGAGAGGAGGGCAGTAGATAGATAGCAAGTTAGATAGATAGCAGTGATGATAGATAGATAATAGATAGATAGATAGATAGATAGATGATAGATAGATAGATAGATAGCAGTTAGATAGATAGATAGCAGAGTTAGATAGATAGATATCAGAGAGAGAGAAGATAGATAGGGGCAGGGTCCATGTAAGGTACAAGAGGTCTCCCTGGCCAAAGGTCTGGCCAAGCGTCTGACTACAACTGAACACAGCAGTAAGTTTAAAATTACCAGATTGCTACCAGTATATAATGATATTGCCAGTTTACTGTGCCTTTGTGTCATTAATTTGTGTCTCTCTATCCAATCTCTATCTCTGTCTGTCTATTTCACTGTCTTTCTGTCTGTTTATCACTATCGGGCTGTGTGTCTATGTTTGTGGTTATCTATCTGTCTGTCTGTGTCTTTTTGGCCATCTCATTAAGTACTTAGTGGGTGTGACCTAATTGGGGCGGAGAAAGGGGCATGGCCTAAAAATTTTTGCCCATGAGTGCCCCTGATCTCTTAACCCAGATACGCCCCTGTTTCTCCAGTTACTTCACATGCACTGGTCTTGCAAAGTGATTTAACAGTGTTAGGGGGACTAGAGCGTAAGAAGAAGCGATCTTATGCTGTACAGCGGATTGCAAAGAAGCTGTCTTCTTACGCTGTGGAGCTGATGGCAAAGAACGATCTTCTATGATGTGGGCGGATTGCAAAGAAGCGATCTTCTTACGCGTAGAGCGGATTGCAAATAAGCGATCTTCTTACGCTGTAGAGCGGATTGCAAAGAAGCGATCTTCTTACGCTGTAGAGCGGATTGCAAAGAAGCGATCTTCTTATGCTGTAGAGCGGATTGCAAAGAAGCGATCTTCTTATGCTGTGGAGCGATTGCAAAGAAGCGTCTTCTTATGCTGTGGAGCAGATTGCAAAGATCGATCTTCTTACGTTGTGGAGCATATTACAAAGAAGCAATCTTCTTACGCTGTGAGCAGATTGCAAAGAAGCAATCTTCTCACGCTGTGGAGCAGATTACAAAGAATCGATCTTACGCTGTAGAGCGGATTGCAAAGAAGCGATCTTCTTACGCTGTAGACAGATTGCAAAGAAGCGATCTTCTTACACTTTAGAGCGGATTGCAATGAAACTATCTTATGATGTAGAGCGGATTGCAACAAGCGATCTTCTTACGCTTGAGCGGATTGCAAACAGCGATCTTCTTATGCTATGGAGCGGATTGCAAACAAGCAATATTACGGCTTTGTAGTGGATTGCAAAGAAGCTATCTTCTACACTGTGGATGGATTGCAAAGAAGTTTCTTCTTACAGCTGCCATTCTGCAATGGAATATTATTGGGAAGTAGGGATGCTGCTATTTTAGCATACAGGGCAAATTACAGAATAGTGTCTCTTTAATACTAGTCATCTAAAGTTCAGAATAGTAAATGTAAACAGCTGGGGGTTACACCTCACAATTAATCAATTGGTGTATAAGAAAGAAATTGACATGGAATATTCTGTTCTAGAGTAGAGAAAGCGTCAAACCAAGATGAACGTTTCAAATATAACAACTCAAATATCTGTGGTTATTAAAGGGTTATTAATAAAAATGGAATGCTGGAAATCTTTGAAATAGAATAATATAATAAATTATTGCAGGATTGATAGTTTGGTTTGGGTTTTTCTAACAGCGAAAATCAGAAAAGAAAATAAATATTTTTTCCCAAAAGCACTTGTGTTTATTTTATTTATTTCTTTGTATATCTACTTATATCCTTTATGATACAATTTACAACAATTATAAAATAACATCTTTCAACTGCTACTGATGTACTAATGTCTTGATGTTTTTTGTAAAGGAATACACAATTGATGTCTTTTTTCGGCAAAAATGGGAAGATGAAAGATTAAGATTCACAGGCCAATGCATATTCTACGACTAACCAATCTAATGCAAATAAAATTTGGACACCAATACTTTCTTTCACAATGGGAAGAAGTCCATAGCCCTAACATGACCATGCCAAACAAGCTGTTAAGAATTCAAGATGACGGAACCCTCTTGTATACAATGAGGTATGTTTTATTTAAGTTAGCTATAAAAATTTTACAACTCATTCTTTGAAACTAAGACAAATATATTTTTCCATGTTAAATTACTCTACTTGCAAAAGTGACTCTGTGATTATTTTTTAAGGACACGTCAACCCTTTTAACATAAAACTGGTGTCATATCAGTTTCCGCCTGCAGCCTGCAAACCTAAAGCTAATTTTACCAGTATATTGCATGCATTTGTTACCAAATAGTAAATAAAGTTCTCTTACATTCTGACAAAGGCACCCACCTCCTCCCTCTGCTCATTAGCTTTTTTGTAAGATTGAGCATGTGCAGAGAAGCAGCAACAGAAACAGCAGTCAATCTTTTGCTTTGATGTTAGCAGTAACAGCCTTGATTGACTGCATTGAGGGAGGAGCCAGCTTACTCTGCAGAAATGGAGGCAATAAGTATCCTTTAATATCTGGTTAGAATGCATCAAATAAGTACTAAATATTTCATTTGGTTTAGGGACAGGTAACTGGCTAGTGGTCAGTTTTTTTTATTTAAAGGGGAACTGTGGTCTCCAAACAATTTAATGAAAGGCCAGTTTCCTACCTTTAAAACGAGCCACAACGACCCTCTCTATGTGCTCCACAGCCCAAGAATAAAGAAATGACTGACCAGAAAGTTAATGGGTGGGAGGCTGACTGTGACATTCCTAAGGCTTCTCCTGCATATCCTCAGCTCCCTCAGTGGTGAGGAGACAGAAAGTCCCTCCTCCTCTCTGCTGTGTGAAGGACCTGCAGCTGCAGAGAATCTACACCCTTCTCTCTCACGATGTGAAAACAGCCTTTTCAGGCAGAGTTCTCACTCTGCCTGAAAAGGCTGTTTCCACAGAGTTTTTTTTGGGGGGGGGGTAGGGGGGTGTGCCCACAGCACCTGTGTGTGTGGTGGGGCTTAGGCACCCACGAGTGGTGAGGCTTAGGCACACGTGAGTGGTTGGGCTTAGCCCCACGAGGTGGGGGCCTAGGCACCTGAGTGGGTGGCTTAGACACCACGAGGAGGGTGGGGCCACATGGGCTGTAAAGAATGGGCCAAGGGGGGCCTGCAACTGGAGGGACCATGGGGTCCATAGTGGAGGGACCAGGGGCTGCAAAGGGGAGGAGACACGGGCAGATTGACAGGTTTTCAGAGCAGGAAACAGGAAGTGCAGGACCTGGTGATGCTGCCGCCATATCACACACAAAAATGTCTTCAAAACTATGTAAAAATAAACAATGGAAATCAATTGCAAAACTCTCAGGAGCAATGCCAAAGTCATTTTTGGACCACAGTTCCTCTTTAAGGGAGAAGATGCCCTTTAAATGTAGAAATTTATTTACCAACTTTTTATTTATTGCTAATTATTAATCAATTTAGTACAGGTATATTGCTGTAATGTAACATGAAATGTTAGAGGAAGATGTATAAAGGCAGTTGCAACACACAGATTTATCCCAACAGGAACTATTAGATTCACAAATGCCTGCTCCTGTTTGGTCTGTTGGCAACCCCTTTCTTGGCCGTGTTCCAACACAATACAATGGAGAGTGTTTAAACCTTTAGTGTGCCATTAAAAGTTAATACATTTTACCTGAATTATTTGTGCAAAATTGGAACTGGCCATGGGATATTCATTTTCCTTAAAGGTATCTCCACTCGTTTTTGGAACTTTTTGGAATCCAGTTCTATTGAAGAACGGGAGGTAAAGGGCTGTCTTACCTTCCGTTCTTCAATAGAACACACAGGAGCCAGGAGAGAAGGTAAGAACTTACCCGCTCGCTCGCTCCCCCGGCGCTTGGTCTGACAGGTCCCGATAGACCTTGTCTTCTATGCGCATGCGCGATCTATCTGAAGTCCAAAGGGCTCTTGCTAGCCGTTAATCAAGCCTGATAAAATAGTGTATGCAATTAGTTGTAGCAATTAGATCAACTCTACTTGAAGTTTAGTTCTTGAAGATGTTTTGCTAGTCATCCGACTGGATGTATCAATTCAGAATTAATTGTACAAGAGTCTTGGCAATTAGGCACCCTGGAAAATCCCAATTAGCATATCACAGCAAGGTTGTAAGGGCATGATTTCATAGTGGCTAAGAGTTGTTATAGGAACGCCCAGGGTAAGGTGTCAAAACAGCATTGTACATGGCAGACAGTTGGTGTTGAACCCCCACCTCTATTTAGGCTTGGTTTCTTATTTTCACATAAATGGCCTCCTGACACCTCTCTTGAACCAGTCCCGTTCCTTTGCCAATATGTTACACACTACGATCTTCAAAGGTTTTCCTTATCCTTAAGATGTAGGTACACTGGCTGGGATATGCTATTGGGATTTTCCAGGGTACATACCAAACAGACTCTTGTACAAGTCATTTTGAATTGAGAAAGCCAGTCGGATGACTAGTGAAATGTCTTCAAGAACTAAACTTCAAGTCAGTTGATCTAATTGAATACGACAGATATACCATGACCTGGATGAATGAGAACCTTCACAGCATATTTCAAATCATTTGGGGAGAAAACCCTCAAACTTGTACGGCAATAAAAAAAGACAGCAAGGAAATTGGCAGACTACAGAAACCACCTGCGATTTAACCTCCGATGCAGGCAACAAAGGCTAGTACCATGCAGGATACGTCTGAATTCCACAGTTAAAGCATCAGAGCTAACAGATACTGCAAACACAGCTCCTAATTGAATGGGTACGACAGACACATTTTACAGTTGATGCTTTAAAGGGCATGTCCACCCCCAAACTAAAATTAAACCCCTTACTGGCCACATCAAGTAGTTTAAAACAATCCTTACCTTACATTCCTGCTCAAAATAGTTCCCCTGCTGTGCCCCTCAAAGTCCAGGAAACTGCTGTGTAGGAGCAGTGTGTGACTCATGCTGTGCCTGAGACTTCCTCAACCTCATCAAGGTTGAGGCATGCTCAGTGCGCCCTCCCTGCCTCTCAGCCAACACGGACACGGCTGCCGGTCCGCCCCCGCTTTCAATTCCATGCAAGCAGAGGGCCTGAACACGGCAGCAGGGGAGAGGGGCAGGTAAGAAAGAATCGGGGGACTTTCTAACAATTAATTAATGGCGGTTGGGGCTGGGGAGCATGCCCTACCACATATCAAAAGTTAAATTTTGGGGGACATGCCCTTTAATGCACAACATTAGTCAACTAGAACAGCACCGGGCCTCACAGCTACCTGTGGCCATCTGGAAAGAGTGAAGGAGTTTCACCAAACAAGCACAGTTTCTCAGCACTGTAAGGGCAACAAGGCAACAGAACAGTTCTCTATTCTGTCATCACAGAACACCCCAAAGGAGAACAACTACCTTGGATACAAAAGGAGGGAAGTGTCACTTCATCAAACAAGGGGAATGGGTGAAACTTTTCTAACAGGACCCTGACCCAGTCAGAAGGGAAGGGGCTTGAGGGCTTGAATTTTTCCATCACTCCTAAAGCCATCCCGTGGTGGATATTATAGCAGCCAAGAAGCCTCAATCCACAATAATAGGTACCACAGTGAGGCAGAACAACTTCACCTTAAGGTATCTGCAGCCTTAGCCAGTGCTAAAACTCTCATCTAACCTGACCACACAGGAAGAAGAGCCTTAACATCCCTCAAAAAGATTCCAGTACACCATTCTACCGGCAGCAAGGGAAGATGCACAGTGGTACTCAACACCTCAGACTACCATGCTAAGGTGGCCATGCTCCTGGCCGATAATAACACATATGAGGTTTTAAAAAGGGTCCACCAGCCGTTACAAGAAAAGTCATAGACTTACTGCAACACTTCAAAGGATAAAGCCATTGATCGAGCATGTATCATCGCCTCTACCCTGGTGAGGCACATCCATGCATATATGGACTCCCAAAGATACATAAGGACGGAGCACCACTAAGACCTATAGTCAGCACATCAACTCTGTAACATACAAGGTGGCAAAATACCTAGCCAACATCTTAGGACAATTGGTGGGAAGTTCTAAGCATCACATCCAGAACTCTCAGGATTTCACCAACAAGATTGAAGATATAGTACTGGTGCAGAAGAAACTATGGTGTCCTATGATGTGACATCTCTCTTCACCTGTATAACCACCAAGGAGGCTGTTGACATGGTCAGAAAACGGCTGGCCAAGACGAGCACTCTCACAAGCAGAACTGATCTCAACCCAGAACAGGTGTGTCCTTCTGGACTTGTGCCTAAATACCACCTATTTCAAATACAGGGATAAGTTCTATAAGCAAAAACATGGATGTGCTATGGGATCTCCAGTTTCACCCCATTGTGGCCAACCTTTACATGGAGAAGTAGAAAAGCAGGGCGCTTAAGGGCAACTATAGTGAAAAAAAAACTTTGTCTGTATACAATGTATAGATCACTTAGTATAGCTGCCTTACTTTCATGTTTCTGTGTGCTGCTCGTTTCTTTCTCACACTGGCAGAAGTTTGTACCAAGCTGTGTAGTCCCCCTCCCCCCTCTGTCTACTCCCCCTCAAGCAGTGACGGGCTGTATACGAGTCCGAGCATTGTCAGTTGAAAGGACTTTAAATGAAGTGCTGACATCCTGTTGACCCCTCCCTTCCAGAGCTAAAACTGCAAGCAATCAAAGGGTTGAATAAAGTAGCAATATGCTGAAGGGAGGGGCAGAGGGGAAGAGGAGGACAAGTGGTGCTGATTCTTTACAAGTAAGTTACTGAACTCTGCCTGTTCTCTAACTTTGCTAATTGTTATTACTTTTCTAAATTTCATATCTCTCCCCTGCTTAGCTGAGATCATAATCACTGAAGAGAGAGTCAGTGTAACAGCAGCTTGTAGTGAGAGACCTTCACAAACACAGTGACACTGCTTGTTTCGCTGTTACGTTTCAGTTGCTTTAGTCTATATATTTCATAGATTGCACTGTGTGTCTTGTTTGGTATATAGTCTGTATTACTGTATTATATACTGTATTAGTGTTCCATTTGAGTCACTGGTTTTGTATGTATATAAGATTTTTTGGGGGGGGAGGGCGGTTTTATAGTGTGTTATGCTCATATGCTGGTTAATGGTTTATTGATTGTGTTAGCACTACAGCATTTGACTATATGTTGCACATGGTACATATAGTGTGGGTGAGAGAGTGTGTGACGTACTGCAGGGGAGCTTGGATGTGGTGGGGTGTGCCTTTGAGTGACAGATGAGGTGTAGCAGCCTACAAATCACAGCATATTCAAAGGCTTATATCTCGGGGATATGTAGAATTTAAAGAAACTAAAGGTACCCTGGTGATGGGATGACTTATGGATACATTAGAAGAAATTAAAAAAAACAATTTTCTCACAATAGTTGCCCTTTAAAACCTTTAAAGGGCATAGCACCCAGCCACTGTTCAGATATGTGGGGCGACACCTGGGTTAAAATCCACCAGAAGGAAGTACAAGCAGAACACATTAATGCGGTAGACCAAAACATCAAATTTACAAGGGAAGGGGTAAAAAACATCAAACTGGCTTTCTTGAACTGCTTGGTAGAAGTTAAGGAAATGGTAAACTGGAAGTATAGGTTTACAGAAAACCAACACACACAGATCAGTATTTGATGTTTGACTTCCACCACCCTTTAGATCACAAGCTGGTGTCATCAGAACCCTGCAACACAGAGCTGAGAACATCCCCACTAGACACAAAGCGAAGCTAAAGAAATGATACATCTCAGAGGAGCCCTTAAAACTTGTGGCTATCCAGATTGGGCCTTTGTCAAAAGAGTAGAAGGAGAAAGAACACAAATACCAACAGTGAAGGGGAAAGCAAGATAGGAGAAAGAACATGGTCATCCCATATGTAGCAGGGGTCTCCGAGAAATTAGAAGAATTTTCAAAAAACACCGTACCTGTCTGCTTTAAAACCGAACAACACGCTGAGGCAGCAATTGGGTAGTCCGAAAGGCCCATACCGAAACACAAGAAAAGCGACATCAATACGCATTGCAGTGAAGAATGCTCTAATTTGTATGTGGGGGAGACCAAACAGCAACTGCATTAACGTATGGCCCAGCACAGAAGAGCCAATTCCTCGGGTCAGGACTTAGCCGGTACCTGCATCTTAAGGATAAAGACATACCTTTGAAGATTGTAATGTTAACATATGGCAAGGGAACGTGATTGGTCAAGAGAGCTGTCAAGGAGGCCATTTAGGTGAAAATAAAGAAACCAAGCCTAAATAGAGGTGGGGGGGGGTTCAACACCAACTGTGGCCATGTACAATGCTGTTTTGACACCTTACCCTGTGCGTTCCTATAACACCTCTGGCCACTAAGCATCACGCCCCTAACACCTGGCTGTGATATGCTAATTGGGATTTTCCAGGGTACATATTGCCTCAGATTCTTGTACAAGTCATTAAGACAATTGCGGTATAGTGCTCCTCCCTAATAATACTGTTATTGGTGATTCCTTTTAATGTAAAGGTCCTCCAGGGCAAACTAGCATAAGCTCAATAATGACTTCCTTCACCCCCGAGCAAAAGAAACCCGTGAGTGCCAGAAGACACAACCCAGTTCCTGTACTATAGGCACTATCACCATTTCTATAATAAACGTCTGACAAGGTCAAAGATAAATTCAATGTCCCTTTATTGGCTCCGAAACGTGTCATACACATATATTAAAACACATCATTCCACAAGGGAACCCACCCTGTATGATACAATATAATATTAATAAGCAAAGAAGACAAAAGGCTGGCAAAGGCAACAAAGCATGATGGTATCTGTAGGCTCCTCACTCGCTACATGTGCATTTAGTGCAGAGAGTCAAAAAGTCACACAAAGTTCAAATGTCTCTAGCGATTATATGAACACCATTAGACTTAATTCTCATACAACGGCATCAGCCTGGAGGGGTATCGGGACTTACACTCAAATCGAGATTTCCTGTCAAGTCATTCTGAATTGTGAAAGCCAGTTGGATGACTAGCAAAACGTCTTCAAGAACTAAACTTCAAGTCCAGTTGATTTAATTGAATACAACAGATATGAGTACCAAGGGTTAACATGACTTAAAATTGTGTCAGCAACCACTGCAACAGATGTGAGTCGATAACAGCTCTTAAAGATAGTACCTTCAACCCCAGCAGTGTTAAAGATTCAGAATGGGTAAACCTATTCGCAGTTAACTGAAAGCCGCTATTGGCTCAGTGCATTACCTAAAGGGGGCAATACAAAGCGATATAGGGTCTCAGAACATAGCCCTAAATGTCCCTCCTGCATTCAACAAGGCTGTAACTTCTGACATGACAACCAATGATTGACTGCTGTTTACCTTGCTGCTTTTTCGCACATTTTCAAGAAAAAGCTCACTGAAACAGAGGGAGGCAGAGACCTTAGCCAGAAAGAAAACGTAAAGGGCATCTATAATAAAAAAAATACATTGCCCATTGCAAAGTTAAATTCATTACTTCTTGTGCGCCTTTTTCTTCCCTCGTCTGTGACTCAGACGATGTGAGATCTCACAAGCTTGTGAGCAGGAGTTAAAAGTTCAACATCCTGAAAACACACCCACGCACGTGGCCAATAGAAAGCAAGCTGTCCTGGAGACACAGATCTCTCTGTGCCCTGCGCAACATCAAACAGTTGAAGTCTATCAAGAAGGGGGGTCAAGTGCAGCCTTATCTCTGCCATTAAAGCTACCTCTCTCCCCCTGCTAATGCTCTTATCTCTATGTTTGTAACAGAGCAGGGAGGAGGAGGACTTGAGCAGGGAAGAGGGTGACATCCAGGGATTTGATTGACAGTATAAGTAGGAGTAGAGGAATGCAATCACGTCTTCTTTAATTTGTGTATCTCAGGACAGAGGGGGAATCCGAAAAAATTTAAAGATAACTGGGGGTGGGGGGAATTTTTATTAGCTACTACAAATGCTTAATAAATTGCTAAATAGCAGTTGAGATGCAGGTAGATAACTGACAAGTTAACAGTTTAAGAGTGGACATGACCTATTAAAAATATACAGGGTAATTCAATAAAAGTTCTTATTGTTTAAAATGGTGCTAATTTTGCCCCAACCAATCAGATGTTAGCTTTCAAGTGTTAAATAAGATCTAATTGGAGGGGCAAAATTATCACCATTTAAACAATAAGACTTTTATTGAATCTCCCTGATAGTATTAAAAAAGGCTTACAAGATACAGCTTATTTTGTACGCTAAGTAAATAAAGTAATAAAAGTCTTAAATTAGTTTGGCTGAGGATAGGCTTAAGCTTTCAACACACATACGATGTTAGCAGCGACCCATTACCCCCGAGCA
Organism: Hymenochirus boettgeri; assembly: GCA_019447015.1. Taxonomy (NCBI): domain Eukaryota; kingdom Metazoa; phylum Chordata; class Amphibia; order Anura; family Pipidae; genus Hymenochirus; species Hymenochirus boettgeri. Next base: position 67,716,839 of record CM033469.1, on the reverse strand, counting down.
CGTTCACACGCACAATGAACGTCCGTTTCAACCCGATAATCGCACATGGTTACGCATTCTGTGGGTCATTCGTCAATCCAGACATACACACGTGAGATTATAGGTTGAAACGGACGTTCGTCATGCGCGTGAGTCGGGGGTCGCTGCTAACATCGATGTGTTACGAAGCTTAAGAAAGACCCTTATCACACTTATAGAGGACATTGATCAGGAGATGGTGATAATCAGAAATTGTTGTTATAAACACAAGATTAAAAACATCAATAAAGGTGTTGGTTCCTAAATCGCTGCCTCCAAAAATACATTGTTGTGAAATCCAGCATTACAATAATATTTTCTTAAGAAGGGAAAGCAATATTGCAGGATTGCATTTAAACTTACCCATAGAGAAATTAAGCTATGTTTTCTTTAGCATAATAATTTACTTTAGAATGTAAATTAAATAATTTTGTTTATTGTCAGTTTTAAGATTTTTAAACAAATTAAAGACCTAAAACTTTTTTCCTTCTTTTAGGCAAGATTAATAATTAGTCTTATTTCATGGTGAATCTAGATTTTATTACTGTAGAAGGTAATATTAATGTCAAGGTGGTTTCGTTGCTGTTGTGGGCAGGGATGATTAATATGTGCTAGGCAGAAACTTAGAACAGTTAGAGATCGTCTTTTCATTATTTGTCCACTGGAGAGGCAGAAACACGTCTTTTTCATAGTTCTTTTTAGATTTTTTTAAATTGATATTGATCCTTTGACCCATTGGACTTCCAAAATTGGTGGGCCTAATTTTTTTTAAAAATACTTTGCAGGTGCAAGATGGGACTGTCACGAGACCAACTCCCTACTGGTGTTGGCAGTTAACGGGTAGAAGCACTGCTTTGGACTGGGACCTATGCCTATAGCGTGATCATGTGCTAATGTGGAACACCCACCTCACTCTTCTGGATGGCCAACTCCAATGGAAGGCCACTTGTCATACCTCCCTCCCCAGGGCCAGGCTAGATACGCAATCAGCTGTTACAGCAGTGACTACATCCAATCCTTACAATGTTGCTCAGTTGTGCACAGCTTATCGTGCTATCTTATAAAGGTGTGCCCATCAGCTGTTTTAAAAGCCGATCGCTAGTTACACAGTCTACTTGTAACTGTATATGTAAAGCAGTTGTAGTAAGTTTTGGATGCTGTACAGTCACCAGGGCCACAAACAATGGGTAGAAGAGCCGGATTAGGCCAGCAAGCCTTGAGTTTGACACGTGTTTCATAAACCATTCAGCAACAAAAGAGAGATAAGGCACCAGTTTGTATCTTTGTGAATATGCTCTGTCACTTGGGACAATGTTATCTGGTGACTTTGTTCCCCTTTAAACATATATGCATATATATATATATTATATATATATATTATGTTTTTCTTCATTTTCAGGCTGACTGTCCAAGCTGAATGTCCAATGCATTTAGAAGATTTTCCCATGGATGCCCATTTGTCCATTAAATTTGGCAGCTGTAAGTATTATGTATATGCATTTATACTGTATATGTATTCTTTATAGGAATGTAATGACTTATATGCTTTATAGTCTTGTTATTTTTGTCCCAATATTGCATTTATGCGGAGTTAATATACATATTTAATTTGGCTTGAAAAATCCAAATCCTGTTCTTTTCTTTCTTCTTCCATTTTATTCTTCCACTTTTTGGACTGTATCTCCTCCCACAGTGTTTGAGCTAGAGACATGAAATTCCGTACAGACGGGCATATAGTAGAGTGTGCTATCTCTCGCTAAGGAATCCTCAGAAGCGTTACAGCGTTAGTAACAATTCTCAATGTGGATATTTTAAAACAGTTTTGTTTCATGGCTCATAAATACAAATGGTGATACCCCTAACCCCCCACACACACAGGTACACCCACCTACTGACCTACCTTTCCTGTCCATGGAATGATCATTGATCGCACGATAGGTAGGCTTTGGAATCTTCATTCCTGGCTCTCCAACAATTGATTGAAGAATGGGAGGTAAGGCATAGCTCCTTAACCTCCGGTCTTCAATCAATGTAGTAAAGCAATAGTTCACTATAGCAGGGAACTATTCCTTTAAAAGATAAAGGTTCAATGGTTCGGATGACGCCTGGCCTGTGAACAGCTTGTGTATTTTCTGTTTTTGTACATGTATTGTCACGACTGCTATTGTGCAATATTATTTTTTTATATTCCCAGATCGTTAAACATGCAGTAGTAGGGCAAATATAGATGTTTACAGAATAGTCATTGGGGAAACTATATAGGTGATGTTAAGGACACAGAACATAGACAGTGATTTATGGGAGGTCCGCTGCTGAGGGTTAAAGTGCATTAACCTGTAGTTTGCGGCTGCCGGGGGAGTATCGAAGAGACACTCGCGCGACGCGATAGATAGATAGATAGATAGATAGATAGATAGATAGATAGATAGATAGATAGATAGATAGCAGAGTTAGATAGATAGATAGCAGAGTTAGATAGATAGATATACAGAGAGAGAGAGGGACAGATAGATAGGGGCAGAGGTCCATGTAAAAGGTACAAGAAGGTCTCCCTGGCCAAAGGTCTGGCCAAGCGTCTGACTACAACTGAACACAGCAGTAAGTTTAAAATTACCAGATTGCTACCAGTATATAATGATATTGCCAGTTTACTGTGCCTTTGTGTCATTAATTTGTGTCTCTCTATCCAAATCTCTATCTCTGTCTGTCTATTTCACTGTCTTTCTGTCTGTTTATCACTATCGGGCTGTGTGTCTATGTTTGTGGTTATCTATCTGTCTGTCTGTGTCTTTTTGGCCATCTCATTAAGTACTTAGTGGGTGTGACCTAATTGGGGCGGAGAAAGGGGCATGGCCTAAAAATTTTTGCCCATGAGTGCCCCTGATCTTCTTAGACCCTAGATACGCCCCTGTTTCCAGTTACTTCACATGCACTGGTCTTGCAAAGTGATTTAACAGTGTTAGGGGGACTAGAGCGTAAGAAGAAGCGATCTTATGCTGTACAGCGGATTGCAAAGAAGCTGTCTTCTTACGCTGTGGAGCTGATGGCAAAGAACGATCTTCTTATGATGTGGAGCGGATTGCAAAGAAGCGATCTTCTTACGCTGTAGAGCGGATTGCAAATAAGCGATCTTCTTACGCTGTAGAGCGGATTGCAAAGAAGCGATCTTCTTACGCTGTAGAGCGGATTGCAAAGAAGCGATCTTCTTATGCTGTGGAGCAGATTGCAAAGAAGCGATCTTCTTATGCTGTGGAGCAGATTGCAAAGAATCGATCTTCTTACGTTGTGGAGCATATTACAAAGAAGCAATCTTCTTACGCTGTGGAGCAGATTGCAAAGAAGCAATCTTCTCACGCTGTGGAGCAGATTACAAAGAATCGATCTTACGCTGTAGAGCGGATTGCAAAGAAGCGATCTTCTTACGCTGTAGAGCAGATTGCAAAGAAGCGATCTTCTTACACTGTAGAGCGGATTGCAATGAAACTATCTTATGATGTAGAGCGGATTGCAAACAAGCGATCTTCTTACGCTGTAGAGCGGATTGCAAACAAGCGATCTTCTTATGCTATGGAGCGGATTGCAAACAAGCAATATTACGCTTTGTAGTGGATTGCAAAGAAGCTATCTTCTTACACTGTGGAGTGGATTGCAAAGAAGTGATCTTCTTACAGCTGCCATTCTGCAATGGAATAGTATTGGGAAGTAGGGATGCTGCTATTTTAGCATACAGGGGCAAATTACAGAATAGTGTCTCTTTAATACTAGTCATCTAAAAGTTCAGAATATGAAATGTAAACAGCTGGGGGGGTTACACCTCACAATTAATCAATTGGTGTATAAGAAAGAAATTGACATGGAATATTCTGTTTCTAGAGTAGAGAAAGCGTCAAACCAAGATGAACGTTTCAAATATAACAACTCAAATATCTGTGGTTATTAAAGGGTTATTAATAAAAATGGAATGCTGGAAATCTTTGAAATAGAAATAAATATAAATATATTGCAGGATTGATAGTTTGGTTTGGGTTTTTCTAACAGCGAAAATCAGAAAAGAAAATTAAATATTTTTTCCCAAAAGCACTTGTGTTATTTTATTTATTTCTTTGTATATCTACTTATATCCTTTATGATACAATTTACAACAATTATAAAATAACATCTTTCAACTGCTACTGATGTACTAATGTCTTGATGTTTTTTGTAAAGGAATACACAATTGATGTCTTTTTTCGGCAAAAATGGGAAGATGAAAGATTAAGATTCACAGGGCCAATGCATATTCTACGACTAAACAATCTAATGGCAAATAAAATTTGGACACCAGATACTTTCTTTCACAATGGGAAGAAGTCCATAGCCCATAACATGACCATGCCAAACAAGCTGTTAAGAATTCAAGATGACGGAACCCTCTTGTATACAATGAGGTATGTTTTATTTAAGTTAGCTATAAAAAATTTTACAACTCATTCTTTGAAACTAAGACAAATATATTTTTCCATGTTAAATTACTCTGACTTGCAAAAGTGACTCTGTGATTATTTTTTAAAGGACACGTCCACCCTTTTAACATAAAACTGGTGTCATATCAGTTATCCGCCTGCAGCCTGCAAACCTAAAGCTAATTTTACCAGTATATTGCATGCATTTGTTACCAAATAGTAAATAATAAGTTCTCTTACATTCTGACAAAGGCACCCACCTCCTCCCTCTGCTCAATTAGCTTTTTGTAAGATTGAGCATGTGCAGAGAAGGCAGCAACAGAAACAGCAGTCAATCTTTTGCTTTGATGTTAGCAGTAACAGCCTTGATTGACTGCATTGAGGGAGGAGCCAGCTTACTCTGCCAGAATGGAGGCAATAAGTATCCTTTAATATCTGGTTAGAAATGCATCAAATAAAGTACTAAATATTTCATTTGGGTTTAGGGACAGGTAACTGGCTAGTGGTCAGTTTTTTTTTATTTAAAGGGGAACTGTGGTCTCCAAACAAGTTTAAATGAAAGGCCAGTTTCCTACCTTTAAAACGAGCCATCAACGACCTCTCTATGTGCTCCACAGCCCAAGATATAAAGAAATGACTGACCAGAAAGTTAATGGGTGGGAGGCTGACATGTGACATTCCTAAGGCTTCTCCTGCATATCCTCAGACTCCCTCAGTGTGTGAGGGAGACAGAAAGTCCCTCCTCCTCTCTGCTGTGTGAAGGACCTGCAGCTGCAGAGAATCTACAGCCCTTCTCTCTCACGATGTGAAAACAGCCTTTTCAGGCAGAGTTCTCACTCTGCCTGAAAAGGCTGTTTCCACAGAGTTTTTTTTGGGGGGGGGGGGGGGGGGGGGGTGTGGCCCACAGCACCTGTGTGTGGGTGGGGCTTAGGCACCCACGAGTGGGTGAGGCTTAGGCACACGTGAGTGGTTGGGGCTTAGGCACCCACGAGTGGGCGGGGCCTAGGCACCCGTGAGTGGGTGGGGCTTAGACACCCACGAGAGGGTGGGGCCACATGGGGCTGTAAAGGAATGGGCCAAGGGGGGCCTGCAACTGGAGGGACCATGGGGTCCATGAGTGGGAGGGACCAGGGGGCTGCAAAGGGGAGGAGACACAGGGCAGATTGACAGGTTTCAGAGCAGGAAACAGGAAGTGCAGGGGACCTGGTGATGCTGCCGCCATATCACACACAAAAATGTCTTCAAAACTATGTAAAAATAAACAATGGAAATCAATTGCAAAAACTCTCAGGAGAGCAATGCCAAAAAGTCATTTTTGGACCACAGTTCCTCTTTAAGGGAGAAGATGCCCTTTAAATGTAGAAATTTATTTACCAACTTTTTATTTTAATTTGCTAATTATTAATCAATTTAGTACAGGTATATTGCTGTAATGTAACATGAAATGTTAGAGGAAGATGTATAAAGGCAGGTGCAACACACAGATTTATCCCAACAGGAACTATTAGATTCACAAATGCCTGCTCCTGTTTGGTCTTGTTGGCAACCCCTTTCTTGGCCAGTGTTCCAAACAATAACACATGGAGAGTGTTTAAACCTTTAGTGTGCCATTAAAAGTTAATACATTTTACCTGAAAATTATTTGTGCAAAATTGGAACTGGCCATGGGATATTCATTTTCCTTTAAAGGGTATCTCCACTCGTTTTTGGAACTTTTTGGAATCCAGTTCTATTGAAGAACGGGAGGTAAAGGAGCTGTGCCTTACCTTCCGTTCTTCAATAGAACACACAGGAGCCAGGAGAGAAGGTAAGAACTTACCCGCTCGCTCGCTCCCCCGGCGCTTGGTCTGACAGGTCCCGATAGACCTTGTCTTCTATGCGCATGCGCGATCTATCTAGAAGTCCAAAGGGCTCTTGCTAGCCGTTAATCAAGCCTGATAAAATAGTGTATGCAATTAGTTGTATGCAATTAGATCAACTCTACTTGAAGTTTAGTTCTTGAAGATGTTTTGCTAGTCATCCGACTGGATGTATCAATTCAGAATTAATTGTACAAGAGTCTGTGGCAATTAGGCACCCTGGAAAATCCCAATTAGCATATCACAGCAAGGTGTTAAGGGCATGATTTCATAGTGGCTAAGAGTTGTTATAGGAACGCCCAGGGTAAGGTGTCAAAACAGCATTGTACATGGCAGACAGTTGGTGTTGAACCCCCCACCTCTATTTAGGCTTGGTTTCTTTATTTTCACATAAATGGCCTCCTTGACACCTCTCTTGAACCAGTCCCGTTCCTTTGCCAATATGTTAACACTACGATCTTCAAAGGTATTTCCTTTATCCTTAAGATGTAGGTACACTGGCTGGGATATGCTAATTGGGATTTTCCAGGGTACATAATTACCAACAGACTCTTGTACAAGTCATTTTGAATTGAGAAAGCCAGTCGGATGACTAGTGAAATGTCTTCAAGAACTAAACTTCAAGTCCAGTTGATCTAATTGAATACGACAGATATACCATGACCTGGATGAATGAGAACCTTCACAAGCATATTTCAAATCATTTTGGGGAGAAAACCCTCAAACTTGTACGGCAATAAAAAAAGACAGCAAGGAAATTGGCAGACTACAGAAACCACCTGCGATTTAACCTCCGATGCAGGCAACAAAGGCTAGTACCATGCAGGATACGTCTGAATTCCACAGTTAAAGCATCAGAGCCTAACAGATACTGCAAACACAGCTCCTAATTGAATGGGTACGACAGACACATTTTACAGTTGATGCTTTAAAGGGCATGTCCACCCCCAAAACTAAAATTTAACCCCTTACTGGCCACATCAAGTAGTTTAAAACAATCCTTACCTTACATTCCTGCTCAAAATAGTTCCCCTGCTGTGCCCCTCCAAAGTCCAGGAAACTGCTGTGTAGGAGCAGTGTGTGACTCATGCTGTGCCTGAGACTTCCTCAACCTCATCAAGGTTGAGGCATGCTCAGTGCAGCCCTCCCTGCCTCTCAGCCAATCACGGACACGGCTGCCGGTCCCGCCCCCTGCTTTCAATTCCATGCAAGCAGAGGGCCTGAACACTGCAGCAGGGGAGAGAGGGCAGGTAAGAAAGAATCGGGGGACTTTCTAACAATTATATTAATGCGGTTGGGGCTGGGGGAGCATGCCCTACCACATATCAAAAGTTAAATTTTGGGGTGGACATGCCCTTTAATGCACAACATTAGTCAACTAGAACAGCACCGGGCCTCACAGCTACCTGTGGCCATCTGGGAAAGAGTGAAGGAGTTCACCAAACAAGCACAGTTTCTCAGCACTGTAAGGGCAACAAAGGCAACAGAACAAGTTCTCTATTCTGTCATCACAGAACACCCCCAAAGGAGAACAACTACCTTGGATACAAAAGGAGGGAAGTGTCACTTCATCAAACAAGGAGGAATGGGTGAGAAACTTGTCTAACAGGACCCTGACCCAGTCAGAAAGGGAAGGGGCTTGAAGGGCTTGAATTTTTCCATCACTCCTAAAGCCATCCCTGTGGTGGATATTATAGCAGCCACAGAAGCCTCAATCCACAATAATAAGGTACCACAGAGTGAGGCAGAACAACTTCACCTTAAGGTATCTGCAGCCTTAGCCAGTGCTAAAACTCCTTCATCTAACCTGACCACACAGGAAAGAAGAGCCTTAACATCCCTCAAGAAAGATTCCAGTATCACCATTCTACCGGCAGACAAGGGAAGATGCACAGTGGTACTCAACACCTCAGACTACCATGCTAAGGTGGCCATGCTCCTGGCCGATAATAACACATATGAGGTTTTAAAAAGGGATCCCACCAGCCGTTACAAGAAAAGGGTCATAGACTTACTGCAACAGCTTCCAAAGGATAAAGCCATTGATCGAGCAATGTATCATCGCCTCTACCCTGGTGAGGCACATCCATGCATATATGGACTCCCAAAGATACATAAGGACGGAGCACCACTAAGACCTATAGTCAGCAGCATCAACTCTGTAACATACAAGGTGGCAAAATACCTAGCCAACATCTTAGGACAATTGGTGGGAAGTTCTAAGCATCACATCCAGAACTCTCAGGATTTCACCAACAAGATTGAAGATATAGTACTTGGTGCAGAAGAAACTATGGTGTCCTATGATGTGACATCTCTCTTCACCTGTATAACCACCAAGGAGGCTGTTGACATGGTCAGAAAACGGCTAGGCCAAGACAGCACTCTCACAAGCAGAACTGATCTCAACCCAGAACAGGTGTGTTCCTTACTGGACTTGTGCCTAAATACCACCTATTTCAAATACAGGGATAAGTTCTATAAGCAAAAACATGGATGTGCTATGGGATCTCCAGTTTCACCCATTGTGGCCAACCTTTACATGGAGAAGGTAGAAAAGCAGGCGCTTAAAGGGCAACTATAGTGAAAAAAAAACTTTGTCTGTATACAATGTATAGATCACTTAGTATAAGCTGCCTTACTTTCATGTTTCTGTGTGGCTTCGTTTCTTCACACTGGCAGAAGTTTGTACCAAGCTGTGTAGTCCCCCTCCCCCCTCTGTCTACTCCCCCTCAAGCAGTGACGGGCTGTATACAGAGTCCGAGCATTGTCAGTTGAAAGGACTTTAAATGAAGTGCTGACATCCTGTTGACCCCTCCCTTCCAGAGCTAAACTGCAAGCAATCAAAGTGTGGAATAAAGTAGCAATATGCTGAAGGGAGGGGCAGAGGGGGAGAGAGGAGGACAAGTGGTGCTGAGATTCTTTACAAGTAAGTTACTGAACTCTGCCTGTTCTCTAACTTTGCTAATTGTTATTTACTTTTTCCTAAAGTTCATATCTCTCCCCCTGCTTAGCTGAGATCATAATCACTGAAGAGAGAGTCAGTGTAACAGCAGCTTGTAGTGAGAGACCTTCACAAACACAGTGACACTGCTTGTTGTCCTGTTACGTTTCAGTTGCTTTAGTCTATATATTTCATAGATTGCACTGTGTGTCTTGTTTGGTATATAGTCTGTATTACTGTATTATATATACTGTATTAGTGTTCCATTTGAGTCACTGGTTTTGTATGTATATAAGATTTTTTGGGGGGGAGGGGCTGTTTTATAGTGTGTTATGCTCATATTGCTGGGTTAATGGTTTATTGATTGTGTTTAGCACTACAGCATTTGACTATATGTTGCACATGGTACATATAGTGTGGGTGAGAGAGTGTGTGACAGTACTGCAGGGGAGCTTTGGATTGTGTGGGTGTGTGCCTTTGAGTGACAGATGAGGTGTAGCAGCTCCTACAAATCACAGCATATTCAAAGGCTTATATCTCGGGGACTATGTAGAATTTAAAGAAACTAAAGGTACCCTGGTGGATGGGATGACTTATAGGATACATTAGAAGAAATTAAAAAAAACAATTTTCTCACAATAGTTGCCCTTTAAAACCTTTAAAGGGCATAGCACCCAGCCACTGGTTCAGATATGTGGGCGACACCTGGGTTAAAATCCACCAGAAGGAAGTACAAGCAGAACACATTAATGCGGTAGACCAAAACATCAAATTTACAAGGGAAGGGGTAAAAAACATCAAACTGGCTTTCTTGAACTGCTTGGTAGAAGTTAAGGAAAATGGTAAACTGGAAGTATAGGTTTACAGAAAACCAACACACACAGATCAGTATTTGATGTTTGACTTCCACCACCCTTTAGATCACAAGCTGGGTGTCATCAGAACCCTGCAACACAGAGCTGAGAACATCCCCACTAGCACAAAAGCGAAGGCTAAAGAAATGATACATCTCAGAGGAGCCCTTAAAACTTGTGGCTATCCAGATTGGGCCTTTGTCAAAAGAAGTAGAAGGAAAGAAAAGAACACAAATACCAACAGTGAAGGGGAAAAGCAAGATAGGAGAAAGAACATGGTCATCCCATATGTAGCAGGGGTCTCCGAGAAATTAAGAAGAATTTTCAAAAAACACCGTATCCCTGTCTGCTTTAAACCGAACAACACGCTGAGGCAGCAATTGGTAGATCCGAAAGGCCCAATACCGAAACACAAGAAAAGCGACATCATATACGCAGTGCAGTGAAGAATGCTCTAATTTGTATGTGGGGGAGACCAAACAGCAACTGCATTAACGTATGGCCCAGCACAGAAGAGCCAATTCCTCGGGTCAGGACTTAGCCGGGTACCTGCATCTTAAGGATAAAGGACATACCTTTGAAGATTGTAATGTTAACATATTGGCAAGGGAACGTGATTGGTTCAAGAGAGCTGTCAAGGAGGCCATTTATGTGAAAATAAAGAAACCAAGCCTAAATAGAGGTGGGGGGGGGTTCAACACCAACTGTGTGCCATGTACAATGCTGTTTTGACACCTTACCCTGTGCGTTCCTATAACACCTCTTGGCCACTAAGCAATCACGCCCCTAACACCTGGCTGTGATATGCTAATTGGGATTTTCCAGGGTACATAATTGCCTCAGATTCTTGTACAAGTCATTAAGACAATTGCGGTATAGTGCTCCTCCCTAATAAATACTGTTATTGGTGATTCCTTTTAATGTAAAGGTGCCTCCAGGGCAAACTTAGCATAAGCTCAATAATGACTTCCTTCACCCCCGAGCAAAAGAAACCCGGTGAGTGTCCAGAAGACACAACCCAGTTCCTGTACTATAGGCACTATCACCATTTCTATAATAAACGTCTGACAAGGTTCAAAGATAAATTCAATGTCCCTTTATTGGCTCCGAAACGTGTCATACACATATATTAGAAACACATCATTCCACAAGGGAACCACCCTGTATGATACAATATATAATATTAATAAGCAAAGAAGACAAAAGGCTGGGCAGAAGGGCAACAAAGCATGATGGTATCTGTAGGCTCCTCACTCGCTACTATGTGCATTTAGTGCAGAGAGTCAAAAAGTCACACAAAGTTCAAATGTCTCTTAGCGATTATATGAACACCATTAGACTTAATTCTCATACAACGGGCATCCAGCCTGGAGGGGTATCGGGACTTACACCTCAAATCGAGATTTCCTGTCAAGTCATTCTGAATTGTGAAAGCCAGTTGGATGACTAGCAAAACGTCTTCAAGAACTAAACTTCAAGTCCAGTTGATTTAATTGAATACAACAGATATGATGTACCAAGGGTTAACATGACTTAAAATTGTGTCAGGCAACCACTGCAACAGATGTGAGTCGATAACAGCTCTTAAAGATAGACTCTTCAACCCCAGCAGTGTTAAAGATTCAGAATGGGTAAACCCTATTCGCAGTTAACTGAAAGCCGCTATTGGCTCAGTGCATTACCTAAAGGGGGCAATACAAAGCGATATAGGGTCTCAGAACATAGCCCTAAATGTCCCTCCATGCATTCAACAAGGCTGTAACTTCTGACATGACAACCAATGATTGACTGCTGTTTACCTTGCTGCTTTTTCTGCACATGTTCAAGAAAAAGCTCACTGAACAGAGGGAGGAGGCAGAGACCTTAGCCAGAAAGAAAACGTAAAGGGCATCTATAATGAAAAAAAATACATTGCCCCATTGCAAAGTTAAATTCATGTACTCTGTGCTGCCTTTTTCTTACCTCTGTCTGTGACTCAGACAGATGTGAGATCTCACAAGCTTGTGAGCAGGAGTTAAAAGTTCAACATCCTGAAAAACACACCCACGCACAGTGGCCAATAGAAAGCAAGCTGTCCTGGAGACACAGATCTCTCTGTGCCCTGCTGCAACATCAAACAGTGAAGTCTATCAAGAAGGGGGGTCAAGTGCAGCCTTATCTCTGCCATTAAAGCTACCTCTCTCCCCCTGCTAATGCTCTTATCTCTATGTTTGTAACAGAGCAGGGAGGAAGGAGGGACTTGAGCAGGGAAGAGGGTGACATCACAGGGATTTGATTGACAGTATAAGTAGGAGTAGAGGAATGCAATCACGTCTTCTTTTAATTTGTGTATCTCAGGACAGAGGGGGAATCCGAAAAAATTTAAAGATACTGGGGGTTGGGGGGAATTTTTATTATCTAGCTACAAATGCATGTAATAAATTGCTAAATAGCAGTTGAGATTGCAGGTAGATAACTGACAAGTTAACAGTTTAAGAGTGGACATGACCTATTAAAAATATACAGGGTAATTCAATAAAAGTTCTTATTGTTTAAAATGGTGCTAATTTTGCCCCAACCAATCAGATGTTAGCTTTCAAGTGTTAAATAAGATCTAATTGGAGGGGCAAAATTATCACCATTTTAAACAATAAGAACTTTTATTGAATCTCCCTGATAGTATTAAAAAAGGCTTACAAGATACAGCTTATTTTGTACGCTAAGTAAGAAAATAAAGTAATAAAAGTCTTAAAAATTAGTTTGGCTGAGGATAGGCTTAAGCTTTCTACACACATACGATGTTAGCAGCGACCCATTACCCCCGAGCACGTTCACACGCACAATGAACGTCCGTTTCACCCGATAATCGCACATGTGTACGCATTCGGTTGGGGTCATTCGTCAATCCAGACATACACACGTGAGATTATAGGTTGAAACGGACGTTCGTCATGCGCGTGAGTCGGGGGTCGCTGCTAACATCGTATGTGTTTACGAAGCTTAAGAAAGCACATTAATCACACTTATAGAGGACATTGATCAGGAGATGGTGATAATCAGAAATTGTTGTTATAAAACACAAGATTAAAACCATCAATAAAGGTGTTGGTTCCTAAATCGCTGACTCCAAAAATACATTGTTGTGAAATCCAGCATTACAATAATATTTTCTTAAGAAGGGAAAGCAGTATTGCAGGATTGCATTTAAACTTACCCATAGAGAAATTAAGCTATGTTTTCTTTAGCATAATAATTTACTTTAGAATGTAAATTAAATAATTTTGTTTATTGTCAGTTTTAAGATTTTTTAAAACAAATTAAAAGACCTAAAACTTTTTTCCTTCTTTTAGGCAAGATTAATAATTAGTCTTATTTCATGGGTGAATCTAGATTTATATAGACTGTAGAAAGGTAATATTAATGTCAAGGTGGTTTCGTTGCTGTTGTGGGCAGGAGATGATTAATATGTGCTAGGCAGAAACTTAGAACAGTTAGAGATCGTCTTTTCATTATTTGTCCACTGGATGAGCAGAAACACGTCTTTTTCATAGTTCTTTTTAGATTTTTTTAAAATTGATATTGAATCCTTTGACCCATTGGACTTCCAAAATTGGTGGGCCTAATTTTTTTTAAAAATACTTTGCAGGTGCAAGATTGGGACTGTCACGAGACCCAACTCCCTACTGGGTGTTGGCAGTTAAAGGGTATGAAGCACTGCTTTGGACTGGGACCTATGCCTATAGCGTGATCATGTGCTAATGTGGAACACCCACCTCACTCTTCTGGAATGGCCAACTCCAATGGAAGGCCACTTGTCATACCTCCCTCCCCAGGGCCAGGCTAGATACGCAATCAGCTGTTACAGCAGTGACTACATCCAATCCTTACAATGCTGCTTTCCAGTTGTGCACAGCTTATCGTGCCTATCTTAATAAAGGTGTGCCCGATCAGCTGTTTTAAAAGCCGATCGCTAGTTACACAGCTACTTGTAACTGTATAAATGTAAAGCAGTGTAGTAAGTTTTGGATGCTGTACAGTCACCAGGGGCCACAAACAATGGGTAGAAGAGCCGGATTAGGCCAGCAAGCCTTGAGTTTGACACGTGTTTCATAAACCATTCAGCAACAAAAGGAGAGATAAGGCACAGTTTGTATCTTTGTGAATATGCTCTGTCACTTGGGACAATGTTATCTGGTGACTTTAGTTCCCCTTTAAACATATATGCATATATATATATATATATATATATATATATAGTGTTTTTCTTCATTTTCAGGCTGACTGTCCAAGCTGAATGTCCAATGCATTTAGAAGATTTTCCCATGGATGCCCATGCTTGTCCATTAAAATTTGGCAGCTGTAAGTATATATGTATATGCATTTATACTGTATATGTATTGCTTTATAGGAAATGTAATGACTTATATGCTTTTATAGTCTTGTTATTTTTGTCCCAATATTGCATTTATGCAGGAGTTAATATACCATATTTAATTTGGCTTGAAAAATCCAAATTCCTGTTCTTTCTATTTCTTCTTCCATTTTATTCTTCCACTTTTTTGGACTGTATCTCCTCCCACAGTGTTTGAGCTAGAGACATGAAATTCCGTACAGACGGGCATATAGTAGAAGTGTGCTATCTTCTAGCTAAGGAATCCTCAGAAGCGTTACAGCGTTAGTAACAATTCTCAAATGTGGATATTTTAAAACAGTTTGTTTCATGGTCATAAATACAAATGGTGATACCCCTAACCCCCCACACAGACACAGGTACACCCACCTACTGACCTACCTTTCCATTCCCATGGAATGGATCATTGATCGCACGATAGGTAGGCTTTTGGAATCTTCATTCCTGGCTCTCCAACAATTGATTGAAGAATGGGAGGTAAGGCATAGCTCCTTAACCTCCCGGTCTTCAATCAATGTAGTAAAGCAATAGTTCACTATAGCAGGGAACTATTCCTTTAAAAAGTAAAAGTGTTCAATGGTTCGATGACTGCCTGTGCCTGTGAACAGCTTGTGTATTTTCTGTTTTTGTACATGTATTGTGCACTGTCTATTGTGCAATATTATTTTATATATATTCCCAGATCGTTAAACATGCTAGTAGTAGGGCAAATATAGATGTTTACAGAATAGTCATTGGGGAAACTATATAGGTGGATGTTAAGGACACAGAACATAGACAGTGATTTATGGAGGTACGCTGCTGAGGGGTTAAAGTGACATTAACCTGTAGTTTGCGGCTGCCGGGGGAGTATCGGAAGAGACACTCGCGCAGACGCTGCATGCTTATTTACCGGAGGCTGCATAGCTTTGCACACGTAAGTATTTAACGCCACCTTAAAGATAGCATTAAATACCTACATGCTTGTGAGATTCACCCAGAGCCACACAGCCTCTTTAGTTAAGTATTGCTGGGAGTTAAAGATTTCAAACATCTGGAGGGCCACAGTTTGAGGATACTTGCCCTTATTGCACATAAGGTAAACAGCATCGATGGAGGCAGTTTCATAGCAATAATCAAAGTTTAACTTTTAACTGTGATATCATTGCACTGTAAGGCTGGGTACACACAGTCTGATGAATTATCCAATATAATCCATCCAATATAGTAAATCCAATATAGTATATTATCCAATATAATCTGCCCCCCATGTACATTTTAAAGTACAATAAAGTGAAATACTATAAACTCCCCTTTAATCTCACTGATGTTAACCTTCTGCTTCCCCCTTTAGCTCTCATCTCCCCCCATCTCTCTGATTGCAACAGCTGCATCTTCTATCAGTCTTCTCTCAATGAATATATAGAAATAAAGGGCAACCTCTGTATATTTAAAAATAGCAACAATGGATATATGTACAAGAATAATTTATTAAACAAAAGAACACAATCTAATAAAACAGTTAATCCGATTATTGGCTGGCCAGCCCTTAATTAATAAATAGATAAATATAGAGTATATATCTCTAAAACATATAGTAACAGAAATAAAAAAAGAACAGTTCATCATACACATGCAGCTATGGCTCCTTCTCCTGCAAATAATTTACTAAACACCACAGCAGCTATGGAATCACTGTTAAAAAGTTAGTCCAGGCCTGCAGGGAAGTTCAAGTGGCTCTGAGGGTGGATACTACTACCTGAGTGTTCACTTTCCAAAATGTATTCAATACTCAAAAGATAAAAATGGAGTAACTTCTAAGTGTGCGCACACAAACAGTCCTGTACAGGACAAAACAAATCTAATATGTATCAATGAAGAATACGTCACCCCTGCGCCTCTGATAAAGACTGGAGTCCCTCTGGTTCCCCAGGCAGTTTGATGGTCTCTGACCGTGGCCTTAAGCTTTTGGAATCTGCTTGAGGGGTCAATCCACCTTCTACCTGGTGCTCCATGGCCTATCTGCACATCGGCTCTTTTCTCCCTTCAGAGAGCGGGGCTAAGATTCCATCACGTGACCTGTAATTTCCAGGGCAGCTGACATCACCACTACGCCTTTCCCTCCACAGAGATTCTTCAAGTAGTGACATCATTTCAGGTACTTACTTTTTTATAGGTTGATCCTTTCAATTAACTTTATTAGCACCATTCTGCTTCCCTGAACATTATCACAAAAATTGCTGCTCCTTTGATTGAACTGTCCTTTAACCATTCACATTTAATTGCCTCTTTCTAGAGGAGGAATCAAAGTATCCCTAGCCCATTCATAAGAAACATTATAAAAACATTTATAAATTATTATTATATTTATACATAATACATTTTAATTTTAATCATCCTGTTTTATTAATAAATATACCTGTTGTTATAATACTTTATTAAAATGGGACCAATTCCATTTGTTCATTCACACCATGCGGTTGCATACTTTGATACATGAATATGTACTGTTGTTCTAACTTCAATAATTCCCAATCTAAATCCCCTCCTCTTACAATTTTTATTTATCAATACCACCTAGTACTACAAATGTGCTCCTCTTAAATGAGGATTGATGTTTTTCCTTATAGTGCTTATAAATAAAGGGTTAGTTCCCCCTTTCCAAATAATGTATGGCATCTTTTTTATTCACCTCCCTCCAGTGCCCCTCCCTGATTCTAATGGTATGTTTTCTTTGTGATTTCTCTCTACCATTTGTACATGTAATACCATAAATAACATTATGTGTTCGGAAGTTATAAAACGTGGTTCATCTGTGCTTATAATTCCCTTCCATCACACCTATATTGGTATCCCTAGTTTCCACATTGTTGCACTCAGGCAGTAAACTGGGCAAAAGTATATTTAAGTGTTGGGTTTTTAGAAGATTATACTCGGCTTCTTTCCCACTATCTTAACTAGGTCTTTGTCACTCTGTAATAAAGACCAATGTTTATTTAAAAAAATGTTATCTTAGAACTGTCCTTATTAAAATCAAGTACTAAAACCGGCTTATGTTTATATTTCCCCCCCCCCCTAATCTAAGGAATTAGAAGTATATTTTTTCTGTCTTCTATTAGGTATCTCTACTGTTGTTTCTATACATTCCGTGGTGTAGCCTTTATCTGTTCTATAAAATTTCCCTTTTTCTGAGCAATTTCTTTTTAATTATTAACTTTTTAATCAAAGCATTTGTCCTACATGGATACCTTCCAACCATGCCTGCTTTATGAGCACTTTTGAAGTCAAAATATGTATTACAGTCAACTTCTTTAAAAGATGTACTAGTGGTGAGTTTTCTGTCCCCTACTTCATGGGGGTCCTCCAGACTTTTATGTATTTTTGAAAGGTAGTAAAAAAGTCTTGGTTTCAACATCCACACAAATTTGAAATCCTTCTAAGGTACAATATTTTTATCAAACACTGTCAGGAGGACCCCACTCAGGAGACCATTAATTTTGTTTAGTGGATTATAACCCACCTTCTCATAAGTTTTGGTATCCCTTAACTGCCAAAAACTTTCTTCCCTCCCCTTATCTGACAACTATGCTTTTCTCATTCTTTTTTCCCCCTCATATCTTAAATTATTACTTCTTATATGTCTCAAATCCTTTCAACAAGTGCTCTGAATAATACTACAGAGGAAACTTTGGGGGGGTAAATCTCCTCTGGCTTTTATTTCCATAAGGCCTGTCCTTTCTCCCTTACTATCTAGGGGGTTATATTCTCTTTATCCTGTGACCTCTCTAATTTCTGCCTGGGGAACCATGAACTCTATTTTTCCTCTCTCAATTAATGTTATATGGTGCTTTCTGCTCTTTTGATTGGAAGTTCCTACCCCAATTAGAATGATAGTCCATCTTATCTTTTTCTTTCATTTCAAATCCCCTATTTCCTTCATCTGATGTATCTTCTGATCCATATTATCCTCAAATTCCCGAACTAGACCAGCTTTATCTCCTTCCTCTTTGATTTTGGAGGCTACATTTTTAATTTCTTTTGTTTTACTATCTTTTCCGATTTTCTAAACAACAATTTCATAAGTTTAATAGAACATCCCTGTAAATCCTCATGCCATTCTTCCATAAATAATTCCTCATACACCCAATGTGTGGGTAACTTAATTACCCTCAAGCCCCTTGGGACTCTTTTGACCTTAATTGCTTCTTCTAAAGCCATTTTATCCTACCTTATTTTCATTTCCTTAATTATTAACTTTTCCATTGAACCCAAAATATTTTGCAAAAAGCAGGTATATTTATTATAGACAGGAGGATTAAAATTAATTATTTATAAATAAATAAAAATTTATGAATGTTTTTATAATGTTTCTTATGGATGGGTTAGGGCTACTTTGATTCTTCCTCTAGAAAGAGGCAATTAAATGTGAATGGTTAAAGGACAGTTCAATCAAAGGAGCAGCAATTTTTCTGATAATGTTCAGGGAAGCAGAGTGGTGCTACTAAAGTACATTGAAAGCATCAACCTATAAAAAAGTAAGGACCTGGAGTAAGCACGTCAATACCTAAAGAAGCTCTGTGGGCTGAAACGTGTGGTGTTGACGTCAGTGCCCGAAACTGCAACTCACAGGTCACGTGACGAGATCTTAACCCCGCTCTCTGAAGGGAGAAAAGAGCCAATGTACAGATAGGCTATGGAGCACCAGATAGAAGGTGGATTGACCCCTCAAGCAGATCCCAAGTGTTTAAGGCCACGGTCAGACATCATAAAAATGCCCGGGGAACCTGAGGGTCCAAGCTTACTACTCCCATTATCAGAGGTGCAGCGGTAACGTATTCTTCATTGATACATATTAGATTTGTTTTGTCCTGTACAGGACTGTTTGTGTGCGCACACTTAGAAGTTACACCATTTGTATCTTTTGAGTACTGGATAAAATTTGGAAAGTGAACACTCAGGTAGGAGTATCCACCCTCAGAGCCACCTGAACTTCCCTGCAGGTTTGGACTAACTTTTTAACAGTGACTCCATAGCTGCTGTGGTGTTTAGTAAATTATTTGCAGGAGAAGGAGCCATAGCTGCATGTGTATGATGAACTGTTCTTTTATTTTTTTATTTTATTTCTATTACTAGGTTGTGTTCTTTTGTTTATTAAATTATTCTTGTACATTCTTGTACATGTTGTTTGAACACCACCTTTGTGTTTGTTCCCAAGGAGGGGACTCACCTGTGTAAGAGTTACCAGCAATACTAAGAGGGTGGGTAATAAATACTACATTCTTACAATTGTGGGTTCATATTTGTCCTAAAAAGGGTAACAGTGGGACCAATTGTGCATAACGTTTGATGGTAGTTAATAGAATATTCCGTGGGGTGTAGATTTTTTTCTTTCAGAAACTGAACTTTGCATTTGCACTTTGCCCAATTTTTAGGTTACCACAGCCTATATTTGTTTACAGGATGTAAGGCTTAACTAGAGAACTGAGGCATTTAAGGTCATTTCTCATAAGACCTAAAAAGAAATAGTGAAATATTTTTGAGACTTACATATCATGAATAACCCCAAAACAAATCCTATTCAACCACTTACTCTTTAAGGAATTCACTTCCTTGTAAGAACTCTGTTCCTGCAGCAAATGTAATGAATGATGTTGACGTCATATTCCACCACTGTGACATTTACAGAATCTGTCTCTGTACAACCGTACATGCAAGTCCAATGTTTATTAATGGGAACACGTGCCAATACCAACCAGATGCTGTATAAGAATGCTTCATCTTCATACAGTTGGCATTAGAAGAAGAAAAATGGAAACTCTCCAAGCAGCTCCCAAACAAAAACATTTGCTATCAATTTAGCAGCAATGAGCAAGTGGCATAATGAACAATGTAGTGCATGTTTTTTAGTGGGCACTGGCTCATCTATTCATAAGCAATTCTTTTTAAACCCTGGGCTACCCTATTATAGCATAGAGGATTTTTGCTCCTATTAGGCTGTGGCCACTCTATAGCACACTATAGAGAAAAGAAAAGGGGATAACAGCCAGAAATGGATTGCAGCGCACTCATGCAGTAACCAATCGCTAAACAGGATAGTAAGGGCGTGAGAAACACGGGTGGCTTATTCCTTACTGTAACTAGAGCCTTGACATAAAGTGCGTGGACTCAACACAAAAAGTGACAGCGTGTGTTAGGCTTTGTTCACATTTTTGTTTTTTTTAGCACAGCAGAACATCACGTTTGCGATTCAGTTTTAAAACGCACTATATCGCAGCAGTGCAATGTGAATGGTGCCATTCACTAACATGGCACATGCGTTTTGGTGCGATGACATTGCACAAAAACACGCAGCACAGTGTGAACGAAGCCTTACTGTTGTGACTACTGACTAATACCAAAATTATAGAAAATTGTGAAGAATGTTCAGCCCCCACTTACCAATGTCCTTAGTACAATGAAAGCATTTCAATACTGCCCACAACAAAAGTAAAAGGACAACTAACAATCTTAATACATGTTTGCTGGGATAAGTGTACTGCACGCTTGTGAAAGTGAATTTATAGCCCTATTGAACATCCTTATTGGACATTTTATTTGAAAGCTATTGTGTGTGTATGCTAAAACTTACATATGTTCTTTATTTTCTGACAATTAAATGTTATTGTTGTTGCTTTTTTACTATTTAATTTTGAGAGATCAGATCTATTGCACAGGCACATAATAATTACAGTGGTAAAGAAAAAAATGTGTGCAGGCCAAAGATAATATAATACTGATTTACTGCATTGCGGGAACCAGAGAGGTATGGAGCAGTAACTCATTTCTGGCCTTTTATGGCCAATATTACTGTACATATCCCAGTAAATATTTATACAACAAAAAGAAAAAAAAATAATAGCTTGATCATGTGACCTCTTACTACCTACACCTCATATGCTTATGTTGCCGAGATTAATCATAATTCATGGAGTGGGTGGTAAATTATGACTAGTGGTTGTTTTCTGTTTAATTCCTGAAGTAATTTTCCTTGAACATATGTATTATACACTAAACAACCCATTGTATCCAATATAAAGAATTCTTCTCCCCGATTAATTATTTCTAGCTCAAATTGTCCCCTAGAAAATGAAAACAAAAGGATCATATTATAGTGTAGATTGTATGTCATTACAATCCTGGAATATAGCATAGTTCACTTACCAGTAGTCTGCTATATAGTATCAATCAGTATCAAAAGGGAAAAAAAACTTATCAGCAAAAATGTGCCCATGCTGTTAATTTGCAGCAAACAGTCAGATCAATTGTTTCCTAATTGTAGCAGACTGGTAAAAAGGGAACATCTGATTGGTTGCTGCAAATTAACAGCAGAACTAAAATTATTTTTTTTTAATCCTAAGTGTTTCTCCCCAGAACACCTATACATTGAATGATTTTTCTCTAGTAAGCATTTAGTACATGTAAGTAATTGATTCTGTAACTAAGAAGGTTTCCATGTTGTTGCCAATACAACCCACAGCCAATGTAGTAATCAAAGAGCCACACCCCTGACCTCAGTGTTTCTATGCACAGAGTATTTTCTATACAGATGTCACCACACCTATATGGAAGTGCCTGATAAGACTTTGAAAGCTACTTGTTAACCTGCAATTTATTTACCATACAACGTAAATTGCATACAGCCTTTCTAGTGCAATACAAAATAGTCAGCTGATTTTACCGCAAGAAAAAAATAATAATTCTGTTCCTAGCAAAAAATAAACCTTCTAAATGTACCTGTGTATCTTGCATGTGCTGTGGTAACTCACCTGCTTAAATGTTTGTTTTTCAAAACACACAGCCCACAAGGTCACAGACTTTTGGTTATTTTTTTTGTTTCTATTATGTTCCTAGCAAAAGATAAAGATTCTACACATAGTAGTGTAACACATAGTATCTCTGTTGTGTTAAAGGCTATGTCTATCCTAAATAAAAAAAATTTCTATAGGGTACCCCAGGCCACCCTCAACTGCTGTGTTGGTTTTTTAAAATATGCACGAGAAACATGTTTACTCTCCTTCGTTCCCTCGGGGAGGGGGGGGGGAGTGTAATTATGTTTCTTGTGCTTATTTTAAAAAAACTAACATGGCAGTTGGGGGGTGGGCTGGGGTTAGCTACACTACAGTAAAGTATTTTATAGCTAGGGGAAGAAGCAGTCATAAGGAGATCAGGTGGGTGGGAGGGAGGGGGAATGGCTCCCCTGTGCATTCCAGTGTTGTCAGGGAGGACAAGGTAGAAGCAGAGACTGGATGACAAACAGACAACTCCTACTTTTCACTTTTCAAAACTTTGAACAGGCACTGCAGGAGAACGATATGGGGCACAGAAGGAATGTATGGATTTTTTTAACACTACACAGTAGGACCTATAGTGGGTTAAACTTTTTTTGTTTTGGGGAGGACATGCCCTTTAAGGGCAAAATCTCTGCTTTTAGCAAGACAGAGTACATGAGGTTGCAGGTTAAGTTCCCTAGACTTTTAATTTTGTACTGAAATGTTAATCTTTTTCTTACATCCAAAGGATTATATCGTGGTCAGGAAGATCATGAATATGTTTGAAAAAAACCCAAGAAAACTGAAATCCCTGTTCTGTGTCGGGGAGGGTGGATAAATGTGCTTCCTTTCTTTGATCTGTGGAACACTATAGAGCATGTGAAGTGTAGAGTGTACGCTTAGCTGGGATTTATCCAGCTAAGGTGGATTAAGGGAGCTGACCCCTAGAACCCACAGGTTAGTTTCATAAATCACCCAGCAGGTGCAACAAAGGGAGACGTGAGACACAGACAATAAAAATGTTGTCTGTGCATTAACAAATGCATATACTGTATAAAGGATTACTTCAGGTTAAAATACTTCTGGACCCTGTGAAGTAGTTTGAAGGAGTTTTATGCATTAAACTCTTATTACTGTTACTTATATTTTATATTGTGTAAATAACGCAGTGTTTTTGCAAGGTGATTTTTTAGAATATAAAATAGCTGCATTTTGGCTAAATTCAATATTCTTTTGTTCTGACTGTTAAGAATGGCAATGAAGATACCAGAATGCAAATCATCTGTGTGTAGTGTGTGTTTAACTTTTGTATGTAAAGTTGCAATGTAATAGTCCTGTAGTAGTAGTTTTACACTCAGTTAAACTTTCCAAACACACTAGTTTGATTGGAACCAGAATCTGTTTATTAAAGCCATTTGTTGGTCTATTTCACTGTACAAAACCATACTTTAGACCTAAGTTGAAGGAAATACTAAAAGGAATTTAAAATCGTACCATCCCTTTATTTAATAAAAACATGTTGGATATTAGGAGCACGTATTCAGATCATACTGTGTTCTCCTTGGTGCAAGGGTCATTTCACTTCTAGCACCAGTGATGGATATATTGGAACAACAGTAGATTAAAAATAATGTTCTCTCTAATCTTTCATTGTCTGTTCGTGTAGAGCTATGTTATTTGTGCAGATACTAAATTAATTTTTTTTGTGCTACCGCAGTGCTTCTGTTCCGCCAGATTTTCATTTGTACTTTTTTTTAACCTATTTGCACATTTTTCATTTCAGCTTTGGTTATACAAAGCTGAAATCTCAATGGATACAGTTTGTTTGCATTAGTTCCTAGCTCAATATAAGAAATAATTATACCATATTTTAAAACTAAATTCTTACTAGTAGCGGCCATCAGTCAAGCCTGTAACACTGACATCACAGTCTATGGCTTATGCCCGTTACCGAACCTGGAGTATACCTGACGGCGAGACATCAGGTTCTGTAAGTAGCATCTTTGGAAAAGTTAAGTATAATCAAAACTAAGCTATACGAGCAGTTGCAGTGACGTAACTACGTGGGTGGGGTATGGGTTCTGAGATGACCTGTAATCAGCTGTTTTTAAACAACTGATTGCATGTAAGTAGTAATCAGATCAGCTGTTTTAAATGTCTGCTGGTCATGTGCACCTGTAGGGGAAGATAGAATGGATGTCAGGACAGATGCCAATCAGCTGTTTAGAAGCAGCAGAATTTTAATATGTACGTTTAAATCTATTGAGCACTTGTAGGGAGGAATAAGATATCTACCTCATTCTCAATTATAGATCCATGTGCCACTATTAAATATATTCACTTTAAACTGGGTGTCCCTTTAACCCTGTTTAGAATGCGATCTAGCATAGATAAACCAGAAAGAGAGAAATCCATTCCTGTCAGTTTATATCCAAAGGCCATTTGATTTACCTGCCTGCCTGTTAACAATTAACCCTTTAGTTCCCCTTTAAAGGTGAGACAAATGAACCAGATAGTGATAAATCCCTCCCTGTCAGTTTTATAATACTTATATTATTATTATTATATTAACTCCCATAACATTGTATATTTTACAGTGATGTGTTATCCTTTCTTTTACTTAGCTTTCCGTTCACTTAGCAATGCAGGTTCTAAAGTCTTGTGTGTCTCAGCATTGTAAATAATTCTCTCAGACAGAATTTATGGCCAGAGAAAGCATCATAGTAAATAGTTAGAATGACTGCAATAAAAGCAGCAAAGGGCTTCAGCTTTGTACAAGAACTGAGAACATAGCAGACATTTCCATAATCAAGCACAAATACAGTAAACGCTTAAGGTAGGTTAAGGTAGTTTCTATTATGAGCCAATTTTTTCCAACATGTCCTTGGTTTCATATACATCATTTTGCAACAATTACAATCAGTTAAATGTCTGCCATGTGCAGATAAATTATTTTTCATCACAATAGAAATGTTTTTTTGCAGCAAAAACTGACAAGGTCTGTCCCCTGGTTTAGTTCATACTTTGAGGATACAGTGATGCTCTTTTATAATTGCCTTTTGATTGGCTGCCTCTGTAAAGATACATTTCCCATGCATCTTTTTCACGAACATTCTGTAGTATGACTTAAATCCTGTAGTGCCACTCACTTTTTGGTGAGTGTCTAAAATATGATCTCTTATATTCCTGTAATGGGCAATAAAAAAAAATATGGAGCTCCAGGCCAAGGATTGAGATTGCATTTAATGAAATGACTCTCTTCCCTACGTTATTGACCAGTCATTCTTTCTTATACGTTGTAATGACAGATTTTATCTTTTTTAGACTTATTGATTTTGCGTAAACTCTATGCAGCTTCCATAAAGTTAAAATATATTTGACGTGGCATGTCTATGACTCATTTTCAGCTATAAAGATAGCTATTATGGGATTGTTGCTATAAAAGAAGGCTATGTACCTTACTGTGACTGCCAGGAAATTCACTTTTTAAGTAAAATAAAAGGACTGCTAGAATTTTTACCACTAAACATTTATTTACATGCTCATTTTATTCACAACTGGCATAGCATATTTGAATTACAGTAATCCGTTTAGTGGGGTGTGTATAAAGTATTTTTTTGTATACACAGGACAAATCTTTTAAAAAGTAGCCGCGGCCATCAGTTTGCCGTGGGGGACCGCACGATCAGCCGTCATTTAACAGCTGATTTAGACGAACGGGCGATCGAGATCGGTTGCGGCCACCAACACCATGCAATATTTTTTTAGGCTGTATCTAGCCTAAGGCTGTATACAGGTCAATGTTCCAACATTATTGACTGTTCAGGCTGATATTTTGATCAATATTGGTGGTACCAGGGTCATTTCCATAAGACAGACCAGAAATCAGGACTCCTGATCAGTAGTGTCTGAAAGCAATGCCAGGCCAGGGTTAGCCTGTATGTACACAGCCTTTCCCAATCATGAGCCATCTTAAAGATAAACATTAACAGCTGAGTTTTTAGTATGCCTTTCATTCTTTCTTGCAAGTATTTCTCTACAATTCATTGCTTATGTTACCATCCTGACATTCAGTTTACTACTGAGAACCTCCAGTGTTTTGTTACTGACCATCAAATGCTTTTCCAAACCCACCTACAGAACTATTAACTGGAGATTTCTAGAGTAAAACGCACACACTGCCCAGCTGGGTTGATAGTATTTCTTTATTATGTCCTTTCAAGTGGTGTGAGGATCAACAGCTCTGGTTTCTAAGTTTATTGCAATTATCATTCAGTAAAGCAGCTGGTAACATCAGCACTTCAGCTTCTTTTAATTTGAATGGCATGATCATCTGCCTTGAGGTGCTTGAAAACAATAAAATCAATTTATGAGATTTAGATATATTCAAATCTATTCCCCAAATCAGAATGGAACATCTGTTCTCTCTGATATTTGTCAAAATCTAACATTTTATCGTTTTATGTTTAATAATGAATATACAGATACCAAAAGGCAAAGGCCGCTGGTTAATTTAAACTATTGATATCCATATGAGGAAGGACCTACATTCCTCAGAGGCAAAAGAGTATTTGGTTTCTTGATTAAGAGTGTAATCATACAAAGTATGTCAGTGCCTCTGTCACTGAACTTGAGCTATGGACATTGCCTGCTCAGCCTTTCCCGTGAGGATCACTGAAGAACTACACTTCCTGCAGTTTTATTTGTAATGAACGTTGCTTTTGGTTGACTGTGCAGAAAAGAAAATTATGTCTTATTTTATTATCTTTTTTTATTGTGTTAAATGTTTTTTTTTATTGCCAGTGTTTGACTCCCTAATGCTATGTCCCCTGAAACAGGTTTATGTTCTTGGTTTTCGGCCAGACACATAACTTGTCTTTGAGCCACATGTTCCATTAAGTAGATAGAACATGTGTTCACCTAGGAGCTGCTGCTGAGTTTTGCTGCTTCAGCTTACGATTTGCGGGAAGCTATACCAAGGAGACAGCTTTCCACTCCCGATAGCAGCTGTTATCAGTTTCACAGTGTAGCATGTCTGCTCTTTATTGATCGAAATAATGTTCCTATTTAAAAATAAATGACTTGCATAGTATATGGCTTACAGAATTTAAATCTATATACCATTTTACTTTGTCTTAGGGGCAGATAGTAGCGGACCAGTGTTAACAGAATAATCCATCAAAAAGAATCTTACTGTAACTGGGCCAACACTAAGAGCTGGTTAAATGCTATGGTTCTGTCAAACCCACAAAAGACATACTTAACTGATGCAAGTAATACTGAGTAAAAATAATAGATGTGGTAAACCCAAAAAGACACAGACTATGCTGTGAATATAGTTGTGTTTATTCAACCAACTGCACAAAAAGTAAACAACATGTTTTGAGCTGCAAGCGCCCTTTATCAAGTGTTAACAAAAAGTGAAAGCAGTGCCCAATTGTTTTGACTAAACAGGAAGTTTATTCTATCAGACCCTCCCATCTACTTCCTTTTTTTAAATTTTAAAGGTCAAGTAGTCCAAATGTTCAAACATTAAAAAAAATTTTAAGTAAAAATCTGTGGGTTACATCTCTGTTGAGATCTACAGGGATGTTATTATGAGACTTATTTTTACTAATTTTTAATTATTCAGGCACTGTGTTTTAGAGGTTTATGATAACAGTTTATTCTTTATATTTGTCACTTTATTAAATGTTTGGGCAACTCAGCACTTGGCACTTTATGCATCATGATCATGCTATACTAATAAACTATTTATCTTTGATTTTATACAACACGGTATCTTTGATTTTATGCAACAGGCTATCTTTTACTCTGTTCAAAGAACGTTCACCTTTTAGTACACTATTTGAAGGACTATATTTATGGACTGTGTGAATTTATATATCACATATCTGCACTGGAGCCACTTTATTCGTCAGTTTGCACATTTTTTAGTTGCACATGTGAACTTTTATTAAGGACAGTTTTTACAATTAACATATTGCAACTTTGCACCAGTGGTATCTATTTTTGTATAAAGTATTTCGGAACTTTGGATTTGGAGTTGGACACCATGATGAATTTCTCCCACGGATTTTTACTTAATTTTTTTTTTTTTATGTTTGAACATTTGGACTAATTGACCTTTACATTTTAAAAAAAGGAAGTAAATGGGAGGGTCTGTCAGAATAAACTTCCTGTTTAGTCACTATAATTGGGCACTGCTTTCACTTTTTGTTAACACTTGATAAAGGGCGCTTGCCGTTTGAAAAATGTTGTGTGGTTTTTGTGCAGTTGGTTGAATAAACACAACTACTGTATATTCACAGCATAGCCTGTGTCTTTTGGGTTTACCACATCTATTATTTTTACTATGTTTTGTAGGAGATAAGTGGAATGCTCCTTTGATGTGAATTTGAAACCTCTTCATAACCAGTATTACACCTCAAACTTTTACTACTCCCAAGTAATACTGTATATACAACATGCTATACATTATGAGAAATTTCCTTAAATATCTGCTTGTTATAAGAGTACAGTATGTTAGTGTGATGGTTTAACAGGAATCCTAAATTTACCGGGGGAAAAAACAACGCTAGAAAGAAGACAGGACCTGATAATGTGCAATGTCAAATTGTAAATTGATGCTTCTAAAAAATAGTTAAGGAGGAATGTAATATTGTTGGTGTTTAGGATAAAATATCTTTTCAGATATCTTCAGATCTTTTCAGATATGCCAACCTCCTTTAGGTCACATCTTTTTGGTGGGGAGTCTTTTAATTTCATCTAAATAGTAGTGGATCAGGTATAGTCCTGATCCTAAGCAAACCCACTAGACCCTACCTAATAGAGAGGCACTCAAAACTGGCTTTATTAGGGAAATATAATGTCTCCTACTAACTCTGGGAACTAAGATGTGCATAACATAGTGTATATAAAACCGACCAACCATATATTCTAAAATTTTACTTTTATTACATCAAACGCATGAAAACAATACCCCCCTCCCTATTTTAAACAGATAAGACTAAAAACCACACACCTGGGTGTCCCCGGAAAAATGACTAAAAAAACAGATATACTGCGTTGCAGGCTGTCCGCGCACCCTCCGTCCACCACTGAGATCGGGGTAACCTGTCACTAAAAAGCAAAAAGCATGGAGGCAATAAAGCAGAGCATTGGAGCACTTGCACTATACAAGTATAGTCAAATGATAGAGTGAGATATACCTAAAGGGGAACTGTGGTCTCCAAACAAGTTGCGTTTAAATGAAAGACCAGTTTTCTACCTTTAAAATGAGCCATCAACCACCTCTCTACGTGCTCCACAGCCCAAGATATAAAGAAATGACTGACCAGAAAGTTAATGGGTGGGAGGCTGACATGTGACATTCCTAAGGCTTCGCCTGCACAGTGCCACCGGCGAGCACGGCCTCAGACTCCCTCAGTGTGTGAGAGAGACAGGAAGTCCCTCCTCCTCTCTGCTGTGTGAAGGACCTGCAGCTGCAGAGAAGGTAAGGGAATCTACAGCCCTTCTCTCTCACCCTGCCTGAAAAGGCTGTTTCCACAGAGTTTTCAGGGGGGTGGTCAGAGTGGCCCACAGCACCTGTGAGTGGGTGGGGCTTAGGCACCCGCGAGTGGGCGGGGCCACGGCACTCACGAGTGGGCAGGGCCACGGCACCCTCGCGTGGGCGGGGCCACATGGGGCTGTAAAGGAATGGGCCAAGGGGGGCCTGCAACTGGAGAGATCATGGGGTCCATGAGTGGGAGGGACCAGGGGGGCTGCAAAGGGGAGGAGACACAGCAGATTGACTGACAGGTTTCAGAGCAGGAAGTGCAAGGGACCTGGTGATGCTGCTGTCATATCACACGCAAAAATGTAAATAACTTCAAAACTATGTAAAATAAACAATGGAAATAAATTGCAAAAACTCTCAGGAGAGCAACTCCTATCAATTTACCTAAAGTCATTTTTGGACCACAGTTCCTCTTTAAGTGTTTCGGGTATCGGCTGCATATAAGATAAATCCTCCATGTCTCACTCTTGCTTGCATGCCTATGGTAAGTAAAATTCACTTCACTCTTTAGGTAAAGGAGTTTAAACTTTTTGGTTTCCTTGATCCTTTATGTAGAGTTATGCCCTCTCAATACCCTCTCCTTCTGGATATTGGAGTGTTAGCTTCCTGGGGTAGATAACTTTAAAGAAATAGATGGAGACGGTTTGCTGCATCTTTATTTTTCCTCAGGACCCCTCTGAGTAGGTGGAGAGAAGATGTTTTCTTTTTTAAAAAAAAAAAATTGTATTTTCTTATTTATCTCTATTGATTGGGTAGATCAATACACTGCAAAACACTTGAATCTGGTTGAGAACAAACAAAAAAGCTCTACAACTTTGATTTGAATATCTATGAAATGTGCTCTTACTATATTTATATAAGACATTTTGTGATATTGAACAATTTTATATTTTCTGTTTCAATGATGAGCAACAGTGGAAAAAATACCTTGGGGCATATTTATAAAGGAACGATGTTAGCGCAAAAAAATTACCGCCGCACATCGCGGCCGCGAAATAGCGCTATCGCCGTATTTAAACGGCGAGCGCTATTCCCGCGATACCTATCGCGGCCCGATGTTGCTGCGGTAATTTTAAGCCCCTTCGCGGCGATACTGTAATGTCGCCGCGAAGGGACTTAAAATCCCTTCCCGACCTGCTCCTACCCCGCCCACACCCCCCCGGCGGCAGCGGCGACCACCCGCTGCGCCCGCCGCTTCCCGCAGCCCCTCCCAACCCTTCCCCGTTCGCGGCAATCTCGGAACGGGAGGCTAGGAGGGGCTGCCGGGAAGGGGCCGCAGCAGGTGGTCGCGACCACCCGCCGCGCACCCCCTCCCCGCAACCCCCAAGCCCCCGCCCCGGCCGCTCCCGGGGAGGGGACGGGAGGGAGCCGCTGGGGGGTGGAGGCTCCTCCCAGCGGGGCCCTGAGAAGGGCCTTTTGGGGCTTAGGGGGTCCCGCAGCTCGAACCGGGACCCCCTCCCCGGCCCTTACAAGGGCCCTTGCGGCACTGACAAGTGCCTTTGGCGGGGGTCCCGCAGCTGAAACCGGGACCCCCAGTGCGGCTCTTAAAAGAGCCCTTGGGCGACGTCTTCTTTCTCCAGTCCCAGCTCCTCTTTATATAGGTTTGCAGAAATCCATAATCCGTTCTGATTGGTCAATTTTTTAATACTTGCTTTACATTAACCAATCAATTTCTGGAAAGTTCTGAAATCTGATTGGTTAATGTAAAGCAAGTATTAAAAATTGACCAATCAGAAACGGATTAGGATTTCTGAAAACCTATATAAAGAGGAGCTTTCCGCCGAGGAACCAGATGCCATCGCAGTAGATGGCTGAAGAAGAAGAAAGAGGCTGGCAACATCGCTCCGTGAGGCCGGCGGTGCCAGCGGGCTCACTGGCGGCCGCAGTGAGTCTGCCTGGCATCGGCGACCTGAGTGGGGTTGTGGTCGCCAGCCCGAAGACGTCGCCCAAGGGTCTTTTAAGAGCCGCACTGGGGGTCCCGGTTCGAGCTGCGGGACCCCTGCCAAAGGCACTTATTAGTGCCGCAAGGGCACTTGTAAGTGCCGCAAGGGCCCTTACAAGGGCCGGGGAGGGGGTCCTGTTTCGACTGCGGGACCCCTAACCCCAAAGGGCTCTTATAAGAGCCGCAAGGGCACTTGTCAGTGCCGCAAGGGCCCTTATAAGGGCCGGGAGGGGGGTCCCGGTTCGAGCTGCGGACCCCTTAACCCCAAAAGGCTCTTGTCAGAGCCGCAAGGGCACTTGTAAGTGCCGCAAGGGCCCTTATAAGGGCCGGGGAGGGGGGTCCCATTTCGAGCTGGCGGACCCCCTAAGCCCCAAAAGGCCCTTCTCAGGGCCCCGCTGGAGGGAGCCTCCACCCCCCCACGGCTCCCTCCCGTCCCCTCCCGAGCGCCGGGGCGGGTGGCTTGGAGGGGCTGCCGGGGAGGGGGTGCGCGGCGGGTGGTCGCGACCACCTGCGCCCCTTCCCGGCAGCCCCTCCTAGCCTCCCGTTCCGAGATTGCCGCGAACGGGGAACGGGTTGGGAGGGGCTGCTGGGAAGTGGCGCGGCGGCGGGTGGTCGCCGCTGCCGCCGCGGGGGGTGTGGGCGGGGTGGGCGTGTCTCCCGGGGCGGGTGCGACCACCCGCCGCGGGTTGCCTGCCCATCCCCGCCGCGGGAGGTTAGTATCGGCTGACTTCGCCTCCTTCAAGGTGGCGAAGTAAAACAGCCGATACTAGCCGAGCGAAACCAGTACCGCCGCTTTATAAATAGAAGCGGCGGTAACAGGTAAGTATCGGCGCGAAGGTTAACGCTTCGTTAACTTTTCGCGGCCGTTTTCGGCCTTTATAAATCGCGTAAACGCGATTTATGCGTTAATGACCGCGAAAACGGCCGCGAAAAGTTACGAACCTTTATAAATATGCCCCCTTGTAACATTCTGTTCAAGTTTTATATTAAAAGGGTTTTTAGGAGCATTCCTTTTATATAACTCACAGGGCTGACAGCATTAAATATGATTCGGAGAAATTATAATTTAAAGGGCAAGTCCAGCCCCAAAATGAAAACTTACATAAAGGTAAATCAACCCCCACAACCCTAAACGGTAATAAATTTGAATTAATTTGATTGTGAAGGTTTTATAAGTCTAACCTGAAATCCTGCACAATGTCCTGTTTCCCCTGTTTCTGCTTCCTGGTTCTTCCAGTTAGCAACTGTCTGTTATGAATTTGACAGTTGACATCACAGCCAATGACTGAATGTTAATCCCTTGTCTGCCTCTTCTGAGCATGCACAGGCTCAGTACAGGTTTCTAAATTGCTCAGTTTCCATGAGGCATCCAGAAGCATAGCTGGCATACAGTAATGAATTCATAGGACAAACTATGATATATCGACATATTTTAAAGAGGCCATTCTTTCTAAAAGATGTTCTTATGAGGGTGGAGTTGTCCTTTAATAAAATAATTTTCATTTTCTTAGAATTCTTTGTAGATGCAAAATTCTATGTAGGTGCAAAATTTTTTGTTGTTGATCCTAATTTTAGGCTGTATTGGTCATTGTTTTTATCTGTTTAATATATGAGCATACGTTTTTTATATGAGCATACGTTCATATCATGTATGTACAGTTTCATTGGGAGGGTGTCTCTTAAAGGGTATCTCCACCTGAAAAATAAAGTATGTTTTTTTTTCAGTTTAATTGAAGAACAGGAGGAAAAGGAGCTATGTCTTGCCTTCCATTCTTTAATCAAGCAATCAGGAAAAAGGAGGAAAGTTAGAGAAATTACCTGTGATCCAGGAAACAAGAGGAAAGTTGGAGAACCTATCTACGTATGCTCTGCTCCGCTGTTCCTCTGACAGGTCACGACGGACCTTTGCCATGAATGCGTATGCGCGTACATTGCAAAGGCACGTCAGGAACTGTCACAGTAACATCAGAGGAGAGCATGTGTGGGAGGTAAGACATAGCTCCTGTTCTTCATTAAAAACTGGAAAAAAAACAATATATTTTAGGTGGAGATACCCTTTAAGTTGGCCATATACATGCAACTTTTGGAATCTGCTGCAAATTTACATTGATTAAATTGCAAAAACGTTCTAACTAATGTAACTCTTACACTCTAGAGAATAATTTGTGCAATTTTAATCAGCTCCCTTAATTTTGGAAGTAATACAATAATTAGCAGATCCTCTTGGATTTGCTATTTAGCAATTATGTGTACAGTCAGTGTTACTATCCATTGTGGATGAACAGAATATGATATAGATATTACAAGCTAATATAATAGTTATGATAATATTCTTAAAATATAAATAACTAGTGCAATTTGTCTTTCAGATGCCTATACTACATCAGAAGTGACATATGTGTGGACACATAATGCAACAGAGTCTGTAGTGGTTGCACCAGATGGATCAAGATTAAATCAGTATGTCCTTTTAGGGCATTTAGTTGGAAAAGAAACCATTAAATCCAGCACGGGTTAGTAGATATATTATTATTATTATTGTTATTATTATTTTTGTTGTTATTATTATTGTTATGTTCTAAAGTTAGTTCTTTTATTGTGTATGAAAATGGAAGAATTGGACAACAGAATTCCCCAAGAACATATTGCTAGATATATTGCAACTTGTGATGAGTCCCGGGTTTTAAAGTTAATGAGTCCCTTGTGATGAGTCGAGATGTCCGAACTTCACAAAATCCGGTCTGCTCGAGGAACCTGCGAATTTTCGAAAAAATTCGAAAATCCGCAAGTGGACCCATTAAAACCCACTAAATCCGCAAGTGGACCCACTAAAACGAAAAAATCCTCGAAAATAGGAGAAATCCTCGTAATTTCGAAAATTTTCGAAAATACGGGTTCCATGTATTTTCAAAAATACGAGAAATCCTCGTAATTTTGAAAATTTCCGAAAATACGTATTTTCATGCATTTTCGAAAAAAGTTAAATCCTTGTAATTTCGAAAATTTTAGAAAACGCGGTTCGGAAAATCCGCCGCGGATTCGTGTTCGGATCCGCGAATGGGCCATCACTAGTGATGAGTCCCTGGTTTTGATTCGATACTGTCAGTTTAGAAAATCCACAGATCCGTTGGAATTTTTGGAACTTAGGATCAAAAATTAGATAAATTGTGTTAGAATACAGAAAGTTTAAAATGAATATTTAAAAATTGCATTTTCAGTTGGAATTGGAATTTTAGAACATCATTAAGTTCCTTGGAACAGAACTTGGCAGTTCCTAATTGCAAAAAATTGATAGGCTGGGTACACATGGAGGAACTATTGGTCCCGACCGAGTGCTCGGGGCAAATATCTGTCGGTTGCAGCAAATTCGGCCCACAAGGAACCTCACGATCGATCGGGATTTTTGACACGTCCGTTAAGACGATACAGACGAATGAGGTTGGTCGCGGCCAGCCGCCCCACACCAGAAGATATTTTCGTCCGACTGACCGAAAGTGCCGTGAATCAGTCGGTTGGCTGAAAATATTTTCTGGTGTGTACCCAGCCTTAGATTTCAAAAATATCCCACAATCTCATGAATCCCCTTTCCCCCAAAAAATATTGGTAACTTTCACTGAAACGTTATAAAATCCTCCCGATTACATGATTTTAAAGCTTTGTGGTTGAATCACAATGATTTACCCATAAGTATATTGTACTGATTTTATTTTGGCTACTAAACAGTAGAGATGTAATGTGGGTTGGAATAAAACCCAGTTTCGAATCGAATCTGAACTATCTATGTATTTGTTCCTCTTGTATGACTTTATTGTATTTTGTTATTGTATAGCTCTGTGTCCCAAAGTAGCGCTTTACCTGCTGCGTCCATTTTCTCCATGTTTTTTTTTTTTTTAATAAGGGAGAAGGGTTCAGGATTTTCAACTAATATATGGCCTGCATTAGTAAGAAAGGATAGATCACTTTAATATAGGTCAAATGTGTTTTCACACAAAAATGAAAACATTTAATCAACACAAAAATATCTTTTTAAAATATTCCTAAAATGTCAAGTGTATGATTTATTTATCTAAGTGTGTTGCTCAAGGCTTCATTTTTCTAAACAGGGACACGAATTCAATATAGAATCATAAGAACTGTATCTAACCGTGGACAGAAAGCAGATAACATCAGCTGTGGGAGTTACAAAAGAAGTCACCGGGATGCTAAATGCGATAAATTGAAATTCCAAAATGTTAATAAAAGGAAAATGTAAAAGATTTTTTTTGATGATTATATTCATCTTTATATTTATCTGCCAGGTGAATACACAGTAATGACAACACATTTTCATTTGAAAAGAAAAATTGGTTATTTTGTGATTCAGACATATCTTCCCTGCATCATGACGGTTATTTTGTCCCAGGTGTCATTCTGGTTGAACAGAGAGTCTGTACCTGCCAGAACAGTTTTTGGTAAGTAAAGTAGTAAGTACAAATCTTTGTATCAGTGGGACTCCAGTTATCTCCATCTTTCTGCAATAACAATGATTACAGAAATATCTGTCTCGTAAAATGTCTGCTTTCCATTTCTTCCAAAATGCTCCTTTTACAGTGAGAATGTAGTTTGTAGTTACAATAAAGAATCCCTTTTATGTCACAAGATTTTTATAAAAATCTAAATTTTAGATTATTATAGCAAAAGTATTCATTTTGTACACATTGTATTGAATTACGTAGAAAGTTCCTTTCAATGAGACATTTATGTTTCCACTACTGTAGATATAGAGAGATTGATAGAGTGAGTGAGTTCATGGTTTGCATCACTTTCTTTAAGCTGGATACACACTGTAAATATCTTTAAAAGATTCTGTCTATCTGTCCCGAGTGTTCTCCCTTTATAACATATAGGGAGAACGTTCGGGACTGGAACTTTTTCTGGTAGCTCTGAGCGATCCCTAGGCCAGCGGTGAACTTTGGTGGTGAACTTAGGCCTCAGGAATACTCGCAACTGTGGTACACACATTAATGATAAAGGGAAGATTCCATGGGATCCGATAGAATCATCCCTTTATCGTTGAATTGTGTACTTAGCATTAAACTAATATTTATAGTATTTACACACCTCGGCACACCAGACTTGAAAAAATTAAGAGCTTTTTGTGGTATTTCGGTACATGTTGGTACCTTCCTCAGACAAACATGATACAAAGTGATACAGGCTAGGAACTCACAAGCAGATATTTCAAGCCGACTGACTGATATTTTGATTAGTTGACCTGAAATATGGGCAGTAATTTTCCTGGTGTGGTCAAACGTGTTGGGTGTTTTTTCGTCCGAATGGGAAAAAGGATGATCCAGCATGTTGGTAAATCATGGTGAACTGTAGGGAGTGGCAACTTTCACCATGATCAATGCCATTTTGGCACGGCTGACAAGTTGATAGCAGATGTTGGCCAATCCCATGAAAACTACCATCAAAAATGTCCATCGTTCACTAGTGGCTTTCTGTTAAGGATGAAAACCCCCCTGGGGTTTTGGCGTCGAATTTCGACCTTTAAACTAAAATTCTGCACCGAAAACTCCAGGTTTTGATGGAAAATCCAGTACACCCCTACTGGACATCGCTTCTAGGGCTGATGTAATACGCATACGTATTCCGGATGTGTGTACAAGATGTTGGCATACTTCAACTGTAATACGGAATTCTGCGTATATATGTTGAAGTGTCCCTGCTCCCTCATATACGTGGGTAAGACAGAGGGCCCATTTAAGCGTAGATTTCAGTGTCACCGTAGTGACATTAAACTGGCAGTGGCTAAATCTGAGTCTGCTGCGCAAAAAAATGAT
Organism: Hymenochirus boettgeri; assembly: GCA_019447015.1. Classification (NCBI taxonomy): domain Eukaryota; kingdom Metazoa; phylum Chordata; class Amphibia; order Anura; family Pipidae; genus Hymenochirus; species Hymenochirus boettgeri. The sequence continues at coordinate 67,679,220 of CM033469.1, read as the reverse complement.
GATCCACCAGTTGCCAATCATTTTAGGTCAGTTAAACACCAGGTGTCCGATCTGCATGGGATGGTTATCGACCTTGTCCCACCATTACTACGCGGTGGTGACCATCGAAATGCCCTCCTGCGCAGAGAGGCATACTGGATTTTTACACTTGACGCAGTGCAGCCCACGAGACTGAACGTGAATTTGGGTTTATCATGTTTTCTGCCCAAGAGATAATTTGTTTTGTATGCATTATCGGGTTGTTATGATATTTTCTTAGTGAGTAACATGTGTCCTTCTGTATATATTGTAACAGTCAATTTTTGCTTTTTTGAATGTGTTTTGAATAGCTACCTCTTGGTGGCACTATAGGCATTGTCTCTAGCCTATTTAAGGATCCGCCCTTATTTTAAATTTTGTATGTGTCTGATGAAGGTGCATGGGCACCAAAACTTTACGTGGTGTTTCTTGATGTATCAATAAACACTGTTGCATCAAGTCTAGTGTGCACAGTTTTCTATTGATGTAATAGAAGGTACAGAAGACTGCCATTGTTATTTGCAGCAACCAACCAGATGTTAGCTTCTTACTAAGTTACTGCAGTTAGATATCATCTGATTATTTGCTGCAGATTAATAGCAGAGATAAACTTTTGCACCTTTGATTGCATCAGCCCCTTTGGTCAAGATTTCAAGCTAATTTCTTATTACCTTATCTGATCTGATTATTTGTGATCACTTAAAAGGATTTCCCTTTTCATTTGGAAATTATACTTAATACTTTATTTAAGAAGAATTTACCCACTGACCCAATTTTTTTTGACAAGTCCTGATGGGATTTTTCTTTATCTCTGACCCAGTTTCCCTGTAATTTGAAATCGCTAAAGCTGTATGCATCAGAAGGCAAATAAAACATTGCAGAGATATTGTATTTGATGCATACCTGCTTTCCTGCTTGAATTGATAAAGTGCATTATTTTATAAAAAGTGCAGTCTACCCTGAGTTCCTAAAATATATCTGCAGACATTTGGAAATATCAGATATCCTTAAATTGGTTTTTCGACGAGACGAGATTTACGTACAGTCACACACAATGGATTTGTGTGGGGAGATTTACCCGGAGGAATTGTGGCACTTGGTTAAGGTCCCTGTCTATATGTACTGTATGTAGTGTAATTGAATGTGTGTGAGTGAACAACCATGACAAGGGGGAAATGAAGTGGTGACTGGATTAATGGACTTTACATTATAGGTTTTACTTAATTTGTATTTTAGGATTTTGCTTTGTTTAAAATCTATGGCCTGTGGACTCGTTCTTTTATATGGTCTCGAAACTCATTGGTGACTTCTAAAATCGTTAGAATTTATAATGGGGGGCACATTATTCACTATATTATGCACCCTCATGCACAGTTAATGAGAACTTTAGATAGTGACCATTGCCTTGTTTTGTAACCTTTCTTTCAGTAGAGCTCTTACAACAAGAAAGCATGGGAATGTATTATTTATAAAGCAAAAGGGTTAAATGCAGATTTTACAACAAATGTTAAGCAGTAGGATACAAAGAATTATCATGCTGGAAGGGTCATCAATATTACTAATAACTATTATATGGGCAGGGGCATAAAAAACAAGTCCAAGAGTAAGAGAATGTCCAATAATAGGAAGATTATAAAGGTAGGTGAACAAAGTACCCCATAGAATCCATTTACTATCACCTTTAACATGCAAAGAAAGAGTAAAAAACGGAATCATACCTAGGCACAGTAGTAAGAAGTATAGCTACATGTAGTAGAGAGGTTTAACCAAGTAAAGATCCCACTGCAAATCACTATTTTTAGCATGAGTTACTTATCTGCACTATGAAGACATTGTTTGGTTGAATAACTGTATTAATATGCCACACCTATACATAAATAGAAACATCACAATTAGGGATTTTTGAATTGGGAATAAAAGCTTTAAAGGGTAAGTTCAGTGCAAAACCATTGTTCTAGTGGAAATTTTTAAAAAGACAGTGGACTTAAATTTATCTGTATCATGTGAAAGGGAAGTGGTAAAAGCCAATAAGTAAAGAATACATTACCTAATGGCATTGGTTGAGTAGGAGAAAATATCAGATGGATGAACTAAAATGTGTGTGGAATTCACAGCTGGATTAAAATGTATACAGAATATGGTGCTAAAATGTGTAATTTATCTGTCACCTCTTTATGGAATATGGATGCACATTATTGCTGCAATACTTACTTTTTATCATCATGTCTTGCAATTATGATGTTACATACAGTACATCATTTCTCATCACTTAGCAACAGAGAATCTTTATATAGAACCTAGAAAAGTAAATGATGTTAAAAGAGAAAACCATTAGGATTGAGAAAGAAAAACTGGAGTGAAAGAGGATTTAAAAGCATCATTATATAGGACTGAGGCTTTTTGTTTAGTTAAATGAAAGCAAAAAGGGCAGAGTAGTGTAAAAATAAAGACAAGATCATTAACAATATGTAAGTGTCAAAACAGAAAATGTTTTAGTTGGGTTATGGTTTACTTATTGCAGGGTTTAGTAATACAGAACCTATTCAAAATTATTTCTGTCCTACAGACTGTCCATTTTGTTTGTACCATTAGAGAAAGGGACATTATGGGGATGTGAAATAAAAGGGTAACACAGGGGTACTCGATTAATTACATTAGGTTAATTAAGAACAGTTATATCCCCACTGTAATGTATTTTGAGTTAGTTTCCTGAAATCCACTAATGTGGGAATACCATGGTATGTTCGTACTAATCCTATCTACTGGATTTTTTTGGGGGGGTGTTTCATTGGTCATTGCTTTATTTAAAACAGCAAAAGCAAATTCAAAAGGGTGGCAGTAGGTATGGGTGAATTTCTTGATAATAATAATTTTGCTTCTGTAATTTCTATATCATGAGACAGATGAATAGATGGAGAAGACAACGCATCCCGTTATGTAACGAAGGATTTGGTTTGTACAAGAGAGTTTAGCACTGACAGATCTAAATTTCATTTAGAAATAGCAAAAAACAAAAAACAAGTAAAACAACAAAATCTCTACCTTATTCCCAAAGGGTTTCAAGCTAGGTGCCACGGCTGTAGAGGATGGATCCGGATGGTGGGAGGGAAAGGGGGAAAAGGGCTGTCCTGCACATGTCACAGTAATTGTTGAGGTTAGGGAAGCAGCTGGCACCGAATGACTGGCTGACAGCTCCTACACTTCACTTTCCTGGACTTTGAAAAGGCAGAAAAACTGCTGGAGAACCATAAGGAGCAGAGATGGAAGGTATTTTTTCAAACTACAAAGTGGGTCCAGTCTAGGGATGGCATAGAACTCGAACCCGAGTTCGAGCCAAACTGTTCGAGTTCGAACGGACCCGGACTTCTCGAACTATCTCGGACGCGGACTTTCGATATTTCCAGGACTTTCGATGATTTATCGAATGTTCGAACATTCGAGTATCGAATCCGTGAGTAAAATGTACATGGTATCTAGGCGCGAACATCGAATCTGCAAGTAAAGTCTCCATTACAGCCTATCCGCGAGTATCGAATCTGCGAGTAAAATGTCCATGTTACCTCGAACGTTCGAACGCGAAAGCTCGAAAGTAGCGCGCGTGAGAGTAAATCGATTTTACTTAAGTCCTGGATATTGGAACATGCTCCCCAGACCATTTTCCAGGTCCCACAGCCATTTACATTAAGTTACCATTAATATTTTAGTTGTATTTGACTCGAACTTTTCGAACTATTTGCCTCCCATAGACTTTAATGGGTCCGTTTTCGAACTTTCGAACTTTTACAATAGTTCGAAAGTTCGAAAACGGACCGAACTTTCAATAGTTCGACCATCTCTAGTCCAGTCTGGGTTAAATTTTAGTTTTGGGGTGGACATGCCCTTTAAGGAATTATTAGTGATAAATGGTAACAAATGTGCCCCAGTTTTCATGCAGCGCAAAATGTTTGAACCTAAAACTATATAAGGCCATGTTTGCCAACCAAAAAACATATTCACACAGAATTAAAAAATGTAATGTTATCAGTTATTTCCATCTTGCCATCCAAAGTTTATTTTATTAGAGCTGAGTAAAATGATCTAGGCTCCTTACCCTTTCAGTAGTTGTAATACCATGCCCCTTTACTATATTTGGATTAGACTGCACCAACAAAGTATTACTAAGTGGGCTAGGTGACAGTCCTTTTATCTTACAGTATCATGCAATGAAAATGGAAAAACAAATCTCATACAGTCCCTAGAGGTACCAAAATAAACTGATTGTACAGAATGTTATCCTATTATGCATGATAAAAATCTCTTTATTGTGTGTTCCATTTAGCCTGCTCATTACAAATCAGCCGTATTTTCTCTTTTAGAGGCTGTTTAATTATGCCAGGAGAATTTAAAAATGCATTCTAACCCACAGAAATCTCTCATGCCCATAATGAGATGATTGTTTTATATTCATCGTTTATTATTTTATTGGAGCAAATAGAAGTGTGACAAGTCAGTTGGGCAATAATATTGCTAGCTGCATGTGCCTCTTCAATTTCTGTTCTAATTCAAAAAAACAAAACACCCAAAACTTTCTTTTATTTACAAACTACAAGCTTAACCTTGGCCAAAACCTTAATCAAGAGACGTTTTGGAATAAAGATCAGCACATATTAAATAATTCCATTTTTATTAGTGAACAAAAATAATAGAATACTAAAATAATAAAAAATGCTAGAATTAAAAGCAAGTGAGATAATTATGATTTATAGATGCATATGAAATAATATATATGCATATTAAGCAGTTAAAGAGGGAATTTTATTTTATTCATTATGCAGATTAAAACACCAAGGTAGCAAAGCACATTAGCGAAGCACTGTAGTCCCAAACTTGATTTTGAGGCATAAATAACAGTTTTGTTAACAACATTTTGACAGATTAAGCTATGGGCGCAATTTTGACACAACACTGTAAAAATTTTGCCCTTCGAAACACATTTATGATACCATGGGATTTTGACTTTAGTGGAATTTAGTTTCAACTGTCAAAACTTTGATGCTTAAACGGAAAGTTCAGTGCAAATATATATGCTTTTCAGGAAAAATAGCAGTATTTTTTCATCCCAATGACCTTAATCTGCCAATTCAGCATTTTGTCTGTGTATAAATAAATGGAACCGTTTGCAGGACCCCTAATAGAGACCATTATGGTCTTGCCCTTGACCCAGCTCCTGGGTTGATTCAGTTGCTCAGTAGAGATCTGAGCATTTTTGACCCATCCAACAGTCAATCAGTAGAAATTACTGTTAGAAACATTCCAAGAAAATGGTGCTTCCTGGGAAAAAGAAGGACCATTAGAACCTGAAATGTCAGCTCACTAATGTCAACAGTAGGGAAAAGCAAAGGGTATGAAATCAACTGATTTTTCAAAATGGAAGAGAATATGTAGAATAACTAAGAAGGCATTAAACAAACTAACTATTTAACAAATATTAAAAATTTCCACTGAACTGTCCCTTTAAATTTTTCTGTGTTCCGCAAACCAGGTTGTCAGGTTTGCGCATCCCTAGTTTAATTCATTAATTAAAGTAGCCAGTATAAACCGATAAAATAAAACTGGGCAATCGACCAAAAATGCATGTCCTTTAGAAGCAATAACCTGATTTATACAAACATTAACTTAGTTATCAAGGTTCAACGGACATGTAAAAAATTCAAAAAACAATAAGAAATAGCAGCTGTTCTCTTATTCGTATGAGGATGAATATACATGAATATATCATTTTCAAAAAAAAATTTAAAATTCTGTGTAGTTTGTTTTGCTCACTGCCTTATTTACGTGTATTGATTTATACATTACGTAAGTGTCCGTTCTGGTTACTCCTAAAACTACACCCATAAACTAATGGAACTGTTAGTAGAAATACATTCATTTTACCAGTTTATAGTTTTTTTTGTATGTACAAAAACATTTACTCGCATGGATTCTGGTCTCTCTGGAATTAGTAAAAGGAAAATCAGAAGTATTTAACTGTTTAGAACTAGGGATGCCACCGTCTGGGTTTCACATGGACAGTCTGGGTTTAGGGTCCTCATCCTGGCTGGCCGTGTTTGTGCTGGCCGGGAGATTTTTAAGATTTATTAAGTTGTGTGTGTGTGTGTGTGTGTGTGGGGGGGGGGAATCCTCTGACCTCGGCTAATCCACCTGGCCATTTTCTGCAGACTTTTCCATTGGGGAAGAGAGGTTGGTGTGCAGCAGAAGGCAATTGTCTCAATAAAGTTTAAACTATTTGAAGAAAAAAAAGGCCAATCATTTTACCTGAGTCTGATAGTGGTTGCTAAACATATTACCAGTGTGTGCCCCTGCCAACCATGTTCCTGCCAGAATGCCAAGCAAAGTACCAATGCCTGGGTCAACCATGTTACCAGTGCCAGTATCTGTGTGCCAACTGTGTTATTGTCAGGCTGCCAAGCATAGTACCAATACCTGTGCCAACCATGTAATCAGTTCCTGTGCAACCATGTTACCAATGTCAGGATCCCAAGCATAGTACCAGTATCTGTGTGTCAAGCATGTTACCAGTGTCAGGTTGCCAAGCTTAGTACCAATGCCCGTGACAACCATGTTATCAGTGTCTGTGCCAACCATGTTACCAGTGCAATAACCAGTGTTATTTATGCCAGGCTGCCAAGCATAGTATCAGTGTCTGTGTGCCAAGCATGTTACCAATGAAAGGTTGCCAAGCATACTACCAGTGTCTGTGTGCCAAGTATGTTACCAGTATAGTATAGTATTTGAGGTTGAATAAAGACATACGTCCATCCAGTCCAACCCATCTAGCAATATCCTCATTTCCTGCCTAACTGTTGATCCAGAGGAAGGCAAAAAACCCCCACCAAATTTATGAAGGGGGAAAAAATTCCTTCCTGACTCCAAGTGGCAATCGGAAATTTCCCTGGATCAACTCTACTTTATGTATCAATACCAGTAACTTGCAACATTCCTTGTTTGCAGAAACTCATCCAGCTTTTTTTTGAAACTGACCAATGAACCTGCCATTACAACGTCCACTGGAAGACAGTTCCATAGCCTTACCGTTCTCACAGTGAAAAACCCTTTCCGAGCTTGAAGCCTAAACCTTTTTTCTTCAAGTCTTAAGGGATGTCCTCGTGTCCTTTGACATGTTCTCTTGGTGAACAATGCCCCAGATAGTTTATTGTATGGCCCGTTAATGTATTTATACACAGTAATCATATCCCCACGCAAGCGCCTTTTCTCCAGCGTACATAATTGTAACTTTTCCAGTCTCTCTTCATATTCAAGCTCCCCCAATCCCCTTATTAATTTAGTTGCCCTTCTCTGAACCCTTTCCATTTCAAAGATGTCCTTTTTGTACACAGGATTCCAAAATTGCACTGCATATTCCAAATGAGGCCTTACCAATGCTTTGTAAAGAGGGAGAATTACATTTTCCTCCCTTGAATCCATACCTCGCTTTATACAAGACAATACCATGCTGGCTCTGGCTGTTGCCGCCTGGCACTGCTTGCTACCTTTAAGTTTGTTATCCACCAAAACTCCAAGATCCCTTTCCAACAGGGATTCACTTAACACAGAGCCATTTATAGTATAAGTAGCACAAGTATTTTTAAGTCCAAAATGCATCACCTTACATTTATCAACATTGAATTTCATCTGCCACTTAGCAGCCCAATGTGATAATCTATCTAGATCCCCTTGCAACGATTGCACATCCTCTGAAGTTTTTAATGGTCGACAAAGTTTTGTGTCGTCAGCAAACACAGAAACCTTGCTGACAATACCCACTTCCAAATCATTAATAAATAGATTAAATAGAAGCGGCCCCAACACAGAACCCTGTGGCACCCCACTTAGCACTTTAGTCCATAATGATGAAGCCCCATTAACAACTACTCTCTGCATCCTATTCTTTAACCAATTTTCTATCCATGTACAAATGTGACTCCCCAGACCAACAGACCTTAGCTTATTCATTAGTCGCCTATGGGGGACTGTATCAAAAGCCTTTGCAAAATCCAAGTAAACTACATCTACTGCTATACCAGAGTCTAAATTTCTACTTACTTCCTCATAAAAGCCAAGCAAGTTAGTTTGACAAGATCTATTCCTCCTAAATCCATGCTGGTTACTACTTATAATGTCAGTCCTTGAAACATACTCTAGAACATGATCCCTTATTAAACTTTCCAGGATCTTCCCCACCACTGAAGTTAAACTTACAGGCCTGTAATTACCCGGCTGTGAACGACTACCCTTTTTGAATATTGGAATAACATCAGCCTTTTTCCAATCCAGAGGCACACCACCGGACATGAGGGAATCAGCAAAAATTAGAAACAATGGCCTAGATAAAACTGAACTTAGCTCCCTAAGTACCCTAGGATGTATTTTATCCGGTCCAGGAGATTTACTAATATTAACCTTATTTAGTTCTTTCTGTACCATATCCTCGGTTAACCAAAGTGAACTTGAATCTTGTATACCTTTATTGCTACTATACTCTATGATATCTGTACTTGGATCTTCTATAGTGTATACAGAGGAAAAAAAATTATTCAAGACATTTGCTTTATCGCCATCCTCCGTAACTAACTTATCCCCATTAATTAATGGTGCCACATTCTCAGTCCTCATCTTCTTACTATTAATATACTTAAAAAAATGTTTAGGCTTAGTGATGCTTTCTTCAGCTATCCTAACTTCATTATTAATTTTAGCTAGTTTGATTGCTTTCTTACACTCCTTGTTACAGTTTTTATACTCCCTAAAGGCCCTTTCCGTTCCCTCGGCCTTAAAGGTTTTAAATGCCTTTTTCTTCCTTACCATTTGCCTCTTTACATCAGAATTCAGCCACATGGGCGCGGATTTATTTTTTTTACATTTATTTCCCAAGGGTATAAATTTAGATGTGAACTGGCTTAAAATCCCCTTGAACACAGTCCACTTCTGTTCAGTACCTTTACCTGATAATACATTATCCCAGTTGACATTCTGAAGAGCTGCTTTTAACCTGGGAAAATTTGCTTTCCTGAAATTAAATGTCTTTGTTAACCCAGCACACTTTTCCTTTCGATAACAAAGTCCAAATGCCACTATTTCATGGTCACTATTCCCTAAGCCTCCAGTTACCTTTATATCTATAATGCGCTCCACAATGTTAGATATTACCAGATCCAACAGAGCTCCTTTTCTAGTAGGAACCTCAACCACCTGTGAGAGAAAATTATCCTGCAGCAAATTCAGGAACTCATCGCCTTTTTCTGTGATGGCAGTTCCACCACACCAATCAATGTCAGGGTAATTGAAGTCCCCCATAATGAGCACACTCCCCAAACTTGCAGCCCTTGCCAACTGCATATGAAGTTGACTCACCTCCTCTCTGCTAGCATTTGGCGGCTTATAGCAGACACCAACAATGACATTACCCCCTTTCCTGTTGCCTAATTCCACCCATATTGCCTCCACTTTATCATCCATATCACCAGTTATCTCTTCTTTTAAATTTGGCTTCAATTCTTTTTTAACATATACACATACTCCTCCCCCTTTCCTTTTTTTTCTGTCCTGCCTAAACAAGGCATATCCTTCTATATTTACAGCCCAGTCGTGAGAACTGTTCAACCACGTTTCTGCTATACCTATTACATCATACTTTTCATTCAATGCCATCATTTCCAATTCACCCATTTTGTCAGCCAGGCTTCTCGCATTTGCAAACATACATTTTAGATTATGATCCTGTAATTTATTCGTACACTTTGATACACATTCCTCCCTATCCCCTATGCTAGCCCCACCCCCCTTTCCACCCACCACTGGCCTATCTACACCCTGCTTTCCTCCTGGACAATCTATCCCAGTGAGACTGCTAATACCCTCCCCCCCCAAACCTAGTTTAAAATCTCCTCCAACCCTCTAGCCATCTTCTCCCCTAAAACAGCTGCACCACCATCAGTGAGGTGCAACCCATCCCTACTAAAGAGCCTGTAGCCGAGAGCAAAGTCTGCCCAGTTCTCAATAAACCCAAACCCTTCTTCCTTACACCACTCTCTTAGCCACGCATTAATGCTCCTAAGCTCCCGCTGTCTCCCTGGCTTAGCACGTGGCTGCGGTAGTATTTCTGAAAACACTACCCTGGAGGTCCTTGCTTTTATCTTGGCCCCTAGTTCTCGGAAATCATGTTTAAGGACCTCACCTCCACCTCTAACTTTGTCATTGGCACCAATGTGAACCAAGACCGCCGGGTCACACCCGGCCCCACCCAATAATCTGTCTACACGATCAACCACATGCCGAACCCTAGCACCAGGCAGGCAACACACAGTTCGGCATGTAGGGTCTTGGCTGCAGATTACCCTATCTACCTTCCTTATAATGGAGTCCCCTACCACTACCACCTGCCTTGCATTCCTGACCCTTCGTTCCTCCTCCCTTGTATCAGAGATGGCAGTCCCCTGGGTGCTCAAGGGACTAGCCCCCTCCATACATGCTAATTCCGAGGTGTCCTCCTCCACTTCATTACCTAAGGCGGCAAATCTGTTGGGATGGGCAATCTGGGAAGAAGCCCCCCTACTCTTCCGTCCCCCACTTCCCCTAGTAACCCTAACAAAACTACCTCCTTCCTCATCCTTTCTTGTCCCTCTTCCACCCACCTCTATACTGGCCCCAGCCAGTGCCTGCTGACCCCCCAGTTCTGCCAATCCCCGCAATGCTGCAAGCTGCCCCCTTAGACTCTCCACCTCAGCTTCCAAACGGGCAACCCACTCACACCTGACACAGACATAGGTTCCCCGGAACGTCTGCTCCAGATTCCTATACATGTGGCACGATGCACATTGCATGGTACTGACAAAACTGTCCCTTCTAATACACCACACCAACACAGTGACGCACAAACCTTGTTTAATTGCCCTTCTTGTTTCAATGTCCTTCTTTTTTTATGTCCTTGAGAGCAAGGTCCTTAAGAGAAAGGGACTCTCACAAGTTCGTTACACTCACAGGAAACTTCCTTTTGTTAGGTCCAAACCACAGGCCCAACACTGTGAATCCTATTTAACTAATAGGCCCCAACCCCCACACCAATTAGTGCAAGAGCCAGAAAGAGAGGGGAAAAAAAAACCAAACACTTATTAACCCTTTTACAGCCTGTTTGTGATTACAACAGGTACAATACTAGAATATAGAAGTCCAGCACACCCCTTTAACTGGAAGAAGAAAGATTAGTCTGCTTACTGCACACTCAATCCTGCACACAGTTTTTAACAGTACAAACAATCCTTATTTTCAAACTGTCAAACAATCCTTGTTTTCAAACTTTCACACACACCATACAACCATCAAATGATTAAGTGTCCTTCTTTTTTTATGTCCTTGAGAGCAAGGTCCTTAAGAGAAAGGGACACTCACAAGTTCGTTACACTCACAGGAAACTTCCTTTTGTTAGGTCCAAAAAAAACGATTGCCAGGATGTGTCTGTCTGTCCAGTGCCAGGATGTGTCTGTCTATCTCTCTGTGTCCGTCCCTCCCTTTGTTTCTCTCTGTGTCTGTATGTCTATCAGTTTGTACGTCTCTCTGCATCTATCTGTCTAACAGTATGTGTGTTAGTGTATATATGTGTGTTAAAAGGGAATCTGTAGTCTAAAAATGTACTTTCAAAATCAATTAAGATTTTAAAAGGCATTTCCACCACCCGAAATAAAATTTTTTATTTAAACATTACCCATAGATTGTTATAATTTAAAATGATCCCAGGAGCTCCTATGTACCTGAACTTAATCCCTCACCGCATCTTTCTTCACTTCTTGGTCGTGGCCATCAGTGAGTGATTTACCGCATATATAAAAGCCAATCACTGACTGCCGTTACCAGTTAAGGCTCTTGCTGCTGCTCTAGAACGTAAACAGAAGGTTGCAGCAGCAGAGGATGCAGAATATGCCCCTGCTGGAAGACGGTTTCACTGTTCTCACTGTAAAGAAACCTTTCCTAACCTGAAAATGAAAATTCTTTTAATCTTAAATGATGTTCAGAAGTCCTCTGATATGACCTATTGGTGAACAATGCACCAGAAAATGTATTATATCATCCATTAATATATTTGTATAAAGTGATTATATCCCCCCCAACTCTTCTCCAATGTAAACAGCCCTAACTTGTTGTATCTGCTTGCATAGTCAAGCCCCTCCATTCCCCTTATTATTTTAGTTGCCCTTCTCTGAACTGCTTCCATTTCTAAGATGTCCCTTTTGTATATGGGATTCCAAAACTGCACTGCATATTCCAAATGAGGCCTTACCAGTGCCTTGTAAAGAGGGAGAATAATATTTTTCTCTCTTTAATCTATTCCCCTCTCTATACAAGACAATGAGGCATATTTATAAAGGTTTGTTAACCCTTTCGTCTCTGTTATCGCCGCCTTTTTGCCATATTAGGACATTTCGCTATTAATAATAATCCCTGGTGGATTTTCAAAATAGTATCAAATTGGTTAATACACACTTAACACCAATCTTTGTTATTTAAAAATAGCCTAACGTGGTGTTTTTTTCAGCATAAAATATGATAAATAGTGTAAAACTCAGGCAAATTTTCTCTTTTTAAATAATAGGATATGGTCTCTTTTTTATTAATAGGATTAATTATTTTTTAGTATTGATTTTCAGCAAACTGCAGCTAATTATCCAACCAGTTACATTAATACAGGAACATACCATAGTGCTGTGTAAGAAATATGGTATGAAAAAATGGCTAGGCCAAGACAGCACTCTTACCAGCAGAACTGATCTCAACCCAGAACAGGTGTATTCCTTACTGGACTTGTGCCTGAATACCACCTATTTCAAATACCGGGATTCGTTCTATAAGCAAAAACATAGATGTGCTATGGGATCTCCAGTTTCACCCATTGTGGCCAACCTTTACATGGAGGAGGTAGAAAAACAGGCGCTTAAAACCTTAAAGGGCATAGCACCCAGACACTGGTTCAGATATGTGGATGACACCTGGGTTAGAATCCACCAGAAGGAAGTCCAAGCCTTCACAGAACACATCAATGCGGTAGACCAAAACATCAAATTTACAAGGGAAGAGGTACAAAACAACAAACTGGCTTTCTTGGACTACTTGGTAGAAGTTAGGGAAAATGGTTAACAGAAAACCAGCACACACAGATCAGTATTTGATGTTTGACTCCCACCACCCTTTAGATCACAAGCTGGGTGTCTTCAGAACTCTGTAACAGAGCTGAGAACATCCCCACTAGCACAGAGGCGAAGGCTAAAGAAATGAAACATCTCAGAGGAGCCCTTAAAACCTGTGGATATCCAGACTGGGCCTTTGTAAAAAGAAGTAGAAGGAAAGAAAAGAACAGGTATACCGCCAGTGAAAGGGAAAGGCAAGACAGGAGAAAGAACATGGTCATCCCATATGTAGCAGGGGTCTCCGAGAAATTAAGAAGAATTTTCAATAAACACCGTATCCCTGTCTGCTTTAAACAACACACTGAGGCAGCAATTAGTACATCCGAAAGGCCCAATACCGAAACACAAGATATGCAACATCATATACGCAGTGCAGTGAAGAATGCTCTGATTTGTATGTGGGGGAGACCAAACAGCAACTGCATCAACGTATGGCCCAGCACAGAAGAGCCAATTCCTCGGGTCAGGACTCAGCTGTGTACCTGCATCTTAAGGATAAAGGACATACCTTTGATGATTGTAATGTGAACATATTGGCAAAGGAACATGACTGGTTCAAAAGAGGTGACAACAAGGCCATTTACGTGAAAATAAAGAAACCAAGCCTAAATAGAGGTGGGGGGGTTTGACACCAACTGTCTTCCATGTACAATGCTGTTTTGACACATTACCCTGTGCGTTCCTATAACACCCTTGCCACTATGCAATCACGCCCTTAACACCTGGCTGTGAGATATGCTAATTGGGATTTTCCAGGGTACATAATTGCCACAGATTCTTGTACAAGTCATTCTGAATTGAGAAAGCCAGTCGGATGACTAGCGAAATGTCTTCAAGAACTAAACTTCAAGTCCAGTTCATCTAATTGAATACAACAGATATTTCTGTGTTATCGTTTATAACCCCATTTGTCTCATCTTTTAGATTTGTCTTCAATTCTTGTTTAACATACATACTCCCCCTCCAGTCTTATTTTCTCTGGCATGTCTAAATAAGGAGTATGCTTCAATATTTATTGCCAAGTCATGTGAATCATTTAGCCATATTTCTGCTATACCAATCACATCATACCTTTCCTTTAAAGCTAAAAGTTCTAGTTCCCCCCAGAAAAGTCAGCTAAAAGCCTAAACCTCATCACCAACCCCTTAGCCACGCGTTAATACTCCTATGCTCCCAGCGTAGCGCATGGCTGCGTCCTTACTTTTAACTTTGCCCCTAACTCTCAGTAATTATTTTTAAGGTCCTTTGCTCCTCCTCTAACTTCATTATTGTCACCAACGTGAACCAAGAACGCCGGATCACGATTACCCCACGAATAATCTGTCTACACAATCCACCACACGTTGAACCATAGCACCAGGCAGACAACACACTGTTCGCCATGCAGGGTTTTGGCGACAGATTACCCTATCTACCTTTCTAGTAATGGAGTCCCCTACCACTACCACCTGCCTATCCTTCCTAGCCCCTAGTTCTCCCTCCCTTGTATTAGAGATAGCGGTCCCCTGGGTGCTCAATGGAATGGCTCGCTCCACTCATGCTACTTCTGAGCTGTCGTCCTCTGCATCTTCACCTAAAATGACAAATCTGTTGGGATCAACTAGCTGAGAAGAAGCAAGTCTTCCCTTCCGTCCCCTACTTCTCCTGGTGACCCTTACACATCTATCTTACTTTACCACCTTATCTTCCCCATTACCACTCTCCAGTTTACTGGCCCCTGCCAGTATCTGCATTTCCCCCAGGTTTGCCATACCCTGCAATGCTGCAAGTTTCCCCTTTAGATTCTGCACTGCAGATTCCAAATGGGCAACTCACTTACATCTGACACAAATAAAGGTCCCTTGGAACGGCTGCTCCAAGATCCCTTACATGTGGCAGGATGCACATTGCGTGGCCCCAACAAAACTGTCCACACTAAACAGCAATACACAAAAACATACACAGCAATATAAAACAGAAACCGCAATCTTGTTTAACCCTTTCTTGTTCTTAACGCTTTTGTTTCTTTACAAACACCTTAAAAACAGACAAACCCCTTTAAAACAGAAAACCCCTTTAAAAGAAAATCACTCAGAGTTCAGAAATCGCTCTTATATGTTTGGTTCAAAACCAAACACACTACAGTACTCAGGCAATTTAAACCAATTAGCTGCACCCTCATCCAATCTGAGTGGAAAATGGACAATAAACTATGTCTGGAAATATTGTGGCCATATTTGCTCTATAAAGTGTGTATGTGTGTGCCTGTTAAACGGTATGTGTTCAAATGTGTGCTTGTTTATGTGTGTGATAAAGTGTGTTTAAGGTGTGTGTGTAATGTGTGTCTGTATTAGTGCGTTATATGGGGAATAGTAATTTTAAGTTTATCTTATTGCTTGAATTTCATTAAATATACATATAATAGTGCTTGTGAAGGTTCTCATTCATCCAGGTCATGGTATATCTGTTGTATTCAATTAGATCAACTGAAGTTTAGTTCTTGAAGACGTTTTGCTAGTGATCCAACTGGCTTTCTCAATTCAGAGATTTGAATACAACAGATACCGTATATACTCAAGTATAAGTCGAGGTTTTCAGGCTGTATAGGGGGGCGGTTAGGAGTATGTAGTTATGGGGGTACTGCTGCTGTAAATAATGTTGTTTATGTGTGTATATTTGTGTCTGTGTGGTGTTAGGGGGTATAGAATTATGGATTTCTGAAATCAATACAGAATCAGGAGGATGGTAACTATTGTTAAATAGATTTTTTTTTATTGCTTTGAGGCTTTAGTTGTCCTTTAAATGGACATTAGAATTCCCATACAGTAATAGCCATACTGGATATGGTTATTACGCTATGGGACTACTACCTCGACTTATACTCGGATTGACTTATACTCGAGTATATACGGTATACATATAATAGTAATTGTAGTATAGACTGCTTTATGGCTTACTATTATATGTAATATCCTTAATATATTGAATGAAATATAAGTGAAAAAATAAACTTACAGGCAATGCTTTACACTCATGCTAATCGATGTTATACCAGTTAGTGTGGGGCTAACTCATTTGTGGTGGCTGAGCTGAGCGGGTAAGCAAAAATTTACCAGAGTAGCCACCACAAGAGATGTTATCAGCTTGCTAAAAGCTGGGGTTAAACATCCTGCAACGGTTAAAGAAAGAATGCACCAAGACATCACGGCGCCACTGCACCAATAAGCCAACAGTGGCTCTCGGTGCATACATTAATATACATCCACACCCATTTTAAGTCACACCCAATTCAAACCACGGACACCTATTGTGCGGCATTCTTTGCGCTCCACTAGTAATCCCTCCCCCATGTGTTTGTGTTTAATATAACAAAAAGGTGGCAACCCTATTTAGAACAAGGATGTGAGTTAAGACTACAGGTTAAGAACTTATGAGCCCTCATGTGTAATTTAGAAAGACCTTTGAAAAAGCTGAAATGTTTTCTTGAAGCTTTTGAAAGCGAAAAGAAAACCAATGGGATCGATCAAAATGAAATAAGACTTTAACAGCAACAATGTAAGTGAGTTCTTAAAACAAACAACAGAGAACATACACCCTAGAGTCCTATGACTTTCAATCTCTGAAAGAAAAATACTTATACTTAATATAGTATGTGTAAAGAACAAGGAAAAAGAACTAGAAGTTTCAGAAATTAGAATTCATTTTTTCACAATGTTTCACTGCAGTGTTGGGTTTTTTAGGAGTGATGTTCAGCTTGCTGCTCACTTGAAGGGCTAGCCAACTCCTAACACAGGAGAGCATGACTGATGTTCTGGTAATTTTTTTGATGTGGTTCCTTTATTACCATTAAGGTCCCACTGCACCATTCAGAAAAATAATACACAAACACAGGGTTTTTGCATTGAATCTATGCGTTTGTGTCTCACTTCTTCATTTGATTAAACTGAAATGCAAGTGGTAGGGACTGAAAAAAAAAGTGATAACATGAATTTTAAAAATGATTGAATTACAACATCCAAAGTAGAGCCAGGTCTCTGCCATTTCCTTTACTGTATAAACAGCCATCATTACAGTATGTATTGCTAGATGGACTAAGATTACAAAATGTGATCTAGCAATGAGGCCCAGCCCTTAAGCTGATTAAAAAAATTCATGATACAGCAGATTAATTATGAACAAGGAAATTGTGTAATTAACAGAAACTTTGTGTCGACGCTTGCCCTAAAATTTTAGTAAACAATAAAATTCACCCTGTAGATATGACTAAAATGGAATGAGCTCTACTGCATTATGTCTGCAACAATGTATAGTACTAACAGAAACATTCCTTTTCTTTTAGGTGTTACCACTGTATTAACAATGACAACTCTTAGTATCAGCGCAAGGAACTCCCTTCCTAAAGTAGCTTATGCAACAGCCATGGACTGGTTCATTGCCGTTTGCTATGCTTTTGTGTTCTCTGCTTTAATAGAGTTTGCTACTGTTAATTATTTTACCAAACGAGGATGGGCATGGGATGGAAAAAGTGTCGTCAATGACAAGGTAAGAGAGTAAATTTAGTTTTAAAACTGTTAACATCTCATTTTGATTGAAGGGTAATGTATCATATTGATAAGTAGGGTGATGGATTTATTTTATCTCAAACAAACAGTATATTTTGTGTTAGATTTAATTTTCTCCTAGACAAAAATCTTTATATTAAGTTTTGGTTGTAGAGGCAAGACCCTATTAAATAGCATACAAGTTGTGTATTTTTCACCGTAAGGAGAAGGTTTACCCTCACTGAGGTCTATGATGGAAACCTTCAACTCCTTGAAACTCTCTTGCACCCACCCTTGTGGTGCCTTGATCTTCAATTCAACAATTTAACACCAATGAGAGTTAAGAGTCTTTTAAGTTAGAACATTTGCGTTCTGGTGGGGATTTTGCTTTCTGAAAAATGGCGCAGTCTTCCTACATGCATTCAGGTTTTAAGAATCCTACAATGTTTGTTCTGAAAACAAAATGTAATTTTTCTTTCAACAGCTAAATGACCTGATTTGTTTGCAATTGTGAATTGACTTAATTTTGGTTTCCAGTAAATTGTTCTGCTTCTTAAATGCCCTTTATATATGTTAAAGTATTTTTTATCAAAATCATTGTGGCAAACTATGTGGGAAAATATAACTATACAAACTAAGTGCTGGAGGGAATTAGGTTTATAATGACAACGTGTCATGCTATTCACACTGTAAGCTACATTGATGACATGCAGTTGCTAAGAGATGGCATGAACATCCAAATTGCCTTTACTACAATTCATTTCGCATTTGATATTTCCTTGTTTTACTCTTGTGGTATGTTACAGCTATCATTCAACATCCATAACATTGCAATTCCATTAAATGACTCCATGCAACACAATAAATCATGGTTGGATATTGGCTCCTCCCTTCACAAGTTATGCTGCTAGAGGATTGCTTTGCTTTAATGTTAATTTGGAAAGTGGTCATTTTGTTCTCTGAGATCTGAGAGACTATTTTTATTCATGATATTCATTAAATATGTTATTATAATCAGTATTAGATAATTAACTACAGTACTTACACTGGCCTCTTCAGACTATCAACACTAGCTTGAATCATTCACTAGATCTGCATTTTTTCAAAATATTGAATGTTATTGACTTTAATACAGTTGTTGTTGATCCAGAGATTCTCCTTTTGCCAGTTGGAGTCAGGAAGTGTCATGCACACAAACAGGTAGTGAGGGTTGCCTTCATCTAGATCAACTGTAATACAGACTTTATGTGTAGGGAAAATAGTTGGAGGTGGAAAATGGAGATATGTCTGTATTTAAAGGAGAACTAATGTCTCCAGACAACATTGCCCCAATAGAGAGCACATTCACAAAGATACAAAAAACCTGTGTCTCACCTCTCCCTTTGCTGAGGATGCTGGATGATTTATAAAATTAACCTGTGGGTACTAGGGGTCAGCTCCCATAATTCATCTTATCTGGGAACTCCCAGCTAAATGTAAGCAGTACACTTTTCACTGGAAGCTGCAGCCTTGCTTCATGGAAGCTGACAGCCAATCATGTTTCTGCTCAGAGATCATCCATCCTTCTGGCACAGAACACAGGTTTCAGTGCAGTTTGTGTGTAAACACATTACAAATGCTCCTGTCCCTAACAATGATAAATTCCTTTTCATACAAAAAAAGCTTTTGTTTCATACAAAAAAAGTCTATTTCTTTGCTAGCATGTATGTAAAAAACAGAATATTAACATTTCAGGAAAAAATAAAAGTAAGTATTGGCAATTGAACCTGAAACCTTCTATACTGTGTCTTGCTAAAAAGAAAGCTTTCAACCTCTATGCCACAAGGGCTTCTAGGTGAAATATCAGTATATGTAGAATCTCTATCTTTTTCTAGAAACAAAAAGAAGGAAAGCCTGGGAAAAAGGAACCTGTGTCCCAATGGTCTGTTTGGATTTTTCCAAACCCAGCACTTGTGCCACCACTGCACAAGCAATAGATACAAGTACATTTCAGTGAATGTCAGTAAAATCAGTTGACTATTTTGTTTTGCTTCAGGAAGGCTTTCAGCAATTCACGATGGTTGGTAAATAAACTGAGCTGCTATATATAAAGTTTGTCAATATTCTAGAAACATGATGGAAACAAACAAACAAACAAACAAACAAAAAAGCAATAAATTCAGGCAGTAGACTATTTTGTATTGTTTCATATGTCTACTAGGGGATTTGAACTTGTGACTTTTTGGGCTGTATGTTTATAAAAACATGCCATTTACATGGTGCACCACCAGCAACTCAACAATGAATACAGGTGCATTTAGTATCTGTTGTATTCAATTAGATCAACTGGACTTGAAGTTTAGTTCTTGAAGACGTTTCGCTAGTCATCCGACTGGCTTTCTCAATTCAGAATGACTTTTACAAGAATCTGTGGCAATTATGTACCCTGGAAAATCCCAATTAGCATATCACAGCCAGGTGTTAAGGGCGTGATTGGATAGTGGCTAAGAGGTGTTATAGGAACGAGTAAGGTGTCAAAACAGCATTGTACATGGCAGACAGATGGTGTTGAACCCCCCCACCTCTATTTAGGCTTGGTTTCTTTATTTTCACATAAATGGCCTCCTTAACACCTCTCTTGAACCAGTCACGTTCCTTTGCCAATATGTTAAAATTACAATCTTCAAAGGTATGTACTTTATCCTTAAGATGCAGGTACACAGCTGAGTCCTGACCCGAGGAATTGGCTCTTCTGTGCTGGGCCATACGTTGATGCAGTTGTTGTTTGGTCTCCCCCACATACAAATCAGAGCATTCTTCACTGCACTGCACTGCGTATATGATGTCGCTTTTCTTGTGTTTCGGTATTGGGTCTTTCGGATGTACCAATTGCTGCCTCAGCGTGTTGCTCGGTTTAAAGCAGACAGGGATACGGTGTCTTTTGAAAACTTCTTAGTTTCTCGGAGACCCCTGCTACATATGGGATGACCATGTTCTTCCTCCTGTCTTGCTTTTCCCCTTCACTGTTGGTATTCGTGTTCTTTTCTTTCCTTCTGCTTCTTTTGACAAAGGCCCAGTCTGGATATCCACAAGTTTTAAGGGCTCCTCTGAGATGTTTCATTTCTTTAACCTTCGCCACTGTGCTAGTGGGGATATTCTCTGCTCTGTGTTGCAGGGTTCTGATGACACCATCATCAGAACCCTGCAGACTGGGCCTTTGTCAAAAGAAGCAGAAGGAAAGAAAAAAACATGAATACCAACAGTGAAGGGGGAAAGCAAGAGAGGTGTTAAGGAGGCCATTTATGTGAAAATAAAGAAACCAAGCCTAAATAGAGGTGGGGGGGTTCGACACCATCTGTCTGCCATGTACAATGCTGTTTTGACACCTTACTCTGGGCGTTCCTATAACACCTCTTAGCCACTATCCAATCACGCCCTTAACACCTGGCTGTGATATGCTAATTGGGATTTTCCAGGGTACATAATTGCCACAGATTCTTGCACAAGTCATTCTGAATTGAGAAAGCCAGTCGGATGACTAGCGAAACGTCTTCAAGAACTAAACTTCAAGTCCAGTTGATCTAATTGAATACAACAGATATACCATGACCTGGATGAATGAGAACCTTCACAAGCACAGGTGCATTTAGAAACTTTTTTTCACTAGAAACAGAAGCTAGAAACTCTGTGCATAGAGACAGTGAATCCTTGGGTCAGGGGACGTGGCTCTTTGAAGCCAAGATGGGCTATGAGTTGTACTGGCAACAGCATTGAAGCCTTCTTTGTTACAGAATCTATTACTTATATCTACTAAATGCAACTTACTAGAGAAGAACTTTTCAATGTTCAGGTGTTCTGGGGAGAAAAGCTTTCACATTAGGATTTAAAAAATAAAGGTTAGTTCTCCAGTGCTCTGTAACTACAGTAAGTTAAAAACATGATTGTTATTGAAGGATGATATACCAATGTGGTTTAGTATTAACATTGTTTAAGATTTATAACTTTTACAGAATTATTCTTTATATTGTCCCAGAGATTCTTTGTGATTATAATTGGCACACTAAGGTTGATGCCAGGTACTTGCTTACAAGCGTTAGGGAGATTTTTTTAACCTAACACGGTCTTTGGGGGGTAATTAGGTTGTGAGGTCAAAGTCTGCAAGGATTATAAGCCTGTATACAAATTTTAGTTTGGGGGTGGCCATTCCCTTTAATGGCATCTAAACAGTTAGTATTTCAAACCATCTTCCGACATTCCAATACTAACAGACTATAGAAACCATAAGGAGGTTAGAAAGATCTGAGTCAGATAGGGGAAGCTCTGTTGGCCCTGATAATTACATAAGGCAAGCTAAGTTTGACAATCTCCACACTACTTGATTTGTTATATAAATAGACTTTCTGCAAAATATTTAGCAATTATTGGCTGCAGTCATTGCTAAATATTTTTATTTGCTCATGGCTGGCGTGAAAATGACCCTGTGAGCAAATCCCTTCGGGATAGCGGCTCTGGATAAATTGCCCTGCTTGTCATTAAAAATGGTGCTAATTTTGCACCAACCAATCAGATCTTATTTAACATTTGAAATATAACATCTGATTGGTTGGGGCAAAATTAGCATAATTTTTAATGATAAGAACTTTTATTGAATAACCCTGATAGTCTTTCAGAAGTTGAAAGTTAAACATTTCTTACTTAGTTATTTGCCTTGCTGTTTTTTTTATTTTCTAAAAAGGAACTGATTTAAACTTAGAGTCTGTGTGGCCTATTGACTGCTACTGCCAGATTTCCTTACATACAAAACTGCTTTTTATTGTTCACTTTAACAATTCACTTTCTTCTTCGTTTCCTGTTACCCATCCAGTCAATTTACTAGATTTGCAATAAACACCCTCTTGTTTCCTCAATATCAAAAGAATGCAAAGAGTATTAAACCTTAATTTCTCAATCTTTGCAGAAAAAAGAAAAGGCGTCGGTGATAAAGAAAAACAATGCGTACGCAGTGGCGGTCGCAAATTACGCACCTAACATCACTAAAGATTCAGCTCTGCCAACCATCTCTAAAAGCGCAACTGCAGATGCGAACAAAGCAAAACCGCAAGAGGCAAAGAAAACCTTTAACAGTGTCAGTAAAATCGACAGAATGTCTAGAATAGTATTTCCACTTCTCTTTGGCACCTTCAATTTGGTATACTGGGCTACTTACCTGAATAGGGAACTCAACATAGAAGGCCTTGTCTTATCAAAATAGAATAGGAATTTGCTAACAATCCATTAGCATTCTCAAACTCAGATTGTTTTAGTATGTATGACTAATAAACTGCTGACGTGTTCAATGAAATGTACAAAACGTTCCTCTTAAATAAAAAGAGGACTCTCTTAACCAGAATGAGCATTGAGAGGACTGCACTTATGGCTTCTACAGAAGTACATTGACGGCAATATTGTGTTTTTTTTTTTCCTCAGTGAATTTACAGCTGCTCCCAATGGAGGAGCAACATGCATTGTTCAGCAATGCTTTGCTCTGTCTTCTAGCAGAGAGTAATGTTCTGTTGTAGCAAATGGAGGGTGGCTTATCTCATTGATACTCAGTCTCCTGCTTTACAGCTGTTGGAAAATGTAACTTCCAGCATCTCTCCTTCAGCCCAAACGGGAATAATTTTAATCATGGAACAACTGAGATGCCAAAGGTCGCCTATTTGTTACCAGAGAACCAATCCGATCCATGATTTCTTATTTGGAGCCACTTTTTGTTGAAGTGTTGCTCTTTTTTATGATGATACTGTCTGTGTATAAACTTTCCAATTTGCTCTACCAATATTTGAAGACTATGTACGGACATGTTTTACATCAAAAGAGAAAGGGGTGGTTAAAGTTTGCTATAGTTAGTTTTTAAAAAAAAAAAGATAATTGGGTTATTGAAATGTATTGCAAGCTTATGAGACAAATACAACTACAGTCCAATAGCTCATAAACTCTACTAAGTTTTTATGGTACTTCTGTTTGATGTGATCACAGACGTGTCAGTCTGGGTTGCATCCATTGGATGTATGTGCATGTGCATCCATTCAGTGAGGTTAGTAATATTATGCAGCTGCATCACACTCATCTATCTAAAGTTGTCAGGTAGTTGCATTTTACAACTTATGCCCAAAACAGTCAGTTTCTCCATTTCCATCTATGGAGGTTCGTAGATGAAAGACATACATACAATAAACTTGTCATCAGCCTGATATTCCCAAAGACACTTTTTAAAAAGAGAATATTAAATTCAAAACTACACTGTCCTTAAATTTTGTTCTATTATCATAAAATACATTGTAGGGCTTATTTAATAAGATGTGCAAACATTTGCTACAACCATTCAGGTGATACCTTTTTAATCGTCCACTGCAGTTAGAAAACATTTAATAACATCTTGGATACTGCCCATTAATAGCACAGAATTTTGCACCTCTTAAGTCGTATTTAATGGGGTTTGTCATGTATCTTGACAGAAATCTAAAGTAGATACAGCACTTCTTTAAACTATTCTCATTTGACATGGTTTTAAATGAATGTGTTTAGATTTGCATTATAAGATTACTACAGTAAGAAAATACTACGGTTGGCATACAAGCAGCTTCTGAAGGACAAAGATGGCTATGTTGAGTAGAAACCTTTGATCGTTGTAAACTCAATGAACTTTGCAAGAATCCACATTCTACGGACGCCTCCTGCAGTTAATAATAAATGGTTTTCTGCATTGATGAGCTAAATTAACAAGAGTGTTAAGAACAAACTGTTGTCTTTAGATATGTACTGACTCAGAAATTTCCTTGCTAATGCTTCAAACCAGTTTTGGTTTGATATTGGCTTTTAGGTTATACATTAAAATAAAATGTTTAAAGAAAATGTGACATCTCCTGTTAAGGAGGCTTTTATTTGTGTGTGGGTGTAATTGAATTTATACTTCATTACATGAACAAACATTTTCTTTACAGGAATATTTCCATTTTGTATTTTCCAGAGGTTAAACTTTAAAGTAACTGTAACGTAATCAATTTCTCATTTACACGATTATTATTTATGTTTAAGTTAAAAACGCTCACAGGAATCAGTACAAAGAACTCTAAATAGAAACAACCAAAAAAATTCCTTTCTAAAATAAGACAATAAAATGTTATTGAACCATAATCTTACCTATAGTATATAGATATCTATAGTGCCCGTGACCCAGAAAATCCAGGTTTCTAAAGTTTTCTCTTACTAAACACTATTGCAATGATTGGATGATTGTCTGCTATTATGGCTGCATGGATGGTATAGAGACCAAAAAAAAATTTCATCCATAGGTAAACTAACCCACAGCTGATGGTAGTATTGGCTGGCCAATGGATTGGACTATTATTCTCTACACACATTGTCAATAGTAGACCAATCCCATTGGACCCAACATGATTTGCCTTTTATCAATAATGTGTTCACAGTTTCTCTTTGCCTCTCGGTTCAGGAGATATTTGTAGGCAGAGTGATTGTAGTTGTTCAATTTCTATTTTGTTGCTGGCTGCATTGTGCAGAGTAGATTATTTTCGTCTTCACTGAGCTGATAGAGATATTTGGAGGTTAATCCACATGTTTAAAAAGGTCGGAACTTAATAAAGCTTTTTACAATCAACAACAGAGACTTGTGTAGATATTGTAATTCATCCAGGTCATGGTATATCTTTGGTAAATCAGTTAGATCAACTGGACTTGAAGACGTTTCACCAGTAAACAAAAAATTCTGAAGAAATATAAGTCTCAAGGATATCAGGAAATATACTAGAATAGAATTTGCCCTAAAGTAGAGAAAACCCAATCCTAAGAATTAACGATTTTTTTAAGTATCCCATCAAGATATGTGAAAATAAAGACTCTGGAACGCTGGGAAATGTGATGAATTTTTAAGGCATCCCATGTAATACAGTAATTTTGTAATTCAGTAAATAATAATTTAAAGCAGTGAAATGTAATTTCAATAAAATTGTAGACTATTCATTCTATACATGAAATTAAGCCAGATTAATACTTTTATTGAACTGATTTACTATTAGAAATCCATTAAAAAAGGACTATTTCAAAAGAGTATATTAGCAATTTTAATACATGTAATTTTCTTTTTTTAAAAATGTACATATATACTTGAATATAAGTCGATCCAAGTATAAGCAGAGGTACCTATTTTTACCTGAAAAATTTGTAAAACATGATTGACTCAAGTATTAGTCGAGGGTAGAAATTATGACCACTACTGCCTTCTGATTCTGTATTGTTTTGAGGCTTTAGTTGCCCTTTAAATGAACAGCAGCATTCCCATACAATTCTCCTGTCCATTTAAAGGGCAACTAAAGCCTCAAAACAATACAGAATCAGAAGGCAATCTTTAACAAGATACCATCCTCCTGACTCTACTTTGTTTTAAAGCATTAGTTGCCCTTTAAATGGAGAGTAATCCCACACAGTAACCCCGAACTCCTTGCCACTCCAGAAGTTTGGAAACTACAAATCCCAGCATGCTTTATTTGCTGGGAGATGTAGTTTCCAAACATTTGCAGTGGGAAGCACTGCACTCCCCCCCAAAGCCCCCCCAGTTCAGTGGAGGAGAGGACTTGCCTTGTGAATCCAGCAATCCGGCTGCATCGCTCAGCAATCCGGCTCGGCATCCACAGTTCTGGCGCCTGACGTTACTACTCGGTGCTGGGAAGCGAGTGGCTGGCAGCCGGATTAATAGATTACACAGATGAGTGACCCGAGTATAAACCGAGGTTTAATTTTTTAAGCTATTTTTATACCTAGAAAACCTTAGACTTATACTCGAGTATATACGGTAAACATTTAAAAATATAAATTTTGATGTATATAATAACAATACAGTTCCTCCATATACCTGTTTTTACCCAAAATTTTACCTTCCAAATTCAAAAATGTTGAAATATTGTGCACCATTTCTGTTCAATATGATTTATATATGTGACATAATACTGTACGTAATAATATTTTTTTCTGTTGACTCATGCATACTACAACAAACACTACATATGATCGTATACCAGGAAACATATCTGTTGTATTCAATTAGATCAACTGGACTTGAAGTTTAGTTCCTGAAGACGTTTCGCTAGTCAAAACACCTTACTCTGGGCGTTCCTATAACACCTCTTAGCCACTATCTAATCACGCCCTTAACACCTGGCTGTGATATGCTAATTGGGATTTTCCAGGGTACATAATTGCCACAGATTCTTGTACAAGTTATTCTGAATTGAGAAAGCCAGTCGGATGACTAGCGAAACATCTTCAAGAACTAAACTTCAAGTCCAGTTGATCTAATTGAATACAACAGATATACCATGACCTGGATGAATGAGAACCTTCATAAGCATACCAGGAAACAGTTACATTTGCTAATGGAACACAGTACTCATTCTCACTGCTAGTGTGCCCCACAGAAATTAGGTAAGACAGAATCAGTAAACCTTGAATCTATTGGCAACAGAGGCCACAGGATCCATTATTAAAGGGCATGTCCACCCCTAAAACTATAATCCCCCCAACTACTGGCCCCACCATGTAGTGTAGTGTAATCCTTACCTCACATCCCAGCTCCATCTGGTTCTCCTGTAGTCCCCCCCCCAAGTCCCAAAAACTGACGACCAGGAGGCTAGCAGAGTCCATATAGGGCTCTGCCTGCTACCTGGCCTCCGGGAGAATTCTGCCATGCGTACTGCAGCCCTTCTCCCCCCTCCCTCCCCCTCCCTCTCCCTCCCTCTCCCTCCCGTTCTACTATCCCTCCCCCTAGTGTAAATCCCCTTTAATATCCTGCTCCCCCATGTCCCCCAGCCCCAACCGGGTATTTTTTATATTCAGAAAGCCCCCCAAACTCTTACTTACCTCTCCTCTTTCCCCCGCTGCGCTCCCGGCCTTCTGCTTGCAAAATGCAAGCAGAGGGGTGGGACCGGCAGTCGCGTCCATGATTGGCTGAGCGGCAGCCAAGACAGAATGTTAGTTTTGTGTACAGAGCTTTTTATTTGTCACACATACTTGAATGCAATTTTAATTGATAAAAAACAGGGATATCCATTTTGCCCAGTGTGATTATTTCATAAACAAACCTTGTTTCCCCCAAAGACAAAATAATTAAGACAGTTTATCTCGTTTATTAAGTTAACCATGCAGCCGTCACAATTGATGTTACATTTGCATAGTGCCTTACCACTGCATTCCCATAGTGTTAAAACTGCAAATGCACATTGACTCTCTGTGCATCACCCTGTTCATTTTCTGTTGTTATATTAAATGAGCCAACAGGGTCTGTTGAGTGTCAATTAGTTGCCCTCTTAACAAAAAAACACTGGAGGTAGATCCAAGACTCCTTGATTGTCATTCCAGATAATATTTTAATGTTTTTGTGGGATTACCCATACCTTTTTTCCCTTATCATTACTATTTGTGCATTGTAATTCAACACATAATCAGACATGAAATCTAATCAGATGGCAGTTCTGTGTTATAGTTTATGTTAACTGCTTTTAAACTGTGTATTGCTATATTTTGAAGGCCACGGGTTTATTTTGTCATTAAATATAATGTTAGAGGTACTGTAACTGTAAGGATTGGCATTTGAATATAAATAATTAACCAAGAAAGCTTGTGAAATCATTAAATGTAAAATTAGCTGCAATGTAGAGCACTTTACAGACTTACAGAAAAATACTTATGCATTAATATATTTTTACATTACTAATTCAGAGACAGGCATTAATGCTCCAGCTATTGCTTAATCTGGTTTCATGGATGGACAAATGGTGCATTTGCTTTGCCAGGGGGCAGTAGATTTGGATTTATGGGTATCCAGAATGCTCTCTAGATGTAAAATGTTCTTTTCAGCCAGGGCTGGCCTGAGGGAGCTTAAACAGGGAACATAGTAATGTCACTAATTCACCCTTGGGCTCCGTATACGTCCTCAATGATGAACAAGCAGGCAATTATCAGCTGTTTCAGTCGTGTGCCATCAAGGGTATATGGGGCTTTACTTTGCCCACAACCCACCCAGTTTCTAGTTTTGCAAACTCCCAGTTTTCACATTTGGCTGTGGGCACTGCACACTGATGATGGCACATATCCCACTTCAAAGAAAAAAGGGGTTGTGGTAGCTCTATTCAACAAGTTATATATCCCTCATCAAATTTAAGGATTAAGCCTTCCTTGGCTACTTCTGAATGCAGCTCTCAACAAAATATACATATGTACTATTTCTTGCACCACTTGTGAATTGTAGATATTAAACAGCTGGAGAAACAAGCTTGCCATATCATTGTTAATCTAGATCTTCCATGGACATGTGCAATATAACCCATGGATGTACTGCCAAGCAATACTACTATAGAATTCACATAATCTGGTAAGTTTTCATCTCAATGTACATCTAAAGTACACACATTAGGTAATTGTCTGTGAACAGACATTCAAAAGACAGTTATCTCAAGTTTTCTGTACAGACAGACTAGACGAGTAGCCTATTCTGTTTAAATAGAAAAGGGGATAATCCAGCACACTCTGCAACACAGAAAAACAATAGGAATGCTCCCCACCATTGTTAAACAGTCTGACCAGATGTATCAACTAAAGCAGGGTACACACTGTTCCAATCTTTCAAGAATGACAGAATCTGAAATATTCTGTCTGTCACCTTTGAAAGATGTGTCTACACACAGTCACTAGCGCCCTCCCTATATAAAGTATAGAAAGTTCGCTCTAGACTGCCATACAAATAACGATCGCGTCCATCTCCCTATACTTTAGTACAGGGTTGCTGACTGGCCAAGGAAATTTTCTGTCCATAAAAACCTTTTCAGATGCTGACGCTGAACGTTTGTCACCATCAAAAATGGTCGTACACACATTAGCGAAAGTACCCAGCTTAACAATATACACATGTTAGACTGTCAGCTGAAGCAGATTATCCACCAATTATCTAATGTCAATACTTTAAGAATCAGAAACTTTAAAATTGAGACAATATGAAGAGAAAAGCTGACCGCCCCCTTTCCTTTATTTAACGAGACTGGGGGTTCTGGGAGTTGGAAGGTTATAGTCTTTGGCCTTTTTATTTGTTTCAAATTTCCCCCCTTCTTTTTTTAAAGCTGGGCTAAACTATAGCTAATTTTATACATTTCGAATATTTTAATAAATAACTATTTTGGAATATACGCATGTTTCTATATATAATTTAAATATTTCATTTGATTCTGTTTCCAAATTACAGTAGTCTTTTATCCTTCATAATCATTTATACATCATTTTATTTGTTGCAACGCATGACATTTATAGTGTATATAACTGACATAATCGAGGAAATGTTAACATTTCTAAATATTTTATTGGGCACTTACTGTAGGCATTATTTGTCTTTAAAGTACACGTTCACTCTTAAAACAAAAATCTGGTTGATTGTCAATTACTTGCCCCCAACTGATGTATTTTACACTTTAGTGTCTGGATTACTAACCAGATATTTTGGATAATTATTGTCTCCATTCTGGCAGAGTGAGTGGGCCCTCCTTCCTTGCAGTCAATCAAGGCTGTGACAACTGACTGCGCATCCAATGATTGACTGCTGTTTAACCTGATGCCTCTTCTGCACATGCTCAAGCTTAAAAATAGCTTTTTGAGAAGAGGGAGGAGGCAAATACCATTGCCAGAATTAAATAGAACTTATCATTAAATATCTGATTTCAAATGCATATAATAATATGGTAAAAATTGAAGTTGGGGTTGCGTGGTGATAACAGACAAGGCGCCAGTTTTTGCTTTTAGGGATGGACATGCCCTTAAAATTTCTTGTTTTATTATTTGTTGGGACATTATTTTCAGTGATATTACTGAGCATAATTAATCAGCTCTTTAGACTTTTCACTGTTGTGGTCCTGGTAGAGAGAACGGTGTCAATGAAAGATTATAATGATTATTGGGCTGCCAATATCTTTTTATCTACATCAGGGATGTCAAACTTGCAGTCCTTTAGATGTTTTGAAAACTACAATAGGAATGCTAGGATTTGTTGTTTGCAAAGCATCTGAATAGCCTTAGGTTTTACATCGCTGGTCGGTACTATAATAAGCCCCTTAACTGTAGTTAGTGACAAAGAACTGTATGGAATCTATTGTAAGCTTAAATTTCTAACCTGTTTATAACACCACCAAACAACCACCAATTAAATCTGTCATTTCACTCCCTGAGTCCTGTGTGTTTTCAACTGCTGTTGGTGGAGATTGATAACCTCTAACAAAAAGTATAGGAGTACAATTGCAATGGCTGTTTTGGGGCTGGTATTTGTATAGCAAGTATTATATTATATTATGCAGATTCAGGTATCTCATATTCTGTAACTTAAGGAAGGCAGCTGAAAATTCTGTATTTTATATGCACAACACAAAACACCGAAGTTAACCGAAGTCCTATTTTTCTTACATGCATGTGTAAGAAGTTTTTTGTAACCGCTTTGCGAATCTGAAATGAATGTACAAGGTGAATGATACGTGTTTTTATTGGAATGTAATAGTAATCTCCCTACAATAGACTGTTTGACAGAATAGTTGTTTGAAATAACAACTAGCAAAACAACCATTTCCTCCCATACACGTTTTGGCAATAAATATGTACAAGCCCCCTATGAACTCATTGTTCTGTATTACATAATTGTTAATGTCATTTGCACTGTGTGCACCCACACCCCTTAACTTCGTGAACAGTAGTCAGCAATATATCAACACCTAGGGGCATATTTATAAAGGTTCGTTAAACTTTTCGCCTTCTTTAATGCAGCCTTTTCGCCAAATTTGGAAAAAAAAATTTGGCTAATTATAAAGCAGTGATAACCAGTGGCAAAAGGTCATTACCGCTACAGTTCGCTTTTCGCCATACATCACTGCGGTAACAGCTCAAGCATATTATGGCGAAAAGTGTATTTTTGCATTAAGTTCAGCCATTCCAATTCGCCAAGTCTGAGGTGGCGAAAACGCATAAGTGGCCATTTATTTATCCTGCCAATGGGTCCATGGAGGTGTCAGTACATTGTGGAATGTTTCTCAATACTAATAAGTACTCAGGGGGGTGTTAGACTATTTTCCAGCATTTACTGTAATACAATCTGAGATTTCGCTTTCTTAAGGTTAATTTTTTGCTTTTTTAAGATCTTTTTTTTTAATGTTCCGATTTTCTTTATTTACCAATACAGTCAAATGGGGGTCTGAGGGACATATTTATAAAGCATTAATTTTGCTTATTCCCCACCAGCCTTTACCATAATTTTTTAAACTTTCAACTTTTCCATTCATCAAAGTTATTAAAAAGGCGAATTTTCATCAAAAGCGAAAATTATGTAGCAAAAAGTAGCACTAATAATACTGAAAAAGCTCAGCACATATGATGGTAAATAGGTAACACTCCCTGGTGGGTTTTCAAAGTAGTATTAAATTGGTTAATACACATTGAACACCTATCTTTGTTATTTAAAAATAGCCACATTTGGTGTTTTTTCAGCCAAATATATAATAAATAGTATAAAACGGTGAATTTTCTCTATTTCATTAATAGGTTAATAGTGTAAAACTCTTTTTTTTCTCTATTTTATTAATAGGAGACATTTTTTAGCATTGCTTATTTTCAGCAAACTGCAGCTAATTATCAAACCAGTTCCATTAATATGGGAACATACCATAGTGCTGTGTAAGAAATAGTCATGTTAATGGAACATTCCAGTAAGTAATGATGTTTGGCGAAAATTCTGGTAAAACTGCAAAAAATGCAACAAAAGGGAGAAAAGGGGGGAAAAGGCGAAAATCCCCCTATTTATAAATAGCTTAAAATTAAAAAAGTGACAAAAATAGCTCTGAAATTACACTAGAGAGCAATCTCTCTTTTCGCAGTGATACCACACTTAACGCAATGAATAAGGCAAAAATACCGTCACACATCGCCTCCGTGATACTTTTCCGCAAAGGCAAAAGCGAAAATGAGCGTTGTCATTGAGATGTTCTGCGATAGCGAATGCCCCCTAATATAATTCATTCTTAAGTTTTAAAAAAAACTAAGCACATTAATGTTTATGATTTAATAAGACAGGAAGAGATACTGTATATGCTTTTTTAGTTAACAATTACATACAACAGATAAGAACAAACTACTATTAGCTATATGTTAAGTGTAATGATTATCTCTCCCTTCCCTTCTCTCCATTTTCTCTTAAGTTGTCGGCTCTTCCCTTATGAAACTATATCTCACAACTGACTAACATTGATATAATTGTAGAACTGAATACCAGAATGTAATGATGCAATGTATAAATAATGACAAACCACAGTAGGCGTAGAAGCAATTTATTGTATTGAACTGAATGCTACAATAAAAAAACATTTAAGAAAAAACTATTTTCAAATGGGATGCAGCCTAAACAATGTTTAAAACAAGACCAAGTTCCAGGGGTGTGTATTTTATAATGTAGTTGGGGATCACCACATTGTCAATATGCAAGTTGTCTTTTTAAGCAAATGTTCTTGGTGGTGTGTTAGTTAAGAATCAGTTGTTACCATCAAGTTTTGTGAACCAAAGAGATTCATTTTCCAAAAATACAGAGCAATGCTTCCTTGCAAGCTATTTTTGATGGATTAATACCATGAACCAGAATAAATAATTAGAAACAGGGAATTGCTAGGGATTAAATCAATCAACCAATTACATGATGTAAATGTGTGTTTATACTGTAGGTTTCATAACAATAGGCTCTATTTGATTTTCACAAAATGTGGAAAGACGTTTTGCTGCTCTTGATATTTGTACATTTCACATTTTAATGCCAATAAAGGAAGACACAGCACTTTACTTGATACTTGGTAAAATTAGAACACTGGCGAGTTTAATTTTCAGCACAAAAAAAATGAAAAATATTATAATTCCTAAATGCAATTGTGCAGAAAATAGGAAGCACATTTAATGTTATTAAAAATGTATATTTCAAATGCCATCATTGTTTACAATTACAGAATAATGTGTTTTAGTAAAATGCATTTTACAGTTGTAGAATTGTTAGAGGAAACAATTGTTAGAGGAAATGCTGGCCATACCTTGGTATAATGTTATATCGATTTGATGTTCTCCATTTAATTAATCTTAATATCAGACAAGACAGTGGACAGTGGACTTACCTGTTCCTGTGACATTTCTTTCCATGGACAATTCATTTTGAGAACAAATATTGATCACAAAATCATCAGCCGTGGTCATTTTCCTAACATTGCAAGAACATCTGCTGGTAAACCTACTGGTGTATGGAATCGGAATAATGCCTATAACATTCTCAGTGGAAGCATTACTAGAACCACATTTAGGTAAATTAAGCAGCTACGATTGTTCCAATCCAAGTAGATGGGTCTAAACTACTGTAGACGTGTCACACCCTTGATACAGTTGCTTCCAAAAGAGAGGGCTATTTCTCAAATATCCAGACTTATTCATGGAACAGGGTATTTTCTGACTGAGCATTGACACGTATAAAATTCTCACATATACCTTCTTGCTTCAAAGAAAAGTTTATACTGTCTTTGCTCTTTTCTAACTAGGTCAATTAAAGTCTAATGGGAATTGTTCCCCAAATTTATATATATAAAAAAATCCGCACTAGGAATTTCTCCTAGATGAGCTTTTTTGACCTTTTTTGTCAACCAACAATAATAAACACCACCAATGAAACATTAAAAAATAATTTTTATATTGTAACCAATAAAATATGTATCTGCACTTTCAGGGAGATTCAATAAAAGTTCTTATCGTTAAAAATGGTGCTAATTTTCCCCCAACCAATCAGATCTTATTTAACATTTGAAGGCTAACATCTGATTGGTTGGCGCAAAATTAGCTCCATTTTTAACGATAAGAACTTTTATTGAATCTCCCTGTAAGTTCCTTAGCTTGTCTTCATGGGCAGCCATTCACATTTTCCATTTGTACAGAAGGGAACCTTATTCCATGGCACAGAATTTTTGGGAATAATGTGGCAAATTTCTTATTATACTGTTTATCTCTCTATACTCTTCTGTGGTGAGTGGGGAAAAGCTGAAAGGGAATCTGTTTTTCTAATGAAACATTGTTATGTATAAGAAAGTGTTGATTCATACAATTGCCTATATATAAATATGGATTTTGCCCGTGTAATGCATTTAAAGGGCAAGGTTTTGTGTCTAACACAAATGAATGAACTATACGTTCAGGAATAAAAAATAAATGGGATTTTATAAAAGGGATCCCTGTGAATATACATAAAAAAATATAGTCTGGAATTATTATTATTTATCTAGGTTTCAGAATATGAATCTGGAAAACGCTGGAGAATGCAGTATTGTTCCTAATATGTATATGAAATAAAATCTGTACAGCCTTTGAGTGTATGATAAACCTTGTTTACTAATTAAATAAAAACGATTTCAAACCATTATGTATTACTTAATTTCCACTATTCTAGCTAATAATTGTAATTATTACATTTAAAGGTACAATGTTAAATATGGAAGGTATCAATTTGAATCGGTTTTTCTACACCTTCTGTAAGAAAATGACTATTACGCTGTCCCTCTCTCTTTTAATTACTGTAATATTTAACACACACATGATATATTACAGCCTGATTTTTCTCTCCAGGACCATTTACTGTAAGATGCAATTGGTTAAACTCTATTTAGAGCTATGGTACCAGGCTTGGGAATCTGAAACCTGTGTATACTTCCATATGCATTTTATCACACGTTGCACAAATTGCCCACACAAAAAAAAGTTTAGTAATTAATTGACAGAATTAGGACTGCAATTATAACATTAAAAAGGTGGTCTTAAAAGGACTCTAAATGGAAACAAATAACTTGCCCATATCTTTTTCTATATTTTTAGAGTTGCCAGGTACTTGATCATTTTATGCTCTCGGTGCTCCCTTTCATCATATTTCCTCATTTCCTGTTCAGCACATTACTAGTTAGTATGCATTTCCCCTCTCACTTTGCCCAGCCCCTCCCAAAAAACTGAGACTCAGCTAGAGTGTGGAGCATGTGCAACAGAGATAAACCATGCCTCTAAACAGTGAGCTACATCCAATAGCATTCATCCTGCCTTGCTATGGAAAGGCAAGTACAGTATCTGTGGCAGCTGTTATCACTGCTTGCATTAAATATGATTTTCCAGAGCTAAAAAAAAGTCAAAGAAAGGGAAAGAAGATTTAAGGTTGGGGGCAATTAATCCTTATTCTTATTGTTGTGTGATCATTTTGTAGAAAATAATTTAGCACAGTTTGCATACTCCTGAAAAAGCCTTGTTGGTGAATATCTGTATTCTGTAGCCACTGCGTGTAATACAACATGAAAGACAACATGAACCTGTGTATAAGGGTCATCAAAATATGTTGTTTCCTATTAAGCGATGCATCACCAGGAATATGTTGATTTTAGGGTCTATTTCTATTTTTATATGTTAAGCCTTATCCATAGAGATACATATTTGGGTATCTTGTAATCATCATTTGAATCAGTGGTTCTCAAACTATTTCAGACTGTGGCACACTTAGCAATAGAAATGTCTTCTGCAGCACACCTTTGTTTTCAATGTTGGACTCAATGTTGTAATCGATAATTTATGCATCATACAGGGTATATTGTAAACACTTTGGAATATTATTACTGTAATTGAACATTACACTTAATCAACAGTTTTGAAATTTTATTGCAAATTCTGCTTTAAGACTATTTAAAGGGCAACTCCAGCTCCCCCCCCCCCCAAAAAAAAACCAGGGAGATACAATAAAAGTTCTTAATGTTTAAAATGGTGCTAATTTTGCCCCAACCAATCAGATGTTATTTAATATTTGAAAGCTAATATCTGATTGGTTGGGGCAAAATTATCACCATTTTAAACGATAAGAACTTTTATTGAATAACCCTGTTAGTGTCTTTAGTATCATTGTCCCCCAAACCCCCACTTGCATTTTAATCTTACTTTCCCTGACACTCCCACGCTGAGTTCTAAGAACTTACAAACAGCCGTTGGCAGCTATTGGCCATGACGTCACAGTCATTACCAGGAAGAAGAGGAGGATGCTGTAAGGGATCGGCTTTGTGTAAATTCTTATATTTCAGAGTGGGATAGCATCAGGGAAGATTAAGCCACAAGTGGGGTTTTTAGGGCTAATGATGCTAAAAACTTTTTTTTGGCTGGAGCTACCCTTTATATTCCACTACCAAGATTTGAATGCACACACCTAGCTCTCTAAAGGAACACCAGTGTACCCCAGCACACATATTGGGAAACCCTGATTTAAATGAATGTTTTACTATTACTAAATGATCCTTTTTCATTATGACAATCTGTATACTGGATTAATATTTATGTATTACACTTGCCAGTACAACCTGTATGTCAGGAGTTCCACTAGAAACACGTTACAGAAAAACCTTGATGCCTCCAAAATCATCATTTATATTTTATATATTCTCTCCAACTGAGCCCGTAATGTTTGGCTCCTTATAAATGAATGCATAGTGTTTCTATCTCATTTTATCTTAAATGAAAACTGCCTTTACATGGCCAGTGTGTCTCTGTAACTCTAATCATTCATTTGTATTGTTTACTATTTTATTACTCAACATTGTTTTGGTATAATTATTACATTTATATAATTAACATATAATGTTATTTCTATATCATCAATAAAATAAACAAAATGGTCCCTTTGCAGAATTCTAGGATTATGTATTACTTATTATAACCTATTATTACGTACCTTCGGCACATTTATATGGTAAGTACTATTAAATATAGTAATACATTTTTATTGTGGACTAATAATTTATTTGTATTTAAAAGCTTTTGAAAGAAAAATTTCTTTTATCTTCAAGACTTTCATGGCAAGGATTTTAAGCTGCCTGAGCTTAACCAGAGATCTGCTACTTTTTGCGGTTTCCTGCTGATGCGCATTGCAGTTTTTAGGTTCAATACTATGTATCTGCAGTCTTCATTCTCAGGTGTATATTTACCTGTCCCTGCTTCTCTTTAATCTGGCCTTTTACCTTAGTGCAGGTTTTGTTCTGTATCTTTTTGCCTCAAGTTACACACTTCTTTGTGAGTGATGTTCATTTCTTGTGTTACCCATTACTGTGTGTATTTACTCTGGTCTGCATAGTAATTCTCCTCACCTGCCCTGTGAAATTGGAACTGATACTGTATTTATTTTGTCTACCTTCTTTTACTGTAGCCCAAACCTGGTTATGGAGTGAAATTATGGGTTTCTTAGGTTGAAACTATATACAAAATTTTGTAAGCAAAGTGGTGAAACATATTTTCTGCATTAAAACTTTGGGATTTTGATGAAGAATTGTGGTTTCGACATTAAAATCAGGACACCAAAAATACATAGATACATAAATACATAGAATTCAACAGAAAAAAGATAACATATATCAACAAATAATGTAAAGTAGGGGATCACAAGCACATTTATATTATATCAAGGGAAAATACTTTTTTTTCCAGTCAAACAGAATAAAGCCTCCTGGAGGAAAATACATATTTATTTTATTGGAACAATTGTAAAATCAATGGGCTTGTCTTCAACAAAAATAAAGCCAGATATTGAGTCACAAACTTGGGGGTTTTAACTGCAGGAGAAGTATCACAAAGAGCACCCTAGAAAAAACAGAACTCTAACAATTATAGCAAAACAATAACCTGTTTTTAAACTCTTCACAATGGCCACAAATGTTCTCAGGAATTTTTAAAACATCAACGGCTTCTGCAGGTAAGTTAAAAGTAGGGACCACAATCCAAACAAGGGCTTTATCACCAGTACAAAATCTCTGCATTTCTCCTTTATATTTATTCCAGTTACATGGCATAGGGGTAAATTTATAATAATGCAGTTTTTACAACCATGCCAGTGTGCTGTACTGTATGCTCATTGTGTAAAATGTATCAAATATGTACCAAAATACTTAAATATACCAAATACTGGCACAGTGCAGTATTGTTCATGGGTGCACCATCTTGGTTTTTAGATCATGGTCAGTAAGAACTCATGGTATAGGTAATGACTGATTGTGCAGGTTTTAAGATATACCCTACAGATTGCCCCACAGATTGTGACTTATTTTTTTATATATATTTAAATAAGGCTAGATTCTCCCAAATTCACCCCTTTGATTAAGATGACTGACTGCTTTTCCCTTAGAATTTTTATTTCACTTAATTGGATTTTCTGTACAGTTTATGTCATATTTATGTAGAAACAGACATTCCTACGGGTTTACATACTTTCCAACACCACAACTAAAGTGTGTCAATGGTTTGAAAATATTACAGAAAACAAGTTCAATGTTTTACATAGTTTTACTAGATGTTTCACTAACTAATAATCTATCAAACAAAATAATAAAAGATCATAAAAGAACAAGGCTGCATTTCTGTGCTGTGACATTATTATTTTAAATTTGAACAGCTGAACAGTTAAATTTTACATTTGTCACCATAAAATTAAAGGTATAGGTATTTTCTGTCAATTGTATCCAAGGTAAAAATATAAACAAAAAGTATGAGAGCTCTGTCTGGGAGCATATTTAACAACATTAATAAATTCAGAAATTATGTTTTAAGGGGTCCTGCTTAACATATTAAAAGTTTTTCTAAGGGGTAGAGATACCCTTTAAACGTTCCCCCGCCAGTGCGCTCTTTTCCCACTCCATTGGTACCAATAGGAAGACACACATCTTAAACATCATGTATTCCTATTGGTCAGCTCGTGGACCGAAAGTAGAAAGTGAAGACATGTGTGCCGGCTAGGAAATATTTGAGTGGTATGTGCAGGTGTAAGCAGCTCAACCCAGGGGTTAGGAACTAGCAGTTTAGGTCCTCATCCTGGGTACTTTCAACTGAAGGAAAGGATTGAGGTGAGTATAGTGGTCCTTTAGAGACTGCAATTTTATGCACAGGTTTATAAAAAAATATATGAAATCCCTTATCACTATATGGTGATTTTTATCACAGTGCTCAAACCATCATAGGAGGCCATAAGAAGCAATTTGTTAATGAATATCATCTTGCAATGAACGTATATTTTTATTCATACAGCACCACTTGGGAATGCAATGATTTAATTTATTATAATACAAAATTTCATACAAGGGGGAACAAAAATTTTTAATAATCATAAATATGTTCTGAATGTATATTAATAAATAAACAAGTGCTTAAACCAAGAGGATACTTACCCGTAGGGCTTACAATCTAGTGGGTAACTTACAGCTAGAGAAGGGTTACTATTTATTGGATTACTTAAATAAAATATAGGGGACATTTACAACATTAAAAAAAGTTGGAGAAATATGCATCACACAGTTTTTATTATTTTATTATGTGTCCTTTTTTAATCCATGACTAAACTATGTCCAATCCCCTTAGGGATGAGTTTCACAAGGAGTAAAGTGTGAGGTCATTTAAAGGTGAACTAAAGGTTGCCTTAAAATAATGTCTAATTTGTAGACCACAAATCACCTATTTCTTGCCTTTGAAAGCCACCAACATAATGAACATTTAGCCTCAATTATTTTAGTGATCAATCATTTTTATTATTAAAGATTTTCTTTTTACACAGATATACAAAACTTAAAGAGCGGGGTACCATCTAGCCCCACAGGTTCTGGACAGCCCTAAAGCAATTTGGGCTCACTGCATGCTATAGTATATGTTTTGTATAACACATTAAAAGCAGCTTCCCTGAGTGCCACATTTAAGCTGCGCTTATTTATTGTCAAGAAAATGTCTTCCCATTGTTCTGTAGTAAATTAATCTCACAAGTAATTTTGCCTTGTCTTGATAAAAGCTGGGGTAGGTTGCACTTCCAGTGTTTTAATTACCTATGGGTTGAATATTAGAATACATTTCCAGGAACCTTTTAGTTAGTACTTAGTCTGGCCTTGGTTTATTATAATCAATGGGGACAAATCAAATCTGTAACCATTAAAGATTAATACATAGCGTTTATTTCTGCCTTAAAAGCATATACAAAGGGGTCAGCACACAAATCCCTGACGCGTTTCATGACACAGTCATCGTGTTATTAGAGGGAGTAGGAAGAAGCAGTGGAGGAGCTAAGGTATGCTACACACATTATTCTTTCTTATATCCTTTGTTTCTTCATCAGATCTTTTAATTGACCTAATACACAATAATATAACCAAAAATAGGTTGTAGGCAATTAATGACCCACAGGGAAAAAAAGTACACTCCTGTACACTTATGTACATGCCTTTTTCGTGATGTTTGCGCTGATCGATACTTTGGCTGGGTTTGAAATAACTACAGAAATGCCTCCTTACTGTGTTACATTTTGTAACCTAACTTTTAAAAATGATTAAACATACAATCGATCAGTTTGCACAGCCCTGGTAATATTAAACTTTGTGACTTCACTTATCTGGTTTAAAATTTGAGCCTAGTGTTATGCAGAACTTTAAGAATTTGCTGAATTATTTTACCCCTTGGATATATTTCCTTGCTTT
Organism: Hymenochirus boettgeri; assembly: GCA_019447015.1. Taxonomy (NCBI): domain Eukaryota; kingdom Metazoa; phylum Chordata; class Amphibia; order Anura; family Pipidae; genus Hymenochirus; species Hymenochirus boettgeri. The sequence goes on along the minus strand of CM033469.1, from coordinate 67,637,883 downwards.
ATAAATATGACAAACATTAAATGCACAGACATTTACCTGCAAAGTCATGCTAAAACCCCAGAAACGATAGCACACTATTCTATTCACAGTATAATAATAATATTTTCCCGCATTTTCGAAAATACGTAAAATCCTCGTAATTTCGAAAATTTTCCAAAATACGTTTTCATGCATTTTTCGAAAATACTTTATACAGGCCCAAAGCTGAGGGACGAAGTTCAGTCTCACATGATAAATGAATGTATGGTTCTATTTCTTAATGAAGATTTATATTGGTCCCTTTTCTCTGATAGATTTTCTTTACATTTAATGTAAGTGATCTGTCATGGTCCAGTGGAAAGTGCATCATTTACTTAATGTGCATTATGGCAGGTGGAATAGACAGAGTTGTGGGAGGATAGCTGCCTATTGCATGATGTAGCGTTGGCCTGTACCATGACAAGGCATGATTCCTGTGTATTTTGCAGACTTAATAGAAATTGTATACATTAGCATAATTTATTACTGGCAATATACTAGTGACCTACAATGGGCTATTTTGAATACCATTGGATATAATACATCATTAGGTTGATTTGTATCTCAAACGACTCATTTGTTGAGCCTTAATGAATACGGCTTGAAAGAAACGCCATCTGGCCTAGTCTACTCTGTGCATTTTTTCTGTCATTTGCCAGCATGAGAATCTGTTATCATCATCAGTACCACGTTCGTGGCTCTGAAATACTGAATCAAATGGGATTTAATATATTTTCCAAAAATTATTAGTTTTTCAATTTACTTCCTATATTTAACACAGGGAAAATGTCTAACCTCTCACGTACCACAGAAAAGAAACAAATCATTTAGAAAATGGATATATTTTGCTGTTGTTGTTTCTTTTTTTGTCAAAAATAAAAGTATCTACTGTATTTAGGAGCATTTTAACTACTGAGGAGATTTTAAAGGACCCAGAGACATTGGCTTGTGAAGCTTGCTAGATGTGACAGCGGAGTTGAACTTATCTTTCCTTTGAACTAATAACTACTGTCAATTCAGAAGTCAGAAAACAGCAAACCTGCCAAATACTTTACATTGTTTTTGAAGACGTGATTTTCTTGGAGCCTGCAAAGCAACATCAGTTTTCTCCATTTTTCTTCTCTGTTCCCTCTATTTTATTAACAAATAACAATCTCTTATTGTCAGTCAGCACGTGGGGCAGTATAACATGTTTATAATATAGAACCCATACTTTCACCTGGGCTTCATTCACTGTTAAATAACTATAAACCTATTGCATATTGTTTAAAGCAGGTTTTTTCCCCAACTACACATTTATAATATTCCATTTGTCTTATTTACAGACAATCAATAAATTCCTGGCAAACTCTTTGGCCATTGCCCCACTATACCTTCTTTTTCTGAGTGAACCTAGGAAGCAGTAGCTTCCTCAGGATCAATATTTGCTTATATAGTGTTGAAGCACCCAGGAAGCCTGGCAGAAGAAGTTTTCTTTGTACTACCGCTCCTCATAATACTGTTATTGAGAGGTAGAAAGTACTAATCCTACCTAAAAAAACTTTATGCTCATTATAGTTCTCCTTTAATAAATACAGTATTCAGGCTTTAAAGTCATGCTAACTAATAATAGCTGACATTAAATAGTAACCCAGTAAATCTCCCAAATAGTGAATACACTCAAAAAAGGAAACAAAAACATAATAAACTCTTGATTGACATAATTTATAATTAATATGTTTTTGTTCTGCATAAGCTTGCTAAGATCCCTTTGATAATATTAATGTATAGAATTATCTATTTGCTCTGGCATCCTTACTTGCAAAAAAAACCCCTTTTTTTCAAATATATTTCTTGAATACAAACGGCATATGGCTTTTTATATTCTATTACTGCACATGAAAATACAGATATGATATTCTCCATGATTAGTCTTGTGGTTTTAAATAGCAAATGCTTTCTAATTTAATCAGACGTGCTTAGATATATGCATCGCATTCTAACATTTCATTCTAAAAAACAAAGTGATTAGAAAGTAACAATTTATGGAGATTGTAGAAAGGACTCAGACTGTTTGTTTTCTTGAGATCTGTTTTAATTAAAGTATTTGACAGTTTTTATTACTCTGCTATAAGGGAATCATTATTCAGCAAGCGATAACTTCCTTTATTACACTGTAAAAATGGTTTTATATTTTGTACAAGGGAATACAATTTCAATTTGTGTTGTTTGTGTGTAAATCTGTAAAGTTTGTATGAATCGTTTTATAATCACAAGTTTATTTTGTCCGTGTATAGGAAAAGGTTTTAGCTGTAATACCTGGTAATAATGAAGTACATGAAAATAACGGTTTGGAGAACAGAACTGGACTTAAAGGTAGAAGAAATTTCTGTGCAAAAGCAAGTAACCAAATTCAACCACAAAGATATAGAACTGTCCCTTGTGCTTTTGTTTAGTGATAAGCTAATAGGGAGTGGGATATGATGCTGCAGAGAATTGGACCAATCCAAGCAAACAGCAAAACATCAAATCCATTTCCACGCTAAAGACCCATAGACTTATAAAGGCTCACAGACTGGTAAAGGCATACAGACTAGTAAAGGACCATAAACTAGTGAAGGCTTATAGACTGATAATGGCCCATAAGCTAGTAAAGGCTCCTACATTAGTTAAGGCTCATAGACTAGTAAAGGTTCATAGACTATTAAAGACTCATAGATTAGTTACGGCTCATACAGGCCAATGTAATAAAAGTTTTTATTGTTAAAAATTGTGCTACTTTTGCCCCAAGCAATTAGATCTTATCTTTAAAATGGTAAATAACATCTGATTTTTTGGGGCACAATTTACACCACTTACAATAAGAACTTTTATTATATAGACCAGTAAAGTGCCATAGACTAGATAAAGCTCATAGACTATCAAAGACCCATAAACTAGTAAAGGGCATATATAAAACATTTCTTTAAAAAAAATTGTGCTCTAATGCACAATTATTATTTTTGTAGCAGGACTCTTTCTTAAAGGGGAACTGTTGTCTCCATAAAAGTGCCATCTGTAAAAAAAAAAAGAACATGGGATGCTTGTGTATTAGCTCTCTGGTACACCAAGTGAAGAACGGAGATGATACCTTGTGTTTTGTTATTTATCTCTGTGTGTGCCATTCTACGAATTTTAAAGACGTGTTTTTTGGCGTATAAGTTTACCCTGTAGGCGCCATCCTATATGAAAAGCGATAACACAATAGAACCACCTACTGTATGTAGTGACCATTCAAAATAATTAGCAAATCTCCTCTGACTGAACAGACAGAACAGCCTGGAAAAAGAGACAAAGAACTGCATGTGCACATTGGGGATTGGGGGTATATGACAGCTAGCTACCATTAACACCTTTAATCACACTTTACATGTGTAACCCTAGTCATCTTACCAGTAGGTGTCACTGTTTCTTTAATGGATCTTTATAAATTTCCCCATCTGGAAAAAAATAAAAACTTCTGGCACCCCCAGTTTTCTAGTAGGATAGTCCATTCCAGGGGGTTGAGCGAGCACTTGATGGAGTAGGTCGCACGGCGGCAGAGTTCCCACACAAAATCCAACATCCGAGGCTAATACCCAGCACACAAACGGACCCACCGTTATACCCTGGATAACTCAAGCTGCCCAATCCAGATGACAAGGTCTAAATCTCAAAAAGCAGCGTCCGCAGCAAAGAAATTGCAAAAGTTTGCCTGGCACGCTGAGGCCGAGGAGCCTGTTCGCACGCTTTCCCTAGCTTTCTCTGACATGACCACAGAGGCCTCTCCAATGCACGGAATCCCCGGCATTAAATATGAGTAAGAGGGGCGAAGAAACCCCACCACCACAACCCATGCAAGACGACCAAAGCAAGATCCTAGCTGCAATCTAGGAGACGAAGAGATCACTTACTGGACTTCTGGAGCAGGTGAGCTCTGACCTTTCATTGCTCAGACAGGACATGCAGATACTGTTACACCTATGGGCCAAAATGTGACTAACCCAAGAGTTAGAAATTGCACGCCAAAAAAACTGATGACCTAGAAAATAGGTCACGGAGGCAAAACCTCAGATTTAGTGGGTTTCCTGAACACAGCAAGGGCTTCAATCCAGCAGATTTTTTTGAAAACTGGCTTAAAAAAATATTTTTGACGAACAGAGGCTGTCTCGTTCATTTGCCATAGAAAGAGCTCACAGGGTCCCTGGAAGACCCCCAGCCCCCGGCTGTTATTAAAGTCTGGACTTTTCACTTGAATTGCAAAAAAGAAGGGTCACCTTCATGGATGTAAAAAACGGGTCGACAAAATTATTTGAAAACCCCAAGTTAGTCGCGGACTAGCTAGACACCAAATAATAATTACTCACAAGAAAACAATATTGTCACTCAGCAAAATAACAGAACATGATAGACACTGATAAACAACACTCAACAAACCATTTCTTACTTTGATCTATTATATATATATATAACTCGGTCCAGGTAGAATCTGAATATGCTAATCTAACTTAAGATTCCTGCCTCATTACGCATGAAGCTCACATGTTAAAGCCTCCCAAATTTGGCATGAGAATCAAATATGAGTGGACCGTTTGGGGTTTGAAATGATTGTGTGGGAGTCCACTCCAAAAAGTATTATATGTGTGTGATAGACAAACCTGTCAAACCCTCTTTAAGCTCATGGAAATATTCTGGTTATATATATGTGTATGTATAATTATTGGTAAATGTATACTTAAACAGGGAAAATCCAAAAAGCTCCGTAAACACCGCACGGCAAGTGCATGCCCCCAACCTTCAACACCAATAGGTCATAATTACAGCATAAGAAAACATTTACATGAGTTATCCTCTACGTTAGAGGACAATTTTATTGTTAATAAGAGTTTTAACTTCCCCATCCCCAGGGACCCTTTCCCATATGTTTCCCTTTCAACAGAGACATGTCTAAAAAGCAAATTTTGTACAGAGAAAATCTGAAGGACTTAACCGTCATATTGGAAAACAGTTCTATTGTTAATATGTGTTATAACCTCCCCAACCCCATCCCCCTTTCCCATATATTTCCTTCTCAACAGAGAAATGTTGAAAATGATTTGGTTATATATATGTGTATTTATCCAGGATATAGGAGAAGACCTGCAGGATTTAACCTCCGCATTGGAAAACAACTCTACTGTCAATATGAGCCATAACTTCCCTAACCTCATTCCCAGGGTCCCCTTTCCCTTAAATTCCCCCCTTATTAGAGACATGTCTAAAAGCAAAATATGCACATGGAAATGGTTTGGATATATACAGGTGTACCCACTCATAATATAGGTGAAAACCTGCATGGTTTAAACTTCGTATTGGAAGATAGTCTTATTGTTAATATGTGTTACAACTTTCCTAAACCCCATCCCTAGGGTCCCCTTCCCCTTATGTTTCCCTTTTAGCAGAGTCATAATCACAAAGCAAAATACGGAAAATTTGGTACTTATTGTGACAGAAAACCAAAAAGGAAAAAGCTGTTATGGGTATATAGCTAACATAAATCTGATAATACTGCCCAAGATAATGTTAAACATATCTGTTGTTTCAATTGAAATGTAGTTCTTGAAGACGTTTCGCTAGTCATCCGACTGGCTTTCTCAATTCAGAATGACTTGTACAAGAATCTGTGGCAATTATGTACCCTGGAAAATCCCAATTAGCATATCACAGCCAGGTGTTAAGGGTGTGATTAGATAGTGGCTAAGAGGTGTTGTAGGAACGCCCAGAGTAAGGTGTTAAAACAGCATTGTACATGGCAGACAGTCAACAAGCATAATGTTAAACCCCATACCCATACCCAATGCTCCCATCATGCATGAATCCCAAGAATTATCCCTAACTAATATATAATAATACTAATAATGACCCCGGGACGGGAAGCCACCAACAACTATAATATATTACGTATGTTGCAATAGAGATTTCCTTTCAATGAGTACCAATTATGGAACTAATACAATACAATAACCACAGATAACTACCCCTAAATCTGTCTAATATGAACTGACAATAGGTATACAGAGTGGCTATTCATAGAATAACAGTGATATGGTGAAGTATTTATAGATTAATAAAATTAATATAATATCATGGAATGTAAGGGGTCTAAATGATCCTAAAAAGAGACTCGCTGTATTCTCTTTGATTAGATCACTCCAAGCAAATATATATATATATATTTGCCTTCAAGAAACGCACCTACTACCCACAACAATATGCTATCTTAAAAGGGTGTGGATTGTCAAGTATATACATAGTACATACTCTGCCTATTCCAGTGCTCATTTCTGGAAAAGAATACACTCCCCCCAACCATGTACAATGCCCATATCACCCTAATTCCCAAAACCAGGAAAGACCCCCTAGACTGTGGGTCATATAGGCCAATTTCTCTACTGAACTTAGATTATAAAATACTAGCCAAATTATTAGCAATCAGACTTTAAATATAGGGTAATCACAAAAATTATACATCCAGACCAAACAGGATTCATCCCCGGGAAGTCCACCTCTATAAATATAAGAAAAACTATAATAAATTGTTTAATAGACCACGATAATGCTGGAACCCGCCTAATGTTATCACTTGACGTGAGGAGAGCATTTGACTCTATAGAATGGCCATATATTTGAGAATGTCTTCAGAGATTTGGTTTTGGCCCCCAATACATCAGATGGGTCAAATTACTCTATGCCCAACCCCAAGCTGCCATTCGAATCAATGGCAGATCATCGGCGTACTTCACATTGGCCAGAGGTACAAGACGGGCTGTCCCCTGTCTCCATATTTATTTGTAATAGCAATAGAGCAACTAGCTTTGATACTGAGAAATAATCAAAATATACATGGCCTTAAATTGAGCAATCAAACCTCATTAATTAGTATGTACGCCGATGATCTAATATTGTACCTAGCAGACCCTAACAAATCCCTACAAGAAACATATAAGATATTTACAGAATTTGGCCCCTTCTCAGGACTACACATTAATTGGGACAAATGAAAATATAGATATCCCCCCCGACATTTAAAGCGTTAGTCCCAATAGCCAAACAATTCAAATACCTAGGTATTATTATAACAAAATCTCCTCAAGAATTCACAAACCAAAACATTCTCCCACTTTTAGAATTAGTTAAAATGAAAACGCAAATTTGGAAACAATTTCCCATCAATCTATGGGGGAAGATAGCTTTAATTAAAATTATACTGCTCCCTAAAATCTTATATATCCTACAACATAGTATGGTTTACATACCAAAATCATTCTTTAAGCAATTAGACAGTATCCTCCTGTCCTTTCTCTGGGCACCCGGCAGAGCTAGAGTCGGACTCAAAGTACTACAATTACCTAACCACCAAGCAGGATTAGCATTACCCGATTTTTTTCACTACTATCTGGCCGGACAACTCAAAAATTTCATCTCATAGGTAATACCCCCACCACCAGATCTCCAAGACACCTCACCACCATCATTATATGACGCAGAAATACTCCTACAGACTTATCTCCCCTCACTTCCGATAACCTGCCTAGACTCCCCAACAAACACAATACCAGGTGGAGGCACATTGTTACACATACAACAATATAAAATTTGGCAAGAGACTAACAAATTACTTCAGATACAGAATCCCTTTGAAGAAACACCACTATGGCACAACACAAAATATATGGAGTTATTCTCATTTGCAGGTGCAAGTGTATGGGAAAAAAAGGGTGTCAAATACTTTTCACAAATTATTTATGATAATGAATTTGTCTCCTTTGAAAACCTACAATCCAAAATGCAACTACCAGGCTCCTTCTTATTTAGATATTGGCAAGTTCGCCACTGTATAGGGGGGGGGGGGGTCTACACATATAGTGTAACAACATTCCATTATCCAACTCATGAGAAACAAGGGTGAAAAACAACTGGTATCCTTAACTAGCATGCTCCCATATACAAGCTACTAAATCAGCAAACAATAAACTTATTCAATTTAATTTACTACACCAGACATACTTGACACCCCAACGTATGTCACGCATGTCCCCTAGGAATGTACCTGAATGTCATAGATGCCGACTGTCCCCAGCAGACTTTTGGCATCTTGTCTGGGCATGTCCATCAATATACTGGCCCCAAATCACAGACAATATAAGGTAAATACTATAACAACCTATACCAATGGATCCAGCAATATGTTTATTGGGATTAAACTGGGTCAGACACCAAATGATATTTTTAAAGGAAACCCTGTTTTATGCAAGGAAAGTATTAGTGTTGAACTGGCTGAAACCCAGTGAACTGGATATTAAGCAATGGGAGAATCTAGTAACATCTTCCACAGCATTCAATAGGGTTATATATAAAGATCAAGGGAATCTGGATAAATTTAACAGGATATGGGGAATATGGTTTGAATACCTCGATTACTGTTTAGATGATGGATTAACACGTCTATAAAATTGGGCAGATATATCCAATATGAAAAGGTAAATACCCAAAATAAGTTTTATTAAAGGACAACTCCACCCTCATAAGAACATCTTTTAGAAAGAATGGCCTCTTTAAAATATGTTGATATATCATAGTTTGTCCTATGAATTCATTACTGTATGCCTGTTATGCTTCTGGATGCCTCATGGAAACTGAGAAATTTAGAAACCTGTACTGAGCCTGTACTGAGCCTGGGCATGCTCAGAAGAGGCAGACAAGGGATTAACATTCAGTCATTGGCTGTGATGTCAACTGTCAAATCCATAACTGACAGTTGCTAACTGGAAGAACCAGGAAGCAGAAACAGGGGAAACAGGACATTGTGCATGATTTCAGGTTAGATATACATTTCAGATTTTAAACTATTACCGTTTAGGGTTTTGGGGGTTATAAACCTGTATGTAAGTTTTCATTTTGGGGCTGGACTTGCCCTTTAAGCTAATAAATACCAATTAACTAATTTAGTATATGACCCTGCCCCCCCCCAGCCCATTTGTTTGGTGAGATCCATATTTATTGTGTTATACTTTTATAATTATTTTTGCAAATAATTGATGTGTCACTTTGTTTGGTGACATTATGATATTATAACAATTTCTGCTCTATCAAGAATTCCTGGCGCCTATTTATTATTCTCTTATACAGCACCATTTATACATTCTGTGTGATCCTCTCACATTAAATAGAGTGCCCTGCCCTGAGTGTGAATCCTAGGTGTAGCCCATGCTGTAGATTAGCCTGGCATACCAAGAGTTATATCAACTTAAACTTTAACTGTGGTGTTAATGTAAAATATCTCCCAAAATGGAAGACCAGTAAATTAGATAAATGAAGAAGCTACAGTAATGTACAGTAATGGATTATATTTACTTATAATACTGTCATTCCTTGTGGAACACCTAAGATTTTAGACACATAAGGCACCTGGGCATTAGCAAAGATACGGGTATATAACACATGAAAAAATAAAGGTTTTCCATTCACCTAAATTACAAAAGAAGCACAGAAGTGGGCATCAAACACCCCCATTTATTCATATAATTATATATTTGCATGTATTTGTTGGTGAGATATACAGTATCTTGTCTTATCCAGTTCCCCAAAAGAACTTTCTCTTTTTTGTGTGGAACTATAAAATAAATGATAGCCTTTCGTGTACCAAGTCATACAGTGTTAGAGATGTTTGTTTAGCTTGGTGTGGAATCTGCCCAGATGGAGTTCTCGTGTACCTGTCAACAGGAATCTCTGTTCAATGCTGTTGTTTTATTCTCAGATGTGTAAAATTTCAGACAAGTGAATTGTACCAGAGGAAGAAAACATCTTGTGAAAATAATAGATGATGAGTAATCATGAAATTATATAATTCAGATCTAGCAATACTTTTTTTGTTTAAATGCCCTAAGTGCAGTTTATTTTCTTTTCTCTTATACTGAGGATCTTGTAAAATCACTAAAGTTTTATTTTGGTCTAAAAACAGATTTAAAAAAAAAAATTCTACAATGAAATAAATTTAATTTCAGTGTTTTATTTTCTGTTTTATTTTTTCATTTTAAATATATGTGCAATGTACAGCCCCTAAAAAACTGTACAGATTGAGAACCTGGCTTGTGCAGGTCCTCAATCATCCAGGTCATGGTATATCTGGGGTATTCAGTTAGATTCTCTGGACTTAAAGTTTAGTTATTGAAGACGTTTGCTAGTCATCCGACTGGCTTTCTCAATTCAGAATGACTATATTGCTAAAAATTCTTGTACAAGTCATTCTGAATCGGGAAAGCCAGTCGAATGATTAGCAAACGTCTTTAAGATCTCCTATGGGATCTAACTTAATACCACAAATATGCCAACCATTTGTTTTCAGTGAGTTGATAATGAACTGTACATTAATGGTGTCTCCAATGTATAAATTCTTCAATCCAAATGGATACCCAAATTCGTATACTGATTGAAATAAGGCATAGTAATATCCTAAACTCATTACCACTAATGTTGCTGTTCCGACTTGGAACAAGTCTGGGTATTTGTGACTTTGAGATGTAAGGAGTAGAGATGGACTAGAACTCGAACTCGAACCCGAGTTCGAGCCGAACTATTCGAATTCAAACGAATTCGGACTTCTCGAACTATCCCGGACCCGGATTTTCGGTATTTTCGGACTTTCGGTAAATATTGAATGTTCGACCATTCGAATGTGCGAGTAAAATGTCTATTATACCTATACGCGAGCATCGAATCCGCGAGTAAATGGTCCATTAAAACCTATACGCGAGCATCGAATCCGCAAGTAAAATGTCCATGGTATCCAGGCGCGAGCATCGAATACGTGCTAAAAGTGTCCATTCAAACCTATACGCGAGCATCAAATCCGCGAGTAAAATGTTCATGGTATCTAGGCGCAAACATCGAATCCGTGAGTAAATGGTCCATTAAAACCTATACGCGAGCATCGAATCCGCAAGTAAAATGTCCATGGTATCTAGACGTGAGCATCGAATACGTGCGTAAAGTGTCCATTCAAACCTATACGCGAGCATCAAATCCGCGAGTAAAATGTTCATGGTATCTAGGCGCAAACATCGAATCCGCGAGTAAAGTGTCCATTAAAGCCTATACGCGAGCATCGAATCCAAGAGTAAAATGTACGTGGTACCTAGGCGCGAACGAGCTCGAAAATAGTGCGAGTGAGTAAAATTGATTTTTGAATGTCCTGGATATTTGAACATGTTCCCCAGACCATTTCCCAGGTCCCACAGCCATTTACATTAAGTTACCATTGATATTTTAATTGTATTTCATTAGAACTTTTCAAACTATTTGACTCCCATTGACTTTAATGGGTCCGTTTTCGAACTTTCCATATAGTTTGAAAATTCGAAAAAGGACCGAACTTTCGAAAGTTCGGCCATCTCTAGTAAGGAGCTTTCTAACAAATGCTAAAAAAAATATATTTTGACCAATCTCTGCCAGTGTTGAAATGCTGAGATAAAAGATAATGTAGACAACAAAGTTTATGTGCTGCCATCAAAACGTGTCCCTTGTTAGGAGTCCTAGAAATAAGCCCTAATGTTACCGAAATTGCTTTTACGGCATTAACACCACAATGCTAGACACATTTTTACACTTTTCGTCACATACCATAAACTTTATCAGACTTGATAATTTGGTAGTTGTAATTTCTTTTTCAGGGCCCAAATAAACCACTAGAGATTTTTTTTACCATGCTGTTTGGATTTGGGTTCTACAGAATTCAAACTATGCAGAAACAGTAATAAGCATTTATCCTTGAAATGTGAAAGCACAGCATTCATCTATAGATAAAAGTTCTTTGCAGCAAAGAAACATTTGGATTATTTAAACGGTAACACAAGCCCCCAAATAACATGATACTTTGAATGATAGGGGGAGAGGGTTCTTTAAAATGTGTGTTTAGGAATCTACAAAGCTTGTGTGCAACATTTGTTTGAGGGTAAATATTTTCTTTAAAACATTTCCACTAAAAGCAATAACTAAAATAACTAAAATAATATTATAGAAAGTGTTTAGTTGCTATTTTAGCTATTAGAGAAAATCACACAAGACAATGGTATAGGTGATAGATAATGTTATACAATAAACAAATACATACAGTAATTAAAATTTTGCGTGATTGTTTAGATCTGTATGACTTGCATTATATGTAAATTTAAGAATAGAAACCATTCACATACCAGTGAGAGGAAAACTATTTTATTTTTTATAGTAAATGGTAATTGCAGTGTTAATTCCACACTATCTAGGCTGCACTGGGATATGACAATGCATGTGTATAAACATTTTTGTGTATTCATGCATTATTTTCCTGCTTTAATATATCTTTAATTTTATTACGCTAACTCCACATCCAGTATCTCATTTGGATACCATAGCTAACCTTCCCCTAACACTTTCTGTAGAAAAGCTTATTGTTGTACCATGCATGATAAAAATCATTGGTTAAACTCACTGCTTTCAATGACAAATTCAAGGTTTTCCATTTAATGTAATGAGGAAAATAAGAACACCTGAAGTTCTCTGCTTATAACATTGGCCCAGTTGCGGGAATGCTACATTTTTCCAATAGGTTTTGGATATAGTACTTGTAAGGATAGTGTAAATTGTCAAAGATTGACTATAAATTCCTGTGTAGAACTAAAATCTATAGCAAAGCCTAAGTGCATTTAATTAATTTGAACACTTCTGTTTAGAGAAGTAAATGTTTTATAAATAATCATTAAAAAACCTTTTGTTGGCTCGCCCTTATCACAGTTTTACTGCAAATGTCTAGAGTTTTCTGTCTGAGACTTTTCTCCTTTCACAAATACAATGCAATCTGCAATTCAACAATCTATACAACATGCCTGTCCAGGAATGGCTAGCAATTAACTTATACATATTTTTGATGATTTATAAGCCTTTTACCCAATCAGATTTTAGATAAACCATTGCAAAAATATACCATTTAGATATGTTATGGGCTCTAAAATCCTTTATTTGTTGTACCTAGAGATGGTCGAACTATTGAAAGTTCGGTCCGTTTTCGAACTTTCGAACTATTGTAAAAGTTCGAAAGTTCGAAAACGGACCCATTAAAGTCTATGGGAGGCAAATAGTTCGAAAAGTTCGAGTCAAATACAACTAAAATATTAATGGTAACTTAATGTAAATGGCTGTGGGACCTGGGAAATGGTCTGGGGAGCATGTTCCAATATCCAGGACTTTCGAGCTTTCGCGTTCGAACGTTCGAGGTAACATGGACATTTTATTCGCAGATTCGATGCTCGCGTATAGGCTGTAATGGAGACTTTACTCACAGATTCGATGTTCGTGCCTAGATACCATGTACATTTTACTCGCGGATTCGAACGCTCGAACGAATAAATCATCGAAAGTCCGGGAAATATCGAAAGTCCGCGTCCGAGATAGTTCGAGAAGTCCGGGTCCGTTCGAACTCGAACAGTTCGGCTCGAACTCGGGTTCGAGTTCGAGTTCTATGCCATCCCTAGTTGTACCCCATGACCATGAATTTGATTAAAATTCAATCTTTTTCTTTACAGCAATTCTTTTTTACAATTTACATTATCTAATATTGACTATTTTAAATTATACTATACCTAAATTTAGTTTCTCCCTGGTCTGTATTAAAAAACTCATTGGCAATTGATGTATGCAAACTTACCTTCGTGCTTCTAGACTCAAAAAGTATAATCAAAAGCATAGACAACACTGTTGGTGCAGTAGAAGCCGTTTACTTTGCCACTGGTAAATGAAATGTTAATAAAATATGGCAACACCTATTAGCACCTGATAAATAAAGAATATAATAGGTAATGCACCCTTGCTGTATAATACATAACACAGAAATCACAGATTAGTTTCATGATCATGCATGTGGTTTTATTATTTTATAATATATACACCTATAACATGCAATGCTATAATATTTCCCTATATTATCCTGCATACTGTAGCTTTGTGACTTAATATGATGATTAAAGCCACAGAGCAGGCATCTTGGGTAGCTGTCATTGCCCTGGGGAAAGGAGGAAGCGGGGTCTAGAGAAGTTGGTGTGGAAGATCTCTGTTTAGCATGCTGGGGACAAAGGTGAGTAGTGTTTGTGGGGCTTCTGGTTGTATGTGTCAGATTTAGTGGTAGGTGGACATTTAAAATATTGTACTTAATTAAAATGTCCTGTCTTTATTAAAATTAACTGACCTAATATTAAAGGGCATGTTTACCCCCAACTATAAAAAATATTTTGTACACTGTTACTGTTTAGGATTCTAAAAGAGTTTTCATTAATAGTGCATATACACCCCCTAACTAGAGATGGCCGAACTTTCGAAAGTTTGGTCCAATTTCAAACTATATGGAAATTTTGAAAACGGACCCATTAAAGTCAATGGGAGACAAATAGTTTGAAAGATTCTAATGAAATACAATTAAAATATAAATGGTAACTTAATGTAAATGGCTGTGGGACCTGGGAAATGGTCTGGGGAACTTGTTCGAATATCCAGAACTTTAGAAAACTCGATTTTACTTTCACGTGTGCTACTTTCGAGCTCTCGTGTTCAAACATTCGATAATTATCCCAACTCGCGGGTTCGATGCTCGCGCATAGGTATAATACACATTTTACTCCCGGATTCGATGCTCGCGAATAGGTATATAGACATTTTACTCGCGGATTCGATGCTCACGTATTGGTATATAGACATTTTACTCGCGGATTCGATTTCCTTGAATGGTTATCGAAAGTCTGGGAAATATCGAAAGTCCGAGTCCGGGATAGTTCGAAAAGTCCGTGTCGGGTTCGAGTTCTATGCCATCTCTACTGTCGAGTAAGCGCATTTGATAAATGTTAAAAATTAATACTATTTGTTAAAAACTTTACAAAATCAATAGGGATCTAGGGATAATAGACATTTTACTCGCGGATTTGATGCTTGCGTCTAGGTATAATGGACATTTTACTTGCGGATTCGATGCTTGCATCTAGGTATAATGGACATTTTACTTGCGGATTCGATGCTTGCATCTAGGTATAATAGACATTTTACTTGCATATTCGATTTCCTCGAACGGTCGAACATTCGATAATTATTTTAAGTCCGGAAAGTATTGAAAATCCGGGTCCGGGATAGTTGGAGAAATCCGAGTCAGTTCGAACTTGAATAGTTCGGCTCAAACTCAGGTTCGAGTTAGAGTTCTAGTCCATCTCTACCCCTAACTTAACCGCCCCTCTTAAACCCAACATTATAATTCATTCTTCAATGTCTGTAGGGACTACCCAGTGATTCATCCTTTTAGCATGTGAGCTCTTTGAGCCCTGCTTTCAGAGGAAGTAAAGTGTGCAGTGCACTTTGGAGCTAATAACTTCTTTTAGAGACACTTGGGGGAAACATCCAGACAGACAATAAATAAAGGAACACACCATGGCTATTTTTGCATCTTTTATTCAAAGGAAAAATAAAACTTTCCAGGCCACAGAAGTACCCCAAATGCATTTACTCTACTTTATAATATACTTACTACTTTATAAATACCTAAGCAAAAATGCAATGTAAATATAAATACAGTGCCGGTAAAAGCAAACAAAACCCAAAGTTTGATGCTGCACATTTATGTCGCTTTATAAATAACCCCAACTGATATATATTCAGCACATTGTTAGATATATAATTAAACAAATATTTAAGGCAAATTATTGCCCCTATTCTGGCATAGTAAGCTGGTTACTCTCTCCATGCAGTCAATCAAGGATTTGACAACTGACATCACAGCCAATGATTGGCTCCTCTACACATGCTCAAGCTTATGAAAAGCTCATTGCGCAGAGGGAGGAGACAGATACTTTTTTTCAGAACAGAAGAGAATTTGTGATCAGTGACAAGTTTTGTTTTAAGGGTGAGCACATCCTATAATTTCCACTTCATTGTCAAAAGCTAAATATAATCTTACAGTTTCCTGACTAATATAAAAGCAGGTCAGGAATTCCATGATGTCTTTATTTCCTTATAGAATAAAGAAACAATGTACTGTACTGTGTGTACACACACACTATTATCAAATATGAAGGTATGAAGTCACCAAGCAGTTTCATAACAATATAAAAATAAAAGGCTGCAGGCAGAGTTCATTTATACAGGTCATAGAACTCGTAATATCCTTATAATAATAGAATTTAGGAGGAGCATTATTGTCTAGAATACACACATTTTAATACAGCATATGCTACACACCAAATATAACTGATGACATAGATAAGCCCTCATTATAAGCATATGATTTAAAGATATTTAAGCATTTGGCCACTTTAACATTGCTGTGTGTGTCTATTCTAAAGGTATACTGCAATCCTCTGTTACTCTGTTTTATAAAGTTGTACTTTAGCTAAATGCTTTGTATAGAGGTCTTTGTATAGAGGTCAGTCATGAGGGTTACCACATGAGCCACAATCATTACTGGCTTCTTGCAAACAGAGGCAATAATGACCAGGGGTAATTTTCCAGTCAGAAAGACATATATGTTAATGACTGTGGAGGCAGCCCATACATATGGTTGATAATAGCCAATAGGATTTGTAAATTTTTTTAGGCCTATGCATGGCTAACCATAGTCCTTTAATTCATGCCACAGAGCAACACATTACAATCAAATTATGAACAGAACTGTTCAGGCTTACCCAATGAATCTGTGATGGCTTCCACATTTTTATAAATAGGTGTGTAAATGAGATGCAATTGAAACTTAACAATAAATGCACATTATGGCAAAAACCTTTCCCTGCAGACAAACAGATTTGATTCCTGCTAAGGGGGGTTTAACTGTGTGCCAGATCCAATGATACATCTGTCTTTCTTTCTTTATTTTCATAGAAGGTTGGGAATAAAATTCTCAATACCTGGCAGAGTTGATATAGTAATGTAGTAGAGAAAATAAAATGGACAGAAAGGAATTCACTGTGTCCCTGAT
This sequence comes from Hymenochirus boettgeri, assembly GCA_019447015.1. Classification (NCBI taxonomy): domain Eukaryota; kingdom Metazoa; phylum Chordata; class Amphibia; order Anura; family Pipidae; genus Hymenochirus; species Hymenochirus boettgeri. The sequence continues at coordinate 67,620,851 of CM033469.1, read as the reverse complement.
GCCTGAACATTTGCCAATCCATCCTTCTAAAGCCAAGTGCAGTAGAATATTTGCTGTGTGAGCAGAGGTAACTTTTTCGAGAAGATATTATGCAGAAATGGAAATAATGAAAATTCTACATAATTTTATCACTGAAAATAAATGTAATTTAAAACTGAAAGAATTGTGACAATGACTGCAGTGTTGTTGGAATAAAATTAAAGGGTATCTCCACCCTTAAATTTTTTGCTGTAGTGTAGGTCCCCCTATCACACCCCCAACCGCCAAGTTAGATTTTGCCAAAAAACCTCAGAAAGATACTTACAATCCTCCGTTCCCCCAAAGCTCAGATCACGGCCCTCTGCTTGCTGTGATTGCCTCTCAGACAATCACAGACGTGGCTGCCAGCTTTGTTGAACATCGGGGAAGGAAGGATTGTAAGTTTAGTTCTGATATTCTTTGGGTCAATCTAACTTGGCGGTAGGGGGTAGGATAGGGGGACCTACACTACAGCAAAAAGCTTTAACGCTAGGGCGAAGTTTTAAAAAGTTAGCTCGGGCAGGAGGGAGGGGGGTGGAGGCCTCCTCCACACATGTTCCATACCTTGTCGAGGTAGGGAAATAAAAGGGACTGGATTTAGAACAGGCACAGCAAGAAAACCATTTGGAGTAGGGGTGTAAGATAAGGATTTTTTAAACACTACATAGTGGGGCCAGTTGTGGGTTAAATTTTAATTTTGTGGGTGGACATGCCCTTTAAGATATTTGAGTAGGGTATATATTCCTTCATGTTACATTTAGAGGAAATTAAGCTAATAGGAACTGTAGAAATGGGTTACACTTCGGAAGGCAACGCTCTAAAGTGTTCTGTCCTCATATGACTCTTAACATTAACTTTTATTCCTCCATTAATAGAGTGAGCGTAGTAATATTCATTTGAGTTTGGAAACAGAAACCTGGATCAGTTTAATAGGAAGATACACAGTTAAGCTTCTCTGCGAATTCTCTATCACTTATTAATGACGATCCTTGAAGGATGGCAAACAGTATTCTGAACACATTTCTCACTTGAATTGCTTTATCGTATATTAAACAGCAGAGGCTGAGCAAAGAGTTGAGTCATTCTGTAGCAATACTGCATAAATGTGCTGTGTAATTTTCTATTTTTCTTTTCTACAGAATATTGTTGTAGCTTTTAGTAATCATTAAAGGATTTATTTGCAGCCAATGTTATACAGTAGTTTGGACTTTCAGCATTTTTCATGGTGCAGTTCAGTTTGAAGTGAAAACAGTAAATACTTAATAAACGTTGACAGTTTTAAAATAGCATTTCTGCATACTGGTGCTTAAAAAATATAAGCTTATTTCTTTTTTTTTTTAAAGGATGTGAAGGCAAAGCACTTAACAATGAGTAGATGTTACAGTAAAAGTAAAGGCTGCAATGACTTGGGCTAGAAACAAACGAGGCAATGCTATACTGCCCGATTTAGTGCAAAACTCATGCTACCTTATGTATAATTGTAATATGTTATACAATTGATACTGTATGTCTAGATATTTATGGATAAATGTCAAGAAAAATCTTAAGCATGTTCCAGAAACTCAGGCATAACACTATAATCTAAATGCTCAAATAGGAGAGCTTAAACCTTGGGACCTAGTTATATTCTGCTATGTAGTAGTGAAATAAAGTGTGGCTAAAGTGACACGATCCATTAGATGTACTCTGACACACAAGGGAGATAAACTGCCAGGTTGCCCAACTAGGATCCAGGAATGTAAATGTACTGATAATATCCTGGAACCCTGGAAGGTTGTGTTAGAAACAACCAGAAATCACATCTGACAGATTTGTATTGCCTAGAACTGAGCACTTTCATTTTTCTTGCCAAGGCTTAAAATGCTCTCATAATATATATCAATTGAACCAAAGGGATTATTGGTAAATGCTTAAGAATAGCTTGTTCATTCATATGAACCCTTGCAAATAGAATAACTTAGAATTGGAAGTGGACAAATGGAGTTTGGTGTTTATTAGGGTCAAGACCTGGATCTGACACAGAACCGTTCAGTTACAAAATCCAAATATTCAGTCGAAACTGAGCGGATCATTTGGAAATTTAGAATGTTTTTTCGAGGGTGTCCAAATGTACAAGGTTATTTTCGGTAATAAGAAAATAAGAATAAAAGAACCTTTTACGTTCGATAATCCTTGAAAATACATTCGGAAACAACTTTCAAGTTTCCGATCATATTTTTGAGGGTTATCAAACATGCAAGGTTATTTTCGGGAACCCTCGAATATACACTCCAAAACCTCGAAAGTACGTTCCGTTTTGGGGTTTTCAGATCTTTTGATTTTTCCCAAGTTCTGTAAATCTGAAAACAGAACGAACATCGAACATCAAGTTAAGAATAGATAGTAAAAGTACTTGTGGTGTGGTTATGTACATCTGATTAATTCATGATTAAATGTGGTTGATTTTATTGGTTGATTCAATCACTTTAATATTCAATTGAATGGGGGGAGGGAATGGTGGACCAAGTGCAATAAATAGAATGAATTTGATTTCAAGAACCAAATTGACTGATTGATCAAATATGTAAATCATCTTGTGTATGGCTACCTTAATTGATCATTTGTACAATCATTCAGGGATCTGCCCATTTATAGCTTACTTTAGAGGGGAACTGTGGTCCAAAAATGACTTTAGGTAAATTGACAGGAATTGCTTTCTTAAGTATTTTTGCAATTTACTTTCATTATATGTGATATGTGTGGCATGGTAGCAAAATCACCAGATCCCTGCTCTGAAACTATGTGGCAGTCTCATCTTTCCCATTAATGTGCCCTGGTCCTTCATGCATTAAAAATCAATGAAAGTAAAAGGCTGCCAAAGTCTTCTGCCAGCTTCGTTACCTCTCCTTTATACACTGCTTGTTAACTTTTATTGGTTAACAATGGGCGTAAGATATAAGCAAGCTGCAGAATCTGTAAACAGTGCTTGGTAGTCAATAAAATGCTACAACTGTAAAACCTTTCTTTGGTGCAAAGGCCCCTTGGTATTTTATTGAAACAAGCAAAACAAAATTATAACGTTATTATTTTGTTTGTTCCAAAAAAAGGGGGGAGCCTTTGCACCAAAAAGAAGTGTGTTGCAGTTTTTTATTTTGAATCTTGTGTACTAAAGACAAATTTGTTTACTAGGGATCAGTGCCACCCGAGAATAGGAAGCACTACAAGTGCTGTGAGTGCAGATTGATGTAAATTACTGTGAAACCTTACTTAAATAGCGAGGAGAAGGCATAAAAATATTGATTTGGACAAAAAAGGAATCCAATTGTACAAATTTTTTATTTCCTGAATTGTGTTAAACCTTAATAAAATCTATTTTAAAGGACAACTTCATTCAGGAAAACCACGCTCCACCGTCAGCTTCTCCTATGATTGGCCAAGATGCAGTTGTCACAAACCCTTTGGGCCGTGACGCCTGTCCACCTATCAGTTACCAGAAAACGCACTCCAAGCAACCGACAGGCGGATGAAACAGAACGGACCAGGAGGGTTTAGTAAACAAAGCAATATAGCACACATTTAATATTACGTAATATCTATATACTTGCTGCCACCACCTTCCTAAAAATAGGGGAAGGACCTATTTAAAGGGGAACTAAAGTCTCCAGACAACATTGTCCCAATAGACAGAGCAAATTCACAAACATACAAAAAGCTGTGTTTCCCCTCTCCCTTTGCTGTGGCCATTGGGTGATTTATGAAAATAACCTGTGAGTACTAGGGGTCATCTCCCACAATCCACCTTAGCTGGGTAAACCCCCAACTAAGTGTCTGCGTACAGGCACATGCTCCATAAAGCTCAACAGATCAAAACAAGGAAGTTGCAACCTTGCTTCCTTGAAGCTGACAACCAATCACATTATAGCACAGATATCCTCCCTCTCCATGACACAGAACAGGGATTTCAGTTTTTTGCTTTCAAACACATTCAAGGCTCCTATCCTAACAATGATATAAACCTTTGCTTTTCATACAAAAAGAAAATTAACCTTTGCAGTGTATTTCATAGATAGCATGGATGTAAGAAACAGAATACTTACATTTCAGCAAAAATAAAAGTAAGTGTGGGGAATAGAACCTGCAACTTGTACATTTATCCTGTCTTGCTAAAAGCAGAAGTCTTACCTCTAGACTAAGAGAGACACTATATAAACCATTGGTACATGTAGAATATTGTAGTAGGAACATAATGGAAACAAAAAATAAAGATACATTGGGGGAATCAAACTCATAAACTTCTGAACTGTATGTGTCTAAACCTGGCATCTTACAAGGTGAGCCACCGCCGAATAAGCTTAAAGCCTGGGAACATTTAGAAGCTTTATCTTTTGCATGGAATATAATAGAAACAAAAAAAAGGTTTAGCTGGGGTATTGAACTTGTGATCTTCTGAACTGTATGTATCTAAACCTGGCGTCTTACAAGGTGAGCCACCACTGCACAAGCTGAATGTCAGGGTACAATTAGAAGCTTTATCTTTCTCATGGAATATAATAGAAACAAAAAAAGCTACATCTGGGGTATTGAACTTGTGACCTTCTGAACTGTGTATTTTTTAAATCCGGTGCCTTACCTGGTGCGCCAACACTGAATAAGCAGAGAAGCCAGCTACATTTGGAAGCTTTATCTTTTGCTAGGAAAAGAATAATTAAAAAAATGGAATATGGAATCCCTGATAACTTAGAAAGCTGCTTGTTACCCTGCAGTTAATTTTCTAGCAACTCACAGTGTCTGGTAAATAAACTGCAGGGTAACAAGCAGCTTTAAATGTCTTATCAGGGATTCCATATTGGTGTGTAGACATCTGTATAGAAAACACTTTGTGCACAGAGACAGGGGGTCAGGGGGCGTGGCTCTTTGATGACTTCATGGGCTGTGGGTTGTACTGGCAACAACATGGAAGCCTTCTTATTTACAGAATCTATTTCTCACATATACTAAATGCAATGTACCACAGAAGAATCTTACAGTGTATAGGTGTTCTAGGGAGAAAAACTAGAAAATTAGGTTTTTGAAAATTTAAGTTTAGTTCTCCTTTAAATATATCTATGGGGTTATCCACATCTATTACTTTATACAGTTATATATATATATATATACCTAAACAATACTTCTTCTATAGTAGCATAACTTCAGAGACACAGGTTCATTTTGGGATATACTCAGAATAAGACAATTAGCCTATAAATGATTTTGTATAATTTATTAAAAGTAACAAAAGAGTGCAAAACAAAATATACAGAAAAACTAAATTAACTTACTGAACCTAAAAATGGTAACACACAAGTAAGGATAGAATGGGGTAAAAGAAAGAATACTTAAGAGATAAATGGCATCTGATAGTCCGTGAATCTTGTAAATCCGAATATGGAAAAAGTGACAAAGTCCAAATGATAGTTTTTGAAGAAAGCCAATGTATGGTCTGGCTAGATGTTTAAGATGTTATGACGAACCCTTTCCATTGTTGTGCATCTCCTTATCTACCCCTGACACAGGGTGGTACCTAAGCTTTCTTAGCCAATCACCTACAAGTGTAGGTTGGGCTCAGGGTAAAGCTAGGTACACACATGAAAGATTTGGTTGGAGAAACTAACGATTTCAGACCATTCGGGACGAATTGCACCAATATCATTCGTGTTAATGGTATATGAACGATGATGTCGTTAACGAACGTCCAATACCGATCGTTTGTAATGTCGCTCGTTCCTGATGGAAAATTTTGATCTTTTGATAGTGTCAAACGACCATATCGGTGATGTGTGTACATGCTCGTTGGCAATTTTTGTTGTTCAGATACATAGAGCATGCATGGGTTTTGACAGTTCGTGTTGTTTTGACAGTTCGTGTTGACATAATTCACTTTTCCGTTCGTTTGCTTATACGTTCGTATTTCCATTCGTATTTACTCCAGACATGGAATATATTTTTTAACCATCCTTGTCTGGTTATACAAACTAATCAAAACTAATTGAAAAAGAAAGCATTGTAAACCTTTTTGTGTATTGATTGTTATTCAAGGTGTTTTGTAAAAGCCCCATACTAGACAAGACAACATTTAAACACCTTTTTCACTTTTCTTTTGAATACTGGAGGTGAATGCAATGTTTTCCCTTTGTTTCAAATGAGTATTCTGTGGTAGACAGCAGATGGGGTGGATTTGAATACACTGTAGACTCTATTAAAATCCACCCCATCTGTAACTACAGAACAGGGACCTCATAACCTCTTGTGGTAAAGGTTTTTTTGGCACTTCTATTTATATAATATAAATAGGATAATATATAGTGTCAGACTGATAAAATTTGAAATACAGAGCCAAAGGGACAATTTTGAATCTATTATAATAAACAATAGGAAATGTATTATAATAAACAACAGGAGATATGGAAATGAGTGATAATAAAGAGAAACCCTAAACTCATCCATGTGGGCCCTTGGTGTCTGATTTCCTGGTGGGCCCCCAACAGTTCAGTCTCTGCTAACGTAATCTCGCTAACGTCAGTTATTGTATTGCGGGATCGGGCTAAAAGGTAAGTAAGGAGACCCGATAGGAATTCTCCCGTATGAACATAAACATAAGGTGTATAAAAAATTCAGAACAAAAAACATTTACTCAACAGAACATTTTTATTGAGTATACATGTGTCAATTATTTGACTTTTTTTTTGAAACTTTTAAAAAAAATAACAGAAATTACATCCCATTAAACTATTTGGATGAAATACAAACAATATGAAGGGACATTGCCCACCGTACAAAGTTATGTTCCCTATTTTTTGCGGCAAAGTGGAACTGACAGGTCCGGGGCAACACATATTTTGTAATGAGAAAAAAGATTGAGTAGAAAATAAATAATGGTCAGATGTACACAGCTAAACAACATAGGGACACTATGTTGTACATATCAACATGTCCCGAAGGGACATTTATCAAACTGGTGTTCCTTGCTTTTGCGGCAAAGTGGAACTGACAGGTCCGGGGCCTACACATATTTTGTAATGAGAAAAAAGATTGAGTAGAAAATAAATAATGGTCACATGTACACAGCTAAACAACATAAGGACACTATGTTGTACATATCAACATGTCCCGAAGGAAACTTGTACAATGGAAGAATATATAAAAATTGGGAAAGGGAGAATATAAAAAAATTGTCATAAAATAACAACATTACATATTTTCCGCTTTTAGAAACATTAGGTCATCTTCTACCTGCAGAACACAATCTTTTATGAGTTTTATTTTCTTAATAGCATTATCAATTTTCCTTTTTTTTTTTCCTTTAGGACAATGTCGGCACGGGATACATCGAGTTGATCGATTGCAGCGCTGGAACTATGTGGTTGCTGCCTTTCCTCATCCTCTTCTACACATAATATTTCTTAAAGACAAAAACAAACACATCAATTTACAATTTCTATTACCTTTATTTTATTATTTGTTTATTTGTTATTTAATTACCTGATGGTAATAGACATGTTTGATCATTTTCATCTATAGTACAACTTTTTGGGGGAATGCTTTCTGGCAATGTCAATTGTACATGTTCGCAAGCATGACGATCTCTGTCTTTTTTTTCTTTTTCTGTTTTCATGTTGTACTCTGTAAATGATATAAAATATAAACCTTTCTATTGAAAACATACATGTACAACGTGCAAGGACACGAACGGATACCGAACCTATGTCAACGAACGAACGACGAATGGATGAATGCGGCATAAACGACAATCAGTTTGTATAATCATAATTTTCATTAAAAAACTTACTTTTTTCATGTATTCGACATAATCTTTTCAATTGTTCTTTTTCTCTTGTTTTAAGGTCCGACCACCTTTTTCTTATCTGGTCTTTGGACCTTTTCACATTGAACTTTTTCTCAATTGATGAAATTAGAAGATTAATAATTTTACCTTTTCTAATATTGGGCCTGTTGTACCTTCTTTCTTTGCAGTCGTAGTCATGTTTGTCAAAAATATGTACCATGACTATCATTTCTTCTTGTGACATTGGAGTTGCCCTCCTCCATTCAGACTTTTCACTGCTTTTTTTTTTACCAACCTTCCCTATGCTGATACCTGGCCTACACCTGTCACCCTGGCCAGCAGGCATTTCCAGAATGGTACTGCTACCCTTCTCACACATGACTGTCTCCTCAAGAACCTCCATACTTCTGGACAAATCAATAAAGTTCTGTAACTTAACAGAATTAAGTAGGTGGAGTTCTAATAAAATATGACACAACAGCCAATGGGAATTGAAGGGGAGGACCCGTCAATTTACGAAACGTTCGTTTGACATTACCGAACGTCTACCGTCTCCAATACGTGACGTTTAGTAGGCGGGGTCAACGAAACTTAAATATAAGCAACGAACAAAATAAAATTACCAGTTGACTTGCCAGTTAAACGTTCGTGTTATACACGCAGTTTCGTGTGACGTTCCAACAAATGTTCGTGTATCATTCGGAGATTGAGATTTATATTATTTTACTTTGGTAAGTTCATAACCTATGATTTTGTATTCCTCCCTATACACTTTATAAATTAGTATGAAAAATAGTAAATTGTTCTCTTTATTCAACAGATTTAAGAATAGAATGGCTGAAAAATTCATGAACCCTGAATTCCTCAAAGAGTTTATTGAAAGGTATCGCAGCTATCCATGTTTATGGAAAGTAAAATCACCAGAGTATGCAAACAGAAATAAGCGTCATGAGGCTTATGAGGATCTTATTCTACTATGTCAAAGAGTTTTTCCAAGTGCAAACCTTGATTTTGTTAAAAGCAAAATACAAAACATCAGAACCGTTTTTAAGAAAGAATTAAATAAGGTCAATACATCTAAAAGATCAGGAGCTGCAGCTGATGAGGTTTACAGTCCTCGTTTGTGGTACTTTGATTTGTTGCTTTTTACAGTAGACCAAGAACAGCCAAGACAGTCAATGTCAAACTGTACCATTGACAATTCTGTGGAGATCAACATGGACTTATCATCAGAAGAAACATTATCACAGGTATGAAAATCACATTTTCTTTTAAAAGTTGTTTTATGTAATATTGCTGTTGTTAGCTCATTAAACATCAAAAGTATTGTACACTCCACACCCAGATCCAATAGTAAAGAACCATTCAGAATTTATTTTGTTCAGACACCTTTCCAGACATACAAGTAAATAACCATTCAAATTTACATTTTTCCAGACACCTTTCCAGACATAAAATCAGAATAACAAAAACAACCACACACTACCAAGTAACAAAAAAGACTGCACATTTTACTTATTTTAAATACTTTAATACACATTTAAATTATGAATAGTGTGTATAAGATCTTTATATCATATCATTCTGCCATTCAACACTTCCAATACCATTAAAGTACTGTACATAATTTTCCCTATTAGTTTTTGAATCTACAGTTGAATTTCTTTGCGTGGGTTGTAGATCCAATAAAACCTCTCCTTCTGCCCGCCAATCTCCAGGTATTAAAGTTCTATTGGCTGTATCCTCATGATCAACCAAGTTTGGAGGCATATATTGGTTGTTGCTGTGTTTACGCAAGAAATTATGCAAAATACAACATGCAAACACAATAACATCAATTTTGCTAGGATCCAAGTTTATAGCTGTATGGAATATGCGAAATCTATTAGCTAAAATCCTGAAAGCATTTTCCACCACCCTCCGTGCCCTTGACAGTCTATAATTAAAAATCTTCCTGTCCTTGTTCAAAGTTTTTTGAGGGAACGGTTTCACCAGATTCTCATGCAAAGCAAATGCCTCATCTGCAACAAAAACAAAATTTAAACCTTGCTTTGTTTGGGAGTTTGTAGGAAGATTCAATTGTTTGTCCTTCATTTTTTGGTAGAAACTTGTTTGTTCAATTACTCCACCATCTGAAACTCTTCCATTAGTACCAACGTCGACCATAAGGAATTCATATTTTGCATTAACAATAGCTAATAAAACTATAACTTGTAATTGTAATAATACGATCCAGATTGGGCAGGAGGGGAAATCTAATATGTTTCCCGTCAATGGCCCATCCACAGTTTGGAAAAGTTCCAGTAATCTTCAAAATTTTTTGCAATTTGCAGCCATTCCTCTGTGTCTTTGGAAACTGAAACATAAGATAAACATGATATATTATTAACTAATTATAATATTACTTTCTTTTAACAGTCTTCATTATCATGCTCAAATTCAACACTGGACACAGTAGACGAACATCAACAACCAGAAAAACAGTTACAAGAAAACAGTTCAGGTAGACACACATACTTCAAACAAAACCACACCTTAAGAATCCAAAAAAACGTAAAATAGAGCACAGAGGAGTTAAGTGACAGAATTCTAAATGAAGCAGCTGGATTGCTTATAAAAAAGAGGATGAATTTGATTGTTTGGGAATTAATTTGCCTCAAAACTACGTAGCAGAATGAAAAACAAAGATGGCTTGCAGAGTTTTATAACTGATATTCTTATACGTGGCGTACAAGACAAACTAACTGATAAAACAGTACTTATGGAAAAACCAACGGAGCAAAATCAACATCACCATACCTTTCATATCCTTGTACAAGCACCCCATTACCCAACTCTCCCACTGGACAACAATATCCGTATATAAACCAATTAACTATACAAATTTATAAAAAAATGTATTTAAATGACATCATATTACAAGTATTTAAAAAAAAATCATAGTTATAAGTTTAGCGTTTTTATAAAAGAATAGTGTGTACTGGTTTCATTGTGTTAATTTTAATAATATAATATGTATAAATAATATAAATGTAAATAAAGAATACAAAAAATTTTTATACCGTTAAGTATTCGTCCCTTAATGCTTGTATTATTGCTGAACATGTTTCCGGAATTATTTTTCCAAGGGATGTGATGAAATTCCTGTTGAAAATTTCAAGTCTGCAAAATTTCTCAGTTGCAAGAAATCTAAAGTAGCAATAGTCTTTGCTCAGGAGAAATACTTTTACGCATCCAGGTATCTTGTTTTTGAATTAAAGGGCTGACATATTGTAGTAATTTGGTAAAGGTTGCTCTGACATACGCAGTAGTTTCTAAAATCATAGGAGAACTATTTCAACTCTCCACAAGTGACATGTGAGAAAGCTTTTCTCTCTGTAGTAGCCATCGCTTTGTCCAGCATGACCTTCTCTTTAGTTTCTTTTTCTTTGCTAGTGCACACACCAAAACAATAGCAATGTCTACCCTTGCTTTTTCTTTTCTAGAAAACATAATGTTCTAAATTCAGATCGCCAAAAAATACAAAACCGTTCGTGGTCCGCACGTTTACATATGTTCGTAGCTTCCTTGTTTTAGTCGATCGTTACGTCACTTCCGTTCGTTTGCTCATTTCCTGTTTATTACTGCGCAGTCGCCATACAAAAAAGACACTATGTTCGTTGTTTTGGTCGCTACGTGTGTACAACAAACCATGATCGATACGGTCGTTGAATGCGCTGTAAAGGATCTGATCGTTTAACGATCTCAACCAAATCTTTCATGTGTGGACCTAGCTTAAGTCCAAAAATGTATTGCCCTAAGTATGGGCCACTCAAAAAACTAACAATGCTGTCAGTACCCCTACTTTGGAAAATAAACATCTTACAATTTTTATACCCTATATTAATCAACTCATGAATTTACCAAATAAGAAGACCAAACTGGTAACATCCACAATATGTACATTGGTATAACAGTGTAAATTGGGTTTCTGGGATACCTAGAGGTATGGGGGTTTGGGTCCCACGGGATTCTCTCGTCTACCAGAATCCATTTTGGATGATACCGTTATGGTAGTTGCCGCACAAGCCAAGTTATGGCGATTATTGAAAACCCTGGTGTTTATAATCTCCCATTAGAGACACTCATAGTGGACACAAGGGTCAAATTGTCCACCTTATCAGAGCACCTGCTGCTTTGCGTATATAAGGAAGGAAGGACATTGTCCTGTTGAGTTTATGGCACTGAGCCATATGGCAAAGCAAATATAAGGGGAGAAGACAAAAGGCACAAATACAATAAAAACTAATGGAATCTGCCATTACAGACACTAAAATATCATGAACTGCACTAGCTCTGCTTATGGGGAAGGAAGCTCAGAGCTTACAAACTGTTCCCGCAGGAATTTTAACCCTGCGACTGCCTTCCAGTTAAACAATGTGGGAGCTGCCATAATGCTTGACATGCTGGTAAAATAGAGGTAATTCGAAATTACAATTTTCAGATCGTGTCTATAGGGTTTTACAGACAGGTACAGGTACATTGACATACAATCACAGGAGATGCTGCCGGTCGGCCCTTTTACTTGCTTTGTGCACAGAAAAGGCACGGAAGAAAGCAGAAGCGTGCCAGGGAAGAAGGCTGGGCGATTACTATTAGAAGCATCTTTGGATTTATAAATCTGCCAGGTTGAGGTTTGGGGGTCACCAACAAAAAATATAAAAAGTTTTTGGGGGGTGGGGGACATACCCTTTAAATAAGTCCTATGGATCTGTCCTGAGAAACTAACATCTAAACATTTAATTACAATGATTCAGTACACAAGATACATTTTTAAAATAAAGCAGGTGTTTTAAACTTTTTTAACCTGACAAAACACAGTTTCAATAATTTCCAATATATTCCTTTACTGAGCTAAGCATTGTCAACATTTAGAAACGTAGGGGTCTATTTATAAAGCCACGGTATTGGTAAGCACTGAGTCTGTGGCTTTTTACCAGTATCTTGTGGTGATGGTTTATAAATAACCATGTTTTTAAATATATTAATTGGTATCAGTATTTTATAACGTGTTATTATATATTTTTCATAAAATTCCACCATGTTTCAAAAATGTGAAGTGCTCCTTGGCAGCTGATATATCTACTTTCTACTCCAAACACAGATGTCAGATTCCTTCCTTGATCATGATAGATATCAGGGGCATAACTACGGGGAGCAGGGGAAGCAACCGCAGGGGGACCGGAGCCAAGGGGGCCCCATCTTCTTATTTTTCCTATAAGATATAGCCTCCTCCCAGAAAACCTCTGAGAATGAAGCATGGATAGGGGCCCCCATCATAGTTTTGCTGGGGGGCCCAGTGATTGCTAGTTACATCTCCACTAGCTAAACACATTTAATAAGTACAAACGTGTTTTAAGCTCAGCCTTTACCACTTCCCTGTAAAATGGCTTTGAAACATCAAGACCTGTCCGCAGCTGCAAATTGTTAAATGTTATTGGACAAAACCATTTCTGAGAGATCATTGTACTTATCTTGTGAAGTCCACATAAAGCCAGACATACTTTTATTTACGTCATAGACACTGCTTAATACATGGCTATTGTAAAACCATCAGCACATTAACTCAAAGAAACCAGTTAAGTTTGTCCTTTGCCCACAGTGTATGACAATAATTGGTTAAATGTTAGATTTACCACTTAGCTAAATTGTAACATATCTTCAGTCATTTACCAAAAATGAAACTTTTCTTCTTCAGTAATCAAACTTTAACAAATGTCTCTACTCTTAAATTGTAGGACAAAAGCTGAAAAAAATCCCAAAATGCTGACAAACCTTTTGGTTGATGTTAGTGCTAAACACCTGCAGTAATAATTAGAATTTAATATTAGAGCTATTCGTACAGGACCAATATTGTGTGTCTAATAGCTGCGCTTCCTTTCTATCTGGGCTTTTAGTAAAAGTGTGTGTGACTGCTCCATTATTTTTTCAGTGGATGAGTACAAAGACTAATGTTTATGTGTTAATCACTAAGCGAATGCGCTGGCTCGTTTTCTTGTGTCCATGTTTAGTTTTCCGCTGACATCCCTTTTATGTTCTTGTTGTGATGTGTTTTAAAAGCAATAATGATTATTATAGAACAATCTCTCTATGTATATTGGAAGATCTTCCATGGTTTTGTCTTTTATATGTTAGAAACATCAGCGTAGAAGCTAGAATTGTTTGCCCAGGTACAAGTTGTTTATGAGGAGCTACAGCACAAGTATTTATTCATGCCAGGCTATTGCCCTGGGTCTTCCTGTATAAAGATAGTGCTGAAGCACTCTGGAAACCTGGCAGAAGCATTTTTCTTGTGCTGCCAATATTATGGGGGGGTAGAAAGTACCAATCCTACCTCCTGCCCAGTTACTTTTCATTTTAACTGTTTTTCAAAAAACTACAACTATAGTTGTCCTTAAGACAGTGCTCAGACATACAGATTCTATTGTTTTCGAATACATATTAAGTCTCATTTAAGGGACAATTTTATTTTTGATTTCTATTTTGACAGTGACTAGGGGGCATATTTATAAATCGCGGCCATATTATAAATCGAGGCCGTGAAAATAGCGCTATCGCAGTATTTATAACGGCCAGCGCAATCACCGCGATATGAAGTCCGGCGGTAATTTAAGTCCCTTCCAGTGATACTGCACTTAGCGCAAGTACAATATCACCGCAAAGGGGCCTTAAAATACCTTCCCAGCGCCTCTGCTTCAGTGGCCGGGCATTAGCACCCTGCCCTCGACCCCCGTGGGGTGGTCGCCACCACCACTTCCCAGCAGCCCCTCCTAACCCCCAAACCCTCGCGGCGCGAAACATATGGAACAAGAGGCTAGGAGAGGCTGCTGGGAAGGCTTCAATTTTTTTTTAGTTATGTAAGAACAGTTTCTAGACAAAAGTTATTATTTGACTAGTAAAGCGGGGTACAGACTATGCAATATTTCAGCCCGATCGACTATATAATTCAGTGTTTCGGTAGGTCGGGCTTGAAATAATACATGGTTTTTGGCGACAAACAAACCGTTCCTTTGTCCGAACTGGTCGAATTGACAACGGACACATCTGAAACTACAGAAGATCAGATGGCCCTATATGGGCTGCTACTTGGTCGCAGCGAACTGTTGGCCACGGGCACTATTGCCGCGTCCAACAGTCCTCCCTCTTGCCAACTGGTTGGAAGTACCGAATATTTGGTCAGGAGGAAGAATCTTGGTGTGTACCATGCTTTAGTTTCCCTCTACTTTTTTTTTTAAACAATCAATAGACCATCAGTTATAAAGAATTTACGACGTACATAAATATTGATTTGAACTCTGCTATAACAGTAGATGTTCTAAAACATCAATTCTAGCTCCACATTTATTGCCAATCAAGTGCGCGATTAAAATGAGGTGGGGGAAGATAAATTCACTACCAAAATTCCAAGATACGCCTCTTGGTCTCTCTCCACGCCAGTGTGCCCTTGGCAAACCATTTGAGAACCCGAATATAGAAAAAAAAAGAATTAGATCTTTGATATCTCATGTGTCATGGACACATGGACACTACCTTATCTGCCTCAAGCAATGAAAGTTTTAATGCAGATGTTTGCCTATGGCTAAATCTAGAAAAGTTGTCATTATAAAACTATTATAGCATCTAATCACAAGTTATCACTTTTGTAAGAAAAATGATATCTCAAAAACAGACAACATTCAGATATTCATATGACAATACAGCTAAAAACAGTTTCATCTAATAATAATCAGCAAGTGCTAAGATTAGTGGGAAGCCTTATTAGTCTCAGAATTAGAAATCATCCAGTTTAAACACAATCAGCAACCTTTAAAAGGTATCTTGCTTAATGTGTTAAGATGTAATCACACGAAACACAGATGGTAATTATTACCGCTATAAAATCAAAAAAATATAAAATTTTTTTTCAGTGGGACTGAATGGTGCAGGGTAAGGTAGACCATAGACACTACAAGATTAACAATAATTGTTTTGTATGTGGTAAGGAATAATTAAATCAGAACATCCTTTCATTTTTTTTGTTATGAGAATATTTTTGTATCTGATACGAAGAGAGAATGTATGTTACAATGATGTACCATGGAGAAAAGGCGCTTGCGGTGGGGATATGATTACTGTGTATAAATACATTAATGGGCCATACAATAAACTTCTGGGGCATTGTTCACCAATAGAACATTGGTTTATGTCTTTTTTGCTCACTTATGCGGGTTCTTATTTGTCTTTGTGTTTTTCCTATATATGCTAGTCCACATGGACATTTTAGCATATATTTACCCCCATAGTGAGACAACTAGCAAAGTGTTTTAAGTTTATTCTTATTCGATTTTCTTTTCATTTTTGTAATCCGAATGGACCAACTGTTTGTCTAAACTACCTCCATTTTTGTATGCAAATATTGGTTGTTGTTTAAACAGTTTGCCCACCTTCTGTCTTTTCTCAACACATTCAATATTTTTTCACAATGTTTTTAACTTTTTCTGATTGTGTATTGTAGGTTGATACAAAAGTTATCTTACTGTCATTAGAATGTTCTGTTTTTTTATTGTTGAGTAATTTAGCTCTAGGTGTCTCTAGGGCTTTTTTAACTGCTGTATTCACTGTTGTTTTATGGTAACCTCTTTGTTTAAATTTTTGTGACATCTGTTCTACTCTTATTTTACAGGTATCTTATCTGAGACATTTCTTCTCACCCTAAGCAGCTGTCCCAGAGGTATGGCCTTTATTGTACTTTTCAGGTGGAAGCTAGATGCTTCCAGCATGTTGTTTTTATCTGTTTGTTTACATATAAGTCAGTGCTTAGTACAGAGTTTACTTTTTTAACCTTTATGTCTAGAATTATATTCCTCAGGGTCGTATTGTACGGTAAACTTTAGGTGGCTATGCCATTCTTCACCTCTTGTGTGAATTTAGTAGTTCTGCTTCCGTACCCGACCATAGTAGGACAATATCATCTACAAATCGTTTGTAGAACATTATTTTGTCTTTATACACTTTATTGTTCTTAATACAGTCGCTTTCAAATTCAGAGACATATATATTTGCATATACCGGTGCAAAAATGGCCCCATCTTGTACACACATTTGTTTATAGAATAGAATTGTCACCGAATCTAAAGTAATTCTCGTTAAGGCTATATTCAACAGGTCTAATATGAAAATAACCTTAGCTGTATTAAATTCAGTTCTAATAGTCTTTTTTCAACAGTGCTTGCATCCCACTTGGTGTGGGATAACATGTATAGAGACTGAATGTCCATGGTTACTAAATATTTACATTTGGCTACGTCTGTTGTTCTTTCAATGTGTTTAGGAAGTCTTTGGTGTCTATTAGGCATTCTGGTATGTCTTTTGCTATTGGTTGGAGGTAGTGTTCTATGTATGTGCCTATTGGTAGGAAAATTGAGCCAATCCTGCCACTATGGGTCTTCCCGGTGGATTATTCTGATTTTTAGTATTTTTGGCATGTGTAGAATACTGGTGTGATGGGGTTTTCCTCAATTAAGAAATCTTTGTTTCGGCGTCTATTATGCCCATTGTCCATGCTTCTGTTGTTGTATTATATAGTATTTTTGAACAGGGTATGTTTTAATTCTTTATATTATTCCAATTAGTTAGTTGTTTATTACTTCTTCTTCATAGGTTTTTTTTGTTCTGTACTACAATTGCCCCACCCTTGTCCACTTTTTATTATTATGTGTCCCTTTCTTCAGATTTTCATACTGGGGTGTTTTTGCTTTGTTGTTTGCCTTCTGGGTACATTTTTAGAAAGGTTATATTGGTTGGACTGGATGGATGAAAGGTAAAAGTTTGGACTGGATGGATGTATGGTATCTCCTAGAGAGTCCTTATAACATATTCAACAAGTTGTCAAAAGCAATACTCACCTTTTCCATCAATCTGGTTCTCCCAGGGTACCATTGCTGAACCACGAAAGTTCAAAATTACCTCCTGAAAACCGGCTTCATTTCTCAATCTTGGATATTAACATAATGTAAACAAACAAAGAAAGTGAGTCAGGGAATTCTTGGGTCGGGGGCATGGCTCTTTGAAGACTACTTTGGCTGTTAGTTAGTGTACTGGCAACAACGTGGAATCATTCTTTGCTACAGAATCTACTACTTATTGTAGTTGTATTTAATTCAACTTACTAGAAAACATCTTACAATGATAGGTTTTCAAGGAAGAAAAATATGTTGTTTTAAGAGTTAAAAGGGGTATAAATTCAAAGGAGAAAAGTTCTCTTTTTTTATACCAAAAAACATCATTGAACTTGAAGGGGTTCCGAGAAGGGCAACCTAATTAATAAAGAGAATGGAGGAGCTTGACTATCAGGATTAGCTAGATAAGGTTTCATACAAACTCATTCTTGTGGTTTACAATATCACCTAGCTTTAAGAGCAGAGGAAAATAAGTTTGATTTTTGTTTATAGAAAAAATGTTTTCTTTTAAAGCAAAACAACTGATATTGTTTTCGAAACAATTTGGTACTGGCAGGTTTGATGGATGCTGAATGGATAGAAAATTAAGTTACTGACATTAAGGGTAAATGTGGTCCAGAAGTGTTCTTCAAGCTCTCTTATACCTTTCAAACAAACCTATTATGATGTTTCCAGCTTTCTGGTAAGTATAGGCTTGTAAAAATTACTGCTCTGACCTGAGGAAGAGGGTTGATCTCTTAAAAGCTTGTCTATGAAAATAAACTGTTAGTCCATTAAAAGTATCACAGTACTCTACTTTTTTATATATTACATCAGACAGTCACATGAAAAATTACATTCAGACAGTCACATGATGTGCCATGTAATAATCCCCCCCCAAAAAACCCTATATTTTCTGAAGCTATTTAAAGTTACAGTAGTAGGATACAACTGGGCTTGCTCGCACCTCAGGCATGGGGGGGAGCAATGCTGCTGGTGATGTCACAGCTCACAGTGCTAGCTGAAGGAATGTGCTCATTTTAATGAAGCACACTTGTATGGATACTCCCTACCGTAAGTAGGGACTCTGGGTAAATCCTGATCGGGTCTTTAACTCTTAAAACACAGTGTTGCTAAAAAGAGTGGCAAGTGCCCAAGAGTAGCAAGATCAAATTATGGGGGGCTTGTATAACTGTCAATAAACTGGTTGGCAGGCATCATGGGTAAGAAAAAAAGTTTAACTAGATGGACATATTTCTTTATTTGACCTCCAAAACTATGTAACTACATTATGTTAAAATGTTCTATAGCATTACTGGTCCATTTAAATATATTAACATCTTATCTTCCAGCATTTAGAGCTTTTAATAGATTAAAATTCCTATTCTGCAATAGTACTCTACATTCTAAGTGACCCTCATGACAAGATTATTATCATCTGCTTCCTTTAGATAAATGATCTTTATGGTTGTCAAGCTGAATTTTATCCTATAGTTTACTCTACTACTTTTCTGAACAGTTACATATATGGGAAGTACTGCAATTGTAAACCTGAGGGGTAATCTGTAGATATTGTGTCCCTGTGGATTGCCGAATGTAGGAAACAAACTAACGTTAACAATAAAGAAACAAACAATGAGTATTAAGCAGGCGGAGGAGGAAAAGTAACGTTCAAAGCTTTTGATATACTGTACAGTATATTTTAACTGACTTTTTGATGCTGTTTACTAAGTCTAGGGTTGGTTGTGAATTATAACAAGTAACAGTTTTGTTTTTATGCATGTAATACCTTACTTGCTGTCTGTTATTTCTGACTTTGTAGCTGTTATGAAATTATCAACGTTATGTATTTTTCAGTCATGTGGTAGTATCTTTCATTATTCCGTCAAGTGCATTTACTAGAACATCAGTGATGAGCTTGCTTTTTTCAGCCCACTTTATTCTTCCATTGTTCCATGTAAACTATATGACTACTGCCTGCCTCTGAAACAAACAGTTGCTACAGGTTTTGCTCCTATTAAAACATGGTTTGTAATATATTCTTTCAGTATCTTTGGCTGGAAAACTTTCCCCCCTGATGATGTTTTAAAATTTGCATTTCTGCTGCAAGGGTTTTGTGTGAACCATTTGTTTTCTCTAACATGCATTAAAATTCCTCTATAGATGGTATGATTCCAGTGTTTATATATTCGCATTGTTATAAATAGTTCATACACAGATAATTATTGGTGTACTTTAATTATCTGTGACATGAAAGGCTTGTGTAGTTAAGACTTTTTACCTTTTCATTAAGAGTTAGTCTACTTATAGCCGGGTCGTCCCTCATGGTTAAAAACATTCCCATACTTGTGGCCTGCATGTTTAACTATATCTCTTTTTGTTCACTAGCATTTGGTGGCTTGTAACAGACAAAAGTCGATTTGGTGGCTTGTAAAGACACAAGTCGATTTACCTGCTGTCAGCCATTCTTTACCTCACCCCCATCCTGCTGCTGCTGCTCCATCTCTTCCGGGTTTGCATTGTGCACATGGATGCATTTCTTCGTTTACAGAAAAAATAGTTCATTCCAGAAGCAATTCGCCCATTCGTTGAAAGCAGGTTGGTGGGAAATTCAATCAGTTTGGTACCTATCAGGTTCTGGCTGTCACTTACTCCTTGGTGTTATCCTCCTTTTAAGTTCCTTTCCCCTGGCCTCATTGCCCGATATAGCCTGTGGTTTGCCCTTGCTCTGTGTGTGTGATTTCGTTTTGATATTCTGGCTCTCGATTCCTGTCCATATGCCATTTATAATTGTTTTCTATCTGGTCTGAACTGTGCCTGCCCTCTGACTATCTTTCTGTACCTTGCCTCTCGATGATTCTCTGTGTTCCGACCCTTGGCTCTGTTCCTGACCCTGATTCACATACTCCTCCTGTACCTCGGCAGCCTGGTTCTCCGACTTCCCTGCACTGTAATGCACTGTCTGTTGCAATCTGGTTTCTGTTTGAGTATCCCAGACCTTAGCACAGATACCTTACAATTTAAGTCCAGGGCACAACCATGTCCAATGAGGCGGTTCTAGCCTTAACCAAACAGGAGCTTGTCTATTGGCGAAGCAATTGGTTATAGATTGGGGTACCATACTGAATGGTACTGGAGAGTTACAACCTGCCCTTCTATATTCTGTGCACAGTTCCAACCTTAAGTTTTGGCCTTATCATTTATGCCTGAAAAAATAATGCAAGAATTCACATCTGTATTTAAACCTGGTAGATTCTCATAACTCTCTAGATGACAGTACTAACCTACAATAAAAAATAACAGATCTAGAGAACGAAGCAGAAGAAATAACTCAAAAATAAGGGAGTCTCAGGAGACATTAAAAATGCACAACTGAGACAATATGTAACCCTACTATTCCAATCTCTACTACCAGATTTATCTGAATAGACCTAACCATAGACAGAATTCATAGTTACCAAAACAAAGCAGTTCCTATGCAAGCTCCCAGAGATAAATCATTAGACTTCATTTTTATATATTAAAGAGAGAATACTACAAAAATCAAGGAATATCAAAAACTTATCATCAAAATACCACAACTTACAATTCTTGACAGACCCTGTCACCAGTGACTATCACCCAAAGGAAACAATTCGCAAAAAATTACAAAGGTACTACGAGATAGAAGCATTCCTTACAATGGGGATTCCCCCTAAGACTATTATTACATATAGGAAAGTCATACCTAATAAAAAAAATAGATGAAGAAATACAACTCCTCACCACAAATGGGGAATATGGACTCAAACAAGCCTAGCAACAAACAAAGCCTCTTTCTATTTCCTACAAACAAATGGATAACATCTATTAAGCCGAAATAATCCATTGAACTACAAAAAAGACAAACAATAAAGAAAATCCTAAAACAAAAACTGGATCCACAAAATTCACTATATATCAATAGACATTGACCTAAGGATTACAAAATAATTTTGAAAACTTTGATAATAGCAACTTGAAAAGCTTTATTATATACAACATGAGTGACTTACCTCCAAACGAATCTTGTCATTGGACTCACCTAAAGGTACCTAAAAAAAAATGAAAAATATATGCTTTAGATAAAATATGAATAACTTTTATACTATAATGTTGAAATTCATGTTTAAAATACAGAAATGTTTATTAGAAAATTGTGATCCAAGCTATATGACCCTAACATAAGAAAAAACCTACAGTTTATATGGTATATATTAAAGGGCATGTCCACCCCTGTAAGATTTTTTGGTATATAGTAGTGGTTGTTTTCCCCCGCCCCAACCGCTATAAAAGATTTTTCAGAAAGTCCCCTGATTTGTTACTTACCTTGATCTTTCTCCTCCACTGCACTGCCCCGGCCTTCTGCTTGCATGAAACTGCGAGCAGGGGGCCGGACCGGCAGCCACGTCCCTGATGGAATGAACACTACAATTGGCAAAGGGGTTATTAAGTAGGGGAGGGGATCACAAAACGAGAGGGAGAGGGAGGGGGGAGGCCTGCAGTGTGCATGCCAAACTTCTCCCGAGGAGAGACATGGACTCTGCCAGCTCTGGTGGCCAGTTTTTTAGGACTTTGGAAGGACAGCAAGGGCAGCCATTTGGAGCTGGGATGTAAGGTAAGGATTATATTACCTACAGAGTGGGGCCAGTATGGGGTTAACTTATAGTTTTGGGGGTGGACATGCCCTTTAATAATGATTATAAACCATGTCTGCAAAAACTTCATTTTTGTTGATAGGGCAATGTTTTGAAAACTGAACATCACTATGTGAATGCTGATTGTATAAAATGAGAAATATATACCTTACTATAACATATACTTGAATAGTTATACAAGACATAGTGAAAAACGAAAATAAGGACAACCTGAGGTTATATATGGTAATTTCTAGTATTGATTTACTATCATGATTAAAAAAAACAAAACTTTTAAAGCTATACTTAAAAACTTCACATCCCTAGATGGATATCTAATTATAACAAGAGATTTATATACCTTATCATAACATATATTAGAACAAATGTAAATATGATAATGTGAAAAATGGAATGTATGTTTAAAAGTTTCATATAGAAAGATTATAAGATAATGGAAATATACCATACCAATACATTATACTTAGAGTATAACTATAAGGATTTCACATAATGTTGATATTCATTTTATATATACAAATTTAAAAGTATAAATATGTCTTATTACCATCTAATAAAAAACCCTTACAATTATAAAAGAAAAGAGGTAACAAATACATGAAGATAATATTAAGAGCTTCAAATATACAAGTCTTGCCTTAAAACAAGACAGGGTATAACTCCAACCATCTAACTAAAACAAACAGAGGTAAGCAAGAAGAAAGAATCAAAAATTACCCAATCCATATATATAAACAGGCTTATTCAATAAAAGTTCTTATCATTTAAAATGGTGCTAATTTTGCCCCAACATCAGGTTAGCTTTCAATGTTAAATAATATCTGATTGTGGGGCAAAATTAGCACCATTTTAACGGATAAAATTTTATGAATAACCCTGATAGTCTACCCAATTTATTAATAATAAGAAACAAAAAAAAGTATAAAAAATGGATATATCAAAATAAAGACATATATTCAACTAAAATGGGAACATAAACTAAAAAAGCAAAACAGGTATACAATGCCTCATGAAGAAGAGATAATCCGGAGCCACGTTGTTTGTGCAATGGCATGTCTCAAAATTGTATATAATACTTGTGTACAATCATTTTTTGGATATTTTATAATTGTTTTTTTTACTGTTATATAATATATTTTAGGACCCTCAAAAACTGAAACAGAAAATGGGACCAATACAAGAAACACCTAGATAAAGCAACACAATCCTTTCAATGAAACCTCAAACTACAACCCAAGCCAAAGGGAAACAAAAACAACTCAAAAAACACTAGAAACATATGACTATACAAATACATGCACTTGGAAAGACACAATAAACAATAACACAGATATCCTGTGTTTACAGGAAACACACCTCACACCAGAAACAGAAAAGTTAATGCAACACAAAAATTTCCAAACATATATTATGCATCATACCATAAAAAATTAGGGAGTACTAATAGCAATAAAAAATAATATAGCTTTTCACTAGAAAAATCAATTAGGGACAAAAATGTTGGATATGTCATCTTAATCTGCCACTTAAACAATATAAAATATTGTATAGCGAATATCTATGCACCAAATAACCGCCAACAACGTTTTATTTAAAAAAAAGTAGTAAAACAACTACAACTCACACACTACACTAATAATCGGAGACTTTAACATCATATAAACCAGAAAAATTCAACAGCCAGAACAAGATTCCAAATAATAGGCAGTAATTAATATTCTAAAAGTGAAAGATTGATACGAAACCTGGCAAGCATTCCACCCACTAGACCATACATATTACTATAAAAACACATACAGGGTTATTCAATAATGTTGCTTATCGGTTACTAAAATGGTGCTAGTTTTGCTACAACAATCAGATGTTAGCTTTCAAATGTTAAATAAGATCTGATGGTTGGGGCAAAATCACTCCATTTTAAATGATAAGAACTTTATTGAATCTCCCTGACGATACCTACTCTAGAATAGATACATTGTAGGGGACTAGGTAAAAACCGAACAGTCGCCGGAAACGGAACAGAAAATAACACGCCACTATCGTAAGAATTAAAATTACAACCACTTTATTATAGATGCGGAATAAGGTTTACAACCCTTTTAGATCTATTTTGGCTGCAGAAAAGAGGGGTCTGGTACTTTGGCTCTATTCTGGCTGCCGGAACGGGGGTCCGGATGCTTTTTGCATGTTTATGGCGGTGCCGAACGGGGGTTCTGGATGCTTTTGGCTAGGTTCTGGCTGCCGGAACGGGGGTCTGAATGCTTTTGGCTCTGTTTCTGGCCGCCGGAACGGGGGTCTGAACCCCTTTGGCTCTGTTCCGGGCCGGGAATGGGGTCTGGATGCTTTTGGCTCTGTTCTGTGCTGCCGGACGGGGGTCTGGATGCTTGTGGCTCTGTTCTGGCTGCCGGAACGGGGGTCTGGATGCTTTTGGCTCTGTTTCTGGGTGCCGGAATGGGGGTTAGATGCTTTTGGCTCTGTTCTGGCTGCTCGGGAATGGGGGTCTGGATGCTTTTGGCTCTGTTCTGGCCGCCGGAACGGGGGTCTGAACCCCTTTGGCTCTGTTCCGCTTGCCGGGAATGGGGGTCTGGATGCTTTTGGATCTGTTCTGGCCGCCGGAATGGGGGTCTGGATGCTTTTGGCTCTGTTATGGCCGCTGGAACGGGGGTCTGGATGCTTTGACTCTGTTCTGGCCGCCAGAACGGGGGTCTGATGCTTTTGGCTCTGTTCTGGGGCCGGAATGGGGGTTTAGATGTTTTGGCTCTGTTCTGGCTGCCTGAATGGGGGTCTGGATGCTTTGGCTCGTTCTGGCTGCCGGAATGGAGGTCTGGATGCTTTTGGCTCTGTTCTGGTGCCGGAATGGGGGGGGTCTGGATGCTTTTGGCTTTGTTCTGGCTGCCGGAACGGGGGTCTGGTGCTTTTGGCTCGTTCTGGGTGCCGGAATGTGGGTTAGGTTTTAGATGTCTTTTGGCTCTTGTTCTGGCGGGCGGGAATGGGGTCTGGATGCTTTTGGCTCTGTTCTGGCCGCCGGAACGGGGGTCTGAACCCCTTTGGCTCTGTTCGGCTGCGCTCGCCCTGCGGAATGGGGTCTGGATGCTTTTGCTTTTTGCTCTGCTGCGAAGGGGGTCTGATGCTTTTTGCTCTGTTTTGCCCTGGAACGGGGGTCGGATGCTTTTGACTCTGTTCTGGCCGCCGGAACGGGGGTCTGGACCCTTCGGTTCTGTTCCGCTGCCAGAATGGTGGGTCTGATGCTTTTGCGCTCTGTTCCGTCTCGGACGGTGGCGGGGTCTGGATGCTTTTGGCTCTGTTCTGGGTGCCGGAATGGGGGTTAGATGCTTTTGGCTCTGTCTGGCTGCCGGAATGGGGGTCTGGATGCTTTTGGCTCTGTTCTGGCTGCCGGAATGGAGGTCTGGATGCTTTTGGCTCTTTTCTGGCTGCCGGAACGGGGGTCTGATGACTTTTGGCTTTGTTCTGGCTGCCGAAACAGGGGTTGGATGCTTTTGGCCTGTTCAGGGTGCCGGAATGTGGGGTGTTAAGATGCTTTTGGCTCTGTTCTGGCTGCCGGAATGGGGGTCTGGATGCTTTGGCTCATGTCTGCTGCCGGGAACGGGGGTCTGGTGCTTTGGCTCTTGTTCTGGCGCCGGAACGGGGGTCTGAACCCCTTTGGCTCTGTTACGGCTGCCGGAATGGGGGTCTGGATGCTTTGGCTCTGTTCTGGCTGCCGGAATGGGGGTCTGGATGCTTTTGGCTCTGTTATGGCCGCGTGGAACGGGGGTCTGGATGCTTTTGACTCCGTTCTGGCTGCCGGAACGGGGGTCTGGACCACTTTGGCTCTGTTCTGGGCTGCCTGAACGGGTTGTCTGAACCCCTTGGGGTTGGTGGCTCTGTCTGGCTGCCGGAACGGGGTCTGGACACCTTTGGCTCTGTTCCGCTGCCCGGAATGGGGGTCTGGATGCGTTTGGCTCTGTTCGGCCGCGGAATGGGGGTCTGGATGGTTTTGGCTCTGTTCCGGCTGCCGGGGAATGGGTGGTGGGTTCTGGATGCTTTTGGTCTCTGTTCTGCCGCCGAATGGGGGTCTGGATGCTTTTGGCTCTTGTTGGCCGCTGAACGGGGGTCCTGGATGCTTTGACTCTGTTCTGGCGCCGGAACGGGGGTCTGGACCCTTTGGCTCTGTTCTGGCTGTCTGAAGGTGTCTGAACCCCTTTTGCTCTGTTCTGGCTGCCGGAACGGGGGCCTGGCACCTTGGCTCAGTTCTGGCTGCGGACGGGGCTGGAGCTTTGGCTCTGTTCTGGCCACCGGAACGGGGGTCTGGACCCCTTTGGTTCTGTTCCCGCTGCCGGAATGGGGGTCTGGATGCTTTTGGCTCGTTTCCGGCTGCCGGAACGGGTGGTCTGGATACTTTTTGGCTCTGTTCCGGCTGCCGAGTGGGGGGTTTAGATGCTTTTGGCTCTGTTCTGGCTGCCAAAATGGGGGTCTGGATGCTTTTGGCTCTGTTCTGGATGCCGGAACGGTGGGTCTGGATGCTTTTGGTCTGTTCTGGCTGCCGGAATGGGGGTCTGAACCCCTTTGGCTCTGTTCCGGCTGCCGGAATGGGGTCTGAACCCCTTTGGGCTCTGTTCTGGCCGCGGGAAACGGGGGTCTTGACACCTTTGGCTCTGTTACTGGCTGCCGGAACGGGGGTCTGATGCTTTTGGCTCTGTTCTGGCCACCGGAAACGGGGGTCTGGACCCCTTTGGTTCTGTTCCGGCTGCCGGATGGGGGTCTGGTGCTTTTGGCTCTGTTCCGCTGCCGGAATGGGGGTCTGGATGCTTTTGGCTCTGTTCTCGGTGCGAGGAATGGGGCTTTAGTTTTCGGTTTGTTTTCGGAATGGGCCGGGTGATTTTGGCTCTGTTCTGGCTGCCGGAAGGGGGTCTGGATGTTGGCTCTGTTTGGCTGCGGAACGGGGGTCTGATGCTTTTGGCTCTGTTTCTGGCTTCCGGAACGGGGGTCTGGATGCTTTTGGCTCTGTTCGCTGCCGGAAGGGGGGGTTTGATGCTTTGGCTCTTTTGGCTGCCGATGTTAATCTGCGGTGGCTGCGGAATGGGGTCTGGATGCTTTTGGCTCTGTTCTTGCTGCCGGAACGGGGTCTGAACCCTTTGGCTCTGTTCCGGCTGCCGGAATCGGGGTCTGGATGCTTTTGGCTCTGTTCTGGCTGCCGGAATGGGGGTCTGGATGCTTTCGGCTTTTATGGCCGCTTTGGGTGGAACGGGGGTCTGGATGCTTTGACTCGTTCTGGCCGCCGGAACGGTGGGTCTGGTACCCCTTTGCTCTGTTCTGGCTGCCAGAAACGGGTGTCCGAACCCCTTTGGCTCTGTTTTCTGGCTGCCGGAACGGGGTCTGGACCCCTTTGGCTCTGTTCTGGCTGCCGGAACGGGGTCTGGACCCTTTGGCTCTGTTCTGGCTGCCAAACGGGGTCTGGACCCCTTTTGCTCTGTCTGAAGCAGCCGGAAAGGGGGTCTGTACCCCTTTGGCTCTGTTCTGCTGGCCGCCGGAACGGGGGTCGGTCTGATACTTTTGACTTTCTTCTGGCTGCGAAAACGGGGGTCTGGACCCCTTTGGCTCTTTTCTGGCTGCCGGAACAGAAGTCTGGACCCTTTGGCTTTCTCTGGCCACCGGAACGGGGGTCTTGATGGTTTTGGCTGTTTGGCTGCCGGAACGGGGGTCTGGACCTCTTTGGTTCTGTTTGGCTTGCCGGAACGGGGATCTGGACCCTTTGCTCTTGTTCTGGCTGCCGGAACGGGGCGGGGTCTGGACCCCATTTTTGGCTCTGTTCTGGCGTGCCGAACGGGCGTCTGGACCTCTTTGTCTTTTCTGGTGCGAACGGGGGGTATGGACCCTTTGGTTTGTTTGGCTGCCGGAACGGGGTCTGTGACCCCTTTGGTTCTTTTCTGGCTGCCGAACAGGGGGTCTGGACCCCCTTTGGCTCGTTTCTGGCCCACTGGAACGGGGTTTACACCCTGGGAACTCTTATCTGGCTGCCAGAATGGGGTTCTGAACCTGGGAACTCTGTTTTGACCACCATAACAGGGTCTGCACCCAAAAAACTCTTTCTGGCTGCCAGAAGGGTTTTTGCACCCTGGGAATGTTCTGGTGGCCGGAACAGGTTCTGATTTCGGGAACTCGTTCTACGCTTTGTAACAGGGTTGTGCACCCTAAAACCCCGGAATCGGGGTTTGCACCCTGGGAATTCTGTTCTGGTGGCCGGAATAGGGGTCTGCACCCTGGGAACTCTGTTCTGGCTGCTTGAATAGGGGTTTTTCACACCTGGAATTCGTTCTGTGGTGCTGGAACAGGTCTGCACCCTGGGAACTCTGCTCTGGTTGCCGGAACAGGCTCTGCACCCTGGAAACCCCTGTTTTGGGGCTGTTTGAATAGGGGTTTGAACCCTGGGAATTCTGTTCTGGTGGCTGGAACAGGGTCTGCACCCTGGGAACTCTGTTCTAAGGTGGCGGGAGGGAACAGGGCTCTGTACCCTGGGAACTCTGTTCAAGGGGCCGAACACGGGGTTGCACA
The DNA here is from genome assembly GCA_019447015.1 of Hymenochirus boettgeri. Taxonomy (NCBI): domain Eukaryota; kingdom Metazoa; phylum Chordata; class Amphibia; order Anura; family Pipidae; genus Hymenochirus; species Hymenochirus boettgeri. Next base: position 67,591,851 of record CM033469.1, on the reverse strand, counting down.
CCTGGGAACTCGTTCTAGGGGCCAAAACAGGGGTCCCCACCCTGGGAAACTCGGTTCTGGCCTGCTTGAATAGGGGTTTGCACCCTGGGAATTCTGTTCTGGTGCGGAATAGGTTGTGCACCCTGGGAACTCTGTTCTGGTGCTTGAATAGGGTTTTTCACCCTGGGAATTTGTTCTGGTGGCTGGAACAGGGTCTGCACCCTGGGAAACTCTGCTCTGGTGTGCCGGAACAGGGCTCTGCCCCATGAGGAAACCCTGTTTTGGCTGTTTGATAGGGGTTTGCACCCTGGGAATTCTGTTCTGGTGGCTGGAACAGGGTCTGCACCGGGAACTCTTTCTGGTGGCGGGAACAGGGCTCTGTACTGGGAACTCTGTTCAAGGGGCCGAAACAGGGTGTGCCCCTGGGAACTCTGTTTCTAGGGGCCCCAAAAAAAAGGGGTCTGCACCCTGGGAACTCTGTTGGCTGCTTGAATAGGGGTTTGCACCCTGGGAAACTCTGTTCTTGTGGCTGAAACAGGGGTCTGCACCCTGGGAACTCTGTTCTGGTGGCTGGAACAGGGTCTGCACCCTGGGAACTGTTGGTTCTGGTGGCCTGTGGAAGGGCGTCTGCACCCTGGGAACTCTGTTTGTGGCTGGAACAGGGTCTGCACCCTGGGAACTCTGTTCTGGTGGCTGGAACAGGGTCTGCACCCTGGAACTCTGGTTTCTGGTGGCTTGGAACAGGGTCTGCACCCTGGGAACTCTGTTCTGGTGGCTGGAACAGGGTCTGCACCCTGGGAACTCTGTTCTGGTGGCTGGAACACGGTCTGCACCCTGGGAACTCTGTTCTGGTGCTCTGGTGGAACAGGGTCTGGCACCCTGGGAAAGAACTCTGTTTGGGGCGAACAGGGTCTGCCACCTGGGAACTCGTCGGTGGGGGAACAGGGTCTGCACCGGGAACTCTGTTCTGGTGGCTGGAAACAGGGTCTGCACCCTGGGAACTCTGTTCTGGTGGCTGGAACAGGGTCTGCACCCTGGGAACTCTGTTCTGGTGGCTGGGAACGGGTCTGCACCCTGGGAACTCTGTTCTGGTGGCTGGAACAGGGTCTGCACCCTGGGAACTCTGTTCTGGTGGCTGGTGGAACAGAGTCTGCACCCTGGGAACTCTGTTTCTGGTGGCTGGACCAGGGTCTGCACCCTGGGAACTCTGTTCTGGTGGCTGGAACAGGGTCTGCACCCTGGGAACTCTGTTTCTGGTGGCGGAACAGGTTCTGCACCCTGGGAACTCTGTTCTGGTGGCTGGAACAGGGTCCGCACCCTGGAACTCTGTTCTGGTGGCAGGAACAGGGTCTGCACCCTGGAACTCTGTCTGGTGGCAGGAACCGGGTCTGCACCCTGGGACTCTGTTCTGGAGGGCCAGAACAGGGTCGCACCCTGGGGAACTCTGTTCTGGTGGCAGGAACAGGGTCTGCACCCTGGGAACTCTTGTTTGTGGATGGAACGGGGGTTGCACCCTGGGTACTCTGTTCTAGGGCCAAAACAGGGGTGCACTCTGGGACATGTCTGTTGCCAGGAGGGCCTCTGCACTGGAACCTGTTCTACCTTAATGGCCGGATGGAGGTCATGACCCTGAAATTTTTTGAAGCCAGAACTAGTGGTCTGTACCTGGGAACGTGTTCTGCTTGTAAGAATGGGGGTTTGGACCCTGGCAGCAAACTGTTTGGGAGTGATATGTGTGTGCATATATGTATATGTGTGTAGGTTGACAATGTATGTATATGTGTGGGAAAGGATTTATGATTGTCTGTAGTAGAGTATTTGTGTGAGCAGATGAGCATGTGTGTAGCTATTTATATGTGTATAAAAGTGGTGTAAGTGTTAAAATATTTCTGAGTGTATTTGCTATGTATTTATATGTGGTGTTGGGTGTCTGGGCTTTTTGGCATCGTATAAGAATGTAAATGTGTGATGATGATGTATAGAGTGTGAACTTTGTCTGTGTGGTAGAAGTGTGAAAAGTCTGAATGCGTGTGTGTAGCAGTGTGTGTGTGAAATAGAAGTGCATTTGTGTGGATAACAAACTATATTTGTAGAATGTTTTTATGTGTGTTGTATATTATGTGTTGTACCAGAGTGAGCATGTTCTGTGTAGCTATTTATCTGCATTTAATATTGTTTGTGAGTTTGTAGCTGGTGTGGTGTTTAGTTTAGAATAGCATTTGAGTTGAATAAAGGCATACATCCATCCAGTCCAACCTACTCAGCATACCCCCATTCCTCATTTCTGCCTAACGTTGATTCAGAGGAAAGGAAGAAAAAAAAACGCCAAAATTTTGTTCCTGACTCCATGCGACAATTGAAATATCCCTGATCTCTACTTTATGTATCAATACCAGTGACCTGCCAACATCCCTTGTTTTCAGAAACTCATCAGATGTTTTCTACAAATATCCAAGAACCTGCCATCACCATGTCCACTGGAAGACAGTTCCTTAGTTTTACTATTCTCACAGATGAAAAATCTTTTCCGAACTTAAAGACTAAACTTCATTTCTTCAGTCTTAAGGGATGTCCTCTCACATGTTCTATTGGGGAACAATCCCCCAGATAGTTTATTGTATGGCCCGATATGTATTTATACACAAGAATCATACCCCCACGCAAGCGCTCTTTCTCCAGCGTACATAATGTAAATTTTCCAGTCTCTCTTCATATTCAAGCTTCCCCAATGACCCTTATTAATTAGTTGCTCTTCTCTGAACCCTTTCCAATATGTCCTTTTTGTACACAGTGATTCCAAAATTGCACTGCATATTCCAAATGAGGCCTTACCAATGCTTTGTTAAGAGGAGAGTAACATTTTCCTCCTTGAATCTATACCTCTCTATAAACAAGAAAATATCTTACTGGCTTCTGGCTGTTGCCGATGGCACTGCTTGCCAGGCATGCATCACTTTACATTTATCAACATTGATTTTCATCTAGCCTAATGTGACAATCTATCTAGATCCAACTGCAGCCATTGCATATCCTCTAAAGTTTTTAATGGTCAGCAAGGTTTCTGTCGTCAGCAGAAACACAGAATCCTTTCTGACAATACCCACAGTCTATATTGATGAGCCCTGTTAACAACAACTCTTTGGTTCCTATCCATTAACAAACCTACTATTCTTGTACAAATGTGCAAACCCAGTCGAACAGACCTTACTTTATATGTTAGTCACCTATAGGGACGGCATCAAAAGCCATTAAAATCCAAGTATACTACATCTATATAGTTGCATATAGTCTGGGTGTGCTAGAAGTTTTTAGCACTGCTTTATGCGTATGTATAAAGCAGTGAGTGTGCACCAGTGTTTGTATTCATTACATGTGTGCTTGTGTTGATAAGTGTAGGAAGTGTGTAGAGGTGTATGTGTAGAGGTATTTGTTTTTTGTTGTAATGTTTGGGAGAGTCTATGGTAGCCGAGTGTGTGTGTTTAGACACAATAGTGTGTATTAAGTGCTTATATGTATGATGTATGTAAATTGTGTTTTATGTATGTAAATGTGTTTGTTCCTGTGTGTTGATGTGGGGCTTGTTGTATCAGTGAGTTGGGGCAGCTTTGATCTGTGTGTTTTGAATGTGTAGCAGTAAGTAAATGTTTGTGTAGAGGGTATATGTAGCAGATAGAGGGACAGGCAGAGGACATGAAGAAGGACAGATGGAGGACATGCCCAGAAGGAAAGATTGAGGGACAGGCAGGGCACAGATAGAGAGACAGACAGAGGGACAAACAAGGACGGCAAGGGACAGATAGAGGGACAGGCAGAAGGCGACAGATAGAGGGACAGGCAGAAGGAGATAGAGGACAGTGCAGAAGGACAGATAGAGGGACAGGCAGAAGACAGATAGAGGGACAGGCAGAAGGGACAGATTGAGGGAAGGCAGAAGGACAGATTGAGGGACAGCAGAAAGAACAGAGAGAGAGGGACAGATAGTGGGACCGGGCAGGACAGATATAGTATACCTATGAGTCAAACGTAGTAACATTTAATTTGAAAAACAAAACAATACTGTTCATTTGCAACTATTTTTATCTATTAATGAAATAACAATCCCGGTAAAAATAAAATCGGAACTGGATCGGAAACCGCAAAAAGTCCATTGCCTCCATCGAGTAAGGGGGGAGGGGTTTCCGGCGATTCCAGTCATGTTTGACTTTTAAATGAACTTAGTTTACTGTCCGGAAACTGCGGTAAGTATAAAATCCGGAACCGGACCAGAACACAATGACAGGTGCATTCCGGCTCAATGTTGAAAAAGCCGAAATAAGAAAGAAACGATCAGTGCACTACGCAGAGCACGGAGCACAAGGATATCTGACATCACGAGCAGAAGCGCCCTGAAGCTTAATGTGAGTGGGGCCACTGACACTGGGGGGTGGAGGTGGGGTGCTGGGGCCCTACCTACTTTTGTGTGCTGGAACCTACCTACTTTTATCTCCCTCTGTCACCTACCTGTCCCTTTATCTGTCCCCCTGCCTGTGTCTCTCTCTGTCACCCTGTCTGTCCTTTGCCTGTCTTATCTGCCCCTTGCCTGCCCACTATCTGTCCCTTGCCTATAGGACAGGCAAAGGAACAGATAGAGGGACAAGCAAGGGGGCAATAGAGTGATAGGCAGAAGGACAGACAGGGGGACTGATAAAGTGACAGATAGAGAAAGGCAGAGGGAAAGGAGAAGGACAGACGGGGCAGATAGAGGGACAGCAGGGGCCAGATAGGGGGACAGGAAAGGAACAGATAGAGGGACAGGTAGAAGGACAGACAGGGAGACAGATAGAAGGGCAGGCAAGGGGACAGATAGGACAGGCAGGGGGACAGACAGAAGAGGGACAGAGAGGGTGACAGAAAGAGGGACAGATAGAGGACAGGCTGGGGAGCATATAGGACAGGCAGGGGGAAAAATAGAGGGACAAACAGAGGAACTGATGAAGGAACAAGCGGAGGGCCGATAGAGGGACAGACGAAGGACAGGCAGGGACCAGAAAAGAGGGACAGGCTGGGGGACAGATAGAGGGACGGCAGGGGAGGGACAGAAGCAGAAGGAGGGACAGGCAGGGGGACAGAGGAGGGACCGGCAGAGCAACAAGCAGGAGGACCGATAGAGGGACAGGCAGGGGGACGGATAAGGGACAGCAGGCAGAAGGACAGATAAATGGACAGGTATAAAGACAGACATTGGGGACAGATAGAGGATAGGCAGAAGACAGATAGAAGGACGAGCAAAGGATGGACCGGCAGGGGCAGATAGTGGGACAGGCAGGGGGACAGATAGAGGGACAGCAAGAGAAGATAGTGGGACAGGCAGGTGGACAAATAGAGGGACAGGCAGGGGGACAGACAACAGGGACAGACAGGGGACAGGCAGAGATGCAAAAGATGGAAAGGAGGGGGACGATTAGAGGGGACAGGCAGGAGAACAGATAATAAGGGACAGTAAGGACAGAGGAGGTACAGATAGAAGGTAGCAGGAAGACGATAGAAGGACAGGCAAAGGAGCAAAAAGATGGACTGTCGGGCCAGATAGGGCAGGATGAGGGACAGGCAGAGGAACAGATGGAGGGGACAGTAGAGGATAGACAGGGGGACAGATAGAAGCACAGGCAGAGGGTGCAAAAAGATGGACAGGCAAGGGGGCAAGATAGCGGGGACAGGGGGAGACAGGTATAGGGACAGATAGAGGGACGATGGCAGGGGACAGACAAGGAACATGCAGGGGGATAGACAGAGGGGGACAGGCAGGGGGCAGACAGAGGGATAGGCAAGGGGACAGACAGAGCGGACAGGCGGAGGGCACAGATGGGGATAGGCAGAGGAACAGATGGAGGGACAGGTAGAAGGATAGACAGAGGGACAGATAGAAGGACAGGCAGAGGTGCAAAAATGATGGACAGGCAAGGGGCAGAATAGAGGGACAGGAAGGGGGACAGATAGAGGGACAGGCAGGGGACAGATAGAGGATAGGCCAGGGGGGGGGAGGGACAGATCAGAGGCAACAGCAAGGAGCAAGATAGAGGGACAGGTGGGGGACCAGCGGTGCGGAGGGGGGCAGGCAGAGAGTGAACAAGACAGAGAAGAAAGGAGAGGGGCAGGCAGAGGGACAGACAGAGGGACAGGCAAGGGGGGACAGAAAGAGGGACAGGCAGAGGAACAGAAGGGTTGCATTACAGAGTAGAAGATATAGGACAGGGGTGGGGACAGATGAAGAACAGCGAGGTGCAAAACGATGGAAGGCAAGGGGCAGATAGAGGGACAGGCAGGGGGACAGATAGAGGGACAGTGCAGGGGAAAGCAAGGAGGCAGATATAGGGACGCGTGCGGGGACATGCAGGCGGGACAGTGAGAGGCAAGAGGGGGACGGAGGGCACAGACAGAGGGACAGGTAAGGGGCACAGAGGAACATATGGAGGGACGGTGTGAAGGGATAGTCCAGTTGGGGACAGATAGAAGAAGGCAGCAGAGGTTGAATAAAAAGATGGACAGGCAAAGGGCAGATTAAGGGACAGGGAGGGAGACAGCTATAAGGGACAGATAGAGGACTGGCAGGGAGACAGATACTAGGGAAGATAGATGTGGGACTGGCAGGGGGACGACAAAGGAACAGCAGGGGGATGACAGAGGAGGGGGACAGGCAGGGGGGCAGAACAGAGGGTAGGCAGGGGGCAAGAACAGAGGGTAGACAGGGGCACAGATGGGGATAGGCAGAGGAAACAGATGGAGGGACAGTAGTAGAAGGTATGAAGAGGGAACAGATAGAAGGACCGGCGAGGTGCAAAAATGCTGAAGGCACAGGGGGCGATGATAGAGGGGCAGGAAGGGGGACAGATAGAGGTGACAGGCGGGGGACAGATAGAGGGCAGAGCAGCGAGAAAACAGGCGGCAGATAGAGGCACACATGGAGTGCAGATAAGAGGGACCGACGAGGAGAACAGATAGAGGGGACAGGCAGAGCGACGAGATGAGAGGGACAGGCAGGCCGGACAGATTAAGAGGGACAGGCACAGGGGCGCAGATAGGGACCAGCAATGAGGCAGATCAGGGACGCAAGGAGACGATAAGCGGGACCAATGCCAGGGCAGTAGAGGGACATAGATTAGAGACAAGTGCGCGATCAGCAGGGAGGACAGATAGGTAGGAGAATAGGACAGGGGGGACAGACAGGCGGAAACGATAGAGGCAGGCGGGGGACAAGGAGAGGCAAGGGAGGGGGAAGGCACGGGCACAGACAGAGGGACAGGTAGGGACATACAGGAACGATGGAGGGACAGGTAGAGAAGGATATTTATCAGAGGACAGAAAGAAGGACAGGCAGTAGGTGCAAAAAAAGAGTGGACAGATGCAAAGGGCAGAGAGAGGGACAGGCAGGGCGACAGATAGAGGGACAGGAGGCGACAGATAGAGGGGACAGGCAGGCGACAGATAGAGGGACAGACAGGGCGACAGATAGAGGGAAAGGCAGGGCGACAGATAGAGGGGACAGCAAGGGAGGCAGATAGAGGGACACAAGGAGTGGCAAGGAGGGAGGATCAGACAGAGGGCGCAAGGAGGGGTAAAGAACGGGGACAGACCAGAGGTACGGGCAAGGGGAAGAACTGAGGGAAGGAGAAGGGACAGACAGGGGGCAAGGAGGGGGGACAGAGGGGAAACAGCATATGAGGCAGATAGAGGGACAGGCGAGGGACAGGCAGGGGACAGAAGAGGGGCAGGAGGGGGACAAGGCAGGGGACGACAGGGGCAGGCGGGGAACAGGCAAAGGGGCAGATAGAGGGCAGGCAGGCGACAGATAGATGGGAAGGTGGCAGGCGACAAAAGAGGGGACAGGCAGGGCGACAGAGAGGGACAGGCAGGGGCCGACAGATAGAGGGACAGGCAGGAGGCAGGGCGACAGATAGACGGGCAGCGAAGGAGGCAGAATAGAGGAGCAAGAGGAAAGGGGGACAGAACAGAGGGGCACGGAGGGGGCAAAAGACAGGGGGACAGAAAGAGGACAGAACGAGGGGCAAGGAGGGGATAGGACAGAGGGGACAAGGAGGGGGACAGACGTGGAACAGCAAGGAGGCAGATAGAGGACAGGCGAGAGGGACCAGACAGGGACAGATAGAGGACGAGGCAGGGGGACAGGACAGAGGGGCAAGGGAGGGGGACAGGCCCGGGGACAGACAGGGCAAGGAGGGGCACATGCAGGGGCAAGGAGGGGGAAGCCGCAAAGGGGCAGATAGAGGCACAGGACATGGCGACCAGATAGAAGGGACAGGCAGGGCGAACAGATAGGAGGGACAGCAAGGAGGCAGATAGAGGGACAGCAAGGAGGCAGATAGAGGGACAGGCAGGGAAACAGCAAGGAGGCAGTCGAGGGAAAGGCTGGGGACAGATGGCAGCATGGGGAAGTAGGAGGGAAGATTAGAGGGATGCAGAGGTGACAGAGGACAAGGAGTGGGGCACAGGTAGGTGGGACAAACATAAAGAACAGGAGGGGGACAGACAGAGGGAAAAGGAGGGGACGTCAGGAAGGGGGACAGACAGAGGGCAAGGAGGGGAAGGATTAGAGGGACAGAGGGGGACAGACAGGGGTGACGAAAAGAACAGGGCCAGTGGTGACAGGAGGGGGACAGGCAGAAGAAACAGGCAGGGGGACAGATAGAGAGACAGTGAGGGGACAGATGTGACAGCAGAGGGAATGGCGGGGGAAGAGACCGAGAGACAGGCACGGGGGAAGACAGAGACACAGGCAGGGGTAAAGAAGGGACACGCGCAGGTAGATAGGGGACAGGCAGGTAGTTAGAGGGAGGGACCGAAGGAGCATATAATAGAGTGGTCAGTTGGTCGTAAAGAAACTAAAGAGAAGGTCATGCTGGACAAAGCGATGGCTACTACAGAGAGAAAAGCTTTCTCACATGTCACTGTGGAGAGTTGAAATAGTTCTCCTATGATTTTAGAAACTACTGCGTATGTCAGAGCAACCTTTACCAAATTACTACAATATGTCAGCCCTTTAATTCAAAAACAAGATACCTGGATGCGTAAAAGTATTTCTCCTGAGCAAAGACTATTGCTACTTTAGATTTCTTGCAACTGAGAAATTTTGCAGACTTGAAATTTTCAACAGAATTTCATCACATCCCTTGGAAAAATAATTCCGGAAACATGTTCAGCAATAATACAAGCATTAAGGGACGAATACTTAACGGTATAAAAATTTTTTGTATTCTTTATTTACATTTATATTATTTATACATATTATATTATTAAAATTAACACAATGAAACCAGTACACACTATTCTTTTATAAAAACGCTAAACTTATAACTATAGATTTTTTTTTAAATACTTGTAATATGATGTCATTTAAATACATTTTTTTATAAATTTGTATAGTTAATTGGTTTATATACGGATATTGTTGTCCAGTGGGAGAGTTGGGTAATGGGGTGCTTGTACAAGGATATGAAAGGTATGGTGATGTTGATTTTGCTCCGTTGGTTTTTCCATAAGTACTGTTTTATCAGTTAGTTTGTCTTGTACGCCACGTATAAGAATATCAGTTATAAAACTCTGCAAGCCATCTTTGTTTTTCATTCTGCTACGTAGTTTTGAGGCAAATTAATTCCCAAACAATCAAATTCATCCTCTTTTTTATAAGCAATCCAGCTGCTTCATTTAGAATTCTGTCACTTAACTCCTCTGTGCTCTATTTTACGTTTTTTTGGATTCTTAAGGTGTGGTTTTGTTTGAAGTATGTGTGTCTACCTGAACTGTTTTCTTGTAACTGTTTTTCTGGTTGTTGATGTTCGTCTACTGTGTCCAGTGTTGATTTGAGCATGATAATGAAGACTGTTAAAAGAAAGTAATATTATAATTAGTTAATAATATATCATGTTTATCTTATGTTTCAGTTTCCAAAGACACAGAGGAATGGCTGCAAATTGCAAAAAATTTTGAAGATTACTGGAACTTTCCAAACTGTGGATGGGCCATTGACGGGAAACATATTAGATTTCCCCTCCTGCCCAATCTGGATCGTATTATTACAATACAAGTTATAGTTTTATTAGCTATTGTTAATGCAAAATATGAATTCCTTATGGTCGACGTTGGTACTAATGGAAGAGTTTCAGATGGTGGAGTAATTGAACAAACAAGTTTCTACCAAAAAATGAAACAAACAATGAATCTTCCTACAAACTCCCAAACAAAGCAGGTTTAAATTTTGTTTTTGTTGCAGATGAGGCATTTGCTTTGCATGAGAATCTGGTGAAACCGTTCCCTCAAAAAACTTTGAACAAGACAGGAAGATTTTTAATTATAGACTGTCAAGGGCACGGAGGGTGGTGGAAAATGCTTTCAGGTTTTAGCTAATAGATTTCGCATATTCCATACAGCTATAAACTTGGATCCTAGCAAAAATTGATGTTATTGTGTTTGCATGTTGTATTTTGCATAATTTCTTGCGTAAACCACGCAACAACCAAATATGCCTCCAAACTTGGTTGATCATGAGGATACAGCCATGAACTTAATACCTGGAGATTGGCGGGCAGAAGGAGAGGTTTTATTGGATCTACAACCCACGCAAAGAAATTCAACTGTAGATTCAAAACTAATAGGGAAAATTATGTACAGTACTTTAATGGTATTGAAAGTGTTGAATGGCAGAATGATATGATATAAAGATCTTATACCCACTATTCATAATTTAAATGTGTATTAAAGTATTTAAAATAAGTAAAATGTGCAGTCTTTTTTGTTACTTGGTAGTGTGTGGTTGTTTTTGTTATTCTGATTTTTGTCTGGAAAGGTGTCTGGAAAAATGTAAATTTGAATGGTTATTTACTTGTATGTCTGGAAAGGTGTCTGAACAAAATAAATTCTGAATGGTTCTTTACTATTGGATCTGGGTGTGGAGTGTACAATACTTTTGATGTTTAATGAGCTAACACACAATATACATAAAACAACTTTTAAAAGAAAATGTGATTTTCACCTGTGATGTTTCTTCTGATGATAAGTCCATGTTGATCTCCACAGAATTGTCAATGGTACAGTTTGACATTGACTGTCTTGGCTGTTCTTGGTCTACTGTAAAAAGCAACAAATCAAAGTACCACAACGAGACTGTAAACTCATCAGCTGCAGCTCCTGATCTTTTAGATGTAGGACCTTATTTAATTCTTTCTTAAAAACGGTTCTGATGTTTTGTATTTTGCTTTTACACAAAATCAAGGTTTGCACTTGGAAAAACTCTTTGACATAGTAGAATAAGATCCTCATAAGCCTCATGACGCTTATTTCTGTTTGCATACTCTGGTGATTTTACTTTCCATAAACATGAATACTGCGATACCTTTCAATAAACTCTTTGAGGAATTCAGGGTTCATGAATTTTTCAGCCATTCTATTCTTAATCTGTTGAATAAAGAAGACAAATTTATTTTTCATACTAATTTATAAGTGTATAGGGAGATACAAAATCATAGGTTAGAACTTACCAAAGTAAAATAATTAAATCTCAATCTCCGAATGATACACAACATTTGTTGGAACGTCACACGAAACTGCGTGTATAACACGAACGTTTAACTGGCAAGTCAACTGGTATTTTATTTTGTTCGTTGCTTATATTTAAGTTTCGTTGACCCCGCCTACTAAACGTCACGTATTGGAGACGGTAGACGTTCGGTAATGTCAAACGAACGTTTCGTAAATTGACGGGTCCTCCCCTTCAATTCCCATTGGCTGTTGTGTCATATTTTATTAGAACTCCACCTACTTAATTCTGTTAAGTTACAGAACTTATTGATTTGTCCAAAGTATGGAGGTTCTTGAGGAGACAGTCATGTGTGGAGAAGGGTAGCAGTACCATTCTGGAAATGCCTGCTGGCCAGGGTGACAGGTGTAGGCCAGTATCAGCATAGGAAGGTTGGTAAAAAAAAAAGCAGTGAAAGTCTGAATGGAGGAGGGCAACTCCAATGTCACAAGAAGAATGATAGTCATGGTACATATTTTTGACAAACATGACTACGACTGCAAAGAAAGAAGGTACAACAGGCCCAATATTAGAAAGGTAAAATTATTAATCTTCTAATTTCACAATTGAGAAAAAGTTCAATGTGAAAAAGGTCCAAAACCAGATAAAAAAGGTGGTCGACCTTAAAACAAGAGAAAAAGAACAATTGAAAAGATTTGTCGAATACATAAAAAGTAAGTTTTTAATGAAAATTATGATTATACAAACTGATTGTCGTTTATGCCGCATTCATCCATTCTCGTTCGTTCGTTGACATAGGTTCGGTATCCGTTCGGTGTCCTTGCACGTTGTACATGTATGTTTTCAATAGAAGGTTTATATTTTATATCATTTACAGAGTACACATGAAAACAGAAAAAGAAAAAAAAGACAGAGATCGTCATGCTTGCGAACATGTACAATTGACATTGCCAGAAAGCATTCCCCCAAAAAGTTGTACTATAGATGAAAATGATCAAACATGTCTATTACCCTAGGTAATTAAAATAACAATAACAAATAATAAAATAAAGGTATAGAAATTGTAAATTGATGTGTTTGTTTTTGCTTTAAGAAATATTATGTGTAGAAGAGGATGAGGAAGCAGCAACCACATAGTTCCAGCGCTGCAATCGATCAACTCGATGTATCCCGTGCCGACATTGTCCTAAAGGAAAAAAAAAAGGAAAATTGATAATGCTATTAGAAAATAAAACTCATAAAAGATTGTGTTCTGCAGGTAGAAGATACCTAATGTTTCTAAAAGCGGAAAATATGTAATGTTGTTATTTTATGACAATTTTTTTATATTCTCCCTTTCCCATTTTTTATATATCTTCCATTGTACAAAGTTTCCTTCGGGACATGTTGATATGTACAACAAGTGTCCTTATGTTGTTTAGCTGTGTACATGTGACCATTATTTATTTTCTACTCAATCTTTTTTCTCATTACAAAATATGTGTAGGCCCCAGACCTGTCAGTTCCACTTTGCCGCAAAAGCAAGGAACACCAGTTTGATAAATGTCCCTTCGGGACATGTTGATAGTACAACATATTGTCCCTATGTTGTTTAGCTGTGTACATCTGACCATTATTTATTTTCTACTCAATCTTTTTTTCTCATCAAAATATGTGTTGCCCCGACCTGTCAGTTCCACTTGCCGCAAAAAATAGGAAACTAACTTTGTACGGTGGGCAATGTCCCTTCATATTGTTTGTATTTCATCCAAATAGTTTATGGGTGTAATTTCTGTTATATTTTTTTAAAAAGTTTCAAAAAAAAGTCAAATAATTGACCATGTATACTCAATAAAAATGTTCTGTTGAGTAAATTGTTTTGTCTGAATTTGTTTATACACCTTATGTTTATGTACATACGGGGAGATTCAATATCGGGTCTCCTTACTTACCTTTTAGCCGCATCCCGCAATACAATAACTGACGTTTAGCGAGATTACGTTAGCAGAGACTGAACTGTTGGGGGCCCACCAGGAAATCAGACACCAAGGGCCCACATGGATGAGTTTAGGGACCTACATTTCATTCTCTTTATTATCACTCATTTCCATATCTCCTGTTGTTTATTATAATACATTTCCTATTGTTTATTATAATAATTCAAATTGTCCCTTTGGCTCTGTATTTCAAATTTTATCAGTCTGACACTATATATTATCCTATTTATATTATATAAATAGAAGTGCCAAAAAAACCTTACCACAAGAGGTTATGAGGTCCCTGTTCTGTAGTTACAGATGGGGTGGATTTTAATAGAGTCTACAGTGTATTCAAATCCACCCCATCTGCTGTCTACCACAGAATACTCATTGAAACAAAGGGAAAACATTGCATTCACCTCCAGTATTCAAAGAAAAGTGAAAAAGGTGTTTAAATGTTGTCTTGTCTAGTATGGGGCTTTTACAAAACACCTTGAATAACAATCAATACACAAAAAGGTTTACAATGCTTTCTTTTTCAATTAGTTTTGATTAGTTTGTATAACCAGACAAGGATGGTTTAAAAATATATTCCATGTCTGGAGTAATACGAATGGAAATACGAACGTATAAGCAACGAACGGAAAAGTGAATTATGTCAACACGAACTGTCAAACAACACGAACCTGTCAAAACCCTTGCTCTATGTATCTGAACAACAAAATTGCCAACGAGCATGTACACACATCACCGATATGGTCGTTTGACACTATCAAAAAGATCAAAATTTTCCATCAGAACGAGCGACATAACGATCGGTATTGGACGTTCGTTAACGACATCATCGTTCATATACATTAACACGAATGATATTGGTGCAATTCGTCCCGAATGGTCTAATCGTTCTTTGCTAGTGCACACACCAAAACAATAGCAATTGCTACCCTTGCTTTTTCTTTTCTAGAAAACATAATGTTCTAAATTCAGATCGCCAAAAAATACAAACACGTTCGTGGTCCGCACGTTTACATATGTTCGTAGCTTCCTTGTTTTAGTACGATCGTTACGTCACTTCCGTTCGTTTGCTCATTTCCTGTTTATTACTGCGCAGTCGCAATACAAAAAAGACACTATCGTTCGTTGTTTTGGTCGCTACTGTGTGTACAACAAACCATGATCGATACGGTCGTTGAATGCGCTGTAAAGGATCTGATCGTTTAACGATCTCAACCAAATCTTTCATGTGTGTACCTAGCTTAAGTCCAAAAATGTATTGCCCTAAGTATGGGCCACTCAAAAAACTAACAATGCTGTCAGTACCCCTACTTTGGAAAATAAACATCTTACAATTTTTATACCCTAATATTAATCAACTTCATGAATTTACCAAACTAAGAAGACCAAACTGGTAACATCCACAATATGTACATTGGTATAACAGTGTAAATTGGGTTTCTGGGATACCTAGAGGTATGGTGTTTGGGTCCCACGGGATTCTCTCGTCTACCAGAATCCATTTTGGATGATACCGTTATGGTAGTTGCCGCACAAGCCAAGTTATGGCGATTATTGAAAACCTGGTGTTATAATCTCCCATTAGAGACACTCATAGTGGACACAAGGGTCAAATTGTCCACCTTATCAGAGCACCTGCTGGCTTTGCGATATATAAGGAAGGAAGGACATTGTCCTGTTGAGTTTATGGCACTTGAGCCATATGGCAAAGCAAATATAAGGGGAGAAGACAAAAGGCACAAATACAATAAAACTAATGGAATCTGCCATTACAGACACTAAATAATCATGAACTGCACTAGCTCTGCTTATGGGGAAGGAAGCTCAGAGCTTACAAACTGTTCCAGCAGGAATTTTAACCCTGCGACTGCCTTCCAGTTAAACAATGTGGGAGCTGCCATACTGCTTGACATGCTGGTAAAGTGAGGTAATTCGAAAATTACAATTTTCAGATCGTGTCTATAGGGTTTTACATTGACAGGTACAGGTACATTGACATACAATCACAGGAGATGCTGCCGGTCCGGCCCTTTTACTTGCTTCTGTGCACAGAAAAGGCACGGAAGCAAGCAGAAGCGTGCCAGGGGAAAGAAGGCTGGGCGATTACTATTAGAAGCATCTTTGGATTTTATAAATCTTGCCAGGTTGAGGTTTTGGGGGTTCACCAACAAAATATAAAAAGTTTTTGGGGGGTGGACATACCCTTTAAATAAGTCCTATGGATCTGTCCTGAGAAACTAACATCTTAAACATTTAATTACAATGATTCAGTACACAAGATACATTTTAAAATAAAGCAGGTGTTTTAAACTTTTTTAACCTGACACAAACACAGTTTCAAATATAATTTCCAATATATTCCTTTACTGAGCTAAGCATTGTCAACATTTAGAAACGTAGGGGTCTATTTATAAAGCCACGGTATTGGTAAGCACTGAGTCTGTGGCTTTTTACCAGTATCTTGTGGTGATGGTTTATAAATAACCATGTTTTTAAATATTATTAATTGGTATCAGTATTTTATAACTGTGTTATTATATATTTTCCCATAAAATTCCACCATGTTTCAAAAATGTGAAGTGCTCCTTGGCAGCTGATATATCTACTTTCTACTCCAAACACAGATGTCAGATTCCTTCCTTGATCCATGATAGATATCAGGGGCATAACTACAGGGGAGCAGGGGAAGCAACCGCAGGGGGACCGGGAGCCAAGGGGGCCCCATCTTCTTATTTTTCCTATAAGATATAGCCTCCTCCCAGAAAACCTCTGAGAATGAAGCATGGATAGGGGCCCCATCATAGTTTTGCTGGGGGGCCCAGTGATTGCTAGTTACATCTCCACTAGCTAAAACACATTTAATAAGTACAAACGTGTCTTTAAGCTCAGCCTTTACCACTTCCCTGTAAAATGAGCTTTGAAACATCAATGACCTGTCCGCAGCTGCATAATTATGTTAAATGTTCATTGGACAAACACATTTCTTGAGAGATCATTGTACTTATCTTGTGAAGTCCACATAAAGCCAGACATACTTTTATTTTACGTCATAGACACTGCTTAATACATGGCTATTGTTAAAACCATCAGCACATTAACTCAAAGAAACCAGTTAAGTTTGTCCTTTGCCCACAGTGTATGACAATAAATTGGTAAAATGTTAGATTTACCACCTTAGCTAAATTGTAACATTATCTTCAGTCATTTACCAAAAATGAAACTTTTCTTCTTCAGTAATCAAACATTTAACAAATGTCTCTACTCTTAAATTGTAGGACAAAAGCTGAAAAAAATCCCAAAATGCTGACAAACCTTTTGTGTTGATGTTAGTGCTAAACACCTGCAGTAATAATTAGAATTTAATATATAGAGCTATTCGTACAGGACCAATTATCTGTGTGTCTAATAGCTGCGCTTCCTTTCTATCTGGGCTTTTAGTAAAAGTGTGTTGACTGCTCCATTATATTTTTCAGTGGATGAGTACAAAGACTAATGTTTATGTGTTAATCACTAAGCACAATGCGCTGGCTCGTTTCCTTGTGTCCATGTTTAGTTTCCTGCTGACATCCCTTTTATGTTCTTGCTTGTTGATGTGTTTTAAAAGCAATAATGATTATTATAGAACAATCTCTCTATGTATATTGGAAGATCTTCCCATGGTTTTGTCTTTTATATGTTAGAAACATCAGCGATAGAAGCTAGAATTGTTTGCCCAGGTACAAGTTGTTTCATTGAGGAGCTACAGCACAAGTATTTTTCATCTGCCAGGCTATTGCCCTGGGTCTTCCTGTATTAAAGATAGTGCTGAAGCACTCTGGAAACCTGGCAGAAGCATTTTTCTTTGTGCTGCCAATATTATGGGGAGGTAGAAAGTACCAATCCTACCTCCCTGCCCATGTACTTTTCATTTTAACTGTTTTTCAAAAAACTACAACTATAGTTGTCCTTTAAGACAGTGCTCAGACATACAGATTCTATTGTTTTCGAATACATATTAAGTCTCATTTAAGGGACAATTTTATTTTTGATATTTCTATTTTGACAGTGACTAGGGGGCATATTTATAAATCGCGGCCATATTTATAAATCGAGGCCGTGAAAATAGCGCTATCGCAGTATTTATAACGGCCAGCGCAATCACCGCGATATGAAGTCCGGCGGTAATTTTAAGTCCCTTCCCAGTGATACTGCACTTAGCGCAAGTACAATATCACCGCAAAGGGGCTTAAAATACCTTCCCAGCGCCTCTGCTTCAGTGGCCGGGCATTAGCCCACCCTGCCCTCGACCCCCGTGGGGTGGTCGCCACCACCACTTCCCAGCAGCCCCTCCTAACCCCCAACCCCGCTCGCGGCGAACATATGGAACAAGAGGCTAGGAGAGGCTGCTGGGAAGGCTTCAATTTTTTTTTAGTTATGTAAGAACAGTTTCTAGACAAAAGTTATTATTTGACTAGTAAAGCTGGGTACAGACTATGCAATATTTCAGCCCGATCGACTTATAATTCAGTGTTTCGGTAGGTCGGGCTGAAATAATCACATGGGTTTTTGGCGACAACCAACCGTTCCTTTGTCCGAACTGGTCGAATTGACAACTGGACACATCTGAAAACTACAGAAGATCATGCGGCCCTATATGGGCTGCATACTTGGTCGCAGCGAACTGTTGGCCACGGGCACTATTGCCGCGTCCAACAGTCCTCCCTCTTTGCCAACTGGTTGGAAGTACCGAATATTTGGTCAGGAGGAAGAATCTCATGGTGTGTACCATGCTTTAGTTTCCCTCTACTTTTTTTTTTAAACAAATCAATAGACCATCAGTTATAAAGAATTTACTAGACTGTACATAAAATATTGATTTGCAACTCTGCTATAACAGTAGATGTTCTAAAACATCAATCTAGCTCCACATTTATTATGCCAATCAAGTGCGCGATTAAAATGAGGTGGGTGAAGATAAATTCACTACCAAAATTCCAAGATACGCCTCTTGGTCTCTCTCCACGCCAGTGTGCCCTTGGCAAACCATTTGAGAAACCCGAATATAGAAAAAAAAGAATTAGATCTTTGATATCTCATGTGTCATGGACACATGGACACTACCTTATCTGCCTCAAGCAATGAAAGTTTTAATGCAGATGTTTGCATATATGGCTAAAATCTAGAAAAGTTGTCATTTATAAAACTATTATAGCATCTAATCACAAGTTATCACTTTTGTAAGAAAAATGATATCTCAAATAACAGACAACTATTCAGATATTCATCCATGACAATACAGCTAAAAACAGTTTCATCTAATAATAATCAGCAAGTGCTAAGATTAGTGGGAAGCCTTATTAAGTCTCAGAATTAGAAATCATCCAGTTTAATCAGCAATCAGCAACCTTTAAAGAGGTATCTTGCTTAATGTGTTAAGATGTAATCAACACGAACACAAGATGGTAAATTATTACCGCTATAAAATCAAAAAAATATAAAAGTTTTTTTCAGTGGGACTGAATGGTGCAGGGTAAGGTAGACCATAGACACTACAAGATTATACAATAATTGTTTTGTATGTGGTAAGGAAATATTAAATCAGAACATCCTTTCATTTTTTTTGTTATGAGAATATTTTTGTTATCTTGAATACGAAGAGAGACTGTATGTTACAATGATGTACACTGGAGAAAAGGCGCTTGCGTGGGGATATGATTACTGTGTATAAATACATTAATGGGCCATACAATAAACTATCTGGGGCATTGTTCACCAATAGAACATTGGTTATGTCTCTTTTATGCTCACTTATGCGGGTTCTTATTTGTCTTTTTGTTTTTCCTATATATGCTAGTCCACATGGACATTTTAGCATATATATTACCCCCATAGTGAGACAACTAGCAAAGTGTTTTAAAGTTTATTCTCTATTTCGATTTTCTTTTCATTTTTGTAATCCGAATGGACCAGCTGTTTGTCTAAACTACCTCCATTTTTGTATGCAAATATTGGTTGTTGTTTAAACAGTTTGCCCACCTTCTCGTCTTTTCTCAACACATTCCAATATTTTTTCACAATGTTTTTAACTTTTTCTGATTGTGTATTGTAGGTTGATACAAAAGTTATCTTACTGTCATTAGAATGTTCTGTTTTTTTATTGTTGAGTAATTTAGCTCTAGGTGTCTCTAGGGCTTTTTTAACTGCTGTATTCACTGTTGTTTTATGGTAACCTCTTTGTTTAAATTTTTGTGACATCTGTTCTACTCTTATTTTACAGGTATCTTCATCTGAGACATTTCTTCTCACCCTAAGCAGCTGTCCCAGAGAGGTATGGCCTTTATTGTACTTTTCAGGTGGAAGCTAGATGCTTCCAGCATGTTGTTTTTATCTGTTTGTTTTAATATAAGTCAGTGCTTAGTACAGAGTTTACTTTTTTAACCTTTATGTCTAGAAATTATATTTCCTCAGGGTCGTATTGTACGGTAAACTTTAGGTGGCTATGCCATTCATTCACCTCTTGTGTGAATTTAGTTAGTTCTGCTTCCGTACCCGACCATAGTAGGACAATATCATCTACAAATCGTTTGTAGAACATTATTTTGTCTTTATACACTTTATTGTTCTTAATACAGTCGCTTTCAAATTCAGAGACATATATATTTGCATATACCGGTGCAAAAATTGCGCCCATCTTGTACCACACATTTGTTTATAGAATTTGTCACCGAATCTAAAGTAATTCTCTGTTAAGGCTATATTCAACAGGTCTAATATGAAATAAACCTTAGCTGTATTTAAATTCAGTTCTAATAGTCTTTTTTCAACAGCTGCTATCCCCACTTGGTGTGGGATACACATGTATAGAGACTGAATGTCCATGGTTACTAAATATTTACATTTGGCTACGTCTGTTGTTTCTTTCAATTTGTTCAGGAAGTCTTTGGTGTCTATTAGGCATTCTGGTATGTCTTTTGCTATTGGTTGGAGGTAGTGTTCTATGTATGTGCCTATTGGTAGGAAAATTGAGCCCAATCCTGCCACTATGGGTCTTCCCGGTGGATTATTCTGATTTTTATGTATTTTTGGCACTGTGTAGAATACTGGTGTGATGGGGTTTTCCTCAATTAAGAAATCCTTTGTTTCGGCGTCTATTATGCCCATTGTCCATGCTTCTGTTGTTGTATTATATAGTATTTTTGAACAGGGTATGTTTTTAATTCTTTATAATTATTCCAATTAGTTAGTTGTTTCATTACTTCTTCTTCATAGGTTTTTTTGTTCTGTACTACAATTGCCCCACCCTTGTCCACTTTTTTATTATTATGTTGTCCCTTTTCTTCAGATTTTCATACTGGGGTGTTTTTGCTTTGTTGTTTTGCCTTCTGGGTACATTTTTAGAAAGGTTATATTGGTTGGACTGGATGGATGAAAGGTAAAAGTTTGGACTGGATGGATGTATGGTATCTCCTAGAGAGTCCTTATAACACTTATTCAACAAGTTGTCAAAAGCAATACTCACCTTTTCCATCAATCTGGTTCTCCCAGGGTACCATTGCTGAACCCACGAAAGTTCAAAATTACCTCCTGAACACCGGCTTCATTTCTCAATCTTTGGATATTAACATAATGTAAACAAACAAAAGAAGTGAGTCAGTGAATTCTTGGGTCAGGGGGCATGGCTCTTTGAAGACTACTTTGGCTGTTAGTTAGTTGTACTGGCAACAACGTGGAATCATTCTTTGCTACAGAATCTACTACTTATTGTAGTTGTATTTAATTCAACTTACTAGAAAACAATCTTACAATGTATAGGTTTTCAAGGAAGAAAAATATGTTGTTTTAAGAGTTAAAAGGGGTATAAATTCAAAGGAGAAAAGTTCTCTTTTTTTATACCAAAAAACATCATTGAACTTGAAGGGGTTCCGAGAAGGGCAACCTAATTAATAAAGAGAATGGAGGAGCTTGACTATCAGGATTAGCTAGATAAGGTTTCATACAAACTCATTCTTGTGGTTTACAATATCACCTATGCTTTAAGAGCAGAGGAAAATAAGTTTGATTTTTGTTTATAGAAACAATGTTTTCTTTTAAAGCAAAACAACTGATATTGTTTTCGAAACAATTTGGTACTGGCAGGTTTGATGGATGCTGAATGGATAGAAAATTAAGTTACTGACATTAAAGGGTAAATGTGGTCCAGAAGTGTTCTTCAAGCTCTCTTATACCTTTCAAACAAACCTATTATGATGTCTCTAGCTTTTCTGGTAAGTTATAGGCTTGTAAAATTACTGCTCTGACCTGAGGAAGAGGGTTGATCTCTTTAAAAGCTTGTCTATGAAAATAAACTGTTAGTCCATTAAAAGTATCACAGTACTCTACTTTTTATTATAAAATTACATTCAGACAGTCACATGAAAAATTACATTCAGACAGTCACATGATGTGCCATGTAATAATCCCCCCCCCCCAAAAAACCCTATATTTTCTGAAGCTATTTAAAGTTACAGTAGTAGGATACAACTGGGCTTGCTCGCACCTCAGGCATGGGGGGGGAGCAATGCTGCTGGTGATGTCACAGCTCACAGTGCTAGCTGAAGGAATGTGCTCATTTTAATGAAGCACACTTGTATGGATACTCCCTACCGTAAGTAGGGACTCTGGGTAAATCCTGATCGGGTCTTTAACTCTTAAAACAGCTGTTTGCTAAAAAGAGTGGCAAGTGCCCAAGAGTAGCAAGATCAAATTATGGGGGGCTTGTATAACTGTCAATAAACTGGTTGGCAGGCATCATGGGTAAGGAAAAAAGTTTAACTAGATGGACATATTTCTTTATTTGACCTCCAAAACTATGTAACTACATTATGTTAAAAATGTTCTATAGCATTACTGTCCATTTAAATATATTTAACATCTTATCTTCCAGCATTTTCAGAGCTTTTAATAGATTAAAATTCCTATTCTGCAATAGTACTCTACATTCTAAGTGACCCTCATGACAAGATTATTATCATCTGCTTCTCTTTAGATAAATGATCTTTATGGTTGTCAAGCTGAATTTGTATCCTATAGTTTACTCTACTAATTTTCTGAACAGTTACATATATGGGAAGTACTGCAATTGTAAACCTGAGGGGTAATCTGTAGAATATTGTGTCCCTGTGGATTGCCGAATGTAGGAAAAAACTAACGTTAACAATAAAGAAACAAACAATGAGTATTAAGCAGGCGGAGGAGGAAAATGTAACTGTTCAAAGCTTTTGATATACTGTACAGTATATTTTAACTGACTTTTTGATGCTGTTTACTAAGTCTAGGGTTGGTTGTGAATTATAACAAGTAACAGTTTTGTTTTTATGCATGTAATACCTTACTTGCTGTCTGTTATTTCTGACTTTGTAGCTGTTTATGAAATTATCAACGTTATGTATTTTTCAGTCATGTGGTAGTATCTTTCATTATTCCGTCAAGTGCATTTACTAGAACATCAGTGATGAGCTTGCTTTTTCAGCCCACTTTATTCTTCCATTGGTTCCATGTAAACTATATGACTATCTGCCTGCCTCTGAAACAAACAGTGCTACAGGTTTTGCTCCTATTAAAACATGGTTGTAATATATTTCTTTTCAGTATCTTTGGCTGGAAAACTTTCCCCCCTGATGATGTTTTAAAATTTGCATTTCTGCTGCAAGGGTTTTGTTGAACCATTTGTTTTCTCTAACATGCATTAAATTCCTCTATAGATGGTCATGATTTCCAGTGTTTATATATTCTGCATTGTTATAAATTAGTTCATACAACAGATAATTATTTGGTGTACTTTAATTATCTGTGACATGAAAGGCTTGTGTAGTTTAAGACCTTTTTACCTTTTCATTAAGAGTTAGTCTACTTTAGTCCGGGTCGTCCCTCATGGTTAAAACATTCCCATACTTGTGGCCTGCATGTTAACTATATCTCTTTTTGTTCACTAGCATTTGGTGGCTTGTAACAGACAAAAGTCGATTTGGTGGCTTGTAAAAGACACAAGTCGATTTACCTGCTGTCAGCCATTCTTTACCTCACCCCCATCCTTGCTGCTGCTCCATCTCTTCCTGGGTTTGCATTGTGCACATGGATGCATTTCTTCGTTTACAGAAAAAATAGTTCATTTCCAGAAGCAATTCGCCCATTCGTTGAAAGCAGGTTGGTGGGAAATTTCAATGTCTTGGTACCTATCAGGTTCTGGCTGTCACTTACTCCTTGGTTGTTATCCTCCTTTTAAGTTCCTTTTTCCCCTGGCCTCATTGCCCGATATAGCCTGTGGTTTTGCCCTTGCTCGTGGTGTGATTTCGTTTTGATATTCTGGCTCTCGATTCCTGTCCATATGCCATTTATAATTGTTTTCTATCTGGTCTGAACTGTGCCTGCCCTCTGACTATCCTTCTGTACCTTGCCTCTCTGACTGATTCTCTGTGTTCCGACCCTTGGCTCTGTTCCTGACCCTGATTCCACATACTCCTCCTGTACCTCGGTCAGCCTGGTTCTCCGACTTCCCTGCACTGTAATGCACTGTCTGTTGCAATCTGGTTTCTGTTTGAGTATCCCAGACCTTAGCACAGATACCTTACAATTTAAGTCCAGGGCACAACCATGTCCAATGAGGCGGTTCTAGCCTTTAACCAAACAGGAGCTTGTCTATTGGCGAAGCAATTGGTTATAGATTGGGGTATCCATACTGAATGGCTACTCGGAGAGTTACACCTGCCCTTCTATATTCTGTGCACAGTTCCAACCTTAAGGTTTTGGCCTTATCATTTATGCCTGAAAAAATAAATGCAAGAATTCACATCTGTATTTAATACCTTGGTAGATTCTCATAACTCTCTAGATGACAGTTACTAACCTACAATAAAAAATAACAGATCTAGAGAACAGAAGCAGAAGAAATAATCTCAAAATAAGAGGAGTCTCAGTAGACATTAAAAATGCACAACTGAGACAATATGTAACCCTACTATTCCAATCTCTACTACCAGATTTATCTGAACTAGACCTAACCATAGACAGAATTCATAGGTTACCAAAACCAAAAGCAGTTCCTATGCAAGCTCCCAGAGATATAATCATTAGACTTCATTTTTATCATATTAAAGAGAGAATACTACAAAAATCAAGGAATATCAAACAACTATCATCAAAATACCACAACTTACAATTCTTGACAGACCTGTCACCAGTGACTATCACCCAAAGGAAACAATTCGCAAAAATTACAAAGGTACTACGAGATAGAAGCATTCCTTACAAGTGGGGATTCCCCCTTAAGCTATTTATTACATATAGTGAAAGGTCATACCTAATAAAAAAAATAGATGAAGAAATACAACTCCTCACCAAATGGGGAATATGGACTCAAACAAGCCTAGCAACAAACAAAGCCTCTTTCTATTTCTCCTACAAAACAAATGGATAACATCTATTAAGCCGAAATAATCCATTGAACTACAAAAAAAAGACAAACAATAAAGAAAATCCTAAAACAAAAACTGGATCCACAAAATTCACTATATATCAAATAGACATTGACCTAAGGATTACAAAAATAATTTGAAAACTTTGATAATATGCAACTTGAAAAGCTTTATTATATACAACATGAGTGACTTACCTCCAAACGAATCTTTGTCCAATGGACTAACCTACAGGTTACCTAAAAAAAAATGAAAAAATATATTCTTTAGATAAAATAATGAATAACTTTTATACTATAAATGTTGAAATTCATGTTTAAAATACAGAATGTTTATTAGAAATTGTGATCCAAGCTAATAGACCCTAACTATAAGAAAAACCTACAGTTATATATGGTATATATTAAAGGGCATGTCCACCCCTGTAAAGATTTTTTGGTATATAGTAGTGTTGTTTCCCCCTGCCCCAACCGCTATAAAAGATTTTTCAGAAAGTCCCCTGATTGTTACTTACCTTATCTTTCTCCTCCACTGCACTGCCCGGCCTTCTGCTTGCATGAAACTGCGAGCAGGGGGCCGGACCGGCAGCCACGTCCCTGATGGAATGAACACTACTAATTGGCAAAGGGGTTTTATAGTAGGGGGAGGGATCACAAAACGAGAGGGAGAGGGAGGGGGGAGGCCTGCAGTGTGCATGCCAAACTTCTCCCGGAGGAGAGACATGGACTCTGCCAGGCTCCTGGTGGCCAGTTTTTAGGACTTTGGAAGGACATAGCAGGGCAGCCATTTGGAGCTGGGATGTAAGGTAAGGATTATATTACACTACAGAGTGGGGCCAGTATGGGGTTAACTTATAGTTTTGGGGGTGGACATGCCCTTTAATAATGATCTATAACCATGTCTGCAAAAACTTCATTTTTGTTGATAGGGCAATGTTTTGAAAACTGAACATCACTATGTGAATGCCTGATTTGATAAAATGAGAAATATATACCTTACTATAACATATACTTGAATAGTTATTAACAAGACATAGTGAAAAACGAAAATAAGGACAACCTGAGGTTATATATGGTATATTCTAGTATTGATTTACTATCATGATTAAAAAAAAACAAAAACTTTTAAAGCTATACTTAAAAAACTTCACATCCCTAGATGGATATCTAATTATACAACAAGAGATTTATATACCTTATCATAACATATATTAGAACAAATGTAAATATGATAATGTGAAAAATGGAATGTATGTTTAAAAACGTTCATATAGAAAGATTATAAGATAATGGAAAATATACCATACCAATACATTATACTTAGAGTATAACTATAAGGATTTCACATAATGTTGATATTCATTTTATATATTACAAATTATAAAAGTATAAATATGTCTTATTACCATCTAATAAAAAAACCCTTACAATTATAAAAGAAAAGAGGTAACAAATACATGAAGATAATATTAAGAGCTTCAAATATACAAGTCTTGCCTTAAAACAAGACACGGGTATAACTCCAACCATCTAACTAAAACAAACAGAGGTAAAGCAAGAAAGAAAGAAAATCAAAAATTACCCAATCCATAATATATAAACAGGCTTATTCAATAAAAGTTCTTATCATTTAAAATGGTGCTAATTTTGCCCCAACCAATCAGATGTTAGCTTTCAAATGTTAAATAATATCTGATTGGTTGGGGCAAAATTAGCACCATTTTAACGGATAAGAAATTTTATTGAATAACCCTGATAGTCTACCCAATTTATTAATAATAAGAAACAAAAAATAAGTTAAAAAATGGATATATCAAAATTAAAGACATATATATTCAACTAAAATGGGAACATAAACTAAAAAAGGCAAAACAGGTATACAATGCCTCATGAAGAAGAGATAATCCGGAGCACACGTTGTGTGCAATGGCATGTCTCAAAATTGTATATAATACTTGTGTACATCATTTTTTGGATATTTTATAATTGTTTTTACTGTTATTATAAATATATTTTAGGACCCTCAAAAACTGAAACAAGAAAATGTGGACAATACAAGAAACACCTAGATAAAGCAACACAAATCCTTCAATGAAACTCAAACTACAACCCAAGCCAAAGGGAAAACAAACAACTCAATAAAACACTAGAAACAATATGACTATACAAATACACTGCACTTGGAAAGACACAATAAACAATAACACAGATATCCTGTGTTTACAGGAAACACACCTCACACCAGAAACAGAAAAGTTAATGCAACACAAAAAATTTCCAAACATATATTATGCATCATACCATAAAAAAATTAGGGGAGTACTAATAGCAATAAAAAATAATATAGCTTTTCAACTAGAAAAATCAATTAGGGACAAAAATGTTGGATATGTCATCTTAATCTGCCACTTAAACAATATAAAATATTGTATAGCGAATATCTATGCACCAAATACCGGCCAACAACGTTTTATTAAAAAAAAGTAAAACAACTACAACTCACAAACACTATAATAATCGGAGACTTTAACATCATTATAAACCCAGAAACAGATTCAACAGCCAGAACAAGATTCCAAAATAATAGAGCAGTAATTAATATTCTAAAAGTGAAAGATTTATACGACACCTGGCAAGCATTCCACCCACTAGACCATACATATTACTATAAAACACATACAGGGTTATTCAATAAATGTTCTTATCGGTTAAAATGGTGCTAGTTTTGCTACAACCAATCAGATGTTAGCTTTCAAATGTTAAATAAGATCTGATTGGTTGGGGCAAAATCAACTCCATTTTAAATGATAAGAACTTTTATTGAATCTCCCTGACGATACCTACTCTAGAATAGATACATTTGTAGGGGACTAGGTAAAAACCGGAACAGTCGCCGGAACCGGAACAGAAAATTAACAGCGCCACCTATCGTAAGACATTAAAATTACACCACTTTATTATAGATGCCGGAATAAGGTTTTACACCCTTTTAGATCTATTTTGGCTGCAGAAAGAGGGGTCTGGATACTTTTGGCTCTATTCTGGCTGCCGGAACGGGGGTCCGGATGCTTTTTGCACTGTTATGGCTGCCGGAACGGGGGTCTGGATGCTTTTGGCTAGGTTCTGGCTGCCGGAACGGGGGTCTGAATGCTTTTGGCTCTGTTCTGGCCGCCGGAACGGGGGTCTGAACCCCTTTGGCTCTGTTCCGGCTGCCGGAATGGGGGTCTGGATGCTTTTGGCTCTGTTCTGGCTGCCGGAACTGGTCTGATGCTTTTGGCTCTGTTCTGGTGCCGGAATGGGGTTTAGATGCTTTTGGCTCGTTTCTGGCTGCGGGAATGGGGTCTGGATGCTTTTGGCTCTGTTCTGCTGGCCGCCGGAACGGGGGTCTGAACCCCTTTGGCTCTGTTCCGGCTGCCGGAATGGGGGTCTGGATGCTTTTGGCTCTGTTCTGGCCGCCGGAATGGGGGTCTGGATGCTTTTGGCTCTGTTATGGCCGCTGGAACGGGGGTCTGGATGCTTTTGACTCTGTTCTGTGCGCGGCCGCCGAACGGGGGTCTGGATGCTTTTGGCTCGTTCTGGTCCCGGAATGGGGTTTAGATGTTTTGGCTCTGTTCTGGCTGCCGAATGGGGTCTGGATGCTTTTGGCTCTGTTCTGGCTGCCGGAATGGGGTCTGGATGCTTTTGGCTCTGTTCTGGGTGCCGGAATGGGGGTCTGGATGCTTTTGGCTTTGTTCTGGCTGCCGGAACGGGGTCTGGATGCTTTTGGCTCTGTTCTGGGTGCCGGAATGGGGGTTTAGATGCTTTTGGCTCTGTTCTGGCTGCGGGAATGGGGGTCTGGATGCTTTTGGCTCTGTTCTGGCCGCCGGAACGGGGGTCTGAACCCCTTTGGCTCTGTTCCGGCTGCCGGAATGGGGGTCTGGATGCTTTTGGCTCTGTTCTGGCCGCCGGAATGGGGGTCTGGATGCTTTTGGCTCTGTTATGGCCGCTGGAACGGGGGTCTGGATGCTTTTGACTCTGTTCTGGCCGCCGGAACGGGGGTCTGGACCCCTTCGGTTCTGTTCCCGCTGCCAGAATGGGGGTCTGGATGCTTTTGGCTCTGTTCCGGCTGCCGGAACGGGGGTCTGGATGCTTTTGGCTCTGTTCTGGGTGCCGGAATGGGGGTTTAGATGCTTTTGGCTCTGTTCTGGCTGCCGGAATGGGGGTCTGGATGCTTTTGGCTCTGTTCTGGCTGCCGGAATGGAGGTCTGGATGCTTTTGGCTCTTTTCTGGCTGCCGGAACGGGGGTCTGGATGCTTTTGGCTTTGTTCTGGCTGCCGGAACAGGGGTCTGGATGCTTTTGGCTCTGTTCAGGGTGCCGGAATGGGGGTTTAGATGCTTTTGGCTCTGTTCTGGCTGCCGGAATGGGGGTCTGGATGCTTTTGGCTCTGTTCTGGCTGCCGGAACGGGGGTCTGGATGCTTTTGGCTCTGTTCTGGCCGCCGGAACGGGGGTCTGAACCCCTTTGGCTCTGTTACGGCTGCCGGAATGGGGGTCTGGATGCTTTTGGCTCTGTTCTGGCTGCCGGAATGGGGGTCTGGATGCTTTTGGCTCTGTTATGGCCGCTGGAACGGGGGTCTGGATGCTTTTGACTCCGTTCTGGCTGCCGGAACGGGGGTCTGGACCACTTTGGCTCTGTTCTGGCTGCCTGAACGGGTGTCTGAACCCCTTTGGCTCTGTTCTGGCTGCCGGAACGGGGGTCTGGACACCTTTGGCTCTGTTCCGGCTGCCGGAATGGGGGTCTGGATGCGTTTGGCTCTGTTCTGGCCGCCGGAATGGGGGTCTGGATGGTTTTGGCTCTGTTCCGGCTGCCGGGAATGGGGGTCTGGATGCTTTTGGCTCTGTTCTGGCCGCCGGAATGGGGGTCTGGATGCTTTTGGCTCTGTTATGGCCGCTGGAACGGGGGTCTGGATGCTTTTGACTCTGTTCTGGCCGCCGGAACGGGGGTCTGGACCCCTTTGGCTCTGTTCTGGCTGCCTGAACGGGTGTCTGAACCCCTTTTGCTCTGTTCTGGCTGCCGGAACGGGGGTCTGGACACCTTTGGCTCAGTTCTGGCTGCCGGAACGGGGGTCTGGATGCTTTTGGCTCTGTTCTGGCCACCGGAACGGGGGTCTGGACCCCTTTGGTTCTGTTCCCGCTGCCGGAATGGGGGTCTGGATGCTTTTGGCTCTGTTCCGGCTGCCGGAACGGGGGTCTGGATACTTTTGGCTCTGTTCCGGCTGCCGGAATGGGGGTTTAGATGCTTTTGGCTCTGTTCTGGCTGCCAAAATGGGGGTCTGGATGCTTTTGGCTCTGTTCTGGATGCCGGAACGGGGGTCTGGATGCTTTTGGCTCTGTTCTGGCTGCCGGAACGGGGGTCTGAACCCCTTTGGCTCTGTTCCGGCTGCCGGAATGGGGGTCTGAACCCCTTTGGCTCTGTTCTGGCCGCGGGAACGGGGGTCTTGACACCTTTGGCTCTGTTCTGGCTGCCGGAACGGGGGTCTGGATGCTTTTGGCTCTGTTCTGGCCACCGGAACGGGGGTCTGGACCCCTTTGGTTCTGTTCCGGCTGCCGGAATGGGGGTCTGGATGCTTTTGGCTCTGTTCCGGCTGCCGGAATGGGGGTCTGGATGCTTTTGGCTCTGTTCTCGGTGCTGGAATGGGGGTTTAGATGCTTTTGGCTCTGTTCTGGCTGCCGGAATGGGGGTCTGGATGATTTTGGCTCTGTTCTGGCTGCCGGAACGGGGGTCTGGATGCTTTTGGCTCTGTTCTGGCTGCCGGAACGGGGGTCTGGATGCTTTTGGCTCTGTTCTGGCTGCCGGAATGGGGGTTTAGATGCTTTTGGCTCTGTTCTGGCTGCCGGAATGGGGGTCTGGATGCTTTTGGCTCTGTTCTTGCTGCCGGAACGGGGGTCTGAACCCCTTTGGCTCTGTTCCGGCTGCCGGAATCGGGGTCTGGATGCTTTTGGCTCTGTTCTGGCTGCCGGAATGGGGGTCTGGATGCTTTCGGCTCTGTTATGGCCGCTGGAACGGGGGTCTGGATGCTTTTGACTCTGTTCTGGCCGCCGGAACGGGGGTCTGGACCCCTTTGGCTCTGTTCTGGCTGCCAGAACGGGTGTCTGAACCCCTTTGGCTCTGTTCTGGCTGCCGGAACGGGGGTCTGGACCCCTTTGGCTCTGTTCTGGCTGCCGGAACGGGGGTCTGGACCCCTTTGGCTCTGTTCTGGCTGCCAGAACGGGGTCTGGACCCCTTTTGCTCTGTTCTAGCAGCCGGAAAGGGGGTCTGTACCCCTTTGGCTCTGTTCTGGCCGCCGGAACGGGGGTCTGGATACTTTTGACTTTCTTCTGGCTGCCGAAACGGGGGTCTGGACCCCTTTGGCTCTTTTCTGGCTGCCGGAACAGAAGTCTGGACCCCTTTGGCTTTCTTCTGGCCACCGGAACGGGGGTCTTGATGGTTTTGGCTATGTTCTGGCTGCCGGAACGGGGGTCTGGACCTCTTTGGTTCTGTTCTGGCTGCCGGAACGGGGATCTGGACTCCTTTGGCTCTGTTCTGGCTGCCGGAACGGGGGTCTGGACCCCTTTGGCTCTGTTCTGGCTGCCGAACGGGCGTCTGGACCTCTTTGGCTCTGTTCTGGCTGCCGAACGGGCGTCTGGACCTCTTTGGTTCTGTTCTGGCTGCCGGAACGGGGGTCTGGACCCCTTTGGTTCTTTTCTGGCTGCCGGAACAGGGGGTCTGGACCCCTTTGGCTCGTTTCTGGCCACTGGAACAGGGTTTTACACCCTGGGAACTCTTATCTGGCTGCCAGAATGGGGTTCTGAACCCTGGGAACTCTGTTCTGACCACCATAACAGGGTCTTGCACCCCAAAAACTCTTTTCTGGCTGCCAGAATGGGTTTTGCACCCTGGGAATTTTGTTCTGGTGGCCGGAACAGGGGTCTGATTTCTGGGAACTCTGTTCTAGCGGCTGTAACAGGGTTTTGCACCCTAAAAACCCCGGAATCGGGGTTTGCACCCTGGGAATTCTGTTCTGGTGGCCGGAATAGGGGTCTGCACCCTGGGAACTCTGTTCTGGCTGCTTGAATAGGGGTTTTCACACCCTGGGAATTCTGTTCTGGTGGCTGGAACGGGTCTGCACCGGGGAACTCTGCTCTGGTTGCCGGAACAGGGCTCTGCACCCTGGAAACCCGTTGGGCTGTTTGAATAGGGGTTTGCACCCTGGGAATTCTGTTCTGGTGGCTGGAACAGGGTCTGCACCCTGGGAACTCTGTTCTGGTGGCGGGAACAGGGCTCTGTACCCTGGGAACTCTGTTCAAGGGGCCGAAACAGGGGTGTGCACCCTGGGAACTCTGTTCTAGGGGCCAAAACAGGGGTCTGCACCCTGGGAACTCTGTTCTGGCTGCTTGAATAGGGGTTTGCACCCTGGGAATTCTGTTCTGGTGGCTGGAATAGGGGTCTGCACCCTGGGAACTCTGTTCTGGCTGCTTGAATAGGGGTTTTCACCCTGGGAATTCTGTTCTGGTGGCTGGAACAGGGTCTGCACCCTGGGAACTCTGCTCTGGTTGCCGGAACAGGGCTCTGCACCCTGGAAACCCTGTTTTGGCTGTTTGAATAGGGGTTTGCACCCTGGGAATTCTGTTTCTGTGGTGGCTGGAACAGGGTCTGCACCCTGGGAACTCTGTTCTGGTGGCGGGAACAGGGCTTGTACCCTGGGAACTCTGTTCAAGGGCCCGAAACAGGGTGTGTGCACCCTGGGAACTCTGTTCTAGGGGCCAAAACAGGGGTCTGCACCCTGGGAACTCTTTCTGGCTGCTTGAATGGGGTTTGCACCCTGGGAACTCTGTTCTGGTGGCTGAACAGGGTCTGCACCCTGGGAACTCTGTTTCTGGTGGCTGGAACAGGTCTGCACCCTGGGAACTCTGTTCTGGTGGCTGAACAGGGTCTGCACCCTGGGAACTCTGTTTCTGGTGGCTGGAACAGGTTCTGCACCCTGGGAACTCTGTTCTGGTGGCTGGAACAGGGTCTGCACCCTGGGAACTCTGTTCTGGTGGCTGGAACAGGGTCTGCACCCTGGGAACTCTGTTCTGGGCTGGAACAGGGTCTGCACCCTGGGAACTCTGTTCTGGTGGCTGGAACAGGGTCTGCCACCCTGGGAACTCTGTTCTGGTGGCTGGAACAGGGGTCTGCACCCTGGGAACTCTGTTCTGGTGGCTGGAACAGGGTCTGCACCCTGGGAACTCTGTTCTGGTGGCTGGAACAGGGTCTGCCCCCTGGGAACTCTGTTTCTGGTGGCTGGAACAGGTCTGCACCCTGGGAACTCTGTTCTGGTGCTGGAACAGGGTCTGCACCCTGGGAACTCTGTTCTGGTGGCTGGAACAGGTCTGCACCCTGGAACTCTGTTCTGGTGGCTGGAACAGGGTCTGCACCCTGGGAACTCTGTTCGGGTGGCTGGAACAGGGTCTGCACCCTGGGAACTCTGTTCTGTGGCTGGAACAGGGTCTGCACCCTGGGAACTCTGTTCTGGTGCTGGAACAGGTCTGCACCCTGGGAACTCTGTTCTGGTGGCTGGAACAGGGTCTGCACCCTGGGAACTCTGTTCTGGTGGTCTGGAACAGGGTCTGCACACTGGGAACTCTGTCTGTTGGCAGGAACAGGGTCTGCACCCTGGGAACTCTGTTCTGGTGGCAGGAACAGGGTCTGCACCCTGGGAACTCTGTTCTGGTGGCAGGAACAGGGTCTGCACCCTGGGAACTCTGTTCTGGTGGCAGGAACAGGGTCTGCACCCTGGGAACTCTGTTCTGGTGGCTGGAACGGGGTCTGCACCCTGGGTACTCTGTTCTAGGGGCCAAAACAGGGGTCTGCACTCTGGGAACTATGTTCTGTTGCCAGGACGGCTCTGCACCTGGGAACTCTGTTCTACACTTCTAATGGCCGGAATGGAGGTCTGCACCCTGGAAACTGTTTTGGAAGCCAGAACTGTGTCTGTACCCTGGGAACTGTGTTCTGCTTGTCAGAATGGGGGTTGTACATCATTTTGGGACCCCCTGGCAGCAAACTGTTTGGGAGTGATATGTGTGTGCATATATGTATATGTGTGTAGGTTGACAATGTATGTATATGTGTGGGAAAGGATTTATGATTGTCTGTAGTAGAGTATTTGTGTGACAGAATGAGCATGTGTGTAGCTATTTATATGTGTATACAAAGTATGTGTAAGTGTTAAAATATTTCTGAGTGTATTTTTGCATGTATTTATATGTGTGTTTGGTGTCTGGGCTTTTTGGCATCGTATAAGAATGTAAATGTGTGAGTGAGTGTATAGAGTGTGAACATTTGTCTGTGTGTAGAAAGTGTGGAAAAGTCTGAATGCGTGTGTAGCAGTGTGTGTGAAATAGAATGTGCATTTGTGTGATAACAAAACTATATTTGTAGAATGTTTTTATGTGTGTGTATATTATGTGTGTACCAGAGTGAGCATGTCTGTGTAGCTATTTATCTGCATTTAATATTGTTTGTGAGTTTGTAGCTGAGTGTGTGTATTAGTTTAGAATAGCATTTGAGGTTGAATAAAGGCATACATCCATCCAGTCCAACCTACTCAGCAATACCCCCATTCCTCATTTCCTGCCTAACTGTTGATTCAGAGGAAGGCAAAGAAAAAAAACGCCAAAATTTTGTTCCTGACTCCATGCGACAATTGAAAATATCCCTGGATCTCTACTTTATGTATCAATACCAGTGACCTGCAACATCCCTTGTTTTCAGAAACTCATCCAGATGTTTTTCTAAAATATCCAATGAACCTGCCATCACCATGTCCACTGGAAGACAGTTCCATAGTTTTACTATTCTCACAGTGAAAAATCTTTTCCGAACTTAAAGACTAAACTTCATTTCTTCAAGTCTTAAGGGATGTCCTCTCACATGTTCTATTGGGGAACAATGCCCCAGATAGTTTATTGTATGGCCCGATAATGTATTTATACACAGTAATCATACCCCCACGCAAGCGCCTTTTCTCCAGCGTACATAATTGTAACTTTTCCAGTCTCTCTTCATATTCAAGCTTCCCCAATACCCTTATTAATTTAGTTGCTCTTCTCTGAACCCTTTCCAATATGTCCTTTTTGTACACAGGATTCCAAAATTGCACTGCATATTCCAAATGAGGCCTTACCAATGCTTTGTTAAGAGGGAGAGTAACATTTTCCTCCCTTGAATCTATACCTCTCTATAAACAAGAAAATATCTTACTGGCTCTGGCTGTTGCCGCCTGGCACTGCTTGCCAGGCATGCATCACTTTACATTTATCAACATTGATTTTCATCAGCCTAATGTGACAATCTATCTAGATCCAACTGCAGCCATTGCATATCCTCTAAAGTTTTTAATGGTCAGCAAAGTTTCTGTCGTCAGCAAACACAGAATCCTTTCTGACAATACCCACAGTCTATATTGATGAAGCCCTGTTAACAACAACTCTTTGGTTCCTATCCATTAACCAACTTACTATTCTTGTACAAATGTGCCAACCCAGTCGAACAGACCTTAGCTTATATGTTAGTCACCTATAGGGACGGCATCAAAAGCCTTATTAAAATCCAAGTATACTACATCTATATAGTGCATATAGTCTGGGTGTGCTAGAAGTTTTTAGCACTGCTTTATGCGTATGTATAAAGCAGTGAGTGTGCACCAGTGTTTGTATTCATTTACATGTGTGCTTGTGTGTATAAGTGTAGGAATGTGTGTAGAGGTGTATGTGTAGAGGTGTATGTGTTTTTTGTTGTAAATGTTTGGGAGTATATGTAGCCGAGTGTGTGTGTTTAGCACAATAGTGCTTATTAGTGCTTATATGTATGTATGTATGTAAATTGTGTTTATGTATGTAAATGTGTTTGTTCCTGTGTGTGTGAGTGTGGGCTTGTGTGTATCAGTGAGTGTGCAGCTGTGTATCTGTGTGTTTGAATGTGTAGCAGTAAATGTTTGTGTAGAGGGTATATGTAGCAGATAGAGGGACAGGCAGAGGGACATGAAGAAGGACAGATGGAGGGACATGCAGAAGGAAAGATTGAGGGACAGGCAGGGGCACAGATAGAGAGACAGACAGAGGGACAAACAAAGGACAGGCAGAGGGACAGATAGAGGGACAGGCAGAAGGACAGATAGAGGGACAGGCAGAAAGGACAGATAGAGGGACAGGCAGAAGGACAGATAGAGGGACAGGCAGAAGGACAGATTGAGGGACAGGCAGAAGGACAGATTGAGGGACAGGCAGAAGAACAGAGAGAGGGACAGATAGTGGGACCGGCAGGACAGATATAGTATACCTATGATCAAAGTAACATTTAATTTGAAAAACAAAACAATACTGTTCATTTGCAACTATTTTTATCTATTAATGAAATAACAATCCCGGTAAAAATAAAAATCGGAACTGGACCGGAACCGCAAAAAGTCCATTGCCTCCAGCGAGAAGGGGGGAGGGGTTTCCGGCGATTCCAGTCATGTTCTGACTTTTAAATGAACTCTAGTTACTGTCCGGACTGCCGGTAAGTAAAATCCGGAACCGGACCAGAACACAATGACAGGTGCATTCCGGCTCAATGTGAAAAAGCCGGAACATAAGAAGAAACGATCAGTGCACTACAGAAGAGCAGAGCACAAGGATTATCTGCACATCGGCAGAAGCAGCACCTGAAGCTTATGTGAGTGGGGACACTGACACTGGGGGTGGGAGGTGGGGTGCTGGGGCCCTACCTACTTTTGTGTGCTGGGAACCTACCTACTTTTATCTCCCTCTGTCACCTTACCTGTTCCTTTATCTGTCCCCCTGCCTGTGTCTCTCTCTGTCACCCTGTCTGTCCCTTTGCCTGTCTTATCTGTCCCTCTGCCTGTCCCACTATCTGTCCCTTGCCTATAGGACAGGCAAAGGAACAGATAGAGGGACAAGCAAGGGGGCAGATAGAGTGATAGGCAGAAGGACAGACAGGGGGACTGATAAAGTGACAGATAGAGGAAAAGGCAGAGGGAAAGGCAGAAGGACAGACGGGGCAGATAGAGGGACAGGCAGGGGCACAGATAGGGGGACAGGAAAAGGAACAGATAGAGGGACAGGTAGAAGGACAGACAGGGAGACAGATAGAAGGGCAGGCAAGGGGACAGATAGGACAGGCAGGGGGACAGACAGATAGAGGGACAGAGAGGGTGACAGAAAGAGGGACAGATAGAGGGACAGGCTGGGGAGCAGATAGGACAGGCAGGGGGAAAAATAGAGGGACAAACAGAGGAACTGATGAAGGAACAAGCAGGAGGGCCGATAGAGGGACAGACAGAAGGACAGGCAGGGGACAGAAAGAGGGACAGGCTGGGGGACAGATAGAGGGACAGGCAGGGGGACAGAGAGAGGGACAGGCAGGGGGACAGAGAGAGGGACCGGCAGAGCAACAAGCAGGAGGACCGATAGAGGGACAGGCAGGGGGACGGATAGAGGGACAGGCAGAAGGACAGATAAATGGACAGGTATAAAGACAGACATGGGGACAGATAGAAGGATAGGCAAGAAGACAGATAGAAGGACGAGCAAAGAGATGGACCGGCAGGGGGCAGATAGTGGGACAGGCAGGGGGACAGATAGAGGGACAGGCAAGGAGACAGATAGTGGGACAGGCAGTGGACCAAATAGAGGGACAGGCAGGGGGACAGACAAAGGGACAGACAGGGGACAGGCAGAGATGCAAAAGAATGGAAAGGCAGGGGGACAGATAGAGGGACAGGCAGGAGAACAGATAAAGGGACAGGTATAAGGACAGACGGGTACAGATAGAAGGATAGGCAGGAAGACAGATAGAAGGACAGGCAAAGGAGCAAAAAGATGGACTGTCAGGGGGGCAGATAGAGGGACAGGCAGAGGAACAGATGGAGGGACAGGTAGAAGGATAGACAGGGGGACAGATAGAAGCACAGGCAGAGGTGCAAAAAAAGATGGACAGGCAAGGGGGCAGATAGAGGGACAGGCAGGGAGGACAGGTATGGGACAGATAGAGGGACTGGCAGGGGACAGACAAAGGAACAGCAGGGGGATAGACAGAGGGGGACAGGCAGGGGGCAGACAGAGGGATAGGCAAGGGGACAGACAGAGGGACAGGCAGGGGCACAGATGGGGGATAGGCAGAGGAACAGATGGAGGGCAGGTAGAAGGATAGACAGAGGGACAGATAGAAGGACAGGCAGAGGTGCAAAAAGATGGACAGGCAAGGGGGCAGATAGAGGGACAGGAAGGGGGACAGATAGAGGGACAGGCAGGGGGACAGATAGAGGGATAGGCAGGGGGACAGATAGAGGCACAGCAAAGCAGAGGAGATAGAGGGACAGGTGGGGGACAGACAGGTGCAAGGAGGGGGGCAGGCAGAGGGACAGACAGAGGAGAAAGGAGAGGGGCAGGCAGAGGGACAGACGAGGGACAGGCAAGGGGGACAGAAAGAGGGACAGGCAGAGGAACAGAAGGTGTGACAGGTAGAAGGATAGACAGGGGGACAAGATAGAAGAACAGGCAGGGTGCAAAAAGATGGACAGGCAAGGGGGCAGATAGAGGGACAGGCAGGGGGACAGATAGAGGGACAGGCAGGGGAACAGCAAGGAGGCAGATATAGGGACAGGCGGGGGACAGGCAGGGGGACAAGGAGAGGCAAGGAGGGGGAAAGGCAGGGGCACAGACAGAGGGACAGGTAAGGGCACAGACGGGAACAGATGGAGGGACAGGTAGAAGGATAGTCAGGGGGACAGATAGAAGGACAGGCAGAGGTGCAAAAAAGATGGACAGGCAAGGGGCAGATAGAGGGACAGGCAGGGAGACAGCTATAGGGACAGATAGAGGGACTGGCAGGGGGACAGATATAGGGACATAGAGGGACTGGCAGGGGACAGACAAAGGAACAGGCAGGGGGATAGACAGAGGGGGACAGGCAGGGGGGCAGACAGAGGGATAGGCAGGGGGACAGACAGAGGGATAGACAGGGGCACGATGGGGGATAGGCAGAGGAACAGATGGAGGGACAGGTAGAAGGATAGACAGAGGGACAGATAGAAGGACAGGCAGAGGTGCAAAAAGATGGACAGGCAAGGGGGCAGATAGGGGCAGGAAGGGGGACAGATAGAGGGACAGGCAGGGGGACAGATAGAGGCACAGCAAGGAGGCAGATAGAGGCACAGCATGGAGGCAGATAGAGGGACAGACAGGGAGACAGATGAGGGACAGGCGAGAGACAGATAGAGGGACAGGCAGAGCGACAGATAGAGGGACAGGCAGGGCGACAGATAGAGGGACAGCAAGGAGGCAGATAGAGGGACAGCAAGGAGACAGATAGAGGGACAGGCAAGGGGGAGATAGAGGGACAGATAGAGGGACAGGCAGGGGAACAGCAAGGAGGCAGATTAGGGACAGGCGGGGGACAACAAGGGGAAAGATAGAGGGACAGGCAGGGGGACAGGAGAGGCAAGGAGGGGGACAGGCAGGGGCACAGACAGACAGAGGGACAGGTAGGGGCACAGACAGGAACAGATGGAGGGACAGGTAGAAGGATAAGATAGAAGGGACAGAAAGAAGGACAGGCAGAGGTGCAAAAAAAGATGGACAGGCAAGGGGCAGATAGAGGGACAGGCAGGGCGACAGATAGAGGGACAGGCAGGGCGACAGATAGAGGGACAGGCAGGGCGACAGATAGAGGGACAGACGGGCGACAGATAGAGGGACAGGCAGGGCGACAGATAGAGGGACAGCAAGGAGGCAGATAGAGGGACAGCAAGGAGGGGCAAGGAGGGGGAACAGACAGAGGGACAAGGAGGGGGAAAGACAGGGACAGACAGAGGTACAGGCAAGGGGACAGAACGAGGGGCAAGGAGAGGGACAGACAGAGGGGCAAGGAGGGGACAGACGGGGAACAGCAAGGAGGCAGATAGAGGACAGGCGAGGGACAGGCAGGGGGACAGAGAGGGGCAAGGAGGGGGACAGGCAGGGGGACAGACAGGGGCAAGGAGGGGGACAGGCAAAGGGCAGATAGAGGGACAGGCAGGGCGAAGATAGAGGGACAGGCAGGGCGACAAATAGAGGGACAGGCAGGGCGACAGATAGAGGGACAGGCAGGCGGACAGATAGAGGGACAGGCAGGGCGACAGATAGAGGGACAGCAGGAGGCAGATAGAGGGACAGCAAGGAGGGCAAGAAGGGGGACAGACAGAGGGGCAAGGAGGGGGAAAGACAGGGGGACAGACAGAGGGACAGAACGAGGGGCAAGGAGGGGGATAGACAGAGGGGCAAGGAGGGGGACAGAGGGGAACAGCAAGGAGGCAGATAGAGGGACAGGCGAGGGACAGACAGGGGGACAGATAGAGGGACAGGCAGGGGGACAGACAGAGGGGCAGGAGGGGGACAGGCAGGGGGACAGACGGGGCAAGGAGGGGACAGGCAGGGCAAGGAGGGGGACAGGCAAAGGGGCAGATAGAGGACAGGCAGGGCGACAGATAGAGGGACAGGCAGGGGGACAGACAGATAGAGGGACAGCAAGGAGGCAGATAGAGGGACAGCAAGGGAGCAGATAGAGGGACAGGCAGGGAAACAGCAAGGAGGCAGATAGAGGGAAAGGCGGGGGACAGATAGAGGGACAGTCAGGGGGACAGATAGAGGGACAGGCAGGGGGATAGACAGAGGGACAAGGAGGGGGACAGGTAGGGGGACAAACAGAAGAACACGGAAGGGGGACAGACAGAGGGACAAGGAGGGGGACAGTCAGGGGGACAGACAGAGGGACAAGGAGGGGGAAGGAGAGAGGGACAAGGAGGGGGACAGACAGGGTGACAGAAAAGAACAGGCAGGGGGACAAGGAGGGGGACAGACGGGGAACAGCAAGGAGGCAGATAGAGGGACAGGCGAGGGACAGGCAGGGGGACAGAGAGGGGCAAGGAGGGGGACAGGCAGGGGCACAGACAGGGCAAGGGGGGGAACAGCAAGGAGGCAGATAGAGGGAAGGGGGACAGGGAGGGGCAGAGAGGGGGCAGCAGGGGGCCGACAGGGGAAGAGGCAGAGGGACAGGCAGGGCGACAATAGAGGGACAGGCAGGGCGACAGATAGAGGGACAGGCAGGGAGACACGAGATAGAGGGACAGGCAGGGCGACAGATAGAGGGACAGCAAGGAGGCAGATAGAGGGACAGCAAGGAGGGCAAGAAGGGGACAGACAGAGGGCAAAGGAGGGGAAAGACAGGGGGACAGACAGAGGGACAGAACGAGGGGCAAGGAGGGGGATAGAGACAGAGCAAGGAGGGGGACAGACGGGGAACAGCAAGGAGGCAGATAGAGGGACAGGCGAGGGACAGACGGGGACGATAGAGGGACAGGCAGGGGGACAGACAGAGGGCAAGGAGGGGACAAGGCAGGGGACAGACAGGGCAGGAGGGGGGACGCAGGGGCAAGGAGGGGGAAGGCAAGGGGCAGATGAGGGGACAGGCGGGGCGACAGATAGAGGACAGCAGGGCGCAGATAGAGGGACAGCAAGAGGCAGATGAGGACAGCAAGGAGCAGATAGAGGGACAGGCAGGGAACAGCAAGGAGGCAGATAGAGGGAAAGGCGGGGGACAGATAGAGGGACAGGCACGGGGACAGATAGAGGGACAGGCAGGGGGATAGACAGAGGGACAAGGAGGGGACAGTAGGGGAACAAACAAGAACAGAAGGGGGACAGACAGAGGGACAAGGAGGGGGACAGTCAGGGGGACAGACAGAGGACAAGGAGGGGGAAGGATAGAGGGAAGGGCAAGGAGGGGACAGACAGGTGACAGAAAAGACAGCAGGGACAGGAGGGGGACAGGCAGAAGAACAGGCAGGGGACAGATAGAGAGACAGTGAGGGGGACAGATGGACGACAGAGGGACAGGCAGGGGGAAAGACAGAGAGACAGGCAGGGGGAAAGACAGAGACACAGGCAGGGGGAAGACAGAGACACAGTGGGGCAGTACGAGAGTCATGGTCGTTGGGGGGGGGAGGCAGGGACAAAACGTTGGTGTGTGTGTGGATGTGTCGTGCGGGGGGGAGGTGTCAGCGGTGTGGGAGGGCTGGCCGTGTGTTGTGTGGGTGGGTGCCTCGTCGGCAGAGACTAGTCCACTGCATGGTCGCGCTCGACTCACTTAAGTTTTAGGTGCTGCTGATGTGCAGAGAATTGCAGAGCACAGGACGTTTGTTATCTTCTGCATTCCGGCTTTTACACATTCAGCCGGAATGCACTTGACACTGTTTTCCGGTCCGGTTCCGGGTTATACTTACCAGTGGTCCGGACAGTTCATGTAGAAGACGGAACATGGCCGGAATCGCCGGAACCGCTGGTAGTAAGTCCTCCTCCACGCTGGGGGCAGTGGACTTTTTGCGGTTCCGGTCCGGTTCCGGTTCCGACTTTTATTTTTACCGCATTTGTAGTCGATAAATGGCTATTACAGAACATCATAAGCAACACCATTAAAATATAACCATCAGACCAAGCACCAGTAATATTACAAATCAAACAACATAACACCACCACATATCACTTGGAGACTAAACCCATATCTCATCTCAGATAATAACACTAAAGAACAAATCATAGAACATCTGATTGAATATTTTGAGCTCAACAATAATAACCAAACCTCACCTTTTATGGTATGGAATGCTCACAAAACATATATTAGAGGTATCCTAATTAAAATTGCAGCCCACCAAAAAAATAAAAGGAATGAACAGAGAATAAATAAAATAAAAGATCTTGAAGACAAACATAAATTAAACCCTACTCAATACCTCTATCAACTATTACACAAAACCAAACACCAAATACAACAACAAAACCTATATAATTTTGATAAATTATTGAGAGAACCAAAAGCCAGCAAAGCTCTAGCCAACAAATTCAAAAATAAACAAACCAAATACAAAATATCATATATTATAAACGACAAAAAAGAAAAAATAACAGATCCCCCAAAAAATCGCCAACTCTTTTGCTCATTACTACGAAACACTATACAACCTCAAAAATAATAATAAAATACAAAAACCAAACAAAAAGTAAATAAACAACTTTCTAAATTCAATAAACCTAACCACTTTAAATACAACACAACTCAAATCCATTAATAAACCAATACAAAAATCAGAAATTCTAAAATCCATTCTTAATCGACCCTCTAATTAATCCCCAGGACAAGATGGATACACTACAGAATACTATAAATCATTTCATGATATATTAATCCCACATTTACATACAGTATTAAATAATGCCTTAACACAAATAAGTGCCCCCAAAGAAATGCTGCAAGCAATGATTATTCCAATTTTAAAGCCAAATAAAGAATATAAAAATATCATTACTAAATGTAGATATAAAAATATTTGCAAAAACTTTAGCAACACGACTACAGATATATTTACCTCCTTTCCATAGATCAAGTTGGATTCATAAATAACAGAAAACCATATGACAATAGTAGGCGATTCATAAACATCATTAATTGGTCAAAATCTAAAAATATAACAACTTTACTAATAACCCTAGATGCTAAAAAAGCAATCAACCGAATAAATTGGGATTTCATGGAAGAAGCACTAAACAAATTCAACATAAAAGGGTGGATCATGGATGCAATAATGACATTATACTCAAATCCATCTGCAACAATATACATTTCTGGCATGATATCCAAAACTTTTCAAATAACAAATGGTACACATCAAGGTTGTCCACTATCACCTCTCATATTCAATCTAATGATAGAACCTCTAGCAGAACATATACATGCTAATGAAAATATTGAAGGAGTTAAAATAGGAGACCAAACACACAAAATTAGCCTTTATGCAGATGACATAATACTCGCTATCACAAAACCAGTATCCTCTCTAATACACCTCCAAAATATACTCAACCTATTTGTCAATGTCTCACACTACAAAGTAAATAATTCCAAATCACACATCTTACAAATAAACACCTCTATAACACTTCAAATCTTTCTAAAAGCAAGATATTATTTTATATGGACACAAGATAATACAGAATACCTAGGTATAAAACTGACTGCAGATTTAGACAAAGCATATCAAATAAACTATAAAACATTATTGTCCAATTTCACATCAGATCTTTAACTCTGGAATACCAAATATTTATCATGGTTAAATAAGGTTAATATTATAAAGTTATTTTTATTGCCACAACTGCTTTATAATTTCAGATCCTTGCCTATCCCAATGCCTGATTCCTTTTTCACCAAGATAGACAATTTGATATCATCATTCATCTGGAACGACAAAAAATACAGAATAAAAATAACATTCTGATTAATCTGATTAAATCCAAACAAGTAGGAGGTATAGCTATATCCAAAATGAAACTACTATATTTCCTCAATGTTGGATCAACTAAGATTCTGGTGGTCACCACGAAACCCAGAAAAACATTGGATACAAATTGAAAATTATTCCTTTCAAAATATCTAATTGAACGCTA
Organism: Hymenochirus boettgeri; assembly: GCA_019447015.1. Classification (NCBI taxonomy): domain Eukaryota; kingdom Metazoa; phylum Chordata; class Amphibia; order Anura; family Pipidae; genus Hymenochirus; species Hymenochirus boettgeri. The sequence goes on along the minus strand of CM033469.1, from coordinate 67,547,400 downwards.
TTCTGGGACATATAGCTCTGGGAGGTTAAATACCACAGACTCAACTCATCTCAACAATAACACTGAAGCAAATCTGGAAATCTTTATAATTACATAATCTTTTACCAAATATCTTGTACCTACTACCATTAACATCACTTCAACTATGTATACCAAATATAAATACCAAAACATGGACTGCTCATGGTATTGATTTCATTGGCTATCTATATGAAAACGGACAATTTCTAAGTTTCAACACACTGAAACACAACTACTCAATCAATAATAAAGAATTTCTAAAATATTTACAAACAAGAAGCTTTCTTAGTCACAAACGGACATTCATCCAAACAATGATCAACAAATGAGAGTCAACTAGTTCGAAAAGTTATAATGAAATACAAATAAAATAATAATAGTAAATGGCTGTGGGACCTGGGAAATGGTCTGGGGAACATGTTGGAATATCCAGAACATTCGAAAAATCAATTTTACTCTCAATTTAACTTTTCGAGCTCTCGCGTTCGAACATTCGTTGTTCGCGCCTAGGTATAATGAACATTTTACTCGCAGATTTGATGCTCGCGTATAGCCTTTAATGGACACTTTACTCGTGGATTTGATGCTCGCGCCTAGATACTATGGACATTTTACTCGCGGATTCGATGCTCACGTATAGGTTTTAATGGACATTTTACTCACGGATTCGATGCTCACGTATAGGTATAATAGGCATTTTACTCGCATATTTGAACGGTCGAAAATTCGATATTTATCGAAAGTCCGAATATATCGAAGATCCGGGATAGTTAGAGAAGTCCGTATTCGTTCGAATAGTTCGGCTCGAACTCGGTTTCGAGTCCGTCTCTACCTACAACTCAACAACAAAAATATTTATATTTAATTAAAAAAAACAATCAACTACGATAGAATTGAGGAAACAGGTTGGTGATATGCACTATATTAGTTTAATGGTCCTACCTTATGATAGATATATATTTCCAATAATTGTTTTATTCTCTTAAAGATAACACCTTTATTATAATACTGTTATTATGATATTGTTATTATTATTATTGATTTATACAGCGCCAACATGTAGTCATACATTACATACAGGGTAATACATGTTATACAAAGTCATACCTATTACATACACAGGTAATACGTAATATAAGTAAATAGAGCGATGAGTTTCTTACAGCAATACCGTGATACAATAGGAGAGCGGACCCTGCTTACAGACTAGAGGATATGGGGGTGAGACATAAGGTGACGGGAGTCGATAGGCTGTAAGTAGATTGGCAGTGGAGCATGAAAGGCGGGTTGGATCATGTCGGGTAGTAAGAGGGGTAATGTTTAGGCCAGGTTATATGCTAGCCTAAAGAGATGGGTTTTAAGGTTACGTTTGATGGTGTTAAGGGATGGTGAGTGACGGACAGACGGAGGAAGGGAGTTCCAGAGCAGAGGGGCAGCACAAGTAAAGTCCTGAATGCGGGCATGGGAAGAGGTGACCAGTGTGGATGAGAGGAGGGTATCGTTTGCGGAGCAGAGGTTGCGCCTGGGACGGTATCGCTGGATCAGCTCTAAGATATATGGAGGGGCTGTGTTGGATAGTGCTTTATAGGATAAGGTAAACAGTTTGAACTGTATCCTTTGTGTGATGGGCAACCAGTGGAGGGGACTGACAGAGAGGGGAGGCATTAGAGAAGCGAGAAAAGAAATGAATGAGCTGGGCAGCAGAGTTGAGAATGGATTGAAGCGGTGCCAGGCGGTATTTATATATAAATATACTATTGTAACTGAATGCTAATCAGATGCTATTATAATTTTGATATATTCTGAAAAACAACAAAAAACAAATGTAAAAAAAAAAAAAAATAGGGAAATTCAATCAAACTAGAAACTTTGAGGGAGACTGGAGTCTAACAGCTACAAGGAAGAATATTGTGTTCTTGACAGCAGATGAGCATGTAAAAGGATGGTGTTGTTTTTTTTTTTTTTAAATGGCTATTTAAAAAATATTATGTGTTCATGGAGTGAATTTATTAGTTTCATTCTCCGTGGTTAAATTAATAATACTGCCCATTTTATCCTATGAAAATAAATTGGGACGGATCTTTTAGAATGCCGTTGAATAGGATGGCACTTAATTAAAATGACAAAACATCCTACAATATACTGTATACTTCCCTGCTAATACCATCATTAGTATTTTCCAAGTAAAATGATAATGACTTAATGTGGATGAAAGAGTAAACGGCACAGTATAATGATGCATAGAAATGTTGCACAAAGTGTTAGGATCCAGTACAGCATTGCCTTTTTTTTGTAGTTTATTTATGCTTTGCCAATATTAACTAAATAGAAACACATTACATGCCAGTGTATCTCCAAATGAGCTTTATATAAAAGATTTGATTCTTAAAGCAAAAACATATTATATTTTGAAAAAAATGATCTCTCTCTTATCTCTCTCACTATATATAAAATAGTATTTTCCATATATCTTTAAAGGGTCACTATACTCACTCAAACAACTTTACATTTTCTGAAACTACAATTTGAGAGAAGTAAAATGATGGTACTCACATATTTATCTGTGCTTGCTTTGTCATTAAATTATTAATGTTTAGTGAGTGCTCCTAATTGCCCCCACCTCCCTTAATTACTACCTCTTGTAGTGTCTGTGACACTTAAAAGTTTTGCACAGCCTCACTATAGACACTGCTCTGCTTACACATCTCCCTCCCCCTGCCTTCTTTTCTCTGCTGATTCTTAATTGTTGCAGAAAGTGTGCTGGCAAGCAGCCAAAAATCCTAGTAAGAGGTCAGATATAGGGCCCATATTACAATTTCTGCTCCTGGAGTGACAGGTTTTTCCCTGTAAATGCCGATTTCTCAGAATCTATAGCTCATATTTAAAATCCGAAAAATTTTTGAAGTAGTGGGATCTTGCTGTATCTATAGGTATAATTTTATAGAGTATAGATAGTATAAATACCCTTAAGATAAGCAAAAATATAAATACCTGCCTAACAGATAACATTTACCTTACATAGAACAACCTGTAAAAGAATTATAATGACACAAAACATAATCTGGCAAAAGGCTACTCTGTATGCACACAGTACAGGAAGTGATTTTTGGCCTGGGTACATGGATATCTGCATATGTGGTTAGATTGATCATGGGATCATGCAGAGCAAGTAGTATTACTTTGTGGACTAATAAAATGTAATTAGCCAACATGACTTGAAAAATAATAAAAATGTAAAATAAATCTTTATTAACGTTAATTCCGAAAACTAACAAAACCCATAAGATTATATATTTATAATAAAATTAACTTCCACTCTTAGCATGTTCTTAAAGTGAACATTAAGCTATATTTTACATATAGATTTGTTTCCATAGAGAGGCCTTTCCTACAGCTACTGTACAAAGTTTGGCTGCTTTCCATGGATCTATTATGACTGTTTATACCAATATCATTTTAAGGCAAATAAAGTGTCGCCTCTAAACTAATTACATTACATGGCCCTCATTTATGTGTAAGTAAAATGCCCATAAAGGGCATTTACAGTAGTAATAATAACAAATACTTATTAATAATACATGGAAAAGCTTTATAATGCTGAATTGGAAATTGTCTCCCAATTTCCTGGAGATGCAAAATACCAACTTGCATTTTACATAAAATTCAGCAAAGCATTTTTGTGAAAAATTGTCTTCCTGTTTAAAGGCCACTAGCGCTCAATACATAGCCACGACTTAATTTATGTGTGTAATATAAGGGATTGTGCAGCCCTTACTGTGTAATATAAGGAAATTATTGACCATTGGGATTTCTTGCATTCCTATAATACCCAGTAACTCACAGTCCTTAGGTATCCTTGTCTGATTTATATTACAACATGAAAAGTGCACAACTTAGACTTCATTCAATTGTGTCAAACACCAACGTTTTTGTCTCTCTTTCTATTTTTCAAGCTTATAAATATAATGTACCCAGCGTTGCCCGGTTTCTTGCAATCAAATTTTTTTTATTTTTCAAAGGGGGGATCACTTAATTCACCAACAGATGGCAGCACAAAGGTCAGATTAGAGTCCTGCGGGCAACAGAAAAAACATTTCCTGCATATGAAATTAAACAGACACCCAACCTGCAACCGTAAAACCGTAACCCTCACCCGCTTGGCTGGTGGGTTCCATAACTGTACCTGACCTAACCTGCAAGTAGCCAGACCTGCAACCCAACTTGCACCCAAAAAAAGTCCTGCAAGTTGACCCACACTCTTTAAGTGATCTGACCTTAATATGCCACAACCCGCATCCAAAATTTAACAGACCCGCAACTCCCTAACTATCCTGACCTGCACCCACAGTTCTCTAACCAAACCTGACCTGCAACCCATTCAAACTCACTGTGGTTTACCCAAACCCAACCTGATGCAGGACTCTAGGTCAGATCTCATCCTCAATTAACTTAAACCAGGGGTGCCCATCCCATATGATCTCAAGGGTCCCTAACTACCTCTAAGGGCCACCCAATAGATTTATAGGGTTATAAAAGTTATAATTCTGAGTCAGAAATTCTCACTAATTACAAACTGACTGCAATTAACTGCTTCTATTGTGACTCACAATGAATACAGTTAATTTCCTAAAATGACATTACTACTGAAAAGGCTGGCTGTAACAATGAACACTCGGTGGGGGAGAGAGGTGTCCCGGGGCTATGTCCCAGATATCAATATTGATAGGGGTGGGATGTGTGTATAAAGCAGGTTAATAAATTACAATCATGTGAGCTTGCCTCTGTCCTAAATTAGGTGTGGTATTTGCCCTGTGTGTCTCTTCAGACTCAGAGCTCCTCTAAAAATATGTAATAAGGTGCCATAAAAAATCCTGTTGTGCAGCATAAAAGTGACGTGCAATAAGTTATACATTATATACATTTTAACGTGCTTGACTATATTTCTTGCCATAAATATCTGACATAAAATCTCCAATGTTAAACATTAAAGTGCTGTATATAAAATGAATATAAAGTGAATAATGGGGGGGAATAAGGGTAGGAAATTCTAAACCCACTCCTTGTAATGTACTTTTCCTCATAAGTGCTAAGTTTTTGTTAAAACCAATAATTATATAGCTAAAAATACATATTTATTAAACACAGAATCTAATATTGAACTACTATTTAGGCTTCCCTAGACCTTCCATATAATATTTGACCTATTGGTTATGGGCCACTTCTTGATACATATCATTACCCTCTAGTGTCAAGATAACATTTAAATGAACAATATTCATTTAATCCATGTGGGGTTAGAGTATTGAGCTTCCTGATCCAAAAAGTTTTCCATTGTGACAACAATTTTGCTCTGTTACCACCCCTACTCGGGACTGGGACATGGCCTATTCCTATAAATCACAGATTAGATATATCCAGGGTTATTCAATAAAAGTTCTTATTGTTTAAAATGGTGCTAATTTTGCACCCAACCAATCAGATCTTATTTAACATTTGAAAGCTAACATCTGATTGGTTGGGGTAAAATCAGCACCATTTTAAATGATAAGAACTTTTATTGAATCTCCTTGATCATGTCCACATTCTAAAAAGTGTTTTGAAACTGGTTTATTAGCTTTTTGATCCCTTAATGCTGTATGTATGGCAGACCTGTGCCCATCCATCCGGAGTCGTAATGTAAGCTCTGTCTTTCCCACATGATAGGCACTTAGCACTTATGAGAAAAAGTACATTACAAGGAGTGGGTTTAGAATTTGCTACCCTTATTACTTTATTTCTAGCACTTTACATATAGCACCTAGATCTTTCATGTTTAACATTGGAAATTTTATGGCAGATATTTATGGCAAGAAATATAGTCAAGCACATTAAAATGTATATAATGTATAACTTATTGCACATGCCACTTTTATGCTGCTCTAATTGTGGAGTTAATTGAAGGGGTGTGGCTAATTGTTTAAAACACTGAGAGCACTGTTGATTCACTGTTTTGTTGGCTTGAGAAAGGTCCAGGACCGAAGCATTGCCGTGACACAGATATGAATGTGTGTGTACAATAAAAATTGTTAAAAAGGTTCCCAAAGGTTCCCCACTGATTATTACTGGAGATATATATAGTGGATCACACAATAGCACCTGGGTCACAAAGGGTGAGTGAAGAAGTGCCTGCAATTGACTGTTATATATATATATATATACATATATATTTATATATATATATTCTGTATATTTATACCAATTCATAAAGTTGCACATTAATGACTTCATTTACATGGCTTTTTTTTTTAATTAAAACAATGTGTAAAACGATGCATATAAATGAAGGCCTTGATGAACACCACTCAACTTTATGACTTGGAATGTAGACGTATCCGTAGCACTAGGCATAAGTTATTCTTCTCTTCTTTGATAATAGAGTGATGTTGCTTTCACACGATTGAAGCTTGGGAAATGTTTATATTAATCCAAAGAAACCATAAACCACAAAATTATGTTGTGTTTATGATATTTTACTAGATTAAGAACAGTCACATATTTTGTGTTGTATGTGCAGATTTAATAAGGAGAACGTATTGAAAATGATTCCTTTTCGAAAATGAAGATGTAACAGAAATAATAATAAATAATTTCCTCTGTTGCTGTGTTTGGTATTCAGAATGACTTCTTACTGCGCTCTGAGCTAATAGGGGGTGGGGGAAACTTGCAACTGACAGGGATTTGTTAATTAAACACAAAAGATTATTCACACAACTGTGAAAGACATATGGAGAGAAGCAATTTTCAACTCTGGGAGGTCAGAGAAAAGGGGAGCAACAGAAATAACATGAGTAAAAAAAAGAAAATGTTCTTTAATCAAACAGAACATAACCCTGTGTCCACACGTAATAGAAAACACCTCAGGATAAAAAGAAAAGCAAGAGCTGGTTGAACTGGTTGCAAAATAAATATCCCCATTTCAGCTTCAGTAGTATATATATATTTCAGATTGCCACACTCTTACTGGTCTGCATACATCCTCCTGGCCCAGGTGCATACCGATGATAGATGGATAGACATGTGTAACAGTGCACGCCATTGAACTTTAAGAAAACTTTTATTTAGTAAAATGATCAATTCGTTTCAGCCCGTCCTCGGTTATTATACTGATGATGGCCTGTAACAGCAACTGGAAGCAAATATGGCTGAATACCGCAAGGCGGGAGAGGAGCGGAAGAGAGGAAGTTTGCCCGGGACATGGAGGATTAGGAGCGCGCCTGTGTGTACCAATGGTCGCAAGCGGATGATGTAAGACATTCCGTAACGCACAAGTCAACCCAGGAGGCCGAATGGAGTGAGCGTGGTGAGGGCACTCCGATGGAAGCTCCTGGTAGCAGCCAAGTTTTTTTAGGTGGAGGAGAAAGTGGAGCATCAGGAGGGGAGGAAGGGGGCTCCAGAAAGCAAGGGGCCGCCGCACATAGAACCTAGTACCAACAGAAGGTGAAAGGAGCAGGCAATCAGTAGTGATTAATCTTTAGAAGGAGGCTCTTACTAACACGCAAGTAACCATTTTGAATATGGGTTTGTTCTATTGTTTGGTCAAGAGACTGGATTACTTACAGCTGGACATTGACCTATATTAGTTTTTTAGGCACATAAGGCTTAAAGTCCACTATTTTGTAGAGCCTCCAATAGAGAACCATTTAATTGACTCTAATGTATTGGACAATAGCCATTTTAATGCCCTAGGCGCCTTCCCACCTACGTGCGCCCCCACCCAAAAAATAAAAACTTGGCCTGTCAAACTACAGCTGGGTTTCCTCCTTCTGCTTCTGACACCATCTACTGCGAATGTCCTTTATAGTGGAACCGATTTACTAGTTAGTAAGAGGCACACTCTATACCAGGTGAGGCGGGCGTGTATACATACTTTTGTATGAATGCAGCGACACTGCCCACCAATGAAATACTGATTGGAAGGACAGGATAGCTTTCAGTGCATGCGCGGTATGTGGCACCAGTGTTCTCCCCAGAATTTGTTTCCAGCCCGGTAGGACAGAACAGGGAAATTTGGGGAGATCTGAGATGTTTTACTCTTTCAGTGCTTTTCCAAGAATATTGCCATTAATAATTTCAGTGCCAGCAGAACATTAACAATAACCCTTTAGTGCCAGCAGACTTTACTATTAATACTTTCAATGCCAGCAGAGTATTATCTTTAACCCTTTCAGCTACCAGCATTGACATGATATACAGTATGTACCTGCTTTTCATGTCTCCTCCATTGAATTGTTCACTCCTCACCTACTCTAAGTTCTAATTGGAGAGTTGGGTGGAAGGAAGAAAGAGTCAGGGATAGGGATCTCATGGCTGCTAGTCACAGGGGCCACTTTTATAAAGTCTGCAGCAGCTTTTACCTGGCATTTTAGATCTGTTCCCCTCAGTACTATTAGCTAAGCTCATCCTCCCCCTCCTTCCTTCACCTTCAGTTCATTTGCAAATTGCAACATTTGTTGCTATGTAGAGTGTGTGGAGTTCAGGCTCTGTACTAGATACAATGTTGAAGATTACAGCTGAACAAGGAGAGCAGATCTAACACAGCAAGTAACAGCTGACAGGGAGATGCTAGGGAGAAGAACAGGCGCCCTGGATCAACATAGGCGCCCTAGTTCTTTGCCTAGGTTGCCTATGCCTAAAAATGGCCCTGGGGGAGGCATATGTTAATAAAGTAAAGCATGACATTATGTGCAATGTGTGTGAGGGTAATATTGCTGAATTGGTACCTAACCTAAACAGGATAGAATACCAAGCTCTGAGGGAACTGAGAGCTTGATTGTGATGTTCAACATCACGATCAAGCCCTCTGACAAGGTGGGTGCGATAGTGGTGATGGACACTGATTACTATCTGGGGGAAATTTATCAACAGCTATCTGACAATAAGGTTTATCAGAAGATAACTTTTAACCCTACAGTACTTGTAACATTAGTAGGAAGGCCCAAAGGGCAACTACTGGCCCCACTGTAAAAAAAAAAAAATGCTGGGTAGGAGCTGTCAGTGCCTCATCCTGTGCCTGTAGCTTGGCTAACCTCATCAAGGTATGAGGCATGCTCAGTAAAGCCCTTTCCCCCCCTCTCCCTCCCTCCTTCCCATTCTCTCTGTGGCTGGCAGTTATGCAGATTTAAAAGCTTGTGCCACCATGCAGGGGATACCCACCCACCCCCAACCGCTATATTCATAACTTTAGAATCGCTTCCCTTCTTTACTTACACCTCCTCATTCCAGCGATGTTTTCATTAATGTTATTGTTTATCCTAACTAACAGTTATTTTATCTTCAATGGGGAATACTACAGTTGAGGGGTTATGCAAAGGGGTCAAACGTTGCCCTGGCCAATGCCAATGCTTTTATGACATGGCAGGAGGAGGACCTGGTCTTTGCACACCCACTTTTCACCAGGCATTGCCTGGCATGATGGAGGTTCATTGATAATGTCATCCTCCTATGGAAGGTTTGATCCCTTGCAGATTTTTTGAAAGCCCTCAATGGCATGCACCAAAACGTTCGCTATAGCTCACATTCTGACAATTATAAGATATCATTTTTAGATGTAACGGTGAATAAGGAGCAAGGGTTCCCTATTGAACTGTTTTCTAAACCCAATGACAGAAATCAACGTATTAACTTATTTTGCAGTAAATCATCCCAAACCCACTAGATGTGCCTTGCCTATTTGTCAGTTTAAAAGGGTGACTAGACTGGTCAATAAAACAGACAAGAGAGAAACAGACACATGACATGTATAAAAAGATTTTGGACTAGAGTTATCCGAAAGAGGTCCTGGATCAGGCACTAATCTAAGCAACACAAGAGGGAATCCCTAAAAGAAAGACAGATTGTACTTGTATTCCCTTTGTTATGCGATTTTCACCTGGGATTGGTAAGGTTAAACACATACTTAATAAACACTGGGGGCTCCTGAGGATGGCATATCCCAATATTAAGGAATTTAGTACTTTTTAAATTTGGTTTTAGAACATGTACCCCCACTCAAACAGGAAGGAGATAGTGTCGAAACTCAGGAAATAGAGGTGTGGTGGGAGAAAAAACTGGGTACACTGGCCCCCTAGAGGCCTAAATAGGCACTATGACCTCTATCTTTTTCTATCACATCTAGGACTGTTGTCTAGTATTTTATACAGTATCCATGTTTTAGGGTTCTGAAATTGAGATAATTTCCTGTTCATATGATTTAAATACCATGAGAGTGTTTACCATTTTCGAGTTTGTGCTGCTGGCCTGATGAAGGAGTCTGCGTACCCCGAAACGTTGCATATTATGGCAGCTTGTTATTAATAAATAGAACTTCATTGCAATTGGGAGTACTGTGTCTTTGGATATTGCATATTTTTGGGCAAAGTAGCACTGTCCTCGTTTATACAAGCACAAGATACATTATATATATATATTTGTGTGTATATACTATATACACACATATATGTGTGTATATACTATATACATATATATACTAGCAAAAGTGTGCCCGTTGGTGCACAGTGGAAATTACGTTTGTGTATGTTTTGCAATGTGTGGATACAGTGGATATAGAATCTTATACACAGGATCTTGTGTTGCAGTCAATCAACACACTGTGTAAGGGATCACACCAAACAAACCTCTATCTACTTTCACTTTCTCTCCTCCTAGCCATAGAGAGCAGGGGTGTCTTGTTCTGCAGGCTGGAGGTGGTATATAAGGAGCCTTGGTGTTTATGTCTATTACAATACACATCACATCCTGTGTAGCAGACAGAAACTTTTTTGGATTACACTTCCTTTCACATGGAGCAGACCCAGGGGTGTGGTTTAAGCTGCCATTTGACCATTCCATTTTGAAATAGGGATCTCAGCTCTGTAAGTAAGTTTATGTATTTTGTATATTTTGTGTTGTACCTAATATAAGTCAGTGCTATACTTTATATACATTTACTGATGGTCATTTAAATGGTAACAGTGAGATTGTACACACATACATATACACCTTTCCTATATGTGATATCCTATACCCCCCACCACATTGGTAGCTCCTAAAAACTCAATGCAATCTTGTTTGAAGATATTAATATTTATATAATATAAGGGATATATATATATATATATATATATATATATATATATATATAAAAAAAAAAATATATATATATACATACACACACACACAACATGCATCTATCGCCTGCACTCCCACGCCTCAATGATGATACCTGGGTGCTGTACCTGTCCAATCTTACATACAATCTGTCCCAAATCAGGGCACTCTCAAGACTTCTGTAATCACCTAATACGTGTATGAACTCAGATCTATGCATTTCGGCCATTAGTGTGGCCATCATCAGGATCATCATTGTATATATATACAAACATAGTTCCAGAACAAGAACACTTATTCAGTGAGAATCAGTGATTAGGGAACCCTGATGATGGCCTGTTTGTTGGCTGAAACGCGTAGGTGATAAAAATCCTACTCACTGAATAAAGTGTTCTTGTTTAAATCCTCAGAGTGCTCTGGAACTATCTTTGTATATACAGTGGTGTGAAAAACTATTTGCCCCTTCCTGATTTCTTATTCTTTTGCATGTTTGTCACACTTAAATGTTTCTGCTCATCAAAAACCGTTAACTATTAGTCAAAGATAACATAATTGAACACAAAATGCAGTTTTAAATGATGGTTTTTATTATTTAGTGAGAAAAAAAACTCCAAACCTACATGGCCCGGTGTGAAAAAGAAATTGCCCCCTGAACCTAATAACTGGTTGGGCCACCCTTAGCAGCAATAACTGCAATCAAGCGTTTGCAATAACTTGCAACGAGTCTTTTACAGCGCTCTGGAGGAATTTTGGCCCACTCATCTTTGCAGAATTGTTGTAATTCAGCTTTATTTGAGGGTTATAGCATGAACCGCCTTTTTAAGGTCATGCCACAACATCTCAATAGGATTCAGATCAGGACTTTGACTAGGCCACTCCAAAGTCTTCATTTTGTTTTTCTTCAGCCATTCAGAGGTGGATTTGCTGGTGTGTTTTGGGTCATTGTCCTGCTGCAGCACCCAAGATCGTTTCAGCTTGAGTTGACGAACAGATGGCCGGACATTCTCCTTCAGGATTTTTTGGTAGACAGTAGAATTCATGGTTCCATCTATCACAGCAAGCCTTCCAGGTCCTGAAGCAGCAAAACAACCCCAGACCATCACACTACCACCACCATATTTTACTGTTGGTATGATGTTCTTTTGCTGAAATGCTGTGTTACTTCTACGCCAGATGTAACGGGACACGCACCTTCCAAAAAGTTCAACTTTTGTTTCGTCGGTCCACAAGGTATTTTCCCAAAGGTCTTGGCAATCATTGAGATGTTTTTTAGCAAAATTGAGACGAGCCTTAATGTTCTTTTTGCTTAAAAGTGGTTTGCGCCTTGGATATCTGCCATGCAGGCCATTTTTGCCCAGTCTCTTTCTTATGGTGGAGTCGTTAACACTGACCTTAATTGAGGCAAGTGAGGCCTGCAGTTCTTTAGATGTTGTCCTGGGGTCTTTTGTGGCCTCTCGGATGAGTTTTCTCTGTGCTCTTGGGGTAATTTTGGTCGACCAGCCACTCCTGGGAAGGTTCATCACTGTTCCATGTTTTTGCCATTTGTGGATAATGGCTCTCACTGTGGTTCGCTGGAGTCCCAAAGCTTTAATAATGGCTTTGTAACCTTTACCAGACTGATAGATCTCAATTAAGTTATTTTTTAGCTTATTTTATAAGGGGGGCAATCACTTTTTCACACAGGGCCATGTAGATTTGGAGTTTTTTTTCTCACTAAATAATAAAAACCATCATTTAAAACTGCATTTTGTCTTCAATTATGTTATCTTTGACTAATATTTAACGGTTTTTGATGAGCAGAAACATTTAAGTGTGACAAACATGCAAAAGAATAAGAAATCAGGAAGAGGGCAAATAGTTTTTCACACCACTGTATTCCTGATTACAGTAGCACTCAGGTTACCTGAGCATGAATATAGTGCGAAATATATACATTACACAAAAGAGTGTACTACCCATATAATTCTAAAAAATTAATTGGGTTAAAGAATTAGACATGTATGCAAGCAGTGAAGGGTAATCACCTGCACTGAAGTTCAAATGGGTATACCTTTAGTTACATTGCTTGTACAAACATGTGCAAGCTGATGCGCAGTATATCTTTATATTTGTATTTAATTAAGGGCAGTGCAGCAGAATCAGACAGAAAGAATGAAACTGCTGATTCTGATTCTGCTGCAAAGGAAGGGCCCATGAATGGGAGGAGCCTTGGGGGCTGCAAGGGAAGGGGTCAAGGGGGAGGCTGCATGGCAAGGAGGAGACACAGGGAAGAGGAACTGTCATGTGTTTTAGAGCAGGCAGCAGGAAGTGCAGGGGATCTGGTGATGCTGCTCCCATATCACACACACAAAATATAATATCTTCAAAAATATGTAAAACAAAATAATAAAAGTAAATTGCAAAAATAACAAAAAAAGCAATTCCTGTCAATTTAACTAAAGTCATTTTTGGACCAAAGGTCCCCTTTCAGTTGGTGGTGAATTGGTGGTTCCTACTATTATGTAATATACATTACCTAATCTAATTTAAATTGAGATGTCCAAAAATTCTAATTACACACTATATATACTCTTTCTTCACAAATAATCCCAGTGCTGATTGCAGCCCACAGCAATGTACAGCCTCCGTCTGTGTTCCCTTCCTCTTATTGCTTATCTGTCAAAGGTGTTCTTACAAATGCATTTCCTTTGCATGTGATGTGTGAAGTTATAAATGTAAACAAAGCCATGGCCTTGGTCATAGACACTAGGGGGCATATTTATAAAGGTTTGTCAAAATTTTTGACACCGTTATCGTTGCTTTTTCACCAAATTTGGACTTATCACGATTTATAAAGTGGCAATAACCAGTGGCAAAAAGTCTTTACCGCAACCTTTCGCCATTTTGCTTTTCGCCATACATCACCGCAGTAACCGCTCGATCATATTTATAAAAATGGCAAAAACTATTTTATTGCATTAAGTTCAGCCATTCAAAACTGTCAAGTCTGAGGTGGTGAAAACATATAAGTGGCCATTTATTTATGCTGCCAATGGGTCCATGGAGGTGTCAGTACATTGTGGAGTGTTTCTCAATACTAATGAATAACCAGGGGGTGTTAGACTATTTGCCAGCATTTACTGTAATACAATCTGAGATTTCCAATTTTTTTAAGGTTCAAATTTTCTTTGTTTACAGATAAAGTTAATAGTCTAAGGGACATATTTATAAAGGGGCATTATTTTTGCTATTTTTTTCCAAAAGATTGCACCACAATTTTTTACATTTTCAACTTTTTAGTTATTAAAAAGGCATATTTCAATCACACGCGAAAATTCTGTGGCAAAAATTTCAGTTCAGCCCACATGATGGTAAATAGGTAACACTCCCTGGTGGCTTTTCAAAGTTGTGTCAAATTGGTTAATACACACTGAACACCTATCTTTGTTATTTAAAATATCCTAACACACGTGGTGTTTTTTTCAGCAAAAGATATAAATAGTGTAAAACTCACTAAGGCGAATTTTATAATATTATTTTATTAATAGGACACATTTTTTAGTATTGATTTTTAGCAAACTGCAGCTAATTATCAAACCAGTTACATTAATATGGGAAGCTACCATAGTGCTGGGTAAGAAATAGTCATGTTAATGGAACATTCCATTAAGTAAAAGAACCCAATTCTGGGCCATTCCCCATAGATGCATTTACTGAACTCCAGCTCAGACAAAAATCCACATTTTGGCACTAATAAATACTGCTTTGATGTTCATTTAATGCTATGAAAAATGCTTTAAAGATGTTTGGCAATAATTCTGGTAAAACTGCAAAAAAGGCAACAAAAGGCAGAAAAGGGGCAAAAAGGCGAAATTCCACCTATTTATAAATAGCGTTAAATAAACAATGTCAAAAATAGCTCTAAAATTTCACCTTCTCTGTTTTATAAATATGCCTCTAAATTCAACATATACATTAGTGTTTTTTTGATAAAGACCCCCGCTTAATGTTGGCAAATTTTTGCTTGCAGCCCTAGTTTGGTAATGGGCGACGCTAGAGAGCAATTTCTCTTTTTGTCTTTTTTGTGCAATGAATAAGGCAAAGTTGTCAGTGTAGTGATAATACCATCAGACATCGCCGCAGCATTACCTTTTGCGGCAAAAATGAGCGG
Organism: Hymenochirus boettgeri; assembly: GCA_019447015.1. Lineage (NCBI taxonomy): Eukaryota > Metazoa > Chordata > Amphibia > Anura > Pipidae > Hymenochirus > Hymenochirus boettgeri. The sequence goes on along the minus strand of CM033469.1, from coordinate 67,532,105 downwards.
TTTTATAAATACGTCGAATATAATGCTCTTTGCCATTGTGATGTCTTGCGATACCAAAATGGCAAAAATAGCGATTGTTTATAAATATGTCCCTAGGAGCACAAGTGGATCATGAGAAGAGCACAGGTTTAGGTGGAGCATCCAAGTTCTGATTGCTATACTGCCTCTTATTAAACACTTGTGTTTTCATTGCTGGAGTAATACAGAGGGAGATTCAATTATCTTTAAAAATGGTGCTAATTGTGCCCCAACTAATCAGATGTTAGCTTTCAAATGTTAAATAAGATCTGAATGGTTGGGGTAAAATTAGTACAAATTTAAACAATAAGAACTTTTATTGAATTTCCCATAGTCTATTATTTACCGAATAAACTACTTACATTCTGTGTGCCTATTGCAGTGAGCTGTTCATGGTGCTGATATTCCAGGGCTCAGAGTGCACTTTAGTCACTGTCTTTGAGACCTCTAAGGCATGTGCACTCACATGTGTCTATGTAGAAAAGTCAGGCTGGGCCAGATAGCAGGCCTAGCCTGATGCAGAGGATAATACGAGGGTGAGCAATTATTATTTAAAGCAAAAAGGAAGGGCAACTATGGTGTAACCAAAATCTTTTGGGGATTATTAGTAACTTACACAGGGATGTAGGAAATCCTTCTTCCGTGACCCTGGGTGGCTGCATGTATGAGCAGTGAGCTGTCAAAATACTGCTCGTGTAGTGCCTGACAGTTCACCACTTGCACAGACTGGCATATGTACAGTAATGTTTATTGATACCAGTGTGCCCAGATATTATTCCTTACTTTCAGTGGGAACAGGCATGGTTTATTTCTGTCAGATGGCAAAATTAATATTGATACCAGTGTCTACATGTACTTTTTCCTGCAATCACATATTGATACTTGTGGCTTCATACAGTATATTGCTTATTGCTGTCAGCAGGCAAATGTAGTTTATTGCTGTCAGAGGTACTGTGTATTGACAATAGCAGGTACTGTTTCTTGCTACCAATGGGCACAGGTTCTTTTTATTGCTACTGTATGGCAATATACAAAACTCATTAATTATATTTAATTGTTTTTTGAAGTTTTAAAGTAAAAAAAAAAAAAAGTTGTCGTAAAAAAAAACAAGTTGTCTTTTTCTTTTATCCTTCAGACTGTAAAACCACCCAAAAGAAAGAGGAAGACCCATTTCCTAGAAGCCTTGGTTACAATTGGTATGATCCAAAAAGGGTAGATTTACACAGAGCTTTAATTGATATGTGTATATCTACCCACACAAATTTAATATTGGGTTTGTGAGTGGGAGTTCCTCAAGATTTAAGCACCAGTTGCATGGGTTTCTTTTGCAACACCTACGCAGCCGGCACAAAGAAGAGTTGCACTAATCAATTTTGAATCAGTTAGCTTGACTTTAACTGAAAGTTTGCCTAGCCCCTCTGGATAAATGAGCACCAAAGTCTTTGACACACTGACTGGGGTCGCTGTGATACATGTTTACCAATACGTACTAGCTACAAAAGTCTTTGCTGCTACAAGAGGGTAAATGATTTTTTTTTCATTGCAAAGTGCACTTCCAGGCACAGGTTCATCTAACACCAAGAGCAATAGAGATAGCTTTCAAGGTAAATGCAATTGGCTTCTAAGGCTGAAAAATAATGTATGTCCATTAAGTACCCATATCTTTCCAAGAGAAAAAAAAAACAAGGAAGCTTTTTTCTTTGACTATCATTCCTTTAATCCATGAGAAGTAAGCAAACTGTACTCATGCCTGAGTTCCTAAAAACCCTGACACCAAATGCTTTTTGTCATTCTCATCAATTGTTGTTGGTCCCGAATCTCCACCCAGTTAAGCAGGTCTAAATCAATAAAGTCACGGAGCAGGTTTTTGATGCAAAAAAAAGTTTTTCCCGAAATCATATTTTTTTAAAAAAAACTATTCAAAATAGTCAGAGAGAGTCCACCAATCACTAGCACTATGTGGGGTAATAGCAAACAGAGTAAAATGCCTCCAAAGCCCCCCTTGCCAGCACTTTTCCCTATTGTCTCATGGTTTCCAATGACCTCATCGACACACACCTGCCACCAAGGCTAATCATTATAAAAGATGAAGCAAATAAAAATCCCTTTTTAAAGGGTATCTTTACAGCAAGATTCCACTTCTCCAAAAAAAATTCAGATTTTAAATCTGAGCTGTAGATTCTGAGAAATCATCATTTTAATCACAGCATTTACAGGGCAAGACCTGTCACTCCAGAAGCAGAAATTATAATACTGTATGTAACCCATGCTTGACCTCTTTGCCTGCCTGCCAGCACACTTTCTGCAACATTTAAGAGAATCAGCAGAGAAAAGACAGCAGGGGGGAGGGAGGAGGAGATGTGGAAGCAGAGCAGGGTCTATGGTGAGGCTGTGCAGAACACATAAGTGTTGCAGACACTAAAAGAAGGCAGTGAGTAGGGAAGGGTGCAGGGAATTAGGAGCACTCACTAAACATTAATAATTTAATGACAAAGCAAGCACAGATAAATATGTGAGTACCACCATTTTTCTTCTCTCAAATTGTAGTTTCAGAAAATGTAAAGTTGTTTCAGTGAGTATAGTGACCCTTTAATGTAAAGAGTTGGCTGATGCAGTTGATGTTTATGTTGAAGTTACATATGAGTTTCATATATGCCCTCAGGCATTGAAGTATATTTGCCTTATTTCAATTTCCTCTTTCTGTTTTATTTTCTTCTCAAACACAATAAGAAGAAGATTAAGTGTCGGACTGCAGAAACTGATGTTCATTCCCAGGATATTGGTAGTAGGAATTTATTGACCCATAAGGCAATGGCACATGATGGCATAAACAAGATAAATATTTGTTTTAGAGATGGATTTCTCAATTATAAGATCAATAACATCCTTCTTTGCTAAAAGCAGTTATGTAATTTGTGGCTTAAGTTTGTTTGGGAGGCTCTGTATAGTGATAGAGAAGGTATTTATTTTGTAGAAACACTCTGGCTAGTGAAGGAATGCAGAATCCATAGTGCCTGGATAGCTCAGATGATATAAATGTCTTTACTAATTATTTTGCAATATTCATCTCTACAAACACTTTCCCCCCCTTCCCTACAATTAAATCTGTAGCCTTCCCCTTTCTACTGATTATATTATCAAACATTTTGCCATATTCAAAGTGCATTTTGATTGCATATCATTTGCCAGGGCCCTGGGGTGCACTGAATGGATAAAATTAACCACCCACTAAACCAAAACTTTCCCTATGACAGGTACAGCCTCCCCCAAGAAAACCACTGTATATGAAGCAGGTAAGGAGGCTCCATCACGCAAAAAATTTAACTGAGGTGCACAATTTCTCTTTGGATTTCTCCGTTAAATAGTAGAAAAGGCAGCTAGAAAGCTTAGGGAGAGGGGGGCCAAAAGCCCTCCACTGAGCATAATAATGGAGAAACACCTTATAACAGAAGGCATCTTGCAGTCTCATGCTATATGAATAGCATTGCCCACAAAATCTAAGAAACAAGAAGTAATTTCTTACTCCCAGGTTCCCCAGAGTAAGGGGCGGAGATATGCAAAATACTCCTTTATATCCCTTAGCTTATGCATGTGTCCAGAACCGCTGGCTTAATAATGTAATGTAGCCTAATATATAGAGCCAATCATCTGACCTGCAGACATGACATGTTTCGATGTGCTAAGAATATATAGCGTTGCTATAATGTACTAGGAATATATAACATTGCTATAATATGGACATATTCTGGAAAACCATTTCTCCAGACATCCCATTCTGCAAAAAAATATTTCTGACACCCAATCAAAAGGCAAACTGTGTAAGAAATCAGTTCTTATATGTCTGTCTGCCAATAAGAGAAACAAATCAGGATGCATGCTCTGGTTGATTTCTAGTATTCCCTCGTTACCGGGGTGTATATATCCTGGAACTTATCTTTTAATTAGTGTTTTTGTTGGCTTTTCAGACATCGATGAATGCACTAAGGATCCTCATCTCTGCTCAAATGGACGGTGTCAAAATACAGATGGAAGATTCCTGTGCATTTGTCAGGCTGGATTTATGGCTAATGAACAAGGAAATAATTGTATAGGTAAATTTATTTCCACAAAGAAACAAAACAACTATGTGCATGTTTATGTACAAAGAATGTCAAATATTTCACATTTTCAGTCAGAAAAAAAAAATCAAGTGGTTTTCAGAGGAGGTGTCTGAATGCCTAATTTGAGTTGAGATGTGAATTAAATAAAACTACAGCAGAAGTAGTGTCACAGATATTCACGTGCTTAACAACAATACGCAAGTAAACTAAGCAGAAACACTTTGGATATGTTAACTTCCAAACTTTGGTACTATTAGAAATCATTTTAAACCACTGTATTTTAGATAATAAATAACATCTAGGCAATTTATTAATCAATAAACTCACTCATAAATTACAATCTAAGCTTGGTACACATGGGTGAATTTTTCGTCCTGAAAGTCCACTAGCGAGCAGTCACCCGGGGCAAATCACTGTTACGGCCTCATCGCAGTGGCCGACAGTTAGCCACAACCAAACCTGTGGTCTGTAGGGGATAACATGATCAGCAGTGATTTACCAACCTGACCCACCAATACATGTAAATACCGGTCGCTTTGTCCGAAAGATCTGCTTGTGTTTACCCAGCCTAAGAACCTAAGAAAAGAAAGCAAATGGTGGTTTATTCACAATTGTGAAGTCGTTATGATTGGTTGTCTAGTTGTGTCTATGTGGGCTGTTATTACAAGGTATTGTGTAAATCTGTAAACTAGTGAGTTTTGAGTGGGAACCATTACTGAAGAAAGAGAACTATAACTTTGCTTAATAAAGCAGTGGGGATACTGGGTTTCAGTCAAGAACCCACATTTTTTATAGGTTAAATTGTTTCCTTTAATTGGTAGGATACTTCAGAAATGGAATAAAATGTTTCTAGAATACTGCCTTTAGGTATCATATCAGATTATATATTTATCTGTCCTTCTTTTTCAGATGTGAATGAGTGTTTAAGACCACATGCTTGTGAAGAAGGTGGACTATGTAAGAACACAGTTGGATCTTTTCATTGTGAATACTGTGAAAAAGGATTCCGTAAAAACCAAAGAGAAGAATGTGAAGGTGAGAAATCTGTGCATTGGATATGTTTATGTTACAGAAATACTGGCTGCACTAATAAAAAGACTACATAAGAATAATAGGCAAAGCAGGAAGATCTATTATATTTAAATCTTATTAGCAATTCACCTTAAATGTCGATATTGCCTTTCCATGCCAATTATTGGCTATTTACTACACAGGGATCTGGTACACAGAACTACAGTACACTTCTCCCACTAAAATAATGATGTTCCACCCACCTATTTCCTTTCTCTCTCCTATATGGGACCCACTGTGTAGTGTTAAAAAATCCTTACCTTACTCCTCTGCTCCAAATGGTTCTCCTGCAGTGCTTGTCCAAAGTCCAGGAAGCTGAAGAATAGGAGCTGTCTTCATGTGAAAAGGTTTCTGCCTCCTCCTTGTCCTCCAGGAGGTACTCAGACATGCACTGGGGAGCCCTGTCCCCTCCATCCATCCATCTGGATCCAACTTTGCTGCTTCTTCCTCTAGCATTAAACTACTTTTCTGTAGTGTAGGGCACCCTAGCCCACCCCATGTTCATTTAGTTAAAAAAGCAGCAAAAATGTACTTACATTGCTTTGTTCCCCCGGCGCACTTCATTGCCAACAGCAGCTTCTGTGATTGGCTGAGAGGCAGTCTGGCCCCCGGTTTCCAGTTCTGGCAAGCAGTGGGCCTAGATCAGTTCAATTGCTTTTTTAACTAAACAAACATGGCGGTTGGGGGTGAGCTAGGGTGCCCTACACTACAGCAAAACTTTTTTTTCTGGGTACTTTACAACATGCTGTGATCTGGCACATCTAGTTGTCTCCCATCATGGACAGCAAGAGTTTAAGCTTCAACATTCTTTCCTTTATAGATACCTTCAGATAAAACATGCATTTCTAACTCAATTCAAGGGGCAGTCACTAGACTTCCCCACTAAGTATCTTATTGGAGCCCCACTGCTACTTACTACCTTTAGCTAAGTTGATTTCTAAATTATATTACCATTTGTGCATTTCCAATTTTTGTATCAAGGCTATCACCAAAAAAAAGCATGATATTGGTCAAGTGACAAGGAGGGAATGGAAGGAAGCCATAATCCCCCCATACACGGCACCGATATTCCCGTTTCCCAGTTAACTGGTAATCCAATTGTCGAAATCTGCTATCAATGCCATTCTCCCATATAAAATACTGATTTAAACAAAAAGTGGGCATCCTACTAAATACACCATTATGTTGGATAATTTAGGATTCAATGTTGCTGCTCATATGTCATATATATTTCTGGGGAGGGCTCTAGAATTAGTCTGCTTAAAGTGTGCGTATCCTTTACACCTAATGACACACATGTCTGGACATATTCTGTTTACCTGAACATTAAAGCCTTAGATAGGTTGACATCCATTTCTGTTTTTTTCTATTTAAGAGCATTGCCCTGTACTTTTAGGCTGAGGCCACACTGCGCCAGATGGCAATACACAATAGTCCGCAATTGAAGCGCATACAAAAATAAAAAATGGTCATGGCACCATTGTGGCCACCCACATTGACATGCACTTTGCTGCGATTCTAACGTGCCAACGGATTGCAAGTGCGATTGTTATTGCATGAGAAATTCACGCTGCTGTGGCCTAGCCCCAAGTTATGCCAAAAATTTTCCTAGAATTGTTTGGGACATTGTATTTCTGTATATTTCTAGATTTTTGTAATTTCAGGTGGTATGAACTCACCCCTTATATGGATGTTATACATCTCTGTATGTTCTGTGTGAGTCAGATGCACATACTTCTCCACAGTGCATTAACACCAAAATAACAACACGAGTGTCAAAGTGGGAAAGTCCATATGAAGAGAATTACATGCTTTCCAATTTTTGGATACAATCCTTCTGATTAAAACCAGAAGAGATCTGAATAAATGCTATCTAGTACTACAGTTCTGAACTTACATGGACTTAAACCTTACAAACATTAGACATTAGGCAGGGTAGTTGTATAAATGTCAGTATATAAATGTGACAGTCAATAATATTAATATTTTTGTTCTCCAGATATTAATGAGTGCTTAAATCAACAGTCCCCATGTCCCCATGATAAATGTGTCAACAACGTAGGCTCTTATTCTTGTGTTCCTTGTCCTGATGGATTCAATGGAATAAATGGACAGTGCTTTGGTAAGATGAGAGTGTATGTGTTTGGCTTTTTGTTTAAAAACATAGCTTTATTCCTACCAGGAAATACTTTTTTATCCTAAACAAGTAATGTATTACTGGAGTAATTTATTTGTGTTTCTCAAACTTTATATGATTAGCTTAAATTTTAACTGTGATTTATGAATTATGCCTTTCCAATAGGTACTTAGCTATATTTTCGAATGGAGAGATATGTGCATCTGGTAGGCAAAGGAAGGCAAAAAAAAATAAAATTGTAAAATGTAAACATTCCCATGTGACTTAAAGGATAAGTGCACTGTAAAATCAAGTTATGTTCATTTGGAAGCTGTAGCTTTAAAAATACCGTTGCCATATTTTTGTTTTTACTTATGCCCTCCAGAGCCTAGCTTTGTGCCTTGGAAGTTGCTGACATCTTGTTACTGGTTTGCTGAATGTTAAGCTCCGCCCCTCTGAGATTTCCTCTGCTTTATCTTGCTTGAGCCTCAAACAGTAATGCTTGTGAGTTCCGTGCACACGCACATGCACGGAACTCACAGGCATTACTGTTTGAGGCTCAAGCAGGAGAGTGCACAGAACTCACAGGCATTACTGTTTGAGGCTCAAGCAGAGGAAATCTCAGAGGGGCAGAGCTTAACATTCAGCAAACCTGTAACAAGATGTCAGCAACTTTCAAGGCACAAAGCTAGGCTCTGGAGGGGCATAGGTAAAAAAAAATAATATAGCAATGGTATTTTTAAAGCTGCAGCTTCCAAATGAACATAACTTGATTTTACAAGTGCACTTATCCTTTAAAGGGAATATCCAACCCCAAACTAACATTCGAATAAAGACTGCTCAACCCAGGTGATTGAAATGTTTCTGTGAGGCTTGTAGTAAGTAAACATACCATCCCTTGTCTCTCTCTGCTGCTGTTCCGTGCAGCATCAGAGGGGCCAAACAGTGACTGGTCACATCCCTGGCCTCAGTCACATGCTCCCTGTAAAAGGATTGGCTAGAGACTACTAGTGGGCATGACCAACTGGACTGAGCATCTGTAAAGAACACACTGGTCAGTGACCAGGTGAAAATGTAATTATTTTTTTTTTGCAGAAATTACTCTCCAACCCTTTCTATTTTTTGTTTCAGACATAAATGAATGTCAGGTAGATACTTCTCTGTGTGCCAAAGGTGAATGCACCAATCTTGAAGGGTCTTATAGGTGCATATGTCAAAAGGGATATGAAACAACCTCTGATGGCAAACAGTGTATAGGTAACTGAATTTATACCTGATTATAAAACCTTTGTAAAACAGTAACTATTTATTTGGTAATGACAGTCTGTCATTCTGCATTCCTAACATTATTTAGTACATTGTTAGTTATTTGTACCATTTGTAGATGCTATGCCAAACATACCGTATATACTTGAGTATAAGCCAAGGTTTTCAGGCTTTAAAAATAGCCTGAAAACTAAACCTCGGCTTATATTCAGGTCACTTACCTCAGTCTGCAATCCGGCTGCCGCTTGCTCCGCATCTGCTGGCTGACATATCATGCAGCCAGAGACAGGCAAGTTAACACATACCTCCACTGTACTGGGGGGCTCTCAGGGGGGGGGGCACTGCAGATATTTAGAAACTACAACTCCCGGCTACTAAGGCGTGCTTTGAGTTGTAGTTTTCATATAAAGTGAACAAAAGACAAAGAGACTCACTTACATAGAGTGCAAACAGCTTATCAATTAAAGTGCAACCGGCAAACAAGAGGGGTAATTAAAACCTCTAGACCAGTCTCTATCTGTCAGACTAGGTGGGCACCGAGTGCCTAGGGCTACCTGCATTAGTATCAGGGCTAGTGGGGTGGAGGGGCTGCTCCCACCCTTTATAGGGACACATAGTACTTTCCCCTCTTTTTAGCCCAATCTTAGTACTCATCTTTTAATTGACTGCTGTGATGAGAATTTAGCATATGTCTTTGATTTGTACATGTACATATATTAAAAGTTATGTTTTAATTACCCCTTTTGTTTGCCGGTTGCACTTTAATTGATAAGCTGTTTGCACTCTATAAAAGGAAAAACACCTTCTTTTAACAGAAGGCATCTTGCAGTCTCATGCTATATGAATAGCATTGCCCACAAAATCTAAGAAACAAGGAGTAATTTCTTACTCCCAGGTTCCCCAGAGAAAAGGGCGGAGATATGCAAAATACTCCTTTATGTCCCTTAGCTTATGCATGTTTCCAGAACCGCTGGCCTAATAACATGCAATATAGCCTAATATATAGAGCCAATCATGTGACCTTCAGACATGTTTTGATCTTGTTAGATCTCATTAGTGCAAGATACAGATTCATGGCTCTATGGTGTAGGACTTGGGCGTACAGTAGAAAAGGCAGCTAGAAAGCTTAGGGAGAGGAGGGAAGTGATAGCCTTTAACACTAATTCAATGCAATGTCGGGGAGACAACCTTCCCAAGAAAATGCAACCGGGGGTTTGTGTTTAATTTGATCACATGATCCAAAGCTGGGAATGTTCATGTTTGGGGATTGGACACATTTTGGCCAATAACGCGGTAATGTTTCCATGGATTCCTAAGCTAGCTAGAAAACTTCTACTATGTGTCCTGTATGTCTCAACTGAATTTTGTGTCTGGAAAAAAGATTTTGCTTGCATGCATGAAGTGCCATAATGCTTATAGAAAATACAGTGAACACATATATTGAAGGTGCTAAAGTATCTTATTCTTTTTTAGATATTAATGAATGTCAACCTGGTAATTTATGCCTAAACGGTCACTGCCAAAACACTGATGGTTCGTTTCTGTGCTCCTGCCATGAAGGATATCAACTGGATTCATCTGGGGAGCAGTGTGTCGGTAGGTAGACCAGTCATTTTCAGCTGCATTTAGAGCCACTGTATTAGTTTGTTTCTGTTGCGTGGATCGTTTCTCTGCAGTGTTCCGGAGTTTTATGCTTTAACCTACATCATCTTTCTGTTCTATAGCCAGGGACTAGAGATGGACTAGAACTCGAACCCGAGTTCGAGCTGAACTATTCGAATTCGAAAGAATTCGGACTTCTCGAACTATCCCGGACCAGGATTTTCGAACTTCCGATAAATATCGAATGTTCGACTGTTCGAATGTGCGAGTAAAATGTCTATTATACCTATACACGAGCATCTAATCCACGAGTAAAGGGTCCATTAAAACCTATACGCGAGCATCGAATCCGCGAGTAAAATGTGCATGGTATCTAGGCGCGAACATCGAATCTACGAGTAAAGTGTCCATTAAAACCTATATGCGAGCATCGAATCTGCGAGTAAAATAGACATGGTACCTAGTGTTAGATTTTTATATATTCTCTATAATCACTTGTTTCCAAATGTTCTGAGCTCAAGGTCTTTTGCCTGCCACATTGTGTGTCAGCCTGACTCTATCTTCATATTCCAAGGTTTTAATATGTCATCTGCAGACACTGTGTCTGGCCTGCCCTTTTTCTGGCAAAGCCCTTTTTTTTTCTGGTTTGATATATTCCAATGTAAGAAATGAATAAACCGAGAAACTGGGTTCTACCACACCGAACATGTTGTGTAATCCGTTCTCCCAGCACTGAGGGTCTCTTAGTGGCTCTAAGACAGGCATTAGTGGTCGGGCGTGACTAGTGAGGATATTTATTCTAACACCTAGGTGTGAACGAGCTCGAAAATAGCGCGAGTGAGAGTAAAATAGTTTTTTCGAACATGTTCCCTAGACCATTTCCCAAGTCCCACAGCCATTTACATTAAATTACCATTGATATTTTAATTGTATTTCATTAGAACTTTTCAAACTATTTGACTCCCATTGACTTTCGAAAAAGTTCGGCCATCTTTACCGGGGACGTTTTATTATTGGTATTACTGTTTTGTAGCTTTTATGGGGAGGGTGTTTTGCGGGTAAGGGTGTTTTGAGGAGCACTTTAAGTATATAGTATTGTGGTATACTACAGTATGTTTGCATGAAGTCTCCTACTCCTTGTAGGCCCCCATGGCCTCTCCCCTTGCAGTCTCCTTGAAACCCCCTGTGGACCTTCCCACTCCCAAATCAGAAAAACCTCAGAGGAGAACAAAGGATCCCCTCTAAAAACTCCCACAGAAAAGGCACTACTACTAAATAAAGTGCTATTAAAGGGGGTACTAAATAAAGGGGAGAGGCCATGGGAGCCTACAAGGAGTAGGAGACACAGAAAAAAAGGGACTCTAGTCTAAGGGGATCTAGTGATGCTGCTACCATATCACACATAAAATGTAAATAACTTCAGAACTATGTAAAAAAAATAATAAAAGTAAATTTCAAAAAAACTCAGGAAGTCAGTAATTAGTTAAATAACTTATCATCTTGTTTTTATGTGCATGTAACCAGTGTGATTTAGATGTTTTGTTTAGTAACAGACTGCTATTTTATTGTGTGATTATAGGGATGCATTATTTCTTTTCATTAACAGATATTGATGAATGCCAAAACACAAACTTATGCAGTCATGGTCAGTGCAGAAATACAAAAGGATCATTTACATGTGTATGCAATCATGGTTATCGAATATCTGCTACGGGGGAGCATTGTGAAGGTAATAAACATCTGATATATATAAAAATAAACCTGAAACACTAGGATCTCAGCCTTGGGAATATGTACGCCCAAGTCCTACACCATAGAGCCATGAATCTGTATCTTGCACTGAAGAGATCTAACAAGATCGAAACATGTCATGTCTGCAGGTCAGATGATTGGCTCTATATATTTAGCTGTATTGCATGTTATTAAGCAAGTGGTTCTGGACACATGCATAAGCTAAGGGACATAAAGGAGTATTTTGCATATCTCCGCCCCTTACTCTGGGGAACCTGGGAGTAAGAAATGACTTCTTGTTTCTTACATTTTGTGGGCAATGCTATTCCTAAAGCATGAGACTGCAATATACCTTCTGTTATAAGAAGGTGTGTCTCAGTTTATTAGTGAATCACAAAACACAATGTTTTAGGGAATCCCCTTGTCCCCTTCATCAGGTGAGGGGATGATTAGGAGATTAGCTTTGCTAACTTAAACTGTCCTAGTAGACAGAACACATTCACAATAATACAAGAAGCTGCGTCTCACCTCTCCCTCTGCTGTGGATGTTGGTGGATTTATTTAATTAACCTGAGCCACCAGAGGTCAGCTCCCATAATTCATCACTCAGTGTTGCTGGGAATCTAATTGTACAATAAAAACTTCTGAACTTGCTCGCCACTGCACAATAGATCAAAACTAGGAAGCTGCAGTCTGTCCTGCCACATAGCAGTGCATGACCAATACTGTCGGTACATGGTAGGTACATGAATACATAGGTACATGAATACAACTTACTTGAGTCATAACTTACTATGCATGGTTGTTCTGGAGAGTAATGTTTTTGCATTAAGGGTTTAAATTTAAATTTATTCCTCCTTCAAATACTAACAAATGGGGAGAGAAACAAGGAGGTGAGCCAAAAACTCACAGAAATGCTGGGCCACAAAATGATCCAAGTGGGCTGTGGGACAACTGAGAATGAATAGGCAGGTAGGCAAACTCTAGAAATGTGCACCAACCAGACTCTATCAGTCCCCCACTTGTCTCTGTATGTTGTCCCTCCCACTTAGATTGTAAGCTTTTTGGGACAGGGATCTCTTTCCTAATATGTCAAGGCACACCACACCACGGAAAAACACACTGTCTTCCAGCAGATGTGGTAATGGCAAGTTCATTGAATAACTTTAAAAAAGGCCTGGATAAGTTTCTAAAACTAAAGAATATTGAGAATTACTGGTATTAATGCATATAGATCTGGTTGATCCAGGGATACTTTCCGATTGCTGTTTGGAGTCAGGAAGGAATTTTTTCCCCCTTTTTAGCTGTTTTTTTGGCCTTCCTCTGGATCAACTGTTAGGTAGGGTTAAAAAAAAAAAGAGGGTGAATAGGTTGGACTTGATGGACGTATGTCTTCATTCAACCTTAATATATATAATATATTATAATAATATATGCCTTTAAAATAAAGCATTGGATGGATGGCCCCTTCCCTCATTTTAAAAAGCCAAAGGGCTGGGGGGAAGTGAGAGCCTGTTATATTGATCCAGTGCCCAAGTATGAGAAATACAAAAGTTTGTTAATCATAATTGAAGTAAAAAAGGTTAGAAGTTAGGACCTTCCAGACTGGGGTTACCTTGACGTGGTTGGAAGGCTTTTCATTCATGTGATCACAGTAATGATTTTGTTTATAAAGTATTCCAGAGTGCAGATAATATGATATTGTATGGGTCCTAGGAATGTGCATTGATTATCTTTTCTATGATTGTATAAATGTTTGACCAGATCAGTAGCACTTACGCTAAATGTAGTTGTAAATTGGACTAATTGGAGTGCTTCCTAAATCCTTGTATTGTATGTATCTATTTGGAAGCCAGGTCAAGCTTCCATGTGGTTATAGCACCCCAACACCCCTCTTTTATGGGAGGTCCTATGCCTTTAATATAAAGCACTGCATGGCCTCTTCCCTTATTTTAATAAGCCAAAGGGCTGAGGGGGAAGGGAGAGAGCCTGTTATATGGATCCAGTGTGTTAGAATGAGAAATGCATAAGTTTGCTAATCGTAATCAAAGTAAATTTTTTTTTAAAAGGTTAGAAGTTAGGACCTTCCAAACTGGGGTTACCTTGACGGGGTTGGAAGGCTTTTCATTCATGTGATCACAGTAATGTATACTAAAACTCCTTTGTTTATAAAGTATTCCAGAGTGCAGAAAATATGATATTGTATGGGGCCTAGGAATGTGCATTGATTATATATACAAAAGACTCCAGCACTCAACTACACATACAATTATAAATGAATGGAGTAAAAGAATTAGACATATATGCAAGCAATGAAGGGTAATATACGTATATACTCGAGTATAAACCGAGTTTTTCAGGCTGTTAAATCAGCCTGAAAAGCCGACCTCGGTTTATACTCGGGTCAGTCGCTCTGACAGTCCAGGGACAGCATCTGCTAAAAGAACAAAAACTCCCTGGTAGTCTGTGGTGCGAGTACCTGCAAGAGGAGAGGGAGGGATGATCAGCCTGGCCAGAAACTGCTAATTGGTGCTGGTCCTCCGTGAAACCGGGTGCTGGACTGGCTGCAGACTTGGTAAGGAGGCGTGGCAGCATTTCCCTCTCCTCTGTGAAGTTCCGTGATCCAGCAATTGTTCAGGAGGGGGAGAGGCAGAGTAGGGAACAGCCACTGGACAGGAGAGGCAGAGCAGGGAACAGCCATTGCATGGGAGGGGGAGAGGCAGAGCAGGGAACAGCCAGATAAGGAGCAGCACTACTCTGTTTAAGAACAGCTAAGCAGTGACTTCCAGGAGAGGAGCATGGGTAAGATAGTATTACAGGCAGCAGATAGCAGAACTGATTGTGGCTCTCCTCACCAGTACCATTTTTCTTTCAGGAGGGAGCATAAGCTGAAATTAATGAATCTTTAAAAGGGGTGCAGGGAGGAATAGGAACAGATGGGGGACCCATAATGAGAAAAGGAGGAAGGGGTCAGTGTGAGGAGTGAGGGACAGAATAAAGAGGAAAGTGTGAAAAATGGGGTATAAGGTAGGAAAGCATAGGAGAATTCCCATACAGTTGTACAGCCTCAAAACAATACAGAATCAGAAGGCAGTAGTGTTCATATTTTCTACCCTTGGTTTATACTCGAGTCAATCAATTTTACTAGTTTTTTTTAGGTAAAAATAGGTACCCCGGTTTATACTCGGGTCGGTTTATACTCAAGTATATACGGGTATATATATATATATATATATATATATATATATATCTCCAAGACTTGATTACACTCCATATATCAGTATACTTGCCCGGGTGCTGTCCCATAGAAGAAATATGACACACTCGCAGGTCTTAGTAAATCTATTCACAAAGACTATTTATTCAGTCAACATGTTTCAACCTATACAAGGCCGTCATCAGGACATCAGAGTCCTGATGACGGCTTTGTATAGGTTGAAACATGTTGACTGAATAAATGGTCTTTGTGAACTGATTTACTAAGACCTGCGAGTGCGTTGTATGTCTTCTACAGTGTGATATATATATATATATATATATATATATAGATAGATAGATAGATAGATTTATATATATATATATATATATATATACACCAGTATGGATCAGTATACATGTAGAAATAATAGAAATCTCATTAAGACCGCGGGGATAAATGATGTTTAAATTCTCCCTGTTAGTATACTGAAACCCCTTTGTTTGTAATATATGCCAGTGTGCAGATAATATGAGTGCTTTAAAGGATAAGTGCACTATAAAAACAAGTATAGTTTAATTGTAAGAGACAGGTTTTAAAAATCTTTCCCCACCTTTTTTTCCCCCCTAGGTCCCTCTTGAGCCTTCCTGTGTGTGTGTAAAGTTGCTGACATCTTGGATGACGAAGGTAAGGCTGACGAGCTCCTCCCTCTGAGAGTTGACTCAGAGGTGCTCTCCCTCTTTAGCCCCAAAGTGCTTGTGGCGTCCATGCGTGCGCGTGACGTCACGGCGCACCTTATGTTTATTTACCAGCAAATGGAAGCAAAACATGTATAGTATATATAATTTTATTACTATATTAGTATATATAATTTTATTACTATACCACTTGGGTACGCAGCACTGTGCATTATAAAAAACAGTATACAAACAGGGGTATAAAGGATAAGTGCAAGCCATTATACAGACAAGTGAAAATGAAAATTTCAAAGGGTAAGAATATATAATGGCTTGCAGTTATCCCTTATCTCCCTGTTTGTATACTGTTTGTATACAGTGCTGTGTACCCAAGTGGCGCTACAGTAATAAAATTATATATACTATACATGTTTTACTTCCATTAGCTGGCAAATAAACATAAGGTGGGCTAAATGCAATATGGAAAAAAATAGCTTGTTAATTTCACAATGGTATTCAAGATCCTAAAGGCTGACTCTTGTGTGTTGCATTGATGATGTTTCTTTTACACTGATTTATGCACCACATAAAACCCATTACTGAATTTTTTGCTGATGTACTGTATTGAAACTAATGACCTAATAATATGCAGAGTTAAATGCTATCACACATCTGATATGGGATTCCACCAATTCTTTACATATAAAAAAACATGTACAATATTACAATCCCTGTGATCTTTCTTTACACAAGCTGCAAGCTATGTTATAGTTATATGGTAAACGTTTGTTTGAGATAATGGAAAATTGAAAAAAATAAATAAGGAGAGACTTTTTTTTATTTTTAGATCTTCAATAATACATCAAGCTCTGCTATACTGATAGAGAAGGAAGAAAACCTGACAGAGGGTGAACCTTTTCTTATAGGGAATATGAGAATGAATTGGCAATAACTATATTATAAAGTACGGCTTTCCCGATCTATACAGCCATGACAACGTCTAAAGTTTGGGAGCAGGATGCCTATCAAGCATTATGGGGAGAAATGCATATATCAAGGCTTTCCTTAGCTGTAGCTGACAAATCCGCTGCATATCGCCACTGACAAAATCTTTGCATTGAAAACAATCTGGTTTATAAATATGTTGATAATAACACTATATTGATTTTTACACATGTATATATGATGTACTTATATTGTAAAATCAGTCACTATTTTCACAAGGTTACAAGATGTATATTTTTTACATGTCCAATATAACATCAGTGTTAAAATAATTAAACTAATTTGCCATTAAATGTGTACCACACTTTTATAAGAACTGAATACATTTCATGTAGTCGGGTGCCTTTGCCTACAGCAAAGTAGTAGCAGCAGTAGTAATAATAGTAGTAGTAGTATTAGTAGTAGAGGCAGTATTGGCAGCACTAGTAGTAGTAGTGATAGTAGCAATCGTAGTAATAGTAGTAGAGGCAGTATTAATGGCAGCACTAGTAGTAGTAGTGATGGTAGCAATAGTAGTAGTAACAAGTAGTAGAGGCAGTATTAATGGCAACACTAGTAGTAGTGATAACAATGATAGTAGTAGAGCCAGTATTAATGGCAGCACTAGTAGTAGTAGTAGTGATAGTAGTAATAGTAGTAGAGGCAGTATTGGCAGCACTAGTAGTAGTAGTGATAGTAGCAATCGTAGTAATAGTAGTAGAGGCAGTATTAATGGCAACACTACTAGTAGTAGTGATAGTAGCAATAGTAGTAGTAATAGTAGTAGAGGCAGTATTAATAGCAGCACTAGTAGTAGTAGTAGTAGTAGTAGTAGTGATGGTAGCAATAGTAGTAGTAACAAGTAGTAGAGGCAGTATTAATGGCAGCACTAGTAGTAGTGATAACAATGATAGTAGTAGAGCCAGTATTAATGGCAGCACTAGTAGTAGTAGTGATAGTAGTAATAGTAGTAGAGGCAGTATTAATGGCAGCACTAGTAGTCGTAGTAGTAGTGATAGCAGTAACAGTAGTAAAGGCAGTATTAATGGCATTCAGCTACAACGAAAGTCAGGAGTAGGCAGCACACGTAACTTCGTAAAAGCAAGTCTTTTATTCAAAACATCAAGGTTAAAAACAAACACTCACGCTCGTATGACAATAGAACATGAGGTCAGCATAGGTGTAACCTGACACGTTTCATGACTCACGTTTACTTCATCAGAGGTAAAACACCTGGGAGTAGGTATGCTCCTCTCTCCTCCGACGTACTGCCCCGGCCCTCTGCTTGCATGAAACTGCAAGCAGGGGGCTGGACCGGCACCCATGTCCATGATTGGCTGAGAGGCAGCCAATCACGGACGTGGCTGCGTAGATTTCTGGGGAGTTTCTGTAAAAAGTAATATAGAGGTCGGGGCTGGGGGAGGGAGACCTACACTACAGCAAATGGGTTACACACTAGGGGGAGGGAGAGCAAAACTGGTGGGAGAGGGAGGGAGGGGAAGAGGGCTGAACTGCGCATGTCAAAATTCTCCTGGAGGAGAGACAGGAGGCAGAGTCCTATTTGGACTCTGCCAGGCTCCTGGTGGCCAGTTTTTGGGACTTTACAGGGACATTACGGGAGAACCATTTGGAGCAGGGATGTAAGGTAAGGTTTTTATTACACTACAAAGTGGGGCCAGTAATTATAGTTTTGGGGGTGGACATGCCCTTTAAATATTAATAGTGCATTAAAGCTACAAACTATTAACATAGTCAAATCGCCAAATATGATAAAATAATTACTCCTTTAGATAAAAAGGACAGAGGAAAACTGTATAAAACTTTGACTTGATAGATAGACAATACCCTTTGATTCACATGCTTGTGAAGGTTCTCATTCATCCAGGTCATGGTATATCTGTTGTATTCAATTAGATCAACTGGACTTGAAGTTTAGTTCTTGAAGACGTTTCGCTAGTCATCCAACTGGCTTTCTCAATTCAGAATGACTTGTACAAGAATCTGTGGCAATTATGTACCCTGGAAAATCCCAATTAGCATATCACAGCAAGGTGTTAAGGGCATGATTGGATAGTGGCTAAGAGGTGTTATAGGAACGCCCAGAGTAAGGTGTCCAGAGTAAAGGTATGTCCTTTATCCTGCATATTAAGGACTAAGAACTTGTAAATGTCTTAGATTTATTGTTTGGGAGGTTGCATTTAAAACACCCCTTTACTTCCAGCCATGAACTTCTAGACTTTTGGAATGTGAATAAACGAGGTGCGATCCAAGATTCCATGCTGCGAGCCTTACAAAAAGAGAATCACTGACAGGAGTGAGTATTGCCAGCTCACTTGCATTAATGGAAGGGCACAAGCATGTTCTAGCCTTACACTCTATAAGTAAGTTCTACTACCTCAAACTCCCCTTCTTCCAGTTCCAATGGCTGTATACCTGATAGCATTGTAAGGATGTTACAGCTACTAATACCTCTGCTAAAAGCTATATATCCGTTAGAACTGTGGGGTTGTCACAGCTACTACTCCCTCTGCTAATGGCTATATATCTGATAGAAATGTAGGGTTGTTACAGCTACTACTCCCTTGCTAATGGCTATATATCTGATAGAAATGTAGGGTTGTTACAGCTACTAAATACTCTGTTAATGGCTTTATATCTGATAGAACTGTAGGGTTGTTACAGCTACTACTCCCTCTGCTAATGGCTATATATCTGATAGAACTGTAGGGTTGTTACAGCTACTACTCCTTGCTAATGGCTATATATCTGATAGAAATGTAGGGTTGTTACAGCTACTACTTACTCCCTCTGCTAATGGCTATATATCGATAGAACTGTAGGGTTGTACAGCTACTACTCCTCTGCTAATGGCTATATATCTGATAGAAATGTAGGGTTGTTACAGCTACTACTTACTCTGTTAATGGCTTTATATCTGATAGAACTGTAGGGTTGTTACAGCTACTACTCCCTCTGCTAATGGCTATATATCTGATAGAACTGTAGGGTTGTTACAGCTACTACTCCCTCTGCTAATGGCTATATATCTGATAGAAATGTAGGGTTGTTACGCTACAACCCCTCTGCTAATGGCTATATATCTGATAGAAATGTAGGGTTGTTACAGATACTACTCCCTCTGCTAATGGCTATATATCTGATAGAACTGTAGGGTTGTTACAGCTACTACTCCCTCTGCTAATGGCTATATATCTGATAGAACTGTGGGGTTGTTACAGATACTACTCCCTCTGCTAATGGCTATATATCTGATAGAAATGTAGGGTTGTTACAGCTACTACTTACTCTGTTAATGGCTATATATCTGATAGAACTGTAGGGTTGTTACAGCTACTACTCCCTCTGCTAATGGCTATATATCTGAGAGAACTGTAGGGTTGTTACAGCTACTACTCCCTCTGCTAATGGCTATATATCTGATAGAACTGTGGGGTTGTTACAGATACTACTCCCTGTATTTATGGCTATATATCTGATAGCACTGTAAGGATGTTACAGCTACTACTCCCTCTGCAAAGCTGGTAGCCCGTAGCTTGATCTCTCTGCAGCAATCAGCTGTTTTCCCCGTTGTATCTTAGCTACTTAGTATGCAACTTATAAACATTTTACCAATCTTAAATGCTTGCAAAGTTTCCGTCCCTGCTGACACCCCATCTTCAGGGACATCCATCCTCTCAGCCACTACCATATACTGTATCTTTCTTATATGTATCCTTAAGCTATGACACAGTAAAAAAAAACACAAAAAATTGTAAGCCAGACTTTTTGGTTGTCTTTGAATCAAAGTTTCTTTTTTGAGAGTTTGTACAGTAGGTACCTCTATGGCTATTATTTAAAAATATTTACTAATTAAAAATACTCTGCGGTCCTTTGAAGTGAGGATTTCTCTTGTCATTCCATTTTGACAGATATCACAGTAGCTGCAGATAATTTGCATTTAATATGCTTTGATCTTTCTTTTGATGGTGTTAATTGCTATATTCAGTATTCGTTGAAGACTTCATTTTATTATGGTTTTGTAATCATTAGCATGAAGGTCTTTATTTATAGGCCCACACTAGTTAATTATTTTTCTTTTCAATTTAAAGTTAATAATAAAGTATAATTCCATTGGACTTTTAGAAAACACCTTTAATAATGTATGGTTTAATAATATTATGGCATCATCCCACCTTATGGTACACAAACAGGTCTGAGCATTCTGTTGTTAAAAGTAAAGTAAATGAATAGTAGGGATAAAATACAGCAAATTAATTATACAGTAATTGTTTCTGCTATGAAATGGATGCATATGCCTCATATTGATTACCCAGAATGACTTGAGTTTAATGGGGGGGATGTATTTGTAATTGTATAAATAACTTAAACAGCTTCTGAAGGGGCCCGGGCCCCCCTGCGAGCTTGGGGGCCGGGCCCCTGACTCCCTCCTCCCTCCATACAGGTCTCAGCCCCTCTGTGCAGTGTGCAGCCTTTTTTAAACAGCCGATCAGGCGTTTGAAGAAAACATATGCATGTTCAACTGTTTAAAACCAGACCTGAACTTCCGGTTCAGTTCCGGTCTTTTAAACAGCTGATCGCATGTATGTTTTCTTCATACGCGCAATCGTCTGTTTATAAAG
The DNA here is from genome assembly GCA_019447015.1 of Hymenochirus boettgeri. Taxonomy (NCBI): domain Eukaryota; kingdom Metazoa; phylum Chordata; class Amphibia; order Anura; family Pipidae; genus Hymenochirus; species Hymenochirus boettgeri. The sequence goes on along the minus strand of CM033469.1, from coordinate 67,510,704 downwards.
GCTGCACAGATTATGGGCTTGTGGTGGTCGCAGGGGTGGCGGGGGCGGTAGTTACGCCACTGTTCAAAGAGTAACTGCCACACAAATGACATTGAAATCTTAATGACTGGTTGGATTGTTTTTGCAAGCTCTTCTGTCTCACAAAACTTCAAATTGAATTGTACAAAATATAAAGCTATTTGTGGCTTAAGGCAATCCTGCTGAGTTAAGGAGCCAAAACACAGACAACTTCGGTCGCATTCCATTGGAATCTGGTCTTCAATGTCCCCGATTGTGCAAATACAGATACAATACGGAAACCCTCTGTTCTGAAATCTGAAAATGGGCAGAACGTTTTGATTTTGGGACTTCGGAACACATTTTCGAGGGTTACAGAATGTAAGAAATTATTTATGGTAGCCCTTGAAAATAAACTTGAATGTTCGATAACCCTCAAAAATATAATCAGAAACTTGAAAGTAGATTGCGATTGTATTTTCGAGGGCTATCGAATGTTGGAGGTTATTTTCAAAGGTTACCCTCAAAAAGTTCTATTTTTGGAGCTTTGGGATTTTCCCGAGATCGGCAAATTCGAAAAAAAGAACAAAACAGTTTTGGCCATCTCTAATGACGATATATTCTTTATATGGAACAATCTGCTAAACAATTTCTGTTTGAACCATGACTTATGCACACAGCATCATGACTTATCCACACATGCTAAATATTCAGGAAATCCTTTTAAATCCAATGGGATTTGATCAATATTGTTGATGTGTGTGGCTTCCTTTAGTTATTATTTCATACTGTGGTATACTTTGCAATGCCAACTGCCCTTTTATCACACCTTTATAACTTAAAGGGCAAGTCAAGCCCAAAAATGAAAACTTACATACGGGTAAATCACCACCCAAAACCCTAAACAGTAATAGTTTGAAACCTGAAATATATAAGTCTAACCTGAAATCCTGCACAATGTCCTGTTTCCCCTGTTTCTGCTTCCTGGTTCTTCCAGTTAGCAACTGTCAGTTATGGATTTGACAGTTGACATCACAGCCAATGAATAAATGTTAATCCCCTGTCTGCCCCTTCTAAGCATGCCCAGCCTCAGTTTCCATGAGGCATCCAGAAGCATAGCAGGCATACAGTAATGAATTCATAGGACAAACTATGATATATCAACATATATTAAAGAGGCCATTCTTTCTAAAAGATGTTCTTAGGAGGGTGGAGTTGTCCTTTAAGCTAAATATAATTATATAATTATCCGGAATCCATGCACTTTTTACAGTGTAACCAAATTTCAATATAATCAATATAGTGGAATGGTGAACAATTTCCTTAATTCTGTAATGAGTAAGGGCATTGATACTTTCATCACTAATTCATGTAAAAATTACATTTGTGTTTGTTGGGATTTTTCCATACTAGTTAGCTGGTTAACAAAGGATTATTTTTTGTCAGAAAGCCTTCTCTGAGTTTAACAGTGCAAAATGTCATTGTTACTTAAGCTTTCTTAAGTGGCAGGTCAACTTTACAATACTTCACATTTGGCAAAGGCTAGAGAATTAAGACCATAACCTCTCTATAATGATTAATTATTCATATTTCTTACAAGTGTTTTCTGTGTTTTTCTTTGGGGTATGAGTGCCAAACACAAATGGTGGTCCACTCTCTAAATATGAGTATTTTTGATCCAGTTGAACCAAGAAAGCCACTTGGATGAGCGGTGAAACATTATTAAAAAGTCCAGCTGACTTTGACTTACTATTAATACAATAAGACAAATGACTAAAAACCTTTATTTACAATATAATTTTGGCTGTCATGTAGAATCTCGTGCTATGGGACTGCTGTTTTTCATTTAGCATAGGAGTGGTTGGTAGTCAGCCATGCATGTGAAAGAAAGCTATAGGAAACCAATTCTTATTATTTTAATACTTGCAGGGACTTGAAGATAATAGGCAGAGTACATGGTTGAATGAAAATTGAATAAATAGCTGTGTAAATGTAAACAGCATGATTTCCTGATTCTTTTCATGACTGATAAAGTCAGTAAAGATATAGACAGGGTAAAATTGTATGTCCTGTAAACAAAATTAAAGGTCCTGAATAGAAAACAGAAAGTCATTATACAAGAAAGATGAACTCTCCCAATCACAATAGAGAAAGCCACAATTAGTCACGGAAGAATTTTCTCCTTGAAAACCTTTGATAGAAAAATAGAGTGAACAACGTTGGATTTAATTAACTTCATTATTTTTGTGCCACTGGCAGTATCAATTTCCCTTTTTTTCTCTTTACAAATAACTTCAGCACCATAAAGCAATGGATTCACATTAATTCAGCAATCAGTTGTTCTTGCTCCAGACTGCTAGACCTTTCCTAGCTTTTTCTAAAATTGGCGATATCTGAAGCTACACATCTTTGTAGTATATTACAGTCCTTACAGTACCTATCCTATATACTTAAAGAAGGTTGTCCATATGCACGGATGCTGGACCCACCTGCTTGTGCTGGCCATGTGACGTCTTCTAGCCAACGCCCACAGGTGGGGTCCAGGAAGCCCCACAAGGGATGGGGGGGGGCATTCTCTATAGAATCGTGGGTTTGCTGGTACATATATAAAAGGGAGGAAGAAACAGTCAATAGCATAGTATGTCTAAAAACAGTCTTCTATTTATACTGGTCCCAGGAAAACAGACATAAAGATGACAAGTGCCTACAGTATTTGTTTCATTGTGTGGGCATTATTACTGTGGACAATTTCACATCTGGACCCAAACTATTAACACTTGCCCTAACTCAGTCAGCTGTTGGTAGGGAAATTCAGTGAAGAATGTGAAAATGATTATTATACCTGTGATCCCCCTACACCCACACACACCAAAAAAAACCCCTCTGACCTATGATTTTAAACCTCTTCTTTAGCGACCTTAAAGGGGAACTGTGATCTCCAAACAAGTTAAGTTTAAATGAAAGGCCAGTTTCCTACCTTAAAACGAGCCATCAACCACCTCTCTACGTGCCCCACAGCCCAAGATACACAGAAATGACTGACCAGAAAGTTAATGGGTGGGAGGCTGACTTGTGACATTCCTGAGGCTTCTCCTGCACAGTGCCGCCAGTGTGTTAGGGAGACAGGAAGTCACTCCTCCTCTCTGCTGTTTGAAGTCCTGACAGAGAAGGTAGAGGGGGGGTTCTGAGTAACCCATGGCACGCGTGGGTGGGTGGGGCTTAGGCACCCATGAGTGGGTGGGACACATGGGGCTGTAAGATAATGGGTCATGGGGGGCCTGCAACTGGAGGTACTATGGGGTCCATGATGAGTGGGAGGGACCAGGGGGGCTGCAAAGGGAAGGAGGAGACACAGAAAAGATTGACTGACAGTTTCAGAGCAGGAAGCAGGAAGTGCAGGGGACCAGGTGATGCTGCTGCCATATCACACACAAAAATGTAAATATCTTCAAAACTATGCAAAATAAACAATGGAAATAAATTGCAAAAATTCTCAGGGGAGCAATTCCTATCAATTTACCTCAATTTACCTAAAGTCATTTTTGGACCACAGTTCCCCTTTAACCCTTTCCCTGCCACAGATCGTATATTCACGATCTGTGCAGTGAATACTCAAACTGCCACAGATCGTGAATATACGATCTGTGGCTTCCCCCCTGCAAAAATTTTTTTTCCCCCTGCTAGGAGCGATCGGGGGGCAGCATTCAACTGCCCCCCTAGCCCCCTCGATCCCCCCTCGGTTTCATCCAAATCCGAGGGGGGGATCGGGAGATATCAGTACCTTGAGATGCATCAGCCGGTCCCACGAAGAGGAGGTGAGGAGGAGATCTTCAAAGCGGAAAGGGAGACCCCGGTGACATCACTCAGCTTCCTGCTTCACCGGGGTCTTCCCTTAGAGAGGTAAGATGCTGCCCCTGGTGGTCTAGTGGAGGTACTGCAGCTAGATCTACATTTAGATCATGCAGCAGTACCTAGTATAGCAAAAGCTGTCAAGCTGCCAGCTTTACTATACATTTTGTGAATGGAACTCAAAGTTCCATTCACAAATAGGATTTTTTCTAAGTCTTTGCTACTTAGCGAAGACTTAGAAAAAAAATGGGGACAGAGATCAAAATTTGGTGATCACTTCTGATCACCAAATTATTGATCTTTGCCAATGAATGAAAAATCACTTCCTGGAAAATGATTTCCGGGAAGTGATTTTTCCGATCGGATTTCGAATTGGAAAACGGGCATTTATGCCCGTATTCCAAGTTCGGTATCATTCCCTAAGATGATTTGATGATCATCTTTGGGAATGATCCCCCCAAAAAAGGGGAAATGCACACAAAAAAAATCTTAAAGTGATACACACACCTTTTTTTTTTTTTTACCCTAAAACTATAAATTAGCAAAAAACTTTGTCTTCTCCAAGCTTCCCAATGTCCCCGGTGATATCGGTAAAGTAAACGCGATCATTATTTGTTGGATTTCAAGGGAAACTAAGCCTATTTTAGTAGGAAATTTTGCAGAGGTACCAAAAAAAGACGATTGATTTTTTAGGATCAGTAATGTGCAAAAACTTGTGTGACTCTCCGTACTAACTGGTTTTCCACTAAAAGGGGAGTGGGGATGGGGTGGGGGGTGGGTTGTGGCGTTTTTTTATTTTTTCTTATAATTGCAATTGCGCATGGATCCCATTTGAGCTAGTTGGTGGCCCCGTCTCTGTTTGCACCCACCCTTATGGCTAACCGTTTGATTCAGGACATGTGGGAGTTGCCGTTTATTGGGTTTTTTTACTTGCCGAGTGGGTTTAGGTAGGATTTCAACCATTGAGTCCTTTATTTTATTTTTTCACAAAATCTCCTAAAAGCACGGAGTTCTATGGATAACAGCGCCTGGAATTCTTCATGTATATACGAAAGTATGATACCATCACGTAGCTAAAGGTGTGTAGCTTCCAAAAATATATAGTTTGTGGGGGGTAATTCCAAGTTGATTAGGCAGTTCAAATTAGAGAACACTTTGATTTTTTTCTTGTAATTGGACTTGTGCATGCGTCCAATTTGAGCTAGTTGGTGGCCCCGTCTCTGTTTGCACCCACCCTTATGGCATACCGTTTGATTCAGGACATGTGGGAGATTGCCGTTTAGTGGGTTTTTTACTTGCCGAGTGGGTTTAGGTAGGATTTCAACCATTGAGTCCTCTTATTTTATTTTTTCACAAAATCTCCTAAAAGCACGGAGTTCTATGGATAACAGTGCCTGGAATTCTTCATGTATATACGAAAGCATGATACCATCACGTAGCTGAAGGTGTGTAGCTTCCAAAAATATATAGTTTGTGGGGGGGTATTTCCAAGTTGATTAGGCTGTTCAAATTACAGAACACTTTGATTTTTTTCTTATAATTGGACTTGTGCATGCGTCCAATTTGAGCTAGTTGGTGGCCACGTCTCTGTGTGCACCCACACATATGGTATACCGTTTGATGCAGGATATGTGGGAGATTGACATTTAGTGGGTTTTTTTGCTTGTCAAAAGGGTTTAGGTAGGATTTCAACCCTTGAATCATCTTATTTTATTTTTTCACAAAACCTCGTAAAAACACTGACTTCTTTGGATCACTGGGTCTGGAATTCTTCATGTATGTATGAAAGCATGGCATCGTAACATAGCTGAAGGTGTGTAGATTCCAAAAATATATAGTTTGTGGGGAGAATTTCCATGTTTTGGGACTGTTTCCTTGGAAAAAGTGTAGGCTGTTCAAATTACAGAGCACTTTCATTCTTTCTTGTAATTGCATTTGTGCATGCGTCCCATTTGAGCTAGTTGGTGGCCACGTCTCTGTGTGCATCCACGCATATGGCATAACGTTTGATTCAGAACATGTGGGAGATTGATATTTAGTGGGGGGTTTTATTTGTGGGGGGCATTTCCAAGTTTTGGGGCTGTTTGAAATTACAGAGCACTTTGATTTTTTTCTTGTAATTACACTTGTGCATGCGTCCGATTTGAGCTAGTTGGTGGCCACGTCTCTGTACATCCACAACATATGGCATACCGTTTGATTCAGGACATTTGGGAGATTGATATTTAGTAACTTTTTTACATTCCAGAGGTTTTGGCATGATTTCTACCTTTTTAAGTTGTTTTTTGTTCATTTTTTCAGAAAATGCGAACTTGTACGAAGAACTGCGCCCACCCATTGATGGTTGAATGGAACAAGCTACAGTGTTACATAGCTGAAGGTGTGTAAATTTCAGGAATATGTAGTTTGTGGGGGTTATTTCTAAGTTACGGGGGTGTTTTGTGGAAAAAACTGCAGACTGTCCGAATTCGGAATTGGCTAAATATTTTCGCTGTTTCTGAGCCATCGTGTATTGTCTCACTTTGTGGCTTTTCGCTTCCACGTCCGCGTGTGTAACCACACATATGGCATACCGTTTGATTCAGGACATTTGGGAGATTGATATTTAGTAACTTTTTTTTAGATTCCATGAGGTTTTGGCATGATTCCTACCTTTTGAAGTTGTTTTTTGTTCATTTTTCAGACAAATGCGAACTTCTACGAAGAATTGCGCCCACGCCATTGATGGTATGAATGAACAAACTACAGTGTTACATAGCTGAGGGTGTTTAGATTTCAGGAATATATAGTTTGTGGGGGTTATTTCTAAGTTACGGGGGTGTTTTGTGGAAAAAACTGCAGACTGTCCAATTCGAATTGGCTAAATATTTTCGCTGTTTCTGAGCCATCGTGCATTGTCTCACTTTGTGGCTTTTCGCTTCCACGTCCGCGTGTGTAACCACACATATGGCATACCTTTTGATTCAGGAACATTTGGGAGATTGATATTAGTAACTTTTTTTTACATTCCATGGGGTTTTGGCATGATTCCTACCTTTTGAAGTTGTTTTTTGTTCATTTTTCAGACAAATGCGAACGTCTACGAAGAATTGCGCCCACGCCATTGATGGTATGAATGAACAAACTACAGTGTTACATAGTTGAAGGTGTGTAGATTTCAGGAAATATAGTTTGTGGGGGTTATTTCTAAGTTACGGGGGTGTTTTGTGGAAAAACACTGCAGACTGTCCAAATTCGGAGTTGGCTAAATATTTTGCCGTTTCTGAGCCATCGTGCATTGTCTCACTTTGTGGCTTTCCGCTTCCACGTCCGGGTGTGTAACCACACATATGGCATACCGTTTGATTCAGGACATTTGGGAGATTGATATTTGGTAACTTTTTTTTACATTCCATGAGGTTTTGGCATAATTTCTACCTTTTTGAATGTTGTTTGATGTTCATTTTTTTAAAAAATCTGGTAAAAGTGCAAACTTCTATGAAGAACTGCGCCCACACAATTGATGGTATGAATGAACGAACTACAGAGTTACATAGATGAAGATGTGTAGATTTCAAGAATATATAGTTTGTGGGGGGTATTTCTGAGTTAGGTGGGTGTATTGTGGAAAAACTGCAGACTGTTCAAACACAAAACTGGCTAATTTTTTTTTGCTGCTACTGACATTTGGCACTGGTCACGCTCTGGGTTAGTTGGTAGCCATGTCTCTGGGTACACCCATGAATGTGGTATACTGTTTTATTCGGGAGGGGTTAGGCTTTCATATTTGAGATTCATTTGAACTTTCCTCCACAGTTTTTAGCTGAAATTTGATTTTGTCTCTGATTTTACAGTTGAGGAAAAAAAGGAAAATGTGAGAAAATAACTTACAATCGGACGAAGAGCTGCGTCCGGGTATCTGCATTTTGATCAAAACTAACCTCACTCATAAAATCATGCGGGTATGTAGTTTCTAAAAATATCTCACTTGTGGGGATATTTTAGTTAATTTGGAAGATATTCTATGTTAACCGTGAGAAGTGTTTATACATTTTAATTTGGTGTAATATTCTTGATGTAGTTTTAGTTTGGGGGGGTCTCCTGTACAGGAAAAGTGGGGTACCTCCATATATCTGGTATCGTTGTACTCGAGAGTATCAGAGCTTTTAGACACAGTAAGATTTTTGTGTGTAACCTTATATTTACCAGCAAATGGAAGCAAAACATGTATAGTAATATAATTTTATTACTATATTAGTATATATAATTTTATTACTATAACCACTTGGGTACGCAGCACTGTGCATTATAAAAACAGTATACAAACAGGTATAAAGGATAAGTGCAAGCCATTATACAGACAAGTGAAAATGAAAATTTCAAAGGGTAAGAATATATAATGGCTTGCAGTTATCCTTATCTCCCTGTTTGTATACTGTTTGTATACAGTGCTGTGTACCCAATTGGCGCTACAGTATAAAATTATATATACTATACTGTTTTACTTCCATTAGCTGGCAAATAAACATAGGTGGGCTAAATGCAATATGGAAAAAAATAGCTTGTTATTTCACAATGGTATTCAAGATCCTAAAGGCTGACTCTTGTGTTTGCTGCATTGATGATGTTTCTTTTACACTGATTTATGCACCCATAAAACCCATTCTGAATTTTTTGCTGATGTACTGTATTGAACTAATGACCTAATAATAGCAGTTTAATGCTATCACACATCTGATATGGGATTCCACCAATTCTTTCCATATAAAAAAAAACATGTACAATATTACAATCCCTGTGATCTTTCTTTACACAAGCTGCAAGCTATGTTAGTTATATGGTAAACGTTTGTTTGAGATAATGGAAAATTGAAAAAATAAATAAGGAGAACTTTTTTTTTTTTAGATCTTCAATAATACATCAAGCTCTGCTATCCTGATAGAGAGAAGAAAACCTGACAGAGGGTGAACCTTTTTTTAGGATAGAGAATGAATTGGCAATAACTATATTTATAAGTACGGCTTTCCCGATCTATACAGCCATGACAACGTCTAAAGTTTGGGAGCAGGATGCCTTCAAGCATTATGGGGAGAAACATATATCAAGGCTTTCCTTAGCTGTAGCTGACAAATCCGCTGCTATCGCCACTGACAAAATCTTTGCATTGAAAACAATCTGGTTTTAAATATGTTGATAATAACACTATATTGATTTTTACACATGTATATGATGTACTTATATTGAAATCAGTCACTATTTTCACAAAGGTCAAGATGTTTTTACATGTCCATAATAACATCAGTGTTAAAATAATTAAACTAATTTGCCATTAAATGTGTACCACACTTTATAAAGAACTGATACATTTCATGTAGTCGGGTGCCTTTGCCTACAGCAAAGTAGTAGCAGCAGTAGTAATAATAGTAGTAGTAGTATGAGTAGTAGAGGCAGTATGGCAGCACTAGTATAGTAGTTGATAGTAGCAATCGTAGTAAGTAGTAGAGCAGTATTAATGGCAGCACTAGTAGTATAGTGATGGTAGCAATAGTAGTAGTAACAAGTAGAGGCAGTATATGGCAACACTAGTAGTAGTGATAACAATGATAGTAGTAGAGCCAGTATTAATGGCAGCACTAGTAGTAGTAGTAGTAGATAGTGTAATAGTAGTAGAGCAGTATTGGCAGCACTAGTAGTAGTAGTGATAGTAGCAATCGTAGTAATAGTAGTAGAGGCAGTATTAATGGCAACACTACTAGTAGTAGTGATAGTAGCAATAGTAGTAGTATAGATAGAGGCAGTATTAATAGCAGCACTAGTAGTAGTATTAGTAGTAGTAGTAGTGATGGTAGAGCATAGTAGTAGAACAGTAGTAGAGGCAGTATTAATGGCAGCACTGTAGTAGTGATAACAATGATAGTAGTAGAGCCAGTATTAATGGCAGCACTAGTAGTAGTAGTGATAGTAGTAAAGTAGTAGAGGCAGTATTAATGGCAGCACTAGTGTCGTATGTAGTGATACAGTAACAGTAGTAAGCAGTATTAATGGCATTCAGGCTACAACGAAAGTCAGGAGTAGGCAGCACACGTAACTTCGTAAAAGCAAGTCTTTTATTCAAACATCAAGGTTAAAAACAAACACTCACGCTCGTATGACAATAGACATGAGGTCAGCATAGTTGTACCTGACACGTTTCATGACTCACGTTTTCATCAGAGGTAAAACACCTGGGAGTAGGTATGCTCCTCTCTCCTCCGACGTACTGCCCGGCCCTCTGCTTGCATGAAACTGCAAGCAGGGGGCTGGACCGGCACCCATGTCCATGATTGGCTGAGAGGCAGCCAATCACGGACGTGGCTGCGTAGATTTCTGGGGAGTTTCTGTAAAAAGTAATAGAGGTCGGGGCTGGGAGGGAGACCTAATACTACGCAAATGGGTTACACACTAGGGGAGGGAGAGCAAAACTGGTGGGAGAGGGAGGGAGGGGAAGAGGGCTGAACTGCGCATGTCAAAATTCTCCTGGAGGGAGACAGGAGGCAGAGTCCTATTTGGACTCTGCCAGGCTCCTGGTGCCAGTTTTTGGACTTTACAGGGCATATGGGAGAACCATTTGGAGCAGGGATGTAAGTTAGGTTTTTATTACACTACAAAGTGGGGCCAGTAATTATAGTTTTGGGGTGGACATGCCCTTTAAATATTAATAGTGCATTAAAGCTACAAACTATTACATAGTCAAATCGCCAAATATGATAAAATAATTACTCCTTTAGATAAAAAGGACAGAGGAAACTGTATAAAACTTTGACTTGATAGATAGACAATACCCTTTGATTCACATGCTTGTGAAGGTTCTCATTCATCCAGGTCATGGTATATCTGTTGTATTCAATTAGATCAACTGGACTTGAAGTTTAGTTCTTGAAGACGTTTCGCTAGCCATCCACTGGCTTTCTCAATTCAGAATGACTTGTACAAGAATCTGTGGCAATATGTACCCTAAAATCCCAATTAGCATATCACAGCAAGGTGTTAAGGGCATGATTGGATAGTGGCTAAAGGTGTTATAGGAACGCCCAAGTAAGGTGTCCAGAGAAAGGTATGTCCTTTATCCTGCATATTAAGGACTAAGAACTTGTAAATGTCTTAGATTATGTTTGGGAGGTTGCATTTAAAACACCCCTTTACTTCCAGCCTGAACTTCTAGACTTTTGGAATGTGAAATAAACGAGGTGCGATCCAGATTCCATGCTGCGAGCCTTACAAAAGAATCACTGACAGGAGTGAGTATTGCCACTCACTTGCATTAATGGAAGGGCACAACATGTTCTAGCCTTACACTCTATAAGTAAGTTTACTACCTCAACTCCCTTCTTCCAGTTCCAATGGCTGTATACCTGATAGCATGAGGATTGTACGCTACTAATACCTCTGCTAAAAGCTATATATCCGTTAGAACTGTGGGGTTGTCACAGCTACTACTCCCCTCTGCTAATGGCTATATATCTGATAGAAATGTAGGGTTGTTACAGCTACTAAATACTCTGTTAATGGCTTTATATCTATAGAACTGAGGTTGTTACAGCTTACACTCCCTCTGCTAATGGCTATATTCTGATAGAACTGTAGGGTTGTTACGCTACTACTCCCTCTGCTAATGCTATATATCTGATAGAACTGTAGGGTTGTTACAGCTACTACTCCCTCTGCTAATGGCTATATATCTGATAGAAATGTAGGGTTGTTACAGATACTACTCCCCTGCTAATGGCTATATATCTGATAGAACTGTAGGGTTTACAGCTATACTCCCTCTGCTAATGGCTTATATCTGATAGAAATGTAGGGTGGTTACAGCTACTACTTACTCTGTTAATGGCTTTATATCTGATAGAACTGTAGGGTTGTTACAGCTACTACTCCCTCTGCTAATGGCTATATATCTGATAGAACTGTAGGGTTGTTACAGAACTACTCCCTCTGCTAATGGCTATATATCTGATAGAACTGTAGGTTGTTACAGCTACAACCCCTCTGCTAATGGCTATATATCTGATAGAAATGTAGGGTTGTTACAGATACTACTCCCTCTGCTAATGGCTTATACTGATAGAACTGTAGGGTTGTTACAGCTACTACTACCCTCTGCTAATGGCTATATATCTGATAGAACTGTGGGGTTGTTACAGATACTACTCCCTCTGCTAATGGCTTATAATCTGATAGAAATGTAGGGTTGTTACAGCTACTACTTACTCTGTTAATGGCTATATATCTGATAGAACTGTAGGGTTGTTACAGCTACTACTCCCTCTGCTAATGGCGATATATCTGAGAGAACTGTAGGGTTGTTCACTACTACTCCCTCTGCTAATGGCTATATATCTGATAGAACGTGTGGGGGTTGTTACAGATACTACTCCCTGTATTTATGGCTATATATCTGATAGCACTGTAAGGATTTACGTACCTACTCCTCTGCAAAGCTGGTAGCCCGTAGCTTGATCTCTCTGCAGCAATCAGCTGTTTTTCCCCGTTGTATCTTAGCTACTTATTATGCAACTTATAAACATTTTACCAATCTTAAATGCTTGCAAAGTTTCCGTCCCTGCTGACACCCCATCTTCAGGACATCCATCCTCTCAGCCCACCATATACTGTATCTTTCTTATATGTATCCTTAAGCTATGACACAGTAAAAAAAACACAAAAAATTGTAAGCCAGACTTTTGGTTGTCTTTGAATCAAAGTTCTTTTTTGAGAGTTTGTACAGTAGGTACCTCTATGGCTATTATTTAAAAATATTTACTAATTAAAAATACTCTGCGGTCCTTTGAATGAGGATTTCTCTTGTCTTCCATTTTGACAGATATCACAGTAGCTGCAGATAATTTGCATTTAATATGCTTTGATCTTTCTTTTGATGGTGTTAATTGCTATATTCAGTATTCGTTGAAGACTTCATTTATTATGGTTTTGTAATCATTAGCATGAAGGTCTTTATTTATAGGCCCACACTAGTTAATTATTTTTCTTTTCAATTTAAAGTTAATAATAAGTATAATTCCTTGGACTTTTAGAAAAACACTTTAATAATGTATGGTTAATATATATGGCATCATCCCACCTTATGGTACAACAACAGGTTTGAGCATTCTGTTGTTAAATTAAAGTAAATGAATAGTAGGGATAAAATACACAATTAATTATACAGTAATTGTTTCTGCTATGATGGATGCATATGCCTCATATGATTACCCAGAATGACTTGAGTTTAATGGGGGGGATGTATTTGTAATTGTATAAATAACTTAAACAGCTTCTGAAGGGGCCCGGGCCCCCCTGCGAGCTTGGGGGCCGGGCCCCTGACTCCCTCCTCCCTCCATACAGGTCTCAGCCCCTCTGTGCAGTGTGGCCTTTTTTAACAGCCGATCAGGCTTTTGAAGAAAACATATGCATGTTCAACTGTTTAAAACCAGACCTGAACTTCCGGTTCAGTTCCGGTCTTTTAAACAGCTGATCGCATGTATGTTTTCTTCATACGCGCAATCGTCTGTTTATAAAGGCTGCACAGATTATGGGCTTGTGGTCGCAGGGTGGGGGGGCGGTAGTTACGCCACTGTTCAAAGAGTAACTGCCACACAAATGACATTGAAATCTTAATGACTGGTTGGATTGTTTTTGCAAGCTCTTCTGTCTCACAAAACTTCAAATTGAATTGTACAAAATAAAAGCTATTTGTGGCTTAAGGCAATCCTGCTGAGTTAAGGAGCCAAAACACAGACAACTTCGGTCGCATTCCATTGGAATCTGGTCTTCAATGTCCCCGATTGTGCAAATACATACAATACGAAACCCTCTGTTCTGAAATCTGAAAATGGGCAAACGTTTTGATTTTGGGACTTCGGAACACATTTTCGAGGGTTACAGAATGTAGAAATTATTTATGGTAGCCCTTGAAATAAAACTTGAATGTTCGATAACCCTCAAAAATATAATCAGAAACTTGAAAGTATTGCGATTGATTTTCGAGGGCTATCGAATGTTGGAGGTTTTTTCAAAGGTTACCCTCAAAAAGTTCTATTTTTGGAGCTTTGGGATTTTCCCGAGATCGGCAAATTCGAAAAAAAGAACAAAACAGTTTTGGCCATCTCTAATGACGATATATTTTTATATGGAACAATCTGCTAAACAATTTCTGTTTGAACCATGACTTATGCACACAGCATCATGACTTATCCACCATGCTAAATATTCAGGAATCCTTTTAAATCCAATGGGATTTGATCATATTGTTGATGTGTGTGGCTTCCTTTAGTTATTATTTCATACTGTGGTATACTTTGCAATGCCAACTGCCCTTTTATCACACCTATGGGCAAAGTCAAGCCCAAAAATGAAAACTTACATACGGTAATCACCACCCAAACCCTAAACAGTAATAGTTTGAAACCTGAAATATAAGTCTAAAACCTAAAATCCTGCACATGTGTCCTGTTTCCCCTGTTTCTGCTTCCTGGTTCTTCCAGTTAGCAACTGTCAGTTATGGATTTGACAGTTGACATCACAGCCAATGAATAAATGTTAATCCCCTGTCTGCCCCTTCTAAGCATGCCCAGCCTCAGTTTCCATGAGGCATCCAAACATAGCAGCATACAGTAATGAATTCAAGGACAACTATGATATATCAACATATATTAAAGAGGCCATTCTTTCTAAAAGATGTTCTTAGGAGGGTGGAGTTGTCCTTTAAGCTAAATATAATTATATAATTATCCGGAATCCATGCACTTTTACAGTGTAACCAAATTTCATATAATCAATATAGTGGAATGGTGAACAATTCCTTAATTCTGTAATGAGTAAGGGCATTGATACTTTCATCACTAATTCATGTAAAAATTACATTTGTGTTTGTTGGGATTTTTCCATACTAGTTAGCTGGTTACAAAGGATTATTTTTTGTCAGAAAGCCTTCTCTGAGTTTAACAGTGCAAAATGTCATTTTTACTTAAGCTTTCTTAAGTGCAGGTCAACTTTACAATACTTCACTTCACATTTGGCAAAGGCTAGAGAATTAAGACCATAACCTCTCTATAATGATTAATAATTCATATTTCTTACAAGGTTTTTCTGTGTTTTTCTTTGGGGTATGAGTGCCAAACACAAATGGTGGTCCACTCTCTAAATATGAGTATTTTTGATCCAGTTGAACCAAGAAAGCCCCTTGGATGAGCGGTGAAACATTATTAAAAAGTCCGCTGACTTTGACTTACTATTAATACAATAAGACAAATGACTAAAACCTTTATTTACAAATAATTTTGGCTGTCATGTAGAATCTCGTGCTATGGGACTGCTGTTTTTCATTTAGCATAGGAGTGGTTGAGTCCAGCCATGCATGTGAAAAAGACTATAGGAAACCAATTCTTATTATTTTAATACTTGCAGGGACTTGAAGATAATAGGCAGAGTACATGGTTGAATGAAAATTGAATAAATAGCTGTGTAAATGTAACAGCATGATTTCCTGATTCTTTTCATGACTGATAAAGTCAGTAAAGATATAGACGGGGTAAAATTGTATGTCCTGTAAACAATTAAAGGTCCTAATAGAAAACGAAAGTCATTATACAAGAAAATGAACTCTCCCAATCACATAGAGAAAGCCACAATTAGTCACGGAAGAATTTTCTCCTTGAAAACCTTGATAGAAAAAAGAGTGAACAACGTTGGTTAATTAACTTCATTATTTTTGTGCCACTGGCAGTATCAATTTCCTTTTTTTCTCTTTACAAATAACTCAGCACCATAAAGCAATGGATTCACATTAATTCAGCAATCAGTTGTTCTTGCCCAGACTGCTAGACCTTTCCTAGCTTTTTCTAAAATTGGCGATATCTGAAGCTACACATCTTTGTAGTATATTCCAGTCCTTACAGTACCTATCCTATATACTTAAAGAGGTTGTCCATATGCACGGATGCTGGACCCACCTGCTTGTGCTGGCCATGTGACGTCTTCTAGCCAACCCCACAGGTGGGGTCCAGGAAGCCCCACAAGGATGGGGGGGGCATTCTCTATAGAATCGTGGGTTTGCTGGTACATATATAAAAGGGAGAAGAAACAGTCAATAGCATAGTATGTCTAAAAACAGTCTTCTATTTATACTGGTCCCAGGAAAACAGACATAAAGATGACAAGTGCCTACAGTATTTGTTTCATTGTGTGGGCATTTTACTGTGACAATTCACATCTGGACCCAAACTATAACACTTGCCCTAACTCAGTCAGCTGTTGGTAGGGAAATTCAGTGAAGAATTGGAAAATGATTATTATACCTGTGATCCCCCTACACCCACACACACCAAAAAAAACCCCTCTGACCTATGATTTAAAACCTCTTCTTTAGCGACCTTAAAGGGGAACTGTGATCTCCAAACAAGTTAAGTTTAAATGAAAGGCCAGTTTCCTACCATTAACGAGCCATCAACCACCTCTACGTGCCCACACAGCCCAGATACACGAAATGACTGACAGAAAGTATGGGTGGGGGACTGACTGTGACATTCCTGAGGCTTCTCCTGCCACGTGCCGCCAGTGTGTTAGGGAGACAGGAAGTCACTCCTCCTCTCTGCTGTTTGAAGTCCTGACAGAGAAGGTAGAGGGGGGGTTCTGAGTAACCCATGGCACGCGTGGGTGGGGGGGCTTAGGCACCATGAGTGGGTGGGACACATGGGGCTGTAAGATAATGGGTCATGGGGGGCCTGCAACTGGAGGTACTATGGGGTCCATGATGAGTGGGAGGGACCAGGGGGGCTGCAAAGGGAAGGAGGAGACACAGAAAAGATTGACTGACAGTTTCAGAGCAGGAAGCAGGAAGTGCAGGGGACCAGGTGATGCTGCTGCCATATCACACACAAATGTAAATATCTTCAAAACTATGCAAAATAAACAATGGAATAAATTGCAAAAATTCTCAGGGGAGCAATTCCTATCAATTTACCTCAATTTACCTAAGTCATTTTTGGACACAGTTCCCCTTTAACCTTTCCTCCTGCCACAGATCGTATATTCACGAGCTGTGCAGTGAATACTCAAACTGCCACAGATCGTGAATATACGATCTGTGGCTTCCCCCCTGCAAAAATTTTTTTTCCCCCTGCTAGGAGCGATCGGGGGGCAGCATTCAACTGCCCCCCTACCCCCTCGATCCCCCCTCGGTTTCACCAAATCCGAGGGGGGGATCGGGAGATATCAGTACCTTGAGATGCATCAGCCGGTCCCACGAGAGGAGGTGAGGAGGAGATCTTCAAAGCGGAAAGGGAGACCCGGTGACATCACTCAGCTTCCTGCTTCACCGGGGTCTCCCTTAGAGGTAAGATGCTGCCCCTGGTGGTCTAGTGGAGGTACTGCAGCTAGATCTACATTTAGATCATGCAGCAGTACCTAGTATAGCAAAAGCTGTCAAGCTGCCAGCTTTACTATACATTTTGTGAATGGAACTCAAAGTTCCATTCACAAATAGGATTTTTTCTAAGTCTTGCTACTTAGCGAAGACTTAGAAAAAAAATGGGGACAGAGACAAAATTTGGTGATCACTTCTGATCACCAAATTATTGATCTTTGCCAATGAATGAAAAATCACTTCCTGGAAAATGATTTCCGGGAAGTGATTTTTCCGATCGGATTTCGAATTGGAAAACGGGCATTTATGCCCGTATTCCAAGTTCGGTATCATTCCCTAAGATGATTTGATATCATCTTTGGGATGATCCCCCCAAAAAGGGGAAATGCACACAAAAAAAATCTTAAATGATACACACACCTTTTTTTTTTTTTTACCCTAAAACTATAAATTAGCAAAAAACTTTGTCTTCTCAAGCTTCCCAATGTCCCCGGTGATATCGGTAAAGTAAACGCGGATCATTATTTTTGGATTTCAAGGAAACTAAGCCTATTTTAGTAGGAAATTTTGCAGGAGTACCAAAAAAAGACCGTATGATTTTTAGGATCAGTAAAGTGTGCAAAACTTGTGTGACTCTCCGTACTAACTGGTTTTCCACTAAAAGGGGGAGTGGGGATAGGGGTGGGGGTGGGTTGTGCGTTTTTTTATTTTTTTCTTATAATTGCAATTGCGCATGGATCCCATTTGAGCTAGTTGGTGGCCCCGTCTCTGTTGCACCCACCCTTATGGCATACCGTTTGATTCAGGCATGTGGGAGATTGCCGTTTATGGGTTTTTTACTTGCCGAGTGGGTTTAGGTAGGATTTCAACCATTGAGTCCTTTTATTTTATTTTTCACAAAATCTCCTAAAGCACGGAGTTCTATGGATAACAGCGCCTGGAATTCTTCAGTATATACGAAAGTATGATACCATCACGTAGCTAAAGGTGTGTAGCTTCCAAATATATAGTTTGTGGGGGTAATTCCAAGTGATTAGGCAGTTCAAATTAGAGAACACTTTGATTTTTTTCTTGTAATTGGACTTGTGCATGCGTCCAATTTGAGCTAGTTTGGCCCCGTCTCTGTTTGCACCCACCCTTATGGCATACCGTTTGATTCAGGACTGTGGAGATTGCCGTTTTAGTGGGTTTTTTACTTGCCGAGTGGGTTTAGGTAGGATTTCAACCATTGAGTCCTCTTATTTTATTTTTTCACAAAATCTCCTAAAAGCACGGAGTTTATGGATAACAGTGCCTGGAATTCTTCATGTATATACGAAAGCATGATACCATCACTAGCTGAAGTGTGTTAGCTTCCAAAAATATATAGTTTTGGGGGGGTATTTCACAGTTGTTAGGCTGTTCAAATTACAGAACACTTTGATTTTTTTCTTATAATTGGACTTGTGCATCGTCCAATTTGAGCTAGTTGGTGGCCACGTCTCTGTGTGCACCCACACTATGGTATACCGTTTGATGCAGGATATGTGGGAGATTGACATTTAGTGGGTTTTTTTGCTTGTCAAAAGGGTTTAGGTAGGATTTCAACCCTTGAATCATCTTATTTTATTTTTTCACAAAACCTCGTAAAAACACTGACTTCTTTGGATCACTGGGTCTGGAATTCTCGTATGTAGTGAAAGCATGGCATCGTACATAGCTGAAGGTGTGTAGATTCCAAAAATATATAGTTTGTGGGGAGAATTTCCATGTTTTGGGACTGTTTCCTTGGAAAAAGTGTAGGCTGTTCAAATTACAGAGCACTTTCATTCTTTCTTGTAATTGCATTTGTGCATGCGTCCCATTTGAGCTAGTTGGTGGCCACGTCTCTGTGTGCATCCACGCATATGGCATAACGTTTGATTCAGAACATGGTGAGATTGATATTAGTGGGGGGTTTTATTTGTGGGGGGCATTTCCAAGTTTTGGGGCTGTTTGAAATTACAGAGCACTTTGATTTTTCTTGTAATTACACTTGTGCTGCGTCCGATTTGAGCTAGTTGGTGGCCACGTCTCTGTACATCCACACATATGGCATACCGTTTATTCGGACATTTGGGAGATTGATATTTAGTAACTTTTTTTACATTCCATGAGGTTTTGGCATGATTTCTACCTTTTTAAGTTGTTTTTTGTTCATTTTTTCAGATAAATGCGAACTTGTACGAAGAACTGCGCCCACACCATTGATGGTATGAATGAACAAGCTACAGTGTTAATAGCTGAAGGTGTGTAAATTTCAGGATATATAGTTTGTGGGGGTTATTTCTAAGTTACGGGGGTGTTTTGTGGAAAAACTGCAGACTGTCCGAATTCGGAATTGGCTAAATATTTTCGCTGTTTCTGAGCCATCGTGTATTGTCTCACTTTGTGGCTTTTCGCTTCCACTCCGCGTGTGTAACCACACATATGGCATACCGTTTGATTCAGGACATTTGGAGATTGTATTTAGTAACTTTTTTTTAGATTCCATGAGGTTTTGGCATGATTCCTACCTTTTGAAGTTGTTTTTTGTTCATTTTTCAGACAAATGCGAACTTCTACGAAGAATTGCGCCCACGCCATTGATGGATGAATGAACAAACTACAGTGTTACATAGCTGAGGGTGTGTAATTTCAGGAATATATAGTTTGTGGGGGTTATTTCTAAGTTACGGGGGGGGTTTGTGGAAAAAACTGCAGACTGTCCAAATTCGGAATTGGCTAAATATTTTCGCTGTTTCTGAGCCATCGTGCATTGTCTCACTTTGTGGCATTTCGCTTCCACGTCCGCGTGTGTAACCACACATATGGCATACCGTTTGATTCAGGACATTTGGGAGATTGATATTTAGTAACTTTTTTTTACATTCCATGGGGTTTTGGCATGATTCCTACTTTTGAAGTGTTTTTTTTGTTCATTTTTCAGACAAATGCGAACGTCTACGAAGAATTGCGCCCACGCCATTGATGGTATGAATGAACACTACAGTGTTACATAGTTGAAGGTGTGTAGATTTCAGGAATATATAGTTTGTGGGGGTTATTTCTAAGTTACGGGGTGTTTTGTGGAAAAAACTGCAGACTGTCCAAATTCGGAGTTGGCTAATATTTTTGCCGTTTCTGAGCCATCGTGCATTGTCTCACTTTGTGGCTTTTCGCTTCCACTCCGGGTGTGTAACCACACATATGGCATACCGTTTGATTCAGGACATTTGGGAGATTGATATTTGGTAACTTTTTTTTACATTCCATAGGGTTTGGCATGATTTCTACCTTTTTGAATGTTGTTTGATGTTCATTTTTTTTGAAAATCTGGTAAAAGTGCAAACTTCTACGAAGAACTGCGCCCACACCATTGATGGTATGAATGAACGAACTACAAGCGTTACATAGCTGAAGGTGTGTAGATTTCAGGAATATATAGTTTGTGGGGGGTATTTCTGAGTTGGGGGGGTGTTTTGTGGAAAAACTGCAGACTGTTCAAATACAAAACTGGCTAATTTTTTTTTGCTGCTACTGACATTTGGCACTGGTCACGCTCTGGGTTAGTTGGTAGCCATGTCTCTGGGTACACCCATGAATGTGGCATACCGTTTTATTCGGGAGGGGTTAGGCTTTCATATTTGAGATGCGTTTGAACTTTCCTCCACAGTTTTTAGCTGAAATTCGCATTTGATTTTGTCTCTGATTTTACAGTTGAGGAAAAAAAGGAAAATGTGAGAAAATAACTTACAATCGGACGAAGAGCTGCGTCCGGGTATCTGCATTTTGATCAAAACTAACCTCACTCATAAAATCCTGCGGGTGTGTAGTTTCTAAAAATATCTCACTTGTGGGGATATTTTAGTTAATTTGGAAGATATTCTATGTTAACTGTCAGTAGTGGTTATACATTTTAATTTGGTGTAATATTCTTGAAGGTGCAGTTTTAGTTTGAGGGGGTCTCCTGTACAGGAAAAGTGGGGTACCTACATATATCTGGTATCGTTGTACTCGGGAGTATCTGAAATTTTAGAAACAGTAAGAATTTTGTGCGTAACCTTAAGATAACTATCAGTAAAAATGGGAAAAATCCATGAAAATTTGCAAATTTTTCATTTTTTTTACATATTTTACCCATAATTCCAGTAAAATTTCCAGAAAAGTTACAAAATTCTGTTACCATGTTAAAGTAGACTTTGTGCTGAAAAAAACAATGTATAATATTCCTGATTTACTGCAAGGTTTCCTACTGTAAAATTAGTCTAAAGCGATTGAGGGCAAAATCCTGAAAATTCTTCTGGCAGTTAACGCAAAAAAAAATGAAAATCTCCTGGCAGTGAAAGGGTTAAAGGGACAGTTCAGCGGAAATGATCAATATTTGTTTAATTGTAAGTTTGTGTAATGCCTTCTTAGTTATTTTACATATTCTCTTCCATTTTGAAAAATCAGTAGCTTTCATACCCTTTGCTGTTCCCTGCTGTTGACATTAGTGAGCTGACATTTCAAGTTCTATCGGTCCTTCTTCTTCCCAGGATGCACCACATGCTTAGAATGTTCCTAACAGTAATTTCTACTGATTGGCTGTTGGATGCAGGAAATCAGTATTTCGGTTGCATTTATTTATACACAGACAAATTGCTGAACTGGCAGGT
Organism: Hymenochirus boettgeri; assembly: GCA_019447015.1. Taxonomy (NCBI): domain Eukaryota; kingdom Metazoa; phylum Chordata; class Amphibia; order Anura; family Pipidae; genus Hymenochirus; species Hymenochirus boettgeri. Next base: position 67,488,822 of record CM033469.1, on the reverse strand, counting down.
TAAGGTCATTGGGGTGAGAAAATACTGCTCTTTTTTCTGAAAAGCATATGTATTTGCACTTCCCCTTTAAGGATTTTTTAAAGGAGTCCATTTTTAAAGATTTTTCTAAAAAACAGCTCTCTTATTTTACAAACATTAGCAGTTAACAAATACAACTGCATTTGAAGATTTTCTTTCCGATTCAATACCACAGGGTAGAATGATTCCTGAAATGTTGTATATGCACTTTTACAAATGTGCACAGTTTACAATTTAGGCCTAGCTTTACAAGTAAAAACAAAAAAAAAGAAATATAACAGGAAAAAATGTATGGTCAATAAATATATAATTCAGTATAAGAGGTCTCTGCTCCTTGGTGGTTAGTTATAAACTAAATCAGCCATAGCAAACATGGAGCATTTAGAAAATTTATGACAAGAAGTACAGTATCATTAAAGTTTCAGGAATGATGTGTTGTAGAATACTAAGAAAATGATGGTGTTAAATACGGGAAAGAAGATTCGCATCGGTGGCTGTGTGGGAGGAAGCTCCACATGGAAGAACTAAAAAAAGGCTCTTATAGAAAGAAAAAGAGCAAATGCTATATATTTTGCTATCTATATATACTGCACCCAGGCACATTACAGAATTTTAGATGTAGAATACGAAACGGAGTTTATAAACGTTTATAAATATATTTACCGGTAACAAATATTAAAGGAGAATTCCAAAATTATTATTATTTTAAATGAAAGGTTATGGTATTTTGCTTCTTTTCCATCTTAAGTGCAGTAGGCACTGAGATGTATTTTTAATTTAAAGGGCAATTATACTGCCTCTCCCACCCCTTAAAAGTATACAGGCTGAGAATCTAAACAATAAGGTCCTCATGCCTGGGCATGCTTGTATTCCATGTGCCTCAGCATTCTCTGACCCTTTGCCTTCCCTCAGACCAGGGCCTGAACAATGGGAATATATGCTTTACAAGAAGCACATCTTCCAAGGGCTTATGTTCCTCAACCAGGGTGCTTTTGTTTAATTTAAATTTGGTATTTTATTTTACCCTGGTGGCTAGTTTTCTTTTTTTAGACATTAAGAAAATCTACCCTGTCCAGTATAGTTCAGGGTTAGTTAAACAAGCAGTATGTGGTTGTGTGAGAGCCAAACCAACAAATTTGCCATTTGTTTTGTTACTTCAGTGGCATGTTGGACATAATTATTCATGTCCCCAGAGCCATGCAGTCTAGAAAACCAGTAATGTGGATGCTCATTATGCAAATGGTGACTGATTGGAGAAATCATTTGCATAATATATTAACTCCTGTTCTGCTTCCTTTAACAGACAACATTAATAATACATGTAGCTCATGCTATTCTGCATTTATAGGGGAAAATAACCACTATAAGTTTTAAAATGCTCTCAGTTAATTAAAATGTACATGATCATTGTTCTGCTTTTTCCCTTTTCCCAGGTTCTTTATTGATGATAGTAACATAGTAATTGAGGTTGAATAAAGACATTTGTCCATACGTCCATTTTACACTACTTTTTAACCCTACCCAAACAGTTGATCCAGAGGAAGGTTTAAAAAAAACTGCTAAAAAGTGGGTAAAATCCCTTCCTGAATCCAAACGGCAATCGGAAAGTATCCCTGGCTCAATCAGAACTACAGTATATGTATTAATACCAGTAATTTTTCAATATTTTTTAGTTTAAGAAACTTATCCAGCCCACTTTTAAAGCTATTCAATGAACTTGCCATTACCACATCTGCTGGAAGACAGTTCCACAGTTTCACCGTTCTCACACAGTTTCAACCTTTCCTAACCTGAACATGAAACATCTTTTTTTCAAATCTTAAAGAATGTTCACTTGTCCTTTGATATGACTGATTAATAAACAATGCACCAGAGAGTTTATTGTATTTCCCATTAATATATTTATATAAGGTGATCATATCCCCACGCAAACGTCATTCTCCAATGTAAACAGCCCTAACTTGTCTAATCTGCCTGCATATTCAAGCCCCTCCATTCCCCTTATTAATTTAGCTGCCCTTCTCTGAACTGCTTCAATTTCCAAGATGTCCCTTTTGTATATGGGATTCCGAAACTGCACCGCATATTCCAAATGAGGCCTTAGCAGTGCCTTGAAAGAGCTATGGCTGTCTCTTTTGCTTGGCCATATCAACATTAGCATACTGTATATAGAAGAGAAATAAAGGTAAACCATAAAGAGTTAATGTAAAGGTAGGGCAGCATTTCAGACCTCTGGGTGTAATTCCGATTTGGAGTTATGGTAGCTACCACATTTAAATACTGATGGCTTAATCAAAACATAGTGTGATTGGGTACAATATTGCAATGAGATCTCACGCAGGTTTTGTGACATACCTTACAGAAATATTTACTTGCAAAAAAAAAAAAAAGTTCTTGTTTGCTGTGTATTAAAATATATGGGGGGCGATGCAATATTGGGCGCAAAATGCCCAAGTCCACGCTATCCAATGTATTATTGTGTTAGCGTGGGTTTTATACTGAGTTTGTGTTGCCTGCTCCATTTCCGAAAATGTTCGTAAATAGCGAGGCACATGTGTGATGCAAAACCTCCTTAGCTACTACAGTATGTAGCACAAAACTTTACACCTTTGAATAGGAGGCATAACCCAGCACAGTTACCTGTTAGAGATCCTGCGATGTACTAAATCTTGCATAGGGATTTTCACATAGCGGGAACTCGGGCAGGTAAGCTGAAGTTATTGCATAATGTCAATGAAGAGGACATTGTTGTTTTTTACTTACCCTTTAAATATGTCACATGCATTAAAGGTAGGTCAGTTGGTGAGTATGTATTCATATCAGGTTGGGGGATAAAATACAAAATTTTTTGATGATTGGTCAAAATGAGTTTTTTTTACTTTAGTTACCCTTTACGTATGGCAGCCACAGTAATGGATAAGTAGATCAGTAGGTGTGTGTACCCGTGTCGGGTTGAGGGGTATGTCTTTTTTGTGTTTACAACCATAAAACTATTTTTTATTGAGGATAAATCTAAATGAGTTTTTTTACTTTAGTTACCCTTTAAGTATGGCTGCCACTGTAATGGATAAGTAGATCAGTAGGTGTGTGTACCTAGGTCTGGTTGAGGGGGTATATCTTTTTTGTGTTTACAACCATAAAACTATGTTTTATTGAGGATAAATCTAAATTTGTTTTTTTGACTGTAGTTAACCTTTAAATATGGCTGCCACCATAATGGATATGTAGATCAGTAGGTGTGTGTACCTGGATCTGGTTGAGGGGGTATGTCTTTTTTGTGTTTACAACTATAAAACTATTTTTTATTGAGAATAAATCTAAATTAGTTTTTTTTTACTTTAGTTACCCTTTAAGTATGGCTGCCACAGTAATGGATAAGTAGATTAGTAGGTGTGTGTACCTGGGTCTAGTTGAGGGGGTATGTCTTTTATGTGTTTATAACCATAAAACTATCTTTTATTGAGGATAAATCTAAATTAGTTTTTTTGACTTTAGTTACCCTTTAAATATGGCTTCCATGGGAATGGAAAGTTAGGTCAGTAGTAGTCTATGGGGAAAAAAATTCGGAAATTTGCCGATAACGCCGTAACGCTTCCGCAGATTCCTTAGCTAGAAGATAGCACACCTTCTATATGCCCCTCATGTCTGTATACCGAATTTCATGTCTCTAGCTCAAAAACTGTGGGAGGAGATACGGTCAAAAAAAGCGGAAGAATAAAATGGAAGAAGAAAAAGAAGAAGAAATAGAAAGAACAGTAATTTGGCTTTTTCAAGCCAAATTAATAACAACCTTATAGTTATAATGAGATTACACAGTGTTGAAAGGAGAGAAGCTGGGTTGATTCTGAACATTACAAGCAGCATCTTGATCCAGTCTTCTTCTGAACAGGGATGGTTTGCTAGTAATAAAATAGAGTTTCAACATATAAAAAAGGAGTTTTAGGTATTATTAACATTGGTGGGATTGAGCAAGTTTAGGAAACATGCTGTATTTCCAGGTTTGGGAATATTTATTCGAATATGCACTAGTTGCCACTTCTTGCTGTTTTCCTGGATTACATCCCAAGGATACAATAAAGTGTAAGACCCTACTAGAAATTTACATAGAATAATTTACACTCTCTCTGTTCTATAACAACCCTGCAGCACTTCCTATACTCACTAACTATACATCATATTAAATATGTATTAACACCCATTTATAGTAGTACAGTATATCAATAATCCCCTACAGAATTAAACAAACACACATATCCAAATGTATAATACTTATGAACATATAACACATTTTATTCAGACATATAATCTCTTCATCTGTAAATAAACACTGCAACCAAAGAGATGATACATGCACATTGCAGGGACCCATAAAGTATACATGTATGAGCAAATAACGTTTTAATATCAGTGTGTAAACATGGGACCCTGGAGCATTCTCTCAGTATTACATTTTGGCCAGATTAAAATACCTTCTATATTACAGATGGCATGCACAGTGGTGCTAACAGAGATGATCAATGCACATTCCTGGGCCCCATATATCATAATATCTATGCTAGTGCAAACAGTAAAAACATGGGGGTTTTAGTTACAATTTTATGCATAAAAATGAAAAGCCTTCCAACTACATCACGGTAACCCCAGTGTGGAAGTTCCTAACAATTTACCTTGGGTCATTTATCTGGGCTGATGCTCCCTGCAGTGGTGCTGCAAGGTGGACTGGTGCCTGGAGCAAAATATCTCCTGAACCGCACATTTACACAGGGAATGTTTAGCCATTGATATTTCTAAACTTTCAATGCAGACTAGTGGTGTAAGGATGTTGTGAATTTTTATTCTGTAGGAAGACTAAGCCTACCATATGGCGGTAGCACACCCAAGACCCTTTAATTTGAAATATTTTGCCTTTACTTAGAATTGGTAGGAAGGCATTTCCCTCCCATTAAAAGCCATTGAATAGTAAGAACTAAAAGCCTTGTAGAAATCTACAAAGTTACTAGCCAGTTCCTTTCATATAGGGGTTGCCTTGATGTGATCTGAAGATTTTTCATTTTATAATCATAAACATGTAAATAAAGTCCTGGGCTGGGACATTTGAGCCCAAAGAATCAATAGTAAGTTAATTCATTACTGCAGTAAATGTGGATAGTTCAATAAACAACAACAGTATTGTTACAAGTTTCTCTTTTATTACATCTTTGTTTCTTAATGAACAGACAAAAAAATGGAAATACAAGTAGCTTTCTCTTTAGTATTTTTCCGCTATGTCTAGTTCATTTAATTGTTCTAGATTACGAGATTCTAATAATTTTATTCCAGTCTTTGCAACGTGACTATGCATGAAACTAAATTGTCACAAATTAACTGCAATTCTGCCTTGGCTAGTGACATTTGTTTTCACATTTCTAAACTGATGTTTGTATTATCGCAGGGTTGTAGTCATCAGACGATTTGTCTGCAGTGATATTTTGTCGTCGTTTTCACCTGGAGTGAACACAGAAAACATAAATTCTACGTGTCTCACAATATCCACAGGGCAGGAAAGATGCCAGTTTAAAACTTGCTGTTTTAGAGACATCAAATGCTCTTTGCATGACATTAAAACAACTTTACTAACAGAAGTATTCACTTTAACTTTAGTGCCTGCATAAATAAAACAAAACCTTGAGGCTGCAAAGTGTCCCCAATGTTCAGCACTGTTGAATTCTCTTCCTATTACAGTAATGTGTGTTAAAGTAGCTGTCTGCCACTGTAGATGGGGCACTTTAACCAGTCCATGCCCAATCTATAGTTAAATGTATTTGTTGCTCTTATGACCCTACTAACTTTGCAATGGCCCATCACATTAATTTTAAAAGATATTTTATAATATATGACCTACAGTTGTCTCAGTGTATCTGCTGCTTCTACTATACTGGGTTTACAAATCTGCAGGGCAATGCAGTATCAGCACATGTCTCCATCTTAAACGCAGGCTAACCTGTGTGCAGCAATGAAATAGGGTTTGAGTTTAAGGTGATATTTGTGTGAAAAACATGAGTTTTACACAATGCAAGTAATGCAATAAATTAAGACAGAAATATCAACTGATAGATATCTTTAAACATGCAGAAATGGTAAGACGCTATTTGGGATGTAATAGGAGGTGCACTGACTCCACAGCAGTACAATTCCAGAATGTCCTGCTTATAATCTCACTATGTCTTCCTTCAAAAAATAATTTGGATAACAACAATGGATGAAGGAAAGTACACATTCTCAACAGGTTTAATGGGGAAAAAAAAGTTTTTTATTCAAAACCTTTTTGGTATGTCTGTAAATTGAGAAAGCTCCGAGTTTGTACAATTGGTCAATGGATCCTGTTACTTGGTCATTGACAAGCACCATATGACTGTTTAAATTCAAATATCGTGAGAAAACCAATGTAGGGGAATTGTCAGAATGACATTCAGACTAGTTTAGATTTATGACAAAATTATGATGAAAATAGTTGACATGGAATTTTCATTTCGACCATTGAAATCTGCAAATTTACCAGCAACAAAACACGGTGGGTTTGTGCATTGCTGATCCCTATATCCCTAACTCTAAGGCCTGGCACACATGGGCAGAACCCCTGTATATTATTAGTCTTTCATTTGGGAATAAGGTAGAGATGGGGACAGTATGTCAGCAAATAGGGTTTCTTTGCAAATTTTCACTGTTCACCACCATGAATAAAATTTTACAAAATTAGGAAAATTTGTATTTTGGTTCTACGGTTATTTAAAGCCACACATCCTGCTGGATTTCACAGCTTCCCATCAACTTTATTTAGCTTCCTGTCTGTGCCAACCATAACAATTTGAATTTTAAATTCAATTTTGTTTGTTTATTCTCTGATAAGCCCTAAGGTTCCAGTCGGACAACATAAAACCTCTTTGTGCAAATTAAGGGGAACGTCCCTTAAAGGGTATGTCCACCCTTAAAATTAGTTTTTAATATGATGTTCCCCCATGTCTGCCAGCCCCAACCGCATATATTTTATTTTCCAAAAGCCCCCCAAACTCTTACTTACCTCCCCTCGTTCCTCCGCCGCACTGTGGTCGCGTCTGCATCGCAGTGCTGCACTGCAGTCGCGTCTGTGATTGGCTGAGCGGCAGCCAATCACGGACGCGGCTGCCGGTAATTCAGTGCAGCGGAGGAAAGAGGAGAGGTAAGTAAGGAGTTGGGGAGCTTTTGGAAAATAAAAAATACGCGGTTGGGGCTGGCAGACATGGGGGAACAACATATTAAGGGGGTTTTAAGCTAGGGGGAGGGATAGGAACGGGAGGGAGAGGAGGGAGAGGGAGGGGGAGGGAGGGGGGGAGGGGGGAGAAGGGCTGCAGTGCGCATGACAAATATCTACGGTGGCAAGGTAGCAGGCAGAGCCCTGCTATCCTCCTGGTGGTTAGTTTTGGGACTTTGGGGGGGGGGTCTACAGGAGAACCCTATGAGCTGGCATGTGAGGTAAGGATTACACTACACTACATGGTAGGGCCATTACTGGGGGGGATTATAGTTTTGGGGGTGGACATGCCCTTTAAGCCTGTCATACATGTATTTCCGCTCGATCGATTCAATTAAAAATACGACCTGTGAATGAGCATCTGTTTGATAGTTGCCCCACAATATTGATTATTTTTTTATCTAGCTACCGTATCTAGGCACATTTACATTAGTTTTTGATTAGTAAAAGAAATTCTTTCAATCAAATTGCATCAAAATATTTTCTCTTTCTTGCCTTGGATCCAGCAAGTGATCGTTGGGAAATGTAAAATCTATCAAATTTTAATTGTTCAGGTCAGAAAATCTCAGGCTATTGTACAAATATCTGAGTTGTATTAACAGGCATGTACATTTGTTGGAAAATCATTAAAGAATTACATAACATAGAATCTCAATAGTCAGGAATTGCATTAGTAAATGATCACGTTAATACAGTCAAGAAATTGATTCATGTGTATGGCTCTGCATTTGATTTTTAAATCAATCAATTGATTTGTGTAGGTCTAGCTTTAAACAGATAATGGAGCCTGCTGAGCTTCTAATTGATAGGACATTCTAACGCTATAGAGAGCAGGGATACACAGATGGGAGTTAGTAACTAGTAAACAGAAAAATTCCCGGGGGGGGGGGGGGGTTTACAGCCCTTATGTAATAAAATCAAAATAATTAGATATATAATTGTTTTTCAGAGAGTAATAATTGTGATTGGTTGCACCAAACTTAATATTATAATAAAAGCATAAAATCCACATATATTAGCTAATAGGTTGGCCAGCCAATTTAATAACAGCATATATCTAAAAATACCATGAAATTTGTGTATTATCATCTTAATTTATACTTTTCTGGAGTGATATCATGAGGCCTTGTGGAGGGAGGTGTGGATTCCTGATCGTGGCACCACAGAGGGGAAAGACCGTGAGGTCTTCTCCAGCTTTATTTCCCTGAGATATTGGAACCCCCTGCTTGCTGCAGTCCAAATCACATGTGAGCAAATACATCTGGAGAGATAAGTACTGTATTATCTCTTTATTGTATGTGAAACATTGTTACTTATTACCCTAGCGCTCCAGACTTGATTCAAGTGTGTCTAATTCAGAGCTAAACTGCGTGGTATACTTTTCTGGATGCAAAACACTACTAAGGTATCTTCGGGATTGTAGTTGCTCCGAAAGTACATTTTAAAGACACTTTTGGGCATCAAGACTGAAATCTGCTGGTTTGGAGAACTGATTAAATATACACAGCTAAAGAGTTTTTAATCTTTTAAATATTATGGAGTCATTTTAAAAGTATAAATTAAGATGATAATACCACAATTTCATGGTATTTTTATATATGCTGTTATTAAATTGGCTGGCCAACATATTAGCTAATATATGTGGATTTTATGCTTTTTATATAATATTAAGTTTGGTGCAACCAATCACAATTATTACTCTCTGAAAAACAATTATATCTAATTATTTTGATTTTATTACATAAGGGCTGTAAACCCCCCCCCCCCCCGGGAATTTTTCTGTTTACTAGTTACTAACTCCATCTGTGTATCCCGCTCTCTATAGCGTTAGAATGTCCTATCAATTAGAAGCTCAGCAGGCTCCATTATCTGTTTAAAGCTAGACCTACACAAATCAATTGATTGATTTAAAATCAAATGCAGAGCCATACACATGAATCAATTTCTTGACTGTATTAACGTGATCATTTACTAATGCAATTCCTGACTATTGAGATTCTATGTTATGTAATTCTTTAATGATTTTCCAACAAATGTACATGCCTGTTAATCAACTCAGATATTTGTACAATAGCCTGAGATTTCTGACCTGAACAATTAAATTTGATAATTTAATTTCCCAACGATCACTTGCTGGATCCAAGGCAGAAAGAGAAAATATTTTTGATGCAATTTGATTGAAAGAATTTCTTTTACTAATCAAAAACTAATGTAAATGTGCCTAGATACTGTAGCTAGATAAAAAAATAATGCAATATTGTGGGGGCAGACTATCAAACAGATGCTCATTCACAGGTCAGTATTTTTAATTGAATCGATCGAGCGGAAATACATGTATGACAGGCTTAAAGGGCATGTCCACCCCCAAACTATAATCCCCCCACCCCAGTAATGGCCCTACCATGTAGTGTAGTGTAATCCTTACCTCACATGCCAGCTCATAGGGTTTCTCCTGTAGACCCCCCCCCCAAAGTCCAAAACAACCACCAGGAGGATAGCAGGCTCTGCCTGCTACCTTGCCACCGGTAGATATTTGTCATGCGCACTGCAGCCCTTCTCCCCCCTCCCTCCCCCCCCTCCCTCCCCCTCCCTCTCCTCCCTTCTCCCTCCCGTTCTACTATCCCTCCCCCTAGCTTAAAAACCCCCTTAATATGTTGTCCCCCATGTCTGCAGCCCCAACCCGTATTTTTTATTTTCCAAAAGCTCCCCAAACTCTTACTTACCTCTCCTCTTTCCTCCGCTGCACTGAATTACCGGCAGCCGCGTCCGTGATTGGCTGCCGCTCAGCCAATCACAGACGCGACTGCAGTGCAGCACTGCGATGCAGACGCGACCACAGTGCGGCGGAGGAACGAGGGGAGGTAAGTAAGAGTTTGGGGGCTTTTGGAAATAAAATATATGCGGTTGGGGCTGGCAGACATGGGGGAACATCATATTAAAACTAATTTAAGGGTGGACATACCCTTTAAGGGACGTTCCCCTTAATTTGCACAAAGAGGTTTTATGTGTCCGACTGGAACCTTAGGGTTATCAGAGAATAAACAACAAAATTGAATTTAAAATTCAAATTGTTATGGTTGGCACAGACAGGAAGCTAAATAAAGTTATGGGAAGCTGTGAAATCCAGCAGGATGTGTGCTTTAAATAACCGTAGAACCAAAATACAAATTTTCCTAATTTTGTAAAATTTTTCATGGTGGTGAACAGTGAAAATTTGCAAAGAACCCTATTTGCTGACATACTGTCCCATCTCTACCTTATTCCCAAATGAAGACTAATAATATACAGGGGTTCTGCCCATGTGTGCCAGGCCTTAGAGTTAGGGATATAGGGATCAGCAATGCACAAACCCACCGTGTTTTGTTGCTGGTAAATTTGCAGATTTCAATGGTCGAAATGAAAATTCCATGTCAACTATTTTCATCATAATTTTGTCATAAATCTAAAACTAGTCTGAATGTCATTCTGACAATTCCCCTACATTGGTTTTCTCACGATATTTGAATTTAAACAGTCATATGGTGCTTGTCAATGACCAAGTAACAGGATCCATTGACCAATTGTACAAACTCGGAGCTTTCTCAATTTACAGACATACCAAAAAGGTTTTGAATAAAAAACTTTTTTTTCCCCATTAAACCTGTGAGAATGTGTACTTTCCTTCATCCATTGTTGTTATCCAAATTATTTTTGAAGGAAGACATAGTGAGATTATAAGCAGGACATTCTGGAATTGTACTGCTGTGGAGTCAGTGCACCTCCTATTACATCCCAAATAGCGTCTTACCATTTCTGCATGTTTAAAGATATCTATCAGTTGATATTTCTGTCTTAATTTTGCATTACTTGCATTGTGTAAACTCATGTTTTTCACACAAATATCACCTTAAACTCAAACCCTATTTCATTGCTGCCACAGGTTAGCCTGCGTTTAAGATGGAGACATGTGCTGATACTGCATTGCCCTGCAGATTTGTAACCCAGTATAGTAGAAGCAGCAGATACACTGAGACAACTGTAGGTCATATATTATAAATATCTTTTAAAATTAATGTGATGGGCCATTGCAAAGTTGTAGGTCATAAGAGCAACAAACATTTAACTATAGATTGGGCATGGACTGGTTAAAGTGCCCCATCTACAGTGGCAGACAGCTACTTTAACACACTTACTTGTAATAGGAAGAGAATTCAACAGTGCTGAACATTGGGGACACTTGCAGCCTCAAGGTTTTGTTTTATTTATGCAGGCACTAAAGTTAAAGTGAATACTTCTGTTAGTAAAGTTGTTTTAATGTCATGCAAAGAGCATTTGATGTCTCTAAACAGCAAGTTTTAAACTGGCATCTTTCCTGCCCTGGGATATTGTGAGACACGTAGAATTTATGTTTTCTGTGTTCACTCCAGGTGAAAACGACGACAAAATATCACTGCAGACAAATCGCTGATGACTACAACCCTGCGATAATACAAACATCAGTTTAAATGTGAAAACAAATGTCACTCAGCCAGGCAGAATTGCAGTTAATTTGTGACAATTTAGTTTCATGCATAGTCACGTTGCAAAGACTGGAATAAATATTAGAATCTCGTAATCTAGAACAATTAAATGAACTAGACCATAGCGGAAAATACTAAAGAAAAGCTACTTGTATTTCCATTTTTTGTCTGTTCATTAAGAAACAAGATGTAATAAAAGAGAAACTTGTAACAATACTGTTTTGTTTATTGAACTATCCACATTTACTATGCAGTAATGAATTAACTTACTATTGATTCTTTGGGCTCAAATGTCCCAGCCCAGGACTTTATTTACATTTTTATGATTATAAAATGAAAAATCTTCAGATCACATCAAGGCAACCCCTATATGAAGAGAACTGGCTAGTAACTTTGTAGATTTCTACAAGGCTTTTAGTTCTTACTATTCAATGGCTTTTAATGGGAGGGAAATGCCTTCCTACCAATTCTAAGTAAAGGCAAAATATTTCAAATTAAAGGGTCTTGGGTGTGCTACCGCCATATGGTAGGGCTTAGTCTTCCTACAGAATAAAAATTCACAACATCCTTACCCACTAGTCTGCATTGAAAGTTTAGAAATATCAATGGCTAAACATTCCCTGTGTAAATGTGCGGTTCAGGAGATATTTTGCTCCAGGCACCAGTCCACCTTGCAGCACCACTGCAGGGAGCATCAGCCCAGATAAATGACCCAAGGTAAATTGTTAGGAACTTCCACACTGGGGTTACCGTGATGTAGTTGAAGGCTTTTCATTTTATGCATAAAATTGTAACTAAAACCCCATGTTTTACTGTTTGCACTAGCATAGATATTATGATTATGGGGCCCAGGAATGTGCATTGATCATCTCTGTTAGCACCACTGTGCTGCATCTGTAATATAGAAGGTATTTTAATCTGGCCAAAATGTAATACTGAGAGAATGCTCCAGGGTCCCATTTTACACACTGATATTAAAACGTTATTTGCTCATACATGTATACTTTGGTCCCTGCAATGTGCATGTATCATCTCTTTCTTGGTTCAGTGTTTTATTTACAGATGAAGAGATTATATGTCTGAATAAAATGTGTTATATGTTCATAAGTATTATACATTTGGATATGTGTGTTTGTTTAATTCTGTAGGGGATTATTGATATACTGTACTACTATAATGGGTGTTAATACATATTTAATATGAGTATAGTTAGTGAGTATAGGAAGTGCTGCAGGGTTGTTATAGAACAGAGAGAGTGTAAATTATTCTATGTAAATTTCTAGTAGGGTCTTACACTTTTTGTATCCTTGGGATGTAATCCAGGAAAACAGCAAGAAGTGGCAACTAGTGCATATTCGAATAAATATTCCCAAACCTGAAATACAGCATGTTTCCTAAACTTGCTCATCCCACCAATGTTAATAATACCTAAACTCCTTTTTTATATGTTGAACTCTATTTTATTACTAGCAAACCATCCTGTTCAGAAGAAGACTGGATCAAGATGCTGCTTGTAATGTTCAGAATCAACCCAGCTTCTCTCTTTCAACACTGTGTAATCTCATTATAACTATAAGGTTGTTATTAATTTGGCTTGAAAAAGCCAAATTACTGTTCTTTCTATTTCTTCTTCTTTTTCTTCTTCCATTTTTTCTTCCGCTTTTTTTGACCGTATCTCCTCCCACAGTTTTTGAGCTAGAACATGAAATTCGGTATACAGACATGAGGGGCATATAGAAGGTGTGCTATCTTCTAGCTAAGGAATCTGCGGAAAGCGTTACGGCTTATCGGCAAATTTCCGAATTTTTTTCCCCATAGACTACTACTGACCTAACTTCCATTCCCATGGAAGCCATATTAAAGGGTAACTAAAGTCAAAAAAACTAATTTAGTTTATCCTCAATAAATAGTTTTTATGGTTATAAACACATAAAAGACATACCCCTCAACTAGACCCAGGTACACCACACCTACTAATCTACTTATCCATTACTGTGGCAGCCATACTTAAAGGGTAACTAAAGTAAAAAAAAAACTAATTTAGATTTATTCTCAATAAAAAATAGTTTTATAGTTGTAACACAAAAAAGACATACCCCCTCAACCAGATCCAGGTCACACCTACTGATCTACATATCCATTATGGTGGCAGCCATATTTAAGGTTAACTACAGTCAAAAAACAAATTAGATTATCCTCAATAAAACTAGTTTTATGGTTGTAAACACAAAAAGATATACCCCCTCAACCAGACCTAGGTACACACACCTACTGATCTACTTATCCATTACAGTGGCAGCCATACTTAAAGGGTAACTAAAGTAAAAAACTCATTTAGATTTATCCTCAATAAAAAATAGTTTTATGGTTGTAAACACAAAAAAGACATCCCTCAACCCGACACGGGTACACACACCTACTGATCTACTTATCCATTACTGTGGCTGCCATACGTAAAGGGTAACTAAAGTAAAAAAAACTCATTTTGACCAATCATCAAAAAATTTTGTATTTATCCCCAACCTGATATGAATACATACTCACCAACGACCTACCTTTAATGCATGGACATATTTAAGGGTAAGTAAAAACAAACAATGTCCTCTTCATTGACATTATGCAATAACTTCAGCTTACCTGCCCGAGTTCCGCTATGTGAAAATCCCTATGCAAGATTTAGTACATCGCAGGATCTCTAACAGGTAACTGTGCTGGGTTATGCCTCCTATTCAAAGGTGTAAAGTTTTGTGCTACATACTGTAGTAGCTAAGGAGGTTTTGCATCACACATGTGCCTCGCTATTTACGAACATTTTCGGAAATGGAGCAGGCAAACACAAACTCGTATAAAACCCACGCTAACACAATAATACATTGGATAGCGTGGACTTGGCATTTTGCGCCCAATATTGCATCGCCCCCCATATATTTTAATACACAGCAAACAAGAACTTTTTTTTTTTTTTTGCAAGTAAATATTTCTGTAAGGTATGTCACAAAACCTGCGTGAGATCTCATTGCAATATTGTACCCAATCACACTATGTTTTGATTAAGCCATCAGTATTTAAATGTGGTAGCTACCTAACTCCAAATCGGAATTACACCCAGAGGTCTGAAATGCTGCCCTACCTTTACATTAACTCTTTATGGTTTACCTTTATTTCTCTTCTATATACAGTATGCTAATGTTGATATGGCCAAGCAAAAAAGACAGCCATAGCTCTTTCAAGGCACTGCTAAGGCCTCATTTGGAATATGCGGTGCAGTTTCGGAATCCCATATACAAGGGCATCTTGGAAATTGAAGCAGTTCAGAAGGGCAGCTAAATTAATAAGGGGAATGGAGGGGCTTGAATATGCAGGCAGATTAGACAAGTTAGGGCTGTTTACATTGGAGAATGACGTTTGCGTGGGGATATGATCACCTTATATAAATATATAATGGGAAATACAATAAACTCTCTGGTGCATTGTTTATTAATCAGTCATATCAAAGGACAAGTGAACATTCTTTAAGATTTGAAAAAAAGATGTTTCATGTTCAGTTAGGAAAGGTTGAAACTGTTGAGAACGGTGAAACTGTGAACTGTCTTCCAGCAGATGTGGTAATGGCAAGTTCATTGAATAGCTTTAAAAGTGGCTGGATAGTTTCTTAAACTAAAAAATATTGAAAAATTACTGGTTTAATACATATACTGTAGTTCTATTGAGCCAGGGATACTTTCCGATTGCCGTTTGGATTCAGGAAGGGATTTTACCCACTTTTTAGCAGTTTTTTTTAAACCTTCCTCTGGATCAACTGTTTGGGTAGGTTAAAAAGTAGTGTAAAATGACGTATGACAAATGTCTTTATTCAACCTCAATTACTATGTTACTATCATCAATAAAGAACCTGGGAAAAGGGAAAAAAGCAGAACAAGATCATGTACATTTTAATTAACTGAGAGCATTTTAAAACTTATAGTGGTTATTTCCCCTATAAATGCAGAATAGCATGAGCTACATGTATTATTAATGTTGTCTGTTAAAGGAAGCAGAAACAGGAGTTAATATTATGCAAATGATTTCTCCAATCAGTCACCATTTGCATAATGAGCATCCACATTACTGGTTTTCTAGACTGCATGGCTCTGGGGACATGAATAATTATGTCCAACATGCCACTGAAGTAACAAAACAAATGGCAAATTTGTTGGTTTGGCTCTCACACAACCACAATACTGCTTGTTTAACTAACCCTGAACTATACTGGACAGGGTAGATTTTCTTAATGTCTAAAAAAAGAAAACTAGCCACCAGGTAAAATAAATACCAATTTAAATTAAACAAAAGCACCGGTTGAGGAACATAAGCCCTTGGAAGATGTGCTTCTTGTAAAGCATATATCCCATTGTTCAGGCCCTGGTCTGAGGGAAGGCAAAGGGTCAGAGAATGCTGAGGCACATGGAATACAAGCATGCCCAGGCATGAGGACCTTATTGTTTAGTTCTCAGCCTGTATACTTTAAGGGTGGGAGAGGCAGTATAATTGCCCTTTAAATTAAAAATACATCTCAGTGCCTACTGCACTTAAGATGGAAAAGAAGCAAAATACCATAACCTTCATTTAAAATAATAATAATTTGGAATTCTCCTTTAATATTGTTACCGGTAAATATATTTATAAACGTTTATAAACTCCGTTCGTATCTACATCTAAAATTCTGTAATGTGCCTGGGTGCAGTATATATAGATAGCAAAATATATAGCATTTGCTCTTTTTTCTTTCTATAAGAGCCTTTTTTAGTTCTTCCATGTGGAGCTTCCTCCCACACAGCCACCGATGCGAATCTTCTTTCCCGTATTTAACACCATCATTTTTCTTAGTATTCTACAACACATCATTCCTGAAACTTTAATGATACTGTACTTCTTGTCATAAATTTTCAAATGCTCCATGTTTGCTATGGCTGATTTAGTTTATAACTAACACCAAGGAGCAGAGACCTCTTATACTGAATTATATATTTATTGACCATACATTTTTTCCTGTTATATTCTTTTTTTTTTTGTTTTTACTTGTAAAGCTAGGCCTAAATTGTAAACTGTGCACATTTGTAAAGTGCATATACAACATTTCAGGAATCATTCTACCTGTGGTATTGAATCGGAAAGAAAATCTTCAAATGATGCAGTTGTATTTGTTAACTGCTAATGTTTGTAAAATAAGAGAGAGCTGTTTTTTAGAAAAATCTTTAAAAATGGACTCCTTTAAAAAATCCTTAAAGGGGAAGTGCAAATACATATGCTTTTCAGAAAAAAGAGCAGTATTTTCTCACCCCAATGACCTTAACCTGCCAGTTCAGCAATTTGTCTGTGTATAATAAATGCAACCGAAATACTGATTTCCTGCATCACAACGCCAATCAGTAGAAATTACTGTTAGGAACATTCTAAGCATGGGTGCATCCTGGGAAGAGAAGGACCGATAGAACTTGAAATGTCAGCTCACTAATGTCAACAGCAGGGAACAGCAAAGGGTATGAAAGCTACTGATTTTTCAAAATGGAGAGAATATGTAAAATAACTAAGAAGGCATTACACAAACTTACAATTAAACAAATATTGACTCATTTCCGCTGAACTGTCCCTTTAACCCTTTCACTGCCAGGAGATTTTCATTTTTTTTTGCGTTTAACGCCAGAAGAATTTCAGGATTTTGCCCTCAATCGCTTTAGACTAATTTTACAGTAGGAAACCTTGCAGTAAATCAGGAATATTATACATTGTTTTTTTCAGCACAAAGTCTACTTTAACATGGGTAACAGAATTTTGTAACTTTTCTGGAAATTTACTGGAATTTGGGTAAAATATGTAAAAAAAATGAAAAATTTGCAAATTTTCATGGATTTTTCCCATTTTACTGATAGTTATCTTAAGGTTACGCACAAAATTCTTACTGTTTCTAAAATTCAGATACTCCCGAGTACAACGATACCAGATAATTGTAGGTACCCCACTTTTCCTGTACAGGAGACCCCCTCAAACTAAAACTGCACCTTCAAGAATATTACACCAAATTAAAATGTATAACCACTACTGACAGTTAACATAGAATATCTTCCAAATTAACTAAATATCCCCACAAGTGAGATATTTTTTAGAAACTACACACCCGCAGGATTTATGAGTGAGGTTAGTTTTGATCAAAATGCAGATACCCGGACGCAGCTCTTCGTCCGATTTAAGTTATTTTCTCACATTTTCCTTTTTTTCCTCAACTGTAAAATCAGAGACAAAATCAAATGCGAATTTCAGCTAAAAACTGTGGAGGAAAGTTCAAACGCATCTCAAATATGAAAGCCTAACCCCTCCCGAATAAAACGGTATGCCACATTCATGGGTGTACCCAGAGACATGGCTACCACTAACCCAAGCGTGACCAGTGCAAAGTCAGTTAGCAGCAAAAAAAATTAGCCAGTTTGTATTTGAACAGTCTGCAGTTTTTCCACAAAACCCCCCCCCAACTCAGAAATACCCCCACAAACTATAATTCCTGAAATCTAACACCTTCAGCTATGTAACGCTGTAGTTTCGTTCATTCATACCATCAATGGTGTGGGCGCAGTTCTTCGTAGAAGTTTGCACTTTTACCAGATTTTCAAAAAATGAACATCAAACAACATTCAAAAGGTAGAAATCATGCCAAAACCCTATGGAATGTAAAAAAAAGTTACCAATATCAATCTCCAAATGTCCTGAATCAAACGGTATGCCATATGTGTGGTTACACACCCGGACTGGAAGCGAAAAGCCACAAAGTGAGACAATGCACGATGGCTCAGAAACGGCAAAAATATTTAGCCCAACTCCGAATTTGGACAGTCTGCAGTTTTTCCACAAAACACCCCCGTAACTTAGAAATAACCCCCCACAAACTATATATTCCTGAAATCTACACACCTTCAACTATGTAACACTGTAGTTTGTTCATTCATACCATCAATGGCGTGGGCGCAATTCTTCGTAACGTTCGCATTTGTCTGAAAAATGAACAAAAAACAACTTCAAAAGGTAGGAATCATGCCAAAACCCCATGGAATGTAAAAAAAAGTTACTAATATCAATCTCCCAAATGTCCTGAATCAAACGGTATGCCTATGTGTGTTACACACGCGGACGTGGAAGCGAAAAGCCACAAAGTGAGCAATGCAGATGGCTCAAACAGCGAAAATATTTAGCCAATTCCGAATTTGGAACAGTCTGCAGTTTTTTCCACAAAACACCCCCGTAACTTAGAATAAACCCCCACAAACTATATATTCCTGAAATCTACACACCCTCAGCTATGTAACACTGTAGTTTGTTCATTCATACCATCAATGGCGTGGGCGCAATTCTTCGTAGAAGTTCGCATTTGTCTGAAAAATGAACAAAAACAAACTTCAAAAGGTAGGAATCATGCCAAAACCCTCATGGAATCTAAAAAAAAGTTACTAAATCAATCTCCCAATGTCCTGAATCAAACGGTATGCCATATGTGTGGTTACAACAGCGGACGTGGAAGCGAAAAGCCACAAAGTGAGACAATACACGATGGCTCAGAAACAGCGAAAATATTTAGCCAATTCCGAATTCGGACAGTCTGCAGTTTTTTCCACAAAACACCCCCGTAACTTAGAATAAACCACCCCCCCAACTATTATTCCTGAAATTTACACACCTTCAGCTATGTACACCTGTAGCTTGTTCATTCATACCATCAATGGTGTGGGCGCAGTTTTCTTCGTACAAGTTCGCATTTATCTGAAAAAATGAACAAAAAACAACTTAAAAAAGGTAGAAATCATGCCAAAACCTCATGGAATGTAAAAAAAGTTACTAATATCAATCTCCCAAATGTCCTGAATCAAACGGTATGCCATATGTGTGGATGTAACAGAGACGTGGCCACCAACTAGCTCAAATCGGACGCATGCACAAGTGTAATTACAAGAAAAATCAAAGTGCTCTGTAATTTCAAACCCCCAAACTTGGAAATGCCCCCCACAAATAAAACCCCCCACTAAATATCAATCTCCCCATGTTCTGAATCAAACGTTATGCCATATGCGTGGATGCACACAGAGACGTGGCCACCAACTAGCTCAAATGGGACGCATGCACAAATGCAATTACAAAAAAGAATGAAAGTGCTCTGTAATTTGAACAGCCTACACTTTTTCCAAGGAAACAGTCCCAAAACATGGAAATTCTCCCCACAAACTATATATTTTTGGAATCTACACACCTTCAGCTATGTTGACATGCATGCTTTCATACATACATGAAGAATTCCAGACCCGTGATCCAAAGAAGTCAGTGTTTTTACGAGGTTTTGTGAAAAAATAAAATAAGATGATTCAAGGGTGAAATCCTACCTAAACCCTTTTTGACAAGCAAAAAAACCCACTAAATGTCAATCTCCCACATATCCTGCATCAAACGGTATAACATATGTGTGGGTGCACCAGAGACGTGGCCACCAATAGCTCAAATGGACGCATGCACAAGTCCAATTATAAGAAAAAATCAAAGTGTTCTGTAATTTGAACAGCCTAATCAACTTGGAAATACCCCCCACAACACTATATATTTTTGGAAGCTACAACACCTTCAGCTACGTGATGGTATCATGCTTTCGTATATACATGAGAATTCCAGGCACTGTTATCCATAGAACTCCGTGCTTTTAGGAGATTTGTGAAAAAATAAAATAAGGACTCAATGGTTGAAATCCCTACCTAAACCCACTCGGCAAGTAAAAAAAACCCCACTAAACGGCAATCTCCCACATGTCCTGAATCAAACGTATGCCATAGGGTGGGTGCAAACAGAGACGGGGCCACACACTAGCTCAAATTGGACGCATGCACAAGTCCAATTACAAGAAAAAAATCAAAGTGTTCTCTAATTTGAACTGCTATCAACTTGGAATTACCCCCCCAAACTATATATTTTTGGAAGCTACACACACCTTTAGCTACGTGATGGTATCATACTTTCGTATATCATGAAGAATTCCAGGCGCTGTTATCCATAGAACTCCGTGCTTTTAGGAGATTTTGTGAAAAAATAAAATAAAGGACTCAATGGTGAAATCCTCCTAACCAAACCCACTCGGCAAGTAAAAAACCCATAAACGGCAATCTCCCCACATGTCCTGAATCAAACGGTTATGCCATAAGGTGGGTGCAAACAGAACGGGGTCCACCAACTAGCTCAAATGGGATCCATGCGCAATTGCAATTATAAGAAAAAATAAAAAACGCCACAACCCACCCCCCACCCCTATCCCACTCCCCTTTAGTGGAAAACCAGTTAGTACGGAGAGTCACACAAGTTTTTGCACACTTACTGATCCAAAAAATCAATACGGTCTTTTTTTGGTACCTCTGCAAAATTTCCTACTAAATAGAGCTTAGTTTCCCTTGAAATCCACAAATAATGATCCGCGTTTTTACTTTACCGATATCACCCGGGGACATTGGGAAGCTTGGAGAAGACAAAGTTTTTGCTAATTTATAGTTTTAGGTTAAAAAAAAAAAAAGGTGTGTTTTATCCCTTTAGATTTTTTTGTGTGCATTTCCCCTTTTTTGGGGGGATCATTCCAAAGATGATCATCAATCATCTTAGGGAATGATACCGAACTTGGAATACGGCAAAATGCCCGTTTTCAATTCGAAATCACGATCGGAAAAATCACTTCCCGGAAATCATTTTCCAGGAAGTGATTTTTCATTCATTGGCAAAGATCAATAATTTGGTGATCAGAAGTGATCACAAATTTTGATCTCTGTCCCCATTTTTTTTCTAAGTCTTCGCTAAGTAGCAAAGACTTAGAAAAAATCCATTTGTAATGGAACTTTGAGTTCCATTCACAAAATGTATAGTAAAGCTGGCAGCTTGACAGCTTTTGCTATACTAGGTACTGCTGCATGACTAAATGTAGATCTAGCTGCAGTACCTCCACTAGACCACCAGGGGCAGCATCTTACCTCCTAAGGGAAGACCCGGTGAAGCAGGAAGCTGAGTGATGTCACCGGGGTCTCCCTTTCCGCTTGAAGATCTCTCCTCACCACCTCCTCTTCGTGGGACCGGCTGATGCATCTCAAGGTACTGATATCTCCCGATCCCCCCCTCGGATTTGGATGAAACCGAGGGGGGATCGGGGGCTAGGGGGGCATTGAATGCTGCCCCCGATCGCTCCTAGCAGGGGAAAAAAAATTTTTGCAGGGGGGAAGCCACAGATCGTATATTCACGATCTGTGGCAGTTTGAGTATTCACTGCACAGATCGTGAATATACGATCTGTGCAGGGGAAAGGTTAAAGGGGAACTGTGGTCCCAAAATGACTTTAGGGTAAATTGAGTAAATTGATAGGATTGACTCCCCTGAGAATTTTTGCAATTTTTTCCATTGTTTATTTTGCATAGTTTTGAAGATTTTACATTTTTGGTGTGTATATGGCAGCAGCATCACCTGGTCCCCTGCACTTCCTGCTTCCTGCTCTGAAACGTCAGTCAATCTTTTCTGTGTCTCCTCCTTCCCTTTGCAGCCCCCCTGGTCCCTCCCACTCATCATGGACCCCCTAGTACCTCCAGTTGCAGGCCCCCCATGACCCATTATCTTACAGCCCCATGTTCCCACCCCTCATGGGTGCCTAAGCCCCACCCACCCACGCGTGCCATGGGTTACTCAGAACCCCCCCTCTACTTCTCTGTCAGGACTTCAAACAGCAGAGAGGAGTGACTTCCGTCTCCCTAACACACCTGGCGGCACTGTGCAGGAGAAGCCTCAGGAATGTCACAGTCAGCCTCCCACCCATTAACTTTCTGGTCAGTCTTCTGTGTATCTTGGGCTGTGGGGCACGTAGAGAGGTGGTTGATGGCTCGTTTTAAGGTAGGAAACTGGCCTTTCATTTAAACTTAACTTTTTGGATCACAGTTCCCCTTTAAGTCGCTAAGAAGAGGTTTAAAATCATAGTCAGAGGGGTTTTTTTTTGGTGTGGTGTGGGGTGTAGGGGGATCACAGGTATAATAATCATTTTCACATTCTTCACTGAATTTCCCTACCAACAGCTGACTGAGTTAGGGCAAGTGTTAATAGTTTGGGTCCAGATGTGAAATTGTCCACAGTAATAATGCCCACACAATGAAACAAATACTGTAGGCACTTTTCATCTTTATGTCTGTTTTCCTGGGACCAGTAATAGAAGAACTGTTTTTAGACATACTATGCTATTGACTGTTTCTTTCCCTCCTTTTATATATGTACCAGCAAACCCACGATTCTATAGAGAATGCCCCCCCCATCCCTTGTGGGGCTTCCTGGACCCCACTGTGGGCGTTCTAGAAGACGTCACATGGCCAGCACAGCAGGTGGGTCCAGCATCCGTGCATATGGGACAACCTTCTTTAGTATATAGGATAGGTACTGTAGGACTGTAATATACACAAAGATGTGTAGCTTCAGATATCGCCAATTTTAGAAAAAGCTAGGAAAGGTCTAGCAGTCTGGAGCAAGAACACAACTGATTGCTGAATTAATGTAATCCATTGCTTTATGGTGCTGAAGTTATTTGTAAAGAGAAAAAAAGGGAAATTGATACTGCCAGTGGCACAAAAATAATGAAGTTAATTAAATCCACGTTGTTCACTCTATTTTTCTATCAAAGGTTTTCAAGGAGAAAATTCTTCCGTGACTAATTGTGGCTTTCTCTATTGTGATTGGAGAGTTCATCTTTCTTGTATAATGACTTTCTTTTTCTTTCAGGACCTTTAATTTGTTTACGGACATACAATTTTACCCTTGCTATACTTTACTGACTTTATCAGTCATGAAAAGAATCAGGAAATCATGCTGTTTACATTTACACAGCTATTTATTCAATTTTCATTCAACAACCATGTCCTCTCTATTATCTTCAAGTCCCTGCAAGTTATTAAATAATAAGAATTGGTTTCCTATAGCTTTCTTTCACATGCATGGCTGACTACCAACCACTCCTATGCTAAATGAAAAACAGCAGTCCCTAGCACGAGATTCTACATACAGCCAAAATTATATTGTAAATAAAGGTTTTATGTCTTTGTCTTATTGTTATTAATAGTAAGTCAAAGTCAGCTGGACTTTTTAAATAATGTTTCACCGCTACCTCCAAGTGGCTTCTTGGTTCAACTGGATCAAAATATCATATTTAGAGAGTGGACCACCATTTGTGTTTGGCACTCATACCCCAAAAGAAAACCAGAAAACACTTGTTAAGAAATATGAATAATTAATCATTATAGAGAGGTTTGGGTCTTAATTCTCTAGCCTTTGCCAAATGTGAAGTATTGTAAAGTTGACCTGCCACTTAGAAAGCTTAAGTAACAATGACATTTTGCACTGTTAAACTCAGAGAAGGCTTTCTGACAAAAAATATCCTTTGTTAACCAGCTAACTAGTATGGAAAACCCAACAAACACAAATGTATTTTTACATGAATTAGTGATGAAAGTATCAATGCCCTTACTCATTACAGAATTAGGAAATTGTTCACCATTCCACTATATTGATTATATTGAAATTTGGTTACACTGTAAAAGTGCATGGATTCCGGATAATTATATATTATATTTAGCTTAAAGGACAACTCCACCCTCCAAGAACATCTTTTAGAAAGAATGGCCTCTTTAATATATGTTGATATATCATAGTTTGTCCTATGAATTTCATTACTGTATGCCTGCTATGCTTCTGGATGCCTCATGGAAACTGAGGCTGGGCATGCTTAGAAGGGGCAGACAGGGGATTACATTTATTCATTGGCTGTGATGTCAACTGTCAAATCCATAACTGACAGTTGCTAACTGGAAGAACCAGGAAGCAGAAACAGGGGAAAACAGGACATTGTGCAGGATTTCAGGTTAGACTATATATTTCAGGTTTCATATAACTATTACTGTTAGGGTTTTGGTGGTGATTACCCGTATGTAGTTTTCATTTTTGGGCTTGACTTGCCCTTTAAGTTATAAGGTGTGATAAAGGGCAGTTGGCATTGCAAAGTATACCACAGTATGAAATAATAACTAAGGAAGCCACACATCAACAATATTGATCAAATCCCATTGGATTTAAAAGGATTTCTGAATATTTAGCATGTGTGGATAAGTCATGATGCTGTGTGCATAAGTCAGGTTCAACAGAAATTGTTTAGCAGATTGTTCCATATAAAGAATATACGTCATTAGAGATGGCCAAAACTGTTTGTTCTTTTTTTCGAATTTGCCGATCTCGGGAAAATCCAAAGCTCCAAAATAGACTTTTTTGAGGGTAACCTTTGAAAATAACCTCCAACATTCGATAGCCCTCGAAAAACAATCGCATCTACTTTCAAGTTTCTGATTATATTTTTGAGGGTTATCGAACATTCAAGTTTATTTTCAAGGGCTACCCTAAATAATTTCTTACATTCTGTAACCCTCGAAAAGTGTTCCGAGTCCCAAATCAAAACGTTTCTGCCCATTTTCAGATTTCAGAACAGAGGGTTTCCGTATTTATCTGTATTTGCACAATCGGACATTGAAGACCAGATTCCAATGGAATGCGACCGAAGTTGTCTGTGTTTTGGCTCCTTAACTCAGACAGGATTGCCTTAAGCCACAAATAGCTTTATATTGGTACAATTCAATTTGAAGTTTTGTGAACAGAAGAGCTTGCAAAAAACAATCCAACCAGTCTTAAGATTTCAATGTCATGTGTGTGCAGTTACTCTTTGAACAGTGGCGTAACTACGCCCCCCCGCCACCCCTGCGACCACCACAGCCCAATATCTGTGCAGCCTTTATAAACACGACGATTGCGCGTATGAAGAAACATACATGCGATCAGCTGTTTAAAAGACCGGAACTAACCGGAAGTTCAGGTCTGGTTTTAAACAGTTGAACATGCATATGTTTTCTTCAAACGCCTGATCGGCTGTTTAAAAAAGGCTGCACACTGCACAGAGGGGCTGAGACCTGTATGGAGGGAGGAGGGAGTCAGGGGCCCGGCCCCCAAGCTCGCAGGGGGGCCCGGGCCCCTTCAAAGCTGTTTAAGTTATTTATACAATTACAAATACATCCCCCCCATTAAACTCAAGTCATTCTGGGTAATCAATATGAGGCATATGCATTCCATTTCATGAAAGCAAAACAATTACTGTAAATTAATTTGCTGTATTTTATCCCTACTATTCATTTACTTTACTTTTAACAACAGAATGCTCAGACCTGTTTGTGTACCATAAGGTGGGATGATGCCATATATATTAAAACCATACATTATTAAAGGTGTTTTCTAAAAGTCCAATGGAATATACTTATTATTAACTTTAAATTGAAAAGAAAAATAATTAACTAGTGTGGGCCTATAAATAAAGACCTTCATGCTATGATTACAAAACCATAATAAATGAAGTCTTCAACGAATACTGAATATAGCAATTAACACCATCAAAAGAAAGATCAAAGCATATTAATGCAAATTATCTGCAGCTACTGTGTATCTGTCAAAATGGAATGACAAAAGAAATCCTCACTTCAAAGGACCGCAGAGTATTTTTAATTAGTAAATATTTTAAATATAGCCATAGAGGTACCTACTGTACAAACTCTCAAAAAAGAAACTTTGATTCAAAACAACCAAAAGTCTGGCTTACAATTTTTTGTGTTTTTTTTTACTGTGTCATAGCTTAAGGATACATATGAAAGATACAGTATATGGTAGTGGCTGAGAGGATGGATGTCCCTGAAGATGGGGTGTCAGCAGGGACGGAAACTTTTGCAAGCATTTAAGATTGGTAAAATGTTTATAAGTTGCATACTAAGTAGCTAAGATACACGGGGAAAACAGCTGATTGCTGCGAGAGATCAAGCTACGGGCTACCAGCTTTGCAGAGGGAGTAGTAGCTTAACATCCTTCCAGTGCATCAGATATATACCATAAATACAGGGATTAGGTCCAGTTCACCGATGTATATGTATCTGGATGTTGCAGGGTCGTGTCCTCATGATGGATACTCCCGTTCACAGTCAGCCACCACAGGTATAACATGGCACTCTTCACTGAGGATTCCTACCGGCTTACCCAAGTGATGTCATATGTCTCTACTCCACGCTTCCACACTTCCTGCTCGCTGCATCCCTTTCAACTAGGCTTATTATTATTAAACACAATTAAATACCCAACTGTGTTTAATAATAATAATAATAAGAAGTCATCAAGAAAATATAAGACAACAGAGCAAAGGAGAAAAAAAACACAAGACAATAGATGTAACTAGAATCCCCTGACCATTAGCCCTAAGTTGCTTACACCAACATTTGCAAACATATTTACTTGTTATGCTTGTGTAAGTAATAGCTCTTTTTTCTAAAAGGCATTCAATAAAATGGGTATTGTAACATTTAAAACATTTTGATAACTAAGATGAGTGATTTCTGTTACACAATTTGGTTAAAAGTGACTATCTTTGACATATTGCTTACATGCTCTCATATTTTCTGTTATTTTAATCTATTTTTAGGAGCCAATGAGTGAGCGTATAAGTTTAAAAAAAGCATGTTGCCCTTAACCCCACCCATCAACACAGGCCACACACACCCAAACCATGTCTATTTTTTCTTAAATTGGGAAAAAAATGGTAATTTTAATGTGCTACTCTGGAAAGTGGAAAGACTGACAGCTGCCTCGTCACATGCCAACTATCTAATGGTAAATCAGTCTCATCTCCCAGCATTCCTTGATTGACATAGAAATAAGCTCATTCCTTGTACTTCCAAATTATAAAAGTAGGAAAAAGGACTCTCTGGCCAGAGCATGCCTAGTTTCAGATTTCCCTGATTCACAGAATACTGTAAGATATAGTTTAGCCATCATACAGGTATTTGTTTACTTTCAAGTGCTTCCAACGCTTTCTACCTTCAAATTACAGAGGTAGGGAATGTTTCTAAACAAAAACATTCCATGTATGTAAATTAATTTACCGTAGAAATATGGAAGCAAATGTATTCGGTTAGATCAACTGGACTTAAAGTTTAGTTCTTAAAGACGTTTCGCTAGTCATCCGACTGGCTTTCTCAATTCAGAGTCAGCTTTTTTTCTCTCTCTTTGAGGAAATTGTTTATTTGGGGGAAAAGGTTTCCTTTAAATTTTCAGAAATACTGTAGTCGTAGTTTAGTTGTAGTTCCAAAGGTTTTAAAATGGGTCTAGATATTGACTTTGTAATCTGTCTGAAACGGATTGTCATGCTTTTGTACTGTATATGTTAAAAGAAGAATAGTAAAATGACCAGACAATTGTAAAATGGAACCTCTTATATGTATGTAGGGGTGTATTTCTGCTGTATTTGATAAAATTAGTTCTATATTAATATTGTTAATTTTACAATGAGCCAAAAACTCACAGAAATGCTGGGCCACAACATGATCCAATTGGCTGTGGGACAACTGAGAATGAATGGCAGGTAGGCAACTCTCGAAATGTGCACCAACCCACGCTATCAGTCCCCCACTTGTCTCTTAATGTTGTCCTCCCACTTAGATTGTAAGCTTTTTGGGACAGGGATCTCTTTCCTAATGTTCAAAAGGCACACCCACCCCACGGAAAAAACACACTGTCTTCCACAGATTGGTAATGGAAGTTCACATTGAATCACTTTAAACAGGCCTGGATAAGTTTTTTTCTAAAACTAAGAATATTTAGAATTACTGGTTTAATGCCATATAGATCTGGTTGATCCAGGGAAATACTTTCCGATTGCTGTTTGGAGTCAGGAGGATTTTTCCCCCTTTTTATCTGTTTTTTTGCCTCCTCTGGATCAACTGTTAGTAGGTTAAAAAAAAAAGAGGTGAATAGGTTGGACTTGATGGACGTATTTCTTCATCAACCTAATATATATAATTATATTATAAATAATATATGGCCTTTAAAATAAAGCATTGGATGGATGGCCCCTTCCCGCTCATTTTAAAAAGCCCCAAGGGCTGGGGGGAAGTGAAGCCGTTATATTGATCAAGTGCCCACGTATGAGAAAATACCAAGTTTGTTAATCATAATTGATAAAAAGCTTTAGAAGTTAGGACCTTCCACTGGGAGTTTACCGTTTATGAACTTGGGTTGGTAATGGCGCATTGCTCCCATTCATTGTGATCCACAGTAAATGCATTTTTGGTTATTCATACAGATACTTACCAAGTGCAGATTAATATGGATTTGTATTTCAATGGGTTCCTAAGGAATGTGTGCATTGCGAGTAGCTTTCTCTATCGTTGGTATAACACTTGCGTTCTTGACAAGAACATCAAGTAGCACTTAACCTAAATTAGTTGTAAATTGGACTAATTGGAGTGCTTTCCTAAAATCCGCCTTGTATTGTATGTTATCTATTTTGGAAGCCATGGTCAAGCTTCCATGTGGTTATAGCACCCCAACAACCCCCTCTTTTTATGGGAGGTCTATTGGCCTTAATATAAAAGCAACTTGCAATGGCCTGTTCCTTATTTAATAAGCCAAAGGGCTGAGGGGAAGGGATAGAGCCTTATATGGATCCAGTTTTTTATAATGAGAAATGCATAGTTTGCTAATCGTAATCAAATGTAAATTTTTTTTTTAAAAGGTTAAGAAGTTATGACTTCCAACTGGGTTACCTTGAAACGGGGGTTGGAAGGCTTTTCTTCATGTGATCACAGTACTGTATACTAAAACTCCTTTGTTTATAAAGTATTCCAGAGTGCAAGAAAAATATGATATTGTATGGGGCCTAGAATGTGCATGATTAATATTACAACAGACTCCAGCACTCAACTACACATACAATTAAATAAATGAATGGAGGAAAAGAATTAGACTAGAAGCAAGCATGAAGGGTAATATACGTATATACTCGAGTATAAAACCGAGTTTTTCAGGGCTGTTAAATCAGCTGAAAAGCGACCTCGTTTATACTCGGGTCAGTCGCTCTGACAGTCCACATGACAGCATCTGCCTAAACGAAACAAAAACTCCCTGGTAGTCTGTGGTTCGAGTACCTGCAAGAGGAGAGGGGGATGATCAGCCGGGCCAGAAACTGCTAATTGGTAGCTGGTCTCCGTGAACGGTGCTGGACTTGCTGCAGACTTGGTAAGGAGGCGTGGCCATCTATTTCCCCTCCTCTGTGATAGTGCCGTGTCCAGCATTGTTCAAGGAGGGGAGAGGTGCAAGTAGGGCACAGCCACTGGACAGAGAGACGCAAGCAGGTAACAGCCATTGCATGGGAGGGGAGAGGCTAGCAGGGAACAGCCAGCTAATGAGGCAGCGACTACTCTGTTTAACGAACAGCTAAGCAGTACTTTCCGTCCAGGAGAGGATCATGGGTTAAGATAGTATTACAGGCAGCAGAATGGCAGAACTGATTGGTGGCTCTCCTCACCAGTAACATTTTTTTCTTTCATGAGGGATCATAAGCTGAAATTAATGAACTTTAAAAGGGGTGCAGGGAGGAATAGGAACAGATGGTGACCATAACGATACAAGGAGGAAGGGGTCCGTGTGAGGATGGAGGGACATGAATAAAGATGAAAGTGTGAAAAATGTGGTATCGTTATGAAAGCATAGAGAATTCCCATAACAGTTGTACACCTCAAAACAATACAGAATCAAGAAGGCATGAGTGTTCATATTTTCTACCCTTGGTTTATCCTCGAGTCACTCCAAGTTTACTAGTTTTTTAGTTAAAAATAGGTACCACCTCCACCCGGTTATAGATACTCGGGTCGGTTTTTTATTACTCAATGTATAACTTACGGTATATATAGATAATATATATTATATATTATAATAATCTCCAAGACTTGATTACATACACTCCATATATCAGTATACTTGCCGGGTGCTGTCCATAGAATAAATATGACACAACCCTCGCAGGTCTTAGTAAAAACTCTATTCACAAAGACTATTTATTCATATCAACATGTTTTCACCCTATACCAGGCTGTCATCAGTATAAAGGAAACGATGTTGACTGAATACATAGTCTTTTGTGAAGACAGACCTGTGAGTGCGTCATATTTTTTTCTACGTGTGTATATATATCTATATATATCTATATATATATATAGATCGATCGAGAATAGATTTATATATATATATATTATATATAATACACCAGTCTGAGTCAATAACCTGTAGAAATATAGAAATCCTCATTAAGACCGCTGGGATAAATGATGTTTAATTCTCCCTGTTATATACTGAAACCCCCTTTGTTGTTGTAATATAAGCCAGTGGTGCCGATATATGGAGTGCTTTAAAAAGGATAAGTCACTATAAAAACAAGTATAGTTTAATATAATAATTGTAATAGACAGGTTTTTAAAAATCTTCCCCACCTTTTTTTCCCCCTCAGGTCTCCTCTTGATCCTTCCTGTGTGTGTGTAGTTGCTGACATCTTGGATACAAGGTAAAGGCTGAACGAGCTCCCCCTCTGAATTCGAACTCAGATCGTGCTCTCCCTCTTTACCCCAAAGTGCTTTGGGCCGTCCATAGGCGTGCCGCTGGACGTCACGGCTCGCCCTTATGTTTATTTACAGCCAAATGGAGCAAAACCTGTATAGTATATATAATGTTAATTACTATATTATATATTAATTTTATTACTATACCACTTTGGTTACGCGCACTGTGCATTATAAAAAACAGTATACAACACCAGGGCGTGAATAAAGGATAAAAGTGCAAACCATTATAACCAGACAAGTGAAACTGAAAATTTCAAAGGGTAGAATATATAATGGCTATGCATTTATCCCTATCTCCCTGTTTGTATACTTTTTGTATACAGTGCGTGTGTACCCAAGTGGCGCTAGCACTAAGTCAAATATATATACTATAACCTTTTTTACTTCCATTAGCTGGTCAAATAAACATAAGTGGGCTAAATGCACATATGGAAAAAAATATGGCTTGTAATTTCACAATGCGTTCAAATCCTAAAGGCTGACTCTTGTGTGTTGCATTGATGATGTTTCTTTTACCACTTATTTATGCACCGACAATAAATACAAGCCGCTATGTACTGAATTGTTTTGCGGATGTACTCCTGTACTTGAAAATTGCCCCAATGACCGCCATTCAATAATCACTGCAGATTTACATGCTATCACACATCTGATATGAGGATTCCACCAATTCTTACTATACTAAAAAAAAGCCTATGTCACATCACTATTTACATCCCTGTTGATCCTTTCGCTTCTGTAGACACAAGCTGCAAGTCTATTTAACTAGTTTATTGAGTAAACGTTTTGTTTTGAGATAATGGAAAATTGAAAAAAATAAATAAGGAGACTTTTTTTATTTTAGCTTCATAATACATCAATCTCTGCTATACTGATAGAGAAGGGAAGAAAACCTGAACAGAGGGGTGAACCTTTTCTTATAGGACCATAGAGAATGAATTGCACGTAACTATATTATAAAAGTTACGGGTCCTTCCTCCCGAGTCCCTATACAGCCCATGAACAGTCTAATATGGGAAGCATGGATGCCTATCATAGCATTATGGGGAGAAAAGCATAATACACACGGCTTTCCTTCCGCTGTGCTGACAAAATCCGCGCGGCACATGACCGCCACTGACAACAATCTTTCGCTCATTTGAAAACCTCGGGGTTATTAATAAAAGTTATATAAACACTATATGAATTTTTTACACAATGTATAATCTCGGAATTGTACTTATACTTGCTAACAATATCAGTCCACTTTCACTTTCCAAGGCTTACAAGAATGTATAATTTGCTTTTACCACTGTCACATTAATAACATCAGTGTTAAAATAAATTAAACTAATTTGGGCCATTAAATGTGTACCCACCTTTTATAGAACCTGACATACATTTCAATGCAGGATCGGTTGCCTTTGCCTAACAAGGGGTAGTAGCAGCAGTAGATAACTAATAGTAGCTAGTAGTAGTAGTAGAATGGCAGTATTGGCAGCACTAGTATAGTAGTGATAGTAGCAATCGTAGTAATAGTAAGTATGGGCAGTATTAACTTCTAGCACCTAGCAGTATGCTGTGACCTGGTGCACTCTATGTAGTCGACTGCTAACAAGGGTAGTAGAGGCTGTAAAACATGGTCCAACACTCATATGTGCAGACATCACACTAGAGTGATTACTGATAGTAGCGAGGTCTAATGTCAAGCACTAGTAAGTAGTAGTATGATACGCAGTATAGTGTCAGGAGGCAGACAAGTTGGCAGCACACTAGTATTAGTAAGTGGATTGTCCTGCACACAATGTGTGGGAGATCAGCAATGCGCTAGAGGACATTAATCGGAGACTACTAGTAGTAGCATGTTATGTATCTGGTAATCGTAGTATCAACGCGTAATACGACTAGTAGTAGTGGTATAGTAGCAATGATGTAGAGTAATCATAGTACACAGTGAGGTTTAAGCAATCACTATCTAGAGTATGTCACAATATAGTAGCTGGACAATCGGCAAGGCTTCAATTGGCAACGAATCAGGATCCAATTGGTATGATGAACGTGAATCCACACGTAGTTAACCTAGCTTCGAGCATTATGAAGTGAGCACTCGCAGTTCACTGTATTAGTGATCGTAAAACCTATGGAGTTAGATTCGCACAATATCAGTATATCCACATGATGTAGTGGAGTCACTCGTTAATGCATAAGCAAGCTTGTTTATATCAAAATCATAGGAGCATAAATGGGCAGGACACTCACTGCTCGTTAGTATGATAGCAACAAGAACCGTATTAGCATCGGTCAAGACAGGCAGCCATGACGTACGCATTTATAACTAGTAAAACAACCAGTCGTACAGACATGAGTCACTAGGGACGACACGTTAACTTTTACTCATAAGAGTAAAACACCCCTGGGAGTAGGTATGCCTCCTTCTCTCCTTCCGACTACTGCCCCGGCCCTCTGCTTGCATGACAAACTGGCATGCAGGGGGCCTTGGACCGGCCACCCATGTCCAGTATTGGCTAGAGCATCCATCAAAGCGGACGTGGCTTTGCGTAATTCTGTGGAGTTTCTGTAAAAAGTAATACTAGAGGGCTCGGGGCTTGGGGAGAGGAGACCTACACTACAGCAAATGGGTTTTACACAACTAGGGGGAGGGAGAGCAAAACTGGTGGGAGATGGGAGGGAGTGGAAGAAGGGCTTAACTGGCGCATGTCAAAATTCTCCTGGAGGAGAGACAGGAAGGCAGATCCTATTTGGACTCTGCCAGGCTCCTGGTGGCCAGTTTTTGGGACTTTACAGGGACATTACGGGAGAACCATTTGGAGTCAGGGATGTAAGGTATGTTTTTTATTACACGTCAAAGTGTGGCATTAATATAGGTTTGTGGGGGTGGACAATGCCTTAAAACTATTAATATGCATGTAAACTCAACTATTAACAAGTCACAAATCGGCCAAATATGATAAAATAATTTACTCCCATTTAGAACTAAACAAGGCCAGAAGGAAACTGTAGTAAAACTTTGACTATGATAGATACGACCGAACCCTTTGAATTCACATGCTTGTGAAGGTGTCTCATTCATCCCAGGTCCTGGGTATATCTTGTTGTATCAATTATGATCAACTGCGACTTGAAGTTTAGTTCTTGAAGACGTTCGCCTTTCCTAGCACCAAGCTGGCTTTTCCTAGTTCGAATTGTCACGATTGATGGCCTATTATGCACCGGAAGATGATTTGCCAATTATGTCCCGGACGCTTAAACTCGACACTCTACACATATACCAAGCAAGGTGTTTAAGGGCATGATTGGATAGTGGGCTAAGAGGTTTGTTAGTATAGGAGAGCAGCCCAGGCTAAGAGTGGTTCCAAGGTCCCAGTACCAGTTCGTCCCTTTATCCTGCAGCATATTAAGGACAAGAACTAGTAAATGCTCTTAGCATTTGTTTGGAGTAATTGCAATTTAAATACCCCCTTTACGTCCCAGCCATGACTTCTAGACCTTTTGGAATGGTGAATGAAACCGCGATGTGCATTCCAAGCTTTCCATGCCTGCGGACCTTACGAAAATAAGAGAATCACTGACAGGATGGTTAGGCCAGCTCACTTCATTACTGGGGCACAGACATGTTCCTACTACTGCTACAACGGTCATCCAACTATTTTCTAAGCAACCTTACACCTATAGTGTTTCTACTCCCGTGTCCTAACCTTCTCCTTCCAGTTCCAATCTGCTCGTATAACCTCGTGAAGAATCGCCTGTAAGGAATGATCGACAGCTACTACATAACCTGCTGCTAAAAGCTATATACCGTGAACTGTGGGGTAGTCACAAGCTACTACTCCCATCTGCTAAGGCTATTAGATCTGATAGAATTAGGTTCACTCTAAATATCTGTATTGGCTTTCTGTAATTAGTTTTACAGCTACTAATCCTCTCTGTCTGGCTTTATTCTGATAGACTGTCAGTGTTACGCTTACAGCTACTTGACTACTCCCTCTGGTCTAAGGCTATAATATCTGATCAGAACTGTAGGGTTGTTACACGCGACACTGCTCACTCCCTCTGCTATTGCTATACTCTGATAGATATGTAGGTTGTTTGTTACAGTACTACTCCCTCTCGCTAATGCTAGTATATCTGTAGAAACTTAGGTTGTACAGCTACTACTACCCTCTGCTAATGGCTAATATCCTGATAGAACATGTAGGGTTGTTACAGCTACTACTCTCTCTGTAATGGCTTATATTCTTGATAGAAACTGTAGGGTTGTTACAGCTACTACTTACTTACGTCCCGTCTGAATGGCTTAATATCTGATAGAACTGTAGGGTTGTTTACAAGAGTCACTACCCCTCTGCTAATGGCTATATATCTGATAAACTGTAAGGGTTGTTACAGCTACACTACTCCCTCCTGCCTAATGGCTATAATGTCTGATAGAATGTAGTGTTAAGTATACACTCCGCCTATCGGCAACTGACCAAGGTTGTTCCGTCTCTCTGCTAATGGCTATATATCTGTATCGAATGTAGGGTTTTACAGATACTACTCACCCTCTGCTAATGGCTATATATCTGATAGAATGTAGTCCATTTTTACAGCACTACTCACCCTTCTCGCTGACTGGCTATATATATCTGATAGATAACTGTAGGTTGTTACAGTACTACTCCTCTGCTAATGGTCTATTATATCTGGAAATGTAGGTGGTTGTTACAGCTACTTACTCGCTATGGCTTTACTGAGACTTTAGGTACAGTATATCCTGCTTATAATGAGATGTTGAACATACTACTCCTCAATGCTATGTGACGGGGGTTGTTACGCAGATACTACTCCCTGTATTTATGCTATAATATCTGATCAGCACTGGTAAGGATGTTACAGCTACTACTCCCTCTGCAAAGCTGGTAGCCCGGTAGCTTGATCTCTCTGCAGCAATCAGCTGTTTTCCCCGTGGTATCTTAGCTACTTAGTATGCAACTATAAACATTTTACCAATCTAAAAATGCTGGCAAAGTTCCTCCCTGCTGACACCCCATCTTCAGGACTCCATCCTCTCAGCCACTACCATATACTGTATCTTTCTTATATGTATCCTTAGCTATGACACGTAAAACACACAAAATTGTAAGCCAGCTTTTGTTGTCTTGAATCAAAGTTTCTTTTTTGAGAGTTTGTACAGTAGGTACCTCTATGGCTATTATTTAAAATATTTACTAATTAAAAAAAAAATACCTGCGGTCCTTTGAATGAGGATTTCTCTTGTGCATTCCTTTTGACAGATACACAGTAGCTGCAGATAATTTTTGCATGTAATATGCTTGATCTTTCTTTTGATGGTGGTTAATTGCTATATTTCAGTATTCGTTGAAGACTTCATTTTATTATGGTTTTGTAATCATAGCATGAAGGTCTTTTATTTATATGCCCACACTAGTTAATTATTTTTCTTTTCATTTAAAGTTATAATAAGTATATTCCATTGGACTTTTAGAAAACACCTTTTATAATGTATGGTTTTAATAATATTAGGGGCTCATCCCACCTTATGGTACACAAACAGGTCTGAGCATTCTGTTGTTAAAAAAAGTAAATAATGAATAGTAGGGATAAAATACAGCAAATTAATTTACAGTAATTGTTTCTGTGCTTTCTGCTAATGAAATGGAATGCATATGCCTCATATGATTACCCAGAATGACTGAGTTTAATGGGGGGGATGTATTTGTAATTGTATAAATAACTAAAAACGCTTGCTGAAGGGGGGGGCCCGGGGCCCCCCTGCGAGCTTGGGACCGGGCCCCCTGACTCCCTCCTCCCTCCATCCAGGTCTCAGCCCCTCTGTGCATGTGGCAGCCTTTTTTAAACGGCCATCAGAGCGTTTGAAGAAACATAGCATGTCAACTGTTTAAAACCAGACCTGAACTTCCGGTTCAGTTCCGGTCTTTTAAACAGCTGATCGCATGTATTTTTTCTTCATACGCGCAATCGTCTGTTTATAAAGGCTGCACAGATTTATGGGCTTGTGGTGGTCGCAGGGGTGGGCGGGGCGTAGTTACTCCACTGTTTCAAAGAGTAACTGCCACACAATGACATTGAAATCTTAATGACTGGGTTGGATTGTTTTTTCAAGCTCTTCTGTCTCACAAAACTTCAAATTGAATTGTACAAATATAAAGCTATTTGTGGCTTAAGGCAATCCTGCTGAGTAAAGGAGCCAAAACACAGACCTTCGGTCGCATTCCATTTGAATCTGGTCTTCAATGTCCCCGATTGTGCAAATACAGATACAATACGGAAACCCTCTGTTCTGAAATCTGAAAATGGGCAGAACGTTTTGATTTGGGACTTCGGAACACCTTTCGAGGGTTACAGAATGTAAGATTATTTAGGGTAGCCCTTGAAAATAAAACTTGAAGTTCGATAACCCTCAAAAATATAATCAGAAACTTGAAGTAGATTGCGATTGTTTTTCGAGGCTATCGAATTTTTGAGGTTATTTTCAAAGGTTACCCTCAAAAATCTATTTTTGGAGCTTTGGGTTTTCCCTGAGATCGGCAATTCCGAAAAAAAGAACAAACAGTTTTGGCCATCTCTAATACGATATATTCTTTATATGGAACAATCTTCTAAACAATTTCTGTTTGAACCATACTTATGCACACAGCATCATGACTTATCCACACATGCTAAATATTCAGGAAATCCTTTAACTCAATGGGATTTGATCATATTGTTGATTGTGTGTGCTTCCTTTAGTTATTATTTGATCTGTGGTATACTTTGCAATGCCAATGCCCTTTATCACACCTTATAACTTAAAGGGCAAGTCAAGCCCCAAAAATGAAAACTACATACGGTAAAATCACCACCCAAAACCCCAAACAGTAATAGTTTGAAACCTGAAATATATAATTCTAACCTGAAATCCTGCACAATGCCCTGTTTTCCCCTGTTTGTTCTCGCTTCCTGGTTCTTCCAGTTAGCAACTGTCAGTTATGGATTGACAGTTGACATCACAGCCATAATAAATGTTAATCCGCCTGTCTGCCCCTTCAACATGTCCCAGCCTCTAGTTTCCATGAGGCATCCAGAAGCATAGCAGGCATACAGTAATGAATTCATAGGACAAACTATGATCTATCAACATAATTTAAAGAGGCCATTCTTTCAAAAGATGTTCTTAGGGTGGAGTTGTCCCTTTAAGCTAATTAATTATAATATAATCCGAATCCATGCACTTTTACAGTGTAACCAAATTTCAATATAATCAATAATAGTGGAATGGTGAACAATTTCCCTAATTCTGTAATGAGTAAGGGCATTGATACTTTCCATCACTAATTCATGTAAAAATTACATTTGTGTTTGTTGGGATTTTCCATACTATTTAGCTGGTTAACACAGGATTATTTTTTGTCAGAAAGCCTTCTCTGAGTTTAACAGTGCAAAATGTCATTGTTACTTAAGCTTTCTAATTGGCAGGTCCACTTTACAATACTTCACTTCATTTTGGCAAAGGCTAGAGAATTAAGACCCATAAACCTCTCTATAATGATAATTATTCATATTTTCTTATCAAGTGTTTTCTGTGTTTTTCTTTGGGGGTATGAGTGCCAAACACAAATGGTGGTCCACTCTCTAAATATGAG
The DNA here is from genome assembly GCA_019447015.1 of Hymenochirus boettgeri. Lineage (NCBI taxonomy): Eukaryota > Metazoa > Chordata > Amphibia > Anura > Pipidae > Hymenochirus > Hymenochirus boettgeri. The sequence goes on along the minus strand of CM033469.1, from coordinate 67,449,854 downwards.
TATTTTTGATCCAGTTGAACCAAGAAGCCCACTTGGGATGAGCGGTGAAACATTTTAAAAAGTCCAGCTGACTTTGACTTACTATTAATACAATAAGACAAATGACATAAAAACCTTTATTTAACATATAATTTTGGCTGTCATGGTAGAATCTCGTGCTATGGACTGCTGTTTTTCATTTAGCATAGGAGTGGTTGGGAGTCAGCCATGCATGTTGAAAGAAAGCATATAGAACCAATTCTCTATTATTTAATACTTTATTGCAGGGACTTTGAAGATAATAGGAGGCAGAGTACATGTTGAATGAAAATTGAATAAATAGCTGTGTAAATGTAAACGCATGATTTCCTGATTCTTTTCATGACTGATAAAGTCAGTAAGAATAGACAGTAAAATTGTATGTCCTGTAACAAATTAAAGGTCCTGATAAAAACGAAAGTCATTTATACAAGACGATGAACTCTCCCAATCACATAGAGAAAGCCACAATTAGTCACGGAAAAGTTTTTCTCCTTGAAACCTTTGATAGAAAAATAAGAGTAACAACGTTGGATTTAATTAACTTCATTATTTTGTGCCACTGGCAGTATCAATTTCCCTTTTTTTTCTCTTTTACAAATAACTTCAGCACCATAAAGCAATGGATTCCATTAATTCAGCAATCAGTTGTTTCTGCTCCAGACTGCTAGACCTTTCCTAGCTTTTTCTAAAAATTGCGATATCTGAAGCTACACATCTTGTAGTATATTACAGTCCTTACAGTACCTATCCTATATACTTAAAGAAGGTTGTCCCATATGCACGATGCTGGACCCACCTGCTTGTGCGTGCCATGTGACTCTTCTAGCCAACGCCCACATGTGGGTCCAGGAAGCCCCACAAGGGATGGGGGGGGCTTCTCTATAGAATCGTGGGTTTGCTGGTACAATATAAAAGGGAGAAGAAACAGTCAATAGCATAGTATGTCTAAAAACAGTCTTCTATTTATCTGGTCCCAGGAAAACAGACATAAAGATGAAAAGTGCCTACAGTATTTGTTTCATTGTGTGGGCATTATTACTGTGGACAATTTCACATCTGGACCCAAACTATTAACACTGGCCCTAACTCAGTCAGCTGTTGGTAGGGAAATTCAGTGAAGAATGTGAAAATGATTATTATACCTGTGATCCACCCCTACACCCACACACACCAAAAAAAACCCCTCTGACCTATGATTTTAACCTCTTCTTTAGCGACCTAAAGGGGAACTGTGATCTCCAAACAAGTTAAGTTAAATGAAAGGCCAGTTTCCTACCTATAAAACGAGCCTCAACCACCTCTCTCTTCGTGCCCACAGCCCAAGATACACGAAATGACTGACCAGAAAGTTAATGGGTGGGAGGCTGACTGTGACATTCCTAGGGCTTCTCCTGCACAGTGCCGCCAGTGTGTTAGGGAGACAGGAAGTCACTCTCTCTCGTGCTGTTTGAAGTCCTGACAGAGGAAGTAGAGGGGGGGTTCCTGAGTAACCCATGGCACGCGTGGGTGGGTGGGGCTTAGGCACCCATGAGTGGGTGGGACATGGCGTAAGATAATGGGTCATGGGGCCTGCAACTGGAGGTACTAGTTGGGGTCCATGATGAGTGGGAGGGACCGAGGGGGCTGCAAAGGGAAGGAGGAGACCAGGAAAAGATTGACTGACAGTTTCAGAGCAGGAAGCAGGAAGTGCAGGGGACCAGGTTGATGCTGCTGCCATATCACACACAAAAATGTAATATCTTCAAAACTATGCAAAATAAACAATGGAAATAAATTGCAAAAATTCTCAGGGGAGTCAATCCCTATCAATTTACCTCAATTTACCCTAAGGTCATTTTTGGAACCACAGTTCCCCTTTACCCTTTCCCTGCACAGATCGTATATCACGATCTGTGCAGTGAATACTCAAACTGCCCACAGATCGTGAATATACGATCTGTGGCTTCCCCCCTGCAAAAATTTTTTTTTCCCCCTGCAGGACGATCGGGGGGCAGCATTCAACTGCCCCCTAGCCCCCTCGATCCCCCCTCGGTTTCATCCAAATCCGAGGGGGGGATCGGGAGATATCAGTACCTTGAGATGCTCAGCCAGCCGTCCCACGAAGAGGAGGTGAGTGAGGAGATCTTCAAGCGGGAAAGGGAGACCCCGGTGACATCACTCAGCTTCCTGCTTCCACCGGTCTTCCCTTAGAGAGTAAGATATAGCTGCCCCTGGTGGTCTAGTGGAGGACTGCAGCTAGATCACATTTGATCATGCAGCAGTACCTAGTATAGCAAAAGCCTGTCAACTGCCACCTTTACTATACATTTGTGAATGGAACTCAAAGTTCCATTCACAAATAGGATTTTTTCTAAGTCTTTGCTACTTAGCGAAGACTTAAAAAAAAAATGGGGACAGAGATCAAAATTGGTGATCACTTCTTCTGACACCAAATTATTGATCTTTGCCAATGAATGAAAAATCACTTCCTGGAAAATGATTTCCGGGAAGTGATTTTTCCGATCGGATTTCGAATTGAAAAACGGCATTATGCCCGTATTCCAAGTTCGGTATCATTCCCTAAGATGATTTGATGATCATCTTGGGAATGATCCCCCCAAAAAGGGGAAATGCACACAAAAAAATCTTAAAGTGAATACACACACACCTTTTTTTTTTTTTTAACCCTAAAACTAAAATTAGCAAAAACTTTGTCTTCTCCAGCTCCCAATGTCCCCGGATATCGGTAAAGTAAAAACGCGGATCATTATTTGTTGGATTTCAAGGGAAACTAAGCCTATTTTAGTAGGAAATTTTGAGAGGTACCAAAAAAAGACCGTATGATTTTTTAGGATCAGTAAGTTGCAAACAACTTGTGTGACTCTCCGTACTAACTGGTTTTTCCACTAAAGGGGGAGTGGGATAGGGGGTGGGGGGTGGGTTGTGGCGTTTTTTTTATTTTTTCTTATAATGTGCAATTGCGCATGGATCCCATTTGAGCTAGTTGGTGGCCCCGTCCTGTTTGCACCCACCCTATGGCATACCGTTTGATTCGGACATGTGGGAGATTGCCGTTTATGGTTTTTTACTTGCCGGTGGGTTTAGGTAGGATTTCAACCATTGAGTCCTTTATTTTATTTTTTCACAAAATCTCCTAAAGCACGGAGTTCTATGGATAACAGCGCCTGGATTTCTTCATGTATATACAAAGTATGAACCATCACGTATACAAGGTGTGTGTAGCTTCCAAAAATATAATGTTTGTGGGGGGTAATTCCAGTTGATTGGCAGTTCAAATTAGAGAACACTTTGATTTTTTTCTTGTATTGGACTTGTGCATGCTTCCAATTTGAGCTAGTTGTGGCCCCCGTCTCTGTTTGCACCCCCTTATGGCATACACGTTTGATTCAGGACATGTGGGAGAATTGCCCGTTTAGTGGGTTTTTTTTACTTGCGCGAGTGGGTTTAGGTAGGATTTCAACCATTGAGTCCTCTTATTTTATTTTTTCACAAAATCTCCTAAAAGCACGGAGTCTCATGGATAACATGTGCCTGGAATTCTTCATTGTATATACGAAAGCATGATACCATCACGTAGCTGAAGTGTGTAGCTTCCAAAAATATATAGTTTGTTGTGGGGGGTATTTCCAATTGATTAGGCTGTTCAAATTACAGACACTTTGATTTTTTTCTTATAATTGGACTTGTGCATGCGTCCAATTTGAGCGTATGGTGGCCACGTCTCTGTGTGCACCCACACATATGGTATAGACCGTTTGATGCAGGATATGTGGGAGATTGACATTTAGTGGGTTTTTTTGCTTGTCAAAGGGTTTAGGTAGGATTTCACCCTTGAATCATCTTATTTTATTTTTTCACAAAACCTCGTAAAAACACTGACTTCTTTGGATCACTGGGTCTGGAATTCTTCATGTATGTATGAAAGCATGGCATCGTAACATAGCTGAAGGTGTGTAGATTCCAAAAATATTAGTTTGTGGGGAGAATTTCCATGTTTTGTTTGTTGTTTCCTTGAAAAAGTGTAGGCTGTTCAAATTACAGAGCACTTTCATTCTTTCTTGTAATTGCATTTGTGCATGCGTCCCATTTGAGCTAGTGGTGTGGCCACGTCTCTGGTGCATCCACGCATATGGCATAACGTTTTTCAGAACATGGTGGAGATTGATATTTAGTGGGGGGTTTTATTTGTGGGGGGGCATTTCCAAGTTTGTGGGGCTGTTTGAAATTACAGAGCACTTTGATTTTTTTTCTTGTTACATCTACTGTGCATGCTCCCGTGATTTGAGCTATTGGTGGCCACGTCTCTGTACATCCACACATATGGCATACCGTTTGGATTCAGGACATTTGGGAGATTGAATTTGTAACTTTTTTTACATTCCATGGAGTTTTTGGCATGATTTCTACCTTTTTAAGTTGGTTTTTTTTTTGTTCATTTTTTCAGATAATGCGAACTTGTACGAAGAACTGCGCCCACACCTTGATGGTATGAAGGAACAAGCTCCGTGTTTACAATAGCTGAAGTGTGTAAATTTCAGGAATATTAGTTTGTGGGGGTTATTTCTAAGTTCGGGGGTGTTTTGTGGAAAAAACTGCAGACTGTCCGAATTCGGAATTGGCTAAATATTTTCGCTGTTTCTGAGCCATCGTGTATTGTCTCACTTTGTGGCTTTTCGCTTCCACGTCCCGTGTGTAACCACACATATGGCATAACCGTTTGATTCAGGACATTGGGAGATTGATATTAGTAACTTTTTTTTAGATTCCATGAGGTTTTGGCATGATTCCTACCTTTTGAAGTTGTTTTTTGTTCATTTTTCAGACAAATGCGAACTTCTACTACGAGAATTGCGCCCACGCCATTGATGGTATGAATGAACAAACTACATTTTTACATAGCTTGAGGGTGTGTAGATTTCAGTAGATATTATATTTTGTGGGGGTTATTTCTAAGTTACGGGGGTGTTTTGTGGAAAAAACTGCAGACTGTCCCAATTCGGAATTGGCTAAATATTTTCGCTGTTTCTGAGCCATCGTGCATTGTCTCACTTTGTGGCTTTTCGCTTCCACGTCCGCGTGTGTAACCACACATATGCATACCTTTTGATTCAGGAAATTTGGGAGATTGATATTAGTAACTTTTTTTTTACATTCCATGGGGTTTTGGCATGATTCCTACCTTTTGAAGTTGTTTTTTGTTCATTTTTCAGACAAATGCGAACGTCTATACGAAGAATTGCGCCCACGCCATTGATGGTATGAATGAACAAACTACAGTGTTACATAGTTGAAGGGTGTGTAGATTTCAGGAATATATAGTTTGTGGGGGGTTATTTCTAAGTTACGGGGGTGTTTTGTGAAAAACACTGCAGACTGTCCAAATTCGGAGTTGGCTAAATTTTTTGCCGTTTCTGAGCCATCGTGCATTGTCTCACTTTGTGGCTTTTCGCTTCCACGTCCGGGTGTGTAACCACACATATGGCGATACCGTTTGATTCAGGACATTTGGGAGATGATATTTGGTAACTTTTTTTACATTCCATAGGGTTTTGGCATGATTTCTACTTTTTGAATGTTGTTTGATGTTCATTTTTTTGAAATCTGGTAAAAGTTGCAAACTTCTACGAAGAACTGCGCCCACACCATTGATGGTATGAATGAACGAACTACAACGTTACATAGCTGAAGGGTGTGTAGATTTCAGGAATATATAGTTTGTGGGGGTATTTCTGAGTTGGGGGGGGTGTTTTTGTGGAAAACTGCAGACTGTTCAAATACAAACTGGCTAATTTTTTTTTTGCTGCTACTGACATTTGCACTGGTCACGCTCTGGGTTGTTTTTAGCCATGTCTCTGGGTACACCCATGAATGTGGCATACCGTTTTATTCGGGAGGGGTTAGGCTTTCATATTTGAGATGCGTTTGAACTTTCCTCCCCATTTTTAGCTGAAATTCGCATTTGATTTTGTCTCTGATTTTACAGTTGAGGAAAAAAAGGAAAATGTAAGAAATAACTTCAATCGGACGAAGAGCTGCGTCCGGGTATCTGCATTTTGATCAAAACTAACCTCACTCATAAAATCCTGCGGGTGTGTAGTTTCTAAAAATATCTCACTTGTGGGGATATTTTAGTTAATTTTGAAGATTTCTATGTTAACTGGTCAGTAGTGTTATACATTTTAATTTGGTGTAATATTCTTGAAGGTCAGTTTTAGTTTGAGGGGGTCTCCTTGTACAGGAAAAGTGGGGTACCTACAATATATCTGGTATCGTTGTACTCGGGAGTATCTGAAATTTAGAAACAGTAAGAATTTTGTGTGCGTAACCTTAAGATAACTATCAGTAAAACTGGGAAAATCCATGAAAATTTGCAAATTTTTCATTTTTTTTCATATTTTACCCATATTCCAGTAAATTTCCAGAAAAGTTACAAAATTCTGTTACCATGTTAAAGTAACTTTGTGCTGAAAAAAACAGTATAATATTCCTGATTTACTGCAAGGTTTCCTACTGTAAAATTAGTCTAAAGCGAGTGAGGGCAAAATCCTGAAATTCTTCTGGCATTAACGCAAAAAAAAATGAAAATCTCCTGGCAGTGAAAGGGTTTAAAGGGACAGTTCAGCGGAAATGACAATATTTGTTTAATTGTAAGTTTGTGTTAATGCCTTCTTAGTTATTTTACATATCTCTTCCATTTTGAAAAATCATAGCTTTCATACCCTTGCTGTTCCCTGCTGTTGACATTAGTGAGGCTGACATTTCAGTTCTATCGGTCCTTCTTCTTCCCAGGATGCACCACATGCTTAGAATGTCCTAACAGTAATTTCTACTGATTGGCGTTTGGATGCAGGAAATCAGTATTTCGGTTGCATTATTTATACACGACAAACAAATTGCTGAACTGGCAGGTTAAGGTCATTGGGGTGAGAAAATACTGCTCTTTTTTCTGAAAAGCATATGTATTTGCACTTCCCCTTAAGGATTTTTTAAAGGAGTCCATTTTTAAAAGATTTTTCTAAAAACAGCTCTCTTATTTTACAAACATTAGCAGTTAACAAATACAACTGCATTTGAGATTTTCTTTCCGATTCAATACCACAGGTAGAATGATTCCTGAAATTTTGTATATGCACTTTACAAATGTGCACAGTTTACAATTTAGGCCTAGCTTTACAGTAAAAAACAAAAAAAGAAATATAACAGGAAAAATGTATGGTCAATAAATATATAATTCAGTATAAGAGGTCTCTGCTCCTTGGTGGTTAGTTATAAACTAAATCAGCCATAGCAAACATGGAGCATTTAGAAAATTTATGACAAGAAGTACAGTATCATTAAAGTTTCAGGAATGATGTTTTGTATAATACAAAAAAAATGATGGTGTTAAATACGGGAAAGAAGATTCGCATCGGTGGCTGTGTGGGAGGAAGCTCCACATGGAAGAACTAAAAAAGGCTCTTATAGAAAGAAAAGAGCAAATGCATATATTTTGCTATCTATATATACTGCACAACCCAGGCACATTACAGAGATTTAGATGTAGAATACGAAACGGAGTTTATAAACGTTTATAAATATATTTACCGGTAACAAATTTAAAGGAAATTCCAAATTATTATTATTTTAAATGAAGGTTATGGTATTTTGCTTCTTTTCCTCTTAAGTGCAGTAGGCACTGAGATGTATTTTAATTTAAAGGGCAATTATACTGCCTCTCCCACCCTTAAAAGTATACAGGCTGAGAATCTAAACAATAAGGTCCTCATGCCTGGGCATGCTTGTATTCCATGTGCCTCAGCATTCTCTGACCCTTTGCCTTCCCTCAGACCAGGGCCTGAACACATGGGAATATATGCTTTACAAGAAGCACATCTTCCAAGGGCTTATGTTCCTCAACCAGGGTGCTTTTGTTTAATTTAAATTTGGTATTTTATTTTTACCTGGTGGCTAGTTTTTTCTTTTTTTAGACATTAAGAAAATCTACCCTGTCCAGTATAGTTCAGGGTTAGTTAACAAGCAGTATGTGGTTGTGTGAGAGCCAAACCAACAATTTGCCATTTGTTTTGTTACTTCCAGTGGCATGTTGGACATAATTATTCATGTCCCCAGAGCCATGCAGTCTAGAAAAACCAGTAATGTGGATGCTCATTATGCAAATGGTGACTGATTGGAGAAATCATTTGCATAATATATTAACTCCTGTTCTGCTTCCTTTAACACAACATTAATAATACATGTAGCTCATGCTATTCTGCATTTATAGGGAAATAACCACTATAAGTTTTAAATGCTCTCAGTTAATTAAAATTGTACATGATCATTGTTCTGCTTTTTTCCCTTTTCCCAGGTTCTTTATTGATGATAGTAACATAGTAATTGAGGTGAATAAAGACATTTGTCCATACGTCCCATTTTAACACTACTTTTTAACCCTACCCCAAACAGTTGATCAGAGGAAGGTTTAAAAAAAACTGCTAAAAAGTGGGTAAAATCCCTTCCTGAATCCAAACGGCAATCGGAAAGTATCCCTGGCTCAATCAGAACTACAGTATAGTATTAATACCATAATTTTTTCAATATTTTTTAGTTTAAGAAACTTATCCACCCACTTTTAAAGCTATTCAATGAACTTGCCATTACCACATCTGCTGGAAGACAGTTCCACAGTTTCACACCGTTCTCACACAAGTTTCAACCTTTCCTAACCTGAACATGAAACATCTTTTTTTCAAATCTTAAGAATGTTCACTTGTCCTTTGATATGACTGATTAATAAACAATGCACCAGAGAGTTTATTGTATTTCCCATTATATATTTATATAAGGTTATCATATCCCCACGCAAACGTCATTCTCCAATGTAACAGCCCTAACTTGTCTAATCTGCCTGCATATTCAAGCCCCTCCATTCCCCTTATTAATTTAGCTGCCCTTCTCTGAACTGCTTCAATTTCCAAGATGTCCCTTTTGTATAGGATTCCGAAACTGCACCGCATATTCCAAATAGGCCTTAGCAGGCCTTGAAAGAGCTATGGCTGTCCTCTTTTGCTTGGCCATATCAACATTAGCATACTGTATATAGAAGAGAAATAAAGGTAAACCATAAGAGTTAATGTAAAGGTAGGGCAGCATTTCAGACCTCTGGGTGTAATTCCGATTTGGAGTTATGGTAGCTACCACATTTAATACTGATGCGCTTAATCAAAACATAGTGTGATTGGGTACAATATTGCAATGAGATCTCACGCAGGTTTTGTGACATACCTTACAGAATTTTACTTGCAAAAAAAAAAAAAAGTTCTTGTTTGCTGTGTATTAAAATATATGGGGGGGCGATGCAATATTGGCGCAAAATGCCCAAGTCCACCGCTATCCAATGTATTATTGTGTTAGCGTGGTTTTATACTGAGTTTGTGTTTGCCTGCTCCATTTCCGAAATGTTCGAAATAGCGAGCACATGTGTTATGCAAAACCTCCTTAGCTACTACAGTATGTAGCACAAAACTTTACACCTTTGAATAGGAGGCATAACCCAGCACAGTTACCTGTTAGAGATCCTGCGATGTACTAAATCTTGCATAGGGATTTTCACATAGCGGGAACTCGGGCAGGTAAGCTGAAGTTATTGCATAATGTCAATGAAGAGGACATTTGTGTTTTTACTTACCCTTTAAATATGTCACATGCATTAAAGTAGGTCAGTTGGTGAGTATGTATTCATATCAGGTTGGGGGATAAATACAAAATTTTTGATGAGGTCAAAATGAGTTTTTTTTACTTTAGTTAACCCTTTACGTATGGCAGCCACATACTTGATAAGTAGATCAGTAGGTGTGTGTACCCGTGTCGGGTTGAGGGTATGTCTTTTTTGTGTTTACAACCTAAACACTTTTTTTATATTGAGGATAAATCAAATGAGTTTTTTTTACTTTAGTTACCCTTTAAGTATGGCTGCCACTGTAAGGATAAGTAGATCAGTAGTGTGTGTGTACCTAGGTCTGGTTGAGGGGGTATATCTTTTTTGTGTTTACAACCATAAAACTATGTTTTATTGAGGATAAATCTAAATTGTTTTTTTGACTGTAGTTAACCTTAAATATGGCTGCCACCATAATGGATATGTAGATCAGTAGGTGTGTGTACCTGGATCTGGTTGAGGGGTATGTCTTTTTTGTGTTTACAACTATAAAACTATTTTTTATTGAGAATAATCTAAATTAGTTTTTTTTTTACTTTAGTTACCCTTTAAGTATGGCTGCCACGTAATGGATAAGTAGATTAGTAGGTGTGTGTACCTGGGTCTAGTTGAGGGGGTATGTCTTTTATGTGTTTATAACCATAAACATCTTTTATTGAGGAAAATCAAATTAGTTTTTTTGACTTTATTTACCCTTTAAATATGGCTTCCATGGGAATGGAAAGTTAGGTCAGTAGTAGTCTATGGGGAAAAAAATTCGGAAATTTGCCGATAACGCCTAAACTCTTCCGCAGATTCCTTAGCTAGAAATAGCACACCTTCTATATGCCCCTCATTGTCTGTATACCGAATTTCATGTCTCTAGCTCAAAAACTGTGGAGGAGATACGGTCAAAAAAAGCGAAGAAAAAATGGAGAAAGAAAAAGAAGAAGAAATAGAAAGAACAGTATTTGGCTTTTTCAAGCCAAATTAATACAACCTTATAGTTATAATGAGATTACACATGTTGAAAGGAGAGAAGCTGGGTTATTCTGACATTACACAAGCAGCATCTTGATCCAGTCTTCTTCTGAACAGGGATGGTTTGCTAGTAATAAAATAGAGTTTCAAACATATAAAAAGGAGTTTTAGGTATTATAACATTGGTGGGATTGAGCAATTTTTAGGAAACATGCTGTATTTCCAGGTTTGGGAATATTTATTCGAATATGCACTAGTTGCCACTTCTTGCTGTTTTCCTGGATTACATCCCAAGGATACAAAAGGTGTAAGACCCTACTAGAAATTTACATAGAATAATTTACACTCTCTCTGTTCTATAACAACCTGCAGCACTTCCTATACTCACTAACTATACTCATATTAAATATGTATTACACCCATTTTAGTAGTACAGTATATCATAATCCCCTACAGAATTAAACAAACCACATATCCAAATGTATAATACTTATGAACATATAACACATTTTATTCAGACATATAATCCTTCATCTGTAATAAACCTGCACCAAGAGATGATACATGCCATTGCAGGGACCCTAAGTATACATGTATGAGCAAATACGTTTTAATATCAGTGTGTAAACATGGGACCCTGGAGCATTCTCTCAGTATTACATTTTGGCCAGATTAAAATACTTCTATATTACAGATGGCATCACAGTGGTGCTAACAGAGATGATCAATGCCCATTCCTGGGCCCCATATATCATAATATCTATGCTAGTGCAAACAAAAACATGGGGGTTTTAGTTACAATTTTATGCATAAAATGAAAAGCCTTCCAACTACATCACGGTAACCCCCAGTGTGGAAGTTCCTAACAATTTACCTTGGGTCATTTTATCTGGGCTGATGCTCCCTGCATGGTGTGCTGCAAGGTGGACCTGGTGCCTGAGCAAAATATCTCCTGAACCGCACATTTACACAGGGAATGTTTTAGCCATTGATATTTCTAAACTTTCATGCAGACTAGTGGTGAAGGATGTTGTGAATTTTATTCTGTAGGAAGACTAAGCCTACCATATGGCTGTCAGCAACCCAAGACCCTTTAATTTGAAATATTTTGCCCTTTACTTAGAATTGGTAGGAAGGCATTTCCCTCCCATTAAAAGCCATTGAATAGTAGAACTAAAAGCCTTGTAGAAATCTACAAAGTTACTAGCCAGTTCCTTTCATATGGGTTGCCTTGATGTGATCTGAAGATTTTCATTTTATAATCATAAACATGTAAATAGTCCTGGGCTGGGACATTTGAGCCCAAAGAATCAATAGTAAGTTATTTCATTACTGCAGTAAATGTGGATAGTTCAATAAACACAACAGTATTGTTACAAGTTTCTCTTTTATTACATCTTTGTTTCTTAATGAACAGACACAAATGGAAATACAAGTGCTTTCTCTTTAGTATTTTTCCGCTATGTCTAGTTCATTTAATTGTTCTAGATTACGAGATTCTAATATTTTATTCCAGTCTTTGCAACGTGACTATGCATGAAACTAAATTGTCACAAATTAACTGCAATTCTGGCCTTGGCTAGTGACATTTGTTTTCACATTTCTAAACTGATGTTTGTATTATCGCAGGGTTGTAGTCATCAGACGATTTGTCTGCAGTGATATTTTGTTCGTCGTTTTCACCTGGAGTGACCCAGAAAACATAAATTCTACGTGTCTCACAATATCCACAGGGCAGGAAAGATGCCATTTTTAAAACTTGCTGTTTAGAGACATCAAATGCTCTTTGCATGACATTAAAACAACTTTACTACACAAAGTATTCACTTTAACTTTAGTGCCTGCATAAATAAAACACAACCTTGAGGCTGCAAGTGTCCCCAATGTTCAGCACTGTTGAATTCTCTTCTATTAAGTAATGTGTTAAAGTACTGTCTGCCACTGTAGATGGGGCCACTTTAACACAGTCCATGCCCAATCTATAGTTAAATGTTTTGTTGCTCTTATGACCCTACTAACTTTGCATGGCCCATCACCTTAATTTTAAAAGATATTTATAATATATGACCTACGTTGTCTCAGTGTATCTGCTGCTTCACTATACTGGGTTTACAAATCTGCAGGGCAATGCAGTATCAGCACATGTCTCCCATCTTAACCGCAGGCTAACCTGTTGTGCAGCAATGAAATAGGGTTTGAGTTAAGGTGATATTTGTGTGAAAACATGAGTTTTACACAATGCAAGTATGCAATAATTAAGACAGAAATATCAACTGATAGATATCTTTAAACATGCAGAAATGGTAAGACGCTATTTGGATGTAAATAGAGGTGCACTGACTCCACAGCAGTACAATTCCAGAATGTCCTGCTTATAATCTCACTATGTCTTGCCTTCAAAAATAATTTGGATAACAACAATGATGAAGGAAAGTCACATTCTCACAGTTTTAATGGGGAAAAAAAAGTTTTTTATTCAAAACCTTTTTGGTATGTCTGTAATTTGAGAAAGCTCCGAGTTTGTACAATTGGTCAATGGATCCTGTTACTTGGTCTTGACAAGCACCATATGACTGTTTAAATTCAAATCGTGAGAAAACCAATGTAGGGGAATTGTCAGAAGACATTCAGACTAGTTTTAGATTTATGACAAAATTATGATGAAAAGTTGACATGGAATTTTCATTTCGACCATTGAAATCTGCAAATTTTACCAGCAAACAAAAACACGGTGGGTTTGTGCATTGCTGATCCCTATATCCTAACTCTAGGCCTGCACACATGGGCAGAACCCCTGTATATTATTAGTCTTTCATTTGGGAATAAGGTAGAGATGGGACAGTATGTCAGCAAATAGGGTTTCTTTGCAAATTTTCACTGTTCAACCACCATGAATAAATTTTCAAAATTAGGAAAATTTTGTATTTTGGTTCTACGGTTATTTAAAGCCACACATCCTGCTGGATTTCACAGCTTCCCATCACTTTATTTAGCTTCCTGTCTGTGCCAACCATAAACAATTTTGAATTTTAAATTCAATTTTGTTTGTTTATTCTCTGATAACCCTAAGGTTCCAGTCGGACAACATAAAACCTCTTTGTGCAAATTAAGGGGAACGTCCCTTAAAGGGTATGTCCACCCTTAAAATTAGTTTTTTAATATGATGTTCCCCCATGTCTGCCAGCCCAACCGCATTATTTTATTTTCCAAAAGCCCCCAAACTCTTACTTACCTCCCCTCGTTCTCCGCCGCACTGTGGTCGCGTCTGCATCGCAGTGCTGCACTGCAGTCGCGTCTGTGATTGGCTGAGCGGCAGCCAATCACGGACGCGCTCCGGTAATTCAGTGCAGCGGAGGAAAGAGGAGAGGTAAGTAGAGTTTGGGGAGCTTTTGGAAAATAAAAAATTCGGTTGTGGGCTGGCAACATGGGGGAACAACAATTATAGGGGGTTTTAAGCTAGGGGAGGAGATAGTAGAACGGGAGGGTAGAGGGAGGGAGAGGGGAGGGGAGGGGGGGGAGGAGGGGGGAGAAGGGCTGCAGTGCGCATGACAAATATCTACCGGTGGCAAGTAGCAGGCAGAGCCTGCTATCCTCCTGTGGTTAGTTTTGGGACTTTGGGGGGGGGGTCTACAGGAGAACCCTATGATGCTGGCATGTGAGTAGAGGATTACACTACACTACATGGTAGGCCATTACTGGGGGGGATTATAGTTTTGGGGGTGGACGGCCCTTTAAGCCTGTCATACATGTATTTCCGCTCGATCGATTCAATTAAAAATACTGACCTGTGAATGAGCATCTTTTTGATAGTCTGCCCCCACAATATTGCATTATTTTTTTCTAGCTACGTATCTAGGCACATTTACATTATTTTTGATTAGTAAAAGAAATTCTTTCAATCAAATTGCATCAAAAATATTTTCTCTTTCTGCCTGGATCCGCAAGTGATCGTTGGGAAATGTAAAACTATCAATTTTAATTGTTCAGGTCAGAAATCTCAGGCTTGTACAAATATCTGAGTTGTATTAACAGGCATGTACATTTGTTGGAAAATCATTAAAGAATTACATAACATAGAATCTCAATAGTCAGGAATTGCATTAGTAATGATCCACGTTAATACAGTCAAGAAATTGATTCATGTGTATGGCTCTGCATTTGATTTTTAAATCAATCAATTGATTTGGTAGGTCTAGCTTTAAACAGATAATGGAGCCTGCTGAGCTTCTAATTGATAGACATTCATAACGCTATAGAGAGCAGGAATACACAGATGGAGTTAGTAACTAGTAAACAAGAAAATTTCCGGGTGGGGGGTTTACAGCCCTTAGTAATAAAATCAAAATAATTAGATATTAATTGTTTTTCAGAGAGTAATAATTGTGATTGGTTGCACCAAACTTAATATTATAATAAAGCATAAATCCAACATATATTAGCAATAGGTTGGCCAGCCAATTTAATAACAGCATATATCTAAAAATACCATGAAATTTGTGTATTATCATCTTAATTTATACTTTTAAAATGACTCCATAATATTTAAAAGATTTAAAAACTCTTTAGCTGTGTATATTTAATCAGTTCTCCAAACCAGCAGATTTCAGTCTTGATGCCCAAAAGTGTCTTTAAAATGTACTTTCGGAGCAACTAACTCCCGAAGATACCTTAGTAGTGTTTTGCATCCAGAAATAGTAACCACGCAGTTTAGCTCTGAATTAGACACACTTGAATCAAGTCTGGAGCGCTAGGGTAATAGTAACAATGTTTCACTATACAATAAAGATAATACAGTACTTATCTCTCCAGATGTATTTGCTCACATGTGATTTGGACTGCAGCAACAGGGGGTTCCAATATCTCAGGGAAATAAAGCTGGAGAAGCCTCACTCGGTCCTTTCCCCTCTGTGGTGCCACGATCAGGGAATCAGCACACCTCCCTCCCAAGGCCTCATGATATCACTCCCAGGTTCACCGATGTATATGTATCTGGATGTTGCAGGGTTGTCCTCAAGGATGGATACTCCCGTTCACAGTCAGCCCACCACAGGTATAACATGCACTCTTCACTGAGGATTCCTACCGGCTTACCCAAGTGATGTCATATGTCTCCTACTCCACGCTTCCACCACTTCCTGCTCGCTGCATCCTTTCAACTAGGCTTATTATTATTAAACACAATTAAATACCCAACTGTGTTAATAATAATAATAAAAGCCTTCAAGAAAATATAAGACAACAGAGCAAAGAGAAAAAAAACACAACAATAGATGTAACTAGAATCCCCTGACCATTAGCCCTAAGTTGCTTACACCAACATTTGCAAACAATTTACTTGTTATGCTTGTGTAAGTATAGCTCTTTTTTCTAAAAGGCATTCAATAAATGGGTATTGTAACATTTAAAACATTTTGATAACTAAGAATGAGTGATTTCTGTTACACAATTTGGTTAAAAGTGACTATCTTTTGACATATTGCTTACATGCTCTCATATTTTCTGTTATTTTAATCTATTTTTGGAGCCAATGAGTGAGCGTATAGTTTAAAAAAGCATTTTGCCCTTAACCCCACCCATCAACACGGCCACACACACCCAAACCATGTCTATTTTTTCTTAATTGGGAAAAAAATGGTAATTTTAATGTGCTACTCTGGAAATGGAAAGACTGACAGCTGCCCGTCACATGCCACCTATCTAAATGGTAATCATCTCATCCTCATCTCCCAGCATTCCTTGATTGACATAGAAATAGCTCATTCCTTGTATCTCCAAATTATAAAATTAGGAAAAAGGACTCTCTGGCCAGAGCATGCCTAGTTTCAGAATTTCCTTCCCTGATTCACAGAATACTGTAAGATATAGTTTTAGCCATCATACAGGTATTTGTTTACTTTCAAGTGCTCCAACGCTTTCTACCTTCAATTACAAGGTAGGGGATGTTTCTAAACAAAACATTCCATGATGTAAATTAATTTACCGTAGAAATATGGAAGCAAATGTATTCGGTTAGATCAACTGGACTTAAAGTTTAGTTCTTAAAGACGTTTCGCTAGTCATCCGACTGCTTTCTCAATTCAAGTCAGCTTTTTTTCTCTCTCTTTGAGGAAATTGTTTTATTTGGGGGAAAGGTTTCCTTTAAATTTTTCAGAAATACTGTAGTCGTAGTTTAGTTGTAGTTCCAAAGGTTTTAAAATGGGTCTAGATATTGACTTTGTAATCTGTCTGAACGGATTGTCATGCTTTTGTACTGTAATGTTAAAAGAAGAATAGTAAAATGACCAGACAATTGTAAAATGGAACCTCTTATATGTAGTAGGGGTGTATTTCTGCTGTATTTGATAAAATTAGTTCTATATTAATATTGTTAATTTTACAATTTGAAAAGTGGTAAAATTAGCAATAAACTGCTTGTAACACATATGTTCATAGAAGAAAATATATGGAATATTGAGCGTTTGTGACTAAATTGTTTTATTATACCCAGTTATTTTTATTAGATGCTACTATACAATAGTGCATATGAAACAGACTGCATGAGAATGGGGTGTATTCTGACAGCAACTAATTTTCTGGCACATTGTTTGTATGTAATGGAAGCCGTATCTGGCAAATGCTGCAAAAGCAATAAAACAATTTGTTTTCTTGGTAACATTCATTGCCAGAAATGGAACAAAAAGTATATGCTCATGCCAACTTTTTTCCTAATA
The DNA here is from genome assembly GCA_019447015.1 of Hymenochirus boettgeri. NCBI lineage: Eukaryota > Metazoa > Chordata > Amphibia > Anura > Pipidae > Hymenochirus > Hymenochirus boettgeri. The sequence goes on along the minus strand of CM033469.1, from coordinate 67,432,466 downwards.
TGAATTTAAATAAGAAGACAAACAAAGACCAATTACATCAAAGTCTTTAGCAGACAGTTTGCAAAGAAAGTGGAACATACAGAGAGTTGCAACACTTTTATTCCTCTTATAGTCATGCTTTTTTGCAGCTTTTTTTTTTTTACTGTAACCAAATAGCTAGCATTCTAGTCATATAGAAGCATGTAGGAGAGTGCTTGTGGTTTTTGGTAAATTTTCCTGTATGTTTTTACTTTTTATACAGATTAACATTATCCTCTAATGTACAAATAATGTTTATAATTTTATATTATTTATTGTGTATATAAGCTTTCCCCATATCCATATAATTAAGTGCTTGAGACAACACAAAACCAGTGATTGACCCGAATCCGAGTTTGGGCCAAATTTATGAGTTTGAACGAACTGAACTATCTGAAACTAGTTCAGTTTCTAACTAGTTTGGTTTTCCGAACTCACAGACGCATTTTCGATAATTATTGAAAATCCGATAGTTGGCAAATTTATGGACCATTCGCTAACCCTCGAAAGTATCATTAGGAAACCCTTGAATGTAATGTTCATTTTCCCTAACCCTCAAATGTATTGTTCATTTCCGGTAACCCTCAAGTGTAATGTTCGACTTTCCGTAACCATCGAATGTATCGTTCAGTAAACCTCAAATGTTGTGTTAGTTTTCGGTAACCCTGGAATGTAGCATTCGTTTTCGGTAACCCTCGAATGTATCAATCTGTAACCCTCAAATGTAATATTCTTGTTTGGTAACCCTTGAAAGTAACCTTCGAATTTTGGTAACCCTTGAGTGTATTGTTTGAATTTGGTAACCCTCGAAAGCAATGTTCGTTTTTGGTAAGCCTCCATTGTAGCCTTTGACTTTCGTAACCCTTGAATGTATTGTTTGTGTTCGATAACCCTCAAATGTAGCATTCGATTTCCATAAACCCTCAAATGTATAGTTCGATTTTCGGTAACCCTCTAATTGGCTGTAACCCTTGAATGTAGCGTGCGGAAACCCGACAGTTGCCTGATCTTGAAAAAAGAAGTGTTTAAACAAGTTTTGGTGATAGTGACATGTTCCCCAGACCATTTCCCAGGTGTCACAGCCATTTACAGTAAGTTACCATTACTATTTTATCTGTTATTTATCCGAATTTTTCAAACTATAGCCAGCTATGCACAAAACCAGTCAGACTGTAATAAAGTTTGATGACTTTACTTAGTTGGTGTCTTTTTGGAGTGGTTGGCTTGCTTCCTTTGTGGTCCAATAGCATGGAGTGTGTGGGGTTAAAGTTGGGCGGAATTTGGAAGAAAGCATACATTCAATGTCACCAAACATTTCCCAGTACATTTTAAGTCAATCTCTTTATTGAATGATTCAGTTCACTGCCATTAGTGTGCCGCAACCAGGGAATCATTAAAATAATTATTAATGGTATAATGCATTCTACTGTCTGAAATGGGTTCCGTCGGCCATGTTTGAAAATGTTCTTTCTTTATTTTGTTCTATCTTGCTTTCTATAATACCTAAAGTCAAGCATTTAAAATTAAGACAAGTAAAATCTAAATCAAAGTTGCAATCCATCATAAAAAGTGCTAGAAAAATGTTTTCATCATATTAAAAATCTTAAAATTAATCATATATTTAAAAATCTTAGCTATTATTTCTAATTAAAATATGTTGTAAAAAACTCCAGAGATGTTTTTCTATATTAAAGGAGAACTAAAGTCCCAAGACAACATTGTCCCAATAGAGAGAGCACATTCACAAACGAACAACAAGCTGTGTCTCATGTCTCCCTTTGCTGTGGATGCTGGGTGATTTATGAAAATAACCTGTGTGTACTAAGGGTCAGCTCCCATAATTCACCTTATCTGGGAACACCCATCTAAGTGTCCGCCGGACACTTCACAGGAAACTGCAGTCTTGCTTCCTGGAAGCTGACTTTTTTTTTTTTTTTTTTTTTTTTTTTTTTTTTTTTTTTTTTTTTTTGTTTTTGTGTAAACACATTAGAAATGCTCCTGTCCCTAACAATGATAAATTCCTATGCTTTACATACAAAAAAGAAAAGTAATCTTTGCAGTGTATGTCTTTGCTAGCATGGATGAAAGAAACAGAACATTTAACATTTCAGCAAAAAATAAAAGTAAGTATGGGGAATCGAACCAGCAACCTTCTATTCTGTGTCTTTCTAAGAAGAAAGCTTTCTACCACTAGGCCACAAGGGCTAATAAGAATCAAACCTGTGTCCCAGTAGTCTGATTTCTTTCCTAACCCAGCACTTTAGCAGAACACACCACAGGTGTTATAGTGACGTAAAACCGGAAGAAGGAGTTGTCGGCAGTGAGATTCAAAGTTGAGCAGACAAACTCACCACCACGCGGTCTGAATACCCGACTAAGTCACGGAGTACGTAGCTATCTCAGGATCCCCATACAAGAAATCCCAAGTGCAGAGAGGCCACGGACAGCACCAGCAACGGCAGTCCCGGGGATAGTTGGATCATTGAGAGTCGGGAATTTCACTTTTGCATCAGAGTGGTGATGTATACAGCTCATACTTATACGCACTGCATCAATACTCTTGATTTTGTGTGCACACATTATATGATATAAGAACTTTTATATGGACTCCTAGAAGACTTCTGGATCTGTAGTTATATATATACTTTTTGGTTCCCTACTCATCTTGATATCTTTGAAACTGTGGATTATACTACACTGCCTTAGAATATCGATTTAGTCAGATTACTTACATTAAACACTAATATACGTGTTTTCCTAGGATTTACTTCAGATTTTTCTATATTATAATTTTTTAGGTTTTTAGATATATCGTACCTTTGTATGGCAGCTGGCCAGCTGTTTATTTATGTGTTTTTTCTTTTGTTTTGAGTTTAATACAAATGGTATTTTGGTTTTATCTTGGTCTGGCTGTGTACATAGGGTGCATCCTTTTTATCTGTAAGAGGGGTCCTCTACTTGTGGGTTGCGACTGTTATTACAGGACACCCCAGTTTTTTTCCCTTCGTTTTTCTGTTTTGCCCGGTAGGGGTGTTTCCGGCGCCCCCTGTGGGGGATTCGGTGCTGGGACTCTTTTCGGTTCTAATAAGAATCAACCTGTGTCCCAGTAGTCTGATTTCTTTCCTAACCCAGCACTTTAGCAGAACACACCACAGGTGACTCTCAATCGATAGAAGTAAATGTCAGTAAAAATCAGTACACTGTTTTGTCATTGCTAACTGAAGACTGTCAGCAATTCACACTTTTTGGTACATAAATAACAGAGCTGCTATATATAAAGATTGTCATATGTAGAAACTTCATATTTTTCTAGAAACATGGAAACAAACAAACAAAAAAGCACTAAACTCAGGCAAGACTATGTTGTTATGATTGTTTTCATAAGTAAGCTAGGGATTTAACTTGTGACTTCTTGGTCTGATTGTTTCTAAACACACAGCATTTACATGGTGCACCACCAGCAACTCAACTGTGATTCCAGGTACATTTAGAGGCTTATCTTCACTAGAAAGAGTTGCTAGAAACTCTGCACATAGAGACAGTGAATGCTGGGGTCAGGGGGCGTGGATCTTTGAAGCCACATGGGCTATGAGTTTTAGTCAACGAGAGATGGAAGCCTCCTTTGTTACAGAATCTATTACCTCATCTACTAACTGCAAATAACTAGAGAAGAATCTTTCAACGTGTAGGTGTTTTCTGGGAGAAAACTTCACATTAGATCTGAAAAACTGAGTTTTAGTTCTCCTTTAAGGCCATTGGGGCCAGGGTGTCATTTTATAAATCCATTTTGTCTCTAGTCTTGAGTACAGATGGGATCCGGTCCAGCTTGGACCCGATCCGACACGTACCCCTCGTTTCCCGAAATCTGCATGATCCGGACGGATCATGCGGATTTCGGGACTAGGAGCCTATTTTCTATAATTATTGAACTTAATATTGAACATAGCCTCGAACGTTCGATAATCCTCGAAAATACAATCGGAACTCAAAAGGAAGTTTGTGATCAATTTTAGAGGGTTATTGAACGTTCAAGCTATTTTCAACAAATTATCGAAATAGCCTTGAACATTCTAAACATAATAATTGAAAATTCATTCCATTTTCGGATCTTCGGAATTTTTTTTGAGATCCAGGGAATCCAAAAACGGAACAAAACTGGTGAGTTTCAGACATCTCCTGTCTTGCTTGTATCTCACCTTTTCCCTCTTGGTAGTTTATGTCTATCTTGTAAAATGTATAAACTTTTTATATTTAATACTTGCATTTTAAAATGTTTTGATAGTGTTATGTTTTCATGTGCCCTCAGATTCTAATTTTTAGCTGTCTTCCAGTCTGCCTTATATATTGTTTTCCACGTGCAAATTTAATCAAATACAGTAGATAACATTTGTGGATTTGCAGGTTATTAAGCTGGCTAAATTTTATTTTTTCATTTGTATTTTGATTCTGGAATTCTTCAGTGGATATTATTGTATTTAAAATATCATCTTTTAGAAGTAGATGCAAATGTTTTTTTTACATTTCTGACTATTTCTGTTAAGATTTGTTAGAAATCGAAGGTTTATTTCTGTTTCTGCTGTTTCTCTTTTGGTTGTAGGATTTGGGACCTATCAATTTCTCTTATATTTGTCTTTGTCTTTTCATCATATTGTTTGACTATCAGTTTATGTCCTATCAAGGCAGAAGGTAGCCAAGGGAATGATGGCTGCTAAGTATAATTAAAAGACAAATTGGGCACTTTAGGTTTTGAGGGGGTTCTGTCAGTAGTAACATTTTTGTTTGGGGGCTGGACATACCCTTTAAAATCACTTCACATTGGGCCATAAAAATATATGCATAGCTTGGCACGAAGTGCGTACCTATAGCAGTTCCCTGTGTTTGAAGATAAAAGTATTATGGTATATATCTAAAATAAATCCAATTGTTCTTTTATTTTTCTCCAATCTTTCTTATTGCTTGTACCCCATCTTTATGTTCGATGCAAGTGGTGTAATGTCTATTGTGCATAATATGAATTCATTTTGCCACCTAATTTTTGAAAATTCATTTAGTATATCTATTGAATCTCTCATAAATTATTTTGTATTTTTTATTTAGTCTCATAAGTTTTTTGTTTGTATAGGGCTGTAGAAATCTGTCAATATACTGTAATATACAATTGCTTGTCAAAGAGTTTATTTTTAGAAATGATAGATTTACCCAGTGGGGTTTCTATGCTCGTAAAAAAAAAAAAAAAAGCAGAAAGTAGCTAATACTGGGTGAATGACAGTAAGGAATTGTCCTTCATTTTGATTTAAAATTCCTTTTGTTGTAAACTTATTTTATTCCTTTCTACAGTATACTGTATGTATGTATATATATTTTCCTTTTTAGAGATTTATGTCTATGAGGGTCAATCTGTCAATATTGTTGAGGCTTCTTTCTCTTGCAAATTGAAATCCTTTTCGTAATATAGACATTTGATCTTTATTTTACTCTTTATTATTACTAAGGTTAAAAATATTTGTATTCTCTATACCTTTCTTTTTCTGTTTTCCCTTTCCTCTCTACCTTCTTTGTTTACACTTTTTTTTATTTTTGGAGTTACTGTAATTGTTGGTCTATGTGTTTCCAGCTGTTTTTTTTATGTTTTCCTTGTTCTAAAAATTATGTTCATCTTTTTGGTAACTTGGTCCTGTTATATTTGGTATATATGTATCTACTTCTCCGTTTTATCTTTTCATCGTTGTAGGTGTTCTCTGTTTCTAAACTTTTTTTAAATGAATCTGTATCTAGGTTTGTAGCCTCTTTGATAATTTCAATATTGATATTCTACTTAATTGTGATAACCTTTATCTGTATTTTGATATCGTTTTTCTTTATTTATGTCTGGAATATAGTCTTGGGTAACATAATTTGTTTTTCCCTGTATTCATATAGCCTTCTATGTCTCCTTCCAATTTATTCTGTTTCCTTTGCGCTATAAGATGGTGTGTTGATAGATCTTTAGAAAAGTACTGCGACAACCTTGTTCCACTGAAACGTAATCACTTCCTCTTCCTAACAGTAATTCCTTTAGGAATGCAAAAAATATTATAATGCTTTGCTGGTATCACAATTAGAGATGGCCGGTTCGCGGACCCGAACCGGGATCCGCCGCGGATTTATCCCGTCCGCGAACGGCGGATTATTCCGGATTTTCCGGATTTTCCGCCTTCCGATATGCAAACATTTGGATAAAGGGCTTGGACACATCAACGTGTTAAAACGCACACAATAGTGTGGCACAATTAATGTGATCCTCAATTTTTGCACAAGTGTGTTTAACTGTGTCTATGTGTGGGTATCAGTGTGCATTTATAAGATAAAAAGAAATCAATTTTTAATGATCGATTTCATTTTTAACTTATAAATGCACACTGATACCCACACATAGACACAGTTAAACACACTTATACAAATCTGTCAACTGCTGGCTTTATAAGAATTCTGATATTCTGGTCTTAATTCTTAGCATATTTCCTTTTTCAGAAAGAATTAAAAAAATGTCAAGATTAAGCTAAATCCTGGTATGTTGTGGAATTGGTTAGTACAGCTTTTTATTAATGTATAGTATCCTAAGAGTATGAATCCAAAGAAACATATATGGTGTATGTAAATGTGCCAATATGTCTGAGACTGAGATCAATTCATTTATACAGTTGTTTTGATATTTGCACTTGCACCTTGGCTGTATTCTTTGTATTGTAAATGCAAACTTTCTATCCAAGTGGCACTTGGATAAAACACCCAAACCACTGTAGTGATAGCCCCTTGTCACTTTACAAACCAGCAATGATAATTTGCAAAAAAGGCAAAATGGTGTCCCCTAAAAACCTTAGTTGCTCAAATGGTTTATTAGCTTGACTCTAAGTATATATGCTTGGTATTAAGCTAATAAACTACTTAAATTAATACACCCATGAGCCACTGCACAAATCCTGCAGCTAATCTTGCTACAATATAATTCCAGAGTTAAACAATTTAGAAACAGAAAAAGTTTCAATATGATTGCCACTTATAATAACAATATGGTAGCCCTGTTGACTTGTTGTTGCCTAGTAGTAATATTTGACTCCTCTTCTTTTTCCATCATATAATTAATGTTACTAAGACATGCTATGTTCTTTTTCCCAACATTGCCAATATCCACCCTTTTATCCCTCAGTCAACTAGTAAAATACTCATGTATGCTCTTGTCCTCTCACATCTGGAATACTGTCATCCCAGTTTGTTTTAAACTAGGTTGATTGTATCATTTCACTCTTAACTAGAGATGGTCGAACTATTGAAAGTTCGGTCCGTTTTCGAACTTTCGAACTATTGTAAAAGTTCGAAAGTTCGAAAGTTCAAAAACGGACCCATTAAAGTCTATGGGAGGCAAATAGTTTGAAAAGTTCGAGTCAAATACAACTAAAATATTAATGGTAACTTACTGTAAATGGCTGTGGGACCTGGGAAATGGTCTGGGGAGCATGTTCCAATATCCAGGACTTTCGTAAAATCGATTTTACTCTCACACGTGCTGCTTTCGCGTTCGAACGTTCGAGGTAACATGGACATTTTACTCGCAGATTCGATGCTCGTCTATAGGCTTTAATGGAGACTTTACTCGCAGATTCGATGTTCGCGCCTAGATACCATGTACATTTTACTCGCGGATTCGACCGTTCGAACATTCGATAAATCATCGAAAGTCCGGGAAATATTGAAAGTCCGCGTCCGAGATAGTTCGAGAAGTCCGGGTCCGTTCGAACTCGAACAGTTCGGCTCGAACTCGGGTTCGAGTTCGAGTTCTATGCCATCCATACTCTTAACCAAGGGAGAATAAATAGCTCCGCTACTTTAATCTATAGAGTGGATTTCAATCTTCAATCTTCAAACCCTTCTCATAACCTTCAAATCCATTCACTTTGCTGCTTCCATGGGCGATTACAAGTGTCCAGAATCTCCCTTTCTGCTGGCTAATAGTTACTTGCAGTTTTGGGGAGGGTTGTCAATATAAATGGGGATTAAAACAATGGATGCAGACATGAAAAGTAAGTGTCAGTTTGTGGAAGTGTGTAACTGATCACACAGATCTCATTATTTGCCCTAATAAATACTTTTATTATGCTTGAAATTATTCTATATACAGTATTTGTATAATTGCTTCCCCTTTTCCTAGTCTTTGAATATAGAGATGAATGAAACTGCGGTTCCACAGAATTTATTGATGTTCAGAAAATCTGATTCGAACCCAATTGAACTTATTACAATTTTTGAATTTCAATCAAAATTTCCCAGTTTTTAAACACCATTTCCCGATTTTTCAATCTAACTTTTGAATTGTCAATTTTTTATTATTCAATTTTCAATGATATTTTTTTTTTTTGTTTTGATCCATCTGATCCAAAGATTTTCAAAACCGGTAGTTCCAAATCAAAACCAGGTTTGTTAAAAACCAGGATTCATCACTATCTACAGTTGTGTTCAAAATTATTCAACCCCCAATGCTGTAAAGGGTTTTAGGGAATTCAGTGTTCATTTATAATTGTGTTCAGAATGAAATCTTACAAGGACTTTTTAAAGAACCAAATGCAACTAAAATGACATTAATTGCCACTGTATAAATAAACATCTACCTGTATACATACATGGCTTATAAACCAGAAATATTTGTTATAAATGTCTTTGTACTCATACAATGCTGTGTATTATACTGTAACAGTAAATTTATTGCTGGGAGAATATATAGGGTTTCTAAGGAAATGATTATTGCTTTATTATTAAGTCACAGAAGGTTTTGCCATTTTTATTTATAGTAATGTAACCGGGTTCACAGCTAACCCACATTCTAACAAGTTATGGTGAGACATTATCTTGTGAAGCTTAACCTTTTAGAAAGAAGCTGGTTAGTTCTACTGTTTCTGTGAGGAATTATTCTAATAAATCATTGGTATAATAAAATCATTGTGGACATAACTTTCTCAATAATGGCTCTGTAAATTCCCAGGTACAGCAGGTTTAGGCTGATTTATAGTCATCCTAATCCTGTTCTTACCTTTGTGACCCCTGCTTTGTTTTTTGTATTGCTAGTTAAAATGCATGTATTATATTAACAATGAGATAAAAAATAATTAAATATACTAAATCACACACACACATGCACACAAGGAATATGAGAAAAAAAGGTCCAAGCTCAAACTTAAAATCCAAGTGGGTGAAGCTCAAGTTTATATTTCTAGTTTTAAAGGATGTTTCCATTGGTACAACAAAGGTTTAAGATAGGAGGAAGCAGTGTTTGTGGGGAGGGGAGGGTTTGGGAAGATTGTGAGGACCAAAAGGCATGACAGCATGAATAAGAATGTTGTATTCAAGAGAAAAAACACATCATGGGAATAAGGAGGAGAAAACAACACATTTAGTAATGTTTAATGGGGTTAAAGAATGGGATGGAGAAGACAAAGATTAAACCAGAGAGAATAGAAAGGGGCCAAGAAAAGTGCTTTGGAGCACCTCCAAACTTTGTAGAACCTAAGAAGAAGCATCATTACCATAAAAGACAAAAAAAGAGCTAAGATGACAATAAATAAGAAACTTGATTTTTAAAACCACAGTATCATATTCAAATGTTAGATTCAGGAGAATAAGAACAGAGAAATGGTTAGCTTTGACAGTTTGGTATGGTCCCAGTGAAGACCGAGGTTAGCAAGTTCTGTAATGTTTTTGGAAATAGTGCAGTGCACCCGATACAGTTCCCTGTTTGTTAAGTTTTGCGCTAACTCATAGAGCGAAATTTAATGAGAATAGTAAACTAGCGCAGAGCCATACATCTTACCTTTCCACGATTTAGTGAGGCATAATTGTTTCACCCACGTGACAGTGGGCTTCATTAGGCATTGAAGCCATTTCTGAATTAAATATTTAATGCTTAGAAAAAGGATCTATGTTATGATATTATATTATGATGCATTATATATTGAAGCTCTGAAGAAGCCCATTGTCACGTTGGTGAAGCAAGCAACGGCCATACCAGAGAGCTGAGGTGAATGCTGTAATAAGTGGACAAACTTACCTGTATGATTTATACTAGAGCACCAAGGAATCAGACAGGGGTTCCTCCCTCTAAATATTCAGTGTTGAATGCAGTTGGGGAACTGTGACTGTGTGTAAACCTGGGAAGCAGGCTGCAGATGAAGATAAGGTACCAGTCCTGGTCTGTCTGACTATTTTGATGTAGTCACTTCCTGCGTGTTAGTGTGATGTCATTGCGCAGTCGCATTGTACAACTGGTAAACCATGCCCCTGCGCTACCTCTGCAACAGCATGCTATGGATTCTCTCCACAAGCTGCTCAACTGACCACTGCACATGTGTAAGTAATAGCCGAATAATAGCCCCATTAGGCTATTACCTATACCATGTGCAGTGCAAACCACTCACTATAGATGCCTGAAGTTTGGTTCATTTCCAAACCTCAGTAAAAGTTTGGGTTATGGAAGAAATCCAGGGTTTGCAAACTTCTGTGAGTTTGGAAAACCGAACTAGCTTGTAGTTCGGAAAGTTCATTTTTAGTCCGAAGTTTGGATCGAACTCAGGTTTGGTTCTAAGCCCATCTCTATCTGGCACATGTAAGATGTTTACTGGGAATCCACAAGTAAAGTGTTGGGTGGCCTTCCAATCCTTAGACCATGCCGGGTTTTTGGGTGAGTAGTAAAGCTGGATTAGATTCAGCCATCTAGAAGAGGTAGTGTTTCCCAGACTGTCTCTATCTCTCTCCTGCTGTGAATAAAACACAGGTTTCATTCCTTGCAACCTGGGCTGAAGTATTCCTTTGCACAACACATACTGTGAATGCTTGCTTTACTCCCTACTACTTGGCTAAACCCCTACAATATAGATATATATTAAACACATATACACATATATATGCTCTTGAAGTTCCATGAGTGCTGCTAACTACAGATGTACTTTGGGTTCTAATAGAACCCAGTTTCGATTCGAATCCGGCGGTTTCGAAATCCCGACAAAACTTTCGGAACTCCCGGATTTTTCGAAACTCGATTTTTATCGTAAATTCGATAATTATCGAAATCGAAAGTAGATGATTATCGAAATCGAAGTGTAAACAAAGTGTATCGTAAGTGGGGATCAATTTCGGTAACCCTCGATAATTGTACGAATCCAGGTAACCCTCGAAATCGTAAGTCCATCAACCCTCGAAAAGTAGCGATCGATTTCGGTAACCCTCAAATGTTTGTGCCGATTTCGCCAACCCTCGAATGTACAAGCTGATTTCGGTAACCCTCGTATTTGTGATATCGGTAACCCTCGAAAGTAGTGTTCGATTTCGGTAACCCTCGAAAATAGCCCGCGAAAGCTCAAAAACAGCCCGATCGTGAGGAAAGATAGATTTTAAATGAGTTTTACTTATATTTACGGGTTCCCCAGACCATTCCCCAGGTCCCTTTGCTATTAACAGTAACCTGCTATTACTATTTAATCCTTAAAATTGATAGAAACTTTCAAACATTTTTTCCCCATAGACTTCTATGGGTCCGTTTTCGGATTTTCCCAAAAATTCAAAGCAGGTAACATTCTCTTCTGTATTAAAGGTCATGTCCTTCGTTTTTTAGGGTGGAGATACCCTTTAAGTATTATTGTACTTTTGCTATTTGAACATGGTTTTATGGGTCAATGCCTGTGCCTTATTGAATCATCAATCTCAAAATCTTGAGTGGAACATTTCACAGCATGTCGAGTTATGGTTAAGAAGGGAATTATATGCCCAGAAATATATAATAGTCAGATAATAACTAAACATAGTGCTGGAACTCTCACAAAACATAAAGTAGTTAAAAATAAAGATATCATTTAAAACAAACAACAAGTCCATCTTCACAAGCAAACTTTTGCACCTTTTCTTGCACCAGCCCCAAATTGATACATATTTAGTGAATAGAGATAGCCGCAACTGGTAAGTTTCATCCCGTTTTCGGATTTACGGATCTCGGGAGAAACACAAAGATCCAATAAACAGAAAATGGCACATAATTTCAGGACTTTGGACCGCATCTTCAATAATTTTATCGAATGTACGAGGTTATTTTTGCTGATCCTCGAAAATAACCTCTAATGTTCGATAACTCTCAATAATACGGTCTAAAGGTTTATAGAACATTCAAGGTTATTTTCGAGGATTACAGAAAATAAGCTCGTACATTTGATAATCATCGAAAATGTGGTCCACAGTCCCAAAATGCGAACAATCCACCAGGTTTAAGACAGAACATTCAGAATAGGCAGCTTTTAGCATAAAAATATAACAGTGAAACATCAGAATTTGACTAATAAATGGCTTATCTAAAGCCTAAATTTTCACATTCCTCTTACAGGCTACAGTGTAACTAATACAGAATCATTAATTAACATACAGATACATTTCTGGCAAAATGTATTTCATTACAGATCTTTTATGTTATAGTGTAGTTCATAACTTGACCATAAACCAAACCTCTCCACTGGAGATTTATATCTTTGACCAGAACGATGGCAAAAGAAATTAGATTGGTATTCTACAGCATACAGTATATTGTATAAATATCTGGCTATTCATTATATTGGATGTTTAATATAATCCTTAACCTACACGTGGCAGCAGCACATCCTAAAAATAGGGATTATATTGTATTTCATGTCACTTATGATGTAAACATATATCTTGACATATATATACTGTAAAGCTCAAATGATACAATACAAATGAAGGGGTCAAAGTTTATGCTAAGTAATAAATCATGTAGTTGTGCACAAAAATAAAAGGCTCAAGTTGAGTTTTAATTTTTAAGGGTCTTATTTTAAGGGATGTTCCATAGGTAAGGTACAACAAAGCGAAAAAGATTTCGGGGAACAGTGTTAGTCGGGTGGGTGGGTGTTTAGAGAAGATGGCTTTGTGAGGAACAAAGCATGAGCAAGAATTTTGTATTCAAGAAAAAAGTATACATACAATAAGTAAAAGCGAGAAAAGGAAAAAAAAGTGGCCATAATTCTTTGCTACACAAAAGTTATTGTGAGATACAAAAAGACTAGATAGGGGAAAAGGATAAATATGACTGTGTTGTGCAATCCTCCCAAGAACCCAAAAAGCAAGATAGTCAGGCAGTTAACTAAAATGGGAATAATATCATGCATATGCATAGCAGAGAAGGTTTCAGTTAGATGTGGTATGTACTCTGAAATACTAGGAAGAAGTAAAAAAACTAAAGTGAACACTAGTGCAGCAAACTATTTGCTGGTTGCTTGTGAAGGTTCTCATTCATCCAGGTCATGGTAATTCTGTTGTATTCAGTTAGATCAAATGAACATTTCGCTAGTCATCTGACTGGCTTTCTCAATTTAGAATGACTTGTACAAGAACATGTTGGCAATAAGTACCCTGGAAAGTCCCAATTAGCATATGACAGCCAGGTGTTAGGGTCCTTCAGAATGCAAGTTACCTTTGAAGATTGTAATGTCAACATCTTGGCAAATGAGCATGACTATTTTAAGAGAGGTGTCAAGGAGACCATTTATGTGAAAATAAAGAAAATATGTGTGTGGGGGGATTCAACACCAACTGTCTGCCATGTAAGAATGCTGTTCTGACACCTTACCCTGGGCATTTTTGATAACCCCCCTTAACGTCAATGCATCCACACCTTGCATCAGAAGGTCCCTAACACCTGGCTGTCATATGCTAATTTGGACTTTTCAGGGTACTGAATTGCCAACAGATGCTTGTACAAGTCATTCTGAATTGAGAAAGCCAGTCGGATGACTAGCGAAAAGTCTTCAAGAACTAAACTTTAAATCCAGTTGATGTAACGGAATACAACAGATACATTTGCAGATTGAAATCACAGAACAATATGACATAGGGATGATTAAATAGCAAAACTCTTAACAGAACTTAAATTATAAAAATTAAAATAATTATTTATATTATAAGTGACATGAAATACAATATAATCCCTGTTTTTATGATGTGCTGCTGCCACAGGTAGGTTGAGTATTATATTAAAGGGTAACTGTGGTCTCCATACACGTGCCCTCTATTTAAAAGAGCTATCTTTCATAGCTTTCAAACAATCCTAGGAAGATGTCTCTAGCATTCCTGGGTCTTAAGTTACACTAAACAGCCAATATAATGAATAGCTGAATATTCATACAATATACTGTGCACTGTAGAATACAGTACCAATCTAATTTCTTTTGCCATCGTTCAGGTCAAAGATATAAATCTCCAGTGGAGCGTTTGGTTACAGTCAAGTTATGAAGTACACTATAGCATAAGATCTGTAATGAAATACATTTTGCCAGAAATGCTTTTGGATGTTTTATTAATGATTCTGTATTAAGTACACTGTAGAGGAATGTGAAAATGTAGATTTTAGATGAGTAATTTCTTTGTCAAACCATTGTTATACTGTTACATGTTAAATCTTCTAAAGCAATTCACTATCAATGTATCAATATTTGGGTCTGATGCAAATTAGCACAGGTAAAATTTTGCACCTCTTTATGCATCAGCCTATTTTGTCTCTTTACCATAGCTTACTATTTTATATTTCATTTTAACAATTTACTGGGTTTATAGTATATATTTTGTTTCCTAGTTTACTTTTTATGTTTATTTTTTTCTTTTGGGTTTGAAAAAAGTAGCAAAACTAAAGCAAAACTAAATTCTTCTGTTCAGCTTCTCCTCTGCATTCTGGAGAGTTGAATTGGAGTTGTGGTTAAAAGGGTAAGAGTGAGATTTTTTCCCAAACTAGTTAGGGTAATATAAAATCCCTATGTCATACCTTCAAAATGATAAAAAGTTATTTCTGGAAAGGTTCAGCAATATTACTTCCTGCCTAAAGGGGAACTGTGGTCTCCAAGTTTAAATGAAAGGCCAGTTTCCTACCTTTAAAACAAGCCATCAACCACCTGTCTACGTGCTCCCCAGCCCAAGATATAAAGAAATTACTGAACAAAGTTAATGGGTGGGAGGATGGGAGGATGGGTGGGAGGATGACATGTGACATTCCTAAGGCTGCTCCTCCACCTCACCGCCAGCAAGCACAGCCTCAGACTTCAGTGTGTGAGAGAGACAGGAAGTCCCTCCCCCTCCCTGCTGTGTGAAGATCCCCACAGAGTAGGTAAGGGAATCTATAGTCCTACTCTCCCACTATGTGAAAACAGCCTTTTCAGGCAGAGTTTTCACAGTTTTCTGTAGGGGGGTCTGAGTGGCCCATGGCACGAGTGAGTGGGCAGGGCCATGGCATCCAATAGTGGACAGGGCAATGGCACCCGCAGATGTGCGGGCTAAGGCACCTGTGAGTGTGCGGAACCACACGGGGCTGTAAGGGAAGGGGCCAAGGGGAGCCAGCAAATAGAAGGGCCATGGGGTCCATGAGTGGGAGGGACATGGGGGGCTTGCAAGAGGAGGGGGCTGCAAGGGGAGGAGGAGAAACAGGGCATATTGACTGTCATCCACTGACATGGTTTCAGAGCAGGAAGCAGAAAGTGCAGGGGACCTGGTGATGCTGCTGCCATATCGCATACAAAAATGTAAATATCTTCAAAACTATGCAAAATAAACAATGAAAATAGCAAAAATTCTCAGGAGAGCAATTCCTATCAATTTATCTAAAGTCATTTTTGGATCACAGTTCCCCTTTAAACAATCCTTTTTTCCCATCCATGTGACCAGTTTGTAGTTATGTGACCAGCCTCTGCCTACATTTATAGGCTCCCCTTCTCAACTGTCTATTTTATAAAAAAAATTCTGTTTAGGTACTTCCTGTTCTCCCATGATAGAGGGAGCTTAGTTCAGTTATATCTAGACCACTGTTTCTCATCTTTTCAGATTCGCCTTGGTCTGGGGATGTGCCGCTGGATTGGAAAAAAGCCAATGTAATACCAATATTCAAAAAACTTAGCCGTTCACAGCCTGGAAACTATAGACCTGTAAGCCTAACATCAGTGGTAGGGAAGGTGATGGAAACTTTGTTACGGGATCATATCCTTGACTTTGTCTCCAGAGATCATCTTATTAGTAGTAGTCAGCATGGATTTATGAGAAATAGATCCTGCCAGAAAATTTAATTGGTTTTTATGAAGAAGTGAGTAAAAAGTTAGATTCAGGCACAGCAGTGGATGTGATATATTTGGATTTTGCGAAAGCTTTTGATACTGTGCCACATAGGCGACTAATGTATAAACTGAGGACTGTTGGCCTTGAAGAAAACATTTGTTCATGGATAGAGAACTGGTTATTGGATCGCAAACAGAGAGTGGTGGTTAATGGAGCTACATCTATGTGGGCTAAAGTTCTAAGCGGAGTGCCTCAGGGTTCTGTATTGGGGCAGCTTCTGTTTAATCTGTTTATAAATGGCTTAGAAAGGGGCATTGAAAGCAAGGTCTCAGTGTTTGCTGATGACATTAAACTATGCAGAGCTTTGGAAACTTCCAATGATGTTCAAGTGCTGCAAGCAGACCTAGATAGATTATCAAAATGGGCAGCAGAATGGCAGATGAGATTCAATGTTGATAAATGTAAGGTGATGCATTTGCGATTTAATAATCCCTGTGCCACCTACACCATAAATAACTGTGTTAAGTGCATCTGTAATGGAAAAAGATTTGGGGGTTCTGGTAGATAACAGACTTAGCTATAGCAAACAATGCCAGGTAGCAACGGCTAGAGCTAGCAAGATATTGTCTTGCATAAAGAGGGGAATAGATTCAAGAGAGAAAAATATTATTCTCCCTCTTTACAAGGCACTGGTAAGGCCTCATTTGGAATATGCGGTGCAGTTTTGGAATCCCATATACAAAAGGGACATCTTGGAAATTGAGGCAGTTCAGAGAAGGGCAACTAAAATAATAAGGGGAATGGAGGGGCTTGAATATGCAGGCAGATTAGACAAGTTAGGGCTGTTTACATTGGAGAAGCGACGTTTGCGTGGGGACATGATAACCTTATACAAATATATTAATGGCCCATACAATGAACTCTCTGGTGCATTGTTTACTAATAGGTCATATCAGAGGACTCGTGGAAATCCTTTAAGGTTGGAAGAAAAGAATTTTCATCTTCAGGTTAGGAAAGGTTTCTTTACAGTGAGAACAGTGAAACTGTGGAACTGTCTTCCAGCAGATGTGGTAATGGCAAGTTTATTAAATAGCTTTAAAAAGGCCTGGATAAGTTTCTAAAGCTAAAAAATATTGAGAATTACTGGTATTAATGCATATAGATCTGGTTGATCCAGGGATACTTTCCGATTGCCGTTTGGAGTCAGGAAGGCATTTTTCCCCCTTTTTAGCTGTGTTTTTTTGCCTTCCTCTGGATCAACTGTTAGGTAGGGTTAAAAAAAAAGAAAAAAAAAGAGGGTGAATAGGTTGGACTTGATGGACGTGTGTCTTTATTCAACCTTAATTACTATGTTACTATGTAGGGAATGCATCATGTTTTCTTTTACCGTCTTGTATGCTCACCAATGTGCATTGGTCTCCATTCCAGTAGTTCTTCTGCAATTTCCATTTTGTTTACAAATTCTGGACATTACCATTTTTACTTAAAAGGGAAGTCCCACATTTTTGCTACCTTCTCACTTTTGCTATTCCCTGGGTGAGGACCTAAATCATTACTTAAGCAAATAAAAAAGTCCAAGTTGAAGCTCTGGCTCCACCTCTCATAATGCAGGTAGGGAAACCTAATGCAGGTAGGGATGATGTGTTCGGCAAAGGGGAGGGGTTAGAACCAGAATAAAACATCAGCTTGGAGGTAAGTTTCTATCTATCTGCTCTACTTCCAAGGGTAACTCACCCAAGGTAAAGCAAACGTAAGTGGGTTTGATTAAAAGCTTTAGTTCCTCTTTAATTTAAATTAAATACATACTGGTATAATTCCAGTTAAAACATTTTAGTTGTAGTAAATACACTGGTGTATTGTTCATTATTTGAAAGTTTTGCTAAACCTGGGTTGAAATTCTTTGATATTTTTTTAACTTTTTATAATCTGTACAAAAATGGTACTAAAGATGGATTTACTTTATCTGAGAAATATGCAGCATTTATTTAAAGAGTTGGATCCTTTTAGTTGACAGAAGCCTAAGAATTAATAAAAGAAGCTGTTTTTATCTTAAATCAGAGCTTTGTTATCACTGAAAGAGGTGAATGGGAACAGCAGTCTAGCATGATAGAAAGAGAACATTAAGTTGAGTATAATGTTTAAAGCTTGTAATACTTTGAGGTCATCATTATCTTTTAAAGATTATTTTCCTATTAGTCAGTGCAAATATCCTAAAAGTCAATCTAATTTATTTTCTTCCATCTCTTTCCAAAATGTGGGAATGAACATCTTTCAATAATGCTTTTCATGTTTCTCTGATAACAGTTCATCATTTTTGCAAAGCTTATAAACTCTGTAACATGCAGGTCTTAAATTTATCTCCAAACATTTCTTTATCTTCTTTGGCATGTGTTAGATTGTAAGCTTCTTATAGTGGAGATTCCGTGGGCTGTTTATTTTTTTCTCGCTGTCAGATTTTAATTCAGTTACGAAGTTAGGCTAATCACCGAGTCTGGTTATGTAACTGGAACCAACATATAAATAGTAAATTAAACTTTTGTTACAATTCATTAATTCATGAATAATCTTTAATTAAAGTATATCTTAATTTTTAAATAGATATTTTCATCATGTATTTTCAAGGACGATACACTGTTCTAATGTACAAAGCACTATACATCATTAAACATGGTTTAGTTTCATGTTAATGTTTCCATAAATGGCCATTGAATATTTTGTTGGAGAAAAGATTATTGCTTTTAACTTCTAGATCTTCTAGGGCTGTTTTTGTTATTATAGTAGTTTAGATTTCTAAATGCATTCTATCACTGACAAAATTAAATAGTGATATATAGTGCACATAGTGATAGGTTTTAAGAGGAAATGTCCTTAAAATGTATCATTAACCCTTAGTAGAAATGGACTAGAACTCAAACACGAGTTTGAGATTGATGTAACGAGTTTGGACGAATCCGGACTTTTCGGACTTCAAAGGCCGAACTTTTTCCGAACTCACAGACTTGTTTTAGAAAATCTCTGAATGTTTGTGGATTTCTGAACGTTCGCTAATCCTCAAATAGGTGAATTTTGCATCCTCAAATGTTTGAGGACTCTTTGGAAATTACCGAATGCCCGAGAATCCTGTGCCCGGACGATGGAGGGTCCCGCAGCTCAACCCAGGACCCCCTCCCGGGTCCTTAGAAGAAACATTATGGACCTGGAAATGTCCTTTTAGGGCTAAAGGGGTCCTGTGGCTTGAACCGGGCCCCCTACCTGGCACTTAGAAGTGCCCTTGTGGCACTGACAAGTGTCTTTTGGGGCTTAAGGGGTCCCACAGCTTGAACCCAGAACTCCCCTGCCGGGCACTTATAAGTCTTATCTCTTCTGGTTCTAGTGTAGCCAAATTGTGACTCTTAGCCTTTAAAAGAGTGCTGTGGCTGCCCTGAGCCTCCTCATAAATTGCCCATTAAATGTATTAATATCGGTCATTTAAAAAAAAAAAAATCCATTTTCAAAACTCATCCAGCACTTTCTTGACTCTATCCAATGTACTTGCCATTACCACATTTGCTGGAAGAAACAGTTTTACAATAAAGTGATTGTATCCCCTAAAATAATCAAATACAGGGAATCTAAAAAATAGACCACCACTATCTACTGGATGTAATGTTAAGCTTTTGCTGTATGGAACGTCTAAACCATATTAGATCACCAGTGGAAGTGGCTTTGTTTTCACCCGTAAATTTTTCTTTTTCAGAAATTTTTGTACTTTTTAATATAAACATTTATTTCAAAAAGGACTTAAGTCCTCTTTAATTTCCTGTTAGGCAGAAAACGTGGGTATCGCTGAGTAGGTTGGACTGTATGGACATTTGTTTTTATTCGACCTCAAGTACTGTATAACTATACTATACTTGTAAGTTACTGTCCTTACATATAAATTCTGAAGCGCTGTACTTTTTTCTGCAGTTAAAGCAGATCTACCCAATGTAATCAGTTAGTGTAAATTTAACTCCTTCTTTGTGCAGGATTCGCAAAAAATACCACAGAACTGGTGCAAGCAATTTAAAGGACAATTATACTCACACCCCCCTCGCTTCTCTTCCTCCATAGCTGCATAGTACCCAACGTGAGGCCCTAAATCACTAAGTCCTTACCTCTGGGGTCTTCACCTAACTCCTGCAATACTTACAGTACTTAAACTCTCCTTTGGCGCTCCCCTCTGATCCTCCTCTTTTCCCATGTAAGTGACAGATCGTGATGCAGCCAATGGGAAGACACACAAGGAGGCATGTCTTCCCATTGGCTGCACTACAGACTGTCAATGGCAATGGAAGAGAGGAGGGATGAGGCGGAGTGCTGAGGGAGAGGTTGAGTAAGTATTGCAGTTAGTTTAAGTACCCAGAGGTGAGGACTTAATAGTTTAGGTCCTCACCTTGGGTACTATGCAGCTATGTATTGGGGAAAAGGTGAGTATAATTTTCATTTAATATTGCATTTATGCTAGATTAAGCCTGAATTTTTAACGACAGCTAATAGCCGAAATGGAATTTACTCACACGCGCAAACCTGATATGGGTAATCTCGTCCATTGTGTTTAAAATTTTAAAAAGGGAAGCTCAGAGTATTGTCTTGTTTGTAATATACATTATTTTCAAAATAAAAAAAACAAAGCATACTATTTTTCTTTAGAAAAATGACTGTGATGTAATTTCCTCCAGGAGATTACTAGTACTAGGTGTACCTTTTGATCTGTTCAGTGACATTATAGTACACATACTTTAACTAGATTCCCTAGACACCTGCATCCTTAATGCATTCCATCTTCGGGCAAATCTGATTTCCTTTTAAATAAAATTACCTTTGATCACAGTACCTTTAGTTTATTACGTCTAGAAAATAGACAGATCCTGACATGATACGAAGTCTAGGTGGCTGTTTTATAACCTTTTGTTCATGACTAGCTTTTTAATTCTTAGATTTTACCAGTCACTCTGTTCTTTTGAAGAACTTGGCATAATTGTAAGCAATTCTTTCAAAATTAATGTTTCAACATGTTAAGTTTCCACGGCAACATCTTTATATATAACATATTATTATACTAAGCTACTGTTTTGGATGTTTAATTTAAATATATATATATTGGAAATATAAAACCAAATACTATATCAATACTTTCAATATAGATTAAAATCAATAAATGCAAATGTAATATCTGTTGTATTATATATTTTTTTTTCTATTCTACGTGGGGCTATTTTTATAAAGGAGGAATATAGAAAGATACTGCTATTGCACCTTAATCAACAAGATTTTTATTATTAGTAATAAATCTGGAACTGATGCATAAAGTTGGAGTTGATCCAGGGATATTTCCTGGATCGGAAATCCCTCTAATTCAGGAAGGATCCCCCCCCCCCCTTACTGTTTTGTTTTTTTTGCCTTCCTCTGAATCAACTGTTAGGCAGGAAATGTGGGTATTGCTTGGTTGGACTGGATTCAACATCAAATTCTATACTGTACTGTACTATAATGACTGGTATTAACTTTAGGATAAATATGTGTGCTAAATAGACTTTTCCTGAGTACAACTATCTTCAGAGTTCACTGTTCTGACAATTGAAACAACTTTATTTTTGCTTAAAGGGTATCTCCACTGCTAAAATCACTTTTTTTAATTCAGTTTTATTGAAGGAGAGGTAAAGGAGCTGTGTCTTACCTCCCGTCTTCAATAAAACATTCAGAAGCCGGGGCCGAAGTTGCAGAACTTACCCGGTCTCTCACTCTTTGCCGCGTCATCTGAAAGGTCCCGATGGACTCTGTATCCTATGTGCATGCGCATCGCACTTGCGCATGAGCATAGCATACTATATTTTATCAAGGACAAAAGTTTCTTCTCTGAAATTAAATGGCAAGTCCAGCCCTCAAATTGGAAACATTGAACATTGGAAAATACGATCGGAATTTTCGAACGTTCAAAGATATTTTCGAAAATTACAAAATTATCAAAAATACCTCCATACTTTTCGAAAATCTTCGGGATTTTCCCGGGATCCGGGAATCCGAAAACTGAACGAAACTATGTAGTTTTGGCCATCTCTACTCAGGGGCAGAGCATGCTCACTTAAAGGGCATCTAAACTGGGGGAAACAATTTAAAATGTCCATTAATGGAAAGTTTAATTTTTCCCAACCACCTTTGTACCATTCTTTTGATTATCATTATCATAATCTCTTCAGTTGTGTGCATTTAGGGGTGACCGTTGGCTTGCATGCAGCAACAAACACACCTCAGATTTAAGTGCATTTTACAAGTATTGTATATTCCTGCGTATAAGACTACTTTTTAGCCCCTTATAATGGCCTGGGGGTCGTCTTATACGCCGGGTGTCACTGCCTTAAGCCACAATTACCTGCAGTGGAGAAAACGAATGGTGCGGCGGGGCAGCTTCCTGGTTCAGCTGACTGGGGACGCGCGGGGAGCGTAGTGACGTTTGCTGGAGGAAACTGTGGGACGGGCTGGAGGTGGATTGCTGGATTATGTCACCAGGAACCAGGGCTGGAGGTGGATTGCCGGATTATGTAACCAGGAACCAGGAGGCTGCGTTTGGCTGCTACTCATGCGAGCGGCTGGATACAGGGGTGGGCCAGATGGATGGAGAAGGCATGATGTCTGTTTACCAATGTCAGAGAAGGAGGTGTTGGGATGCGTAGAAAGAGGGGTAGTCTTATACGGTGAGTATATCCCAAACTCTATATTTTAACTGGAAAAGTTGGGGGGTCGTCTTATACGCCCAGTCGTCTTATACGCCGGCATATACGGCATATAATTATAGATTAAAATGAGGCAAAGTATCCTTTAAGACCTAATGCTGGGAAAGTGCCTGCACAGAAAAAATTTACAGTTGGGAAGGGTAATACAGGCAGAGGCTGGTCACATGACTACCTAGAGATGTGATTTAGGGTTCATTTTGAAGGTACAACAAAAGGCTTTTTATATAACCCTTACTGGTTTAAGAAAAATTGGAGACCACGGTTACCCTTTAAACAAACAAAACACTATCTGCAAACAAGAGTTTGGGGTTTTGGGGGTAATTTACCTATATAGTATTTTTCATTTGAGGGGTAACATCCCCTTTAAAAGCAGTGTGTGCTATTTGATCAAGATCTAAAGAGTTTTCCATAAAATTGAGGCATTACTTTGTGTTTTTTTAGCTCAATAATTTGTTTAAGGACCAATATTTTTGGTAAAGACAAAGTGAAAATATTCTCTTCTGCTTTTAGATTAGCAATTAACTTCAGAACAAAAGATATATTATAACAATGAAAGAAATTTTTTCTCATTTTGCAGTTTAATAATTACCTTGAGAACAAACAGCTCTATTTTCAGCACTGTAATTGAACACAGAGAAAACATTTCTAGTATGAAAAGAGACAATTACCTTCAATTTTAGGTTTTACAGTATTCTTTCTAAAATGCAGTTCTTGTTATGAAATGAAAACCAAACCTTCTATTTTAGCATAGCAATAAAGACTAGAACATTTCTTTTAATAACAATGAGAAAACATTTACCACATTTTTTTGTCCCGAAACTTTTGCATCTTAAGTAACTTTAGGAGAACCAGTACTAACCAAAAAAATCATACCCCCATTTGGTTAGGTTTAGAAAAAAACATCAATTTATACTAAAATTAAATATGTTACAGGGCACTAGTGATGGCCTAGTTCGCGGATCCGAACCCGGATCCGCGGCGGATTTACTTTGTTCCCGAACGGCGGATATCACGGATTTTACGGTTTTCAGCCTTCCGAACTTTTCCGAACCGTGTTTTAAAATTTTTTTGAAATTACGAGGATTTCTCATATTTTTGAAAATACGGGAAAATACAAGAAATCCTCATAAATTCAAAATTTAGCGGATTTTTCACATATTTGGACAGAGCAAGCCACATTTTCGGGTCTGTATTTTCGAAGAATCCTCGTATTTTCGAAGAATCCTCGTATTTTTGAAGAACGGATTTTGCCAAACTTTCATTTTAATAGGTTTTAATGGGTCCCCTCACGGATTTTCGAATTTTTTTGAAGATTCGCGGATCCTCGAGCGGACCGGATTTTGTGAAGTTCGGACATCTCTACAGGGCACCCCCCAACATTCCATTTTTGTATCTTACTTACAATTTTAAATAATGCTCACTGGCTAATGATCCCTTTGTCAAACAATACTGTTTTTTTATTAGCAGTCAATGCTCGCTAGCATGACAGTGATGTCACCATCACAGTGTGTGCGTGTGACGTCATCACTCCCCACTGTGTCTTGTCGCGGCACAATGATGTCACATGCTTGCGGTGACATCGCCATTATGCTAGCTCACATTAATGTCCCGTCAGTGCACACGAGCGCTAACATCACGAGTGCTATGCAGCCGAGAACAGTATTGTTCGACAAAGAGATTTGCCAAGACTATTGGGCATACAGGAAGAGGAAGCCAGCAACTTTCCTGCAGTAAAGGTAGGGTATGGGAGGATGCTAGAACAGAAAAAAAAACACTTAACATTTAAAGACACAGCTCCAATAACATTAAGTTATATTTACAGTGTACATTCTCTTTAAAAAAGTGACATGAAAAGTTGTAACTGTTCTTTTAAATGGTTTCTCAAACTTTATTTTCATTTATTCTGGCTTAATTTGACTATCCTACATACTCCCTGATATTTTCTTAAAATATTTATCTATTAGTATGGCTCTATAGAAGAGGGCTATAATCCAGACAAACAAATCTTTGACCAACATCATGAGAAAACATCGTGCATACAAAAATATTTAACTTTTAGGTCATTGCAGTATACCTACTTATCTGATGTTTGATTTTCTTAACTACTATACATACATTTGTTCATTGTTTGGGGATAATTCAAAGCTGCTCTTATCAAAATATAAAAATATAATAGGGTTTTCTGACAAACTACTTAGAAAAAGATTTTCTAGTTTCCACGGCAACCCAAATCCCATCGCAGTTTCAAAGTGATTTCTTATTCTAAACAGGCACAAAACTGAAACTTGAAGTTGTTTATGAAAGGAAAAGAGGTAGAAAATTTATTGGAAAGGCTAATAATTCAAAATGTCAAACTAGATGAAATTAAACTGGATAATTAAATTTTATATTTAACACATAAACATAAACATATAATTGAAAGTTTCACTGTTGCATGTTGGAACTTTGCCATCTCCAACACTATGGGGGAGATCCAGTATTGGAAACTGGCGCATCTTTCCTGATCATAATCTCGTGATGCTACAAGCAATTTGATGCGTTTTTGTGCAAAACGTAACCAAACACTTCTTGAATCAGGTGCCTGGTGCTGTTAATGAAATAGGATAGGCCCCACTATAGAAGCTTAAAACTCACATAAACCCGATATTACACTGGGCAGTGTGGGTTTTCCTACTTAGTGCCCTTTATAACATCTCCCCCATGAGGTTTGAGACTGGTAAATGGGGAACATCAGGCATATTGCAATAGAGTTTGTCAAATGTTCATATGCATGTTTATGATTTTATTTTATGTGGAAAAAGCAAAGAAGTAACCAAATATAAGGTTCACCTTTTAACTGCAAATCAGCTTCAGTGTTTCTTATGTTAATATTGCAAAATGTTTCCTTGCAATACAGTAAAACACTTGTTTGAGAGACGGCACTGTTTAAAAAACCTACTGATGAGACTCTACTTGAAAACATTTATATTATGGTTCTCAATTGTTCAGTTTTTGTCCTGTGAAGATTTTGTTGTTCACAAAATCACACAAGAAGCATTAGCACTGAAACAAACAAACTACAGTAGGTTAGGGAAGCAACCCCAGGAAACAATGTTTTTACCATAGGGTGTGTAAGCCACCTAAACCAGGTGTTTTTTTTGATCCCACAAATCAATTGTACCATTGTACGTGGTTTTACCTAGCATTCCAGCACCCCCTCTATGTTCCAGCAGTGTCCCTGTATTGTA
Organism: Hymenochirus boettgeri; assembly: GCA_019447015.1. NCBI lineage: Eukaryota > Metazoa > Chordata > Amphibia > Anura > Pipidae > Hymenochirus > Hymenochirus boettgeri. The sequence continues at coordinate 67,406,353 of CM033469.1, read as the reverse complement.
TGTGTAAAGTTTTTTTTTTAAATGGAAGTTCCATTTTATAAAAAACTTCACTGACACCTGGCTGCCTGGCCGATAGGAAGTTAGGGATGGGACTAGGAAATCACAGTGTGAAAGATGTGCACGTGGGGATAGGAACCTCCTCTTCATATGCTGAGACTCACTGGGACCTGATCCTGCTGTGTAGTGCATGGCTGGTAGGAGACTGTGAGCACACTGAAGATTTATTACAGGAAGGTCAGTAGGTTTGGGAGACGCTTGCCCTGTTTAAAATTTAACTATAATGCCTGGGGGAGGGAAGGGTTTGCTGCTAGTCTGTCTGTATTTATCATACAGTGCTGTACTTTCTGCTTCCTTCAAACTCCTGCCCAAACTGTCAGTCAGAGTAATAAAAGCATAACAGAGGCTTAAAGTTTTGATTTTCTGTTTATTACTTTGTCTAACAGTCTGAGAAGCACTTTGAAGGAAGCTGAGAGCAGAGCAATGTATTTGGGTCTCAGAGATATGACTACATTTAACCTGTGTTACCAGCTCTCATCCCTTCCACTGGCCATTGTAAAAATCATTCCTCCAGCCAGGGTTAACATTAGCCCTCCAGCGAGGGTTACTGTCAACCCTCCAGTCAGGGTTACCCTCAGCCCTCTAACCAGGGTTACCATCAGCCCTTCAGACAGGGTTACACTCAGCCCTCCAGACAGGGTTACAGTCAGCCTTCCAGACAGTGATAAAACAGCCCTCCAGCCAGGGTTAAAGTCAGCCCTCCAGTTTACCAGTCACTGTTAGGACCTCCATTTCAACAGCCAATTGTAGGTATGACCTCCAGTTTAACAGCCACTGTTAGGTCAGACCTCCAGTTCAACAGCCACAGTTAGGTCAGGCCTCCAGTTCAACAGCCACAGTTAGGTCAGGCCTCCAGTTCAACAGCAACTGTTAGGTCAGACCTCCCTATTCCCTTGCAGTCTGGGCTGATCTGAGTGAGCAGGACAACAATTGCCTAACCCACTGAAGTGAAGGAATCTCTGTGTTACAGGGTACAGCTTTAGTTTTCCCAGGGCTATGTATTTTTGTCCAACAGCACCCAGATCAGCACAGATCTGAGTATAAACCAAGGGGAGACATTCAGGATGATTTTAAAGGTAAAATATCTTGGTTTATACCTAAGTATATACGATACTGAAAATCCAGCAATCTGAAAATCCTGGAATCCTGTCTACAATAATTAAAGAAAATAGAAGTTTAAGATTTTTTTTCCCATAATTAGTTGCACAGAAACTGTATAACAGAAACTACAGTAGAAAGGAATTGGCTAGGAATCATTCTTTATTACACTTTAGACACACATACTGTACATTATAAAGCATTCTTATTTGTAGTCACAATAGCAAATATATGACTTTCAATATATAAGCCCTTATGAACAATTAAATATATTAACTAAAATATATCTCCTTCTGCACAATGAAACTGCAAAAATAAGATAAACTATACATGGGTAGTCTTGTGATATAATGCAATCCATCTATAGATTTTTTCTAGAATGTTGATGCTCTGTTCTCAGCATACATAAATCCAAAATAAAAATAAAATGTAAGCATACATAAGGAGTCCATATACCCACTATTTTGGGGTTGTGTTTATTCAAAGTGCCACACTACCCCTAAAGATTGAATCTTATAGTGCGGCACTTTGAATAAATGCAACCCCAAAATAGTGGGTTGTATGGACTCCTTCTGCATGTTTACATTTTATTTTTATTTTATTCTTGTGACATATACAGTTTACATAGCCCCATTCTCCAATGGTATAGTGTTATAGGTGATTTAAGCCAGCATCCAGAGATCTAGCAAAGCAAAGACACAGGTATATTATATTTTTGCAATCCCTATTAAATAAAAATTGCATACAGTGCAATAAAATTAAACCCAATTCTTAAATGGTGCATAACAAAAATAAAAAGACAATAAACAATCATTGCTTATATTTTATTACTCATTATATTGTATTTATAGATTTTAGAATAAAAAATATGGCATAGGTGCAGATGTACATTGCAGAAATAAATTCAGTTAACGACCCATAGGGATTTACAATTAGAAATATAATATGAAAATCAAATCCATCTTTTTTTACTTGCATTTAAAGAAGAAAGGTCCTACAATTTAATCACCGGGACTTTTTAAAGATGTGTTACTGATTTGCTAATACATCATTTGAAATCACAGCATTTACAGGGAAAGACCTGTAACTCCAGAAGCAGAAATTATAATACAGTATGGGCCTTTTAACTAGGATCTTTTGCTGCCTGCCAGCACACTTTCTGCAAAAATTAAGAGAATCAGCAGAGAAAAGAAGGCAGGGGGGGAAGGGTTGATGTGTAAGCAGATCAGGGTATATGGTGAGGCTTTGCAGACACTACAAGAAGGCAGTGAGTAAGGGAGGGTAGGGGGAATTAGGAGCATTCATTAAATATTAATCATTTACTGACGAAGCAGGCACAGATAAATATGTGAATACCACCATTTTACTTCTACTAAATTGAAATTTCAGATAATTTAAAGTTGTTTTAGTGATTATAGTGACCCTTTAAGAATATTGTACTTTACATAATACTATATTACTACTATACTTTTGTGCAAATATGTTTCATTTCATGAATCGTTTTACCTAATAAGTACAATTTTTACTTGATGAGTTACACAACAATTTTCATAACTAAGTGAAACCAAAGACTAGAGATGGACCCGGGATGAACCCCGTTTCAGAGCGGATATAACTGATCTATATAACTCGGCATTGTGGATTAACTAATTTTTCAGATTTGACTTTTCAAGTACGGTGTTTTTTTTGTTTTTTTTTATAAATTTGCCATTGATACTTGTTCCCCAGACCATTTCCCAAGTCCCTGAGCCATTTACAGTAAGTTACAATAGCTATTTATACCTTAATTTTAGGCAGAAGTTTTGATTTTTTTTTAACTCCCATTGATTTCAATAGGTCTGCTTGCGGATTTCAAATTTTCAGATTTTTTCCGAAAATCCGTAAATCTGCAAGTGGAACAGATTTCACTAAGATCGGCCATGTCTACCAAAGACCACCTCTTGGATCATGTTTGGGAAGATGTGACATTTGGTATTATTAACCCTTCAATTTGACTTTATATGGTTAATTCTAGAATTCTATGGACAAGTGTTGTGCCAAACAGTAGATTCTTCATATAGATGTATTATGTAGAGTGAGCTAATTTATTAATCACCTTCAGCAGTGATGTAGTGTAATCTTTTTAACAAAGATTTGTTTTAATTTATATACACTTTGTATACATTATATTGATAGATAAAGCCACTTCCACCTTCTATATGAGAAATCTTAGCTCTCAACTGTCAAGGAAGAACTGACCCATTTTCAAGACTCTTTCAGAGTGTCTCTAATCAAACAGAAATACTTTTGATAGTCTGCCCTTTTCTTCAGGGTATGTTGAAAAATCCACTATAGCATGTATTAGAATTTAAAAAGCACAACACACTCAAACAAGTGTTTACTGAAAAGGAAGAAAAGGCTATATCATATCATACACTTTGGATAATTAAAGCAGTGTATAGCTGCAGTCCAGTACATTATATTGCACATGCACATATGTGGGGAAATATACAGTATATGTCTGGTAAATTTTCTTTGACTTTTCTAAAAGGTATAGCAGTGTAACAATTCACGCATTTGATTTTAAAACTTCACAGATCAACTGGACATAGATATGTATCGATCATAAAAAACAGTATGTTAGAAAGCACCTAATGGAGAAAGCAAGTTAGAGCAATGCATTAGGAATCTAGGTACATGCTCTTTGTTTACAAGTAAGCCAAAGAGCCTGAAGACATCAAGGTGAAAGATGGGTGAAAATGGTACAATTGTGCAAATGAGAGATCAAGTACATTTTAGTGCTGTAGTAATGCTATTCTACCATTATAAGTGTACAAGTTTTATTTTATTACTGTGTATATTTATTGCTTCAAAATATTTCGTTTTGTTATTTATTTGCCGAATCTCGCTTTTTCTAGAACTTCGATATTATATAAATATACCCTAAATCTAGTGTACACAAGAAGGGCCATTAACAGAGCCCTTTTTGTGTAAAAAGCTTAGCCCATTAGAAAGTTAGCACGCTTTTAACCAGGCAGGATTCTTTCTCTTTCCCAAACTGTATGTCTTAGTACCTCCCCAGAATTCTGGTAATAATATATTGGTGAACATAAAACATACTCATACAATAAAAAAAATCCTAATAATTCTTATTTGTGGGTCCAAACATAAAGCTAAAATAATATTTCCTTTCAAACATTGCATCAATATTTTATTACTAATCATATTCAAAATCTTAATCCAAAAACACTACACATTTTAAAAATTCTTTCTCCATAATAATACGCACCATTTTTTCTTAAACCCGTAATTACTTTTTCCATGGGGGCTTTCAGTAATGAGCCGCTTATGTAATAGTTATTATGTACTGCATGTGTGTATATCATTTAAAGCGAATAAATATGCCTACTTAGTAATTTGAGTTCTACCAGAGAACATTTCAGAAAAATCCCACATGCTGTAAATATAGCAATTTAAATCCATTTTATACCAGGTAGTAAATCTTATCTGATGTTTAATATTACCAGTCCTCCTTATTGTTTCATTTTATATTCTGTCAAAATTAATAATTCTGGCAAGATAAATAGTATTGGCAAGATAAACAATATTAAAATAAATGCATTTTGCATAAAACCTTTGTTTTCTAAAATTCACAGTGAAGTAATGGTGGTAATGAGTCGGTAAGGCCAAATTATGTGTACAGTTTCATTTAAGAACAAAGTTCCCCTTTTCTTAAAGGGAAGCTCAGTGGAAAAAGCATTTGAATTTGTGCTGAACTTCCCCTTTAATATTATTTAATACTATTACCTTTTTTATTTTAAACAGTCTGCTGTTTTTCTAAAACTCCTCTGTGCAATATTCTAAGTACATATATTTTTTGGAATATTCATTTTATAAAATACAGTATAAACAGTAAAGTTTTAGTTCCAATTTATAGTACGTAAATAACATCCAATAGCAGATGGAAAAAGGGAACAGATATCATAAATAATTATAATGGGAGCAGCAGTGGAAAATCTTATTATTACATGTCACTGAGGGAATATTATAAGAACATGTTCCAATGCAGCTCCCATACCATTCTGGCCATCCACCATTCATATTTCTTAATGGATTTAAAAAGGAAAAATGTTGTTTTAAAAGTAAACAATTAGAAGAAACTGACCATTATTTACTTTCCCAACCTCAGGTCAACCAGAATTAACCCTCCATAACTCAGTGATACTTTTTACCCACAATACAATCTGATTGCTGAGAGTGTGCCCCTATGACTCATAGGAAAGACATTACCGCATAAACTCGAGTATAAACCAAATTTTTTTTACCTTTAAAATCATCTTAAAAGTCTCCCCTCGGTTTATACTTGGGTCTGGGCTGATCTGGATGCTGCTGAACAAAATCACATAGCCCTGGGAAAACAAAAGCTGTAACCTCTAACACAGAGAATACTCTTGATTTCAGTGGGTTAGGCAATTGTTGTCCTGCTCACTCAGATCAGCCCAGACTGCAAGGCAAATGGAAAAGTATTTTTAAGTGTTCAGGCTGCACAGAAAGGTATATAGGGCACATCTGTATAGGGGACTGCATATGGGACTTTCTATGGGGCTTTGTATTGGACTTTCTATGGGGCTGTGTATGGGACTTTCTATGGGGCTGTTTATGGGACTTTCTATGGGGCTGTTTATGGTACTTTCTATGGGGCTGTGTATGGGACTTTCTATGGGGCTGTGTATGGGACTTTCTATGGGGCTGTGTATGGGACTTTATATGGGGCTGTGTATTGGACGTTCTATGGGACTGTGTATGGGGCTGTGTATGGGACTTTCTATGGGGCTGTGTATTGGACTTTCTATGGGGCATGGGGGCTGTGTATTGGACTTTCTATGGGGCTGTGTAGCTGGGACTTTCTATGGGGCTGACCTTCTATGGGCTGTGTATGGGACTTTCTATGGGGCTGACTTTCTATGGGGCTGTGTATGCGACTTTTATGGGGCTGTCTATTGGACTTTCTATGGGGCTGTGTATAGGACTTTCTTTATGGGGCTGTGTATGACTTTTTATGTGCTGTGTATTGGACTTTTTATGGGGCTGTGTATGGGACTTTCTATGGGGCTGTGTATGGGACTTTCTATAGGGCTGTGTATTGGACTTTCTATGGGGCTGTGTATGAGACTTTCTATGGGGCTGTGTATGGGACTTTCTATGGGGCAGTGTATTGGACTTTCTATGGGGCTGTGTATTGGACTTTCTATGGGGCTGTGTATTGGACTTTATATGGGGCATGGGGCTGTGTATGGGACTTTCTATGGGGCAGTGTATTGGACTTTATATGGGGTATGGGGCTGTGTATTGGACTTTCTATGGGGCTGTGTATGGGAATTTCTATGGGGCTGACTTTCTATGGGGCTGTGTATGGGACTATCTGTGGAACTATCTATGGGAGAAAGCCAATCCTCGGTTTATACTTGAGTCAAGCAGTTTCCCTAATTTATCAGTTAAAACTAAGTACCTCGATTTATATTCAGAGCGGTTTATACTCAAGTAAAAACTACCACTGGGTTAGTGGTGGAACTGAGGTTGGGAAAAGAAAGTAAATCGCGGAGAGCATTGCATTGTACTGAAGACATAACTAATTTAAAGCTGTACACAGCATTAAAAAGGGTATGTCCACCCTAAAATTAAATTTTTTATATACCATTCCTCCTGGGCTCCCAGCCCCAACCGCATTATTTATTTTTTTAGAAAGCCCCCCAAACTCTACTTACCTCCCCTCTTTCCTCGGACGCGCTCCCGGCCCTCTGCTTGTGAGGAAATGCAAGCAGAGGGGCGGGACCGGCAGCCACGTCTGTGATTGGCTGAGCAGCAGCCAATCACGGACGCGGCTGCCGGCAGCTCACTTCCGCGTAGGAAAGCGGAGAGGTAAGTAAAAGTTTGGGGAGCTTTATAAAAATAAAAATTATGCGGTTGGGGCTGGGGGACATGGGGGAAGGAGATATTAAAGGGGATTAACGCTAGGGGGAGGGATAGCAGAACGGGAGGGAGAGGGAGGGGGAGGGAGGGGGGAGAAGGGCTGCAGTACGCATGGCAAAAATCTCCGGGAGGCCAGGTAGCAGGCAGTGTCCTATATGGACCTGCTAGCCTCCTGGTGGGCAGTTTTTGGGACTTTGGGGGGGGACTACAGGAGAACCATATGGAGCTGGGATGTGAGGTAAGGATTAAAGTACACTACATGGTGGGGCCATTAATTGGGGGGATTATAGTTTTGGGGGTGGACATGCCCTTTAATATAAAAAAAAATGAAATCTATGTATATACCTTATGTATTATAAGAAATAATGTACCCCATCACATTATAATATATGGATATTAAGTCACCTTGTTCCCTGCCCTGTATTAAAGCACTCCTCTGTGATATAATGTCCTTATATTACACTATAAGGGGCTAATTCCCTTATATATTTTAATGCTAAGCTCATTTCCCATTGCACCAGTTTTACAATTTGCTGCACACACTGCTACACTAACACCTTCTACATCCCTCTAAAAGGGTTATTGTAGTTTTTTTTTTTATAAATTGCAGCTGTAGGTGCATTTTCCTAAACAAACATAGCACTATAAAAAAAAATAAAGCTAATTTGTTTTATTTAAAAAGACATTTATATATTTTCAATAATTATCACAAATTCCCTTACCGCACACTAAGCGATCCATTTACAATACAGGCTATGTCAAAGAGATTTATTAAATTGATTTTCTAGATTCTGATGGAATCTTTGTGCATAAAATGTCAACTTCAGAATCCCTCTTGGCATTTCAACATTGCTATAAAGACAGTATTTGATGATAAATTAAGCAGTACCTGGCACATAGAATGTATAAACTGCTCCTAGGCTGCAGTATTACAATATAGGGCTGGCAAGGCATTCTGATGTGTAGGTGGCTATGGGAACAAAATTTTAAAGCTTTCATAAATCGTTTCTTATTTCAGAATCTCATGCAAAAAATTGTGTCAAATCTTTAAAGGACAATTATACTCAACCCCCCCTCATTCTTCTTCCTCAATTCCTGAACTGTACCCAGGGTGAGACCTTAAACCCTAAGTCCTCACCTCTGGGTACTTGACAAAAGTCCTGCAACACTTACTTGAAGACTGCTGTGGTCCCATTGGCTGCCTTGTGGACTGTTACTGACAGTGACAATGCGGAAGATTGGACTGGAGCACCAATATAGTAAGTATAAGTATTGCAGGACTTTTGTAAAGTACCTAGAGGTGAGGACTTAGAGTTTTAGGTACCCACCATGGGTACTGTTCAGGAATGGATCGGGGAAAGGGTGAGTATAAATGTCCAAAATTTGTTGTATATGGCACTGGTTTTTGCAAAAACGGTGTATATGCGAAGGGTTTATTGATAAACACTGAAATTTCAGATGTTTGGAAACTACAACTCCTAGCAAGCCTTGGTGCCTAGGTTCTACAACATTGCACTAGAGTAATTCAGTCTGAATTGTGCACATTACATTAAATAAATGCATGGGAGGAAGAAATACTGCTACAAATGAACAGATGTTATCCTACAGCCCATGGTTGTATGTCTACGACAGGCATGGCATTTATTACTTCTGCTCTGATTGCAAAGGCAAACTCTGCTGATATTCTTCCCACAGGATTATGGGCCACAACCTATAAATATGAATATGCAAATTTAACTTTCAAAACAGACCACATAGCCATTAGTGATTTGTGCAAGAGCTCTCTTCTAGATATAATATGCTTTGGAGCAGATATACTGTATACAGTATAAACACAGAATACAGTGAAAACTCTGTTACCACTTATTATTATGTTAAAATGCTGTGAAGCAGAAATACTTTTTTAAAAAAATCCATGAATTAATTTAATTAATTTATTAATACTTTTTACAATTAATTTGATTAATAAATAAACATCCCGATATAAGCAGCCATCTATAGGGGCCTTAGCAAAACAGAGATTTGGTCAGCCACAAGGTTTACATGCTAGAAAAGTCAATCCAAGAAGTGAATAGTTACTGTGATCATAATAAAAGGGATCACATTCTGTCAGATTTTAGTACAGTATATAGGTTCAGTTCAGGAATCATCTGACAGCTTGCTTCTTCCTTATGTCAAGGAATCACAGACTGACTCAATGAGGCCCTGTGGGGCTGTTGAATAATTCCTTGCTCCTCTGTTACCTGCAGATAATTCTTTGTTATTTTGCAGCATAGGCTGTATTTATAAAGGTTATTTAAGGAACCATAAAAATGACCGCTAATAGCGAAATATTCAAAACCGGCAGATTCATTTTGAAACCCGGACTCGTCTCTAGCTGTGGCCAAAAAGTGAATACTGGCTGATAATGCCTCATTGAAGTCAACAGCTGGTAAAATTAACCAGGATGACACACAAAGCATCCATTCATCATCCATTAAAGAGGCTAGTTGACTGAAAACACTTTTTGTGTCATTATAAAATTGCAATTAGATTTATTCCCCATTTCCAAAATACAGTGATTCTGTTCTAAGGCACATTTGCAGATGCACTGAGAAGCATGCTGCTTACTGGACATACACAGGGCACAGTATTATTCTGGAATATTTCCATTCAAAAAGGTTTCTTTTTGTAGTGTAAAGGAGAACATTTCTAAGGATAGATTTGTATTTTTTAAAATCATTTAAATTTAGGCATTCTAAAGGAAAACAACATTTAAACAAGAAAAAGTCAATGTAGTGATGCGTTTCTTGTGAACAAAGGGAAAGCGAGCAGGCTTCTGTATTTAGATGTTTTGGATAACATGGTTTACAACTGGAGGTCCGTTGCACTATAAGGATTAAAAATAATGATCCAGCATTTTGACTGTAAATGGCAAACAAGGCAAATATGTCCAGGATTGTGGTTATTATTATTATTATTATTATTATTATTATTATTGTAAAAGTACTGAATGCGTTTTCCAAGATCTGAGGAATTTTCATTTTAATCTTAGATCCTGAACCTGTTATTTATTGTGGTATTTTTTATTGCACTAAGTTTTTCAGTCAGAAAGTAAAAGACATTCAGGGTTATTCACATGTTAGCTTTCCAATGTTAAATAACATCTAATTGGTTGGGGCAAAATTAGCACCATTTTAAACAATAAGAACTTTTATTGAATCTCCCTGATTATGTTTGGTGTAGTTGCATTTTTGGATGGTGATAATGCTCATCTAAGCAATATTTTTCACTACTCCAAAGATTAACCCTCTTTAGGCAGGTAAAGGCTGTGGATATTAGATATAGATGCTAGCAGGAACGTTTCTAGACATAAGCAACCTAGGTGAACTGCTAGAGTACTGAGTGTGTGTGTGTGTGTGGGGGGGGGGGGGTACCATTCTTCTTTTTAAAGAGAGGGATCCTTGTTAGCCATAGAGCTACAAGTTGTTACCCATATAGTTCCCTATGTCCTAGCTGAGTGTATAGAGTTTAATCATTTTCTGACATTTTGTAGTTAGACCACGAGTATATGGAAAGATAAGTTATTCTTAATTGTGCTAAATAGAGCACTTGTGAATACAATGTGTCCAAAAAAGCTTAAAGAACATAGCCATACAGGATGATTCCCTGTCAATTCCTTCAGGTTTAATCTACACAAAGAAAATCTCAAAAGGTGGTTGGGGGGCACCAGAGGCCAATTGCTTAGGGCAGGGTATCAAAATGGTCAGGACCGGCCCTGGCTGCTAGGATAACTTCAGTCTTCACAACTTGGAGGGATCTGTATAATATGGCATTCCAGATATACTTTAGGGGATTCTGTATTTAAACCTTCCATGACTTAGGCTTATACTACAAAGTATAATGGAAGTTTACTTTTACTTTACTTTTAATGTGAGTCTCCAGTCTCCAGTTTTCCTACATGTGGTTAAATAAAAGTATTTTTGCCATCCCAGGTTGAGCCACTCACTATATCTGCGTCACCCTAACTGAATTATGACAAAGACCTAGATAAGGTCAAGTTTATAATGAATGTTGGGCTAGTATTTAGCTCAAATTTTAACAGGATTAAATTGGGACGTAAAAACACCATCCGACCTGCACTCATTCCCTTTCCTGCTCCCACATTGCAGTAATCAGTGTGTAATAGTTACTGTATTATAGAAAATAGGAATATCTGTTTTATTCAATTAGATCATCTAGACTTGAAGTTTAGTTCTTGAAGACGTTTCGCTAGTCATCAGACTGGCTTTCTCAATTCAGAATGACTTGTACAAGAATCTGTTGGCAATTATGTACCCTGGAAAATCCCAATTAGCATATCACAGCCAAGTGTTAAGGTCGTGATTGGATAGTGGGTAAGAAGTGTTATAGGAACGCCCAGAGTAAGGTGTCAAAACAGCATTGTACATGGCAGACAGTTGGTGTCAACCCCCCCACCTCTATTTAGGCTTGTTTTCTTTATTTTCACATAAATGGCCTCCTTAACACCTCTCTTGAACCAGTCACATTCCTTTGCCAATATATTAACATTACAATCTTCAAAGGTATGTCCTTTATCCTTAAGATGCAGGTACACGGCTAAGTCCTGACCCGAGGAATTGGCTCTTCTGTGCTGGGCTATACGTTGATGCAGTTGCTGTTTGGTCTCCCCCACATACAAATCGGAGCATTCTTCACTGCACTGCACTGCGTATATGATGTCGCTTTTCTTGTGTTTCGGTATTGGGTCTTTTGGATGTACTAATTGTTGCCTCAGTGTGTTGTTCGGTTTAAAGCAGACAGGGATACGGTGTTTTTTGAAAATTCCTCCAAATTTCTCGGAGACCCCTGCTACATATGGGATGACCATGTTCTTTCTCCTGTCTTGCTTTTCCCCTTCACTGTTAGTATTCATGTTCTTTTCTTTCCTTCTACTTCTTTTTACAAAGGCCCAGTCTGGATATCCACAAGTTTTAAGGGCTCCTCTGAGTTTAATTTCTTTAGTCTTCGCCTCTGTGCTAGTGGGGATGTTCTCAGCTTGTGATCTAAAGGGTGGTGGCAGTCAAACATCAAATACTGATCTGTGTGTGTTGGTTTTCTGTAAACCTCTACTTCCAGTTTACCATTTTCCTTAACTTCTACCAAGCAGTCCAAGAAAGCCAGTTTGTTGTCTTGTACCTCTTCCCTTGTAAATTTGATGTTTTGGTCTACAGCTTTGATGTGTTCTGTGAAAGCTTGTACTTCCTTCTGGCAGATTTTAACCCAGGTGTCATCCACATATCTGAACCAGTGGCTGGGTGCTATGCCCTTAAAGGTATTAAGCGCCTGTTTGTCTACCTCCTCCATGTAAAGGTTGGCCACAATAGGAGAAACTGGAGATCCCATAGCACATCCGTGTTTTTGCTTATAGAACTTATCCCTGTATTTGAAATAGGTGGTATTCAGGCACAAGTCCAGTAAGGAACACACCTGTTCTGGGTGGAGATCAGTTCTGCTGGTAAGAGTGCTGTCTTCGCCTAGCCGTTTTCTCACCAACAGTCTGCCATGTACAATGCTGTTTTGACACCATACTCTGGGAATTCCTATAACACCTCTTAGCCACTATCCAATCACGCCCTTAACACTTGGCTGTGATATGCTAATTGGGATTTTCCAGGGAACATAATTGCCACAGATTCTTGTACAAGTCATTCTGAATTGAGAAAGCCAGTCGGATGACTAGCGAAACATCTTCAAGAACTAAACTTCAAGTCCAGTTGATCTAATTGAATACAACAGATATACCATGACCTGGATGAATGAGAACCTTCACAAGCAGAAAATAGGAAAGGTAAAAAGTGTGTCAGGGGCAATATTACACCTCCCCTATTATCTATAGCAAAACACAAAGGGGCCTTTTTTTTTCTTCAGTCCATTTTGGTATTATTAGATATGGTCCTAAAATGTTGGATCCGTTGAGATGAGCCTTAAACTACTTTGTTAAAGAGGCCTATTTATCTACCACAAGGCCATGTGAACAATATGAATATAACATTCCCCGCTTTTGTGTCAAACACACACAAATACTTGAATCATAAGAATTGGACAATCCTCTTCGGACTTGTGGCTATATCGATGCGACTCCCTAAAGCAAAGGTGATTGTATCTCACATCATTCATTCACACACTCTTCTGATTAAACATATAACACAAATAACAATATGAAAACAGTAAATGAAAACACATGAAATACATTGTCATACAAACATAATAATAGTATTGTGCTCATGTGGGTACTTCATTCCATAATACATTCATGTCCTATTGTATTGACACGTTCTTGTAAATTCATCTGTTGGTCCATTTCATTGGTAATTTTTATGCACAATTTGCATATCCATGATAAAAATAAAAATAAAAACAATTTAAATATGCAAAATGCATTTCTGAAGGATCCAGTGTTAAACGAAAGTCACTTCTTGCTTCATAATGGATCCTGAAAACAGAGAACAAGAACAGCATCAAATTCTTATCAGTGCTATCTGTCAATCTCCTGTCTACTGGGCAGGGCTCTCAGTTGGTCAAATATCCCACAGTCCATCAGCCACAGGCATTGTGGACTGGGCAGGTCTCTGGCAGTTGAAGTAGCTGAATCATTTCTTAAAGGTAAACCTTCTATCCATTTTGAGAATATATCTAACAATAACTAATAGATATCTATATCCACCTGGGGCACTAGGCAATGGTCCCACAAAATCAATTTGTAGATTTTCCCATGGTCCATCCGCCACTGGCACTCTGGACAGGACAGGTTTCTGGCCTTTTGGTCTGGGGTTCATCTGAGCACATATAAGGCATTCTTGCACTATCTGGAAAACAGTGTCTTTCATTTTCTTCCACCAGAATTTAGATTGAATGAAATGAAGGGTTCCTTCTATACCCATATGCCCTGTAAGTCTGTGATTTTCTTTTGCTATATCATATTGATATTGGCAGGGTACAACAAACCTAGGACCTTCTGGTGTTTCCTTTAACAAAATAGTGTCCTGCAATATATAATCCTTACATTGTTCTGTGATTCCCTTTAGGATATTGTCTTTTATCTCAGCCAAATTTTCATCTTTAGCTTGTTCATCAGCTAAACAAGGCATCTTGGTTTTAATTATTGGAAGGCATTGGGCAATCTCATTGCTATCTTGCCCACCCTGATTATGTTCTTCCCATGCCTGTTCTCCTTCAGTATCATATGGCATCCAATTGACTCCAATAATAGCTGCTTCTTTTGCAAGAGAGTCAACCTTATTGTTTTCAATTGCATTCTCCTCGTTTCCTTTCTGATGGGCTTTTACCTTTAATATTGCAACTCTGCGGGGCTCTACACTTGCCCTGTCCCATATGTCTCTCAGCACTGTACTGTGAACAAGGGTTTTCCCTGATGCATCTGTAAAACCCCTTGTATGCCATAATGGCATGTATTCTGTTAGTGACCTGGTGACATAAGCACTGTCTGAAAATATTACAATGGGACCGGCACTGAAGTGGATAATGGCTTCTCTTATTGCTTCTAATTCAGCCCTCTGAGCAGAAAAATTTCTTGGGCACTTTATTAGTATTTGTTCATTTGTCTGTGGACACCACAGGGCATAACCTGTGTGAAAGTGTCCATTTTCCCAGTATCTAGATCCATCCACCCATATTTTTAAATCATCCTTCTGTACATTTAATCTGAACACTTCCTGTGTATGGGCTCTATGTATTTCCCCACAATCATGTTGGTTCCCTTCATATTGCATTAACTGTGGTAGGAGATAGTTAGCATTATGGGTAACAGTGATGTTTCGGGCAGTTAAGTCAACTAACCACCTTGCTACCCTCTGGGAGGAGACTCCACTTAGGGTACGTTCAAGAAGCATTTTGATGGGAGTATGGGGTGTTTGCAAGACTATTTTTGAAAATCCAATAATATGTTCTGTTGCTAGAATTGCCCAGTGAACTGCCAGCAAATTTCTGATGCAGTCATCAAATCCTTTTTCGACTGGAGTAAGAACACGGGAAAAATATCCCACTGGTACCCATTTACCTTGCCTCTCTTGTAACAATATAGCAGTGAGTGCTGCATTAGAAGCATGTACCTGAATGGCAAAAGGCAAATTGGGATCTGGATTACCCAAAGCAGGTGCTTGAGTGAGACCGATCTTTAGTTTGTTAAACGAACTCTCATGTTCTCCATTCCAGTCAAGGGGATCTGCTTCTCTCTTGTCCCCTTTTAACAAATCATAAAGTGGGCGTGCCTTTTCTGCAAAACTTTCAATAAACTCTCTGCAGAATCCTACCAGTCCTAGAAATTGCCTTAATGCTGTCTTTGTGTTTGGTCTGGGCAATTTCCTGATAGTTTCACATTTGTTTGGATCAGGTGTCCTACCCCCCCTGTGAAACTATTACACCTAAGAATGACACAGACTCCCTCACTAATTGAGCTTTGGCTGGATTCAACTTTAGACCTGACTGTTCAATTAGTGTGAGAAGCTCTGCCAGCAAGTTGTAGTGTTGCTCTTTTGTGTCAGTTTGTAGAAGGATGTCATCAACATATTGAATTAGACAATTTGGTTCAGAAAAGGATTTCAAAATTTCTGTCATACATTTATGAAAATATGTTGGACTTGACTGGAATCCTTGTGTTAGGGTGCAGAATGTATATTGCTTCCCTTGAAATGTAAAAGCAAATTTGTACTGGCTATCAGGGTGTAACGGAATAGAGAAAAATCCGTTTGAAACATCAAGGGAGCTGTAGACTGTTGAAGTGGGCTTAAGAGCTGTCATCATATCAGGCATTTGGCAACAACATTAGTGACAGGTGGAGTATATCTGTTTAAAGCCCGATAATCAATAGTGGGACGCCAGGAGCCATTAGGCTTCTTTACTGGCCAAAGTGGTGAGTTATTGCTAGACTGACACTGTCTAATAACTCCTTGCGTTAACAAATTCTCAATTGTTTTCTCTATATGTGGCAAAGATTCTACAGGAATTTTGTATTGCTTTTGCGGTGGAGGATCTGGTCCTTCCACTTTGACAATCATGTTAGAAACCCTGCCACACTGATTTTTCGATGTTGCCCACACTTCTCTATGTTGCCACAAGATGTTAGCCAACACCTTGTCATCTGTTTTTAACATTGTGATTGGATCTAAGCTATCATCATTTTTAATTGATGCAATACCATAATTGTCTGTAACCATATGTACTTGGCCCTTGTAACGAGATGCTTTCCACAAGACCCAGTTACAAAGATCAATAATTAGACCCTGCGCTCTCATTATATCAGAACCAACAATTGTGCCTTCATGTGTTAGAGATAGCCACAGACTGTGTTCCACCTCTAGCTCACCAATTGTTATGTTAACTGGTAGAGATTGTTTTGAAGGGACTAGCTGCCCTCCAAAGCCTCTCAAATAAATCTGTTTGCTATCAGGATCTTCTTTTAATTTTATGTTGGTAAGTGAGACAGCGGCACCAGTATCTAGAAGTATTTTTGTACGATGGCCCCCCTACCGTACCTGAAATACTAGGCCTGCCTCCTTTGTCCCTATTCAGATGACATACAAGGGACATTACAGGGGCCTGACATCCCTATTGTTTAAAATAAGGATTAGTTGGCTGAGGAGTTTTACATTCCTCAGGTTCTCCTGCAACTTTGCCCTTCATTTTGTGCACTTCTTGTATAAGCGGACTATATACTGTAGCATCAGTTTGGTTATTTCCTCTTCCTGGTGCTGCATTATTATGTCCATACCTGTTATTTTCTGTTCTGTGGTATCGTTTCATTTGTACTCTACAATCCCTCATCACATGACCCATATTACCACACCTGTAACATTTTCCGATGAATCTCCCTTTACCTTCATTTTTTACAACTTCAGAAACCTTGTATTGTATCTTACTGTCATGACATGCTTCCTGAATCCAATCCTTTAGAATGTTTACAAATGTCTGGTAGGAATTAGCATTCCTAAGTGCAATTTTCGTGGCAAAGTCTATGAACGTACATTTGTTTGCCATAGAATATAAAAATGCACTGTCATCAGGAGACATGTCAGGACAGTTATATGTTGTTTTATATAATATTAAATATTCATTACAGAACAGTACAGGATCATCACCCCTTTTCAATTTGGCATTTTCCAGGGCATTGGTACCTCTTACATCCCTTCCACCTATAAGACGCTGTAACTCACACAATCTTTCAGATGAATTTCCCCAATTACCATTGAGGTCAGCTGATGCTCCTCTGTGTGTGCCTACTGGAGCCGAGAGTTGAGCAGCTAATTGACTAGGAAGCCAGGCTTTAAGTAAAAAGCATGCATCCTTATTGTTAAGATTATATTGCATAACCACAGCTTCAAATCTATTATGGAGGTTTATAGGTGATGCAGAAGTATCAAATTTCCCTAGAATTTGACAAAGATTTGTGCGATCCTGTATTGTAAGGGATGCATAGTTATTAATTTGTAGACTTGTTGGTCTATGTCTGTTCCCTTCTG
This sequence comes from Hymenochirus boettgeri, assembly GCA_019447015.1. Lineage (NCBI taxonomy): Eukaryota > Metazoa > Chordata > Amphibia > Anura > Pipidae > Hymenochirus > Hymenochirus boettgeri. Next base: position 67,388,732 of record CM033469.1, on the reverse strand, counting down.
TCTGAGGAGTAAACAGAGTTGGACTTTTAGCCGTTCTGATGATTTCATCTCTTTCTTCCTCAGCAGACAGGGGACAGACAGGAACAAACTCACCTGGTTTCTGAATTATCCCATGTGATTTTATCATATTATTACATCTCTCTCTGTCACATAGTTGCTCATTTGCTATTTTAAGGCGTTTTGTGAGAGATACAATTTGCTCTTCATTACATACATCTTTACTTTCTAATGAAGATATCTGCTGTTCTCTTATTACACATATTTCTTGCCACCGATCAATCTTTTCTTCTAATTCACAGTTAACATCAGTTAGTCTCTCTACTTCTTCTCTTAATACCTCACATTCACATTCAGCTGAACTAGCAGCAGCTACAGTCAGAGACTTTTCAAATTTATCTAAATCTTCTCTAATCTGTGCCCTTTCGGTATACCACTGCAATTCCTTTTGCTCAGCAATCTCTCTCATTCTACACAACATACTAAGGATATTACTCAATCTTTCTTTTTTACCCTTTTTGCTAGACTTCTTACTTTTTAATGCCTCATTGTGATCTTGACATTGTTTGAATAAATCATTAAACTGATGTGTCAAGGCATCACTTGAGTTAACATTAAATGTAGCAGAGGCATATTTATTGATGTAAGTTTGCGCAAACTCCATTTCAACAAAAATGTTACCTTATACAGACAAAACAACAACTATTTAAACAATAAAACACAGTGCCACAATGCACTACGGGCTATTAACTGTAAAGAAAACAAACTAAACAAGTTTCAGAATACCACAACAAATGTGAATATTCTACGTGACTGACCGTATTCCCACACAAACTGATCCAATACAGATCCGATCCAGGCCTAGAGGGATCCCCTATTGAAGAACGTGAGAGAAAGGAATCCTTTTCTACTCAATTTCTTCTCAGAGATGTCTGGTTATTCCTATAGATCAATGGGTACTTCAGTCACCAAGGGTGATCAGCCCTTCACTAAACAGCTAACAATGCAGCCCTAATTCAACACTATCAAACAACTTATGAAAATAGAAAGAAAAATCTCTATACTCACCAGATATGTGCGTCCACTCACTGATGCAGTATCCCAGATCTCCTTTGGTAACTTTTCAGGTGTGTGCCTTGTTGATTACGAACCAGCGCAATAAATCAAACACTCACTAGATGGTTTCCTTGGGTCTGGTCTGGCCTTGAAACTTCTTCCAACTTCTCAGGAACAAGTAGTCCACAGATCCTGGTTTCTTGAAATAACTCTTGTGGGTAATATTTATCTGGGGTGCCAAATGTTGGATCCGTTGAGATGCTGCAGCTTTAAACTACTTTGTTAAAGAGAAATGCAAGGCCTAAAGATTTTTCAAAGGTTTATTAAGTAAGAAAGAGAATAAAGATAAAGGTAACAAAGAATAGTAACGCTCCAAGATGTTATAGCGGCTAGCTAATAGGAAGTTACAAAGAGTAAAAAGAACTCCCCTTGAGGCTTTGGGACTTCCTTATATACCAAATTGACACATTCACTCTCATTCATAACTCAAACTCCACCTCTACTTAGGATAGTACACCTGAAGAAAGTCCCAGCCAATCAAGTCGAGTTATAATAGACTCCTCCTAGTACCATACTTTGTACCATCCTGTAGGGGTCAGTTACGTCCAGGAATGGATAGTTGATATCACTGAGGGTGGCAGTATTATATTCCCAATAAATGTTGGACCATACTCGTTTGACGCTTCCAGGGCGGAGAAAGCCATCCATGGTACTTTATTCATATGGATAATCACTATTGTAAAGTCCATTTGTCGCTCCACAGGTGTGGTTCCCTTTTGGTGGAGTGCTTTGAACATGTATGGTGCATCCTGTTTATACTCTGGACCTATTGTTGTAGCTCCTTTGAAGATTGCATGTTGATTACTTGGGGTATTAACAATCACTGTTGTAAAATCCATTTGTCGCTCCACAGGTGTGATTCTAGCTGCTTTGAAGATGCATGTGATTAAATCTTGTCTTCTCTTGGTTTGGGATAGACCATATGTTTCACTTCAGGGCTTATGTTGCTAAGCCTATTTATCTACCACAAGGCCATGTGAACAATATGAATATAACATAAAATAACAATGTAGTCATAATAGGCATTTTATGTCCACGTCATTTTTTTTACAACTGAGTCCTAAAATACTGCTAAATTCTCCCAATGGAAAATACTGCACAGTCTCAGTTGGTATTTTATGACCCAGACAGTGCTTTATTTTATAACCAGTAAAGGCAAGCTATTAAAAATGTCCAATACTTCGCCTTTATAAATAGGTAAACCCCAACGTATTACAGCAACTAAATCAATAATCAGGAATGGGATGCCCCAGGATGATTTCAAATATGTTAATTTCTATCCCTTTGTTTACATATTGATTGTTCTTTCAGGGAGGGGTTGTCAACTGTTTTTATAATGGGTTAAAGAACAATCCAAATAACATTTTTTTTTTTAGAATAGTAAACATTTTACTTTTTAGATTTTTTTTTTAAAAATTACATTACGATATTACTACTACTATATGTGGAATAAATAATGGATAGTGTAATTTATATATAATCAATAATGCATAGTGCATTAATAAATGGTAATAGCACAACAAAATGTGATAGCTAGTTTAGTATTACTGCACTCCATACCCCAGTGGCACAATAAAAACATACATACATTAGACAACATTGTTCTTCACTACAATCCTTTTAAGAATTTCTGCTGAATGAGATTTTGTCTGACTATTTTATAAGATCTGACTGAATTGGGTTTCATTATATTAAGAACTTTGGTACCTACTGTAATGGGACTAAATATGTCACTCCGCAAACAATCTCCTCCTCTCATCCACCCTTGTCACCTCTTCCCATGCTCGTATTCAGGACTTTGCCCCTCTGCTCTGGAACTTCCTTCCTCAGTCTGTCCGTCACTCACCATCCCTTAATACCGTCAAACGTAACCTTAAAACCCACCTTTCCAAGCAAGCATATAACCTGGCCTAGAGAATACCCCTCTTACTACCCAATATGATCCAACCCGCCTTTCACACTCAACTGCCAATCTATTTAAGCCTACCGATTCCCGCAACCTTATGTCTCACCCCCATTTCCTCTAGACTGTAAGCTCTTTGGGCAGGGTCCTCTCTCCTATTGTATTACGGTATTGCTGTAAGAAACTAATCACTCTGTTTACTTATATTATGTATTACCCTATGTAATATGTATGACTTTGTATAACATGTATTACCCTGTATGTAATGTATGACTATGTAATTGTGAAGCGCCATGCAAGATGTTAGCGCTATATATCCATAATAATAATAAGAAGAAGGGAAGTCTCTAAGTCGTGCCCTATGTGTATTGTTGTGCTTTAAACTCTATAACCAGATCCAAAAACCTAAAATAGCACAAAATGTTTAAGGGAAAGTTCAGTGGAAGATATCATTACTTTTACATGTCTTAGTTTATATTATGCATACCTGGTTATTCTACATATTCTCCATATTTTCCATTTTGAAAAATCATTTGAATTCATACCCCTTGCTATTCCCTGCTGTTGACATTAGTGAGCTGATATTTCAGGTCTGCAACTGTCCTTCTTATTCCCAGAATGCACTCTACCTTGGAAAGTTCCTAACAGTAATTTCTACTAATTGGCTGTTGAATATGTCAAACATGCTCAGATCTTTACTGAGCAACTGAATCAATCCAGGCACTGGGTCAAGGGACCATAACAGTCTCTATTAGGGGTCCTGCAAACAGGAAGTCAGTATTTCAGAAACCTTTATTTATACACAGACAAAATGCTGAATGGGCAGGTTAAGGTCATTAGGATGGAAATATACTGCTCTTTTTTCTTAAAAGTATCTGTGTTTGCACAGAACTTTCCCTTTAAAACATAAAAGATTCTATTGAAAGGTATAGTTTCAACATGAACAGAAACGTTATGCTATTTTGCTAATTTAATTGCACATTTAACCTTTTTTTTCATTATGCCTTTAATTTATACAGGCTTCAGGAGTATAGATGGGACCCGGGTCCTACTCGTTCCGAAATCTGAATGATCCGTCCAAATCCGGAGGTATCGTTCAGATTTCAGGACTTCGGAGCCTATTTTCTATAATTATCGAACGTTCAAGGATTATCGAAAATAACCTTGAACGCTCTATAATCCTCGAAAATACGATCAGAAACTCAAAAGTAGAGATGGCTGAAACTACATAGTGTTGTTCTGTTTTCAGATTCCCGGATCTCAGGAAAATCCTGAAGATTAGAAAATGGAATGAATTTTCGAAGATTTTCGAATGTACGGAGCTGTTTTCAAAAATATCTTTGAACATTTGATATATCCTTGAAACACGATCGGGGCCAACTTTCAAGTTTCCAATCGTCTTTTCGATGATTTTCAAGGTTATTTTAGAAAATTAGGTTAGGTTTCATTCAAGGTTATTTTAGAAAATTATAGAAAATAGCCTCGATTATTGGATCTTCGAAAAAACGATAGGAAACTCGAAAGTGGTTGTCCTGATTCAGATGGATCTTTCGGATTTCGAAACCGAGGGGTTTCGTGTCGGATCCGGGTTTGTGTCGACCCCAGATCCCATCTCTACTCAAAAGTAGTCTCCTATTTTCAAGGATTATCGAACGTTCAAGGCTATTTTTTAATAATTCTCAAAAATAGCCTCGAACATTCAATAATAATCGAAAATTCTTTCTGTTTCGGATCTTCAAAATTTTCCTGAGATGCAGGAATCCAAAAATGGAATGAAGCTGGTGAGTTTCGGCCATCTCTCATCAGGAGTACTCTTGTAATGCTTGGTTAATCCTCTCATCAGTACAAATATCTCCACCACTTACTTTACCTATATACAAGCCCCCATTTATCACCAGTCAATCAGCATCTGAATGAAAACAGTTGACCCCAGTCATGAATCTCAACTGAGTTTCAACTGAGTCTTGCAGCAGACTAGGAAAAGGAATAGAGCTGCATGTGCATGTGAGGGGTGGCCTCCGAGTGCGTGTAAGGGAGCTTAGCGCAGAAAACAGGTAAGTGATTTCTAACAACTAACAGGGTTATTCAATAAAAGTTCTTGGGGGTGATGCAATACTTACCTCCACACGCTCCTCTTTCTGCTGAATTCTCGCAATGCAGTAGTCACTTAGCGTGAGTTAATGCATTGCGGGAACCAGGCAGGTAAGGATTGCGGAGTTAACGGCACCATTGAATTTCAATATAGATTGAAAGTTCGCTTCTTTTAACTCACCATATATGTCAAGTTGAACTTTGGTTTTATTGATATAATAAATGCCCTGTAATGCTTTGATAATACCAGTTATGCTTGGGAAGGTTCTCATTCATCCAGGTCATGGTATATCTGTTGTATTCAATTAGATCAACTGGACTTAAAGTTTAGTTCTTGAAGACTTTTCGCTAGTCATCCGACTGGATCTCAATTCAGAATGACTTGTACAAGAATCTGTTGGCAATATAAGTACCCTGTAAAATCCCAATTATCATATGACAGTCCCTAACACCTGGCTGTCATATGCTAATTGGGAATTTTAAGGGTGCTTGAGTCATTCTGAATTGAGAAAGCCAGTCGGATGACTAGCGAAACGTCTTCAAGAACTAAACTTTAAGCACAGTTGATCTAACTGAATACAACAGAAATACCAGTAATGCTCAGTAGCTAGTCTGCACTAAGCCTTAAGTTTCTCATCATGGACCTCTAAATCCAAGATTGAATTGCTTATGTAAGAACATCTAAGAGGAATAATATCACAAGGTGTTTAGCTTACATTCCTTATAGAACCCATTAATATGAACTGAACAATAAAGTGTAGGGATTGAAGAAGTTTAGCTGTATTTACAATACTTATCTACTTTGGTATAGGGAGTATAGCTTAACTGTAATGGGGGGTGTTTTTGTATTATGATATGTGTGGTGTTACCTTTAAATAGCTTGTTAATGCATTTGGCGATTTACACTTGAGGGCACATTGCTCAGGCCCCTGCAGTTATGCCCCCGCGAGGTTTGTGACTGTATGTTGTCTAAATCACACACAGCTTGATGCAAAATAACAGCCCATAATGATCTGCTGAAAACTAAAAGCCCTATAAACAATAGACAATCGCTCAGCTTGGCTTTCCATAAAATATCTTACATAGGTATACAGAAGGTCCGTGTGTTAAAACCCTGAACCCTTCACTTAACGGATATTTAAATACAGTAGTTTTCAAAATTCACCATTTACTCACAGCTCCAATGCGGTGGTCCAGGTGCAGCCTGCTCCGAAACCTTTTTCCGGTCCGAGGGTCGTAGCAATCCAAGTAAGGCACTCCAGCACCATGTGGATAACATAAAATCAGCAAATTTTATGCAAACAAACGAACAGACTCGCCTTAAGTGTTTTGAACTAGTGCAAACTCTTACTCATAGGCTGCAAACAGTGTTTTGGGCCCGCCTTTTAATGGTACCATCCCTCATTTTTTAAAGGGATAGACCACCAGCATAAACAGAACACCTATATATCACAATGAATGTATAAAAACCTACCATTTCACACCACATTATACTATAATAAAAACAGGACTGTTTGCTCACTATGTACATGTAACAAAGCTGGGGATGCTTCCCTGCTACTTATCCTGTATTATAGAGATTTTGAAGGGCATCTATACCGAAAAATAGGTTATTTTAAATTGACCATAACTGGAAACTATAATTCTTCCCAACCACCACTCTATCATTTTTTGTTGTTGATCTGCCCCCTATTTCTTTAGATATCCAATCAAAAACTTCTTACATTTCAGCTGTCAATCAAGTTCCTGGCTCTCAAAAACTATTCTTCTGTGAGTAGTTTTACTGTAGCTGGAATGGTGACAGTTTTGACAGTTGGAATGCTGTATGCTGTGTGCAGGCTTGACAGTTGGTTTGTGGGAAAAAGTCAGGTCAGGTGGAAGTGGGAGTGGTTAAAAGAGGGAGGGGGGAAACTGCCCCTAAACAAATATGTGCTGGATTGAAGGCATGCAGCAACACATGCAAATCAGAGTAAGTTCTACTTACATGTATTCAATTATAGATTAAGATGAGACAAAGTAATTTTTTCAGTATAATGTCCCTTTAAGATGCCTAGACTAGGAAGTGAGGGGGAGGAGCCAGGTAACCAGGAAGTAACCAGTAAGTGTGGGGAAGTAAAGACAGAACCAGGATGATAAAAAGTGACTATGATTAAAGGACAACTCCACCCTCATAAGAACATCTTTTAGAAAGAATGGCCTCTTTAAAATATGTTTATATAGCATAGTTTGTCCTATGAATTCATTACTGTATGCCTGCTATGCTTCTGGAGGCCTCATGGAAACTGAGCAAGTTAGAAACCTGTACTGAGCCTTTACTGAGCCTGGGCATGCTCAGAAGAGGCAGACATGGGAGTCATTGGCTCTGATCAAAATCCATAACTGACAGTTGCTAACTGGAAGAACCAGGAAGCAGAAACAGGGGAAACAGGACATTGTGCAGGATTTCAGGTTAGACTTATGTATCTCAGATTTTAAACTATTACCGTTTAGGGTTTTGGGGGGTGATTTACCTGTATGTAAGTTTTCATTTTGGGGCTGGACTTGCCCTTTAAGGTAAACAGAAAGAAGGAAACCCTTGTCAGGAAACTGTTTTCTCTCCAGTAATTCCCTCCCGCATACAATGGATCAGTTTCTTGTCCTGTAATAAACTTTTCCATTCTGTTCAGTGGAATAAAGTGAATACAGAATAATACAGAATAATTACTTGAAGTTCCCAGGGAGTCTTTCTCAATCCTGGGTGGAGGCACGCCAATCTGTTATTCCTGCTCTTTCATATAGCGGAGATACAGGACTCCTGTAGCGCAAATCCAAACTATAAATACCAAATTTCTATTCTGTGTAACCAGAGGGCTACATACACATCAAAAAGAAAAAGGACTGTGTGAGAAAGGAGAGTATCATGGAAACACACAATAGATTATATAACCTAGAGTAGGAAAGGAAAAAACAGGGAAAGAATGTTGCAGGTAAGTATAGATCAATAATATAAACTAAAGCTTCAATGAGAAGGAAATGTGTTGACCTTGGTTCTTATGAAAAAATGACCAATAGGTTATTTTATATCATTAAAAGGTAACATATATTGGTGCAGCCCACATAGTGTATGGAACAAAATGTACACGTCGATAGGTACTCTACATGGTCTACATCACAATTGATTTACTTTGATTTTTTGTTTCCATTGCTACACATAGCATCTCTAATGATTTACGGTAAAAGCTCTGCTCTTAGCAAGACAGAGTACATGTGGTTGCAGGTTTACTGTAATTCCCCAGATTTACTTTTGATTTTTACTGAAATGTTAAAATTCAGTTTTTTACATCCATGCTATCTAAGAAATACACTGCATAGATTACCTTTCTTTTTTGTATGAAAAGCAAAAGAGTATATCATTGGGAAAGGAGCAATGAATGTGTTTGAAAAAAACAAAAAACTGAAGGATCTTTGTGCTGCTTTATGATTGGCTGTCAGCTTCTAGGAACTCCCTTGTTTTGATCTGTTGAGCACTACAGAGCATGTAAAGTGTACTGTGTAAAGTTAGCTGGGTTTCACTCAGATAATGTGGATTATGGAGGCTGACACCTAGTACCCACAGGTTTAGTTTCATAATTCACCCAGAAGCCACGGCAAAGGGATAGTTGAGACACAGCTTGTTGTATATTTGTATGAATGTGGTGTTTGCAAACTTTAGTTCCCCTTTAACTCTTTATTTACATTTTTACATAAAATGAACAATACCAAAGTCTTTCCCCTGCTCAGAACCGAACCCCCCCCCCCAACATACACACACAAAACAAAAAGTAACCTGTGAATTGCTGTTCTATGTGCTAAGGAAAAACAGGTGCCTTTTAAAGAAAAGGCTACTGTCACTAAGTTTCTAATATTGCTGGTCTATATTAGTGAGAAATGGCGGTTTGTGAAGGGCTGCATGTTAAGCTCTAAGCTGTACCCCAGACACCTGTAATTAAGGCCAAATGCTGATCCAACTGATATTTGGAAAGCCATCAAGCAAAGTGCTCTGCTGTGAAATACAGAAACAATCAAAAGTTCTCAGTTCAGCACAAATGGGGAATCCTGCAACCCTCACTGTGTAAGAAAATATCACCAAAAATAAGAAAAGAATGTTCCTTAGAAAATATGCATGCCCCAGCCAAAAGATTCTCCCTGCTGAAAAAACAAACAAGCTGAAATGTTTATTATTATTATTATTATTATACATTTTTTTGATAATTCAATAGTCAAATACATAATAGGGGAAATCAGCTAACAAAAACAAAATTTGTGCGAAATGTGCGTTTGCAAGCAGTTCTTTTTTATAAGGTACATTGTAATTCTGCAAGGATAGACCACTTCCACTGCTGTGCTCTGCAGAATTTTCTGCTTACTACAATTTTTAATTTATTTCTGTAGCTATTCAGGGAAGATAATTGCAACTTAATGAGACATAATTAATTTTATGGCAATACTTTGGCTTTGAGGTGCTGTGTAATAGCAAATTGGATAGAAACAGGTGCAAAATACTTTCTTTTTACATCATTTAAAAGTAGGAAATTAAAAATAACACTAAGCCATATTTTTGGATTACCGTAAATTGGAAAAATAAATGACAATGCATAGAACAATTGTTTTACAGCGTGTGCTATTTAGTGCACTTGTTTGACTAAAATATTCTTTAATTACGGATGTATTTATACTTAGATAAAATGTAAATTAAAGCTTGATTTATATATACTGTACACACCTTCAATAGACGTTAATTAACAAAAAAAACTGGGTGGGTCCGATTTTTTTTACTGGAAGACTTGAATTAGGGATGAAGTCCAGGTCCAGTTTCAATCATTTTCTAACTCGAATATTTAAGAAATAGCTTTTTTTGGAAATTATCTACAGGTCAATTTCTTCAAATATCTAACACATGAATACTCAATTCCAGATATGAAAAAATAGCGAATAAACAAGCATTTAATCTCAAATATTCATAAATGATCAAATATGAGCCGAGGAAGCTTGAAAATGACTTACATGTAAAGAAGTTTTAGTTATATGTACGTGTTCCCTAGGGAGAAGCCAGGAGGGCCCCATCTTCTCTATGACGGATACAGATTTCCCTCAGGAAAAACCCTGTAGATGAAGCAACGATCATAGTTTTGCTGGAGGGCCCAGTGATTCCTAGTTATACCGCTGACTTTGATCAAGCACCCATTACATTTATCGGAATGATAAACAATACAGACGTTAGGGCAATGAATATACAGACCTTTCATAGTTCAAATAATTTTATTTATCATGTGCAAATATTTTTATAATTATTGGACTTACAAATATCAGTAGTATCAGTGTCCGCCTTTTATTACAGATGTCTAGGGTACAGCTTAGAGCTTAAAAATGTCACTCTTTACACACATCTAGTAAGCGTTTTATGTTAAATAAAAATTGCGAGTCCTGAAGGATCCTAGCAAATGAAGATTAAAGACATGGGATTTCTTGTTTTTTGTACATTTTATTCAAATTTGGTATGTGTGGCTGGATGAGCTAAACATGTTATTTTCTTTCAAAGATTTTTTTTTTGTTATTCTATCTACTTAATGTTATGCTCAATGTTAATGCTTAATGTTATTTTTAACTAGCATGTCAGTTCCTTGTGACCTTGAGCAAGACATGTATATTTCCCAACACCTCAGGCACCAAACTCAGAATGTAAGTACTATGGGCCAATGACTCACTGTGCTAGGAACATCCTTTGTTAGCCTCTGTGTTTAATTGGAACTGCTGTAAGATGAAAATAGCAAGTCTTTTTATTTAATAAAAAAACGCTCCAGTTGACTTGTTAGCACTGTTCATTATCATTGCTTATGATTGTGTAACCATCCTATGCTGGCCATTTACATTAAATGCATTAAGATTTGGAGATATATTTACACCCTTATTGGTAACAAAGTCTTCATTTGCCACTACCATTTGGCTAATATTAATTCTGCCCATGCTCTATATTCCATAATAAGATAATCCAGTACTAAAGAAAGTGCTGCGATACAGGTTACAGTTTCATAGTACCTAGGAATACTGCAAATTGGAATGATGCAATGCTATGGTCACCTCTATGGGCACTGTAATTTCTTAATAGATGATATTACTAAATGGTGTTCTCTAAACAAATAATAGGATCTAGTTGGATAACTACAATTGTACTCACTAGAAATAAATGATAAAACTGCAGAGCTCTTACATATATCTGCAAGACTCACAAGCTCAATTTGTCTTATACAAACAACAATAGTTCCAACAAATTAACAAACAGATGGAGAACAAGACAAGTTGCGGGAAAGCATTTTAGAAGGATTAGGCGCTCCAGTATTCCCATTCTAAGCATTCTACTCACAAATATCTTAAATGATCTTTTATTACCAATCACCAGGAAAAATTCAAATACTTCAGTGACATTGGATGCTCTCTTAGTTATACGTGTTAATGACGCCAGAATCATAAGCAAAAAAAAGCGAGATGTTTAAAGAAGATGAAAAAACTAGACGTATCTACCCTGCAATCATTTTGTTCTAGGTGATTACAGATGGACACAAGCATCCTATTGATACAGATGTCATATGGATTAACGATTTTATGAAAATACCATACAGAATGTGTGTTGCTGATGCAGTCACATACTAAATCATATAATTTTGTTACATCTGATTTCTCTTCGATTCTTGTTATTTAGCTTAAATTACTTATAATGATTCTTTTTATCTGATGAATAAGAAAGAGTCTCTGCAAGATATATTTATTAATTTTCATACACCAGTTTGTACCTGACTAAACCCACTCACAGACAACTTAAAGGGTATCTCCACTTTTTTTGGGTTTATTTTAAAGTACACAATCCCCCCAATCCTCCTCCTACCTTTTTTTTCCAGAATCCCCCGTCGTTTGTTTGCAGCAGCATGGGAAATTAGTGCTAGCTCCTGGGGGTGTGTCTTCCCCTGTGCTGTCACTCAATGTGCATCATCATGGTAGCAGACACACCCACTTGGCTGCAGTAAAGAAATCTTTTCCTCCCTGACTCTCTAAGTTCATTTTTACAGCTGATCATGCAGGGACAGGGGATGAAAAGTTAAAACCCCCTTTCCACAATACTGTAACAAAGGCAGGGGGACTTCTGTTGTTTTTAATAAAGATTTGTTTCTGTCTAACTCTCAGAGGGTTGGTTGAAAAAGTTAGTGCGGATCCTTACTTCGCTTACCTTAACAAATACCTAACTACAGTTTCCATCATTCTCCATTCCCACACTATAACCCAGGGCCCAGGCAGCACATGAAATGTGCTCAACTCAGCCCCCCAGACAGTGTCTGTCAGCACCATGTGTTCAGCTATGCCTTGAGGAAGTGTGTTCAGTTCCACCCACTGCCAGTGAGGAGATAGTGTAAGTGGAATTCTGTCCCCTGTACAATATTCTTTCTATCACTTTTTACAACTACAACCAGGGGCACTTCTAGGGTTTTTGCTGCCTGAGGATAAGTGTGCCGCCGTTGTGCATTAAAGTGGGTGTGGCTTTGCTGGTGTGTGGGGTTTTATAGATGGATGTGGTTAAAATTTTATGATTTTTTAAATTTCCTATCACGGGGTATCTTGTGGTCAAGGGTGTTGATGGGAGATATTGGTAATGGGTCTCTTTTAGAGACCCATCACCAATATCTCCCAGCACGCCCCAGGACCACATACCCTAACCCCTCCCTGTACTGAAACCCATCACCAATATCTCCCAGCACCCCCCAGGACCACATACCCTAACCCCTCCCTGTACAGAAACCCATCACCAATATCTCCAAGCATCCCCCATTACCACAAGATACCCCTAAATTCTCCCTATTCAGAGACTCTTGTGGTCATAAGGGCTGCTGGGAGATATTGGTGATGGGCCATCACCAATATCTCCCAGCAGGCAGCAGCCCCCATGACCACAGGCACACCCTAACTCATATATACAGAGACCCATCACCAATATCTCCCAGAGGCCCATGAGAACACCCCACCCCAGGGCCCAGCCTCACTGCATCACCATTAATCCATTATCCCCCAGCAGTGTATGTAATTCAAGCAAACTGTTAGTGACAGAGATAAGAGAGAGATGAGATTAATCATCACCAGGGAGGGAGGACTCTGTGACATCTCCCAGAGATGATCATGATAATATATATATTATAATTATTATTGTGGATTTATATAGCGCCAACATCTTCCGTAGCACTTTACAATTACATGTATACATTCACATCACTCCCTGCCCCGAAGAGCTTACAATCCAAGCACATTTATTTGACACATACAACCTATCAGTATGTCTTAATGATTGTGGGGGAAACCGGAGTGCCCGGGGGAAACCCACGCAAGCACAGGGAGAACATACAAGCTCCTTGCAGATGTGTCCAAGGGTGGAAGTGAACTCAGGACTACAGCGCTGCAAGGCATCCACTGAGCCACCGACATCAAGTTTCGATTCCAAGTAACTGTACACAGTACAGTTCACCTACTGACTCAGAGTCTCAGGCTGTCACAGACTCACCCAGTGTCACACACTCTCAAGGGCAGCCTCCACAATTCCACCGCACCACTACAGCTCTACAGGACAGGCTCTGAGACTGCGTATGTAAGTCAGCCAGCTCCAGCTGCCAGGTCGAGATTGCGCAATTCAGGACTGCACTGCTGCCCATGTGTGCCAAAAAAAATCCAGTCTACCATCCTGCCTTCTGGGAACTTCCCACAATACAGCTCTGCTCCTCAGAGGGGTGTGTGTTGAAGGCTCACTCGATCTGATTGGCTAGGTTGCCAGGTTGAAGAGGCCCCCATCTGCCGGCCCAGGGATGCCGCCTCAGTCACATGACTCACTGTGCCTCGTTGTAGATGCGGCCCTGACTACAACTTACTGTCCATTCTCCTCCATTCCCAGGTACAGGCACTGAAATGTGAAGCACATGCCCCTTTCTCTTCTCCTTCTATGTCCTGAACTCCCATGTACTGAACTCCCACCTAGTGTCAAAAATGTAGTATTGCATGAAGGAGGGTTTATTTTAACTGCTGCCTTTCCAGGTGACCACAGGGGGTGCCACGAGCAAATGTTGAAGGGTCCACCCCCCCCTAAACTTACTTTTTCTGTAGTGTAGGGTACCCTAGCCCATCCCCAACTGCAATTTAGTGGGTTAAATTTTAGTTTTCCCATTTTCTGTAGGGTTATTTCTTTTCTTAAAGGGAATATCCAACCCCCCCAACCAAAATTTCCCCCAATGTTGGGCACACTATGTAGTGTTAAATGACCCCTTACCTTTCCCTTCTGCTGCATATGGTTGTCTTGCATGGCCAAAATTCAGTTCAGGAAACTAAAAAGTAAGGTGCCTTTTCTTGGTGTGATCCATTTCCGCCTCTAACTGTTCCTCTGAGAGGTTTCTGGCATGCACAGTGTTTTTCCCTCCACCTCTCTCCCGCAGCTGTTCAGTGCATGAAAATGTAAAATTGTAAAAACAAGGATCTTCCATAAAATGCCCCCATACCTGGACCTTGCTAGATTTAAATGTGTAAAATCTAATTCTAATTCTATTTAGCAGCCCTCGTTCTACCGCCCGCCTTCTGCAAAGACTACAGTACATTAGCCCTTTAATAGCATACAACCAATGTTTGAACCTAGGCATTGAATCTCTTACATGTTCTTTCAATGAACTGCACAAGGTGACTATGTAAAATATCATTCCTTCCAGTCACATAGGTTGTCCTTTTGTGAACTAAAAGAAAGAAAAGAAAATTGTCAAAATATTACGTTGTCCTTGTTTTTGGTGAGTCAGTTTATCTGTTTATATTTCAAAATACAATTTATAATACAATTCGTAATTTTCAGGCTCTCCTTTTTATTCTGAGGCAAAATTGCAGTTAGCCAATAAATTAGGATGTCATTTTGACTTACCCAGCATGCATATCAATATGTTCATTGATTGCTCATATTCATGGACACTGCAATGAGTGAATTCTTAATTAAAGAAATTCTGAGCCACTCCATTCCCTTCAATGGCTCTTTATATAGATCAGTTACATTTTTCACATTAAAGTCTTGGCATTGCTGTTGAGAATGCGATGAACTATTCAGTAAAAGCTAATCACTAAAAATTGTGCCAGCTGGAAGGTAATTGCACCCTTATGTCACGAAGATCACCGGACAGCCATTAATGGCAGTAGCTTTCATTCCATTTTGTTAAAAAATGAATCTGAGACAGCCATTTAAAAGAATATTTTTATACCGTCTTAAAATAAATAAATAGCCTTGGATAGAAAACGAATGTCTTACTTAATACCTATTTCACTGCCAGAATTGAAAATGTTGTATGGCTTGATACGAGTATAATGAGAAAACTGTTGATAAAAATGCTTATTTCCAAAGTTCTTAAAATATTTCCTTGTACGGTTCCATATGATGGAATAAAGCAAACTTTCTGTAAAATATGCACATTTTAATATGTAAATGAGGGCTAACATTTAGAAGGTGGGGTAATGTGGCTACTACAAGCTACAACAACATTTCCACGCTCCTGCAATATAGTAATCCTTAAACTCCCAGTCTTCAATCAATGCATTAAAGAAATAGTTCACTTTTGCAATGAACTATTCCTTTAACAGCTAAAATGCAAGATGTTTCAGACTGGATATCTAAAGAAATAGGGGACAGACCAACAAAAAAAGGTACAGTGAAATTTTTGTACTGTGAAAAATCTTTTATGAAGAATTGATTATTCTTATCCTTATTAAAGGGGAAATCCTAAATGACAGAATGTAATAGTAAAATGTTGGATTACATTTTATGTCACCTTTTACAAATATCCCCTAGATTATTTACCGTAGGGAACTGTAACATGGTTGGTGCATGCCTTCGATCCAGTACTTATTTTTTTCATGCTCAGTTTTCCCCCCACCCCTGGCTATCTGTGAGGGTAAGCAAGCTCAGTAACCACTATATGGTAGTTCTGAGAGAATTTCCCAATTCACGTACCAACTGTCACCATTCCAGTCACAGCAAAACTGCACACAGCAGAAAAGTTTCGATATTAAGGCACTTGACTGACAGGTGAAATGCAAGATGGTTCAGATTGGATATCTAAAGAAACGGAGGGAAGAGCATGATGCGGGTCCACATCCACTCCCCCCACTGGCCGCACTTGGAGGCTATTAAACAAGGTTGATTATTTATACTGTATACACTATAGAACATCCAGGTACAAATAGCATAGAGTATAGTAGCAATAATGGTTTAAGCAATGCAATTGCCTTTGGTTAACTGAGGATATGGTTCAGAAACAACTAAATGAGGTAATATTAATAAAGGTCCTGAACCAAATAAAATACATCCTCAGGTCCTTAGGAAACTAAGTTCCATTTTATCCAGGCCATTGTTTCTTATTTTCTCATGTCTGGAAACGTGCCTCTGAATTTGGAAAAACCTGATGTAATTCCAATATTCAAAAAAGGTAGTTGTTCAGAGCTTGGTAATTACAGACCTGTGAGTTTAAAGGGTAACGCCATCCCCAAAAGCAAAAATTAGAAGAGGTGGCAAATACCCACCAAACCTAGACCTCACTAGGTTTAAACCCCCCAAATTGTCTCCTAAATGTACTTACCACCCTTCCTTCTGAAGACAAACTGGATAAGTTACAATTATGTATACTAGAGAAAAGACTCTTGTGTGATGATATGATCACTTTGGATAATAAATACACAACTGGGACACACAATACAATTTTTTGCCTTCCTATGGTTCAACTGTTAGGCAGGAAATGTGGTTATTGTTCAGTAGATTGACTAGATGGACTTTATTCAACCTCAAATACTATACTAGGAACAAAACTATACTATATTATAATTAAAGTCTATTAAGGGAAACTGTAAATAATAATTCTATAATCCACCCATTCAGTGCACCCTAATGGGACCCAACAGGAAAAAAATATAGCAGATAATGTATTATGTAAATAATACATTATTACATTAAATAAATAGGATATGAGAAGTCACCGCAGAGTTCTGTGACCTCAGCCTGTGGCCTTGTGCTTTTATATGGTCACAAAAATCCGAGGTGCATCTTATATCCTTATACAATAGAAGATACATTATTCACTATATAATCTATATTATGTTATATTACTGTTACTGTATAGTACTGTATTATTACTATAGTACTGTTCTTTGATGTACTGTAATAGTTCACTGATTATAATAGACCTGTCAGTATGAGGAGTACTAATTGAAATCCTTTTGGAATGCAGCACAAATAGAATTCTCATTCTGGAATGATGATTAGCACTTAATTTATAATAAAATAATAAATATAAATAATAATAAATTTAGATGTGTTCTGCAATGCTGTATAAGCTGTAATATAAGAGCTTCTTAGTAACGAGCTCCACATTTTATTTATTCTGTAAAAATAGTTCTAAATGATAATACTAAAAATACAGAATATTAAAAGGCTGTTTGAGTGATGTTTTGATACCCCCTATCCTATCCAGAGCAGTTTAAAGCGGTGTGCAGTGCATAGTGTATGACGCACCAAGAAAAGGAAACATTTAAGAAGATCAGAAAGATGGAGCCCTCCTGAGGACAATTCCATAGCTAAGTATCTTCACTACCATTGGGCAGCCATCTTTTGGATCTGTTAGTTTGACATTTTAGGTATATTAATTCCTGCTTAATCCATTTTTCTTTCTTTAGTTCTTTAAGGACATGTTATACTATTTCTTTGTTAGAATTAAATATTTTATAAAATAATTTACTAAGAAATATGAGAAACTGTTGGGTTAGTGATGGCAGAGAAAGGGGAGTTATTTTGTCCTTGAAAACAAACAATTGAATGTAAGGCAGAACATGTTTCGATTCTTTGTTCTTTTTCTACAGCAACAGATGGCATTTCCTTTCATCTGTTTGTTTTCCCCTTTTGTTAACTGCAAGGATTTTAAGTCCCAGTTGTCAGGATATAAGCATTGACCATGAATGTTAAAACCCAGGCAGCATTGCTAAAGGCAGAGACACTTCCACTAGTATTTTCTTATTGCAGTCAACATTATTCAGCTTACCCTTTACCCTTTGTTGTCTTCAAAATGTCACAGTTATTCACCACATACAACATAATTTTTCTAGCATCTGTTGCAGGCATAGCCGATGGCTTTCATACATCCACACTGATGAAACCATTTTCAAATTTCTTCATGAATAATATTACTGTATCTTATTGGCTGACAGAGATAAAGGATGGCATTTGTTTGTTAAGTAAACAGAAATGGTGTTATCGATTTTGATGAGTTTTCTAGCCGCTTGAGTGTGAAGAATTAAAAAGGTTGATTCATTTGTAAAATTGATTCCATCACTTTACGGTTAGAAAAGTAACTGCTATACAATATGTAGGGCTTAGTGTACTTAGTGTAAGCGGCATCAAGAGAACTGATTCAACCCCTGTTCTATGTGCTATCATAGAGAGTACACAGTGTGGTTCTTTCAGAAAAGTTAAATTAAAAAAGAACCAGATGAATATTGTATTTGCTACTTATAACGTGACCACAATAGACAGAGACAATTTTGTTTTGAAACAAGTATTGTCCCTACTATAACAGCACTGAAATCAAGAACACATGCAATTGTAACACAAGGGTTGACAGACATCCCTATTTGGCTGCGACTGCAGGGAAGAAAATTCTAAGTCGTACAGGCAGAGCCTAACTCCCAGTTTGGCATCTTTGCAATCAGGCCGCACCCACTCTCTGACATTCAGTCATGTGCCTTTCCCCATCCTCTTCCAAGATAGAACTCCATGCACCAGGTACTTTCCATTTCTAAAAAGTATTATTTCAATATAGTTGTCCTTTAAAGGGTAAGAATAATCACCCATAGTGTTCCTTTATTACTGTATATTTCTAAACTTGCGTCTCCTGCTTGTGTCCACGGCATGTCCAATAAGAAGATCTTTGGCTGCTTCCAAATGGTGCCATGGAAGATATTTTCCTTGTTATAAAGCTAAGAGCTAAATGAGGGACAGATAATGAGTATCTGCTCATAGCTACAGTACCCTGCCTCAACATGTGCCCTTCCTATGCACCTATCTAATTAGGTTAAGCTGCTATGACACAGTGCTTTTAACCACTGGGCCAGCTTAACACATTAGGAGTTGGTATAGTGAGTAGTGGTGAATATATACCACTACTTATACAAGATCTGGTGTCCTCACATGAAAGTCATTGTACTATGAGCAACCATCAATTTAGAATGTAACATTGGCTGGCAGTGGGGACATCATATTTGACTTGTGTTCTGACCAAATTGGATTACACTGCTGGTACACAGTGCTTTTATTCACTGCAGTGGTTTATCATGACAGGAGACTGCAGTGAGTAGCAGTGAATTAACTGGCTATTCAGTTGAAAGACAGAAAAACATCTGCAGTTTAGAAAGAAGCATATGCTGTCAGTTTGCAGGATGGTGACCATCATTTGCAACATATACCAACAGCCTTAAAGCCACTCTATGTATCCCCAAATTTCCTTTAGAATTCTAATGAGCAGTCATGGGGCTTGAAAAGCTATCCAATCAGTTATTGCCTAGTGTGATGCCTGATGATTAAAAAAATAACAGTCCCAGAGGACTGCCAGTGGTATACATTGCACATACTGTGCATACTCTTATACTGTATATAAAGTTACTTGATTACCTATATAACAAAAGCAGTCTCCACTGACTCTCAACTAGCATTCTACTTCTCTCCTTGTATAATAATTGATAATTTCGCCATTACGCCTGGTGCTATATAACATATTTTCTTTTATATAAAATTATGATTCTATCACTGTCTTTAAAATGAAAATGATGTAAAATATTATATATATATATATGAACTCAATAGGAAATATTCTGACATATTGCAGCAGATGTAATACCGTTATCGCTATCATTGAAACCAGTGCAAACCCCACGCTACCCGATGCAATATCACGTGATATCAGGTTTCGTGGAGCCTGTGTCATTTCCAAAACTTTGGAAGCTGTGCGCCACTCCTCATTCAATATAGCTTGCATGCAGTTTTTACTGTTTAGCAGAAAATGTAACGCATTTTTGTTTGGGGTGTAAAAACTTTTGCAAAGGAGCACTCCTTAACTTCCCCGCTCCTGCAATGCAGTAACCTCTGAAAAGTGATTTCTGCATTGCAGGAGCAAAGTAAATCTTGCAACCCTTGGTAGAAAAATGATGATAATGGATGGCCCACTTTGTGAAAAAGAGTAGTAGTAGTCAATTTTAACACCTGCAATACAGTACTGTGATGCCCGGAGTCCTTGGGTATAACTTCAGCATCTATACCCCAATCTATCACTTCTGTCTTCACCTACAGACAAGGCCCCGGTCATCAGGAGACTTGTCACGCCATGCTGTACATGGTTATCCCCAGGTTCTAGAGCGCAAGGTATAGAAAACCACAAGGAACCAACAGCATGGTCAAACGGGCAACAGGCAGTGAGGGAAATGGGCTTAAATACAACAGAGGACCATTGGGGAAGAGGAGTGACAAGAGTCAAATGCAGGGATTGGTGGAAAGGTAATTTTAAATTGACTGTATCTCCTCCGTCCAATCTTGTGCTTGTAGTAACGGAGGAGATAAGAAGAGGTGCCTGCGTGTATCCGTGAGGCACCAGAAGAGAGAGGACTGGCGAGCAACAAAGAGAGGCCGCACACGCCAAATGCCGACAATGAAGTCAGAAGCCGAGGATGCTGCGGCCATTTTTAAAGATTGTCTAGGACAGCACCTGGAGTCACCACAGGAATGCAGGTAAGAGCCTTCCACTGATAAGTACATTAAAAAATAGGGGACCCAGTAGAAAGGAGGGGCCAAACTTCTTACTTTCTATGACAGATGCAGCCTTCTCCCTCCAGACAACCACTGTAAAAGGAGTATGGATGGGCCCAATTATAGTTTTGCTTGGGCATTCAGAGCCAGGAGCCAGTGATCTGCCAACAGAGCTGACCGGTGGAGGACATTGTGTGGGTGGAGAGGTGGGTTGTGATTTCTGGGCATACCTGAGCTGTGGAAGGTAGCTTTGTGTGGGGTATCTTCTTGGATTGGACATTAGGTATATATTTTTCCTTATGTGGAAGACTTGGTGAACTTTGCTATATTTACTTTTCATTGTCGATCTAATGGTGTCATTCATGGAACGTATTGGCCTTTTTTTATAATCATTTGTCATTCACTACTAAGTAATATTACACTTTATAAGTGTGGATAGTCACATTTATGGTAGTACTTTTACCGTACTATTACTTTTACTATACTGTTTACTATTAAAGGGATATTCCTTTTTAATTTTCAAGTATGTGATTTTTTTTTAATTATACAGATACAGCCTCCTTCCTCCAGGCAGCCACTGAAGAAGAAGTATGGACGGGCCCCATTATAGTTTTACTTTCCTCGTTTTGCCACTGTATGCAGAAATAGAGAAACAGAGATTACAGCTAACAGTAATATTGACTGGTGAGCAAGAAATTCTCCGTTCTTATTTTAAAAAGTCGCTAAAAGAGAGGAGAAGGGATGAAAGATTTAAGATGTTTTGACGGTTATTATCCCACCATATGCAAGTCATATTGCTGGAATCAACATCTTTTGATGGCTTACCAGTGAGTAAGATTTTACGATTCACTGACGACATACAAAATAAATTGCTCAAGGCTACAAAACATCAATACATTTTAAAATGTAGCTGAAGTAAGATGCACTGGAGACCCATTTTTGTTAATAAGAAGCAGCATTCTGTATTATACACATCCAAGCAGGTTAAGCAAAACGTATATGGATTAATAGAAGCAACCCCATTGATGGGATATATCGATATAAATTTACTCACAATAGTAAATCACTAACTGCAGTACACCAAAAAGCCACAAAGTGAGACAACGCACGATGGCTTCGAAACAGCGAAAATATTTAGCCAACTCTGAATTTGAACAGTCTGCAGTTTTTTTCACAAAACACCCCCGTAACTCAGAAATAACACCCACAAACTATATATTCCTGAAATCTACACACCTTCAGCTATGTAACGCTGTAGTTTGTTCATTCATACCATCAATGGTGTGGGCACAGTTCTTCATAGAAGTTCGCATTTGTCTGAAAAATTAACAAAAAACAACTTCAAAAGGTAGAAATCATGCCAAAACCTCATGGAATGTAAAGAAAAGTTACTAAATATCAATCTCCCAAATGTCCTGAATCCAACGGTATGCCATATGTGTGGTTACGCACGCGGACGTGGAAACGTAAAGCCACAAAGTGAGACAACGCACGATGGCTTAGAAACAGCGAAAATATTTAGCCAACTCTGAATTTGAACGGTCTGCAGTTTTTTTCACAAAACACCCCCGTAACTCAAAAATAACACCACAAACTATATACTCCTGAAATCTACACACCTTCAGCTATGTAACCCCGTAGTTTGTTTATTCGTACCATCAATGTTGTGGGCACAGTTCTTCGTAGAAATTCGCATTTGTCTGAAAAAATTAACAAAAAACAAATTCAAAAGGTAGAAATCATGCCAAAACCTCATGGAATGTAAAAAAAAGTTACTAAATATCAATCTCCCAAATGTCCTGAATCAAATGGTATGCCATATGTGTGGTTACACATGCGGACGTGGAAGCGAAAAGCCACGAAGTGAAACAATGCACGATGGCTCAGAAACAGCAAAAATATTTAGCCAATTTTGAATTTGAACAGGCTGCAGTTTTTTTTCACAAAACAACCCTGTAACTCAGAAATAACACCCACAAACTATATATTTCTGAAATCTACATACCTTCAGCTATGTAAAGCTGTAGTTTGTTCAGTCATACCATCAATGGTGTGGGAACAGTTCTTCGTAGAAGTTTGCATTTGTCTGAAAAAATTAACAAAAAACAACTTCAAAAGGTAGAAATCATGCCAAAACCTCATGGAATGTAAAAAACAGTTACTAAATATCAATTTCCCAAATGTCCTGAATCCAACGGTATGCCATATGTGTGGTTACACACGTAGACGTGGAAACGTAAAGCCACAAAGTGAGACAACGCACGATGGCTTAGAAACAGCGAAAATATTTAGCCAACTCTGAATTTGAACAATCTGCAGTTTTTTTCTCAAAACACCCCCGTAACTCAAAAATAACACCCACAAACTATATATTCCTGAAATCTACACACCTTCAGCTATGTAACACTGTAGTTTGTTAATTCATACCATCAATGGTGTGGGCACAGTTCTTCGTAGAAGTTCACATTTGTCTGAAAAAATTAACAAAAAACAACTTCAAAAGGTAGAATTCATGCCAAAACAACATGGAATGTAAAAGTTACTAAATATCAATCTCCCAAATGTCCTGAATCAAATGGTATGCCATATGTGTGGTTACACACGCGGAGTAGAGAGAGAATGGCCATGAAGTGAGACAATGCACAATGGCTCAGAAACAGCAAAAATTTTAGCCAAATCTGAATTTAAATAGGCTGAGTTTTTCCCCACAAAACAACCCCCACAAATCATATATTTCTCGAATCTACACACCCGTTATCTATGTAATTCTGTAGTTTGTTCATTCATACCATCAATGGTGTGGGTGCAGTTCTTCGTAGAAATTCACAGTTTTAGCAGATTTTCTAAAAAATTTAAAAAAACACTCTCAAAGGTAGAAATCATGCCAAAATCCCAAGTAATTTAAAAAAAAGTTACCAAATATCAATCTCCCAAATGTCCTGAATCAAACGGTATGCCCTATGTATGGTTACACACGCAGACGTGGAATCAACTAGCCACAAAGTGAGCCAATGAACAGTGGCCCAATTACAGCAACTTTTCAGATTTTTCAGGCTAAACACCCCTCTTTATTAGAAATACCCCCCAAAACGATATATATTTTTGGACTCTACACACCTTCAGCTACACAATGGTGTGATTCTTTTATGCATACCACCAATGGTGTGGGCGCAGTTTCATGTACAATTTCGCTTTCTTACCAGATTTTCAGGAAAAATGTATAGAAATTCCCCCCACAAACTATATATTTTTGGAATCTACACACCTTCAGCTACGTTACGTTGCCATGCTTTCATACATACATGAAGAATTCCCGTTCCATAGAACTCCGTGCTTTTAGAAGATTTTGTGAACAATAAATAAGAAGATTCAAAGGTTGAAATACTATCTAAATCCACTTGACAAGCAAAAAAACCCACTAAATAGCAATCTCCCACATCTCCTGAATCAAACGGTGTGCCATTTGCGTGGGTGCAAATAGAGACGAGGCCACCAACTAGCTCAAATGGGACGCATGTAGAAGTGCAGTTACAAGAAAAAAATTAAAAAACACCACAACCCACCCCCCACACACACACTCTCCCCCTTTTAGTGGTATTTTAGTGAAAACCAGTTAGTACGGAGAGTCACACAAGTTTTTGCACACTTTACTGATCCTAAAAATTCAGTCCGGTCTTTTTTTGGTACCTCTGCAAAATTTTCTTATAAAATAGGCTTAGTTTCCCTTGAAATCATACAAATAAGTATCTGCGTTTACTTTACCGATATAACCGGGGACATTGGGAAGCTTGGAGAAGACAGTAGTTTTTTGCTAATTTATAGTTTTAGATTAAAAAAAAAAAAGGTGTGTGCATTTCCCCTTTTTTTTTGGATCATTCCCAAAGATGATCATCAAATCATCTTAGGGAATGATAATGAACTTGGAATACGGGCATAAATGCCCATTTCCAATTCGAAATCCGATTGGAAAAATCACTTCCTGGAAATCATTTTCCAGGAAGTGATTTTTCATTCATTGGCAAAGATCAATAATTTGGTGATCAGAAGTGATCACCAAATTTTGTCCCCATTTTTTTTCTAAATCTTTGCTAAGTAGCAAAGACTTGAGTTCCATTCACAAAAAGTATAGTAAAGCTGTCACACTGACAGCATTACTATACCAGGTACTGCACTGTGATCTGAATGGAGATCACAGTGCAGTACCTCCACTAGACCACCAGGGGCAGCCTCCTACCACTCTTAGGGAAGACCCCGGTGAAGGAGAAAGCTCTGTGACGTCACCGGGGTCTCCCTTTCCAAGACCTCCTCCTCACCTCCTCCTCGTGGGACCGGCTGCTGCAGCTAAAGGTAGGGATATCTCCCAATCCCCCCCTCGGATTTGGACGAAACCGAGGGGGGATCGAGGGGGAAACGGGGGGCAGGTGAATGCTGCCCCCCGATCGCCCCTAGCGCCGCAAATTTTTTTTTTTAAAGGTACAGCCACAGATCGTATATTCACGATATGTGGCAGTTTGAGCATTCTCTGCACAGATTGTGAAAGGGTTAAAGGGTTAAAGGGCATGTCCACCCCAAAACTAAAATTTAACCCACTACTGGCCCTACTCTGTAGTTTAAAACAAGCGTTACCTTAAATTTCTGCTCCAAATGGTTCTCCTTTTATGCCCCTCCAAAGTCCAGGAAACTGCAGTGTAGGAGCTCTGTGTGACTCATCCTGCTCCTGTGTCTGCCTCAACCTCGACAAGGTCTGAGGCATGCGCAGGAGAGTCCTCCCCCCTCCCTCTCCCTTTCTCCCTCCAGTTTTGCTGTCCCCCCCCCTAGCTCAAAATCTCTTGGCTATAATATAGGTATAGGTCCCCTAGCCCCAACCGCCATAATAGTTTTTAAAGAAAGTGCACAGATCTTTACTTACCTTATCACTCTCTCCTGGTGTTTTGAGCATCCGGCAGCCGCGTTGGCTGATTGGCTGCCTCTCTCGCGGCGGAGGAGAGAGGTAAGGTAAGTAAACATTTGTGCACTTTCTGAAAAAACTATTATGGCAGTTGGGACTGGGGGACCTATACCTATATTATAGCAAAAGGACCCAGAAGGGGTGGACATACCCTTTAAAGCGATTGCAGTTCTGGGTAAATCTCTCTGAGGGCACGGCCACACTTCGCACGCGATTCTGTTGTGATTCCGGTGCGTTTGAGCATGCAATTTCTCCTTTTGAGATACAAAATTGCATGCAATTGTGCATAAAAATGGGGATCGCATGTGATTGCGTATAGCAAGCGGATGCACAATCGCATTGCTTGTTTCCGGTGCATTGCAGCGATTCCTATGTTCAGAAAAAATCCAATTTAGTCCCTTGATGCCTCTCCAATGGAAGTCCGCCAAGCTGTTTACCCCCAGGCCGAACTTCAGCGCGTTTCTGCCCAATGTATGTAGGAATGCCCAATGATCCAAAAGGTGGGCCTATTTGCACCTGAAAAGAGAAATCAATCAGTAACTAGGTTTGGGCGAATGTAACACACAATCTGAGCGCCATCTACCTATCCGCTTGATCTGCGCATTGGTAAAACCCAAGCCACTGGCTTCTGTTGCGGCACCGATTCGGAAGGAATGGGTGCCAAAATCCTTTGGGTTTAAGCTTAAGAAACGTAGAGCGTATTTCAGAACAGCTTCAAAGTCAGAAAATTTAAACCCAGAGTTCAGAGTCAGAAAATGTAAACCCAACTTTCTAATTAGCAAGAAGGCCCTCAAATTTGCCACTGGACAACAAGGAGACTGTAAAGGGAATAGGGAAAAGCATGAACCAGCGCCAAATATGTCTGTTTTTGATCTGGAAATCCTAACCTGTACTAGGGACTCCGAGACCACTACATCCTCCAATAATAACCCGCCTTGCCGGGCTCGGCTAGGAGGGACCAGTTTACTCATTCGCAAAGCCCCGAAAAAGGCCATCACAAAGCTGGCCCTGAGAAGCGAGCATTTATATGCGTCCCTGGTGACCCTATCTAACACCAACCATAACCGTGTTAATAAGTTGAAGGAAATAGGGCGTCTGGCTTCTTTCGAAACATGTTCTTTTCTCCAACCTTTTAAAATGGAGATAGCCAAGAATTATTTTGTTATATCCTTCCATCTCAAAAGCTTGAAGAAAAAGGACAAGACGGACATTCTACGTTGAGCGACTAAAGCAGAGCTCGCGCAGCTGTGACAAGTAATATAATAGACTATCCCACCTTACATGCTCCTCCCAACGCTGGTTCTGGTTCAGTTCAACCCATTCCCCCCATGCCTTACCATGACTGGACCAGGTGGATTGAGCAACCGACGCTTGGATCAACTGGTGCAAGTTTTTTCCACGATGTTCCAGAGGGCCAGTGGGCAAGGAACGCCTTACCTATTGGCCAGTGGCGCCAGCTGAAAAATCTGCCATTGAAAACGGGATAAAGCATCAGCGACCATGTTGTTAGTACCTGGGATATGCCTAGCCTTGAATAGTGTGTTATATTCCAAGAAACGCAGTATGAGATGGCGTAATAGTGCTAAAACTGGAGGGGAGGAAGAGGAGAAATTGCCGATGGCCTGAACCACGCCCATGTTATCAGACCAAAGACAAATCCTCTGGTTCCGCATCTCCATGCCCCATAGTTCAACTGCCACTACTATGGGAAAGAGTTCCAGCAAAGTTAAGTTCTTGCACCATCCCCGGATTATCCATGTCTCTGGCCAAGCCTCTGCGCACCAGACTTTTCCGAATATGGCCCCAAAACCGTGTGCCCCTGCGGCATCCGTGTATAGCTCCAAAGCCTCATTGTTGACCTCTCATTCTTGACAGCAGGTTCTGCCGTTGTATGTTAGCAAAAAGGATCTCCACACCTTGAGATCCTCTTTTAGGGCTTTATTAAGTCTGACATGATGGAAGGGGCTGGATAAACCCCTCGTTGCCGAAGCTAGTCTGCAACTAAAGACCCTGCCCATGGGCATAATATGGCAGGCAAAAACCAGGGAACTTAGTAATGACTGAACTTGCCGTAGTGTTACCTTTTTGGCCGCTAAGAACATTCCTACAAGACTCCTGGTCTCAGTAACCTTTTGCAGGGGGAGCCGAAAAACCATTTCGTCTGTCTCAATTTCTATACCTAGGAAGGATAATACTTTTTCTGGATCTATGGTTTTTTCGGCCAAGAGTGGCACACCTATACGTTCCATAAGTATTCTGAAGGTGTTTAGCAAGAAAGAGCAGCGTGAAGAATCTGCGGGGCCCACGAATAGGAAATCATCTAGGTAATGGATTATTACCTCAGATCCCGTCTCAAAACACACCATCCATTCCAGAAAGGAACTGAACAGTTCGAAATAAGAACAGGATATGGAGCAACCCATGGGAAGACACATGTCGTAAAAGTACAGACCTTCGAGCTGGCATCCCAGCAGATGGAAACAGCTGGGGTGAACCAACAACCGAAATGCGGACTCGATGTCAGACTTTGCTAACAGTGCCCCCCGCCCTGCTTCTCTGACTAACTCTACCGCCCTGTCAAAGGAAACATATGAAACTGATGTTAAGGCCTTGGAGATACCATTGTTTACGCTGAAGCCCTTAGGATAGGATAAATGATGAATTAACCTGTATTTTCCTGGCTCCTTCTTGGGTATCACTCCCAGGGGTGAAATCCGCAGGTTAGGAAAAGGGGGCTCCAGAAAGGGACCAGCCATTCGTCCCAGGCTTACCTCCGAGTGCAGCTTATCCTTTGCTACTGCTAGCAAATCTCGAACCGATTTTAAATTATTAGAAAACTGGGGAAACGGCGAATAAACAAATGGGATTAAGAAACCTACGGTGAAGCCAGACCTAAGTAGGTCTGCTTCCTCCCTCTTGGGGTAGTCGGCGAGCCAACCTTCTATCACGGCCACGGTCACCGGTGTTCTCTTGGCCACTGAAGGATGGTGGATTTTGTTGCGATCTTTGCCAACGAAAACACCTGCTCGCTGCATGGCCGGCACCCTCACACACTGAGCAGTCGTGCTTGAATCTGCATGCGGGACCAAAGTGGCACTGGCCTGGATTAAAATGCAAGCAAGGGCCTGCTCTCCTGCCAGCGCCCTGGGTGGATGCAACGGGGGTGAAATACGTTGAGGCTAGTGAGGACGGGGGGAAAGGGGCTCTGGGGGCCGTCATTAGCCTAATCCATGCATCGGTGGCCTTTGAGTTCCAACCGACTTCCGGTCTTAGTGCCAGTCGCTGACAAAACTCCTCATTGTACCACCACTAGGCGGAGCCTCCATGAATTTTGTACGCTCCAAAAATCTGGTCAAGGTACACAAAGAGGTCGGCGCACTGCTCCGGGTGACCCTTTCCCACGATGCTCGCCAGCACACAAAAAGCCTGAACCCAGTTCCCAAAGGTTTTTGCTACCTTCGGCTCCTTCTCTTTACCCATCTCGAACCTCCTCTCCTTGTCTATCTATTGAGATGAGGGACCAGATGTCCACATAATCACCCTTCCCAATTTTTTCCCTCACCTCTGGTGCCTGGTGAGAACCCAGTGTCGCCAAGCCACAGAAAAAGGCCTCTTTGAAGGCTTCTGACTTTACCGGTGTTTTTGCAGGCGGGAGGGGTGTAGCTCCCCCTGGGATGGAATTCGGGGCCTCCTTGCCTGGAGTGGGTGCCCCCGCTTTATCTAGCATGGCCTTCAACATTGCCAACCAAGGACCTTCACTCTGCTGCCCGCCCATGGAACCACCCCAAGCCCCCGCACAAGACAACTCACCGGATGTAGATCCCAGGGCAGCCGCCGTGGGTGCCGGTGTTGCGGATGCTTGGGTGGCGACCGGGGGCCACTGCTGAGTTGCATGTTCTCGCCTGGAACTCCTTCTGGTAGAGGATCTGGACCTTCCTCTGTGCCTGTGGCCATGTGCCCTTTTTGGCGGTGGTGAGTGCGAGGAATCAGAGGATGTATATTTTTCTCTCGCAGGCACATCCCTCCTAGATGCCCTGGAATGGCACTGGGAGCATTGACTCGCGCTCCTGCGGGTACTGGAAACTGATCGCTCCCTTCGGCGTCTCCTTTGAGATCTGCCGCGCCTTCCCCTTCTCCATTTATCGCTTGAGGAGGAAGATTCCCTCCTAGCTCTCCGTGAGTGTTGTGGGAGTTCCACCCGGCTTTGCACCAGCTCAGCCCCTACTACGTCAGGCGTGCATCTCCCCAGGTTCCCCCTGACCATGGAGGCGGCCCGTATAGTGGAGGGAGCATCCATGAAGTCCAACTCACCCTCCTCAGTGGTGTCATCGGTCCGTGGTTGCCTCCATGCACTGGCGTCAGCCTGCAACTCAGCTAGTACCGAGAATTCGATGAGGGACGACTAAATACTGGGGATCTGCCTTTGACCCTCCCTTTCCAGGGTGCCCGTTGCCCCTTCCTGCCTAGAAGCCTGTGTGTTACCCCTTTGGTATTGGGCAGTACTTCTACTGGTGGATGCTGGGATAGATCTCTTTCCCCTTCCCCTTTGTCCTGCCCCACCCCTCTTGGGAATGATAGAAGCAGGTGTTTTGTGGCGGGATGTAGAGGGAAGGCTAGGGCTGAGCCTGGATGGGGCCTGAGACTGCCTGGTGGGCCTACCTCTTTGCCTGGATGCAGGCCTGCTTTGCCTCTCCTCCCCTGGCTGAGTTCCTGGTGGTATAGGGCCTGATGTTTCCACTGTGCCCAGCAGCTGCCTCAGCCATCCAGCCCCCTCCCTGCCCATCCTCTCCATCACTTGCCTTTGTAAGGGATTGAGTTCTGTCATCCCTGTGAACAAATTAGCCCACTGTAAGCCAAATTGAAGATAATAGCTACAGGGAGTTGTTTTCTCTCTGTAGTTCTAACTAAAATGGCGCCTACCCCCTTGTGGCGCCCGAATTATATAGGCGCGGCCGCGCCGTCATCGCACACCGACATCACAACGCGGTGACGGCCCGCCCACCCGCAGTGCATCCTTGGGAACGAATGATCCCGGCCGCGATTTCGGCCTCGGGTGCACAGGCCAAGCTGTGCAACGACGCCGGTGTGCGGAGAGGGACTCAGGAGGGACCCTGTTGAGCTCCCCCCTCCTCAGTCAGAGGCACTTGCCATTTCAGCTGATAATCGCACGTGTAGTAGTGGTTTGGCATAGTTCGCCAAGCTTAGTTCGGTAAGGAACTCACCCTGACTCTGTATGCTATGCGCATGCACAAGTGCGATGTGCATAGCATACAGAGTCCCTCAGGACCTGTCAGACTATGTGGCGGAGGAGCGAGCGAATGGGTAAGTACCTTGCCTTCTCTCCCAGGTCTTGCAGGTTTTATTGAAGAATGGGAGGTAAGACACAGCTCCTTTACATCTCGTTTTTCAATAAAACTAAAAGCCCCAATTTTTTTTTATCAGTGGAGATACCCTTTAAATTATATAGAATAAGAATTTGAATGAAGTGCATTGATTTTTAGTGTCAGATTTTAAAATGTAGAAGAATTATGATATCATTCTGATGTCGTGGTGACATCACTAAGAAGAAACCCTGAGACTTTCAAAATGGAGTGAAATTGTGATGTTACAGTGACATCAATAAAAATTGAAGCCTGGGACTTTTAAAAGTAATTAAATGATAAAGAATAAATAGTTGTCAAAGTGAAATGTTTTTTAGGGTCTTAATCCAAATCTCACACAAATTGCTAGGCCTTTTATGGCCAGGATCTGAAAAATTAGTGAAGTTATGTCATGCTGAGATCATAGTGACATCACTAAAAATTAAAAACTGTCACTTTTTAAAGTAAGAAGTGGGACAAAGTGCAATGCTTTTTGGGATTAGAATCCAAAATGGAGCAAAATTATGATGTTGTGCTGATGGCATAGAAAAAATCCCCCCAAATTTAACCCTAACACATTTAAAATCTATTAAATTGCATAGAATAAGAAGTCAAAAAAAGGTTTAAATGCCTTTTAGGGTTAGAATCCAAATTTTTGCAAAATTAGGATGTCATTCTTATATCATGGTGAATCACAAAAAAAAACCCTGAGACTTTTAAAAGCTATAAAAGGATATAGAATAAAAGTTGAACATGCTTAAAAGGTTTTAAGAGTCACAAAAGGAACAAAGTTATGATATCATGCTGATGTCATAGTGACATCACAAAAACATTTAACCCTAAGTCAAACTAACCATTTGTAAATGTAAATACTTGATGAAAATTACACTGGCGGAATGAACCATGTGTCATTATCCTAAAGGGGGGTTGTTGTCAAGGGGTGATTTGAATTGTAGTTTGCATCTCTCTGAAATGATGATGTCATGCTGAGGTCATAGTGACATCACAAAAAATTGAACCCTGACTCATTTAAAAGTTATTAACTAATATAGAATGAGAAGTGGAAGAAAGTGCAATGCTTTTTAGAATTGGAATCCCAAATGGAGCAAAATTATGATGTCATGGTGACATCACTAAAAGAAAACCCTGAGACTTTTAAAAGCTATTAAAAGATATGGAATCACAAAGTGCAAATAATTTTTAAGTCAAAATTCAGAATGAAATTCTGATGTTATAGTGAAATCAGTAAAAAATTTAAGCCTGGGACATTTAAAACCTATTAAATGCTATAGAACAAGTAGTCGCCAAAGTGAAATGTTTTTTAGGGTCACAATCCCAAAATTATTATGCAAAGCTCATGTCATAGGGATGTTGCAAAAAAAAAAAAAGAAAAGAGCAACGAGACTTTTGTAAGCTAATAAACTATAAAGAATAAGAAGTCACGCAAAGTGCAATGCTTTTTAGGGTCAGATTCCACATTTCAGTGAAATTATAACTAAAATTGAACACTGAAACTTTTAAAAGCTATGTAATGATATAGAGTAAAAAGTTGCACAAAGTGAAATGCCTTTTAGGGATCTGAAAATGATCAAAATGATGATGTCATGCTGAGGTTTTAGTGACATCACAAAAAATTTGAACCCTGGCACATTTGAAAGTGAAGACCAGGAGCCTGGCTGTAAGTGAAAATGTTTCTGCCTCTTACCTTCTGGAATGCACAGTGAAGCCCTCCTCCCCTCTCTCCATCCCTCTGTATCCCTCTTTGCAGCCTTTTCCTTTCTCTAAAACATTTTTCTGTAGTGTAATGTAGTGGCCCCTGTCCCACCCCCAACCATTTGGGCCCAAAATTGCCCAATTTGTCCAAAATGTACTTACATAGCTGCAGCCGCATCTGTACCCTTTAATATCTTTATAAAGTCTCAGGGTTTATTATTAGTGATGTCACCATGACATCATAGTTTTTCTCCATTTTGGATTCTAATCATAAATAACATTGCACTTTCTTCTGATTTTTATTCTATTAGTATAATAGCTTTCAAATGTGCCAGGGTTCATTTTTTTGTGATGTCACGATGACCTTAGCATGACATAACAATTTCACTCATTTTCAGCTCCTGGCCCTAAAAGTCCTTGCAGATTGTGTGACTTTTTATTCTATATCATTTAATAACATTTAAAAGCCTTAGCGTTTATTATTTTTATTGATGTCACCATGACATCAGAATTCTGCTACATTTTAAACTCTGACCCTATTTGCTTTACACTTAATTGGACTTCTTATTCTACATAATTCATACATTTTCAAAAGTCTTATTGCTCATTTTTTAGTGATGTTGCTAAGACATCAGCTCGACATCATAATTCTGACCTTAAAATGCATTGCTACTACAAAGAGATGGAAACTACAATTCTAATCACCCCTTGACAACAACACACTTTTAAAGAAAGAACTCAGGATAATGACACATGGTTCATTCAACTACCGCGGCCATGTGCGTCGGTAATTTGAACTCTCTTTGCCGCGATACTATACTAAGTACAGTATTGTGGAGAAGGGCTCAAATCCCAACATACGGGGCAGGGGGCTGGTAGGGGCTGCTGGGAAGGTATTGTGCCGCGGGTGGTCTCTGGTGGTGTACGCTCTGCCCCCCAAGGTAGAGACCACCCACCACATGAACCCTTCCTAGCCCCCTGCCCTGTATGCTCGTGGGGAGGGAAGGGAGTGGCCCACTAGGGTGGGAGTGCCCGCCAGCGGGGGCACTGAGAAGTGCCTTTTGGGGTTTAGGGGTCCTGCAGCTTGAACCAAGACCACCCCTCCCCGGTACTTATAAGTGCCTTTGTGGCCCTTGGAAGGACCATTGTGGCCCTGAAAAGAAACCTTTGGGGCTTAGGGGGTCCCACAGCTCGAAACGGGTCCCCCTCCCCTGCCCTTGGAAGGGTCCTTGTGGTACTTAGAAGTGCCCCAGCAGCCCTGACAAGGGCCCTATGGGCCTTAAGGGGTCCCACAGCTCAAACTGGGACCCCCCTCCCCGGCACTTACAAGTGCCCTTGCAGCCCTGATAATGGCCTTTTGGGGTTTAAGGGGTCCCGCAGCCCGTACCGTATAAATATGCCCCTTAGGGTTAAAGGTTTTTGAATTGTCACTATGACATCAGCATGAGATCATAACTTTCAATTTTGACTCTAAAAACTATTAAAGTTTTAAATGTTCTATGGTCTTCTTATTCTATATCATTTTATGGCTTTTAAAAGTCTCGGGGTTATTTTTTTAGAGATGTCACCATGACATCTGCGTGACATTCTGACCGTAAAAACCATTAAAAACTTGACTTCTTATGCTATATAATTTAATAGCTTTTAAATGTGTTAGTGTTCAATTTTTGATGATTTCCCTATGGCATCAGCATGACATCATTATTTTGCACATTTTGGTTTCTAATCCTTAAATGCATTTTACTTTGTTCCACAATTTTTAATTTTGTGATGTCACTATGACCTCAGCATGACATCATAATTTCACTCATTTTCAGATCCTGACCCTAAAAGGCATTGCACATTGTCTGAATTGTTATTCTATATCATTTAATAGCTTTTAAAATACTTAGGGTTTATTTTTCAGTGATGTCACCATGACATCAGCATGACATCATAATTCTGCCACATTTTAAACTCAGACACTAAAAAGCATTGCACTTTGTTCATCTTCTTTCAAAAGCTTTTAAAAGTCTTTTCTCCTAGTGTTTTTCTCCTAAAGGACTCAAAGTGCATATGTTAGTTAGTATTAGTAAATTTTAATGTAACTGTTAGTTAATGTTAGTTAAAGGACAAGTACATTAATTATGGATTAATTCATAATCACCCCTTAAACCACCAAACTGCAATAATTAGAATGCTAAGAGATATAAGACTAACCTGATGTTCCTGGTAGTTCTGGTTAGCTATAGAGATGTACTGTGAGTTCTAATAGAATCCGAGGTGTTTGAAGTCCCGAGGA
This sequence comes from Hymenochirus boettgeri, assembly GCA_019447015.1. Taxonomy (NCBI): domain Eukaryota; kingdom Metazoa; phylum Chordata; class Amphibia; order Anura; family Pipidae; genus Hymenochirus; species Hymenochirus boettgeri. The sequence continues at coordinate 67,353,470 of CM033469.1, read as the reverse complement.
AACTTTCAGAACTCCCGGAATTTATGAAACCGATTTTTCAGAGTTTTCATTTTTTATCGAAAATTCGATAATTATCGAAATCAAAAGAAGATGATTATCGAAATCGAAAGTAGATGATTATCAAAAGTAGATGATTATCGAAATCAAAAGTAGATGATTATCGAAAATGAAAATCGAAATTGCAATAATCATTGAATTTATGGAAATGACTCTGCCACATGACCTAAATTCACCAACCACAGTAGTGCCAACCCCCTGGGTATAAAAGGCAATGTTTCAGACACCAATTTGTGCAATTTGCAGACACGCAATTTGCGCCGGCATCCCATCATAATTTTTCTTGGCCAGGTAGGCCACCATATACCGCTGCCATTCCATACTTGACATCCTGGCGGCTGAAAGTGAGGCTCTAATGCAGAAGCTTACATAGTGGGACAAACAGGAACATGCTGCCAAAAAACGGAAGTAGATACCGAAAGCAGAATGGCCGATTTCTGTAATTTGCAAAAACACACGCCGATTTTGGTAATCTCCGAATATACAGCGGCCGTAACCCTCAAAATAAACTATCGATTTCGGTAACCCTCAAAAGCAGGGATCAATTTCAGTAGCCCTCGATAATTGTATCATTCCAGGTAACCCTCAAAATCGTAAATCCGTCAACCCTCAAAAGTAACGATCGATTTCGGTAACCCTCGAATGTTTGTGGCGATTTCGGTAACCTTTGAAAATAGCGTTCGATTTCGGTATCCCTCGAATGTACAAGTCGATTTCGGTAACCCTCAAATTTGTAATATCGGTAACCCTCAAAAGTAGCGTTCAATTTCAGTAACCTTTGAAAATAGAATGTGGAAGCTCGAAAATGGTAATAACTATGAAGTAATTTGTGATTGTGTTTGCTGATTTTTCTTTCACATTTTATTTGCTAAGGAATCTTGTTGTGTGTTCGTACATCAATTAATGCGCTTGTTGTTGTCATGTGTACAACATCACACATTGCCATCATGAACAAAATATACACTCTATGGTCTCACACCTTTGAAACTGTGAGCTCTGCTTTTTCCAGGAAGCTGTTTATTTGACACTCCGGGATCGAGTTGGAAGATGTTCGTTGGACGATCATCCATACACATAAACAATTTCGTTGTAGCAGATTAAAATTTTCTGCACTGACTGTTCACCTTCACATTCAATCAGATCTTCTCAATTTAATTGCACTTTATCTATACCATTAATGAAACAATTGATGTACAATCATGTCATTCATATGACGATCATACAACAAAATTGCAATGTGTATGGGCCCCATTAAAGAATCTGATTGTAATCAATTCTGATTGGTTACAATCAGATTCTTCCAGAAAGAATCTAATTGCTTAGTATATCAATAAGAATCTTTTCCAATCAGAATTGGTTACAATATTATTCTTTCAGAAAAAATCTGATTGGTTAGTATACCAACCAAATTCTTTCTGAAAGAATCTGATTGTAACCAATTCTGATTGGATACAATCAAATTATTTCAGAAAGAATCTGATTGGTATACTAACCAATCAGATTCTTTTCCAATCAGAATCGTTAACAATCCGATTCTTTCAGAAAGAATCTGATTGGTTAATATCTGATTGGTTAATATCAGATAATATATCTGCAAACCGGAATTCCACAATATCCACTAGATACGCAATTCGCGGTTCACCTCTACTCTGTTCTTGAAAAAGTCTTGAAAAGAAATCAAAAGAAAACACAATAGAATAGAAGATACCTGAACAGAAAAGAGCAGAGAAAAGAAAATTGAAAGAGAACAGAGCATAGAAGAGAACAGAAGACAACAGAAAAGTAGGGTTGGGTTTTGGGTTTGTTTCAAACCAGGTCCTACAAAACTTGTCAAAACAAAACAAAAAAAATTATGGAAAAACAAATATTCAATATCAATGATCAAATATTTTACACCAATTATTGAATAATTGATACTGATTATCTGTTAATCGGTATCTATACTGATTATTGATTATTCAATAGCGATTATTGAATATCTGGCTTCCATTGACATCTAATTGGTTTGTTTTTGAATTTTTTTAAACTTTTTGAAAATATTAAAATCTGATTTGGGAATGAAACTCACCAGTTTCGAACATCTATACAGTACAGAAGAAAGAATAAGGCAAGTGAACAAAAGATAAGAGAAAAGAGAATTGAAGACAACAAAACAGAAGAGAACTAGAGAATAGGAGACAAGAAGAGAAGAGGAAAGAACAAAAGAAAATGAAAGAACAGAATAGAATCTAAGAAAAAAAGAGCAGAATAAAACAGAAGAGAATCATACGGATGAGAACATAAGAGAAAAGAACATAAGAGAAGAAAAAAAAGAGAACAGATCAGAAGACAATATTAAAACAAGATATTATAGACAGTGTCCCTCTTAACTAATTTGTATAACAAATTTCAAAAAGTACTTTGTTACAAGGTTACAAGTGACCTTCCCTTGATGCACAGGGTATCATTTAAAAGGGCATGCCCACCCCCAAAACTAAAACTTAATCCCATACTGGCCCCACTGTTTAGTGTTAAAAAATCCTTATCTTACATCTCTGCTCATTTTGGTTCTCCTGCAGTGCTTGTTCAAAGTCCAGGAAAGTGAAGAGTAGAAGCTATCAGTGAGTCATCCAGTCCGTGCTGCTTCCTTAACCTTAGTAAAGACTGTGACATGCGCAGAGCAGCCCTCTCTCTCTCCGGATCACTTCTGTCTGCTGCATCACCCTAGCAAGAAAACCTTTTTACCATATGTAGTCAACCCAATCCCACCCCCAACTGCAGAGTTAGTTTTAGAAGAAAACCCACAGAAATGTACTTACAAACCTTCGTTCCCCCAGTGCTCTAAGTAGCCGGCAGCCGCTTCTGTGATTGGCTGCCGGCTAGCCAATCACAGACGCGGCTTCTGGTCCCGTCCATTTCTGATCGAAGGTCTGTAAGTAACTTTCTGGGGATTTTTTTTACAAAACTAACTCAGTGGTTGGGGGTGGGATGGCGTAGACTACACATGGTAAAAATTTATTTTATGGGTGGAGATACCCTTTAACCATTGGTTGACTGTTCTTTAATATTGACTACAGTATGTATCTCTTTTTTCATGTACCTCACCAGACTTGTCTTATCCCTCTGACTGAACTCTTTCTTGACTACGATTTCTGGAGAGGGGATGCCTTTGTCATCCCGGAACATGGAGTTGTGGGCAACCGTATTTGTTAAGGGACAGCAGCCCCTTCCCAGTAACATAGGCTAATCTGATGAGTCATAAGTACCTGGACGCTGATTTGCTGGATCTTGCTTGAAGTACTTGGCGGGATCTGGAGAGATAAAGATAGAGCAGTTTTAGTGGAGGCACTAGGAGCTGTCTTTGAGGAAGCGAAGCTTCCCACCCTCCACACCCAGTTCGTAAGTCAAAAATGATTTGCTTATTTATAGGAATATTGAGTTTTTGATATATATTTAAATACATTCATTTCATTCCAATTCTGTATGTTAGAAATAAAAGAAAGTCTAAGTTTATGGAATGTTGGATGTTGATATGATATTTTTCACAGCTTGGAGGTAAGGTAAAATATTGATTGGCACTGTGCTCTTGAGAGGCAGCTCGATATGTTTTACAAATAAGTTTTTTAAAAAATTGCGGTTTTAAATAGTTATTTTAAATATTTATTTTAATAAAGTTGTTGCCACTTTCTCCATCCTCAAAAAGCTGGTGTCTCGGTTTAAGTTATTACAATGTTATAAATTATATAGTGTTTCCCTACATATCCCATGTCTGTCCTTCCAGTGGTGTCTTTCTGTTTTCTTTACCTACTGCTGTCTGTTCTGCTCTAGTCATTTTATTTTATTGTGCATTAAAATGTGGTGGTGTGGCCTAGCCAAGAAAAAAATATTTCTTGAATATGTATACAGAACTCAATAACTTATTATGAGAGTAGCATACAATTAAAGGTAAACACCCTTCACATGACTGTTACACATCATAGAGATATCCTGTTCACAGCTGTATTACCATATGTCATACCATTTCATTAATACAGAGAGAGAACATTTGTTACTAAGCTGCAAAAATCTCTAATAGCAAATCATTGGAAAAATAGCCACTGGCTATATATTAATGTGAATAAAAGATAACCTTGCTATTTTCTTCAGTAAACCCCACAGCTCACTATCAATCTTGCAGCCTATAAATGTTGGTTACAGTGTTTTCATCCCAAGTCTATGCTGCATAAAATGATATAGCCAACATTCATTAAAAATAATACAATATAAAAATCAATGATAGGAGACGCGATGGTTGGCTGGTTATATCAACGTTGAAATATTATAAGTTACGATCAAATGTTTTTAAATATAATAGATTCCGTGCAAGCAGAGGGCTGGGCAGTGCGGCGGAGGAAAGAGGGTAGGTAAGTAACTATTGGGGCACTTTCTAAGAATTCTGTTACGGCGGTTTGGGCTGGGGGACCAATATCTATAATATATAAAATGTTGAAAAAAGGGCAGGACATGCCCTTTAAGATGGAAAATGATTGCGGCCAAGTTACATGGCTACAAAATGCCACAGTTTTTTTAGTACAATAAACCACTTTAAACCAGACTTTTTTCAGCTTAGGGAAAGTCCACCAGCAGTGGAAGTCCAATCTATGTGCTCTACAATTCCCCCAACAATTTTGTACATGAGAGGAAGACCTACAAGCTAAGCTACCATGACCAAAGTTCTATAATATATAAATAACACTTTCTTCCTATAAAAAAAGTTTTTATTTTTTCACAAAAGGATAATCAGGGAAATTCATTAAAAGTTCTTATCGCTAAAAATTGTGCTAATTTTGCCCCATCCAATCAGATGTTAGATTTCATATGTTAAATAATATCTGATTGGTTGGGGCAAAATTAGCACCATTTTTAACAATAAGAACTTTTATTGAATCTCTCTGTATAAGGTATAAACTTGACCAGAGTGTTGAAATGAAAACACTTTCCTTTTAGAAGTTTAAATTAAATACTGCAGATTTGGTAATATGATAAAAAAAAAAAAAAAGCTAGCTTTAAAGGGAATGTCCACCCCTTTCTTTAAAAATCCATATATTGTAGAATACCCCCCAAAACCTAAAGTTTGTTTTGGCCAAAAGCGTTAAATCGTCTCCCAGACTGAGCTATTATGCTTACATGCTCCTCCTCGCTCCACCGCCATGGCTCTGCACTTCCGTACTGTGACGTCACAGCCAATCACTGACAGTCTCCACTGCGGCTGCTCAAGAACATAAAATGAACACAGCAGCCGCAGTGGAGATTGACTGAGAACCCGGAAGCGGCGGTGGAGCGAGGCTTAAATAGCCTGTATATATTTTTTAGTATCTCAAGATATGATTATCTTATTATGATATAAAGTATTTAAAGGATATGTACACTGGGAAATTAGCCTTTATAAATTGCCTATTACTGAAAACTCTAATTCTTTCCAACTATCACAGTACTATTTTTTTGTTGATCTGTCCCCTATTTCTTTAGATATCCAGTCTGAAACATCTTACATTTTAACTGTCAATCAAGTGCCTTGGTGTCATAAGCTCTTTTATTAAGTATAGTTTTGCTGTAGCTGTAAGGGTAACAGTTGATACCTGAATTGCACGGTTCAGTCTGACAGGGGGCTGGGGGACTAGCTGAAGTCATGTAGAAAAACAAACGCATCAGTTTAAGTGCTGCTAACATGTATTGATTTATAGATTAAAATGAGACAAAGTAATTTTTTCAGTTTACAATTCCTTTAAAGTGCAACTATACTAAAAAAAGACTTTTTCTTATATTAATCAATAAATAAATGCATGTAAGTAGTAGGGATGGCCGGTTCGCGGATCCGAACCCGGATCCACCGCGGATTTATCCCGTTCGCGAACGGCAGATTTTTCCCGATTTTCCGCCTTCCGAACTTCCGATTCGCGAATTTTTCATATTTTCGAAAATTTTCGAAATTACGTGTTTTCTCGTATTTTAGAAAATTTTCGAAAATACGATAAAACACGTAATTTCGAAATTTTTCGAAAATATGAGAAACACGTAATTTCGAAAATTTTCGAAAATACGAAAAATCTCGTAATTTCAAGGGTATTTTTCATTTTAATGGGTCCGCTCGCGGATTTTCGAATTTTCGAATTTTTTCGAAAATTCGCGGATCCTCGAGCGGACCGGAATTTGCCAAGTTCGGACATCTCTAGTAAGTAGCACTTTTCTGTGTGCTTTGCTGCATTTCATTAGTTCAGTTAAAAGCTCAGTATCCCCTCTCACTCTTAAAGAGTATCTCCACCCCAAAGAAACCAAAATTCTTGTAAAAGTAGGGAGTCCCCCCAAACCTAGAACACGCTAGTTTTAGAGGAAGGGGGGAGAGCTCCACTGCGCATGCTACAAACCTCTCAGAGGAGCAGGAATAGGCAGATAGGATTACACACAGAGAATCTCCTACTCCTTATTTTCCTGGACTTTCATCAGTTCCTGCAGGAAAACTATACAGAGCAGAAGAGAAAGGTATGGTATGGTGGGCTCCACAGTGGGGAAAATTTTAGTTGGGGTGGGGGGTGGCATTGCCCTTAAACAGACTATGAGCCAGCACTGGGAGAAGGAATTTCCCACCATGCAGACTTACCAGCTGTCACCATGGGCCATATTTATAATTAACGAACGTTCAATCGTAACTGTACGACCATAAATTAACTAACCCGTGGTATCGCAAAAAAGCGATACAGCGGGTTTATAAATATAGCCCCATGTTACTTCCTGTTACAGCACAACTATGATAAATAAACACTTGATTGACAGCTGAAATTTAAGATACTTCAGATTGGATATAAGAAATACCGGAACAGATTAAAAAAATGGTACAGTAATTGCCAATTTAAAATATTTCTTTTTAGGAAACATGCCCTTTTAAAATGGGATAAAACTATGCTATAAATAAACGTAACCAAAACGATACAGATCCTGACTAATAGAATAGCCTCTATCCAGACCCCATCCAATTATATAGGTGTGCTGGTTTAATAATAGGCTTGCTTTATCGGTGTATAAACCCCGAACCCATCGCTTCGCTTGGACCGTAAACGATAAATTCCAATAGGCAAAAGTTCTAGGCGCACACCGGACAGATGAATACCAAACGGGACATATAAAAACTTAATCTTTATTCAATCCATATAACAGTACATACACGAGTGAACGCCTTATGCGTTTCAGGCCCGATTGACTCTTAATCATAGGCACTCAATTTTTAAAATGGGGTAAAAAAATGGATCCTAATATTACTGCACCAAACTAGATCTTAATGAGTCTGAGGTATTATTATTATTGTGTAATTATATTGCACTAACATCTTCCGTAGCGCTTTATAATATTACATGTATACATTCATGGGGAGAGCATACAAACTCCTTGCAGATGTGTCCAAGGGTGGAATCGAACTCAGGACTTCAGCACTGCAAGGCATCAGTGCTAACCAATGAGCCACTGTGCTGTATTTCTCCATATATTAACCCTTCACTTCGAACTTTTGGGAAACCACCAAACTAATCTGGTCAATAATAGATGCTTGATAGTAGTCACATTTACGATAGATTAGGAAATGCAATTCTTTTTCTTCATTTTTCTTATAGCATGAGATTGCTATTATTATTATGCACCTATGTATTACTTATCAATTTTTCTCTTATTTCATTGTCTGTATCCTTAAAGGAGATCTTCTCACATACCGGTACTGTAAAAACATTTACCTTAACCTATTTTCAAGAAACAACTGAATTCCATGTCTTTTTATATTATTGCTAACCAGATATTCGTGTTTGAAGTCAGAATTGACTTACTACAATCGCTCCTAGTCTTACCCACCTCATAATTTAACACTAGTGAATACAAAGTAGATGTTTGGAAAATGTCTCTATCTCCCAGGGTAAAACATACTGAGCATTAGAGATGGTCGAACTATTGAAAGTTCGGTCCGTTTTCGAACTTTCGAACTATTGTAAAAGTTCGAAAGTTCGAAAGTTCGAAAACGGACCCATTAAAGTCTATGGGAGGCAAATAGTTCGAAAAGTTTGAGTCAAATACAACTAAAATATTAATGGTAACTTAATGTAAATGGCTGTGGGACCTGGGAAATGGTCTGGGGAGCATGTTCCAATATCCAGGACTTTCGTAAAATCGATTTTACTCTTACACGCGCTACTTTCGAGCTTTCGCGTTCAAACGTTCGAGGTAACATGGACATTTTACTCGCAGATTCGATGCTCGCCTATAGGCTGTAATGGAGACTTTACTCGCAGATTCGATGTTCGCGCCTAGATACCATGTACATTTTACTCGTGGATTCGAACGTTCGAACATTCGATAAATCATCGAAAGTCCGGGAAATATCGAAAGTCCGCGTCCGAGATAGTTCGAGAAGTCCGGGTCCGTTCGAACTCGAACAGTTCGGCTCGAACTCGGGTTCGAGTTCGAGTTCTATGCCATCCCTACTGAGCATGTGTAAACTTACTGAGTTAGAGAAGAGGGCAGTAATTGCAGTGATATCTAAACCCCCAAAATTTTATGTGTATCTTTGATTAAGAATAACTTGTGAAAACGAGTGATAAATAATTAGAATTCACAATTTCTGAACTACAATTCAATAAAACAAAAAATCGGTTTTAGTGTTGGGTTATCCTTTAACTAAGCAGTTTTGTGAAAATAAAAATATGAATGGATACAAAAAGTGTTTCATTAATATGAAAAATAATAGGAAACACTATTTTATTTCACAAGTTTTGTCCTGTTTTACAAGTAAGAAATATTTACGAATTTTACTTGACTTGAGCTCTACAAATTATTCCACATTTCTAATTTCCGTTAAATAGATTTTGATGGATGGTCTGCACTTATCCCTCTTGGTTATTAAAGGTTACCGTAGATCAGTTAAAGAGATTTTCCATATCAGCATTCAGGTTAGATTTGGGAACTGGCCAAGTTGTGATTAATTTCTAAATACTTTAGAATCCTTTTAAGCAGCAAATTTTCCAAAAATAAGTTTGTTTTTAATTCCCTCTTGAATTTTGGGCTATGAAGGCAGCTGTTATATTTAATAAAAAATGAGATTGCGGAATGTTATTTAAAGGGCAAAAATTGCATATTGGTAAATCGACCGCCCAAACTGCAATATTATTATTATTATTATTTTTGTGGGTTTATATAGCGCCAACATCTTCCATGGCACTTTACAGTTGCATTATTATACATGAGGAAAACATACATACATACAAGGGTAGTGCAAGTAATACAAAGTATAATTTAAGCGCTGGTCCAGCAGCATTCAGTGTGGTAAGTTACAGCATTACTGTGGTACAATAGTGTTACACATATGAAAAATCAATTCAAAGTGCAAGGGTAGGGTAGGATAGAAGCAATCCTTTTTATTGTAGAGAATATCTGGAAAACAACAGGAACATTCTTACTCCTGCACATGGTAACTGGTGCAACAGAGAAAAGTCTAAAATCTTAATCATATACTATTAACACATATATTTCAGTATATTGTAACATCATATAAAACTGTATTAACAACAATATTCTGGCAATCTGTCTCCTGTAAATATATATAACACAGACCAATCTATATCTTACAGCATTATGGATCTGTGACATACATGAAATACTGTATACTAACTCTGCAGGTATATCTGCCTGTCTGCTGCAGCTTACTGCAGGCTTTATATGCTGGGGACACTATAAAACTATTTTGCAGAGACATACTGTATGTACAGTTTTTAATATCTTTATAAAACATTAAGATAGTTATTACTACCTGGAAAAGAACATGAACATTATTAGTCCGGCACATGGTAAATGGTGCAACAGATAAAAGTTCCCACATCAGCTATGTACATACTGCTGTAGCAGAACAGGAAGTGTTCCTGACAAATACAGTCTTGCAGGAAACCAATTATAAGTAAGTGCTGAACACAAATTTTATTATTGGGTGTATCATAAACTTAATCCTCTTACACTCTCCCCCACGAAATGAATGTTGTCCTGACATATGCAAAATTGGTATTATCAGCCATTTTTATTGGGTAATAGGATAGGGAGCACATATATTTTGCCCCTTTGTTACCTTTGTGTATGTGCACAATATCCCAAAACAATTATCTTCCCCAATACCATATTAAATTCGGCCTACTTCATCTTACCTGGCATCATCACCATTCAAAAATACCATATCATTTCAAGCAAAGAAAACATTTCAAATGTATATCAAATAGTGCAATATAAATATATGTTGTATTCAATTAGATCAACTGGACTTGAAGTTTAGTTTTTGAAGATGTTTCGCTAGTCATCTGACTGGCTTTCTCAATTCAGAATGACTTGTACAAGAATCTGTGGCAATTATGTACCCTGGAAAGTCCCAATTAGCATATCACAGCCAGGTGTTAAGGGCGTGATTGCATAGTGGCTAAGAGGTGTTATAGGAACGCCCAGAGTAAGGTGTCAAAACAGCATTGTACATGGCAGACAGTTGGTGTCGAACCCCCCACCTCTATTTAGGCTTGATTTCTTTATTTTCACATAAATGGCCTCCTTGACACCCCTCTTGAACCAGTCACGTTCCTTTGCCAATATGTTTATCCTTAAGATGAAGGTACATGGCTGAGTCCTGACCCGAGGAATTGGCTCTTCTGTGCTGGGCCATATGTTGATGCAGTTGCTGTTTGGTCTCCCCCACATACAAATCAGAGCATTCTTCACTGCATTACACTGCATATATGATGTCACTTTTTCTGTGTTTCGGTATTGGGTCTTTCAGATGTACCAATTGCTGCCTCAGTGTGTTGTTCGGTTTAAAGCAAACAGGGATACGGTGTTTTTTGAAAATTCTTCTTAATTTCTCGGAGACCCCTGCTACATATGGGATGACCATGTTCTTCCTCCTGTCTTGCTTTCCCCCTTCACTGTTGGTATACGTGTTCTTTTGTTTCCTTCTACTTCTTTTGACAAAGGCCCAGTCTGGATATCCACGAGTTTTAAGGGCTCTTCTGAGATGTTTCATTTCTTTAGCCTTCCCCTCTGTGCTAGTGGGGATGTTCTTGGCTCTGTGTTGCAGGGTTCTGATGACACCCAGCTTGTGATCTAAAGGGTGGTGGGAGTCCAACATCAAATACTGATCTGTGTGGGTTGGTTTTCTGCAAACCTCTACTTCCAGTTTACCATTCTCCCTGACTTCTACCAAGCAGTCCAAGAAAGCCAGTTTGTTGTTTTGTACTTCTTCTCTTGTAAATTTGATGTTTTGGTCTACCGCATTAATGTGTTCTGTGAAAGCTTGTACTTCCTTCTGGTGGATTTTAACCCAGGTGTCATCCACATATCTGAACCAGTGGCTGGGTGCTATGCCCTTTAAGGTATTAAGCACCTGTTTTTCTACCTCCTCCATGTAAAGGTTGGCCACAATGGGTGAAACTGAAGATCCCATAGCACATCCATGTTTTTGCTTATAGAACTTATCCCTGTATTTAAAATAGGTGGTATTCAGGCACAAGTCCAGTAAGGGTCAGGACTCAGCCATGTATCTGCATCTTAAACATAAAGGACATACCTTTAAAGATTGTAATGTTAACATATTGGCAAAGGAACGTGACTGGTTCAAGAGAGGTGTCAAGGAGGCCATTTATGTGAAAATAAAGAAACCAAGCCTAAATAGAGGTTCTACACCAACTGTCTGCCATGTACAATGCTGTTTTGACACCTTATTCTGGGCGTTCATATAACACCTCTTATCAACTCTGCAATCACGCCCTTAACACCTGGCTGTGATATGCTAATTGGGATTTTCCAGAGTACATAATTGCCACAGATTCTTGTACAAGTCATTCTGATTTGAGAAAGCCAGTCAGATGACTAGCGAAACGTCTTCCAGAACTAAACTTCAAGTCCAGTTGATCTTATTTAATACAACAGATATACCATGACCTGGATGAATGAGAACCTTCACAAGCAGTGCAATATAAACATAAAATTCGTATGACTACACATGGAATTTTACAATGAAAAACACACAGTTTCTTATTAACACTGCCTATAGTCCTTAGACTGGTAACCAGGTGATAGATACCACATTGGTATCACTTGTGTCAAGTTCTCACATACTATACTTTGCGTTTTGGCATCTCTGAATATAGTAGTTGGGTTCCCCAATGTATCATAGGTTAGAGTCTTTGGCTTTGTCTTGGTTCTATTTGGCTGTATCCTTTTTAAAAGTAATAGGTTTCTAGTGTCCTCACATTCATCTGAGTCACTTTCACAAGACTCATGTACAGCTTCTTGATGAGAATGTCCCTTACTGCTAGTGTCATTAGCATCTTCTGTTGTTTCTAGGTCACAGGGATAGAACTCCTCTGCTTCTGGGTTTTAGTCAACTAGTGTTTCAGATGGATAGTCTTCCTGATTCAAAGGAATGAGTGATCTCCATTGATCCTGTTCATCTTCTGATTCACTGTCTGTTTTTTGTTCAGTACCTTATGATGCTCAAATTTGTTTGGTATTCTCTTGCATATTGCTACATTATCTGGCTCTACTGTTGCATGGTAGTAATACATTTCTGTGTAGGATTCTTGTTCGACCTTTTCCAGTTTCAGGATTTACTTTATAAACTGGACTGTCATCATGTTCTCTTCTGGTGACAACATAGATTGTGTCTTCCAGGGCCCCCTCTCTCCATGAGATTTCTTACTAACACTCTACTACCTGGTGTTAACTTAACCCCATGAATTTTTCTATCATAATAGTCTTTACCTCTAGCTGCTCCTTTACTTGCAGTTCTTGAAGCAAGCTCATAGGCCTCATTCAATCGTGTTATCCAGGCTTTTACATAATCTATATAGTTATCATACATTTCTGAGACTGTAGTATTGAACATATGGTCAATTGGTTGTCTGGGTGATCTCCCGAAGAGAAGAAAGAAAGGTGAATACCCTGTAGCTTCATTTTTTGTGCAGTTGTAAGCATGAACTACTTTTGCCAGTTAACTTTTCCAGTCCTCCTTTGATTCTGTTGAAAGCATACAAAGCGTCGTCAAAAGTGTTCAGTTAAACCTTTCAGCTTGTCCATTTCCTTCTGGATGGTATGGAGTGGTATGAGAATTGTTTATATGACAATATTCTCCTAAAGTTGCAAAAAGTTGGTTTTCAAATTCTCTACCCATGTCGTGGTGAATCTTAGAAGGAAATCTACATTTTAACACAAAGTCATTGAATATCTTATCTGCAGCTGTCCTTGCTGACTTGTTCTTAGTTGCATAAGCCTGAGCAAACCTTGTAAAATGGTCTATAACAACTAAAATATATTCATATCCACTTGTACAAGATTCCAGGTGTAAAAAGTCAATTGAGACCATTTCAAATTGGTAGGGTGTAACTGTGTTGTTCAATGGTGCTCTTGTTGGCTTGTTTGGACGCTTGTCCTGCAAACAATGACACTGATTGGTGATATAGTGCTCTATATCATGCTGCATATGTGGCCAAAAATCGGTCTCTTGCTAAATCAACAGTTCTTTCTACTTCTAGGTGTCCCATATCCTCATGTAGCTCTTTATATACCAAGTTATGATATATCTTAGGCACTACTTGTTGTCCAAATACATTTTGTGAAATTGGCGTATTAGTGCAGAAAGTCCATCAGTTTCTCCTTTTCTCAAATGTCTTAATGGGAATGTGTTCTCCTTTTTATACTGCCATACTTTTCCTATTATTGGAAATCATTGTGCAAAATGTGGTACTGTCCCTTTAAATTTTTAAGCTGCTGCTGTTCAGCTTGGAGGTCACTGCTATTGTTACTGTGGGGTTCATCTGGTATCCTCTTCTGTATGTCCACAATGAACTTCTCAGTTAGTTTTAGGAAAGACATGGCGATAGCCTCTTCCTCTGTTTCAACCACATCATCTAGTACAATGTTAATCAGCTTTATTAAATTGCGGTGAGACTTTCCTTTTGCCATACTCTCTTCTGACACTTTAACAAACTGGCATGTCTCGATCAAGTCCTCCACTGCCATGTCAATTAACAATCAGCTGATTTCATTTTTTAATCTTTCTAGCTCCATTTTGGATTTTAAATCCTGAAATCACCACACAGATAAATATTATGAAGTTAATTTCTCTCTATTATGCAGCATTTTATTCACCCAGCCCCATTTTTGTTACACATATGAAAAATCAATTCAAAGTGCAAGGGTAGGGTAGGATAGAAGCAATCCTTTTTATTGTAGGGAATATCTGGAAAACAACAGGAACATTCTTACTCCTGCACATGGTAACTGGTGCAACAGATACAAGTCTAAAATCTTAATCATATACTATTAACACATATATTTCAGTATATTGTAACATCATATAAAACTGTATTAACAACAATATTCTGGTAATCTGTCTCCTGTAAATATATATAACACAGACCAATCTATATCTTACAGCATTATGGATCTGTGACATACATGAAATACTGTATACTAACTCTGCAGGTATATCTGCCTGTCTGCTGCAGCTTACTGCAGGCTTTATATGCTGGGGACACTATAAAACTATTTTGCAGAGACATACTGTATGTACAGTTTTTAATATCTTTATAAAACATTAAGATAGTGATTACTACCTGGAAAAGAACATGCACATTTTTAGTACTGCACATGGTAAATGGTGCAACAGATAAAAGTTCCCACGTCAGCTATGTACATAGGTTCCCACTACTGTCGCAGAACAGGAAGTGTTCCTGACAAATACAGTCTTGCAGGAAACCAATTATAAGTAAGTGCTGAACACAAATTTTATTATGGGGTGTATCATAAACTTAATCCTCTTACAATAGGAAGAAGGGCCTTGCCCAAGAGAGCTTACAGTCTAGAGGAGATGGGAATGAAACATTAGGTGAAGCAGATTAGTAGCTGCAACTAAGTTGACCATGGAGTATAACTAGCGGGTCTGTGATGGGTCAGTAAGAGGGGTAGGAGTGTCCAGGTGCAAATTGTAACCTTGCCTGAAGAGGTGAGTTTTGAGGTTGCGTTTGAAGATATGTGATGGCAAGTGACATATAAAGTGAGAAAGGGAGTTCCAGAGCAGAGGGGCAGCACGAGAAAAGTCATGTATACGGGCATGGGATGAGGTGATTAGAGTGGATGAGAGGAGAAGATCATTAGCAGAGCGGAGGTTATTCCTTGGGTAGTATCTATTTAACAGATCAGAGATGTATGGGGAGGCTGTATTAGAGAGAGCCTTGTAGGATAAGGTTAGCAGCTTAAATTGGATACTTTGGGTAATGGGAAGCCAATGTTTGAGATTGACAGAAAGGGGCAGCATGTGAGAAGCAGGAAGAGAGGTGAATGAGCCTGGCAGCAGAGTTAAAGATTGATTTAAGGGGTGACAGTCAATTGCTTGGTAAACCACATAGGAGGGTGTTACAGTAGTCCAGCCGAGAGATGATAAGGGCAATAGACTATCCTAAAATGCTGTCCAGTGTACGGTTAGCCCTCTTTCTGCTTACTATCAGATGTCAGTCATGAATATAACTTTTGACATCACAGATAATGGTCGAATTCTATTCCTTTAGCTACCTCAATTGAGCATGTTTGAATTTGTAGAAGAGCTTGGAGCAGAGGGGAAATTGGAAGAAGAGCACTGTGTCACATAACAAGGTAGTCCTATACCTGTCAGCTTTCCAACTATTGTGGTTTTGGGTTGATTTAATGAAACTCACTAATACTATGAAAATGTGCTGATCATGATTTAAAAAACAAGCAGGCCTATGTAAAAAAAGTCCTTTTTGTTAAAATGGTGCTAATTTTGCCCCAACCAATCAGATTTTAGCTTTAAAATGGTAAATAACATCTGCTTGGTTGGAGTAAAATTAGCACCATTTTAACAAAAAGGACTTTTATTACAGAGGCCTGAAGGTTTTCTGGCCAGTGATAAGCAATTTGACAGGCCTTGTCATTAGAGATATTTCAAACCAGTCAGTATCATTCTAAAATTGGATTTTCGAATATTTTAGAGGTTTTTAAAATTTAAAAGGGAACCCAATAAAAGTCAGATATCAGATATTTATATTTGAAGTTCTGAAATGTTTTGGTTTGGAAAAGTTACATATGTTCCGTGGAACTTCAAAACAGGCAGTTTTCCAAAACGAAACCAGGTAAAGAACAAACCTGAAACCCATCTCTGCTGGTCATAATGCTAAATATTGTATTTATTCTTTATTGGACATGATTCAGAAGCAAATGTCAATTTAAAAATTCCTCAACTTTTATTTAACCTTAACTTCACAAAGCACAGTTGATCTTTAAGTTACACTGGTAACATGGAAACTACCCAGATGTATAATTATTTGTAAAATGAAAATGGAAGGTGTAGCCTTATCTTTTCCAATCTTTAAAGTGACCTTTTACTTATATTTAAGTGATTCCTTCACAACACTGGCCTTAAGTAGGGGGTTTGTTAGGCTTAAAAATCATGAAATCCTAATGAAGTGTACTAAGTAGAACATATTGATGCATTTTACTGCATGGGTTGATAATCAGTCATTTATTATACACATTATTCACTTCGAGATATTCTGCCCATGGACATTATGGGGGGGGATATAAACTTAAATTGTATTATTGAAAATAATGATTCAAGGAGTAACACAGCTGATACTGCTACAATAAGTACTGACATTACTTGTGCTCCAAAGGAAGCAGCTGCAGGTAATTGGCCAGTTCATGTATGTGTCGGATTTAATTGACATTGATATTACATTTTTACCTCCTCCTTTAGAGATAGTATGATTATTTTAAAATAAAGTATCTATTGTTATCCATTGTCTTCCTCATACTGATGCACAGTATAAAAACAGTTGTACTGCATCTGATACCTAATAATTTAATAGTCAGTCTACTTCATATAACAATATAAATTGTCTTGTTAAAATAATAAAATTAAAATAAAGTTTAATAAAGTTTTTGTTTTTGTTCAAAAGGTAGATTTAGGGCCATTAACCTACACACAATGGTTTGCTTGTCACATGAACCATTAAGTAATGTCACATAAAATGTTAGCCATTGTTAAAATTTCACTATCAAAATATAATAAAAACAAGACTGAAACCCAAATATCTGTAATATTTAAAGTTTTAACTAAATAAAACTCTGCGTAAAGAATTAAAATGAACGCTGAGCTAAAATATTAGAAAATAATCCAACTTACTTGTCAGGGAGAGACCTGAATATAATTTCTAGCTTGCTAATATTTAAAAATATATCTCAATCACCTCAGCACTGTTCGGTCTATGTAAGAATTTCTCATTGGTATGCTGTAGATCTTGGCAGAGAGAACTATGAATCATAAAAGCTGAAAATTCTTTAAATTTGAGTCATTTAAATATCATCACAAATGCAAGGAACTGGGACTCAACAAAGACATGTTCACTAAATGTTCTTGTGCTATTAAGTCTTCACCTGACAAGCATAAAGGATTTATGAAGGTTTTTCTAATGGCTTAATGTTAAAAAATATACTTTATTTTATGTGAACTAAGCTTAGATTCTGGTAACGTGATTCTGAAGTTATTGTCGCACAGTTTTTCTTGAGTTCAACTAAGACATTGGGTCAAAAGTGTTAGACATGAAATACGCATATGCAGTATTAGAGTATGCATAACATTAGCAAAGCTGAAGTAATTGACATATAATGCAGTAAGTGCTCACAAGCTGTGCAAGGAAAAGGTGAATTTGCATGAAAACAGGCAGTAAAATGGGATATGCAAATAAACTTAAAGAAATAGGCTACATTTCTATAGCATACTATTTGATGTTGAATAAAGACATTTGCCCAACCAGTCCAAAGTAATCAGCAATACCCACATTTCCTGCCTAACTGTTGATCCAGAGGAAGGCAAAAAAAAGAAAAAAACAGAATTGCCAGTGGCAATTAGAAATATCCTTGGATCAGCTCCATTTTATGTATAAATACCAGT
Source organism: Hymenochirus boettgeri (assembly GCA_019447015.1). Lineage (NCBI taxonomy): Eukaryota > Metazoa > Chordata > Amphibia > Anura > Pipidae > Hymenochirus > Hymenochirus boettgeri. The sequence continues at coordinate 67,335,424 of CM033469.1, read as the reverse complement.
AACCTGCAAAGTTCCTTGTTTTTGGAAAGTCATCAAGCTTTTTATTTAAACAATCCAATGAACCTGCTAATACCACATCCAATGGAAGACAGTTCCATAGTTTTACCATTTTCACAGTAATAAACCTTTTTGAACTTGAAGACTAAACTTCTTTTCATCAAGTCTTAAGGATGTCCACGTGTCCTCTGACGTGTTATATTGGTGAACAATGCCCCAGATTTTATTGTATGGCCCGTTAATGTACTGTATTTACTGTATACACAGTAATCATATCCCCACGCAAGTACCATTTGTCTAGTGTATATAATTGTAAAGGTGGCCATACATCTGTGCGATATTACGTAACCGACCGAGCGCTCACGCGATGTTCATCAATCCTGCCCGAACCGCTTCTCCGCTCAGTCGGGTAAGTAATATCGCACAGATGTATGGCCACCTTTACTCTAAATGATACAATGAAGGGCTTTCCAGTGGATCACATTGGTGGCTACAAGAGGTCTGGATGCCCATGGATCCAATGTATCTTCATATTGAAGCTCCCCCATTATTATTTTAGTTGCCCTTCTCTGAACCCTTTCAATTTCTAAGATGTCCTTTTTGTACACAGGATTCCAATATTGCACTTTATATTCTGATCCACCAATTCATGAGCTGTTTCCATTAGCTCATCTAAGAAGAAAATTAAACTGGTATTAGGGATAAACAGAAAAACATATCCAGGGCTTTTTTTTTTTTTTACTGTTTAAAGGGCAAATCCATCCATGAAATGAAATTTAAGATAAAGGTTCAGCACCCCCCAACCTAATTTTTACAAGAGGAGCACACTACTTCTTGGTGAAATTTCACAATTTATTTGTGCATAAACAACAGTACAACGTTTCTGGGAGCTGCCTGCCCCCTTCCTCAGGTATAACCAGTGCTATAACCCTCCACCCTTTTATACCCACAAAGCTCCACCTACCAGTGTTACGCACCTTGAGTGATGGGTAGGGGACCTATTTACTAGGTCCCCCACCCATCTATAGCTATAACATATATATGAGTATATTGAATTAGGAATTCAAAGTATCAGTCTTTCAATTATGAGCACAGATACAAAGTAAATGGTTTTTGTATTATTATATTTTATTATGTCACTTTGCACTTTATATTTATTACAATGATCATATGTGAGTGCTTATACGTATAGATAGATGTTACCTCACTTGTTTTAGACTTATATGTATTATTATTGAAATGATGTATTTATATTGATTACATAGCACCTTATGATGCACGCTATTTGGCACTTTATCATATGGGGTGGGAGTGACCATTAGATTGGAAATAGGTCCCTCACCCATCACTTAAGGTGTAACACTGGTAGGTGGAGCTTTGTGGGTATAAAAGGGTGGAGGGTTATAGCACTGGTTATACCTGAGGAAGGGGGCAGGCAGCTCCCCAAAACATTGTACTGTTGTTTATGCACAAATAAATTGTTAAATTTCGCCAAGAAGTAGTGTGCTCCTCTTGCTTACAACTTTTGGATTACCCTAAATAGACTTACCTGACACGTCCCTCGTTGCATGGATGCCGCCTCCTGCTGCTGTTGCAAGCTCATTTTGAGCACAAGCAGCAGCAGGAAGGCACTTCCTGATCGTGGCAGTTGGGTAATTGGATGTGACATCACCCTTGTGCCTTTGACTGACAGCCGCATCCATGAAGCAGCAGAGCAGCAAGGAACCGAGTCTGATACGTCTCTTTATGGGCATCTTTCTAAAAAAAAAAACTAATAATGTGAAAATTTGCTTTTCGGGGGGTGCTGAACCTATAACTAAAATTGTATTTAATTGCTGGACGTGAATTAATAAAGATGCAAAGAATTATCAATTTAAAAAAATGAATAATCGTGAAAATGTATTTCTTCATCCTTCTGTCAATACTATGGTAAGATTATTAATATACTGTATTCAGTCCAGTTTCTTAGAGGACGTAAGATAATTCTAATGCAAAACCACATGGTTAAGGAAGTAGGTGAGATAATTACAGTAATCAATCATAATCAAGTTAGTATAGTTATTTGCTCCAGGCAGTTCCTCCAACTGCTAAATGAAATATTTTTATTATCTACTCATTAGCGGGTTACATTATCAGCAGTCAAAAGCAAAATCAGGTGTAAAAAGCAAAACATGAATCGCAGAATTTCTGAAGAGAAGCTTTGTGGAAATGGAATAAGATAGAAAGACATGACACTGTATTGCAGTTCTAAATATATAGGATTTTAGTTTTAGGGTCAATTTTAGGAAGTTAAATCTTAGATTTAAGCCCATAGATAAAAGGTCACATTAAAGAATGTGGCATATTTTTGTTCAAACTCTTATTATTAACATGGAATCCCTTTACAAATACACTCCATGATACTTTAACTAGGTGCAAGAGATGGACCCGAACGTGTTTTGAAGCGGATTTCACAGATGTGCCGGAACACGGACTTTGTGGATTTGGGATTTTTCTAGAAATTTTGAATTTACAATAGAAAATTTTACAGATTTCTAGAAATCTCAAAAATACTACATTTCTTAGGTCCCTGAACCAGTTACAGCTAGTTACTATTGCTATTTGCACCTTAATTTTAGGCAGAATCTTTGGGTTTTTTAACTCCCTTTGACTTAATTGGGTCCACTTGCGGATTTGTGAAGTTTCAAGTGGAACGGATTTCAGTGAGTTCACCTATCTCTTCTAGGCGCATATACTGTATGATCATCCACAAGAATCAGTGTCACGTGAGTTCATACATCTCTGTTCACATTATTAAACTCTATGGGGCCGATTTACCCAGAGCCGCTGGGCAAATTTAAGTTGCAAATAAAATATATAGGGCGGAAACCCACCCTCCAGGGACTTCTGAGCCCCCCACTTAGAATATTTGATGGAGTCCCAAACGGGATGTCACCATATAAAACACATAAACAAAAGTAGTACCCCGTAGGTGAATACACATAAAAAAGGAAAAAATAAGGTAAGTATAATAAAAGTTTATGTATAAATCATATACAAATCAACAATGTATAGCTGGCCAGCCACAATGTCTGCACAATGTATAAATAAATAAAACCAAATACTATGACATCAAATAAGTAACATATATTTATCAATAAAAAATCCACAGACCAGCTATCAAGAGTAACTATGGGATAAGAGCCCAGATCAGCAGCTAAAAAGGGGTTAAATCTGAGGGGCGTCCAGATAACATGTCTCTATATGAAACGGTAAACCACTGGATTATCACAAAGTTCCGTCGGTGTGCGCACACCATATAACACCATAGGATGCCGGGATGGAGAGAAATAATATAAGTAACACTGCACCATTGGAGCAATGAATCGTGCGGCTAGGAATACTCGGCTGGATGGACCCCCCGGACTTCAGTGCTGTTAAGTCCGTGGCTAAAGCAGGCACTTGGGATCCAAAGCGGAGGTAGGTATTTCAGCTGCAGTAACCGCGTCCTCCTCGAGGAAAGCAACTTCCTTCACTACCGGTCACGAGGGCACGCCAGCCCAAACACTCTACGGCTCTCACCAAAACAGCGACAATACGTTGGCGATATGTCACTCAAAAGTGTCATCTGCTACACGCTTCGCTAGTAAAGCTTCATCAGGCAAATTTAAGTTGCGCTAACTGATTCGCTACAGGTAAGCGTGACTTTAACTCTGATGCGGATCCGTCAAATGCGCGGGTTACGCAAAAGTCACCCGCACATCCGACATTCGCAATTCAATATCGCGTTTGCTCTAGTTTTAGCACTGGATTTTAATGGCAGCTAATAGCTGGCATTAAAATCCCGCAGTGAGTAAATCCCTTTTTGGGATTTACCCACATTCGCAAACGAGATATTGAATCACGAAAGGAGCCTTTACCCAGAGTGATAGCGGCTCTGGGAAAATGAGCCTGTATGTCTATGATAGGAAAAAGGCAGGTTCTTTATAATTGTGTGGAATGTTGGGCACTTTATGAAAAAATGTTAGCCATACTTTTATATGCTGGTATTGATTATTATGCCATCCCTTACATTAACATCACTGCAGTTCATATGGACTCACATTTAAAGCTAGATTCCCTGCAGTTTCAATTGATTCACCACTAGAGGGAGAAACGTAAGAAACACATGGAGGCATGGAGACCAACAGCAGATAAGGTGGATTCCTTTAGTACAGGGGAGGACTCTGCCACAGGGTTGGGACTCTGCTACAGGGAGGGACTCTGTCACAGAGGTGGGGGGGACTCTGCCACAGAGGGGGAGAACTCTGCCACAGAGGGGGAATCTGCCACAGGGGGGGTCTGCAACAGAGGGAGGGCTCTGCCACAGAGGGGGGACTCTGCCAAAGGGAGGACTTTACCAAAGGGGGACTCTGCCACAGGGGGGGACTCTGAAACAGAGGTAGAATGACTCTGCCACAGAGGGGAGAATGACTCTGCCACAGAGGGGGGGACTCTGGGCTTCTAGAACCTGTTAATGTAACAAGCTTAATGTCTAGTAATGTATATATATATATATATATATATATATATATATATATATATATATATAAATGCTAAAGCAAGTGTTATACTGCACCATGCACTGAAAATAGAGCAATACTACTCTATAGTCAGATCTATTTAAAGAAGAAATCCAAGGAAATGCACAGCTTTGTATCATGGAAACAGTACTTACTTTTAGAAGAAAGGCATGCTGAGTGCAACTTCCCTTTTTAAAATCATAATAAAGGGTTAATGTTGACAACTATGTTAGTATGTGCATTGTTAAAAAAAAAACACACACACAAAGGAAAATAATTAGTGAAAATGAATGTAAAATATAAACATGTTAAAAATATTGCACCTGTGTTGCTGTATTTGCCCAATTATTCATGACCAACTGCATTTATAAAACTAAAAGCTAAGTTCCTTAAAGGGTATCTATACTGAAAACCTTTTTTGAATTGCCAAGTATTGGAAACTAATTCTTCCCAACTATCACTATACTATTTATGTGTTGCTCTGTCTCCTATTTCATTAGATATCCAATCTTCTGCTCCAACGCTTCTGCTGTGTGCAGTTTTGCTGTAACTGGAATTGTTACTGTTAGAATGTGTGAATGGCAAGATGGGAAATTCCATCTCCCAGTGCTGACTCATAGTAACTATTAAGCATGCTTGAATTTTTAGAAAGTCTGACAGATTGGAGGTGGAGTTTGTTAAGGGTAGGAAGGGGAATATTTGGCTGGACAAAATAAGTCTTGGGTTGAAGGCATACAGCAACACCACCTTAGAATTAGGGTTGCTTCATTTATAGATTAAGATTAGGCAAAGTCATTTTTACAGTATAGTTGCCCTTTAAAAATGGATGGATATTACCTCAGGTTTAGAAGTTTTGTTGATAGTAACTCTATCTAATTATTATGGATTAAATATTTTGTCAGCCATAGAAGCCCCTTCAGAAAAAGTAAAATGCAATTAATGAGATAGAGTGAATATATATATATATATATATATATATATATATATATATATGTAGCAGAAGATCAGCACTCCGTTTAATTCACTCGAGTGCCCGACAAATACTTCAATACAATCAAATATACAACGCCACTCTCGGGGCTTGTAGAAATTTTTTTACTTTTATTAGCAGTAGTTAAAACGCTATCTACGCGTTTCAGCCAATGGGCCGTCCTCAGGATATGACCTCCTAACCATAAGGTAAGAATTTATAGTCACACCAACAGGCAAATCAGTGCAGGTAGATTAAAACATGTGTCCAATACAATTGGAACAATGATACTATTACAATGATAAGTTAAAAACAAAATAGCAACAAGTAACATTTATGTCCTACAGAGGAAAAATATATTAGATTCAAGTAAGGAACTTACCCAATCGATCGCTCCTATGCCACGTCCTCTGACAGGTCCCGACCAACTCTGTTTTCTATGCGCATGCACAAATGCGATGCGCATGTGCATAAAAAACAGAGTCTGTCGGGGGTGCGATTGATTGGATAAATTCTTTGCCTTCTCTTCTGGCTCCTGCAGGTTTTATTTAAGAATGGGAGACACAGCTCCTTTACCTCCCATTCTTCAATAAAACTACATACCAAAATTTTAATTATACCAGTGAAGATACCCTTTAAGTTATAGGCTTGTCAAGTTACAGTTCCTGGTCTGTCCTGTCTCTTTGAGTCTCTGTGACAGTCACATGATTAAAAAATTTATCTTTTCTGAAGCCATTTACAGACCTGCAACCATTATCTATCCAAAGTTTTGTATTCAGGCTGGTGCTAAGCTTTAAAAATGTTTTTAAAGCTAATTTTTAAAAAAAATTTAAGTGCGCATTAAATCAATTGCAGAACGAATGCATGTTTCATAATGTATTTATGTATGTATTTATTTATGTATGTATATAGAATTTTATTTATATAGAGCCACTAGGGTTCAAGCCATTATGTAGATAAATTAAATTTACATTTAAAAAGTTTCAAAGGTTAAAAAAAAAAATATATATATATATATACAATCTAATTATATATAAATTATATCTATTTATATATCAATTATAACACAAACTTAGTGGGAGGGACACATACAGATACAAGTGTGGGGAGGGGTAAAGTGCTCAGACAGCTAACAATCGTCATCATCATTTATGGTGATGGTTTTCAGAAATTTCGATTTAAAAGAGATCAGAGAGTAGGTGGTAGAACAATTGTGATGCGAGAGAGGGAGAGAAGTGCAGGCAAACTGTGAGACAGAAAGATTTTTAGTACTAAAGACCAAGTCCAGGCAGTGACCATCCTTATGGGGGCTAGTGTTGGGATTATGTTTTTTAAATGTGTCCCCACCCAATGAACCCTATCAATCAGCAATCATAATGTGTTTCATGTAATGTTTCAATGTAATGAAAATATAACAAAATATTTGCTTTAAGCTGTAACTCTCTGTATTTTAATAAATTCCAATAATGCAATGCATGTGATAAGCCCAGTTCACAGCCAGAATACAGATAAACTTATTCATATTTTAATCCCAAATCTCTAGCCCACATACTATTTATGTCAAACGATTTTAAGGCAACTCAGCTGAGCTGAAGCATGAATCCTGCACTGCCTGCTTAATTAGGAAAGTTCATTGGCATTGAAACTGCATCCAACTGTAAATTTAATTAGCAACATAACTTTGTCAGTGTCCAGGACATCTGTGCACGCACACATCCAGCATCCAGCAATGTAATATTATTTTTCTCAGTATAGTAAACACAGTTTTATTTAATCCAAAACACCTGAATAGGCAGAGAAAAGCTTAACTGCTACTGTATGTTTTCAAACCTTACGGCAGTAATCAAATGGTACAATTTCACATTCCTAATGATCTAGCTTCCAACAGCTTCATTTTTCATATGGTATATATTGAAATCTCTCTACCAAGCTGCAATTGGGACATAAGGGTCAATGATTCTTTTGAAAGTATTGTTTACGGTACAAAATACACACATGGATATTTGATAAAGACCAGCGAGCTGCCTTGCTTCTAACAGGGATGTGTACTTAAAGCTGTAATCAATTAAAGGACATGTCCACCCCCACGAAAATTTTAAGCCAACCTAAATAACCTCCAAAACTAGGTTTAAAAGTGTGTACAAGGCTCCTAAATATACTTTGTATACTTCGTCCCCTTGGCTGTCTTCTGCTGTTGCTCCGTGCTTTTTCCATGCATTAAAGCAGCAGAAGGGGCAGGACGAGCAGCGCCATCAGTAATTGTCTGAGACATGATAGGGCTGTACATACCCTTTAAAATACATATATATACGTATATATACATACGTATAGTTCAGTAACCCTCAAATTGGCAGTAACCCTTGAATGTAGCGTGGGGAAACCCGGCAATTGTCCTATCATGGGAAAAGAAGTGTGATATGTACATGTTCCCCAGACCATTTCCGAGGTGCCACAGCCATTTACAGTAAGTTACCGTTAATATTTTATCTGTTGTTTATCCAAACTTTTTGAACTATTATCTTCCCATTGGTAGGCTAGAAACGGAGGCCTATGACTAAGGGCTCGTGAGTCCGAAACGCGTCAGGCGTTCTAGTTCTATTTATGTGTTTTACTTGAGCACCCTCTTTGGACTATCAATAAAGAAACCTTTTTAACTATAACCTATATTGAGGTGGCGTCCTTCCGTCTAAGCACTGAAGCAGTCGGCTTTGTTCCTGTCTGGCTAGATGGATGTACGTCTTAATTCAACAGCATATAGTAACTATGTAAGCCGAAGAGACATGTTGAACAGTATACTACTGTACAGTATATGACATTTTCAAATGTACTGTCATTTGAATGTTTGTATTATAATAATGTTGTTTTCATGCTTCAAATTGCACCTCTGAGGAATTGTCATTGTAGACACGTTAACATGCATCAGGACCCTTTATTTTTTGTCCTATTGTCTGTTTTTATAAAAGAGACACTTTAAAATCAATATACAGTAAAAAAAATTCTCGTTAACCATTTACTTTGTTCATTTACCTATTTATAGCAAAGTCAAAAACCATAGGGCGTCCATAAAGTGCCCTGTAAATGGGACAGCAAAATAATCCCCCAAAAATGAAAAAATGAAAGATATAGGTCAGAGGAAAATCACTGTTGCGAATGAACAAAACAGAAAGAAGTGGAATTAATTAAAACATCTCCAGTGTAACCTTCTTTAAAAAATGAATACGCGGTTCCAGTGATTTACGCCTTGGAGGCATAAATAATTTCCTCTGTAGAGTAATAACAGACTGCAAGTTTCTACTCAGTGATAAAGCCCACGGTAACCGCACAAAGGGTTCCAAAAAGTGACATGGTCTGTGACATGAAATGTCTACATCTTGTTTATATGAGTCAGAGGTCATATGTGACCTTCTGATTCCCTGAGGCTTTTAAGCTGCAGATTTTTCTGGAAATTTTAAAAGAAACAACTTTTTTTTCTTTTTATGGAGAACATTTTTATTATAGTTAAAGTATAATGTGATTTCAATTACCTCTGACAGTGATTCCATTTAGCTTCACCGTTAACACGGCTCATCCTGTCAGAAATTTAGGGCAGCTGAACGGTACATGGATTTACCATTTGCTGTCTGAATAACTAAATTTTAGAAGACCTTTTTTGGCAAATAGCAGGAAACTCTGATCACACTACGTGTAACGTTAATGTGAGTGCTGCCATTTGTGCGACTAGGGCATTCTGTGTTTGTGTGTGTGGTGAGGAATTTACACTGTAGTATTGATGTCATTCCTTCTATTACATTATAAGAGCAAAGGAACAGACAAGATGGGCCCGATTTTAATGCAAAAGCCATGCTAAACTCTAGTAATGGCATCACTGGAAGAAGAAGGTTTGTTGTGGACCCTGAAATGGCAGTTCACAATGGCAGAGCGTGGCATGGTGTAGCAAAGGGAATTAAACAAACTGGGTTTTTTTGTTTTGTTTTTTTTAAAAAATGAATATAAAGGCACAAAGCTGCAAGCCATATGCTTTTAGAAAGGTCATAGAACTCCAAAGTTCCCTTAATGGAAAGTAAGGGTACATTATCAATTATAATGCATCCCTTTCCTATCATTTAAAGATATATCTGATAAACCTGATAGCCTGAAAGGTGAGAGGGAGAGTTGCGAAAGACACACCACGCTCAAACAGGGGACCTAACATTTGTGTAATGTGCCATACTGGCCCGGCCAAAATAGCGGGACCCAGGAAGACATTTAAGAACATCATGGGGGTAGGAGGGGAAGTTTTTATTAATGGGGGATGACTTCCATGTTTTAATCGTCACACTAATTCGTAGTAGTGCGAGTATTATAAGGATCTTTTCTTTTACAGTTGGATCCTATAATGATTCTTTAGGGAGGGTGGATTAAATAAATAATTAATTCAAGAAAAAAAATATTTCTTTTCTACCTGAACTTCCTCATATGCGCCATGCTCCCATGATGCATTGCACACCGTAATCATGGCAGTAGAAAGTAAGAATGCAGAAGGTAAGATTAGCATGTGCTTGATACTGCATCTCCTCCACAGTATTTCATCTAAATATATATCCAGAAAAAAACAAACTTTTCTTCTTTAAAGCATCTGCTATGTGTGAGGATAATCTGTAAAACTATACATATGTGAATTACTGTGTCAGTATTTGGGAGATTTGTGTCCTCATATACAGTGTGTTCTGTAGAGTGTAACCAACATTAGGAATTGTCAAAACATCATTTCCAAGCAGCATATGCAGTAACAAAAATAAGATGCTACACAAGTGTTTGCCAAATAAACAGATTGGCTAACAGAAGGAGATCTTTCAAAATCAAATAATGTGCGCAACATGTGCAAAATAAGCACATTAGGTATGTGAACATCAAAAGTCTGACATACATAACAGAAGCTTATACAGAGATCATTTATAGAATAGAGTACATTTAACACTGCATTCAGAATATTCCATTGAAATATGTGCTATGTTGTACAACACAAGCTGTCTACATTTAGAGAGGGGCCAATTAATGTGTGAAGTGACTTTACAAACAGAATTTAACCATTACAATAATATGAGATTAGAGATGGACCCGAACCTAGGGGGAGATGCAATATATTTCGCTATCGCAACCTACCTGCACTCGTTTCCACAATGTATTAATCACTTTGCGCCTGTTAATACATTGTCATAATGCTAGCGGTAAGTTTTTGCGCGTATTTTAAAGACACCATTAAAGAGGCGTTAATTGTTGAGCAAAAAAACGGCGCAAAATTTATTGCATTGCTTTGCGCTGCACAAAGAAAAAAATTGCGACATGGTGCAGGCAGTGCAAAACCTTCACTAACACGTTAGTACATAGGTTAGCGTGATTTTAGAGCTTATTTTCTCGTTAGCGCGGGATATTGCATCTCCCTGCTAGTTCCTAAGACACATTTTTGGGAATTTTCTGAACCACAGAACTAGATGGTATAGTATTTGAGGTTGAATAAAGATGCCCATCCAGTCCAACCTAATCAGCAATAACCACATGTCCTGCCTAACTGTTGATACAGAGGACAATCCCCCCCACACCAGAATTATGAAGGGAAAAAAAATCCTTCAGTGGCAATCTGCAATATCCTTGGATCAAGTCTATTTTACATATCAATAGCAGTAAGTAGAAATAGACTAGAACTGGAACTTAAACCTGAGTTCGAATCAGATTTTACGAGTTCAAACAAACTCAAAATTTTCGGATTCCGAACTTTAGAAGAATTAAAAATTTTCGTGAATTTTTGAAATTTCAAAGAATTTTCAAATTTGTGGAAACAATCCAACCAAATGTCCCAAATTCACCAATCACAGCAGTTTTTAGCAAGGCCAACCCCCTGGGTTGCCTTGTGAAATTTTACCCTTTGGTCCACTTTCACCTATTTGATGCAAATATGATGAAAATTGCAAAAAAAAAAAAGATAAAAGGGGAAGTTTAATGTAAATACATATCAACTTATCCTACCCATTCAGCATTTTGTCTGTGTATAATTAAATGCCTTCGAAACACTGACTTCCTGTTTGCAGGACCCATAATAGAGACTATTATGGTCCAGCCCAGCGCCTAGTTTGATTCAGTTGCTCAGTAGAGAGCTGAGCCTATTTGACGCATTCAACAATCAATCAGTAGTGATGGCCAAAACTGCCAAGTTTTGTTCCATTTTCGAATTTTCAAATATTGGGAAAATCCCGAAAATCCAAAAACGGAACTTAAATTCGGGACTTCGGAGTGGGGTTTTGATTCTTATCGAACATTAGAATATTTCAGAAATTTCTCGAAAATAGCCTAGAACGTTTGATAATCCTCGAAAATACGATTGGATACTATTTTCGAGTTTCCGACTGTATTTTCGAGTATTATCAAACGTTCTAGGCTATTTTTGAGAATTTTCAAAAATAGCTTGAACATTCAATAAAAATCGAAAACACACTCCGAAGTCCCGAAATCTGAACGATGCGTCTGGTCTCCTTCTTATTCAGGTCCCAAAAAAGCAATGTCCGTTTGCTCTGTGCACGCACGTGCCCTCATGACATCATGTGCGTGGTGAAAACGCACACAGAGCAACTCAACAGTGTTTTTTTGGGACCTGAATAAGAAGGAGATCCAGGAAGTATCGGAGGGACGGAGCTAAGCAGTCTACAAATCAGAACCAAGATGTCAGCAACTCAACATCAGGAAAGGTAGACTCAGGAGGGACCTAGAAAAAAAAAGGGGGAGGGGAGATTTTTAAAAGCTGCTGCTTCCAATTAAACTTAACTTGCTTTTACAGTGTACTTATCCTTTAAGGGATGTCTGCTTGTCCTCTGACATGTTCTTTTGGTGAAAAATGCTTCAGAGTTTATGGCCCGTTAATGTATTTATACACAGTAAACATATCCCCACGCAATTGCCTTTTCTCTAATGTACATAATTGTAAAGTATCCAATTTGTCAAAAATGCCAAAACAAAAAACGCATTAAAGGGAATGTCCACCTCCAAAACCTTTATTTTATATGTGATTGGTCCTTATTCTAGCTTTAAAACAAGCCAAACCCCATTAAAATCCATTCAGCCAATTTTAAAATACATATGTTTTTACTACCTTCTTTTTGCAGACTAGGACAATCTCAGTGTAAATCCAAGTTCCTGACGTCACCTCACGTCCATGCCTTTTCCATTCCTGCACAGCCTTCATAATCCCTCTGCACACCCAAACGGGAACTGCTTTCAGTGAAGTTCCCCCATCCCTCCATCCGGATCCATCCTCACTCCCCCTTCCATGTAGCGTAAAATCATTTAACAGTATGATAGATCCCCACAGTCCAGACCTAAGCGCTGTTTCTTTAAAAAAATAATCAGATTTGTACTTACAGCCCTTTGTTCCCGTGGCGCTTTCTGTGATGTCAGCCGTGTCTGTGATTGGCTGGGTCTCAGACTCAGTCAATACCAGACACAGCCGTCGGTTTTGCCCCCTGTTTGCAAGTCCCTGGAAGCAAGGAGCCGGATCTATATGCTGCTGGAGAAAAGGAGCTGTAAGTACCATTCTGAAAAACATGGTGGTTGGGGGTGGGCAGGGGGGCATATACAAAATTGTGATTTTTAGGGTCGACATACCCTTTAAGTTTCCGGTACTGGATGGTGTATATTTTAAAGATTTTGACTAATGGTTTGTGTTACCCAGACTACTTCCCAGGTCCCCAAGCCATTTAAAGTTAGTTACCATTGCTATTTATATCTTTCTTTTAGGTGGAACATTTCAACTCTCATGGACTCAATGAGACCACTTGCAGATTTTTACATTTTCAGATTTTTTTCGAAAATCCATGAATCTGCAAGCGAAACAAATTTCAGTGAGTTTGGGCATCTTTATAAGAAATAATAATCCATTAGCAAGCTCACTCTTAGAAACTTAACCTTAGTGCAATAGATTCATCAAACAAGTATAACCAGAAATACAGATAATGGCATTAAGATGCAAAGACTGACAGATGACAATAATTTTATATCAAAATAATGTCTTATGCTCACAAAAATACCCAACTATAATGGGCTTTAAGCACTCTTAAAGGGCAAGCTCAACCCTCAAATGAAAAAATGTATATAGGTAAATTATCCCCAAACCCCAAAACTGCAAAAGTTAAAAAGCTGAGAGTTGTAGGTTCAACCTGAAATGCTGCCAGATGTTCTATTACCCCTCTCTCTGCTTTCTGGCTGTTCCAGTTACCAGTTGTCAGTTATGGAAGTGACAGATGCCATTGCAAACAATGACTTAATGCCATTCCCCTAGCTGCCCACTCTGAGCATGTAAAAGCTTGTAAAAAAGAGGTTGACGAGGAGTCAGACATTTTTGAAAGGCAGAGGGAAGGTGAAAAGCATAATTTTGCTGCATAGCAGATTAGCCCTACATCTGTCAGCTTTCTAGTAGCTATTGTGGGTGTTTTGGGGCATGAGTTACCTATATATAATGTTTCATTTGAGGGGTGAACATGCCTTTTAAACAACTGCTCCTGCTGATGTGTAATCCCCAGAATACTGTTGAAGTCAGGGAAAATACCTCAAGTACTAGTTCATTTCCTAGCTCGTTATTGGACAAAATCTGGGTAATGTCTTGTAAACATTTGAAGTCTGGTTTAGAAGGGTCAGACTAATGTCAGTAAAATTACAGGGAGTTTAAAAATAGAAAATCCTGGGCTATGCAGTATTTAAATTTTCCCAAGAGAGTGGTAGAAGGAAAACATATATTCTATTTAACTGTACAGTCTTTCCTAGAGTCCCAGAAAAGCCATTCATTCTCATTAGAAAGTAATGGAAAGCTCTCTTAGATGGAACAGATGGACATTTCCATCAATGTGTGGGCTCCTTACATATTGTAGTTATACTTTGAAATAAACATTAGTGACCGGTGAGCTTGTACAGAGAGTATGTGGAAGTTCTAGAAGGATGAGATGATGACTAATATGTTCTATTTACTTTTTTTCTTTCATAAAAATTAGCAATATCATGGTATTATCAAGGACTTACTGTTTCAGTGCTTAACGCATATTAGAGTTGCAAATCAACACAAGTAGTACAATTTTGCTGTTAGAGTGGCACAAGCATGTGTATAACTGACACAAAGCTGTTTTGCTGTGTTTGCAAAGGTATTGCATTTCCGTGATTAGCCCCTGGACTAGTGAATGTTATAAAATTATATTGATGTTAGTTACATGTTTATGCTCATAAAAGGGAAAAACCTTCCAACCACATTAAGGTAAATACAATTTGGAAAGTCTTTGGGCTGATATTCCTCTGCTTGGTTGACAATGTTTCCTAAGAAAACACAACCAGTTAAACCTCTTGACTGCATATTCTAGCACAGATACTATGGTACTCTACGGGGCTCTGGAATGCGCAGTGCTAATTTTCTTTGCAGGTATTGGTGAGCAAATACTGATGTATGAAAGATAAGTTACAACTGGGATGGTAATAAGGTCTTTATAAGTATGGGTTGATATTGACACGGGGGGTATTGGTAGGAGATGGATCAGGTGACCAAATCAGCTTGGATGAATTTAAAATAAAATAAAACCACTATCTAATCTATCAAAGTAGATGAAAGGAATATATAGCATATTTAATGGGTATCTCCACTGGTAAGAAAAAAAATTGGTATTCAGTTTTATTGAAGAACGGGAGGTAAAGGAGCTGTGTCTTACCTCCCGTTCTTCAATAAAACGTTCAGGAACCGGGAACAAAGGTAAGGTACTAACCCGATCTCTCACTCCATCGCCGTGTCCTCTGAAGGTCTGACGGACTTAGTACTCTATGTGCAAGTGCGATGTGCGTAGAATACAGAGTCCATCGGGACCTGTCATAGGATGTGGCGAGTGATTGGGTTAGTTCCTTACCTTTATTCCCAGCTTGTGAATGTTTTATTGAGGTAAAGGATCTGTGTCTTACCTCCCGTTCTTCAATAAAACAGAATACCAATTTTTTTTTTTACCTGTGGAAATACCCTTTAAAAGGACACGTAATGAGCAGAGACTTGCCACTTAAGGTATTACATTAGATTCTCAATAATAATGTAATTACATCAATTTGGATTATTTCAATAAATGAGTTGTATTCCAATCCCACGAATAATTATATTACTGAATGTAAAACATTTTATGTACTGTTACTCAAGTAATCAAATCAATATACCCACAGGCAATTTTCCCATAAATGGAGTATAGAAATGTCAACCAATGGTAAAAGATAACTAATGGTACGCAAGTAGTTCCATGCCTGGAGGGCAGTCTGCTTATATCAATCACACTACACAGTATCTATTCAAAATTCACATTGTAAGTAATGAAGTGCCTATTATAATCATAATCAGCAGTATTTCAACCAATTCACCTCTAATTGTCACATGGGCTTAGCCACATTCAAGTAGCCTGGGTGCTCAGTAGGCCTTTTATGCTGTATAGAATGTTATGCAGCTTTTTTTTTTTTAAAAAGGTTATGTATTGCCTGGAAAATGACTGATAGGGTGAAAAAAAAATAAACCTACTTACACTCCTTTGTAGCATAGGCTGTGATAAGAAATGTTATGGTTGTATAATGTCATCCAACTGCTACACCATGTCTACAATTACACTTATTTAATGTGGCCTATGCAATTGGTTCCTGTGATGCAATAAATCTCAAAAGTGGTAACTGCATTGTGGGATCTCAGACAGGCATTGCATCTTCCCGTGACTGTAATAAATTTCAGAAAATGACAGTTACAGTAAATGAACATTTTATTTTCTAATTCACAATTATTGTTTTCGAGCGCTGTGCATTCTACAACACATCGCAATATATCTCAAAAACTTAATGTAAAAGGAAAAATAACAATATGTTTCTGACTCCCTTACTAGCTTACACTGAAAACAAGACGTATGTAGATTTCAGGGTACAAAACAAATGTCTTGGAAATTAAAGCACCATTATTTTTAATTTGAAAACATTTACAGGGAGATTTAATATCTGGCGCACTGCGGTTAAATGGACCTATGGAACAATGGGAATACGTGAGTTTAACTATATTTTTCTGACAGACACCCAATGTAGTTCCCCAAACATTCGCTATTGCCCAATTTGTAGTGCAAAAACGAACATCGGTTACCCTCTGCGCTCTTTGCCTGCCTAGTTCCTACAATGCAGTAACTAAGGGATTACTGCATCACAAGAACCCATAAGGAAGAGAAACCTGTAAGAATTCCCAGCTACTGTATAAATATTTACAATGTAAATTCTGAGCTTTGTTCTGATCAGTTAAAGCCAGTTATTACACAGCAATATTAAATGTATGATTCTGTCCAAAGGATGCTATCTAGAAGACAACACAGCCAAGCAAGAAATGCAGGGAGAGTGTCTGGAAAAAACAGAAATGTAGATAAATATGCCAGACCCGTGTAAAGGTTTTAATTTATAAAAGTAAAATCTGGGCAGTTACTGGAGTTAACGAGTGTTATCGCTTCCGCTTAAGCATGTGAAAGGCTCCTGCAAATTGACTTTAGTAACAGTTTTCTGATCTGTCTACTTTTTTTAATCTTGAGAAATGCATCAATATAAATATAATTGTATGATTATTCAGGCTCTGATTCACTCGGCTGCATGCAAGGTGATCAATAGACAAAATCAGGACATTATCACCCTATTCAACAGACAGGAAATCTGTTGTATTAAACATATCCTCTCTCAATATGTCTTCCAATGGGTTACTCTCATTGTGCTTTGATCAATTGGTTGAAAAGGAGAAGACAGTTTAAGTTTGATTTCCCTGTCACTAATAAAATAAATGTCACCCTCACCTGTTTTGTGGCAATATAATAAACCAGGATTTGCATAGCGATCTGACATTTTTTTGTGCATAAGTCATGTAATACAAATTTGAATTAGCAACACTGAGAGCAAGGAGATGTAATACTTACCTTAAATACTTACTTAAAGGGGAAGTTCAGTGCAAATACATATGCTTTTCAGAAAAAAGAGAAGTATTTTTCATTCCACTGACCTTAATCTGCCAATTTAGCATTGTGTCTGTGTATAAATAAATGCACCGAAATACTGACTTCCTGTTTGCAGGACCCCTAATAGAGACCATTATGGTCTTGCCCTTGACCCAGCACCTGGGTTGATTCAGTTGCTCAGTAGATATCTGAGCATGTTTGACCCATTCAACAGCCAATCAGTAGAAGTTACTGTTAGGAACATTCCAAGGATGTGGTGCATCCTGGGAAGAAGAAGGACCGTTAGAAACTGAAATGGCAGCTCACAGCATGGAACAGTAAAGGGTATGAAATCAACTGATTTTTCAAAATGGGAGAGAATGTGTAGAATAACTAAGAAGGCATTACACAAACTAACAATTTAACAAATATTGATAATTTCCACTGAACTGCCCCTTTAAAACTAATGCTTTGAATTTTGAATTGGGTGCAGTCGGCCGTTAGGAGATTGGCCCCGCAAAGTAATAGGTGGGACTAACTCTTTTTTTGCCTGTGTTGTACTGATATATTATTATATATATATAATAACATATTGTATAACAGCCACTGCATTTTAGTCCTCTAGCAAATTTTGGTCAGGGATGGTCTACTTTCAAAGAAGCTATGATTTCAGAGAAATATTGGAGGTTCTATATTACCGAACAAGTATACAAATTAATAGAACTGCCATAAAATAGTTGCAAGACAAAGTGCCCTCTATCGTACTCAAGATACCTTATTACCCAATACATTACATGACAGGAGAAACTGATGACAAAGTCTCTTCCCATACTACCAGATATATAATTTAAGGTTTGCCTATTTAATATATGTATAATGAATGTATAATTTTATTTATAAAGCGCCACTTGGGTACGCAGCACTGTACATTATAAAATACAGAGTATACAAACAAAGGGATAAATGCAAGCAATTATACAGATAAATAAAAATTAAATTCAATACATAGGTTAATACATACAAACATGGGAAAATTGGAGCACTCATCTGGATTTTTCAAATAAGCAAACACAGTTTATTTGGATCACATCACATCAACGCGTTTCAGTCCACCCGGGACCGTCATCAGGATTATAGATAGCACGCACATAATGTATTTTATATCATGCCCTTGTCGTTTATATTATGTCGGAAAAACTACGACTTCTATAAGAGAACGGATGGCGAACCATAGACAATCTATTAGATCAGCCCTTAAAGGACAATTATACTTACCTTCCCTCCGCTCCTCTTCTGTGTTCATTAGCTTTTACCCAGGGTGAGGACCTGAACCGGCTGTTCCTCACCCCTAGGCTTGTGTAACTTACACCAGAGTCTTAGAGCAACGCTGCTCTGGTAGGCTCCGCCCCCTCCTGCCCGTCGGAGACGCGGCCAATAGGAAGGCACGCTTGTTGCAGAGCGTGCCTTCCTATTTATAATAAAATACCCTACGTGCGTGCTAAGACAACCCAATTTGTGGCCAATAGGGTCATTTTTTTATATTTGTATAATTATATATATATACAATTTTTATATTTGTATAATTTGCACTTCATATGGTTTAATGGAGCAACAGTGGGTTTGGGGTTAAGTTTAATATGTGTGGCATGTACTAATTGATGTGTAAATCACCTTACCTTAAATTCAGCAGGAAATGAGGTATCTGTAATCCTGATGACGGTCCCAGGTGGACTGAAATGCGTTGATGTGAAGTGATGTGATCCAAATAAACTTTTCTTGCTTATTTGAAAAATCCAGATGAGTGCACCTTTTCCCATGTTTGTATCCATTTATTCCAGAGTAAGCACCCTGGTTGATGTACCTGAAGCGGAGTGCAATCAACTCTAACCATTTTCTAGGTTAATACATATGTATATATTATGGAGAAATTGATATAAGTGCAGCATGCCTTGATGCATTAGGAATGAGGTCCCTGCCATGAAGAGCTTACAATGTAAGTGGGTAGGACAACATACAGATACAAGTGGGAGGATGGGTACAAAGTGGTTGAGATTGCTAACAATCATTTGTTGTGCTGGTGCTCAGACAACAATGGGGGAGATGCAATATATTTCGCTATCACAACCTACATACACTCGTATCAACCACTTTGCGACCATTAATAGACTGCAAAAATGCTAGCGGTAAGTTGCGACCTGTTGCGCATATTTTAAAGACACCATTGAAGAGACGTTAATTGTCGCGCAAAAAACTAGCACAAAAACCAGAGCTAAATTTATTGCATCGCTTTGCACAAAGAAAAAAAACTGCGACACGGTGCAGGCAGTGTAAAACCTTCGCTAACATGTTAGTACATAGGTTAGCAGTATTTTAGCGCTTATTTTCACGTTAGTGTGGGATATTGCATCTCCCTGAATATGATCTAATTTGTTGAATCAGTTGAAATATCGACATTAAGTATGGCATGCTTTAAACTAAATGAACAATACAATAATAAAGACCTGCTGCAAATTGGCTTAGTTCACAAATGTCTACTAAATATTAACATTTTTAGTGTGAACTAAATCATTATGTAATTAAAGGGCTTGTCCAGTCAAAAATTAAATTTAGCTACTTAAATGTTTATCACCCCCCCAAACCTAGTAGCTTTCACATTACTAATTTATTCAAAAGATGCCCCTGAAGTCTGTTACCTGACCCGGTCCCTTGTCGCTCCTCTGCTCTGCGGTTGACAGCTTCTCCACTTCTTGTTTGCGGCTGTCAGTAAAGGCAGATTGTGATGTAACACCCAATCAACTGGCAGCCGCGACCAGGAAGCTGTCCTGTTTTTACTCGCAACAAGCTTATAACAGGGACAGGGGGTGGGGCCTAGGCGGTGAGGAACCGGGTCAGGTAAGAGACTTCGGGGGTATCTTTGGAACATATAATTAATGTGAAAGCTAGGTTTGGGGGGTGATTAACATTTATGGCTAAACTTTATTTTTGACTGGACTTGCCCTTTAGATGGGTTTTTAGCCTAATGCAATGAAGCTCTACATACCTAAAAAGAGGGCAGTATATATTAGTAATGTATAATTCATGAATGCTAGAAGCATTAAGACACAATTTTGCCCAACTCTTGTAAGCTTCCAACAAAGTTCATTATTTTTAAATAATAAAAAATAATGAACATAATTTTTCTCAGCTTTCAAGATAATTTTCACTGTTTGTTGTAATGCTATGTAATTTTCCAAAGATCCTTTAATCTTATCTTAAAAGCATAAAAACCAAGGGTGCAACCATAACACCTAAATATTAGTATTTATGCAGACACTATATTCTCGAGTTGTAACATGTGGCATTTCATATATACCTGATCGCAAGAGACAAACCAGTATGGGTGTTATTCCCTTTGTGGAAGAAAGCACAAGGAAGCAAAAGTCAAGGATCTATTATAATCATGCTTAGTGGAATACTACTGGGGTCCTGAAACTCTCCCTGCTGGTAATCACCTTTGCTCATGATGGTAGGGATGTTGTGCTGCGAGGCAGAAACCAAGTCCCAGTCCCAGGGAAGAGTTACAGAAATAAGGTAGGAACTGGAGAGCTGGACTCAGTGAGCCATAACAGATCATTACATACACATAAAATTAAAGGACAATTATGCTTACTATCCCCCTACTTCTCACCATTAAAAATACTCAGGGTGAAGTCCTAAACCCCTGGATTTACACTTACTTCATTTTTACTTACTGGTCAGGTACAGCTCCACCCACTTTTCCAATGGAAAGAGTTTGTTGTCCCATAGATCTTGTCACCAAAGCAGGAAGGGGGCAGAGCTGGGCCAGTCAGTTGAATGAAAATAAAGTAAAAAGGCTGAACAAGGGTAAACTCAGGAATGAGGACACAGTGATAAAGGTAGTGGAGGGTAGAGTTGGCATTTAAAGGACAATTATTTAAAAAAAAACATCAACCTCAGATTGTTTGCCCTATATTATTTTCTTAATCTGAAATTCAGTGCACACTCTCTTTCTTGGTCGGAATAAAGACTGATGAAAGAAAAAAAGGTAGTGTCCACTAAGAGGAGTAGTGCGTGCTGAGAAGAACAGGTTACCAGATTAAACTAAGAAGCTAGAATTCTATTTTTACAGCCACAATAGCTAAACACACACAATATCTATCCTTAGTTTGTATTTTGCGGCTGCTTGTCATGGAATTTGGAAAAGTTTAAGACTGGATTTGTGGTGCTTACAGCAGCAAGAGCAAAAAATATTACATGGTGCAAGAAAATGTAACATGATTTAAAATGGGAGAAGGACTCGTTTTGTGCGAATTGATTGAAATGCCAGCAGAGGACCTACCTTAAGTTCATACAATCAGGGGTGCAACTTAACATTTATTTTAAAAAAAGTATATTTAACCCATGTTATCTTCAACATTAACAATTATTCCCCAAACTACCTAAATCGTTCTGTGGTCCACTGCATCTCAAACCATCAGCAGGTCGATTCCTCATTCTATACATGTTCCTCTCTGCAGTTGGATGAAATCTGCAGGACACTAACTGGCAGGATAGAATAGAATTCAAAGCCTGCCAAAATGATCACTCTAATTCAAATATCAATCAATACATAAACCCTCTGGTATGTTAATTGAAAATGCCTTCACCCTCCAATATTAATATTGTATCCAAGGAGTTATCTGATGAAATGGAACAATAAAATGGCAGATTATAAAGCTCTGTTAATTTAATATAATTCTACAACACATTTTAACATGTTGCTTTTGTTGCCATGGAAACTGGCAGCCGTCTTGTCACGGTCTTCCTGAGGCATTTTTTATTGTAGCTTCACACAGACATTGACGTGTATTGGTATAATCTGATTGAATTTAGATATATCCTCCCACACATTCATAGACTAAAATATTGATAAAGAAACTTATTGCATATCCATTTACCAATCTAAATTACAAAGTAATATCAGCAACAGGAGATTTTTTTTTAATAATGTTATGCTGTAGATGTTAACATATTTGTTTCCAGAAATCATTGGAAATGTGAAATACATAAAACTTGAACATTGCATTTGTCAACGTCTTTGGTTTTATTACAACTGAAACAATTGAAAATGTAGTTGTCATACATTTTTATTTGATATTTTCTCATGAATGCCACAGAGCAGTGATATGTATTTTACATTTTGTCGTTTTACAGAATTCGGTGGGGTTGAAGAGCAAAACTTTAGCTCAAAACCAACAGAATCAACGTGTGGTTTGTTGCTTTAGCATTTGAAATGAACGAAACTAGTGGGTTTTAGGGATGGACTAGAGTGGAACGTGTCCCTAGCTCTTAAAGACCTTGATCTCAAGGACATAGAAAAAGAAGGACATTGAAACAAGAAGGGCAATTAAACAAGGTGTATGCGTCACTGTATTGGTGTTGTGTAATAGAAGGGATAGTTTTGTTGGTACCATGCAATGTGCATACTGCCAGATTTATAGGAACCTGGAGCAGACGTTCCAGGGAACCTATGTCTGTGTCAGTGGATTGGCCGTTTGGAAGCTGAGGTGGAGAGTCTAAAGGGGCAGCTTGCAGCATTGCAGGGATTGGCAAATCTGGGGGGCAGCAAGCACTGGCTGGGGCCAATATAGAGGTGGGTGGAAGTGGGACAGGTAAGGCTGAGGGTGGAGGTAGTTTTGTTAGGGTTACTAGGGGAA
Source organism: Hymenochirus boettgeri (assembly GCA_019447015.1). Taxonomy (NCBI): domain Eukaryota; kingdom Metazoa; phylum Chordata; class Amphibia; order Anura; family Pipidae; genus Hymenochirus; species Hymenochirus boettgeri. The sequence continues at coordinate 67,312,242 of CM033469.1, read as the reverse complement.
GTGGGGGACGGAAGGGTAGGGTGGCTTCTTCCCAGATTGCCCATCCCAACAGATTTGCTGTCTTAAGTAATGAAGTGGAGGACACCTTGGAATTAGTGTGTATGGAGGGGGCTAGTCCCTTGAGCACCCAGGGGACTGCCATCTCTGATACAAGGGAGGAGGAACTAAGGCTCAGGAATGCTAGGCAGGTGGTAGTGGTAGGGGACTCCATTATAAGGAAGGTAGATAGGATAATCTGCCGCCAAGACCCTACATGCTGAACTGTGCGTTGATTGACTGGTGCTAGGGTTCGGCATCTGGTGGGTCGTGTAGACAGATTATTGGGTGGGTCTGACCCGGCGGTCTTGGTTCACATTGGTGCCAATGACAAAGTTAGAGGAGGAGGTGAGGTCCTTAAACATGATTTCCGAGAGCTAGGGACCAAGTTAAAAGCAAGGACCTCCAGGGTAGTGTTTTCAGAAATACTACCGCAGCTACATGCTAAGTCAGTGAGACAGCGGGAGCTTAGGAGCATTAATGCGTGGAAGAAGGTTGGTGTAAGGAAGAAGGGTTTAGGTTTATTGAGAACTGGCCAGACTTTGCTGTCGGCTACAGGCTCTTTAGTAGGGATGGGTTGCACCTCACTGATGGCGGTGCAACTATAACTGCAACTCGAACCCGAGTATGAGTCGGATTTTATGAGTCCGTACAAGACTTTTTTGGACTCTTCGAACTTTCAGACTTTTCGACTCGTAGACTTTTTCCGTTAATTATCAATCATTCGAGGATTTGCAAATTTTCAAATCAATATTCCTCGACTTTAACCTTTGAATGCATTATTCGGTTACCATCAAATTTGGCAAAAACCCTTGAATGTGGCGTCCGCTAACCCTCCAATTTGCCCGTAACCTTCGAATACGACGTTAGGTAACCTTTTGATTCGGCCATAACCCTCAAATGTGGCATTCGGTAACCCTCGAGTTTGGCAGTAACCCTCGCGTGTGGCATTTGCGAACCCTCTAATTTGGCCATAAATCTCGAAGGCAGCATTCGGTAACCCTTAAATGTGGTGATCCATTTTGGTAACCCATGAAAATTCAATGCAGATGCTCAAAAATAGCTAGATTGTAAGGAAAGTTATTATTTGAACAAGTGTTGGTGATGTTTTTACGTGCTCCCCAGACCATTTCCCAGGTCCCAGACCCTTGTACAGTAAGTTATTATTGCTATTTTAACCATATTTTATCAAAACTTTTCTAACTATTTGTCCCCATTGACTTTAATGGGTCTGTTTTTCGAACTATCGGACTATCGAACGAATCAAACTTTAGGAAGTTAGGCAATCTCTAGTGGGTTTCATTCCAACATTGGTTCCGCAGAACATTTTGATGTTCCGTAAATCCAATCCCAACCCAATTAAAGCAGAATTTTTGATCTAATTTTGCATCTTCTAATGTTCGATTTTAGGATGATACGTTTAGAAAATCCCGGCGTTTCCAAATCTAAACTAGGTTTGTTTGGACTTGAAGAGAACCAGTATCTTTCCTAGAAATGGCCCCTACAGGAATATTAATTTTGTGATATTAAATCACTTGCGGCATCTGCAAAATCCATGCAGGACATGAAAAACAGGTTGCCAAAACAGGACTCGAGCAGCCTAATCTGGACTGTTATAGATTTGACTCAGGGGAAGACTGGGACATTTTGGCCTGGAGAGGCAAGTGGCCCTTTCACAGAAAACCGCAGAATTTTTTACCATGCCCACTTTACTAAGGTTACACAAACTGTTTAATTTATACCCCTTTTTAAGACTACTATTTTGATTTTACATGGTTGCCTTCAACATTTTCAAATGTATGATGTGGTTAAGATGACAGACAGACTAATAAACTGGAGGGCAGACTTAACACTGGCTAATGATCTGGAGGGCTGATAACACAGACTAATGATCTGGAGGACTGACAAAACTGGGTAATGAACTGGAGGACAGATAACAGTGGATACTGATCTGGAGGGCTGATAAAACTGGCTAATGGTCTGGAAGACTGAAAACACTGGGTAATGATTTTGAGGGCTGATAAAACTGGGTAATTATCTGGAGGGCTAATAACACTGGCTAATAATTTGGAGGGCTGATAACACAGTGTAATGATCTGGATGGTTGATAACACCAGCTAATGATCTGGAGGGCTGACTAACACTGGCTAATGAACTGGAGGGCTGATGTAACACTGGCAAATGAACTGGAGGGCTGACTAACACTGGCTAATAAACTGGAGGGCTGACTAACACTGGCTAATCAATGGGAGGGTTGACTATACTGGCTAAGGAACTGGAGGGCTGACTTACACTGGCTAATGAACTGGAGGGCTGATGTAACACTGGCTAATGAACTGGAGGGCTGACTAACACTGGCTAATAAACTGGAGGGCTGACTAACACTGGCTAATCAATGGGAGGGTTGACTATACTGGCTAAGGAGCTGGAGGGCTGACTTACACTGGCTAATGACCTGGAGGGCTGACATACCACTGGCTAATGATCTGGAGGGCTGACGTAAATTTTAGACACTGTTGTGCTGCTTCAATTAATCTGACAGTCTGGGCAGGAGTTTGAAGGGAGCCAAGAGCAGAACAATGTATGTAGTGTCATAGATATGCACATGCTCCCCCCCCCCTCATCTTTTAACATGTCCGCCAAGGCAGGCAGCAAAACCTCATTCCTCATAGTTTAGGCTGTGGTGCATGTAAGCTCCCAGTGTCAGAAAATGGAAGAGGTTCAGCAGCAGAGGAGGAGTCTTCTGTTCCTTGCCCATGTTAGAGGTAGAGGCACATGCTGTTCTGTTAACTTACTAATAGCTTCTGTGGCAGCCCACATTTTTCAGTGGAGACCAGCCCGGGGGGCATTTGCCGCTCAGCCTACTGGGCCAATCCTCCCCTGAATTGGCTAGTGACTACTTGTGGGTTTGGAACACAATATGAAAGGGCTGTGCACCCAAATACAAACGGCAATCAAGTCTCAGTAATGAAAGCAATAATTTTATTGGTCAGGCCCCTAGCGAAAGGCCTGGGGCTTGGCTGCCCGCGCCATCATCCGGTTTCGGTTAGTACCTGAGAGTACTGTTTCTTTATATATGTGTTTTCTACTTACCTGAGGAGTCCGTGTTTCCGATGCTTGTGTTTGCGACTAGAGCTGGGGGTTGGTTCACCCGGCCCTCCCTTTGGAGCAAGTAAGTTTACCTTACACATCTGCTCCTGATGGTGGTATTTTGAGACTATCCTTTTTTTATTTTCTATATCTATGTTGCTACTAGTGAGTTTGAACTGCTGTAACAAGTTCCTGCATAGCTAAAGACTGGGCATGTGCAAAGAACATAACAGTCAGTGACCATGCATGTTTGATTTAAAACTATTTATTCAATGAGTAAGCACTTTAGTTATGCTGACTATGATCATAAAGCAAGATTGGATCAACGGGGAAAAACATAATGTTGTTGATCCCCAAATAAGAACTTGAGAAGCTGAGAAAAATATGGGCGTGAAAGTATTTTTAACCTCTAAAACAAGAAAATCGAACAATCTCAGCTGCCATTTTATGGTACATCAAACATCTTATTTAATGACTCGATATCCATTACAGCGTGGGCCACATCAAGCACAAAAAAAGAAACAGATATTGATGTGATGTTCCTCAAATCTCAAATGTTATTTTTAGCACAACTCAAATCAGTTTTCATTGGTTAATAAATGTCACACAGAAACAGATCATTTCAATATCAAATGGAATCTTTTGAGCACTTCTGGACCTTATTGTCCCATGGTTCGATAATGCATACTGCAAAATAAACATGATTTATGTACAATTTGGCTGAAGCGCCTGTGTGATACAATTAGATTTCTTGTTTTAAAATAACATTTTCTGAATAACAGTTTCGCATTATTAGAATGCCAGCCTTTACATAAATAAATGACAGAATAACTAAATTTCATGGTAAAAAAAAAGAAAACTGAATATCTTCAAATGGTTTCATCAGAATTGGCTTAATAGTGCATGCGAATGGGTGCCGTTTATGTTTTTTCTATGGTTAGTAGTGGAAAATGTAAATGGTAAAAAAAAACTAAACATACCTAGTCAACTCAATGTTTATTAAACATAGGATAAGTCCTCATGTATTACTCTAGGGCTTTAATATTCTGTTTGTTCTTAACTGAAAAATAAGTGGAAACTTCCAGCCCTGGTTATATTTTCTGTTTTTCCTTGAGCCTGAATTTGATTACTATGATATAGAAAACATTATTTATGGGAAGCTTCTGGGAGGTTTAGAAATGCCTGTTTCAGACTCAGTATTAATGAATTGTAGTGTACAAAGCACACTGAGCAGCAAACTACACTTGGGGGTGTATTTATTTATGCAAAGTTCATTTCTCTGGAACAGGAAACTTAGGGATCCCAGTTATTACTTTCTTAGACTAAAGGTTGTCTTATGGTAGCAAAATATAACCCCTAAATAAATGTTATCTGTGTTATTAAGAGCATTGCTATAACTGGATCTCTCAGCAATAAAAATGTACAGCAAATATTGAAATGTATACTAGTTTGCAAAAACACTTTCTCCGTCGTTCTGCAACCTCAATAGTTTTATAGTAAATGTTTATGTATGTATATGTATCACGCTAGCACAGGTGCAGATTTGCTCCATAAAATTCCAGGGGGATTTTAACACTCTTAATAATACATTTGTAGTTGAGAAAATAGCATTTTATATTTTTATATTCATTTTAGTCATCCATGGATCCAATATATAATAGGGGGGAAGGGGGGAAGATCATTTGGTAGTGTCTATCATGCATGCTCATTCCTATAGATCCACCACAGTTTTTGTTCCAGCATGATTACAAGTAAATCCAATCCAATTCATTTGTCAGCTATAATACATTTGGCTTCAGAACATTTATCAGTTTATTTAGACCTTCACATGGTTAGTTAAATAGACCTTCCATGGTAATATGTTTACCCTAGTAGGTCAGATGTCCAGGTTTGACAGGTTTCCCAAAATTTTTGGACTACAGGACAGGACCACCAACACTGGTATATGTCTGCATCAGAACCACAGCCTCTCTAGCATTGGGCCAGGGTTTGTTTGGATATTTTATATTTAAAAAGATGTGGGTGTTCTGTACCAATGGTGCAATATTATAACTTTTCTTTAAACAACTTAAATCTTCTTTGAGATTTAAGCAACACTACTCACCATTGTTCTAATGTCTTAATGAAACTGTTTTAATAAATAATTATAATTGGATTTTTGGCTGCAATGAGTTTCTACTGTGGATGAAATGGGGGGATTCAGAAACTTGGTTGTTTAAAAAGGTTGTAGAGTGCTAAAAGGGCCCTCCATAACCTTTTTAAACAGCTGATCATGCGTATGAAAGAAACATACACACGATCACCTGTTCAAAAGACCGTACCCGAACTTCCGGTCTTTTATACAGCTGATCGAGAGTATGTTTCCTTCATATGCATGCTCAGCTGTTTAAAAACACTTGGTCATGGACCTCAGTTAGGGGAAGGGCCCAGACTCCAGTCTCGTGAAGGGGCCCAGGCCCCTGCAGTTACACTCCTGGGGAGACTGTTAAAAATACCTTAAAAGCCCTTTGGCCAACAAGCAAAATATGCCAGAATGTTACATGAAAAATCAATTTTCAAAAACCTATTTGCTCAGTTCATTACCAGCACAATCTCTGCTTTTTAAGCATATGCTCAGACGGGCGCTTCAAGATGGAACAATATTTGAAACAAGATTTATTTTAAAAAAACGCCATTTCTGAATCAAAACCAGGTTTGTTTCAAAACTGGGATTCATCACTGGCGGTCCATTGGTTCCCTAAACATTCTAGATGATTGCGACCTGCATGAAATCAGAAAACAAATTGGCCAGAAGGGACTGGCACGGGAACGCTAGAAGGTAAGAAACTGCCAATGCTAAAGATATTAGATAGATTAGACTTTCATCAAATCTAATATCTTAGTAGTGAATGGGCACCTTAAGGATCCTATCTTAATGTATAACATAAGTAAATATCCTTCTATGAGATGTAGAAAAGGAGTCATTACAGTAAGTCATTTATTTATCAGTAGCTATCCAGCCACTAAAAGGGAAATGTATTCTGTGTATTCATATGTGGGAAACTACAGTAGTTGTTTAAAAAGAGTTAATCTAATTCAGTTAGATCAACTGGATTTTTTTTGAAGACGTTTCTATATTTACTATAAGCAGGATGAATGAGAAACTTCAGAAACATATTGGTACAGGGTAAAGAATATCGTATCTCTAAATTTATTGCATGAAAAAGTACTAAGGTTATTTATAATAGCATTATATTATAATGTACAAAGATATATGTTGATGAAACAACTAGATTTGAACATAATTGAAGCAGAAATTGTTTACTATTTTTACTTTATTTTTAAATTTTTTAATGTGATTTTTGGATTTTCGACCATGTTTTCCGCTAAATTCCAACTTTTGGAATACCCCAGTAGCACCTGGAAGGGTGGGTGAAGAGTATACCTGCAACATACCTTTCTTTTTATTATATATCTATATGTTAGCTATTCATGTTGCAGAATAAGATCCAATTAATGTTAAATGCTGAAGATGTACTGTAAACGAGAACTAAAGCAAAAATAAAATTAGAAATGATGTGCTATTTAAATAATGCTATATGCATCAGGCTAAATATGCCAGCAACTATCTATAAGCTAACATGTCACTGTCACTATCAGGCAGAACACACATAATCAGTGTGCCCTGCCCTGCTGTAGGAAAGCTAAGTTTAGAGAAAGTTTAGGAAAGCTTAAAGAGTGTCACTTTAAGCCAGATTTATGACCTATAGATGGCCAGTATCCAGTCCTTAAAAAAAAATCTATCAGACTTAGTTGATATATATCTCCAGCCATTAAAGCCAAGGCTGGAATTATACCTTAAAGACATGAAGCCTGTTTTTTTACAAATTATTAATACACTTGGGTGGCATAGACAGCTGCCTGGCCATCATTTCTTGTTTTGAAAAATCATTGTCATGAGAAATGCAGGCTATGAGTGCACCTATGTGTTTTTTTATTATTGTTTTAATGGAATTTTGTGAATTTAAAAATTATTATTTTTGATTGATAAGTTCTGAGTTTCAAAAAACACCAGTTCTGAATCGAAAACTGGTTGGTTTCAAAACTGGGATTCATCACTAGCGATTAATTATATAGACCTTACAAAAAGGAAAGGAGGAACTAGACCAGGATTAAACAAATTGTTAGAGAGATGCACTCTTGCAAGTGATTATATTTATTGTGGCTAGCTGGCGTGCACAACGTTTCGGGGGTCCTCCCCCTTCCTCAGGTGCAGAACTAGACCAGGCCAGACAGCTCTACTTTATCTTGTGTACTCCCTACCCTTTAAGGTCCTCACACTAGGTAGGGAGTGGGTTATGGGGTATAATTGTCCTTTAAATGTAAAAGGCAACAAACATATATCCACCACTTTAAAAAGACAATGTCTGGTAGGTTAACTCCAGTATGTGAACAAGTAAGTGTATTGGATCCTCCAATTAGATGCATGAGTCCCTAGTAATTTGAATTCTATTAATAATGAGCCATGCTATGTTTATTAGTAATATAGGAATTTAACAGGGAGATTCACCTAGAACTGCAAGCGCAAAGTGCAAACAGCCACACAGCCTCTGGTAAATAGGCTTGCGACGGCTGCATGAGTGTCTCTTCTGCCACAAACCAAGGCTTAAAGTTGCGCTAACCAATTGTAAATCGGTTAGCATGACTTTAAGAACAGAAAAGGTAAATAAGCCTGTAAATCTTTTCTGCTACATAGTGTATGCATATAATGGCAGTGGTTGGTTTCTTTTTGTAGAGAGAACTAAGTAAAGAAGACAATATAAGACATCCTAGGATGTTTGTATATAGTATATACTTTTAGTAACCTGCTGCCTAAAAAGATCTGCCCCAAAACCCTTACAATAAACTGTCAAAATTCAAATAATAACTACAGTACAAGATTTTATTCCCAATCAACAGACTACTAATCTGTTCATGGATGGGTAGTCTGTCGGCCAGGAATACTGGGCCTGGGTTGGCCTGAGTGTACCAGCCCTAATGTTTCCTACAGTATACTGTACTTTCTGTACAAAACAAGCCAACTTTCACAAGGGCCCGGGCTTACTCCAATTACTCCAATTTATTCATTTTGCTAGCTTTTTTTAAAACTGTTTATTAAAGAAACAAACAATTGTAAACAATAACCAATAATAACCAATAATAAAACAATTGTGTCAATGTTGTTTCAATAAATTTTGCAGTTTATAATTTGTAGTGATTCGCTCCATTCCCCCCTCCGCCCACACCCCACCAGCGTGGTCACATTGTGGGATCTTCCAAGGGGGACAAAGAAAAGTGGAGAAGGAGGTGGTGGGCAGGTAGTAGGGCCTCACTGTAATGTAGGTGAGGACAAGTGAGTGGGTGCGTATTTACACTCCAGTGCGTCCCATAGGTAGAGTGTGGTTTGGGAAGTACCCCAAATTGGGGTTTATTTGTCTTAGTTCAGTTTATTGGTTGCATGTCAGCATTCATATCCATGGATTCATACCATATTTGATCAAATTTGATTAGGGTGCCTCGGTTGTAGTATATAAGTCTTAACATTGGTAACATCTTATTTATTAAGGATTTCCAGGTGGTTATTCTAGGGGGGGCCAGGGGCCATCCACGATAGTACAATGGTCCTCATGGCATAAAATAATGATTCACAGAGGAGTGATAATTGGTGTCTATTCCAAGTGTCCTCTTTGGGTACCACTTGTAAACATAACTTGGGTTCCATATATAGTGTCAATTATATTAAAAAAAAATATTTGAAAAGTATTTTGTAACTTTGGCCCCAAAATGATGAATCTTGGGGCAGGCCTAGATCAAGAGCCAAAAGTCAGCGGGTTCTCCACTACATTTAGGGCAGGTTGAATCCTGTGATGGGGACATATGGGCCTGTCTAAGGGGAGTAATCTAAGCTTGGTGTAAAATGTAAAATTTAATAAGTGTATTTGCTGCAGCAGGAGAAGCCTGGAGATGTGCCTCGGAAATCTCTTCCCAGTCAGTATTAACCATTGTGGGGATATATTTTTTTCATTTGTGTAGTATGTTAGTTGTGCCTTCCGAGAGTCTAAAGTATATAAGGCATGAGTATAGTCTGGAGACATTATGTTTCTTGTCTTCATGCTTCATTAAGTGAATAATTGGGTGAGGTTGTGTTGGGATGTGGGAGCCTAGGAATTCAAATATTAGACCATGCCGTAATTGGCGGTATCTAAACATAAATTGATCTGTTACTTGGAGTTTCTGCTTAAATGATGAATGTGATTGTTATTTTGTGTAATTTGTGAAAAGGAGTTATTTCGCAGATATTCAAATATTCTGGATGCTGGGAAAGTAGATTGTCTGGGATTACTTCAAATTCATTTTGTTAGCTTAAATATTTTGAACTTACTAGTAAATCTTTTTTTAAGAGACCAAGGTTGCAGTATTATCTCAAACTGCGTTAATTACTACAATATATTGAATAGACAGAGTAATTAAGCATCAATTTATTTATTTTTGCAAATCCTCTTACAACCAGGAAAATCATGATGGCTGAAGAACCTTTGATATTGTGTATAGTGGCAATCAACCAGAAAGGGGTAAGGCATAAAATCGTGGAACTTTCTTGGTCCAACTGTTTTGTCTGCTGTATTTTTTTTGTGGGTTGGTTATTTAAATCATGGTATTAAAGTATTGCCACCAATCTGTATACACCGAAATAACCCGTATGTTGCCCAGAGCCAGAAGCAATAATTATAGTATATTTTTCCCCTGACCTTTAACCCTGCTAGACACTAGAGGTGTGCATGGTTTGGTTTGCCATAGTGTTTCTCACCATAGTGTTACCCAACACACTTTTGATAAATAAACTATTTGAAAGTTTGTGATTGGACCCTGCAGTCTTTATGGACCGAAGGCCAGAATAGTGGAAACATGTTAACAAAAAGGTTTTTCGTTTTTTAATGCACTTTAATACCTTTATGCTGGCCATATAACAAAAACTTACTTTTTGATGTTCCTGCGATGTCAGAAAAACCACCTGACCAAGTTTTTTATGATTGAATCGCAAAATAAATGGGCACGTCATAGATCCAACATTGAATCTATCAAATTCCTAATTACTGTATGGCCGGCATTAGACTAGCCATCTAGATGCCTGTATAACTTTGTGCTAATGATTCGACCTTTCCAGCAATTATACTATTGTCCATGGAGCTGTTCCATTGAATGAATTTTTTAACACTTTATTAAAAGGACTAATTTGTCCACTGCAAGAGTGACATGATGTAACCTCAGTGCTATTTTGATTTGTTTTAGATCCTATTGTGACAAACGAGTTAATTAATAATGACAGTACAGTTAATTGCTTAATAAGGTTTAAGATTTATTATTGCACCAGAGGTCTTGTATCATTAAAGCTGTCAATGCACTTAAATGCATTTTGCTAATCATTCACTTCTTTGGATACTGAAGGTTTTTTTTAAATAAAGGAATTTACAACTATATATTAAACCATCACTGCTTAAAAGAAACCCTATAGCCATAATATATAACAGTAATGTTATTAGGATGTAATAAAATATTAACTTTAATCATAGGTTATAAAACATATAATGCATAAAGGGTATGTTCACTGTAAATAGAACTTAGCATTACTAGATAGCTTAGGCTTTAAATATAAAGTGTATTTTTTTTGTCCAAGGACCATTCTTTTAAAGCCTAAGCTATCTAGTACTACTAAGTTGAATTTACAGTGTACATACCCTTTAAATGCATCATGCAAAACATTATAATGCATTAAAAAAAATTAACACTTAAAGTGTAACTGGGTGGTTGGTGTACTTCCAGCGCCAGTGGTTCACAGGGAAGGAACAAGAGCAGCACTCCACTTAAGTTAAAAATGTTCACTTTACTAAGAGGACTTAAAAGGTAGCTCCAGCCCCAGAATAAGCTATTTCACACCCAAAAGCCCACTTTTGTTATAATTGTACTATTTGCAGACGTTGAGATATAGCTACTTACACATAGCTGATCTCTCGTTCTATTTTTCTGTCAGTCATGGCCACAACGGTAATGTCACAACCAATGGCTGATGTCCATTACTGATCGAATGGCTACGAATGTGCTCTGCTGAGTAACCAGGAGCAGAGGAGGAGGGATATCCATTGAGGGATTTGCTGTGTGTAAGTAGCACAAGTAGTGTGGCAGTGTCTGATAAAGGTAAGATTACAACGAAAGTGGGCTTTTGGGGGGAATCATTCGAAATAGCTTTAGCTTAAGGTCTGAAGTTACCCTTTATCTCTAAAAGGTAGGGTAGTTAGTAACCAATAGCTTTTAAGCTATTTCTTTATGCATGAGTTTCATAAATATATGCTTGGTAGAGATGTTCAGAACCGGTGAGTTTCGAAAGTTTGAAAACAAACCCAATAGAAGTCAATGGGACTTGAAATATTTGATGTTCGATAGAGTAATCCATGTTCAATATCGAAAATTCAGCATATTTAAAGGGGTATGTCCATCGTATTTTACAACTTTATTTTTTATTTTTTTACTGAAGATTAGGAGGTAAATGTACTCTTACCTCCCGTTCTTCAGTAAATCTTGGGCAGGAGACACTTACCCGCGGATCGCTCCAGCGCCGACTTTTCTTACAGCCTCCAACGCGTCCACGCTCCTTCATACTGTATGCACGGACAGTGTAAAGGACTGGGGATGCGTGGGAGGCTGTTAGCCATGATGGAGTCTCTCTGCATCGCTGGAGCCATCCAGGTAAGTTTCACCTGCTCTCATGACAGATTTACTAAAGAACGGGAGGTAAGAGATTTACCTCCCATTCCTGTTCTTCAGTAAAAAAGTAAAAAAGAAAGTTGTAAAATAGAATGGACATACCCTTTAATGTTCAATATAGAGTATTCCATGTTCAGTATCGAATATTCAATATTAGAGTACTGTATATACTCGAGTATAAACCGTCCCGAGTATAAACCGAGGTACCTAGTTTTAGCTAAAAAAGGAGAAAAAAGGTATTGACTCGAGTATAAACCGAGGGGGTTAGTATTTGCCACTTAAGATGTTTGGAGACTACAACTCCCAGCATGCTTTATTGCTGGGAGTTGTAGTTTTCAAACATCTTAAGTGGCAAATACTTGCAAATAGGGGTAAATCCTCTTTTATTTGTGCATACAGTATGCACAAATAAAGAAGGTTTTACTCTTATTTGTAAATATTGCCCTGGTGTCCGTGGTATTCTCCCACCTTGTCCGGCGGCCGCTCGCTCCTCACTCCACATCCTCAGTGCGCATCCGGATGATGTCACTACTCGGCGCCGCAAAGTGAGAGACGCCGGGTAGTGACATCATCCGGATGCGCACAGAGGATGCGGATCGCGCGGCCGCCGGACAAGGTAGGAGAAAGGCTGACTCGAGTATATACCGATGTAAGATTTTCAGGCTTTTTTTAAAGCCTGAAAACCTCGGTTTATATTTGAGTATATACGGTATTCCATGTTCAATATCATATATTTAATGTTCAATATAGAGTATTCCATGTTCAATATCGAATATTCAATATTAGAGTATTCCATGTTCAATATATTATATTCAATGTTCAATATAGAGTATTCCATGTTAAATATTGAATATTCAGTATTAGAGTATTCTATGTTCAATATTAGAGTATTCCATGTTCAATATCTTATATTCAATGTTCAACATAGAGTATTCCATGTTCAATATCGAATATTCAATATTAGAGTATTCTATGTTCAATATAGAGTATTCCATGTTCAATATCGAATATTCAATATTAGAGTATTCCATGTTCAATATCTTATATTCAATGTTCAATATAGAGTATTCCATGTTCAATATCGAATATTCAATGTTCAATATAGAGTATTCCATGTTCAATATCGAATATTCAATGTTCAATATCTTATATTCAATGTTCAATATAGAGTATTCCATGTTCAATATCGAATATTCAGTATTAGAGTATTCCATGTTCAATATCTTATATTCAATGATCAATATAGAGTATTCTATGTTCAATATTTAATATTCAATATTAGAGTATTCTATGTTCAATATCTTATATTCAATGTTCAATATTAGCGTATTCCATGTTCAATATCGAATATTCAGTATTAGAGTATTGCATGTTCAATATCTTATATTCAATGATCAATATAGAGTATTCTATGTTCAATATTTAATATTCAATATTAGAGTATTCCATGTTCAATATCTTATATTCAATGTTCAATATTAGCGTATTCCATGTTCAATATCTTATATTCAATGTTCAATATAGAATGTTCCATGTTCAAAATCGAAGTTCAGAAAGTTCGGCAGAACTTCAAAACTCGCAATTTTGAATTAGAACCCGATCTCTAATGCCTGGCATATAAAAACCTAAATATTGACCCTTAGGTTGGTTACTTTTTTCATTTACAGACATCAAAGAATCTGAAGTGCTTAATAAATTTAGGACATAAAACTAAAACTTAATATTTTGGTGGATAATTATTTAGGAAACATGACCAAAATGATATGGTTTATGCACACTTCTTTGGTGTAGAGGGTTTGTAAAATGTGAGAAGACATTATTACTTAATTTAATACGATGCATAATTAATTGTATTTAAATGATTTTTATGAATAATTAAAAAAAGGCATACCCTAGTTTTAAACCTTTTTCAAGGCTAGACTACTACTAATGCTTATACCAGTCTTACAATCAAATCAATCTTTTAACAGGTCACCTTATATTACAAGCTTGTTACTGGTAAATCTGATTGAATACATAAAGACTTTTTATAATTGATTTTTTAAAAAAATACTTTTTTACACCCAGATTGGTTATCATATTAGCCATTTTAATTTAGTCTAATTACTTTTATATCAGCACAATACAAAGTAGTAGTAGACTAGATCACGCAAATTAAGTTACACAAATTTAGAACATATATTTCCTCCTTCAAACAGTATATAATAACATTGAAATATATGGTAACTGAAGTCTTCGCAGGAAGAGTAAGAAAATAAATGAATAGAAATAGCTATAGCGCCATCTAGAGGGTGCTCAAAAAAGTTTAAAAAAATAATTAATACATGAGATTTACAGTTGGTTTCATAAGCTCTTATTCATTTTCGAAGGAACAGTAAGAGGATTAGGTTTATTAGTGTGTTCATTGTTTAAAATCAATATATTTTAACAATGTAGGATATTTTGCTAGAAATAAAGAAATACAATAGAAACTATTCAAATGTAGGTTTTGAATTTTATTCTCAAAGATCTGACAAATGACACATAGTGAAAGGTTTTATATAAAAGACCCGCATACATATCCCTGACAATAAAATATTGAAACTGTAAAAATCTAAACACCAAATACCCCCACTTAAACAAGATGAGCCTCACACCTCTCAAAACTGGAAAGGTGCAGCCAAGAATCCTTTGGGAGTGCAGGTACGTTACAGACATTGTGTTTGTCTCTGGTGAGGCTGTCTAGATAGGTAAAACCCTTACATAGTGTATTCTGTATATTTAATGATGCACTTTATCAAGCTGTACTTTGAATTATAACTTGACTCACAGATTGTGGACTATTTCTGGATACACTGTTGCAAATTACTTTCTATTTATTGCACTAGATATTATAATATATAAACAGTTATTCTTGCTAAGTATCTTTACTGGTTTATTGCATTTTTAAAGGAATATTCCATAATGAATTAAATTATTATTCTACTTACCTTCCCCCACACATATCCCTGTGTGCCTTTTGTAAGGTCACACAAGGATTGAAATGAATTAGTAATGAGCTGCTATACCTTTGTCATATATAGAATGAAAGGGTAGTACAGTTAAAACACCCTTTATTACATTTCGCCATTGATGTATTCTGGTACAGTATGGTGCCTGTCTGATGGAAATGCACACATTTACTAGATATGACCTATAGTATAATGTAGTCATGTAGTGGAACATGTGAAAGGCCATGTAAAGGGCACATTTATGGAGAGCAAAATACTTCATATGTATTGACATTTTAACAAATATACATTATCTTAGTTACTAATTACACCTGAGAGAGGCTTCTAGAAGCCAAGTGTGTTTTGTGTCTCTTTCTAATAAATGTGAGGTGGCACCCCTGTGAGCAAGCATGGGAATTAAGTCTGTTTCAATGGTAGTGGTTTTGCAATGTTCTTTCTAAAATATATATGTGCCCATGTGACAATACATTTTAATTGAAATTAGAGAGCCTCCAGGGACTAATGTACAAGGCCTAAACCTAGAGAGTTATGTGAAGGTTTCCCAAAATATGAGAAAAGGGACTGCTGTGAAACAAGTGCGTAACCATGATCTGGTATTAATAGTTGTGCCAATAGTTGTATATCAATAGTTAGGGAGAGACTATTGCGGGTTATAACATTCAAAGCAGTCTCTGTAAATTCTGTGTGTTTGATTCTAAAAAGGTTTATCTGCAACATGGATAAAACTGCTTTTGAATATTGTCTGAGAAGGTACATGGTAAACAGGTCAAATAGTTTTGGTTGTGCCATAGAGGGATGACAGAGAAGGATAATTCTTAACTAGGATGCTAAACAATGGTATAAAAAAAGATGAGAATGATGCACTTCTTCCTATAATAGGGACCACACAATACACAAACTAGGGTGTCAGGCTTGCTAAACTTTCAATAACATTTTCCAGGTTGCAGTTTAATGTAGGGATGGCGTGATTGTACTGTTGTAAAAATGTAAAATATACTTTAGTCAGCCATATTGTACAATTTAAAGTGCAACAGGACTAAAGTGCAACATCACCACTTAAAAATCAATCTAAAACTGAATTAATCATTTCCCCCCTAAACTGGGACCTAGTCCACCCTTCTCCAATCTCTATTGACAATATGGTCATTAACCCAGTTGAATCTGCATGCTGCCTTAGAGTAATCTTTGACTCCTCTCTTTCCTTCTATTATCACATTAACCATGTCACTAGGACCTGTCATTTTCTCCTTCGCAATATTGCCAAGATCTGTTTTTTCTCTCTCTCTCCACTACTAAAATGCTCATCCATGCCCTTATAATCTCCCGTTTTGACTACTGTAACACTCTACTACTTGGACTCCTGGCCTCTCATCTCTCTCCTCACTAGTCTATTTTAAACTCGGCAGCTCGGATCATCAAAGAGAACCCGCAACCCCGATACCTACAGTCCGTAGGGTGGCTTCCCATCAAACAAAGAATCATATTCAATACCCTGCTTTTAAATCCCTTTGCTCTACTGCACCTCCCTACTTATCTTCTCTCTTTGTCCCTTATGTTCCAGGCTGTGCCCTTCCTTTCCTCGCAAGGAAATCTTCTCCACAGACCCCCAACAAACATTGCTGCCTCCCACCTGAAACCATTCTCTCTTGCTGCTCCCTACCTTTGGAACTTTCTTCCACTTGCGCTTTGCCAGGTGACATCCATTAATGCTTTCAAATCTAGTCTGTTATCCTACCTTTCTGAGCATCAGCACAACAAACGATTGTTAGCCCTTTTGATCACTTTGTACCCATCCCCCCACTTGTATCTGTATGTTGTCCCTCCCACTTAGATTGTAAGCTCTTCAGGGCAGTGATCTCATTCCTAATGTGTCGAGGCATGTTGCACTTATATCAATTTATACATAATTTATATATGCTTTCTTAACCGATGTATGAAATTGTATTTAATTTAATTTTTATCTATCTGTATAATGGCTTGCACTTATCCCCTTGTTTGTATAGTCTGTATCTTATAATGTACAGCACTGCGTACCCAAGTGGCGCTTTATAAATAAAATTATACATACCATGGGGAGCAGTCTAATTTGCACGGGAACACTGGGAAGCTGGGTGTATGGAGCCTTCTGTACTTTTTTGCATTTTAAGATTTCCAGATATGAGTTGGTGAAGATTGTTTGACTTTGAAGGCCATGTGCCAGCATTACTTATTTTTACCGCCCCTTTCTTTTTCATATCAGGAAGTGTTTAATACTTTAACTAGGAGTCTAGTCAACTTGATTTGTTTCTTAAAACGAATTATTTTTTACTGTGGTGCTTGTATTTCTTAGTGTGTAAGGCTGAAGGCATGTGCAATGTAATACTTTTTTTTATGGTAAAATAGGGGTATAAAATACAGTAGTACTTACCCTACAGCAGAATTGAAATTGTGGGACCATTGTATAGAGACACAAGTATCGCTCTGTAGCCATGATTCACTTCCCATATAATATATTTTGTGAGACCTTAATTTAATTTTGATCTCATCAGTTCTCTCTCTTAGGATCTTAGTGATCAAAAAAACTGTGACACTAGCCTGAGGGCCCTGCTTGAACTAAAGATTTATGAAGACCTTTGCTATATCAATGCAGTTGTCATTTTACAAATGATTAAATGCTAATGTAGACTACCTAGAGCTGTAAGCTTTGATTTATTTCTACATTTTTTTCTTTTCCTTGTTTATCCAGATTATAATATTCTATTTGAATATTCTAGGGCAGGGTGGGTGAATACATTTAGAATCCCTGTTTTTGTATCTTTAGAGTTTCTACCCTGGTCTAAGAAAGTAATTAAGCTAGCTAAAATAAATAATGAAGTTAGGATAGATAAACAAAGCAAGTCTAACCCTAAACAATTTTGGAAATGTAAAAATGCGGGGCCATTACATAATGGGGATAAGAGGGTTACAGAGGAAGCTGAAAAAGCAAATGACTAGAACAAGTTTTTTCCCCCTGTATACACTATAGAACATCCAACAACAGATAGCATTAAGTATAGTAGCAGTAATGGTATAAAGGATGCAATTGCGCATTGGTTAAATTATATGGTTAAGAAACAACTAAATAAGGTTAATATCAAGAAAGCCCCTGGACTGGATTAAATACATCCTATGTTCAGTTTAATCAAGGCCATTGTTTCCTACTTTCTCAGATTTCTTCATGTCCAGAAACGTGCCTCTGTATTGGAAAAAAGGTGATGTAATTACTATATTCCAATATGGCTGCTAATTACAGAATTACAGACCTGTTAGTTTAACTTTAGTGTTGGGAAAAGTTTGACACGGGAACATATTCTTGAGTCTAGGACTATATAGAAGATTGTGGATAGGCACACTCATGATCTGTTTTCTCCAATATTGATCTGTTCAAACCCCAAGGGCCAACATTTAATGTAGATCAATATTGGAACCAGAACGCTACATGGATAAAAAGGTAATATAAGGAAATGAATCCATTTTACTTTATTCAGATACAAAGCAGTGCAATGTTGAACTGCTTTGTGTCTGAATAAAGTAAAAGGGATTTCCTTAAATCACATCTTTGTAGCGTTCTGGTTTCATTTTTGTTTTACAGTGTATGTTTCAAGGACTGACCATCCAGTATGCATTTATGAGGAACAAATATTGTTAAACTAATTGCTTGGCTTTTTATATGGTCCCACATAGGGGACTTATGTAAAGCCAAGGTCTGCTGGGCTTGGGTGGTAAAAATTTTTGATGGATCGGATACATAGCGTAGTTTTAATGGTGCTTTATCAATATGAACTAAGGTTCTAAGTAGGGTACAGCAGGGATCTGTGTTGGGGCCACTTTTATTTAATCTGTTTGTAAGTAGGTTTGTCTGCAAGGTGTCTGTGTTTGCAAACGACACAAAACTTTGTTGACCATGAAAGGGACTGTCCACCCCTCTGGGCAAAAATGAGTATGTTGTGCAAAAACACCCAAAACCTGGACTTCGTTTTGTTTCCAATCATTAAATCTGCTTCCAGTAAGAGATCCGCTCTCCACCGCCGTGGCTCTGCAATCCGCTCTCCACTTCCAGGTAAGGCAGTCAGTGTCAGCTGTGACAGTGACGTCATGGCCCATCACTGACTGCCTTCCTGGAGCAGAAAGCGGTGGTGTATCGCGGAGCTTGTAAGCATAAGATCCCCCCAGAGGGGTGGACGTCCCTTTAAAAGCTATAGAGCATGTGCAATTGTTGCAGGCAGATCTAGATAGATTGTCATATCGGGCTGCTGAAATTCAATGTTGATAAATGTACTGTAAGGAGATGCATTTTGGGGTCAAAAATCCTTGTGCTGCTTATGCTATAAATGGCTCTGTGTTAAAGGAGAACTGTTAAAATGAAGAGTACTTGGGACAGGTATATAGGACTGGTAATTCCTACCTCCCAATATTGTTTCTTATTGTGGCAGTCTTCCTCCTGACTTTAGCACTATGTTTAATACAGGAATAGTCCAGTACTAACCTAGCTAATAAAAACTGTATGTGCTGTAGCTCCTCAACGAAACAATATTGTGAGGTAGGAATAATCAATTCAACCTCCCTGCCCCAGGTTCGTGGATAACAAACTTAAATATAGCAGGCAGTGCCAAGCGGCAGAAGCTAGAGACAGCAAGTTATTGTCCTGTATAAAGAGGGGTATGGATTAAAGGGACAAAAATATTGTTCTCCCTCTTTACAAAGCATTGGTAAAGCCTCATTTGGAATATGTGGTGCAGTTTTGGAATCCTGTGTACATCTTGGTAATGGAAAGGGTTCAGAGAAGGGAAACTAAATTATTATTATTATTAAGGTGACTAGGGAAGCTTGGGGGAATGGGAGACAGATTAGTTACATTTAATAAGGGGAATGGAGGGGCTTGAATATGCAGGCAGATTAGACAAGTTAGGGCTGTTTACATTGGAGAAGCGACGTTTGCGTGGGGACATGATAACCTTATACAAATATATTAATGGGCCATACAATGAACTCTTTGGTGCATTGTTTACTAATAGGTCATATCAGAGGACTCGTGGACATCCTTTAAGGTTGGAAGAAAAGAAGTTTCACCTTCAGGTTAGGAAAGGTTTCTTTACAGTGAGAACGGTGAAACTGTGGAACTGTCTTCCAGCAGATGTGGTAATGGCAAGTTCATTGAATATCTTTAAAAAAGGCCTGGATGAGTTCCTAAAACTAAATAATATTGATAATTACTGGTAATAATGAATATAGATCTGGTTGATCCAGGGATACTTTCCGATTGCCGTTTGGAGTCAGGAAGGAATTTTTTCCCCCTTTTTAGCTAGTTTTTTTTTGCCTTCCTCTGGATCAACTGTTAGGAAGGGTTAATAAAAAAAAATAAAAAAAAGAGGGTAAATAGGTTGGACTTGATGGACGTATGTCTTTATTCAACCTTAATTACTATGTTACTATGTTACTATGCAGATAAAGGGAAATCTGCTTGCATGGGGATATGATTACTATGTATAAACAGTAATCATATATACATTACCGGGCCATACAATAAACTATCTGGTGCATTGTTTACCAATTGAAGAGAATAATTTAGTCTTCGGAAGGGATTTTTTACTGTGAGAACAGTAAAACTATAGAACTTCCATTGGACGTGGTAATGGCAGGTTCATTGGATAGTTTAAAAAAGAAATGGGATGAGTTTCTAAAAATAAAGAATGTTGCATGTTACTGGTATTGATACATAAAGTTGCAATTGATCCAGAGATATTTCAGATTATCAGGAAGGATTGTTTACTCCTTCATACTGTTTTTTTTAATGCATTCCTCTGTGTCAACTGTTAGGCAGGAAATGTGGGTATTGCTCAGTACTGTAGGTTGGATTAGATGAAAATATGTCTTTATTCAACTTCAAAATACTATATACTATACTTTACTATATACTATACTAATCACATCGAACAATGTCTCTGCATCTGGTTTATACAGAGTCAGCTTGTAGTTTTCCATATGATCTAGTTTCGAAAATAAACTGACAAATATTGATGGGTGAAAATCGGGGTGTCGAATTCCTAAATTTGTTGACAAAATTTAATGTTTAAAATGCAAAAGATCTGGTTCTATTTGAAATGTATTTTGTGGCAAAACAAAACTCGCCAGTTTCATTCATCTCTGCATATGACCACTCAGGTCACCAAGTCAGGCCATAGAGATTGTTCAGATGTACCTAGTGGGGAGAATTCTGGCAAATTGAACAAAAATTGATAATTCCATTGACTGTTCAGATGCTCAAACAATATCCATATCCTCAACTGCTAACTCTGGTGCTTGTTTCACTCTGCAAAAAAATTCCTATTCTAAAAACAAACTAATGTAATATTTGTTTGATTTACTTTTAATGGATTGGACAGATGCACATCGAGGGAGTGCACTGTACCATAAATCAGTTACCGTGCAGCTGTATAGCATGTAATGAATGCTTCATCCTACCTTCAAAAAGCATTCACCATAGAAACAAACACTTATAAGGAACTAATATCTGGACATTAGGCATTTCTGTAAGATGAAAGATGTGAACCCATCTTTTGCACAGTGCAATTTGCTTTTTCATTTGTCTTCATTTCCCTGAGGTTTCTAAATGGTTTTTTGATGATAATGATTTAAGTCACTGTAACTGGTGCTGGACTTGAGTTACTATGTAAAGGAGAAAAGGTAAAATAGCAAAGTGGCATGGAATGCACTGGAAGTGCAGTTTTTTCACATAAGACAAGTGCCAAAATACACTATAATATATATATATATATATATATATATATATATATATATATATATATATACACACAGTATATATATATATATATATATATATATATATATATATATATATATATATATATAAAGAGCTTGATAAAGGCCTAAATACAAGGGCCAAAACGTTGCCCTTTGCACTATGTTGAAATAAACACACTTTAAGAAAGACCCGTGGAGCGCTGATACTTCATTAAAATGTTAAGTTATGTTTTATTTTCAAATAAATAACTTAATAACCATGTACTTTATACACTGTATTTTTTTTACATAAATTAAAGGACAATCACACACACCTAGCCTCCGATCCACAAGTACCCAAACTATTAGGTCCTCACTGTTGGTTACTTTACAGAATGTCAGTAGTAGAAGCTCTCCTTCGATGAACCGCTCCTCCACTCCTCCATCCTTCTGTCACTGACAGTCCACGATGGGGCCAATGGGAAAACACGCTTGTTGCAAAGTGCATCTTCCCATTGAACACTTCACAAATTGCAGTCAGAAGACGGAGGAGGAGTCGGCCAGTGAAGTAGTGTTTCTAGCAAGTATTACTGACATTCTGTAAGTTACCCAGAGGTAAGGACCTAGCGATTTAGGTCCTTATTCCGGGTTCTCTTCAAGTGTGGGAGGCAAGGAACGAGAGGGAGGTGAGTATAATTGTCCTTAAGAATTTGGGGACATTTTCAGATGCAGAAAAAGGTGGTGTACCATTTTAGCCAGTCAAAATGTTTACAGGATAACCGTATTGAAAGAACTAAATTGGTATAAAGGTGATACCTTTATTGGCTAAGATAATCATAGCAAGCTTTCAAAACATTCTAGTTCCTTTTTCAAGCTGATTAATCAGGTAGGTATAAAGGTATCACCTTTACACCACTTCTGTTATTTTTTTTATTTCAAAAGGGTTACCCTGGGACATTTTCACATATAGATGACGTGTGAAGAGCACAAAAACATTTTAGGGCTTATTTAATGAAAGGTTTTGCCTGCACTGTTAATTTGCAACTTCCATTTTTTAACAAATTAACAATACAGCCAAATTTCTGCAAATCATATAAAAAAGGCCTGTTTTTATAATTAATGTAGACTGTTGCAAAATAGTTCACACACCAGGCAATGTTTAAATAAACTGCTTTTTATTCTTTGAAATAATGATATACAAATGACTTCTTGTCACATGGGTGTGTTCTTGCTACTTCAGTAGATTCCTACACTACCCTTTAAAGGTTACTACCTGAGAGCTGTCACTGTCACTAACCCTAGTGGTTGTTTAATCAACTAAACCCAGTGTCTGCAAAGTGGTCGATGGAACTATCCAAGTGTAGATATCAATATGGTGTTCAAAAAGGCATTTATTGTACACTTAGTTTTAACCTTTCAAGAAAAACTACACTGCCAGCATTTTATAATGCTATGGAAGGAAGGAGTGCTCCAACATCCTATTTTTTGATAGAAGCAGAACAGTCAGCATCTGAAGTTTGCTGCAAGCAATCTCATAGATGAGAGCTCTTGGACTGATCATTCCTGTGTATGCAAATGCCCTGTGTATGCAATGCCCTGTGTATGCAAATGTCCTGTCTGGTTATGTTATTTATGATGCTTTTTTCCTAATTATTACTCTTATTGTTATTATCCACACAAATTGGTAGGGAAGCAGAAATTGAAGAAGGAATAATACAATGTCTGGGGGTCAATAAGGAATCAAGGATGGTCTAAAAAAATTGGGGGATCTCTAGTCTAAACAAACAGTCTTTTTTTCCCCTTATAGTTTTGAAAAGGCTTCATGTTTATAACTGTATTTAAAGCCCAAGGTTTCCACAGTAAATTTACTGGCTAGAGAGAATAGCCATAAATGATCACCCTTTTGTCTAATGTGAATAACACTACGAGACACTGGTTTAAAAGCAGAACTGCCCAGCTAGAGTGAGCACTTTGCAAAAACTCTAAGGTTGTGTAAGCCAAGTAGCAAGGTATAATGTAATCTACATTAATAATTTGGTCATTTTTTCAAATCCCCCTGCAGTTTCTCATTATCAAAAAGCATAGAATGTATTTGATTAAGTGATAGAGATGTCATCAAGGAACATATGAAACTTTTGAGAACAATGTAATGACCAAAAATGGATTGGATGCAATGTAATTCTGTCATGGATACAAAAAGAGCCAATAACTTTAGAGAGATACAGTAAATAGTTGTGGTGAATCTCCATTTTAAAATTTTGGGGAACAGCAAATATGGAGGACTGGATATTTTTATTGGTTGTTATAAAAACTATATCTTGTTCAGCTGTTGGGGGGGAAAAGATGACTTGTTGCTACATTTTTCATTGTTCCACTGGTTATTGAGGTGTTCATTCATTAGAGATGGGCAAACTTCATAAAGTTCGGTCCATTTTCGAACTTCAGTAAAAGTCCAAAAGTTCGAATTCGGACCCTTTCAATAGGGGATAGTTTGAAAAGTCCGGGTGATTTACAGGTAAACTAACAATGGTAACTTACTTTAAATGGCTGTGGCACCTGGGAAATAGTCTGGGGAACATGTCACTATTACCAAAACTTGTTAAAACACTTCTTAGTCTCATGCTACATGAATAGCATTGCCCACAAGATCTAAGAAACAGAAAGTAATTTCTTACTCCCATGTTCCCCAGAGTAAGGGGTGGAGATATGCTAAATACTCCTTTATGTCCCTTAGCTTATGCATGTGCCCAGAACAGCTGGCTAATAAAATGCAATATTGCTTAACATATAGAGCAAATCATCTGACCTGCAGACACGACATGTTTCGATCTTGTTAGATCTCATCAGTGCAAGATACAGATTCATGGCTCTATGGTGTAGGACTTGGGCGTACAGTAGAAAAGGCAGATAGAAAGCTAAGGAAGAGAAGGGCCAAAAGGAGCAAAAAGCCCTTCACTGAGCATAAAAAAAGAGAATCACCTTCTTATAACAGAAGGCATCTTGCAGTCTCATGCTAAATGAATAGCATTGCCCACAAAATCTAAGAAACAGAAAGTAATTTCTTACTCCCATGTTCCCCAGAGTAAGGGGCAGAGATATGCAAAATACTCCTTTATGTCTCTTAGCTTATACATGTGTCCAGAACCGCTGGCTAATAACATGCAATATAGCTTAATATATAAAGCCAATCATATGACCTGCAGACGCAATGTGTTTCGATCTTGTTAGATCTCGTCAGTGCAAGATACAGATTCATGGCTCTATGGGGTAGGACTTGGGTGTACAGTAGAAAAGGCAGCTAGAAAGCTTGGGGAGAGGGGGGCCAAAAGAAGCAAAAAGCCCTTCACTGAGCATAAAAATGGAGAAATAAAGTGCTTTCCAAGATTGAGCATTGTATCATGCCTGAGGAAGAAGCCTAAGTGAAAGCTTGCATTTTCAATCATTTTAGTTAGCCAATAAAAGGTATTATTTTATATCCAAGATGTCTTCGCTAATATAATATGTGTAATATAGATAAATAATCTGATGAAAATAGGATTTTCTACTCTGAACATACCTTCTAAGTAGCATTAAAAGATTTTGTTTCACCTTTTCCTTTTTATTTCTTAAGGAAAAGGACACTTCTATTGTATGTGTCAAAACAAATAACAATTTTTTGTGTGTGTGTATAAAGCCAAATAGTTAAAGTTGAAACTTCTGAATTCTTTGAATGTGCTGTGAACTAGTTAGTCCCTTAGGGAGAAATCAGTGTGGCGAATGGATCTATACACAGTATAAAACAAACTAGCAGAAAGCTGTATTGTTGTTATAAGAAGCAGACTGACATGGCTTGTAGTTAGTTCCAACAGCTCCCAGATCTGGAGAAATAGTTATAATGTCAACAACAACAAAAAGTATTTAGAAGTTTTCTCTTGTGTAATTGAACATCTTTGCTGTACAGTACTACATTTGATTATTTGCTAGAAAAGCAATCCAATACCAAAGACAGAGAGATCAATTGCTAATTTTACTAGCTAATAGCACCATCAATCATGGGAGAAAAAAAGTCAATATTCCATGTAAAAGTCCTCCGAATATTTCAAACAGTAGCTCTCTCCTGCAAGTGGTATAAGTATTTTGCAGTCACTAAAAAACTGAAAAAAACAAACAAATGTTAGGTATCTGGATTTCTGAAAGGATTGTAAAAAAGTACGGTATAAGGTGTTTTTGAAAATGTTACTATCCTCTTCCTAGACTTAAAGGTTTAATGGGAGTAAAATGCTACTAATAAATTTGCGTTGGGTCATTTCCCATGTGACAATTTGCCTTATAAAGCAGCCTCAGTTTGCCACATGATTGTAATTCAATTTTCTTTGTTAAAGGGTAACTGTGGTCTCCATAAAAGTGACCTGTATTAAATAGAGCACATTCCTATCTTTAAAACAACTCCAGAAAAATGCTTCTAGCTGCAAACTATGCAAACTTATAGCAGTTAACAAAGGGTGGTGTTTACAGCTAGCACAACAGTATATAGGGTGGTGTTTTCAGCTAGCACTGTGAGCTGTGACATCACCAGCACCATTGCTCCACCTCCATGCCTTAGGCACGAGCATGCCCAGATATATCCTACTGTTGTAACTGTCTTTAAAAAGCTTAAGACAGAAACCAGAGAAGCTAGAGACATCATCCTAGGTTTGTCTGAAAGGTATAAAAGAGCACTTTTAAATAGAGGACACTTTTATGAAGACCACTTTAGAAACTCCATTGGTAATTTCAAAGCAACTGCTGCACCCACACAGAGGATAACTAAAGTTATCCTTGGTATGGGTGCAGTTTTTATTTAACTTTTTTTGGGGGGATGCAGTTTTTATTTAAAGTACTCAACTTCCTAAAATCTCTCCAAAAGTCTTTGTCTTCTTTAATCCTCCCCGACATTCCCAGTTGTGCCTGCCTGACATGTGACCACAAAAGCTGGTGGCCGAAGGACATAATTTACATTGCACTAGAATATGCTAACGAGGCACAACAGTCTGGCACATGGAAGGTGATGCCATTCTGATGCTGACTGTCACTTTACAGTGTAAAGTTATCCTATATTGACTTTTTCATTACAATTTAATATAAAACACAACTAAAAAAAAGTTAGGGTGGTAGATAGAGATTAGAGATGGGATCCGAGTCCAACTCGGACCCGAATCTGACACGGAACCCCTTGGTTCCGAAATCCGAATGATCCTCCTGAACCTGTTTCGTCTGGATTTCAGGACTTCGGTTTTCAATTATTATCAAATCTTCAAGGCTATTTTCGATAATTTAAGAAAATAGCCTTGAACTTTCGATAATCCTCGAAAATACGATCAGAAACTCGAAAGTAGCCTCCGATCGAAAAAAGCCTTAAACATTCAATAATAATCGAAAATTCGTTCCATTTTCGGGATTTCGTGCGAAACTTCGAAACTGGTTTCGACCATCTCTAATAGAGATGAGTTTGGCTTCAAAACAAAACCTGGTTTAGTTTTGGAACTGATTGTTTTGAAACTTGTGGATCAGTAGGAACTTATTAAAAACGGGAAAATCAAAAAATAGAGAATTGTGATCTGGATATTTGGAATTTCTTTTTTTAATTAACAATTTTATTAATATTTTATAATAAACAGATGAACAGGGATGATGCAGCTGTGGTTACATACATTGTTACAATACATATATTGTCACAATATACACACTGCTACAAATATAACAGAATTGTATAAATGAACATTAAAAACAAAAAAATCCAGTTATAATCATATAACTGGAATGCAGTATATTGATAGGTGAACTAATACACCAACAAAAGAAGAATTAATCAGGATAAAACAATAAAAATTCAATAAATATATACAGTATAGAAGCAAAAGAAAGTACTACACAAGTCCCACGGTATTTAAAAGGAAGTTGAAAAAAATCAAAAGGAAACTGGACGGTTAACCATACAATCGGAAAATCATCTTTTACCATATTGGCTATTTTCAGATTTTTGAAAATTTCAATTAGTTGGTGGAGCAAACTCTCCAGTTTCATTCATCTCTACTGGTGAAATTAAATCTAGAAGCACACCTCTAGGCTCTGGCACGTAATTTTTTAAAATGAAAAATGCTTGTTCTTCATTATGATCATTATGATTTGTAGGTTCTCCTTTTCATCCCAAGCTAATTATATCTTCATTTGACATGGACAGTCAAGCACAATCTCCCCTGGTTCCCCCTTCCCAACTGGCCCCCCAACCACTTCTTGGATTAGTCTTTGCTTAGTTTAGAACCACTTCCTATGAATATCATAAGTACTCTCCATAAATTCTATATTTTTGAATGTTACACACCTTCATTTGTGTAAAAGTGAAATTCTTTCATTCAAACTTGCAAAATTCTGATCGCAGTTCTTCGAAAGTTGAATTTTATGTAACAATATCAGTAATGTTCAACTGACACTCCTGTCAGTTTTATTGAAGAATGAAAGGTAAGACACAGATCCTTTGCCTCCCATTCCTCAATAAAACTAAATACCAAATTTTTGATTAAACCAGTGGAGATACCCTTTAAAGATTCACTTAAAAAATGCGGCAAAGGAATTCGAAAGGGTCGATTGCCAATATCTTTCAAAAAGTGCTACTTTTATTTGGTCTCCCATTTCCCTTTTCCATTACTATTTTTAGCGCATATCAAATCTCTCCCTTGCACTTATCCCCTTGTTTGCGTACAGCACTGCATACCCAAGTGGCACTTTATAAATAAAATTATACATACATACATACCCCTTATGTTCAAGTATGCAACATGAGCTATCCATCTCAGGCAATGGAGGTGTTTTAGAATGTAGTTTCCTTTTTAATAAGCAATAAGACAAAATACACTGATTTAGCAATATATTGTACATTGTAGTTATAAAGTTTTAAAAGCATAGAAACTTTTTTTTTTTTCAAACCTACCAAAAAGCACTTGGATGGACGGGCTAATGGAATCAAAAAATGTCAAATTGCATTGAAAGGAAAACTTGTATGTTCTATTGATTTCACTACTTATTACCTGTAGGTTTCCTTGATAAAAGGAATATAAAAAGCTACACTTTCAAATATAAGTATCAACAACAAATATGTTGCTCTATTGATTAAACTGTAGGTGCATTAGAAATGGAGACATCTGAATTATCTGATGAACACTATACGTATATACATTGTATCTTCATTAATACACAAAATAAATTGAAAGCCCACCAGAACAGGGCAAATAGGATGACATGGTTGATGAGTATTAAAATAGTGTCTGCTTTCTGTTTAATATGGGAAACTGATTGAGGTATTTTGGTTTATATTTACATGATCGAATATCTATAACAATAAAATGAAATGCAAAAATGTGCCATAAATATAATTATTCTAATCGTTTAGTCAGTTTTTCTCTTTCTTTGGTGTTAAACGTCCTATAATCCTTAACTTTAAATTAATTCCCCCTTGACTTGATTTTCCTACAATGACAATGACTTTATATATAAAGATACTTTTCCAGCCTTAGTGGAAACAGAATGCTTTAAAGGGGAATTGTGGTCTCCATTAAAAAGGGTACAAGACAGTGAACCCTAAAGGTTCTCAATTCCTTACTTCACTACCAAAAACACCATTGTTTAATTGCAAAGTACAAAAAAATGGAAGAGTACTCATGGTTTTAGTTTGTTTACCCCTCTGTTCACTGCATGGCTCTGAAAGGGTACACTCCAACCATTACAATGACTCCAGGATCATGCTTCTAGAAGCATGCTAGCTCTGTGAGTACAGAGTACATCCAGTTCTTGGTGTCTGCCTCAAAGTTTACGGCTGAAGCATGCCCACTGCTGGGACTGAGCATCCTCAATTGCATCATATGCCCCACCCCCAACTTCTAAATCATTTTTGAAGTTAGCCACATGCCTGAGAATATTTTTTTGATGGATAGAGGAATGGACAGAGAATGTTTGCTTGTCTGTAACTAACTTCAAAAATGTATTTTTTTGGGGGTGGGGCTTATGACACATCTTATAACACACGTCTGTCAAAGAGACAGGGCAGTCTAGAAAGTGTAACTTAACAAACTACAACTGTAGATCCAGAGAAACTAAAGACATTATCCTAGGCTTGTTTGAAAAGTATTAATGACAATAGTCACCCTTTAAAGGGGAAGTTCAGTGCAAATACATAATGCTTTTCAGAAAAAAGAGCAGTATTTTTCAACCCAATTACCTTAATCTGCCCATTCAGCATTGTGTCTGTGTATAAATAAATGCAACTGAAATACTGACTTCCTGTTTGCAGGACCCCTAGAAAGACCGTTATGGTCTTGCCCTTGACCTATCGCCTGAGTTGATTCAGTTCCTCAGTAGAGATCTGAGCATTTTTGTCCCATCCAACAGCCAATCAGTAGAAATTACTGTTAGGAACATTCCAAGGATGTGGTGCATCCTGGGAAGAAGAAGGACTGTTAGAACCTGAAATGTCAGCTCACTAATGTCAACAGCAGGGAACAGCAAAGGGTATGAAATCAATTGTTTTTTCAAAATGGGAATATGTAGAATAACTAAGAAGGCATTACACAAACTAACAATTTAATAAATATTGATTATTTACACTGAACTGTCCCTTAAAGCTTTATGAGTTAGTGTGAGCCAGAACTTAAGTATTCATATTACAGCTTACATTTTTATTAATGATAGAGATGGACACAAAACCGAACCCGAGTTCGAGCTGAACTTTACTTTATTATGGATAATTGTCATAAATTCTATAATCAACTAATTTACGGACCGTTTGCTAACCCTAGAATGTATCGTTCACTAACCCTCGAAAGTATTGTTCGTTTTCGATAACCCTCAAATGTATGGACCGTTTTCTCTAACCCTAGAATGTACCGTTCGCTAACCCTCGAATGTAGCCTTCGATTTTCGGTAACCCTCGAAAGTATCGTTAATTTTCCGTAACCCTTGAATGTATGGACCGTTTTCACTAATACTAGAAAATATCGTTCACTAACCCTCAAAAGTATCGTTCGTTTTCAATAATCCTTGAAAGTATAGTTCGATTTCGGTAACCCTCGAATTTTTGGTTCTATTTTCAGTAACCCTTGAAAGTATTGTTCGGTAACCCTCAAATTGGCCGTAACCCTCGAATGTAGCTTGCGCAAAACCTGACAATTGCCTGCTCGTGACTGCAAGATGCCTTCTGTTATAAGAAGGTGATTCTCCATTCCAATGGCTGTCGTAAATTAAATAGTAAATACACATTCAACATCACAGACAGTAATAAAATAATTAGCAAGGGTTAAACAAACAATAAAATACACTTCACCTCTAGTGTCTATGGAGGGTCTGGTATAAATGAAATATTTATGGGTTTGGGTGGTTTAGAGGAATTAAGTCTGATTAATTCTACATGACACATAAAGTTTAGATCTTTGTTGAGTCCAGAGTCCCAAATTTTTGTATAAGTTTACATTCCGGATTCTGGACTCAACAAAGATCTAAACTTTATGTGTCACTATGTCTCTAATCTTAATGTCATGTAGAATTATTTAGACTAAATTCCTCTAAAAAAAACACCCAGACCCATAAATTACTCACCTGGAGTAGAGGGGGGTTAGGAATTAAGGATTTTATGAGTTATCTAGCAATGCAAGTAATACAAAATTTTTAACAGGAGTTTCTGGTCTATAAACAAGGCAAAAATGTGTTTAAGACCATATGTGGACTTCACCTTTAAATAGCAATGCTTTTGAAAGTTACTAATTAAAAAACGGATTCTTAAATCTATATAATTTACGCTCTGCATAAATATAAACAAGTTTAACAATGACAGGGATTGGGGGGGGGGTGTAGGTAAAGGGTAATGGCCTTTAAAATTAAAATAAATAAATTGACTATAAATTGAACAAAATATATACAAAGCTCCAAGGAAGACTGAAACCATGACATCCAAATGTGTGACAGGAGCATAATCAATAGTAAAATAAATTAAAAAAACAAGTAGGAATATAAAATATTAAAGGCATACAAAGTAATCATCTGTGCCATTTTGGTGACATCTCACCGCCAATTCCTTTAGCCTGGCTTGCAGCCAATGAATGGGATTCTGGGCCACAATACCAACAGAAGAGGAATGAAACAGATTAAGACAGATTAAGTACAATGTGATCATATCGCTTATCCTAAAAACTGTTAAGTTCCCCATATTATTTTTTCCCATGAATATTTTCACTTTATCAATTTTTTTTATAGTTTAGATAAACTTACCGGATGTTTTGACCAGACTGACATATCAATGCAAATTGAATGGCGGCTCTCTTGGTTTGGTTAAAAAAAAACGCTTTGTAAAATTACATTTATATTGAAAATACTCCAGGTATAAACATGGAGATAAATTTAATTTTTACCTGTTTAGCTCTGCACACCTTAGTGCTGGGTGCAAAATGCCATGTTGGGCTGCCCACACTGAATCCATTCCAAAGACAATATAGGCCATTGCACACACATAGTTTTGAATTATTAACAATGTTTCACATGACTTATTATCCAAATATTTGTTATATGTAAACTTGACTGGTTTAATTACGGTATACTGTAGTTGCATTGCCAACACAAACATGCTAGTTTATATAGGAAGGCAAGAAAAATGTAACTACTTGATAAGGAAGAAAAGTAACTACACAGGAGCTTTCTAATGAAAGTTCCAAAATTCCCCAAAAAAATCGTCCTCAAAAGCTAACTCCATTAAAAGTGACAATTGTTTAACAATTTACTGGCAGCTGGAAGAGTATAATAATGTGCCAGTTCCTCTGGTGTGAGGCAGGGAAAGCGCTATACTTCTAGAGCCGGTTGAATTTAGTATTTTATAAATTAAATTTTATAAATTAAATTTTGGTTTAGTTCTCCTTTAAACTTGTCATGTAGCCAGTGGAGAAGAAATACCAACACAACAAGGCATTTTGAAATTCTTTGTGAACACAGATACATCCCTGAATTTTTACACATAACTGTACATGTAAGAGAATATACTTAATTGTTTTTAAAATGTCAAATAATGAAATTACTTAAAGGTCTTCTCCACCCCCCCAAAATAATAAAGTTCTCACTTTTGTCTCCCTGTAGGTAAGAGCAGACCGCTTCTCTCTTGTAGCTTATACCAGCCTTCTAAAGTTCTACCACCCAGGCTTCCCATCATCAAAGTTAGCTTGTTGCACACTGGGGGAAACCTTTTAAGAGGCGGCATGGGACTTCAGAGGGTAGGTGTATGCTACAGGAGATTACATGTTTTTAAAAATAATGCTCACTTTTTATATTATTTATTGGTATGTCTGTTTTTGAAAGGGAGATCTAAAAATAGCATTGCAGTGTTCATCTCCCTATATTTGGTTACTGTTGCTTTTAGTTATTTTTCTACTTAACACAGTTGCAATGTGATCGTACCTATGAATATTTTATGATCTCCCTATTCACACTTGTACCTTGTCTTGATGAATGAAGTTCTCTTTTGTTTTAAAAAAAAATAAAAGCCATTTTCTCTGTTCCTTTTTTTGCCGTGAAATAAGATTTCTTGAAGGACATGCCTAGCTCTGAGCTTTCTGGGATGTACATTACATACTTGGCGAATGCTTGTTCATTTGCAGAATTTGTACTGGCTTACTTCATTAGATCATCAACTACTGTCAAATTTAGCTTTTCAGGCGGAAACCAAACTTCATCTGCAAAAGTAGCAGGTCATCTTTCAATAAAACAAATGTGTCTGTATGAGTGAGACAATTTATTACAAAGCTTTAGCCTGCATACATAAAAATAAACAACATTATTAGGCTTGTACTACAAATATCTAGCAGTATTTTTACAACATTGCCATAGTTTTTATAGTTTTATGCTAGCTAGTCAAAACAGCTTTATGACTAGGCAAATTGTGCATTTCACCGACCATTCTTCACTCTTCATGTGTGGTGGTAGGTCTTCCTGGACAGAAACCCAGTCTCATTGGTGCATATGGGAGGTTAGCAGCAAAGATGCAGTTGACCACAGCCTTGCCTGAAATGGGCCATCCTTACTACAGAAATTAGGTGCTCAGTTCTTCCTGCTTGTGCCAGTGCAATGATCCTGCCTCCATAGCAGAGATACTGGCCAACCAATATTTTTGTATTTTTACATAGTCCATAAACAATATTTGATCAAGTTTAACCTTTCCATGCAAAACACTGCATTCCCAACTAAACAGAAATGTTTTTTTCCTCCACCCAACCAGTACATGTCCCAGTACACCAAACTAAACAACAATACAACCAATCAAACTTACTCGTACATAGATACAGTCAGCAGCTGTAACCTTGGATAGTGTATCTGTCCAGGAAGATATTTAAGCCTCCTTTTAATGAGTTCAGATATTCAGCCAACACCATTTCTAGACAGTGCCTTCCACAACCTTACTGCCCTGACAGTGAAGAACCATTTTCATTGTTTACGCTGAAACCACTTTTATGCAAGTTTACAGTGGCGTCATCTAGTCTTTTTTTCACCTGTATAAGAAATAAGCTAATTGGCTCATTATTTGGTTATTAATTGCCTTGCAAACATCTCTTTATCTAGCTTCAATACACAATTTCTTAATTGCCCAAAACTGCAATGTATACTCAAGTGCTTTATTAGTAGAATTATGCTTTCCTCCCATGACCCTATGTTTTCTAAACACTAAACCTTATTTGCCATTTTGTAGTCTTAACCCAAGTCTATTCTCAGCTAACATAGAAGTAAAATACACGGCTGTGTAAGGTTTTATTTATATAGAGAAAATGTGGTGTGATTATTTTAAATAAAAATGTGCCAGCATTTTGTTTCTAAAGAGAAAAATTTGTGCACACTAGGTTGTAACATGAATTCTGGTAAACGTTATTAAATAATACTATACTATGTGCTGATATATTTCTGCTGCCTAAACTGTTCATATTTTATGTGATAGCAGAAGCTTTATTATGTATTGTTCCATTTTCCCACATTTAAATTACCTGTTACTTGTAAGTGTAATGATTTATTTCTAACTAACATCTGGAAATGGACAGTAGTTGATGAGCCGACAGTAAACACTTTATCACCGAAAGGATGGGATTATGCACCGTACCTTGAGCAAAACATATTTTTCAACATAAAAGCTAAGCAATAAAATGAAACTACAATTATATATTGTCACTTTGGCACTTAAAAAATAAATATGTGGCAAGAATATACGTGCCGAGTTCTGGTCCGAGATCGGATTTTCGAATTTTAAAAAAAATTCTCAAACTCTAAAAAGTTTAAAAATTAGAAAGATTAAAGGGCATGTCCACGCCCCAAACAAAAATTTAACCCACTACTGGCCCCACTGTAGTTTAAAAGAATCCTTACCTTACATCTCTGCTCCTTATAGTTTGTCCTGCAGTACTAGTCCACCCTCCGGATCCCTTTCTGGCTGCCCTTCACCTAGCACAAAGCCAATTAGCTGTAGGCTTAACTGCCATGTCAGATTGTTAAAAAAAGAAGCAGAACTCTACTTACAGCCCTTCTCTCCTGCAACACTCTCCAATGACAGCAGCCATGTCTGTGATTGTCTGCCCCTCAGCCAATCACAGACGTGGCTGCCAGTCCAGCCCCTGTTTGCAAGTCTTGTCAAGCAGGGAACCGGATGACTGCAATGTGGGAGCAAGGGGCTGTAGAGTTCGTCTTCCTTTTTTAACAATCTGACATAGGGGTTGGGGGTGGGCAGGGATGCCCAACATTATACCAAAAGTTGTTCTGCAGGGTGGATTAATTTACTAACAGTAAGTTAGTATAAATGGCTCATGGCACTAGGAAATGGTCTGGGAAACAAGTTCAAATAACCTAAACTAACGTCACACGCACACTAATTTCCAAAATTTCTGAAAATTGCTAATTCTCGAATATTCAATTTTAAAAATTCCGAAAAGTTCCGCAATCCATAAAATTTTAGAGTTCGAAGAGTCGGAACCTATTCTCCATACATCTTGAGGGACAAAAAGTAGAGCAGATGTCTAGCAATCAGCTCTGTAGATATCTTTCTCATGGGTGTAACAGTTATGCAAAATCTGTAATATACAAGGACTGCATGACCCACATAAATATACAAAATCTCAGAATTCAGGCCCTGGGGGCATGTGTTGAACAGTGGTTGAAGCAAAATTCTATCACAGTAATCTAAGGCATAGGTCAGGAACAGGCTGGAAATCAAGCCAGCCTTGTGAAATGACCCAGGATAATTAGTTAGAACCTTCCATATTAAAATCTCTATGTTTACTCACATATATTATGATATAACATGGGGCACTGAAATGTGCATTGATCATCTTTTCTCTTTGCAAGTTTGCAATATTTTTGTCTAGATCAATAGCATTTCCATAACATGTATCTGTATTTCACGAGCTCGGACTGTAACCTCACACAAATCTGTTAGAAAGTAGATTTGGAATGCTGGATAGTAAAATGGGTAGATATTTGTTTACACAAAGTAACAAAACCCACACGTATGTAGATGGATAGATGTCCTTTTATACAGTGCCACTAACACAAGCTTTTAATCCCTTGGATCTCTCAATAGAAAGTAAATTACAGAAAGGGATCATTTGCTTTAAAGAAGATCTGTATTCTGGTGCATTTTCTCATTCTGATAAATTTCATTTTTTTTCTCTTTGCTTTGGAATAATGTCTAAAAAAATGTATTTTGTTCTTCCAGCTAATGCCCTTAAAATCCCTGATCTTAAAGGATAAAAAGTGTTTTCCCCCTGAAGCCACGTCCATTTAGCGTTACCTATTGTGTTTCTTTTTAAAACTTATTCTGATCTACAATTCACACCAGAATTCTTTTTCTAATTTACAATTCGTCTTTTTAGCTCTACGTAACTTTTGTCTCTGCAGTCTTGTTTTCCGCTCAACAAAGCCTTTATTCTCAGCAGCCTTGCTGTCTTATTTGGCAGGCAGCATCCATAGATTTACAGTTTCTTTATTTTCCGCACTTTACATCCTTTCAATCTGTTTTGTTCCAAACTTATGTTTTCTCTCATAAACTCTACTGGAATCTTACATTTTTGTTTGTCAAAAGGCAGAACATAGAAATGTGTACTAACAGCCCCTATACAATATTTTAAAAGGAATAAATTCACAGGCATAATGTGGAAACATCTGTTAGATTTTTTTTTTTTTTACATAGCTCCTCTTCTTTAATGAAATTGGTCAATGTGCCAGTGCAGCAAATCAAATCAATGAACATTTCAAATAAGCTGAACCCTCTCTAGACAAAGTGTTACAGTTTAACAGTGGCACATTGAAAAAAAAATCATGACGTTGCTTGCTGTGAACATCAGATTGCTCAGTAGGGGACTATCAAAACCAACAGACCTGAAAACAAATAACATTTGGCCTGGAACATTATTTCTTGTCAGACCAACTAACAGAAAATCATTCACATATTGTTTACTTCTCACTTCTTGTGTCCATCAGGGCAACTTTCATTAATGTACAGCATTAAAGAAACACACAAAGACAAATCAAGGAAGAGACAAGGTGGCATCCAGGTTACTGTATTTTATAGCAAAAACAAAAAATACATTTTATTAAAAAAAAAATTTTAACAGTTCAAAACAAGTAAATTAATATTTAGGCCTTTAAAGTAAAAAACAAACAAAAAACAAACACCATGTTTAATGATTTACCACCTAAGTGGACCTAAAACACTATACCATTAAGTAGATTATGATTAATTAATTAATGATTGCAGATGCTGCTTATTCTGTTATATCCATTGTCATCAGCAGGGTACCTCAATTCATTGCTAAGGACCCTAATACAATGGCAGAAAGTAGGAGGAACACACGCTCATAAAAAGGCAATTATCTTAAAGGCATACATAAATCTTCTCTATGAAAAGGTAATTAACCTAAAGGCATACATAAATCTTCCCCACCCCCAAAAAACCCAAGATCCCAATACTTATTCACTTTCCAGATGTTCCTAAATGAAGATCCTGATTCCGTTGTTCGCTGTCTTTTTCAATGTTTGATGTCAAGCCTCTTTTAAAGCTTGTTAAAAGCATGCATGTGCTCAGAGGAGGTGGCTCGGTCAGCAGTAGTAAGTTTAAAGGCAATTACATCAGCTGTTACAGCACTGACTGACTGCGGCTGACAGGAAGATGACAAAACAAGTTGGAGGACCAGAAAAAGGGGTTTATTTGATTAGGAATGTCTGGCATGTAAGTGTTGTGATCTTGGGGGTGTTGGGGTTTGAGAGGTTAATTATAGATTTTTGTATGGGGTTAAATATAATTTACAAAGCATACATCAAGTGCACAAATTTTCAGGGAGCTGTTATAGGAATAAAGCTGTAAATAATCACCTGATTAAGAGTTCCGATCTGGTTTTGTTGCTCCCAAAAGAATCCTTCCTATACGGTACTTCATGTTTTTTGTTTCAGTTTATCAAGATATCAGTTTGTGATCCAGAATATATAAGAAAGTGTGTAGAAAATATTACCATGGTCAGGAAAAATCAATAAACAGATAACCAACATTATCATATTGGAAAAATAAGTAGGGACTATAAGGTACATTATTTTCTTAATAAATTACGTGGCCTCTTTATTAAGAAACAGCTTTGTACAATAGGTATACTACATGTTTACAGTGGTTGCAAAATACTTCACATGTCTATTTTGTGATGCCACTTTAAAGGGTATCTCCACCCCCAAACCAAAAAAATTCATATAAGGTAAGGCAAGCCCCCTAACCCTAAATGCTATATTTAAAAAACCTAAACCAACCCCTAAATGTACTTACCCACCTTCGTTTCCTTGGTCAATAGCTCTTCTGCTGCTTCCGTGCAGGACACTGCAGAAGGGATCGTGCTGGCAGCCGCGTCTGTGGTCTGCTGATACTCAGCCAATCACTAATGTGGCTGCCGGTCAGCAGAGGGAGCTGAGGGAATGAGGCCGGGCTGATTTAGATGTTTTAAACATAGTGTTTAAGGTTGGAGGGGTTGCCTTTCCTTATATGAAGTTTTTTTTATTTTAGACCGATCTTGCCGCCAAGGGATCCAGAGAGACAACCATAAGGAGCAGAAGAGAAAAGTAGGTATATTTTAACATTACACAGTGGGGCCAACTTAAAGGGCATGTCCACCCCTTTTAACATTTTTTGATATGTAATAGGTCTCCCTCTCCCAGCCCCATCCACAAGAATAGATTTTCCAGAACCCCCCCCCCCGATCGTTACTTCCCTTCCCTCTTTCCTCCGATGCACTGTCCCGGCCCTCTGCTTGCATGAAACTGCAAGCAGGGGGCCGGACCGGCAGCCGCGTCCGTGATTGGCTGAGAGGCAGCCAATAATGGACGCGGCTGCCAGCAGTGGAGAATGCTGGGGGAGAGAGGTAAGGTAAGTAGAGTTCAGGGGAGTCTCTGGAAAATCTATTATAGCGGTTGGGGCTGAAGGAGGAAGACCTATTACATATCAAAGGGTTTTTACACTAGGGGGAGGGAGAGCAAAATGGGAGGGAGGGGTAGGAGGGCTACTCTGAGCAAGCCAAAAACCTCTGAGAGGATGTCTCAGAAGTGGAAACAATTTCTGTCCCTGCCAGGCTCCTTGACTTTGGAGGACTTTGGAGATATCTCCACCCCCCAACCTATTTTCTTCTGTACAGTATGGTACTGCAGCCCATCCCCAACCGCCAAGTTAGTTTTTGTAAATAAGTTCCAGAAACAGACTTACCAGTGTTCGTTCTCTTAGCGCTCTGCTCCCGGCTCCTTTTACTAGAAGTCGCAAACAGGGGCCGGACCAGCAGCGTGTCTGTGATTGGCTGAGGTCAGCCAATAACAGACGAAGCTGCCGGCTATGCAGAGAGGCAAAAAAAAGGCAGTGACTGGGGTGGGCTGGGCTACCCTACTCTACAGAAAAATATTTTAATGGTAGATGGAAGAGGGATTTGTAGGGTAGTAAGGAGGGGGAGCAGGGCTCTCCTGCGCATGCCAGAAACCTCAACAAGGACAAACAAGAAGCAGGGACTGGATGACTCACAGTCACAGAGTAAGGTAAAGATTTTTTAACACTACACAGTGGGGAAAGTAGTGCATTTAAGTTTTGGGGGTGGACATGCCCTTTAAAATGACATCATAAAATACCAGTATCAAATTTACAACAGGCAGAAAGGTGATTTATAAATATTCAAGTGTATGGCCACAATACCAGTTTAATAAACAGTTTTTCAAAATGTCTGTCCATTTTCCTATTATGGAGGTTTACTATAGAGATCACGTCCACGAGTGAACCTAAGATGTCAGTTGTAGGAGGGGTCCAAAAGGTCGATAAATCAAGCAGATGAGCACTCAGGAAAGATAAATAGGAGAACATCTGTGGAGAGATTGTTCCTCATAGCCAGAGATCAATTGAAAGCAGTTATGGATCTTCCATTTAATGGATTTAGAAAAAAGGTCAATAAAACTTTCCCTAGAAAAAAACTGTTGTATTCACTGTTCTTTATCAAGGTTTGCATGGAAGGAGACATTTCAATATTGCAACATGCAATGACATAAAATTATTTGTTTGTATATTTGCTTCAAAGTGACAGTGTAACTGCGCACAGCTCGGACTGGGGTAAAAATACTTCAGTGACCTAAACTTAACCCAAACCTGAATTCCTATGGAATAAACGGGCATGCCAAATACAAGACAAGCTGTTGATAAATGATAACTAACGATCAAAAAATCAGTCCATCAGTCATGTTCCAAAATATAATAAAAACCTTTAATATTATTGTGATTTATTATTCTTTTTGCAGTACGTATATATTTATTTTCTAAGCGTGTTATCATATGTATAGAATGTTGGGGGTTGTAGTTTCTGAACTGCTGTGGGGTCAGCAATGGATATCCACGGCTTATGGTAATTTAATGTGATACAGACAAATCATTTTGGAGGTGAAATATATTTCTCACAAGAGCCTTCTTTTTAATAAAAAAAAGAATCAAATAACAAAGGAAAAGGATTAATATATAACAAATAAATGAAATGACAATAGCAATAGTAAAATGAAATTACCTAGAAAAAAATATACAGGTCAAATTCCCAGCATATGCACAACACAAGGCAAGTTCTGATGGAATGATGGCAAATTTAAATGACACAAGCAGCAGGCTCTCTCCTAGCCAGAAACAGCAAAGAAGGGCAGCACCGACAACCACATCTGTGATTGGCTAGCCGGCAGACAATCACAGATGCGTCTGCCAGCTATTCAGAGTGCCAGGGGGAATGAAGTTCTGTAAGTAACTTTCTGGGGATTTTCTTGCAAAACTAACTCGGCAGTTGGGGGTGGGATAGGATAGCAGCAGACAGAAGGAATCAGAAGGGGGGGAGGGCTCCCCT
This sequence comes from Hymenochirus boettgeri, assembly GCA_019447015.1. Taxonomy (NCBI): domain Eukaryota; kingdom Metazoa; phylum Chordata; class Amphibia; order Anura; family Pipidae; genus Hymenochirus; species Hymenochirus boettgeri. Next base: position 67,271,180 of record CM033469.1, on the reverse strand, counting down.
CTGCATGTCACAGTCCTTATTGAGTTTAAGGAAGCAGCAGGGACCAGATGACTCACTGACAGCTCCTACTCTTCACTTTCCTGGACTTTAACAAGCACTGCAAGAGAACCATTTGGAGCAGAGATGCAGAAATAACAGAGTTATGAAAGGTTCTAGCTTTAGAAGACTAGATAGAATCAAATTTAATATCTAGAAATTCTTCTTAAATGTAATCATGTTCAGTGAAAGCCAACAGAAGCTTCTATAGTTCTGTATTATATTCGATAAATGTTCTGTATGGGGATCTCCAAGATGTCTGAGTTTTTCATTATTAGGTGATATTTGAGGGTCCCACAATACACCTGCAATATATACACATACAATATTGGTGCATGTGACCTTAGCAAAGTTCAGTATCACAGCTTATACCAGAGGATGCATTCTTATAGATGTTATATAAGGTCTCATAAAACTCTCAATTTCTCCATGACATCTTCATTAGCTCATTCAAAAATTATATCCACAGTACTAAACACTAGATATGTTATTAAAGCAGCTGGCAAGCTTGTAAGGAATTACATTTGGTTACATCAGCGTCAGCTAGCTGTTGTTTGGTTCAGCATATGTCATTCAGCTATACTGTATTCTATCAATGTATCTGCTGTCAATCCTAACATTAGATTTTAGATCAATGCCATGTAATGTTTTATTTTGCAAAGAAATCCTTTCTCCATTACATTTTAGATGATTTACAAAAGAATCATTGATATAAACAAATGGATTATACCATTTATTTATTATTAACCATGAATGGTTGAATAATTTGAAACTACCCTTAACATTACAGTACAATACTAACTATGCTAAGAGTATAATAATAAATAAGATAATATATTCTGAGCATAAGCATGCAATTTATTTTCATACATAAAATTGTCCACAGTAGCAGACAATTTTACCACCCACAATGTGACCAATTTATGATGTGATATACTAATTCTTAAAAATTAAACTAGCAACAGCTGAAAGATCCAATGAAAATTGTTCATTTGGTAATTTACCCTTGAGTTCATCATGATGGCTCCCAGAGAGTATGTCTGTAGAACGGGAAACTCTACATTAAGTGATTACGGGAACATTCCCACTTGGTGCTCAGCCCTTAGGTTACATGTAACTGGTAGTCTTTGGAAATTACCTTCCTAACAGCTTCAATGTGCAAATTAAAGTCCACTTACGTCCTATTATCTTGACATTTTAATCTCCAGCTGGCAGTATTACAGATCTTTCCGTTGACCTAATATAGCTCTCTAGAAGGTAGCTATTAGAGTTCTATTTTATTCATTTGTATTTAAATAACCCTTAAATGGACCAACCTGCATTCATTCTAATAGAGCTCATGTATTATGGTAAGAAAACTGATTCATCCCTTTAAAATTACTTGGTCTCCAAATTACCAACATCTTCTTTGAAAACAGAAATAAACATTTATTGAAACACTCTCATTCCTTCCAACCAAGGTTTTTTGTTTGTTTTTTTGCCAACCCAGGATCCCCAGCCCAATCACCATATACAGGTAAGTATTATCAAAGCATCAGCAAGCATACTATATTTTATTATTCTGAGCCACCAATATGTCAAGAGTACAAACCCAGGGAGCATAATCCATTAAAATGTATCACCCTGAAAACATAGATGAGCTGCAAGAAAGCTTCTTTGCTTTTCTCACTTGCAGAAATAAAGACATATTCCAGGCAGCATTTCTGACTGCCTTACGGCAATGATATAAATTATTTTGTGGCTTTTATAGAATAGGACTGGTGTTTGGAAAACGTAGAAAAATACTACCATAGAACCATGGAAAATACCTAGTAGACTCTAATTTAAAGAGGCCAATTTTCTAACTAAGTCCAAAAAAGCACATTCCAGGGGTTGATTTCTATATTACTGTATACTGCATCAATAAATAATTGATCAGTATATCAAGCCCAACTGATCAATGTCAATAGGTCGAAAGAATTCTCAGGCCTAGTAAATAGAACCTTAAAAAAAGTTCTATCATTTGATCAATTAGAATACATTCAGGAAGATTCAATAAAAGTTCTTATCATTAAAAACGGTGCTAATTTTGCACCAGCCAATCAGATATTCTTTAACATTTGAAAGCTAATATCTGATTGGTTGGGGCAAAATTAGAACCATTTTTAATAAGAAGAACTTTTATTGAATAACCCTGATTATGTTCTTTCTTCATTAGAGAAGTTTATGGCCTATTTATAAAAAGTTCGATATAAATATTTATTAAGGCAACAATTTTGCACTAATTAATATTACAACCACTTTTTTTTCAGCATAAACAGAGTTCAATACCCCTTCTAATGCCATCAAATGTTAAAATGTTAAATAAACAAACTTACTTCGTTATTTACAATTACTTCTCTTGTAATACATCTATTTCTTCAGTGCATATTACTATTATGCTGGCATAATTAAGATTGTTATTTAATTTGAGTGCTTTAGAAGCAACTAATGTACCACAAAGAAAGACGATAAAGTGTAAACAAATACAATTTTACACACCATTAATTATAAATCTGTCTTGAACAAACAATAGAAGACTCAATCACAAGTAAAAGAAAACATAACCTATATTTTGTTTTCTTCCTGAGACTTAAAGAATTATCAGCGGAGAAACATGTCATTATCCAGTCTCCTTTTTTATACTTTACCAGCAAACCCCATGACATGCAAATGCACCCCCCCCAACCGTGTGCACCACCGTGCACCACACATTCCCCGTGCATTTTCCCCGATCCACCCAGGCGGAGGCAGCAGTTAGATGATGTCACATGCACGAGGGGATGGTCCCAGCATCTGTGCATTTTTACATCTGTGGACTGATTTTTAGTGTATCCTGGTACTCCCGCATGCAAACATGCATAGCTATTAGATCTCTACTGTTGGTTTTCAGTCTACTTAAAGGGCATCTCCACTGTGAAAAAACACTTCAATGCCAATGGAACAGAAAACTGAGAATTCCATATTACTAGCACAGAAAAATGGAAATGTCATGATACTTGTAGAGCAAACTGGCTCTGTATTATAATTTAACTAAAACTACCCCCCTGCACTATAATTTAAAGGGCAAGTCCAGCCCCAAAATGAAAACTTATATACAGGTAAATCACCCCCTAAAACCCTAAACTGCAATAGTTTGAAAAGTGAAATATATAAGTCCAACCTGAAATCCTGCACAATGTCCTGTTCCCCCTGTTTCTGCTTCAGGTTCTTCCAGTTAGTAACTGTCAGTTATAGATTTGACAGTTGACATCACAGCCAATGACTGAATGTTAATCCTCTGTCTGCCACTTCTGAGCATGCCCAGGCTCAGTACAGGCTCAGTACAGGTCACTATACGGCTGAGTTTCCATGAGGCATCCAGGAGCATAGCAGGCATACAGTAATGTATTTATAGGACTATGATATATTAACATATTTTAAAAAGGCCATTCTTTCTATAAGGTGTTCTTATGAGGGTGGAGTTGTCCTTTAAGTAAAACTACAACCCCTCCATAAATCCTGTAAAGCAATGTAACTGTTTAATAGCACTAATGGGGGCTTAAGTTCTCCTTTAAAAAAAACAAACATAATTGTTAAATAATAGTATTACATATTACTATTCAAATACCCCCCCCCCCAACATTAGAAAACATTCAACTCCCCATTACCAATAAAATTATATTTTGCACCAGTGTCTTAATTTATGCACTTTAGCAAACACAAATCACCTCCTTGGCACACCACAACACTAATCCCCTCCCCCCTTGGCACCACCACCACACTAATCTCCCCCAATCCCCTCCTGTGTAACTTAAACATAGCTGTAGTAGTATGCTGTGCTTCCAACCTGACCAGCAAAATGGATTGGATTGGGGAAATTAAGGTCACAGTGCAGTTGCTTGCTCCACCAGGTAGACCAACACATGCACTTGCCCTACTCATGTGACGTCTAGCACGCACACGCAGCAGTACTGGAGAGGTGAGCTGCTTGCCTTGCGTTCACTCTTACAGGGAGATTCAATAAAAGTTCTTATCGTTTAAAATGGTGCTAATTTTGCCCCAACCAATCAGATCTTATTTAACATTTGTAAGCTTACATCTGATTGGTTGGGGCAAAATTAGCACCATTTTTAACGATAAGAACTTTTATTGAATAACCCTGTTAGTGTCTTATTGAGGGTGAAGTACATGTTGGCCAGGCCCAGAGTAAATTAATAAATTAACAGGGTTATTCAATAAAAGTTCTTATCGTTTAAAATGGTGCTAATTTAGCCCCAACCAATCAGATTATTTAACATTTGAAAGCTAACATCTGATTGGTGGGCCAAAATTAGCACCATTATAAATGATAAGAACTTTTATTGAATAACCCTGAAGAACTTTTATTGAATCTCCCTGTATATAAATTATTAAGCAGAGGCAGAGACAAGTGGCAGGAGCAGAATGTTAAGTGAAATAGCCATGCTAGGCCCCTGAAAGGCCCACCTGGCATAAGGGCCCCAGGCACATGCCTTGTTTGCCTTGTAGATAATCCGGCTCTGCCAGTTGGTCGGAATGTTGCAGGAGCTTCTGTAGTTAAGTCACTCTTGCCTGGTCTTTATTATATGTAGATATGGAGGAAACGCGGTAGTGAAGCATTTTATTTATTTATTTTTAATTAGGCTACATTCATATTATGTATTTTTTTAATGCAGCAGAACATTGCATTTGCGATTTGTGCAATGTTCCACTGCGTTTAGGTATGGGGTGGCCATTATTTTCAAAAACATCTGCAAGCAAGTGCGTTTTTCACAACGCACTACATTGCATCAGTGCAATGTGAACTGTGCCGTTCACTTCTATTGCACATGCGCTTTGGTGCAATTTCCGCATATGATATCGTACCAAAACGCAGCATAGTGTGAACGAAACCTTAGTGGTTATATGATCAAAAGTGTATATAATTAAAGTGTAATTGTACTCATCATAACAAAGAATATGCATTTTTATTCAGTTAGGTATTAGCTAAAGTAAGGTAAATAGAATGTAAAAATGGTTCAGTCTCCAGAATATGAAAGGTTTCTAGTTAGTAACTTCTGTTTTAAAAGGGTTGTGATTTCTTCAAACCTTTGATTTCTCTAAAACCTTTGAACCCCTCTGTGGTATGGATTATTTAATGACTTTAAGGCCATATTAGAAACCACATTACATTTTTTTAATATATATATGTACTAGCAGAGTAAAGTTTTTGTAAAGATCCGAACCTGCATCCAAAATTCAACCAACCCACACCATTTCTTCGGGGCAGGGATCTCATTCCTAATGTGTAAAGACATGCTGCACTTATATCAATTTATCCATAATATATATATATATGTATTCTTAAAGGATAACTGTATTGCCTCGATGCATTTTTTTAAAAATTGCTTTAAAAAGAGTAAAGGTGTGCAGCCCTCCCTATACATTTTTTTCCTGATTTCAAGCCTCTCTCTGCCTTCAATTAGTCATGCTGTGACGGGGGCGTAACAATTCTGTCTGCATCTAACTGTCACTCAGAGCTAGCATGCGAGAAAACACTTTTCCACCCACCCTTGATTAGCTTGGTTATGTAGGCAGTATTCTAGCACCAGGACAGTTCAAGTGTGTTTGACTGGCAGAGGAGGAGGAGAGAAGTTGTAACAGTCCACCAGCCAATGACAAGTAATATGTTAACGATGGCCCTGGGCCATCTAGGAGGCAGGCTGTTAGCACTCATTTTTGCTGTGTGATATCTAAGGGAGTGCAGCACGGTTGTAAATGAGAGTAAGGGAGTTCAGCTGCTGGAAGTGTGGACATGTAATGGGGGTGATGTTAATTTTTGGGGTTTTCTTGTCCTTTAACCGATGTATGAAATTGTATATAATTGTTATTTATCTGTATAATTGCTTGCACTTATCCCCTTGTTTGTATACTCTGTATTTTATAATGTACAATGCTGCGTACCCAAGTGGCACTTTATAGAAGGGATAATACACTACCTACAGTGTACGGTAATATAAGGATATTACGCCACCAGGGAGTTCCATGACCATATAGAACTGCCGAGTGCTTTTATACAGGGCATGAAACTCGAAGGTGAAGTAAATCCATATATTACACTCTAGGTAGTGTATTATTTCTTATAATACATAAGGCCAGCCAAAAAAACCCCAGTACAGACACACTCTCCTCCCTGTATTAGTAATTTATATAGGAATCCCTGATTAGTGTATAAATAGTTAGTTATGGTTTCTATTGAAAAGAGAAAGAAGGGCTGAACATCGTCTGTCAACAATACACAGGGCTTTCTAAAAACCTAGACAATGCAGGATCCCTAATTAACAGACCTCACAACATTTAAAAATGCAAAAGACGGACACATCAGGAGAAGAGATGCAGTGTGTGTAAATAGTTTACACCCATTTTAAAGACCATCAGATGTAATAAAAGTTCTTATCGTTAAAAATTGTGCTAATTATGCCCCAACCAATCAGATGTTATTTACCATTTGAAAGCTAACATCTGATTGCTTGGGGCAAAATTAGCACGATTTTTAATGATAATAATTTTTATTACATCTCCCTGCATGTTTTGGAAACTACAACTCCCCGCATGCCTTGGTAGGAGAATGCAACCAAGGCATGCTGGGAATTGTAGTTTAACATCTGAACTTACAAGGTTTTCCATCACTGCTATATAGATTCTGGCACCAGCAGCCCCATAGAGGAAGTTTATCAGTCACTGTCAGTACCTGTACACAGCAGTGACACAGAGGGTAAAAATGCCTCCCCCCATGGACTCTCACAATCAGAAATGGGTTCAGTATAGGTTACAGTTACTTCCTCCTGCACTGCTATGGACGATCGCAGCAGAAGAGCTACAAGTTCAGGGAAGGGGCGGGAGGGGGCAGAGCACTGCACTCTGATTAGCAACAACAGAACAAAATGTAGTAAAGCATTGTACTGTAAATTAGGTGATTATGTGATTCACCACCAGATGGCAGCATACAGGTTAATTAACCTGTCAAAAAAAGGGGGGAAGGAGACATTTTTAAAAGTTGTAAAGTAACCTATGCTCATTTCCAGGACCTTATACATAAGTATCCCAAGTCTCATAAAATTGTCCCAGCCTTTTTAAAGTTTTTCTGGAACATACAAAAACACATACATACACACATACATTGACTTGAAACGCGTAGATGTGATCGCACAATAAACAAGGTTGTTTGCTAGGACCCGAGAGTGACATCTTTTCTTTTCATATATATATATATTCATATATATATATATTCATATATATATATATATATATATATATATATATATATGTGTGAAGGGATGGATAGCACTCCTATATTTATCATCCACCTTGGTGCTGCTCCAGTATGTATATAATATATATGGTAGAGATGAGCGCACTCTCCGGGTTTTTTGAAGTCCATAAATATTTATTGTATCATGATCAACATGTTTCAGCCCTCACATGGGGCCGTCATCAGGTATCTGTATATACAGATATATGCAGCTACTTTCTTAAGTATTTATTATTTTTAATATCAAGGGCAAATATTGCATCAGTCCCATAATGTACTTTTGTTTTAAGTCATTTGTATTTACAGAAATAGTGCAACCTCAATATTGTTTACATTTTGTTAAAAAAAAAAACTTACATATTGTTATCCTTCGATTGTAATTTAAAGAGTATGTCCACCCCAAAAATTTAAATTTTATATGTTACCAATCACAGACACGGCTGACGTCACAAGAAAGCGCCGCAGGAACGAAGGGCTGTAAGTAAGGCTGCAAACATTTTTTTTCAAAAATAATCCGGCGTTTGGGTCTGGGCAGGGGTCCTCTATCAAACCCTAAAAGGATTAAACGCAAGGATGTAGCGGGACCGAGGATGGATCCGGATGGCGGGGGGGGGTTTCGGAGCACCAAGGGAGGCAAAAGGCACGGGAAAGGTGACGTCAGATTACAGTGAGCTGCTCCTGGTCTGCAAAAAGCATGGTGTAAAAACATATGTATCTTAAAAATGGCTAATTGGATTTTGCTGGGGGGTGGCTTGTTTTAAAGATATAATTGTGGCCAATAACCTATAAACATATATTTGAGTTTTGGGGGTGGACATGCCCTTTAAGTGTAAATTGGCTGGTTATTAAAGTACTAGACATTAAGCCCGTTACATAAACAGGTGCTAGAATACATGCGTAGAAACATTTATTTTTCATAATATAAATATGAATATAAATATTTCCATACACTTTCGAGGGACCTTTTCCCCTCAGCCCCTGTCCATACACTTTGGAGGGACTTTTTCTCCCCTCAGCCTCTGTCCATACACTTTGGAGGTACCTTTTCCCCTCAGCCCCTGTCCATACACTTTGAAGGGACCTTTTCCCATCAGTCCCTGTCCATACACTTTGGAGGGACCTTTTCCTTTCAGCCCCTGTCCATACACTTTGAAGGGACCTTTTCCCCTCAGCCCCTGTCCATACACTTTGAAGGGACTTTTTTTTCCCTCAGCCCCTTTCCATACACTTTGGAGGGACCTTTTCCCCTCAGCCCCTGTCCATACCTTGAGGGAACCTTTTCCCCTCAACCCCTGTCTTACACTTTGGAGGGACCTTTTCCCCTCAGCCCCTGCCATACACTTGGAGGGACCTTTCCCCTCAGCCCCTGTCCATACACTTTGGAGGGACCTTTTCCCCTCAGCCCCGTCCATCACTTTGAGGGACCTTTTCCTCAGCCCCTGTCCATACCATTTGGAGGGACCTTTTCCCCTCAGCCCCTGTCCATACACTTTGAGGACCTTTTCCCCTCAGCCCTGTCCACACTTTGGAGGGCTTTTTTTCCTCAGCCCCTGTCCATACATTTGAGGGACTTTTTTCCCCTCAGCCCTGTGTTCCATACACTTTGGAGGGACCTTTTCCCCTCAGCCCCTGTCCATACACTTTAGAGGGACCTTTTCCCCTTAGCCACTGTCCATACACTTTGGAGGGACCTTTTCCCCTCAGCCCCTCTCCATACACTTTGGATAGAACTGTTTTCCTTCAGCCCTCCATAAGCTAACTGTCTTTTTCCTTTAGGCGTGTTCTATAAAGAGGTCTTCTGTCTCTTTAACTGTTACGCTATTACCTGGAAATAGCAGGGACTGTGCAGCCATCCATACGCTTCAGCGTCTAAACCATTACCATGACAATGTTTTTCGCGCATGCGTATAATCAATCGGCGCGTCTAAACAGTTACCATGACAACGCTATCCGTGAATGCGCATAATCAACCGGCCTTTCACGCATGCGAATAATTAACCGGCGCGCGTGTTACTGAAGGTACGCTGATGGAGGTACGCAAAAGTAAATTATGCTGCACAGTAAAAGACTTACCTGCACAAAAGGAAATGAAGGGGCAGAGAGGCTGCGGGGGGGGGGGGGGGGAGGTAGAGCACTGTCAATGCACTCTGTAATTGCCTGGAGGAAAACTGCAGCAGCCTGAGGAATAGAATGCACACCAAGTGGCAAAAAGAGGTAACTGCAGGACACACACACATGGACACAGGGATGCACACTTGCATTTTATTATATAGGATAAGTGCACTGTAAAATCAAGTTATGTTCATTTGGAAGCTGCAGCTTTAAAAATACCGTTGCCATATTTACGTGCACGGAACTCTCAGGCATTACTGTTTGAGGCTCAAGCAGGAGAAAGCAGAGGAAATCTCAGAGGGGCGGAGCTTAACATTCAGCAAACCAGTAACAAGATGTCAGCAACTTTCAAGGCACAAAGCTAGGCTCTGGAGGGGTATAGGGGGAAAAAAAACATGGCAACGGTATTTTTAAAGCTGCAGCTTCCAAATGAACATAACTTGATTTTACAGTGCACTTATCCTTTAATAATATGAAAACAGACAAAGAGAGACAAACTTAGCGAAAGTATAAAAAAAAAAAAGGTTCTGTAGCTTTTTTGTAGCGGACAGGCACAGCAAGTGCATCTACAAGATGTGATGTAACTATGGATACGAGGAAGAAAAAAGCTCAGGAAGCAATGCTATACGTGTGGCGAGGAACAATATTGAGAACACAATGAATAAGGATATAAAATGGAGAAGAATGTTAGGGCTGGTACACATGGGCCAAATGAAGCCTGATATTAGTAATAGAGAGGGACCAGAACCAGAATGCGGTTCCAAAGCAGGTTTCATAGATCTGCTGGAACTCCGACTTCTTCCAAACTACTGAACTGTTTTCGATAATTATCGAAAATCAAGATTTTTTTTAATTTAAAAGAGAACTATCGTATGTAAAAAGATTTTTTGAAAAACAATTAAAATGAAAAGTTCTTGGGACAGGGATACAGGACTGGTAATTCCTACTTCCCAATATTGTTTCTGTGAGGAGCACCAAAACAAAGAAAACTGATTCTGCCAGTCTCCCTCCTGGCTTCAGCACTATCTGTAATACAGGACTAACCTGGTAAACGAAAACTGTATGAAACAATATTGTGAGGTAGGAAAGAACAATCCAACCTCCCTGCCCCAGGTACTTTCCATTTCTAACTAATATAGTTAGTATAGTTATCCTTTAAAAATCTAAAATATTTCATATTTCTAGAATTTAAAAAATAAAAATCTCAAATTTTCTAAATTTCTCGAAAATACTACACGGAATGCCAAAACAAGAAGCGTGTGAAGTTTTTGGTACTGGGTGGTGTTTTTTTATGATTTTGGACATCGATACGTGTTCCCCAGACCATTTCCCAGGTCCCTGGGCCATTTACAGTAAGTTACCATTGCTATTTAAACCTTCATTTTAGGGGTTTTTAACTCCCATTAACTCCAATTGGTGCACTTGACTTCAATGGGCCTGCTTACGGATTTTTCACAATTCAGAAAGCCTCGACAGGTGAGTGCTTTCCCATGATAACGTAGCGGAGGCGGTATACAAGGTTCTGTGAGAGAAGTAACAACTTCCGCATCTGACAACACTGCGCCAGACCTGGGCTATGGAACAGTGCAGGCATGGAATAGAAAGTAAGTTACTTACAGAGAAATTCTTAAAAGATTCAAAAAGGAAAATTAAATATTAAGTGGGCCCCTTTATGTTTCCTGGTGCGACCCTGATCAACACTGTAAACGCAGTAGAAGAGTTGATCATAGATCAGAGAGAATAAAAATTAAATAGAGAGAATAGAAAATTAAATAGAGAGAATAAAAATTTTAAAATTAAAAGAAAAGGGAACTAGTTATTAAAACTGGAAGAAATTACTTTCAAATACATATGTTCTGTTGCTGGACAGGTTGCATAAGGATCACGCAAAGGCAAACTGTTATTCTGACCATCAAGGAAGAAAAATATTCAAAAAATTAATTGAGGGGACAGATTAATTTGTTCTCAATAAGACAAGTAAAAAAATCTTTAAGATAAAAGAAATGGTAACTCAAGAAGCAATACTAAAATGACAATTGTTTAAATTGTATTGCACGTGTTTGGATCATTTATTTTATTTTTATAGGAGAAAATATTTTTAATATTTTTATGTAGATTTATAGATGTGCATTATTTATTTTAGATTTCTATTCATTTTCATACCTTGACACATTCTCTCTAATAGTGGCCATACACTTGCCATACACTGGCCCATAGACATTAGATAGATTCAATGTTTAATTGTCAAATCTATCTGATTTCTAAATCCAGTCTTAGGTTGGCCATAAAATACAAAGTTCCTCCCGGCTTTCAGTTTGCAATCACTATGCAGGTAAAAACTCCCAGTATTTCCCATTTGTCCCAGTGTTGCACTAACATCACAGGAATGTGGGGAGATTTCTAGGGAATGGGCAGCATTACATTTGACTGACAGCAGATAGACTTCAGTTCAACTTTTTTCATGATTACATTGATCTCCATAACTCCATTAACATAAATTTAGTACAAAAAGAATTGTATCAATGCTTCCTGAGGTCATGGTCAGCACAGTGGTGTCTCTATCCTGTGTAACCTTGTATTATCAGCCCCCAAAATATTAAGTTTTATTTCAGCTGCATCTATTATCTTGATAGGAAGCAGTTTGCTTCCTATCAAGATAATGCTCCAGCAAATATCTTCCAACCAAAACTGAAGATAGATCACAGATCTGAATGCATCCATTGTACAAATATTAGATACATCTTGTTTGGAGCGATTGTTAGAGAATTGCTGAAAACGGAATTTATCTAACAATAAAAACAACTCTGTATTATGGGGAGATGAGGGGAACGATTTGGCAACCTACCACAGTGCAGTGAAACAATGCCTGTTCCTTCCCTTCATTTTTAAATGGTTTGGCAGGACTAATTGTTTAATGATGTCAGCTGGAACTTTAGAAGGTTGGCTGAAGCGATCTTTGGCCATCCGTTTCGGCCAATCGAGTTAACAGAGCTTTAGATCATGACTTCAGGCAGTTAACAGAACATCTTTGTATCTTTATCTGACTGCTGATACAAGTGAGGAGTGGACGTCCCAGGGTCGTGGATGCACACCAGGCTGACGTACATAGAAAACTCCAGGAGGTGCGATCGGAGCCGCCAATTATTTTCTATTTTGATCAAAACATTTAACATGCAAATGCATCTGCATTCGCAGTCAATTCTTGTTCACTTCTCGTATGCAGATAATGGCTCCTATATGGGGAGTATTTTTTTCTTCATAAAAGAGGGAGTCAAAAAAGTCACGTGACAGCACATGTTGATACCATACCAAATGAAAAATCCTCTGCAGCATCAGAGATGTACCAAGGACAATGATAATGAAAAGATTTTAAAGAGAGTGGTGGAACTAATTTAAAGGACACAGTAATACCCTAAATTATAGGGTTCCCTTTCTAGCAAATATGAAGGTGACTAACATGAAAGAAATTTAAAAGGACAGATCACATAGCGTTGTAACGACCCTGAAAAAGATATTATTGAAAAGACTAAATTGACCAACTGGTAATTTTTTTATGCTTTTACATCTAATTTTACAATTGTTTTATAGCTGAGAAATTAAAATAATCATACTGATGACCCTCAAGAATGTGGCAATGTTTTCGACAATATCTGAAGTATAGATAAAGAGCGCCATCAAGTGGACTTTTAGAGACTTTCATATTTCATACTCAAGAAACAAAACAAATACAGATATTAAACTTTCATGTATTGTAGTTTACATATTTGTAAAATGCATTTTGTTTTGTCTTAAGGGACCAATACACAATCGCAAATGTACGATATTGGTATATTCCGACACCAGACAATCTGCTGAATTTTCCACCTATCTCACCCAAAAGAGACTAGAGAACTACATATTCTATGATGAAAGAAAACTGTGGTCTCTAAACAAGTTAGGGTTAAGTAAAAGCCCTTCCATTGTACCTTAACAATTAAAGACTAAACAATTAATGGGTAGTATCTGCTAATAGCACTCTTGGTTCAAATCCATAACCCCATATCATAGTGGAAAGTACCACTAAACAATACAATACCGAGTCCAATTGTCAATTTACATATGCTTTTATTTTTACAATAACATATCCCATAAAGCATATAACCAAAAACCCCTAACTTAAATTATCTTCAATAAAACACCAAATGCGCATTATAACCTCTATGACCAGGAGGGGTCCACGGTCAAGATCTTAGTGTGCTGTGTTAGACTTGTACTAATGCATGCTGCATCAGGTTCAACAGGCAAACATTTGAAAGGTCCACAGTGTCCAAAATAATGTCCACAGAAAGTAAGCCTTAAACCTACCAAGCTCGCACATCACACGAGTCAGAATCCATCCAGGGTTTATCTGAAACATGTGCCCGCGTTTAAAGGAGAACTAAACCCAAAATACAAAGGCAGCGCCACAGACTATAACTGTCACTTTGTAAAACCATTCGTCTCTCACCTCTGAATTTAGCTTCTTACTGTAGAAATAATTTATAGAACATTTCTGAGTACTGGCAATCTATGATGTCACGGCTGGCTTCTAGTGTTGCCTCTTCCAGGTGTTCCAGGACCCAAAACTCCTTCTGCACATGCTAACTAGCTACCTTGTGTTTGTTTCCCACTCCCCTTATTTTAAGCTGCATGTAACAGTTGAACTCAGAGTCCCCACCTGCCAGTGTCTCCCAGCCAATCATCAGAGATAGCAGTGAATATTATTAGCAGATTTTCCTGCTCAAACAGAGTGGGGGAAGGTGTTAAAGGACAATTATACTTACCATTTCCCTTACTCCTGTAAAGTACCCAGGGTGAGGACCTAAAACGCTATAGTCCTCACCTCTGGGTACTTTACAAAAGTCCTGAAGTACTTACTTGTAATCTCCTTCGTCGCTCCGGTTGGATCCTCCACACTGGCACTGTCAGTGACAGTCCGGGAGGCAGCCATTGGGAAGACACGCCTCTTTGCAGAGAGCGTCTTCCCATTGGCTGCCTCGCGAACTGTCACTCAAAGTGCCAATGGGGTGGATCGGACCGGAGCGACGAGGGAGATTACAAGTAAGTACTTCAGGACTTTTGTAAAGTACCCAGAGGTGAGGACTTAGCGTTTTAGGTCCTCACCCTGGGTACTTTGCAGGAGTGGGGGGAAAGGAACGAGGGGGAGGTGAGTATAATTGTCCTTTAACCCTTTTCATATGTATTTAGGAAGCAACTTGTAAACCCTTTATATTTGTGAGCATTTCTGCAAGACTGTGTCTTTGTATGTGTTTATTTCTGCACTCTACCATTTATATTAGTGTGTGTATTGCTGAAATGTACATTTAGGGCACGGCCACAGTGCAAATCGCACACGATTTACATGTGTTTGTGATTCGCCCATTGTGATTATGAAAACGCATGCGTTACCAAATTTCTGACACATGGGCGAATCGCAACACATCTGAAATCACAAGATTTTGGTGCGTTGCTGCGATTTCAATACAATACAATTGCAATCGCCTGAAAAACGCGCTTGTCTGGCCTAGCCCTTAGAACTGTAATGCAAGCTGCATTGATTTCAGTTTAGCCATACAGTATGTATTTAATGCAATGGAACTTAGCAATTTCCGGAGGCTGTGGCCCCACTTAAGTGCAATTGGACCCTAGCAGAGTGTATGCAATACAGACAAAAAAAAGGTGATCACATGCACTCCAATAGCACACGGAAATGCATCGCATGTAGTGGGACCAGTCCAATAGGCTATTACATGCCTACACTAGCAAACCACAATCCAAAACGCGCTAGTGGAAGCTAGCCCTAAGTGTTTGAATCTTAAAGGAGTAGAATTGAGCTGACCACTTTAAGGTACACTTATAAAAACAAAACAGCTCAGAGCTGCAGGTGCAGCATATTGATGTGAACATGGTCTTAGCACAGCTCTGTGCAATGCATTTTAAAGGGGAACGTTGGAGCTGGGAAGTAGTTTTGGAAGTAGTGTAAAGGCAAAGACCCAAACACGTATTAAATATACATGTTGCAGTGCTAAGTACCATTGCATTAAATACAAACTGTATCAGCCTGCACCATGCTTCTAAAGAAAATACTAACAACCTTTTGTTGTGTACATCTTATAAGGCCTATGTCATAAAAGTTCTTATGCTAAAATCTGATGGTTGTGGAAAAATTTGCACCATTTTTAACGAAAAGAACTTTTAATACATAGGCCTGTATATGTGTTCGGGTCTTAAAGGCAAAGGTGGGAACACTAGTTGGAAGAGTGATTATCTTTATGCTAAACAGACTAAACTTCCCACCCTTTCTGCTACATTAATTTTATAGAACATGTTTGCGTTCCCTCTAACAGTGCCCCTTTAATTGGCATTCCCTCCAATAATTCCTATTAATATGTACATTTATATAAACAACATGGTGCAGAGCTGCAAATGGCATACCCTCCAACATTCAACTTTAATACACTAAGGGCTAGGCCACACTGCTGCTTTTTTTGCGTTTGCGCTTGCTGTTTTTTCAGATCATTGAAAACACGGCAACGCACCGAAAACACGCGTTTTCGGGTGCGTTGTTATTGCGATTTGCATTCCGAATTTTAAATCGCATGCGTTTTTCAATACTTAATGATAAACGCATGCGCAAACGCAACAAAATCGCACATGAAATCGCATGCATTTGCATTGCAGTGTGGCCTTGCCCTCATAGAGCATGGTGCAGTGCTGCAGGTGGAGGATAATATAATGACCCTGATCTTAACACAGCTCTGTGCAATGCATTTCTCTGTGTAATGCATTTCTTAGCTTGTTTTATACAGACAGCTGAATCAAAAACACACTCTTCCTACCCTCCAACATTCCCTTTAATAAGGTACACTGATGAGAAATGCATTACACAGAGCTGGTGCTAAGATCAGGTTCACTTCTCTATCCTCCCCCTACAGTTCTGCACCATGTGGTTCCTATAAAAACACACTCTTCCTACCCTCCAACATTCCCCTTTAAGAAGCTACACTTTCCACTAATATTGCTGCAGCTGACAGGGAGAGCTAGAGACCTTCACACTACGGGCAATATTTATAAAGGTGTGGTATCGCCTTCTTTAGCGATCGTTATGGCGATCATCAATTTATGATTCGCCCGTAGAATATCATTACGGAAGTTTATTACCGCATGTTATGGTATACTACTGCCACAGTCGTACAGTAACGAAAACCCGCGATATCGCAAGTTTTTAAATATGGCCCTCCAACACTTAAACAATATATTGCAGGTGAAACATACAAACACACAGGTCTGTAACTGTGAATAGTGCAGGTTTATTGCAAAATATGCATTCTACATGTTTCTGACCCACTTGTCCTTCCTAAAGTTCTTGAGTGGATCTGAAACATGTAGCACGCATGTTTTGCAATAAACGTGCAATATTCACAGCTACAGGCCTATGTCTTTGTATGTTTCACCTGCACACTAGATGCCCAGACCTATATACATCACACTACAACACTGCTACTAGGAAAGGGTAAATCAAAATTTGAATATTGATGATTTAATATATTCCTACATCATAGGGGTTAAGAGGTGGGAGTGGAAATCACACAGGTGCTGAAAATGTAATCAAGGCAAAAGTACTGGCAGGCAAGGGAAAATGTCAGCTTCAGAGTTGGGGAACAAACAGAACCTAAAATGAGCTCATAGAGGTAAAGAAAAGGCCCCAGAGTGGAATCTTCCATGCTGAGAGGATGTTGAGGCAAGTACTTTCTAACTTAAACTTTGATTTTTTTGGGTTTAGTTCTCCTTTAAGTTCATGTACTATCCCAAAAACAATGTCTCTCACAGGTCTAGTGCAGGTGGTGTATATAACACCAAAAAAAGAAAGAAAAATCCCTGGATCACATGTCTATGTAAATCTTGTGAGAAATTATATTGCTGAAAATGTTTAGCAATATAACTTCTTGGACATGTCCAGCTTTCACCAGTTTGTAGCCATGTGTCTTTGTCTGCATTAATTGGCCCCCTCTTAATTGTTCAGGTACATTCTTTCTTTCCCAACATTTAAGTGACCCCGGGGGCAGGATAGGAGCATAGGGCCCAGCTGAAATTAATGGAAATGATCTGCAATATAATATCTCACAGGCTATAGCCAGAGATGTGATCCAGGGCTCATTTTAAAGAAAATACTGCAGGATTTTATTTAAACCTACCAGTTGACAATTTGGGGAAAATAATCTAGAAAGTTTTCGGGGGGGTCTTGCGGGACAGGGAATGTGGTGTACCTACATATGTTTGATATTGGTATAGTTAGAGCTTTTAGTAACAATAAGAATTTCTTGTGTAAACTTAACATTTCTACAAATAATAAAAATAATTCAACACATTTCACTCAAAAATTAAAAAAAAATAAATTCTGTTAAGAGCCAAATGCAGAGTAACTGATAATGGTATCATTCTTTTATTCATATGTGCATTGAATTTCATGGTTTTAGGACATTTTCTGAAATTTAATCAAATAGTCTAAATCAAATAGTTATAAAAAACAAACCTTGCCACCAACTAACCAAAAAGCTGAGCAAGGCACAAGTGCAATTACTGAAAACAAATTCCACTAGCTCTCTATTTTGCAGCTTCCAGTTTTTCAAACTAAACACCACTGAAACTCAGAAATACCCCTACCCCCCAAATTATATACGTATGTTTGGCTAGGTAATGGGTTTGATTCTTTTATACATATATTCACAATTTAAAGATGTAATTCTACATAGAATTTCACACTTCTAGGAAAAGGGTTTTTTCAAAGTTTGAAATTGTGCCAAAATTATACACATTATAAGCAAAAACACCCGATAAATATCAAGATCTCCCACATGTCCTGAATCAAATGGTATGGCACATGTAACGGTGAACAGACAGACACTGCTACCAATTAATCCCAGAGGTGTCTGAGGTATGAGTGCCATGACAGAGAAAAACAACTCTCTCTCACAGCTTTGAGTTTTTCCAACTAAACACCCCCCAAACATATGAACACCTTTAGCTATGTAATGGTACCATTCATTATATATAAAATGCATAATTCTGGACACTGATTAAAAGTTAGAAATCTTGCCAAAACCCACATGTCCTGAATCTAACAGCATACCAAATGCAGGGGTACACACTTACTTGCAATCAGTGCACACAGAGACACAGTGGCTTGCTGGCTGGTTGGTATATACAATAAAATTTTCACCCATTTAGAGTTTCACCCATGATGCTCCTTCCTCTGATTGTCGTCTTTGATGCTCCTTCCTCTGATTGTCGTCTTTTTCCTCATCCGGCTTCTTCCAACTGGCATTTACCAGCGATTTCCAGAATGTCTGTTTGTCTTCAGCCTTTTCCAGCGATCTCTGGAACTCAAGATAATTGATTTCCAGCTTTTTTCGGTCTTCATGGTGCAAATATCTGGGTCCTCTTGTTCTCTCTGTAGGCATGTTCAGCTCCAACTCAGCCAACTAAAATTCAAACTTCATTTATTATCCTATCAGTTCCTCTCTTTTCATCCTTGACTCTTTCTAAGTAGTTCTTAGAACTATATTGTTTTCAGGCCCATTTGTCCTTCCCCGTTATAGCGCTTAGTTTACTATCCTGCTCATGGTGTTGTTCTGTATTGATATCCTGTAACTCACCTTGCTTTCCATTTGACCATGAACCTGTGTCTCCTGTCTTGACTCCTGCCTGAACATTGACTACGCCTCTTTCTCTACCCTTCTGTACCTCATCTGGCTGTTTATTTGTATGACCTTTGGCTCAGTCCCTGACCTTGCTCTTGTCTAGGCCTTGTCTGTACCTTATCTTTTCCTGGAAGCAAGCTTCTTTCTGTCGAGCTGGTCATGTGCCCACTGCTGTCTGTTTCATTTCAGAATTCTTGGGTATTCATGGCTTCAGCTCAGATACTTTGCACTTTAAGCCCCTGGGGCAACCATGCCCAGTAAGGTGCGTAAAGCCTCCAGGCAAACGGGGGCTTAAATATAAGTGAAGCGAGTGAAGTTATCTGAGCTGAAGGATTACTTCATTTTTTACTTCATTATTTCAGTGTTACATAAATTAATTTTGAAGGCTGCCTGGCCCTTCTTTGCTGAATTGCATGCAGTTAACAGAAGGAAACAACAGGTGTGCATAAGACTCAATGCGAACTATTTCCACCATCCCTTACCAGGATAAGGATTACTGTCCTATATCCTATATCTTACATGTTTCAACAATTTGGGATTGTGCAGCTTGCCATTTCACCACAAGATGGCTCTAGGGTTTACCTATTGGACTGGTTTTACCAAATGTATGTATACATGTTTACT
Source organism: Hymenochirus boettgeri (assembly GCA_019447015.1). Taxonomy (NCBI): domain Eukaryota; kingdom Metazoa; phylum Chordata; class Amphibia; order Anura; family Pipidae; genus Hymenochirus; species Hymenochirus boettgeri. The sequence continues at coordinate 67,251,380 of CM033469.1, read as the reverse complement.
GTAATTTTGTTTTTATAGAACCACTTGGTAACATGGTACATTATTGCAAAAAAGGTAAAAAAAACAAGATAAAATACACAAACAAGTGTATATAAATTTATTTATATAAAATAAAGTTTCTTGAAACCTTGAGACATGAGAAAAAATGCTGAAGGGATGAGACCTACTCAGCACTGCAGCAATATATACAAGAGGAGAAAAGAACAGACTGCAGAGTATAAAGCCGTCCTTTATTGATAGCATTAAACATATGGACATATATTAAAAACATTTAAAAGACATTGTAGATTCCCCTCATACATATTTATAACCAGTGTGTCATGTACATAGTCTACCTATTAAGGTTAACCGATATACTGCAAATGCAAATTAAGTCAAACATACCAATACCGGTCTGGTGTAGGGGAAAGTACAGGCAAGGGGCGTTCACAACGAACGCGTTTCGCTCCCAACGCCGGTGCACGGAGATTCCTCAGCTACTCAGCACTGCAGTCACACAGTTACTAGTGCACCATATCTTCAAAAACAAAATCTTTAAGCTATACAAGTGTTTTGTTTTCTTGATTGGTCTTATTGGCTATGACCTTTTACAGACATGACATGGACTTGAACCTGGACACAGTCAATTCGATGGCAGATTTGACAGAATTTATTGGTCAGTTGCTGTGATTCTGACATACACATTAGATAGACATTCCAGAGCTGTAATTCTGCATCAGCCTGTTGGGAGTTCCTGACCCCTTGGGGAGATCTCATAAATAAATATAGTCCCCCCTGCACAGCCAGCAGTCTCTTCCACTCTATATCTTATAAAGAGGACAAATCTGGTATTTCGAGGATGTCTGGAATTCCAACCTGTAGGTTAAGATATTTTAGAAAGAAAAAATGCCAATTTACTGACACCAGCAAAGCAAAATTATCATTTTAAAGTCACACTTAATATTTTTAACCCATATTATAAGTTTACGGTCAATGGATTTGCAGCAGCTGTGTACATTTTAAAATCCAAGGAAATTTAAAGGAGAATGGAAGTCTAATAAAACATTTATATATTTATAAAAGTTCAGGTGATTCTCTATATAATGATGATACGAACTGCTATATTTGTAATATTCAAAATACTATAATTTGCCAAATTTATGTTATTATAATTACTCCTCCTTTCCCCCCTAAACTCTTCTGCTTCTGGTTGCACCTCCCTGTGAGTCCTGTCTAATGCAGTTTACATGCATTTAGCCCTGGTAATTCTGCCTTACAATGTACTAGGGTTATCTGTGAAAGAGTACCAGGCATGGGAAGGGCAGCTTGGATGATACCTTATGTCTATTACAAGTATAAGATTTTTTTTGTTTGTTTCTAACCACACAGATTTATCAGCTAGGATTGCCAACTGTTCCCTTGCCAATTGCCATAGAACAAATATGAAATCTACATGCTGCAAGGCTATGCACCAGTTCATGAACCAATGCAGCCCACTTCGTGCTCCTAATGTACATATTGACCAGCCCTCTAGCATGCTGATTTAATATATAATATATAAGTGGCCTGGATTATAATGGGAGCAACAGTGGATTATATCCTTATAAACATCACTCAACTACGTAGTTGAGTGATTTTTATAAGAATTTTCACCACTGCTGCTCCCCATACATGTGCCGTCCTCCTTCCACACCTTCCCTGTCAAACCAACCAAAGAAAAAAACACAGATAAAACACACAGACCTTTTACTGTGTAGAAAATCCTTCTGAGTCCTCCATCTCAAATGTATCTCTCACCCGGTAACCTTTTAAATCCTGTCAGCCATGATTCAACTTCTGCCTGGTTCAGTCCGTGCAAGTGAGGTTAAACAGAGCGGCTCTTCCAGCTACTGACAACTTCAGCGGGAGTCAGTACCGGAAGTCAGTAGCTGGAAGAGTCGCTCTGTTTAACCTCACTTGCACGGACTGAACGAGGCTGAAGTTGAATCATGGCTGACAGGATTTAAAAGGTTACCGGGTGAGAGATACATTTCAGATGGAGGACTCAGAAGGATTTTCTGCACAGTAAAGGTCTGTGTGTTTTATCAATCTTTTTTCTTCCAGGGTTTGACAGGAAAAGTGCCGGGAAGTGGAGGAGAAAATTCCAGAAAAAAGACAGTTAAAGTTAAAGTTTATTGCAGGGCTGACAGGGAATATACCTTGTTTAATTACTTAGGGAAAGGATAACAGCTGGAGACTAGCTATCAAATTACATTTTTTAAACTTATATATTATAAGAAATAATACGCCCCATTACAGTGTGATATAAGGTTTATAAAGTCAACTCGGAGTTCCCTGTCCTGTATAAAAGCACTCGACCTTCGGTCTCGTGCTTTTATATGGCCAGGGAACTCCTCTGTGACTTTATATCCTTATATCACACTGTAAGGGGCGCATTATCCCTTATATAAAAAAAACACCTCCCATTACTCCTATGATAACATCCTGCCACTCTATTAATAACCCTATATAAACATGTTACAGTAAACTAGAGCTAATTATCAGGGTATATTTTCTCTCATGTATTTTTTATACAGCATGCCTGATGCAATGAGTAATGTATTATTTATCACTAAATAATACTAAATATTTAGTATTATTTAGTGACTTGTGTAACCTTGCTAATGTTTTACATTTCTCTACTACTATGACGCACTAATTATTTGCTGGTGTTGGTGTATCCCGGGATGAAAAAAAAGCAAGCAGACCTAGAAATAAAAATTGCATCTCCCTGTAAGTTGTGTGCTACTACTGTATGTACACCTACTGTATTGTGTGCACTGATCAAATTCCAAAGGCCCCATAAAATGAGACTAAAACCTATTGTAACAGGATATTTTATTGAGTCCAACGTTCTCCTTTCAATCAGTACACTATTGAGAAATGCATTGCACAGATCAGGTTCACTTCATTATCCTGCAGCTCTGCGTTATGTTGTGTACGATAAGTTTACAGAGTAAAGGGGTGATGTTGAAGGGTTGGATATCATTAATTTTTTGACTTATTTAGGGCAAGGCCACACTGGTGCATTTCTGATTCACTTTGCTATCTATTAATGCGTGAGAATCGCATGCATTACAAAATGGTTGTCGCATTGGCCACATTGTAACACAAGTGAAATGTGATGCATTGCAATTGCGCTTTTCACACTCTTTATCATTACGTATAGTGTTGCTGCAGCGGCCTTAAGCAACTTTCAGACAGACGTTAATCTAGAGCGGTTCCAGATGTTTGCCGTTAGAGATATGCTACATGCAGCGTTTAGCAGCGACTGTTGGTGGTCTAATCAGGAAACTTTCAAAGAACGACAACTTCTTTGCATGTAAACTGCATTTGCCTTTGTGTAAAAAAAAAGCCTTAAGCAGTAATAAATGGTACTGAATATCCCTCTGTACCAGCATTTCTCAATCAGGGGTCCCTGATGGTTGCATAGGGGTCCTTGAGAGATTGACAGAAACTGTATAGATCAACCATTTTGATGAATACAGATATATTTTTCTATATATTTATCAATGTTCTATATTTGTATGACTTATGTGTTTTGGTGTATTGATGTCTGAGAGCGAAATAAAAAGAATGAAATAAGAAAAAGTGTTTTTCTGTAATGGTTTACTTGAGATTTTAACATTTTTTTCAAGGATAAAAAGTTTGAGAAACACTGGTATAGACCCATCCTCTGTGTAGGGCCGTCTCTAGACTTTTTGGCACCTGAAACAAAATTCCAAATGCTGAACCCCCCCCCACCACCCCTGTCACCGCGCCATCGGAAAGGGTGTGGTTTTATAATTGAAAGTGGGTTGTGCTTTGTCCGGAAGTGGGATGTGGCTTGCCCAGAAGTGGGAGGGGCTTTATACACATTGCTTTAGATCTACTTACTTATCCATCTGTCTATCTAATCCATCTAATCTATCATCTATCTATTATCTATCTATTATCTATCTACCTATCTATCTATCTATCTATCTACTTACCTACCTACCTACCTACCTATCTATCATCTATCTATCTATCTATCTAACTCTGCTATCTATCTATCTATCTATCTAACTCTGCTATCTATCTATCTATCTATCTATCTATCTATCATCTATCTATCTATCATCTATCTATCTATCATCTTACATTAGATGGGCAGCAGACAGGGCCTGGGCACATTATTTTAATTATTATGTCTGCTGGGCACATGGCAAACTTGGCACAACACATTCCCCCTTCCCCCCTGGCACCAGTACAGCACACAAATGTGCCATTGGGGTGGTAGGGGTATTTGTATGCTGGTGGTGTCAGGGGGTACTGTATATGTGATGTGCTTGTGCTCTCTGTGCAGCTGGCACAGTTATAGAGCACTGGCACATACTTATAGAATTATAGAGCTGGCACAGTTAGAGAGCACTGGCACACACCCTGGCAGGTTGGCACCACCAGCATACAAATACCCCCATCCCCATAGCACAAATATATAGTTGGCATAGCACATACCTGCTTCCCCCCTGGCACTGTGGCACAGCAAATACCTGTTTTCTGTGGAGCTGTGCCAGACATACCTGCTTCGCCCCTGGCCAAACTTTTTAAGTAACTTTCTGTGGCATCATGGGGGGAGCCTGGGATGCATGTGCTGGTGGTGGTGCTAGCTAGGCCCGAGGGGGGGGGGCTACAGGCCACAGTAGGCACAGTGGTAAAATATAACCTAAACCTGCAGTGCAGGCAAGCAGGGCCCAAGCTCAGGCCCCAGCCTGCCCAGGGAAATTAAATTGGGGTTGGGGTAGACAGAACCCTATTACCCTTACTAGTGTTATGCCACTAGTTGCCTTGCCAATTTGACTAACCACTTTCCGTCCGAGTCAGCGAGTACGCAAGGCCGCAGGCACAAGTCAAGTTTCTGTCCTGGTCCTGCACAGGCTAAACTTGGGCTCTTTCAGGCTTAGCCCTGACATCACGATGTTACGCACGCCGACGCAGCGCATGCATTGGACGCACCCGGGAGATCCTCGCAAGCAGCCTGTTCTGGTACTGCCGGAATGGACTGTCACATCTCACATGGATTGTATGAGATGTGTCCCCCCAGACAGATTAGGCAGTAGGTTGGAACTCCGGTCTCCAGGCTCCAGTTTAAAAAAAAAAAATTCCCCTCTGGCTTCACTTCAGGGTGCCGCTTCCATACAGGGTGCTGCACCCTGCATCATTAGCGAGGCGGCCCTGCCTCTGTGATGAGTTTGAGTGCATTTTCTTAAATAGAGATACAGGTATCCCACCACTCCCGGCAGTCGCAGGTGTGTCCTGGATATTGGGATGGCCTCCCGCACTCCTGAGTGACCACTCCAAACTCCCTCAACCGCCCCTTTGATGACGCTTTCCACTGCATATCCCAGCCACATGCCCTGTCCCCACCATCCCCCCTCTCCCCAGCCTTCCCGGAAGCCAGATTTGCCAGGGTGGCAGTGTTATAGCTACAGACCCATGGGCCTTGATGCAAAATTTGGACATGCCCTCCCCCCAACCCCGCCGCAAACACAAATCTGCATTGCGAACCAATTAATCATTCCCATAAGAAAACATGAGACACTCATTTTAAAACACACATAAAATATACTTTACTCATACACCTTCTGACAACTGACAAACCAACGCTAGTGCTTGGCAAATAAACCCTGGCTAAATGATTGGCATACAGACATAAAAATGCTTAGCATGGATGGACCAATGGTAAAAAGGTTAGTACACAGACTGGTAAAATGCTTGTCACACAGACACTGATAAATTGGTTTGAAAACTGGCAATGGTAATGGTTGGCACACAGACACTAGTAAAAATCCTTGGCACACCGGCACTGTTAAAAGCTTGGCAGACAGACACTGAAACGTTTTTTGAAAAACGTTAATTTACAACTGCCAATCTGCTAACCATTTTACCAATGTCTGTATGCCAACTTGGCATTGGTAAAATGCTTGGCAAATTGGCAGTGTTAAATAGTTGGCATATATGAATAAATATAAATAAAGTAGTGAAAAGCAACCGGATCTTAACCACCGTCCTGCTTGAAAAGGAGCTCAAGTCGTGCCACGTTATTGAATGAAATGTGCTGGCAGCAGGTAGAAGTTACTCGCTACTCACTGTTCATGTGCTGTGCTTCGCGCCGTGACCACTCCTCCGTGCTTCTCCCCCAACCTTCCTCCTGATTGCTTTCAGGCAGGGTGGGAGAGGTGGCGTGGCGACGTGTTGTGATGTCACTGACGTCACGCAGTGGGAGGGGGCATTCGCGCAAGGGGGTGGGAGAGATGGGGTTAGGAGCATGGCATGGGCGGTCCCGGGTGTAATGGGGAGGAGATTGAGGACTCCTCTTCGTTGCGGGAGATTCGGGTGGTCTCGCGGGAGACCATCCCAATTCACAGGAGACTCCCGGTAGATCAGGGTGAGGTGGGATACCTGTGATTGTGGATCTATGTGTTGGCGCGCCACAGTGACCGTGCGTAGTTGACTGGAAACTGTAGCTGGTGCGTGGCTGGATTTGCTTGCGCTATTAGTGGTCCCCCAGGTTCATGGGACCAGTTGAGACCCTGGAACCTACACCAATGCTGGGTGGGATTTCTGGAGGTCAGGGCCGGCCTTAGCATTAATAGCACCCTGTGCAAGATTAGTTACTGACGCCTAGCACCCCTTCCAAAACACCCCCCTGGGCACACTACTTTATGCTGCTTGCCTTGACCTGCTTGAAATCAGGTCTGCCACCTGCACTTACTGTCTAACAGAATTTACAATGCTTGCTTGTATATATCATGAGTACATCATTACATAAAACGTAACACACTAAATGCACAGACACAACAGCACATTATACAGAAAACTTAAAGCTTGCATGTGTTGGGGCTTTGTCTGTGGGGTGGTGCTGTACATTTGATCTGCAGGACTGTAACTGTGGGGGTTGTGGCACTGATGCACAACTTTTACCTACAGGTCCGTGACCTAACACTTCCTGCTGGCGCCCCCCTGGTAGTGCAACCTGTGTGGCCACACAGGTCGTCCATATCAAAGGCCGGCCCTGCTGGAGGTATATAATATATAGATTTATATTTGGATGAATTATGTATTTTGTTGACCAAGAAAAAAGATAAATAATAATATATAATCATTATTTTATGTAGTGGCTCCCCAAGGACTGAAAATAGCTTCAAGGGGTCCCCACAGATAAAAAGTTTGCGAAACACATTTGCTCTGTACTGTATGTATATATTTTTATTTTCCCAGGGTTAGTACATAGTCGGCCTGGATACTTGTACAGCTATTGGAGACTATCCACATTCTCCTTCCCCCAGGGTTAGAGAACAGTAGGCCTGGCTATCTGTGCAGCCATTGGACGGTCGGTATCCTCTGACTACATACCAGGAAGAGAAGAAAAGAACATGCTTACATGTGAACTGAACTCTATTGAGCAGCAGCAGCCGATATTATCGCCAGGACATGGTAACACCTCCTCCCTCTTCCTATTATACATAAAGATTTGATGGATTCAGCCCACTGAATGGAGGTTGATATGTTGTTATATCCTTACTATATCTTTTCTGTATTAATATAGAAATGTTTCTCTTACCCCATTGGTATGAACTATATAGGTGCTTCACCTTGTATGACAATGATGTCAAATTTGTGGGCCTTCAGATGTTTGGAATACTACAACTCCCAGCATTTCCTCTGTGCAAATTGCTGGTAGGGGATGTTGGGAGCTGTAGTTTTCAAACATCACGAAGGGCTGCAAGTTTGACATTCCTGTTGTATGGTTTCTGATGATCTGATCAACTTTTTATTTGTGTGTCTTATGAATGACCACTGTACATTATTCATCATTACTTTACTTGTACTTTATATTTTTCTATTTGAGATATTTAATAAACATCGTGTTTCAGTGGTTAGCACTAATGCCTTGCAGCGCTAATGTCCTGAGTTCGAATCTACCCTTGGACACATATGCAAGGAGTTTTTATGTTCTTCCCGTGATTGCATGGGTTTATTCCGGGCACTCCGGTTTCCCCCACAATCATAATGACATACTGATAGGTTGTATGTGTCAAATAAATATGCTTATATTGTTAGCTCTTCAGGGCAGGGCCTGATGTGAATGTATCGGTGTAATTGTAAAGCGATACGGAAGATATATATATATATATATATATATATATATATATAAATCCACACTAATAATAATAAATAGCGTATGTTAACAAATAGTTTCAGTAGTATCCATTTGTGTATGCGCCTGTAAGTTGTAGGGTAAGCACAGTATAATTGTGGGAAATGATAAGCAGTGACTGTATGTATACTGTATTTAATATATTCATGTACTATGCATCTTTGCATATTATCTGCATCTGTAGAAAGGTTTGTTGTCCATATATAAAAGGGATTTTCCATATAAAAAGGCCATGAATAGTTAAATTACTAAAGGGGAACGGAGAGGCTTGGAAACAAAGTCCGGAGTTTTTAGTGTTTCCTTCAATCGGTGTAAGGTAGTGGTACACGTTCAAACACTCAGGGTGGCTTTCCAGCACAAATGGTATAACGATCAGTGAAAAAGAAGTGCAACTATACTCGCTCCTTATTATAAAATCACCCTGGATCCTGAAATGGTGGCTTGACTATGCAGGCAGATTACACAAGCTAGGGCTTTATACACTGGAGAAGCAACACTTGCTTGTCGATAGGATGGTTTTAAACAAATATATTAATGGGTCATACAATAAACTCTGGTTCAAGAGGAAATCCTACATCTTTTAATTGCTTTGTAAAATATGGGTTATTATTATTATGAATGACTTTAAAAAAGTTAGTAATTGACTTAAAGGGCATCTATAGTGAGAAAATGAACTTTTTTTTTCTTTTCATGTGTTCTATAATTCTCCCCAACCCCCAGAGAGTCTTCACTTTTTTCAGATTCCCTCTCTGTACTGAGATACACAAGTTAGAAGAATACATGATTGCATTCCTGTACTCCTACTTGTACTCTCATTCAAATCTGTGACGTGATCCTCTTCCCTGCTCAAGTCCCTCCTCCCTGCTCTGTTTGCGCAAACATAGAGATAAGAACATTAGCAGGGGGGACATGTAGCTTTGACTGCAGAGATGAGGCTGCACTTGACCCCTCTTCTTCATAGCTTTCACTGATTGATGATGGGTTACAAAGAGAGAGATCGTATTGCAGTAGTAACTGTACTGTTCTCCCTTCTCTTCAGTGTTTCCAGGACAGTTTGCTTTCCATTGGCCACTGTGCGTGGGTGTGTTTTTCAGAATGATGAACTTTTAACTCCTACTGCACATTATAAGCTTGTCGGTTAGCCAGAGTTGAGACATGGAGGAGGTAACGGGAGAGTGATGCACAGAGATCTGACACCATAGAAAAACAAAGTCACTGACAGAGGTAGGATAAAGGCAGCACAGAGTACATGAATTTAACTTTGCAATGGGGCAATGTGTTTTTTTCACTATAGATACCCTTTAACTATTTATAATACTTTTAACGTACAGTCCTCCAGCTTGTATTATAAAAGGGCATGTCCAACCTAATAAAAAATATTTTACATTATTTTGGGCACTCATGCCCAACCCTAACCGTCAGAATGTTAAAAAAAAGTTTTAGAACGTTGCTTACAGGCCCTCGATCCTCTGGCGCACTGATCTGGCTCTCTGCTTGCCAGAAATTACAAGCAGGGACTGGACCGACAAACGCCTATGTAATTGGCTGACTGGGAGCCAATTACAGGCGCAGCTGCAGTTAATGAAGAGCGCCACGGAATGAAGGGCTGTAAGTAGCATTCTAAATCTTTTTTTTTAACAAACTGACACGGCGGTTGGAGGTGGGAAGGGATGACCTACACTACGGAAAGAGGAATCAACTCTAGGTAGATGGATGGAAATAGATTGATCCGGATGGTGGGAGGGGGGAAAGGGCTGCCCTGCGCTTGCCACTGTCCTCAGAGGACAGGGAGGAGGCAGAAACCTTTTGGATAGGAAGACAGCTACTACTCTTCCATTTCCTGGACTTCGGACAAGCACTACAGGAGAACCATTAGGAGCAGAGATGTAAGGTAAGATTTTTTTTAAACTATACAGAGGGGCCAATAGTGGGTAAAAATTTAGTTTGGGGAGGTGGACATGCCCTTAAAACTATTTATCTTTTTCCCTATTGACTTTTTAATCATTCATGTTGATAAATAATTAAATCCTGTTTGTGATATGCTTGTGAAGGTTCTCATTCATCCAGGTCATGGTATATCTGTTGTATCCAATTAGCTCATCTGGACTTAGAATATTAGAAGTTTAGTTCTTTTCGCAAGTCATCCGACTGGCTTTCTCAATTCAGAATGACTTGTACAAGAATCTGTGGCAATTATGTACCCTGGAAAATCCCAATTAGCATATCACAGCCAAGTGTTAAGGGTGTGATTGGATAGTGGCTAAGAGGTGTTATAGGAACGCCCAGAGTAAGGTGTTAAAACAGCATTGTACATGGCAGAAAGTTGGTGTCGAACCCCCCCACCTCTATTTATGCTTGGTTTCTTTATTTTCACATGTGATGTTTTTGGCACAGTAACACTGTAGACTCTGTATCATTTAGATACCGTAGCTCTTGGGTTTGCCAAGTAGATCAAGCAGGATAAACAATGGTGGAGGTGCACTCTTACCCAACTGTAGGTGCAGATGCCTCTGTAGGTTCTTCCCTTAGGAACCAGTGGCTTAGCAGGAAAAAAAAGTAGCTGAGGGTCGCACTCCAAATCATCAAGAAATTTTATTTCAAACCACACATATTCACGTCACAACGTTTCGGGGGGATACCCCCTTCTTCAGGTGATAAAGTGCAACTGTGCTTGAGGAAAATATAAAGACTGTGCTAGACATAGGTCCCTTAAGGTGGAACCATCAACAGGTGTTTGTTACATCAATATCAATAAAAAACATATACAATATACTTATTCTTTTTTAAAAACAGTCTCTCAAAAATGCAATGTTGAATCGTGTTCAGTAATAATACAATAAAACAATATAATATATATGGATTGCTACAGTGTATAAAGTGCTTTCAATGTGCAAATAAAGTGCATATCAAGTTCCTTGTGTCTTTTCATTGTCTCTAACTCCCAGCTCCATGTGGCAAATAGTCTGTGAAAAAGATATATACAAGAAGATGTATAAAACTGGACATTATACTGAGGCGAGTTCTAGAAAACACATTGTTACAAAATGTATCTCTCAAATGAGGAATGTCCTTCAAGTTGTCCACTAGGTGGCGCCCATGCCATGGTATCTATAATAAAAATAAAATCATCATATGTCTAAACTTGGACAATAAAAGAAGAAGCTATAGTTGCTAGTGAAAAGGCAATCATAAAACCATTGTAATTATAAGAAGCAGGATAAATTAAATTCTTCATTAAGGCCATACGGGGACGAGTCCCTAGTTTCTCTATCAACCAATTTCTCTTTGTAGCAGTTTCTATTAAAGTCTCCTCCCCTCATATCTTTCTCCCATACCTCCAGAACCATCCACTTTAGTTGAGCTGCTCTGTGCTTTTTTTAAGGAAGTGCCTGCTTATGGGGTCTCATACTTCTTATTTGTCCCTTCATAATTCGAGATATCCCGTTTATGTTCACATACCCTGATACGTACTTCCCTTTTAGATTTGCCTACATAGGCCCATCCACATGGAGACATTTCAGCATGTAAGATACCAGTCGTCCTACATGTGGCATATTGTTTAAGTTTGATCTCAAAACCTTTGCTAGGAGGTTCACGACACTCCCTTGATTATGGCATTACATACTGAGCAGTTACGGCATGGGAAGGTACCTTTCAATTGTTCACTTAGGTATAGTTGTCTACATCCTTTCTCTGATACAATATCCGTCTATCAATTCATCACCTAAGTTTTTGGACCTTTTGTATGAGAAAAGAGGGGGGTTAGTGAACAAGGACCCAAATTGTTGGTCTGATTGTAAGATGTACCAATGTTTTTTGATAATCTGTTGAATTCTATTCGATAATGCATTGTATGTAGATACAAAGGGTAACCTTTCACTCTTCTTTTTCTGTTTGACATTACTCAACAAATCACTACGTTTCAGTTGAAGTGCTTTAGCTGCATCTCTCTCCAAATGCTTTTTGTTATACCCTCTGGCTACAAATTTGGCAATTAATTCATTCATTCTCGTTTTACATGTTTCTTCCTCACCTACAATTCTCCTAACTCTCAAAAATTGGCTGTAAGGTAATCCTGTTATCACACTTCTAGGATGGAAACTGCTTGCTAGCAGTAAGTTGTTTCTATCCGTACTCTTTACATATAGGTCTGTTACGATTTTACCTTCCTGTTTGATCACCATTACGTCCAAATAGTTTATCTTATGAAGATCATATGTGAGGGTAAATTTCAGGGTGGAGTGTATAGAGTTAAGGTATGTTCCAAACTCCCTTACACCTGCCTCGTCACCATCCCAAATAAAAAACACATCATCTACGAACCTGACATAATGTTGAACATGTGTTTGCCAAGTAGACTCTGTATCATCAGCACTAGTATTAACAGTACCCAAAGTATCCTATCAAGTATTACAATGTTTGGTTTTCTTGCTTTGTTTTGCTATCCAGTTAAAATGAATGAATTTTTTTTTCCAGATATAAAAAGCTCTGATTAAATGGTGAAATGATGAGTAGGTTGCAGTCTGCACAAAAGTTTTGTTTTCGAGAAGTACTAAGTCTGATATAAACTTTTGGCAGAAATGTTCCCTTCATTTCCTCATTCTACATCAAAATGTCTGTGCTTGTGGAGGTTTAAGTTTTCTGCTCACCAGAGGCGTATGATGTCCCAAAAACTGCTTGGTGCAAATGTACCTGTGCACTCTCACTTTGTGAAAATTGTGTACCCTCTAAACACTCGCAATCAACGTCAGTTTGCTTCTCAGAAGGTAATGTTTATGATGTTTTTATTTTAGCTCGTAGTGTAATTGGTAACTCACTCTATATGCAAGCATTATGATTGTTTTTTGTTGTATTATGGCTTATGTAGAAAGAGACAAGACTGTTTTTTTTTTCTTTCTGCAACTGATTCCATCCCATTTATTAATCACTTTCTCAGCCCATAAAATTTTGCATCAGTTAACCACCATCTTATATGTTGTCAGTAACACTTAACATTTTGATTTAGAAAGCAAGTATTTAAGGACTGTACCATCCATGGGACCAGGGTTTAACATTAGGACCAGTATGCATGTGCCTAAGAGCACCTATGGTTGCAAGGGCTGCTGTCAATTTCCCCCCCCCCTTTTTAATCCCCTACTATTGGCAAAATAATTAGCAGTAGATCAGGTTTATATAAATCATCTGACACCAACTGTAATTTTGTTAATATGTTTTGAACAGTTAACTTTTTTTTGCAATTCACAAATTTTGCCACAATATAGACTGTTCCCCCCAATAGGTAAAAATAGGATTTATTTTAGGTGTGTGTCATCATGCCCATGTCATCATTCTTCAGTCGTGCCCCTAATGCAAATTTCTTGACTTTTCAATGTACTGTTGTATGCTAAAAATGGTGACATTCGCTATATTTAAATCAGCAGACATCTGGCATTGGCAGTCTGTCTGCAAAAAGTACCAATTCTGGTTTATTACGGATCACTATTATAACACTGTAATAGTTCTGATATCTAAAGTTTCCCATACACTGCTTAGATATTAGCTATATTAGACGTTCATTTATAGACGAAAGTTTAATTTATCTAGGAACTACCTAGCCCGGTTCTTTTTTGCAATAGAGTTGTAATTACGAAATGAATGGGCCAGATGGGAGAGTCTTTAGGCAAGAACCGCTGCTTGTAAAATGCAGTCTTTAAACCTGCTTGCTGCCTGTACAGATCTGCTGGCGATGTCACTACTTGGTGCCTGTCTTACTGCCCGAGGCCGAGTAGTGACATCAGCACCAGCAGATCAGTACAGGCAGCGAGCAAGTGACGGACGGATTTGCTACGCCTCAAGGGAATGAGCTCTGGATAAAGTTTGCATATTGCTGCCCTTAAATTTATGATGGAAATGGTTTCACTTTGAAAACCCTAATAAAGAACTTTTTAAAGCTTACCTAATGAAGATCTGGAAACAAGACCTGCAGTAACTTCCATTGTAATTTAAATTAAAACCATGTCCTTAGCAGGATATTTAAGGATCCACATCTGTGTGTACCAGCAATCGGCTCTACAAATTTTAATAGCAAATAGTTCTGGGTTCACCATGAATGATATCCATACAGCCTGTTATCAAGGCATTGGGGTAGTTTAGTTAAAGATACATTTTTTCTTTTAGACTACTGTGCATTTAAAGGGCAATTAAAGCCTCAAGACAATACAGAATCAGAAGGCTAGTTTTTTCAGTTAAAAATAGGTACCTCGGTTTATACTCGAGTATATACGGTACATTAAAAGTCAAATAATATAAATTTCGGTTTCTCTCTTTCTTTTTCTAATGGCCTTCGGTGACTGTGTAACTAGCATCAGAGGAGCTTGAAAGGAAAAGAGAACAAATATGTGAATGTTCTTTCTCCTGATAAAACTTCATCCATTTCACCTAATTTGGTTTAATCATTGAAATGTATAAATCGGTTTATGAAGTTAGCAGAAGGTATATTAAGTATAAAGCAAGCAGACCGCTATATATGAACAGTATTTTTAAAGGATTGTTATTGGTAATTACCGATAACATTCCTTTATCATGTTTGGGGAAAAAAAACACTAGCTGTTTTTGTTACAGTGGTGGTAAAGCATGTGAGCGGTGAGTAAGAGATTGTGTATTCTACTTAGTCATACTGTGAATACCGGTAAGTGCCGGGCCGAGGCTCTATACACCTGTGTCACCTGTATATAAAAGTAAGCTTAAATGCTGGGAACATTTATTTGATGTTTTGCCCTACCCATATAGGAGAATTGTATATACATTTTTAACTCTGCAATATATTAGACCAGTGTTTCTCAACCAGGGGTCCGGGGACCCCTAGGGGTCCCTGAGAGGTTGCATGGGGGTCCTAACCCCCCCACCTCTATTTAGGCTTGGTTTCTTTATTTTCACATAAAATCACAAGGGAAGAGGTACAAAACAACAAACTGGCTTTCTTGGACTGCTTGGTAGAAGTTAAGGAAAATGGTAAACTGGAAGTAGAGGTTTACAGAAAACCAACACACACAGATCAGTATTTGATGTTTGACTCCCACCACCCTTTAGATCAGAAGCTGGGGGTCATCAGAACCCTGCAACACAGAGCCGAGAACATCCCCACTAGCACAGAGGCGAAGGCTAAAGAAATGAAACATCTCAGAGGAGCCCTTAAAACTTGTGGATATCCAGACTGGGCCTTTGTCAAAAGAAGTAGAAGGAAAGAAAAGAACACGAATACCAACAGTGAAGGGGAAAAGCAAGACAGGAGGAAGAACATGGTCATCCCATATGTAGCAGGGGTCTCCGAGAAATAAGAAGAATTTCAAAAAACATCGTATCCCTGTCTGCTTTAAACCGAAAACACACTGAGGCAGCAATTGGTACTCCGAAAGACCCAATACCAAAACACAAGAAAAGCGACATCATATATGCAGTGCAGTGCAGTGAAGAATGCTCTGATTTGTATGTGGGGGAGACCAAACAGCAACTGCATCAACATATGGCCCAGCACAGAAGAGCCAATTCCTCGGGTCAGGACTCAGCGTGTATCTGCATCTTAAGGATAAAGGACATACCTTTGAAGATTGTAATGAACATACTGGCGAAGGAACGTGACTGGTTCAAGAGAGGTGTTAAGGAGGCCATTTATGTGAAAATAAAGAAACCAAGCCTAAATAGGGGGGGGGGTTCGACACCAACTGTCTGCCATGTACAATGCTGTTTTAACACCTTACTCTGGCGTTCCAAACACTCTTAGCCACTATCTAATCACACCCTTAACACCTGGCTGTGATATGCTAATTGGGATTTTCCAGGACTAATATTGCCACAGATTTCGTACAAGTCATTCTGAATTGAGAAAGCCAGTCGGATGACTAGCGAAACGTCTTCAAGAACTACATTTCAAGTCCAGTTGATCTAATTGAATACAACAGATATATCTTCTTTAAGAAGAAGAATTAATCTATTGTGGTTCTAGATCACTGTCTTAACATTTCTGTGCTAGTTAGCCTGTGTTATAGTTACCGTATATACTCGAGTATAAACCGACCCGAGTATAAACCGAGGTACCCAATTTCAGCTAAAATCATAATAAGTTGTTGACTCGAGTATAAACCGAGGGTAGAAACTTGGCATTCAAGATGTTTGGAAACTACAACTCCCAGCTAATAAAGCATGCTGGAGTTGTAGTTCGAGTTCCCAAACATCTTGAATGCCCCCCTCACCCCTCCCACCCAGTTCAGTTTGAAACCTTTCTCTTCTCCCTGTGGTCTCTTCCTCCCTGTGGGCTCGGTCTCTTCTGTGGTCTCCCTGTTGTCTCTTCTTCTGTGGGCTCTCCTCCATCCTTCCGGCAGGTGCAGTATCCTGAGCATTCCGGCAGCCGCGCGATCTTTCTGTGCACTGGCGCGCCGGCTGACGTCACTGCCCGGCGCCGGCATGACGTCAGGCCGGCGCGCCAGTAACACGAAGGTCGTGCGGCTGCCGGAATGCTCAGGTAAGCTAGTGACTCGAGTTAAACCGAGTCCGAGTTTTCAGGCTGATTTTTCAGCCTGAAAAACTCGGTTTATACTCGTATATACGGTATTTCATAGTGTTATATTCATCAGACCAGTCATATAATTTAAAGTGACTTACTCTTGTCTCTGTGTTTGACAATATTTTGTCTATTTCAGGAAAAAGTTGACACATCTAATACAGTGTTGAAATATTAGAAATTTTAGCATCATAGCCCTTGTTGACCATGGTAAAAGTACTCTTGCCGATAATTACTTGAAATTACAGGTATATATTTACTAATTTTTGCCATGACAATTCATAAAATTTCTGTTAACAAAGAAATGCTGCATAGGTTGACTAAGACATCTAGTTCAACCTGCCTATCAACCCTAACAGTTTTCTTCTAACTTTAAAACAATGCACCAGGGAGTTTATTGTTTGGGACATTCATTTATTTTTATATCCCCATGCAAGCCTGCTTCTCTAATGTTAAACAGTCTTAACTCTTCTAATCTCCTTATTAATCTAGTTGCCCTTCTGTTTTCATTTCCAGATGCCCCTTTTATATACAGTATTCCAAATAAGGCATAGCAGTGCTTTGCAAAGAGTAAGACTACTGCACAGAGCATGGCTAGTGTATCTCCCTATCCTCTACCATTAGGGCCTGTGCATTACAGCAAGCAGTGAGCCATCCGATGATGGAAATTTTGACAGCTTGCCCTTGTATTAGCAGATACTCAGGCTCACTACTCTCAGGATAGAGACTTTGCATGAAAAAAAAACCTAGCTCTTATGCTAAAACAAATCTAAGCATTCTCAATTTCTGAATAGGCTTTATCAAACTGTCATTGTGTTATCTGCACTACAGGTCGGAAGCAGATGCTGTTTTATTTGAGTTTATTGGGAATCCCATCCTCTTTAGGGAACACATGGAACATTTTATTGTTTTGCGCCAAGTTTTAATGACAACAGCCTTGTGTCCAGAGCATTGTATTATGTTAATGAAACAACAGATTTATAATGCTTTAATTTTAATGTTTTGAATCAGGTTGTATTCCAAAGGCAGATTCAAACAACAAGTTTTGGATAAACTCCAAGTGGAACGAGAGAGAGGAATTACGTTAAGGCTCAGACTGCTTCCCGTTTACAGCTTTGAGGGAAAAGTATCTCCTAAACCTGATAGATACACCTGTAAGTTTACTGATAAGAAGATACATTTTTCTTCATCACAGATGAATGTTTACAACAGGTTTAATTAATTACATTTTTATTGGCCCTTTTTAGGGATAACTTGGTTAAAAAAAAAAAGAACACTAAAGCTCTTTTATCGCCACATTGGTGGCACTGCGATAAAATTGTACCAAATGTGAGAACACATGTCAAACTCAAGGCCCGCTGGCCGAATCTGGCCCTTCTTGCGTTGTTTTGTAGCCCCCCGTGACTGTACAGCATCTACACGCTGATATCCATTAGTGCAGTCCCAAGTAGTGGCGTAACCATAGATCTGCCTGCTAGATACCCAATCATCTCTTTTTAAACAGCTAGTCGGGCTCACCTGATCTTGAAATCTAGCAGGCAGATCTAAAGTTAGGACGCTGCTTGGGATTGCACAAATGGATAGCAGCATAGTAAGGCTTGGATGTAGTCCCCACTGTAATTACGAATCACTTATCTATCCGGCCCTGGAGAGTGGAGGGAGGTGTGACAAAAAACCTTCTATTGGGTTGTCCATTCCATTACCATGCAGAAGAGTAAGGTGGGCATTCCACAGTAGCACATGATTATGCATAGGCAGGGGTCCCAGTCCAAAACAGTGTGCTTCACACCCATTCCCTGCCAAGAACCTCTAAATATTCGTCCCACCGCTTTGTCGTTTTTTGATTTTGGCCCCTTATGTGATTGAGTCTGCCATCCCTGCGTTAGAATATCCCCTATTTATATATCTAACGAGTATTTTCCTTAGTTGCATCAATTTGTAGCGCATTACTAGTTTGTAGAATTGAAAAATGTAAATAGCTGGTCACTGACTGCTAATGTCCCTATCGCAAATGTTTAAATAGGAATTGTTGATTGCTGTTTATTGACTTGGACAGATGCTTAGTCATTAAATTCTCTTGCAGTCTTTAATTAAATAGCAATATTGTGGGGTTGTCGGTGGATTATCTGCATAGATGGAATCAGTTTTTAAGGGTTGGGTCCCACTATTACACATGGCAGCGCTTGTAGGATTTTTGCAATGCACTGCCAGTCCTTACACACAGTCCTAACACATCTGTGTTATTGGAATGCATGTAATATGCAAAAAAGACATGTTCCAATAATGTATTGGAATTGTCAATGTGAATCAAAAGTCTGATCACCGCACAAACACAAGTGGGACATAGCCCTGAATCTGAACAGAAACACAGGTTCCACTATAGAAAAAAGATCTTAGGGACAGTAAAATGTCGTTTGTGTGGACAAACGTTCCAGATTTTTAACTAGCAGTATGTTTCTATGTTAAAGTTGTGTGTAATTGATAAACTTTACAACTAAAGACAAAATGGAGATATAAAAAAAAAGTCTGAAAAGTTTGCTCTTAACATTTCTAGGGTCATGTGGATTTTTGCTATGAAGTATCTGGTCCTTGTCTGCCTGCCAAGGGTATTACTTGTGGTTGATGCCAATGAGGTAAATAACTTTTTTTTTTTTTTTAATGTAATCATTGCCCTACTTTTTCTTCAGCAATAGATAATGATACGTAGATATACAGAGACATGATACAAATTGGTGTCATTTAACATCTATCAGGGTGATATAGTTTCCACCCTGCCCTATATGTTTCTTAGAGACATAATGGGGCATATACTGTATATAAAGGCAGGATTTTGTTATTTTGTGATGCCAAGCCATTACTGGGGTCATAAAAATAGCAACTGTGCAGTATTTTGTAACCATATCATTATAATTATTTTAAAGCTGTGTGGTATGATATGCAGTGGGCATAAATCCCACCAATAATTAGAATTTATGACCATGGTGTTCTATAATGGTGGTGTCATAGTATACAGATGTGGCCACAACAAACCTGCAGTGGTGGTAATTACTAATATTGCAGATTTCTAAATTTCCTCAAATTCTGGAAATATAACCTTCACAATTTGCTGGGACTTAACAAGTTCACCTGCATTGCACCCCTCATATATGTATAGAAAAAATAAATAAATCAGCAGTATTCTATAACTTCCTCTGTAAAACTTGCAGGGAGATTCAATAAAAGTTCTTATCGTTTAAAATGGTGCTAATTTTGCCCCAACCAATCAACCAAACAAACTTATGTATATTGAAGGCTAACATCTGATTAAGGTTGGGGCAAAATTAGCACCATTTTAAACGATAAGAACTTTTATTGAATAACCCCCCTTAGATTTAATGGTTGGCAAACATTAAACATTTCTTTAGAATTAATTTGTTGCATGCTCACAAATTGTCGAGGGCAACCCATTAATATCTAAATAGGCTGAAAGCTGTATATTGCAACAAGCCTTTTCCGCAGTATATTATACAATTATACATTTATAACATCAGCATCCACAAATGAAGGCAATTATTCTTTGTTGTGTGGAATAATCTATATATGGGGATATTCTAAATGGACAATAAAATGCCACTTGAAGTTTTACCATATAAAATCTGAAAAACCAAATGATAAGTTTTTTATTAGCTAATTGTTGTTCACTGTATTTCTGTTATTGGTTAATGTATAGTGTTATATTCAATGTCATTGTCTAAAAGCTATTACGATAAAAATGAAAACATAACTACCATTTTTATTGTGGAATTATTTACAGAAAGCGGCAAACAGAAATTATTGTCTTAAAATTGTGCTAGCCCATTTACAAAAGGATTAGAGTCACTTTAAGTTAGAATTGTGGAGGCTGCATGTGTTTTTGGAAAAGTAATGCATGTGCCCCTTCATTGTGACTTTTATTGCAAGCTATTTGCTGGTGATAAAGTCATGCACGTGTAAACTCCATTTAAATTACTGACACATCGCACATCTGTACTTGGCTTGATGTGAATGTCCTTTTTTTTTTTTTTTTTTTTCTAGGGTATTCAAGCACAAACAGTGGCAAATTTCTTTCTTCTAGCCTTTGAAGCACAACTTTCAATTATCCCAGTCATACAAGGTAAATAAATTGTCAAACAAGCATCAAAAAGTAAAATTAGTTAGCACTGATGACTTGCAGTTATGAGTTCAGACCCACCTTTAGGATCAAAGGAGTTTGTATTTTTTATTGTGCATGCATGGGTTTCTTCCTGGTACTCTCGTATCCTAAAACTTGCTTAGGTGTAAAAGAGAATGTGTACAACTTTGTACTTTTCTTTCCTATCCTGGAAAACCCTGATATCACAACAGTGACTTACCTGATAGTGTCCGCCGCCTTCTTCACTGGTTGGTGCCACCTCTTATTAAACACAACATGCTTCATACAAACTTGATCAATGCAGTAAGGGATTTCCACTCCCAATGGATAGCATAGTTAGTTAAAAGTAAATAACTTTTATTACAGTTACATTAAAAACAAGGAGACGCCTGACACGTTTTAAGAGCTAACCACTACCTCACTCATAGGCTAAACATGCCAGGCGTCTCCTTGTTTTTAATGTAATCTTTAATAAAGTTATATACTTTTACGTAAATGATGAGTTGCTGTCCATTGGGAGTGGGAATCCCCAGTTTACTGCATTGATCTAGTGGATGGAACCGAACAAGTGTCTGGGAGATTTCGGCACCCTGACCACCCCGACTGAAGGGTGAGTCTAATAGTAACCCTTGTGTAAATATTGTATCAAGATGGAGCTTTATTTGAATAAGAAGCGTAAGGTCCGGGGTATGTTACATCCGGATATTCCCGCACTGAAAAGTGAGTAAGGAAACTGTTTAACTACCCAGTGTGAAAGTCCAAAATTATACTACATTAAGCTAGGACTAAACTTTAAGTGTGCATCCATGGGAACACAGCATTAACACCACCAGCAGTTATATTTGTCTTTGATCATCCATACAAACTTGCACATGTGCAGAGGAAGAGATCTGGTGAGCAGCAGACTATGATTTCCTGCTGCACCACAGGATGACGAATGGTGAAGGAAACAGAAGAGGATAATCAACTCCAGGCTGAATATCTGTCTTTAGGTACATAAGCCAGGTAAGTCTATTGCTGATGTCAGAGTTTCCAGGGTATGGTATGGGCATTCCACCCCCCGAAACCTTTCTAATATGCTGGAATAGCTACTAACCAGCAGGTGAACATGCCCTTTAAGCTGTTCAAGACGCTTGATATCAAGGTATAAACAAACTGTAAAAACTTTGGGATGTGTTCATTAGCATTTGTTAGATTTAATAGACAACTAATTGCTACAAGAAACATTGATTTAGAACACAAGTACCTACAAAAATAATCATCTGTGTCTTTTGGAAATTTACCTTTTTAAGTGGCCTGATTTCCATTATTCCCATCGCCCAGACATACCCACATTGTTGTCTGTGCAGAACTTTTGTGTATCTCTTATAACCCACTGCTATTTAAATAATTTTTTCTATCTTAAAGGGCATGTCCACCCCCAAAACTTAATCCCCCCCCAACTACTGGCCCCATCATGTAGTGTAGTTTAATCCTTACCTCACATCCCAGCTCCATAAGGTTCTCCTGTAGTCCCCCCCCCAAAGTCCCAAAACTGCCCACCAGGAGGATAGCAGAGTCCATATAGGACCTGCCCCCTACCTGGCCTCCGGGGAAGTTTGGCATGCGTACTGCAGCCCTTCTCCCCCTCCTCCCTCAGCCTCCCTCAGATTAGTTCTCTACCTCCCCTAGTGTAAAACCCTTAAGATATAGGATTCCCCCTGTCCCCCCAGCCCCAACCGCTCCATTTTATTCTTAGAAAGTGCCCCAAACTTTACTTACCTTCCCTCTTCCCCCTGCGCAATGAACTCCCAGCAGCCGTGTCCGTGATTCTGCCGCTCAGCCATCACAGACGCGACTGCCGTCCCACCCCTCTGCTTGCATTTTCTCGCAAGCAGAGGGCCGGCAGCGCGGCAGAGAAAGAGTAAAGTATTTTGGGGCACTTTCTAAGAGTAAAGTTAGACGGTTGGGGCTGGGGGGACAGGAGGAATCATATATCCTAAAATGGTTTTAAGGGTGGACATACCCTTTAATAATGTTGTATTTTTGTGAAGCATTAATTAAGTTTCTTTCACATCAGAGCTATCGTAAAAAACCAAAATGTTGTTAAAATTATTAGAAATTAATTTACTATCATTTTACTTTTGAAAGACTTGATTTTTGGTACTTTTAATGCTAAATATTTTTAGGATTTACTATTTTAATTTTTACAGATAGATTTAAAGAATGCAGACCCGGAAAGAGTAGAAAAGCAAATTGAAAAATTGTTCGACATTTCAACAAGTGACTGCATTAGGGTATGTATACCACTATAGCTGCTTTTATCCTGGCTTATATTTTCTCCCTTTTTTTTTTTTTTTTTTTGAATTGTTAGAAGAGTAAGTATTCTAGTTTATTTTCACTAATATTTATACACTTATTGTTTTGTACTTGCAGTAGTTGGAAAAGCTTTTGATAAGCCTTTGGTATTGATTAAGTAGAATAAATGCAGAATATTAGTCGAGAATTTTAGTACTTGTACATTTTTAAAAAAATATTAGTGGATAAACCACTTGTGTTGTTCATTTTAAATTGTTTAGTGCCCATCATGGGATTGCATGTATATGCTTTATAATTCAATTTACTACTGTAAAAATTCATTTTCAGATCTCTGCTAAATATGGAACAAATGTGAGCGTGTCCTACAGAAGTTTATTACAAAAATACCTCCGTGAGTATGTTGATCTATATTAAACATTTAAATCTATATTTATTTTTCTAATTGCAACTATCTAAAACGCATTTTAGAAGTGAACTTTAATTATTAAACATTTAATGCTGTCTACTAGAGTCCTGCATTGGGTTGGTACCCACTTGTTACCTGATTTGCAGGTTGGGTAAATACCTCATTTTGAATGGGTTGCGTGTTTGGGTTTGAGTAGAAATCTGCTGGTACAGGCCGTGAAGCGTGTAGGCTTGCAGTGTTATTAGATGCATTCAGGTGGTATCCATCAGCAAAGGTGTGTGTGTAACGGTTTTGGAGGTATGGTTCTGACAAATTAGAGATCAAAAATAAAAAACAACACGCAAATTAATTTTAAATGAAAAAAAGCCCAGTACGATAACTTGCTCCTACCATACATAGAATTATAGATTCAAGGAGAAAAATGTTTTATGCTTTTTTTAACAGCTGTAGAGTGAACATCCGTGGTGTAGACATTTACATTAAACCTTATTTCTCTTCTCTTGTATTAAAGATTTTTTTTTTTTTGTGAAACGTCTTTTTTCAGACCTAAATTTGACAGAACGGCACCCCTGAAAGCTTTACTTTTTGACTCAACATTTGATCACTACAGAGGGTTGTGGCTAACATTGCATTGTTTGGAGGGATGTTTGCAAGGCCACAAAATTATGTCTGCATCCTCAGGAAAGAGCTATGATGTCAGTGAAGTTGGTATTTTAACACCTGAAGAAGTACCAGCAGATAAGCTGTAAGTCTGGTTTTCCTTTGACTGTTTTTATCTTCTATTTATCTTTTTCGCTGCATGTTGTCTCCATATCAAGAACTAAACACTGTGGTTGGTTTGTATAGTTGCACTGAGAGATACTATATAAGTATACAATAATGATTCCTTAAGTAGAAAGTGGAATGGTTTGTAATGTATTAAAGTGTACCTATAGTGTACGGACCCCCCAACCTAAATGCTATGGTTATATTTTAAAAAAAAGCCCCAGAATTCAACTTACCCACCTTCTTTCCCTCAGCCTCTGTCTCTATTGCTCTCCCGTTTACAGAAGTAGCAATCGGCGCCGGACCACGGCCACACCTGTAAGTGGCTGAGAGTCACCAATCACAGATGCGGCTTCCAGGTATTGAGAGAGTTGAGGAATGAAGGTGGGTAGTCGATTTCTTAAATTATAACCATAGCATTTAGGGTTGGGGGTGCCCTACACTACAGAAAATGGAGGGAGTCATGTAAGAGTCTTAGTGAAGACAAGGAAGTAACAGGCACAGAATGATAGCTCCTACTCTTCACTTTTTTTGGCCTTTCAGGACAACCTTAATGAGCTGAAGAGAAAGTAAGGATTTTTCAACACTACACATGGGGCAAATTTTAGTTTTGGGAATAGACGTGCCCTTTAAGGTTGCTGTGATTTGTGGTACCCACCATTTCAATATTCTTAGCTTGTTGACTGATTGGTCCTAAACCTAATACAATCTGTACAAGAAAGATTTTCTAGTATGTCAGGAGATAAAAAAAAAAAAAAAGAAAAAAGAACCGTTTTTGTCCAGTTATGTTGTGTGGTTACTGCACACAAAGCGATATCGGTATTACTGCATACCGTGGTATAATATGAATTGCTTATGGCTTTGCTACTGGACCAGGAAATCGCTTGTTTTGGAACTTTATTTTTCTAATAATACTTGTTTCTCTAATTGGAAAGGATTTCTACAATAGAATAAGGAAATATCTATGTACTATTAGAGAGAAACAATCTTGTTAATTTAATGTAAAACATTTTAAGTCCTGCTACAAAAGGGTAAATAAGGCAGCATCCATATGCTAGTTGCTAAAACCCATTTTAGGTTACAGATCTCGTTTAAGTTGATCTTATACAATAGAAGAAAAATACAACTCTTAATTCTTCAAGCATTTTGGAGAACATGATTAAGATGAAGTTATAGATCGTTTTTTACATTTTCCTTTATCCCCAGTTTTGAAAATGGGACCAGTTGTAGTAAGCTGTACTAAAGAAGTACCTGCATAATACTTTTCCCTAAACTAGAATGGACTACATCAAATAAAGTGTTCTAATTAAACCAGTGTAATTTTTTAATTAATAGGGCAGGTAGAGTCTACTGACACATTTATTCTTTACATATTTAGAGATCCATTAGGTTTATTATGTTTACCTGAAATGTAGTCGCCTCTAAAAATGTTGCTATTTGTAGAGTTATTTAGTGTGAATTAAGGGGAACTGTTTGTCTCCAACAAGTTGATTTAAATGAAAGGCCAGTTTCCTA
This sequence comes from Hymenochirus boettgeri, assembly GCA_019447015.1. Lineage (NCBI taxonomy): Eukaryota > Metazoa > Chordata > Amphibia > Anura > Pipidae > Hymenochirus > Hymenochirus boettgeri. The sequence continues at coordinate 67,225,510 of CM033469.1, read as the reverse complement.
CCTTTGAAACGAGCCATCAACCACCTCTCTATGTGCTCCACAGCCCAAGATATAAAGAAATGAATGACCAGAAAGCTAATGGGTGGGAGGCTGACATGTGACATTCCTAAGTCTTCTCTTGCACGTGGCCAACGGCGAGCACAGCCTCAGACTCCCTTAGTGTGTAAAGGAGGCAGGAAGTCCCTCCCCCTCTCTCAACGGTGAAGTCCTGACAGAGTAGGTAAGGAATCTACAGCCCTTCTCTCCCCACTATGTGAAAACAGTCTTTTCAGGCTGAGTTTCTCACTCTGCCTGAAAAGGCTATTTCCACAGAGTTTTCTGGGGGGGGGGGGGGGTATGTGTGTCTGAGGCTTAGGCGTCCTGGGTGGGTGGGGCTTAGGCACCCATGGGTGGGCGGGGGTTAGGCCCAAGAGAATGGGCCAAGGGGGGACCTGCACTGGAGGTACCATCTGTTCCATGAGTGGAGACTAGGGGGGCTGCAAAGGGGAGGAGGAGACCACAGGGTAGATTGACTGACATGGTTGGTTTCAGAGCAGGAAGTCAGGGGACCTGGTGATGCTGCTGCCATATCCACACAAAAAATAAATATCTTCAAAACTATGCAAAATACACAATGAAAATAAATTGCAAAAATTCTCAGGAGAGCAATTCCTATCAATTTACCTAAAGTCATTTTTGGACCACAGTTCTCCTTTAAAAAAGGTATTCTGTTTAAATCTTTATAAATGTGCTTTGAGACACCAGGTGGCGCTACATTGCTTTGTAATGAGAGATTTCTATAGATGTGTAACCATGTTTCTTTTGTACATAAGCAGACTTCTGTTTTGTGTAGATATGCTGGACAGGTGGGGTACTTGATAGCAGGGATGAAAGAGGTGAAAGAAGCACAAAATAGGAGATACATGTGGTCTGCAAAAACAGCCTGTGAAAGCACTGCCGGGGTTCAAATCTGCAAAACCGATGGTGTTTGCTGGTAAGGAGAAAGACCTTAGTGATGATCGAAAATACCTTATATACAAGCCGAGGTACCTATTTTTACCTGAAAAGGAGTAAAAACTGATTGACTCGAGTATAAGTCGAGGGTAGAAATTATGACCACTACTGCCTTCTGATTCTGTATTGTTTTGAGGCTTTAGTTGCCCTTTAAATGGACAGCAGAATCCCCTTACAGTAATTCCATACAGTAATAGCCAAATCCAGTATGGCTATTACTGTATGGGACTACTGTATGGAAATGCTCCTGTTATTTAAAGGGTAACTTAAGCCTCAAAACATACCGAATCAGAAGCATCTTTTTAACAACAATGGATACCATCCTCTTTATTCTGTATTGTTGAGGCATAAGTTGCCCTTTAAATGGACAGAAATCCTCATTCCTGCCACTCCAAATGTTTTGAAAATACAACTCCCCACATGATTTATTTGCTGGATTTGTAGTTTCCAAACATCTGCAGTTTGTAAACACCCTTCCCTCTCAGCAGCGCAACCAAAAGTTTTTTTCTTTCCCTACCCCCACAGTACATAAAGCAAGTTTTTTTCACTTGCTCTGCCTGACGTCACTACTCTGCCGGGAAGTGAGACGGCGCAGATTGGCAAAAGAAGTAGAAGGAAAGAAAAGAACACGAATACCAACAGTGAAGGGGAAAAGCAAGACAGGAGGAAGAACATGGTCATCCCATATGTAGCAGGGGTCTCCGAGAAATTAAGAAGAATTTTCAAAAAACATCGTATCCCTGTCTGCTTTAAACCGAACAACACACTGAGGCAGCAATTGGTACATCCGAAAGACCCAATACCAAAACACAAGAAAAGCGACATCATATATGCAGTGCAGTGCAGTGAAGAATGCTCTGATTTGTATGTGGGGGAGACCAAACAGCAACTGCATCAACATATGGCCCAGCACAGAAGAGACAATTCCTCGAGTCAAGACTCAGCCATGAACCTGCATCTTAAAGATAAAGGTCATACCTTTGAAGATTGTAATGTTAACATATTGGTAAAGGAATGTGACTGGTTCAAGAGAGGTGTCAAGGAGGCCATTTATGTGAAAAAAAAGAAACCAAGCCTAAATAGAGGTGGGGGGTTCGACACCAACTGTCTGCCATGTACAATGCTGTTTTGACACCTTACTCTGGGCGTTCCTATAACACCTCTTAGCCACTATCCAATCACACCCTTAACACCTGGCTGTGATATGCTAATTGGGATTTTCCAGGGTACATAATTGCCACAGATTCTTGTACAAGTCATTCTGAATTGAGAAAGCCAGTCAGATGAGCATCATAGCCCATGTTGACCATGGTAAAAGTACTCTTGCCGATAGATTACTTGAAATTACAGGTATATATTTACTAATTTTTGCCATGACAATTCATAAAATAATTTCTGTTAACAAAGAAATGCTGCATAGGTTGACTAAAGACATCTAGTTCAACCTGCCTATCAACCCTAACAGTTTTCTTCTAACTTTAAACAATGCACCAGGGAGTTTATTGTTTGGGACATTCATTTATTTTTATATCCCCATGCAAGCACTGCTTCTCTAATGTAAACAGTCTTAACTCTTCTAATCTCCTTATTAATCTAGTTGCCCTTCTGTTTTCATTTCCAAGATGCCCCTTTTATATACAGTATTCCAAATAAGGCATTAGCAGTGCTTTGCAAAGAGTAAGACTACTTGCAAAGCCATGGCTAGTGTATCTCCCCTATCTCTAACATTAGGGCCTGTGCATTACAGCAAGCAGTGAGCCATCCGATGATGGATGGAATTTTGACAGCTTGCCCTTGTATTAGCAGATACTCAGGCTCACTACTCTCAAGGATAGAGACTTTGCATGAAAAAAAAACCTAGCTCTTATGCTAAAACAAATCTAAGCATTCTCAATTTCTTGAATATGCTTTATCAAACTGTCATTGTGTTATCTGCACTACAGGTCGGAAGCAGATGCTGTTTTATTTGAGTTTATTGGGAATCCCATCCTCTTTAGGGAACACATGGAACATTTTATTGTTTTGCGCCAAGTTTTAATGACAACAGCCTTGTGTCCAGAGCATTGTATTATGTTAATGAAACAACAGATTTATAATGCTTTTAATTTTAATGTTTTGAATCAGGTTGTATTCCAAAGGCAGATTCAAACAAACAAGTTTTGGATAAACTCCAAGTGGAACGAGAGAGAGGAATTACCGTTAAGGCTCAGACTGCTTCCCTGTTTTACAGCTTTGAGGGAAAAAAGTATCTCCTAAACCTGATAGATACACCTGTAAGTTTACTGATAAAGAAGATACATTTTTCTTCATCACAGATGAATGTTTACAACAGGTTTAATTAATTACATTTTTATTGGCCCTTTTTAGGGGATAACTTGGTTAAAAAAAAAAAAGAACACTAAAGCTCTTTTATCGCCACATTGGTGGCACTGCGATAAAATTGTATCCAAATGTTAGAACACATGTCAAACTCAAGGCCCGCTGGCCGAATCTGGCCCTTCTTGCTGTTGTTTGTAGCCCCCCGTGACTGTACAGCATCTATCACGCTGATATCCATTAGTGCAGTCCCAAGTAGTGGCGTAACCATAGATCTGCCTGCTAGATACCACAATCATCTCTTTTTAAACAGCTGATCGGGCTCACCTGATCTTGAAATCTAGCAGGCAGATCTAAAGTTATGACGCTGCTTGGGATTGCACAAATGGATAGCAGCATAGTAAGGCTTGGATGTAGTCACCACTGTAATTACGAATCACTTATCTATCCCGGCACTGGAGAGTGGAGGGAGGTGTGACAAAAAACCTTCTATTGGAGTTGTCCATTCCATTACCATGCCAGAAGAGTAAGGTGGGCATTCCACAGTAGCACATGATTATGCGATAGGCAGGGGTCCCAGTCCAAAACAGTGTGCTTCACACCCATTCCCTGCCAAGAACCTGCTAAATAATTCGTCCCACCGCTTTGTCTGTTTTTTGATTTTGGCCCCTTATGTGATTGAGTCTGCCATCCCTGCGTTAGAATATCCCCTATTTATATAATCTAAAACGAGTATTTTCCTTAGTTGCATCAATTTAGTAGCGCATTACTAGTTTGTAGAATTGAAAAATGTAAATAGCTGGTCACTGACTGCTAATGTCCCTATCGCAAATGTTAAATAGGAATTGTTGATTGCTGTTATTGACTTGGACAGATGCTTAGTCATTAAATTCTCTTGCAGTCATTAATTAAATAGCAATATTGTGGGGTTGTCAGGTGGATTATCTGCATAGATGGAATCAGTTTTTAAGGGTTGGGTCCCACTATTACACATGGCAGCGCTTGTAGGATTTTTGCAATGCACTGCCAGTCCTTACACACAGTCCTAACACATCTGTGTTATTGGAATGCATGTAATATGCAAAAAAGACATGTTCCAATAATGTATTGGAATTGTCAATGTGAATCAAAAGTCTGATCACCGCACAAAACACAAGTGGGACATAGCCCTGAATCTGAACAGAAACACAGGTTCCACTATAGAAAAAGATCTTAGGGACAGTAAAATGTCGTTTGTGTGGACAAACGTTCCAGATTTTTAACTAGCAGTATGTTTCTATGTTAAAGTTGTGTGTAAATTGATAAACTTTACACTAAAGACAAAATGGAGATATAAAAAAAAAGTCTGAAAAGTTTGCTCTTAACATTTCTAGGGTCATGTGGATTTTAGCTATGAAGTATCTAGGTCCTTGTCTGCCTGCCAAGGAGTATTACTTGTGGTTGATGCCAATGAGGTAAATAACTTTTTTTTTTTTTAATGTAATCATTGCCCTACTTTTTCTTCAGCAATAGATATATGATACGTAGATATACAGAGACATGATACAAATTGGTGTCATTTAACATCTATCAGGGTGATATAGTTTCCACCCTGCCCTATATGTTTCTTAGAGACATAATGGGGCATATACTGTATATAAAGGCAGGATTTTGTTATTTTGTGATGCCAAGCCATTACTGGGGTCATAAAATAGAGCTACTGTGCAGTATTTTGTAACCATATCATTATAATTATTTTAAAGCTGTGTGGTATGATATGCAGTGGGCATAAAATCCCACCAATAATTAGAATTTTATGACCATGGTGTTCTATAATGGTGGTGTCATAGTATACAGATGTGGCCACAACAAACCTGCAGTGGTGGTAATTACTAATATTGCAGATTTCTAAATTTCCTCAAATTCTGGAAATATAACCTTCACAATTTGCTGGGACTTAACAAGTTCACCTGCATTGCACCCCTCATATATGTATAGAAAATAATAAATAAATCAGCAGTATTCTATAACTTCCTCTGTAAAAACTTGCAGGGAGATTCAATAAAAGTTCTTATCGTTTAAAATGGTGCTAATTTTGCCCCAACCAATCAACCAAACAAACTTATGTAATATTTGAAAGCTAACATCTGATTAAGGTTGGGGCAAAATTAGCACCATTTTAAACGATAAGAACTTTTATTGAATAACCCCCCTTAGATTTAATGGTTGGCAAACATTAAACATTTCTTTAGAATTAATTTGTTGCATGCTCACAAATTGTCGAGGGCAACCCATTAAATATCTAAATAGGCTGAAAGCTGTATATTGCAACAAGCCTTTTCCGCAGTATATTATACAATTATACATTTATAACATCAGCATCCACAAATGAAGGCAATTATTCTTTGTTGTGTGGAATAATCTATATATGGGGATATTCTAAATGGACAATAAAATGCCACTTGAAGTTTTACCATATAAAATCTGAAAAACCAAATGATAAGTTTTTTATTAGCTAATTGTTGTTCACTGTATTTCTGTTATTGGTTAATGTATAGTGTTATATTCAATGTCATTGTCTAAAAGCTATTACGATAAAAATGAAAACATAACTACCATTTTTATTGTGGAATTATTTACAGAAAGCGGCAAACAGAAATTTATTGTCTTAAAATTGTGCTAGCCCATTTACAAAGGATTAGAGTCACTTTAAGTTAAGAATTGTGGAGGCTGCATGTGTTTTGGAAAAGTAATGCATGTGGCCCTTCATTGTGACTTTTATTGCAAGCTATTTGCTGGTGATAAAGTCATGCACGTGTAAACTCCATTTAAATTACTGACACATCGCACATCTGTACTTGGCTTGATGTGAATGTCCTTTTTTTTTTTTTTTTTTCTAGGGTATTCAAGCACAAACAGTGGCAAATTTCTTTCTAGCCTTTGAAGCACAACTTTCAATTATCCCAGTCATAAACAAGGTAAATAAAATGTCAAACAAGCATCAGAAAAGTAAAATTAGTTAGCACTGATGACTTGCAGTTATGAGTTCAGACCCACCTTTAGGATCAAAGGAGTTTGTATGTTTTTATTGTGCATGCATGGGTTTCTTCCTGGTACTTCAGTATCCTAAAACATTGCTTAGGTGTAAAAGAGAATGTGTACAACTTTGTACTTTTCTTTCCTATCCTGGAAAACCCTGATATCACAACAGTGACTTACCTGATAGTGTCCGCCGCCTTCTTCACTGGTTGGTGCCACCTCTTATTAAACAACTACATGCTTCATACAAACTTGATCAATGCAGTAAATGGGATTTCCACTCCCAATGGATAGCATAGTTAGTTAAAAGTAAATAACTTTTATTACAGGTTACATTAAAAACAAGGAGACGCCTGACACGTTTTAAGAGCTAACCACTACCTCACTCATAGGCTAAACATGCCAGGCGTCTCCTTGTTTTTAATGTAATCTGTAATAAAGTTATATACTTTTACGTAAATGATGAGTATGCTGTCCATTGGGAGTGGGAATCCCCAGTTTACTGCATTGATCTAGTGGATGGAACCGAACAAGTGTCTGGGGCATTTCGGCACCCTGACCACCCCGACTGAAGGGTGAGTCTAATAGTAACCCTTGTGTAAATATTGTATCAAGATGGAGCATTGATTTGAATAGGAAGCGTAAGGTCCGGGGTATGTTACATCCGGATATTCCCGCACTGAAAAGTGAGTAAGGAAACTGTTTAACTACCCAGTGTGAAAGTCCAAAATTATACTACATTAAGCTAGGACTAACATTTAAGTGTGCATCCATGGGAACACAGCATTAACACCAGCCAGCAGTTATATTTGTCTTTGATCATCCATACAAACTTGCACATGTGCAGAGGAAGAGATCTGGTGAGCAGCAGACTATGATTTCCTGCTGCACCAGGAAGATGACGAATGGTGAAGGAAACAGAAGAGGATAATCAACTCCAGGCTGAATATCTGTCTTTAGGTACATAAGCCAGGTAAGTCGCTATTGCTGATGTCAGAGTTTCCAGGGTATGGTATGGGCAATTCCACCCCCCGAAACCTTTCTAATATGCTGGTAATGCTACTAACCAGCAGGTGAACATGCCCTTTAAGCTGTTCAAGACGGCTTGATATCAAGGTATAAACAAACTGTAAAACACTTTGGGATGTGTTCATTAGCATTTGTTAGATTTAATAGACAACTAAATGCTACAAGAAACATTGATTTAGAACACAGAGTACCTACAAAATAATCATCTGTGTCTTTTGGAAAATTTACCTTTTTAAAGTGGGCCTGATTTCCATTATTCCCATCGCCCAGACATACCCACACTTGTTGTCTGTAGCAGAACTTTTGTGTATCTCTTATATACCCACTGCTAGTTAAATAATTTTTCTATCTTAAAGGGCATGTCCACCCCCAAAACTATAATCCCCCACCCCCAAAACTACTATGGCCCCAATCTGTCGTGTAGTTTTAATCCTTACCTCACATCCCAGCTCCATAAGGTTCTCCTGTAGTCCCCCCCCAAAGTCCCAAAACTGCCCACCAGGAGGATAGCAGAGTCCATATAGGACTCTGCCTCCTACCTGGCCTCCGGGAGAAGTTTGGCATGCGTACTGCAGCCCTTCTCCCCCTCCCTCCCTCTCAGGATTCCCTCCCCCTAGTGTAAAACCCTTAAGATATAGGATTCCCCCTGTCCCCCCAGCCCCAACCGCTCCATTTTTATTCTTAGAAAGTGCCCCAAACTTTACTTACCTTCCCTCTTTCCCCTGCCGCAATGAACTCCCAGCAGCCGTGTCCGTGATTGGCTGCCGCTCAGCCAATCACAGACGCGACTGCCGGTCCCACCCCTCTGCTTGCATTTTCTCGCAAGCAGAGGGCCGGCAGCGCGGCAGAGGAAAGAGTAAAGTAAAGTTTGGGGCACTTTCTAAGAGTAAAGTTAGAGCGGTTGGGGCTGGGGGGACAGGAGGAATCATATATCCTAAAATGGTTTTAAGGGTGGACATACCCTTTAATAATGTTGTATTTTTGTGAAGCATTAATTAAGTTATCTATCACATCAAGAGCTATCGGTAAAAAAACCAAAATGTTGTTAAAAATTATTTAGAAATTAATTTACTATCATTTTACTTTTGAAAGACTTGATTTTTGGTACTTTTAATGCTAAATATTTTTAGGATTTACTATTTTAATTTTTACAGATAGATTTAAAGAATGCAGACCCGGAAAGAGTAGAAAAGCAAATTGAAAAAATGTTCGACATTTCAACAAGTGACTGCATTAGGGTATGTATACCACTATAGCTGCTGTATCCTGGCTTATATTTTCTCCCTTTTTTTTTTTTTTGAATTGTTAGAAGAGTAAGTATTCTAGTTTAATTCACTTATAATTTATACACTTATTGTTTTGTACTTGCAGTAGTTGGAAAAGCTTTTGATAAGCCTTTGGTATTGATTAAGTAGAATATAATGCAGAATATTAGTCGAGAAATTTTAGTACTTGTACATTTTTAAAAAAATTATTAGTGGATAAAAGCCACTTGTGTTGTTCATTTTAAATTGTTTAGTGCCCATCATGGGATTGCATGTATATGCTTTATAATTCAATTTACTACTGTAAAAATTCATTTTCAGATCTCTGCTAAATATGGAACAAATGTAGAGCGTGTCCTACAGGAAGTTATTACAAAAATACCTCCGTGAGTATGTTGATCTTATATTAAACATTTAAAATCTATATTTATTCTTTCTAATTGCAAGCTATCTAAAACGCATTTTAGAAGTGAACTTATAATTATTAACATTTAATGCTGTCTACTAGAGTCCTGCATTGGGTTGGTACCCACTTGTTACCTGATTTGCAGGTTGGGTAAATACCAGTCATTTTGAATGGGTTGCGTGTTTGGTTTGAGTAGAAATCTGCTGGTACAGGCCGTGAAGCGTGTAGGCTTGCAGGTGTGATTAGATGCAGTTCAGGTGGTATCCATCAGCAAAGGTGTGTGTGTAACGGTTTTGGAGGTATGGGTCTGACAAATTAGAGATCAAAAATAAAAAACAAACCGCAAATTAATTTTAAATGAAAGAAAAAGCCCAGTACGAATACTTGCTCCTACCATACATAGAATTATAGATTCAAGGAGAAAAATGTTTTATGCTTTTTTAACAGCTGTAGAGTGAACATCCAGTGGTGTAGACATTTACATTAAACCTTATTTGCTCTTCTCTTGTATTAAAGATTTTTTTTTTTTGTGAAACGCTTTTTTCAGACCTAAATTTGACAGAAGCGCACCCCTGAAAGCTTTACTTTTTGACTCAACATTTGATCACTACAGAGGGGTTGTGGCTAACATTGCATTGTTTGGAGGGATGGTTTGCAAAGGCCACAAAATTATGTCTGCATCCTCAGGAAAGAGCTATGATGTCAGTGAAGTTGGTATTTTAACACCTGAAGAAGTACCAGCAGATAAGCTGTAAGTCTGGTTTTCCTTTGACTGTTTTATTTCTTCTTATTATCTTTTTCGCTGCATGTTGTCTCCATATCAAGAACTAAACACTGTGGTTTGTTTAAGTATAGTTGCACTGAGAGATACTATATAAGTATACAATAATGATTCCTTAAGTAGAAAGTGGAATGGTTTGTAATGTATTAAAGTGTACCTATAGTGTACGGCACCCCCCCAACCTTAAATGCTATGGTTATAATTTAAAAAAAAGCCCAGAATTCAACTTACCCACCTTCTTTCCCTCAGCCTCTGTCTCTATTGCTCTCCCGTTTACAGAAGTAGCAATCGGCGCCGGACCAGCGGCCACACCTGTAAGTGGCTGAGAGTCAGCCAATCACAGATGCGGCTTCCAGGTATTGAGAGAGTTGAGGAAATGAAGGTGGGTAAGTCGATTTCTTAAATTATAACCATAGCATTTAGGGTTGGGGGGTGCCCTACACTACAGAAAATGGAGGGAGTCATGTAAGAGTCATTAGTGAAGACAAGGAAGTAACAGGCACAGAATGATAGCTCCTACTCTTCACTTTTTTGGCCTTTCAGGACAACCTTAATGAGCTGAAGAGAAAAGTAAGGATTTTTCAACACTACACAGTGGGGCAAATTTTAGTTTTGGGAATAGACGTGCCCTTTAAAGGTTGCTGTGATTTGTGGTACCCACTTTCAATATTCTTAGCTTGTTGACTGATTGGTCCTAAACCTAATACAATCTGTACAAGAAAGATTTTCTAGTATGTCAGGAGATAAAAAAAAAAAAAAAGAAAAAAGAACCGATTTTTGTCCAGTTATGTTGTGTGGTTACTGCACACAAAGCGAATATCTGGTAGTACTGCATACCGTGTGATAATATGAATTGCTTTAGGCTTTGCTACTGGACCAGGAAATCGCTTGTTTTGGAACTTTATTTTTCTAATAATACTTGTTTCTCTATATGGAAAGGATTTCTACAATAGAATAAGGAAATATCTATGTACTATTAGAGAGAAACAATCTTGTTAATTTAATGTAAAACATTTTAAGTCCTGCTACAAAAGGGTAAATAAGGCAGCATCCATATGCTAGTTGCTAAAACCCATTTTAGGTTACAGATCTCGTTTAAGTTGATCTTATACAATAGAAAGAAAAATACAACTTCTTAATTTCTTCAAGCATTTTGGAGAACATGATTAAGATGTAGTTATAGATCGTTTTTTACATTTTCCTTTATCCCCAGTTTGAAAATGGGACCAAGTTGTAGTAAGCTGTACTAAAGAAGTACCTGCATAATACTTTCCCTAAACTAGAATGGACTACATCAAATAAAGTGTTCTAATTAACCAGTGTAATTTTTTAATTAATAGGGCAGGTAGAGTCTACTGACACATTTATTCTTTTACATATTTAGAGATCCATTAGGTTTATTATGTTACCTGAAATGTAGTCTAGCCCTAAAATATGTGCTATTTTAGTAGAGTATTTAGTGTGAATTAAAGGGGAACTGTTGTCTCCAAACAAGTTGATTTAAATGAAAGGCCAGTTTCCTACCTTTGAAACGAGCCATCAACCACCTCTCTATGTGCTCCACAGCCCAAGATATAAAGAAATGAATGACCAGAAAGCTAATGGGTGGGAGGCTGACATGTGACATTCCTAAGTCTTCTCTTGCACAGTGCCAACGGCGAGCACAGCCTCAGACTCCCTTAGTGTGTAAAGGAGGCAGGAAGTCCCTCCCCCTCTCTGCACGGTGAAGTCCTGACAGAGTAGGTAAGGGAATCTACAGCCCTTCTCTCCCACTATGTGAAAACAGTCTTTTCAGGCTGAGTTCTCACTCTGCCTGAAAAGGCTATTTCCACAGAGTTTTCTGGGGGGGGGGGGGGGGTAGGGGGGTGGGGGGCTTAGGCGTCCTGGGTGGGTGGGGCTTAGGCACCCATGGGTGGGCGGGGGTTAGGCCACAAGAGAATGGGCCAAGGGGGGCCTGCAACTGGAGGTACCATCTGTTCCATGAGTGGGAGGGACTAGGGGGGCTGCAAAGGGGAGGAGGAGACACAGGGTAGATTGACTGACATGGTTGGTTTCAGAGCAGGAAGTTCAGGGGACCTGGTGATGCTGCTGCCATATCACACACAAAAATATAAATATCTTCAAAACTATGCAAAATACACAATGAAAATAAATTGCAAAAATTCTCAGGAGAGCAATTCCTATCAATTTACCTAAAGTCATTTTTGGACCACAGTTCTCCTTTAAAAAGGTATTCTGTTTAAATCTTTATAAATGTGCTTTGAGACACCAGGTGGCGCTACATTGCTTTGTAATGAGAGATTTCTATAGATGTGTAACCATGTTTCTTTTGTACATAAGCAGACTTCTGTTTTGTGTAGATATGCTGGACAGGTGGGGTACTTGATAGCAGGGATGAAAGAGGTGAAAGAAGCACAAATAGGAGATACATTGTGTCTGCAAAAACAGCCTGTGAAAGCACTGCCGGGGTTCAAATCTGCAAAACCGATGGTGTTTGCTGGTAAGGAGAAAGACCTTAGTGATGATCTGAAAATACCTTATATACAAGCCGAGGTACCTATTTTTACCTGAAAAAGGAGTAAAAACTGATTGACTCGAGTATAAGTCGAGGGTAGAAATTATGACCACTACTGCCTTCTGATTCTGTATTGTTTTGAGGCTTTAGTTGCCCTTTAAATGGACAGCAGAATCCCCTTACAGTAATTCCATACAGTAATAGCCAAATCCAGTATGGCTATTACTGTATGGGACTACTGTATGGAAATGCTCCTGTTTATTTAAAGGGTAACTTAAGCCTCAAAACAATACAGAATCAGAAGGCAATCTTTTTAACAACAATGGATACCATCCTCTTTATTCTGTATTGTTGAGGCATAAGTTGCCCTTTAAATGGACAGAAATCCTCAATTCCTTGCCACTCCAAATGTTTGGAAAATACAACTCCCAGCATGATTTATTTGCTGGGATTTGTAGTTTCCAAACATCTGCAGTTTGTAAACACCCTTCCCTCTCAGCAGCGCAACCAAAAGTTTTTTTCTTTCCCTACCCCCAGCAGTACATAAAGCAAGTTTTTTTCACTTGCTCTGCCTGACGTCACTACTCTGCCGGGAAGTGAGACCGGCGCAGAGTAGTGACGTCAGGCAGAACAGTGGAATGTGGATTCCGGAGCAAGCGGCAGCTGGATTGAAATAAGTGATTGACTCGAGTATAAGCCAAGGTTTGGTTTTCAGGCTATTTTTAAAGCCTGAAAACCTCGGCTTATACTCGAGTTTATATGGTAATTGCACTAATTTTGAATGGTATTCTTACAGTTCTTTTCCTTCTGTATTAAAAGTTACTACAGTGTTGATTTGTATGGGATAAAATTAGTCTCTCTCATGTGATAAACAATTACACTAATATATAAGGATTTATAGACTGTACCTCAATGTATCTCCATTTACACCAGAAGAAAAGGAAATAAAACATTCAAAACCATTTATCAAACTGGTATTAAAGGAGAATGAAAGTATAATAATAATTTAGTTCAGGTGATTCTCCATGTAATGATCCAAACTGCTATATTTTTAACCTTAAAAATGTTATCTGTTGCTTAAAATGTAATGTTATTGTTTGCTGTTGCTCCTCCTCTTTTATAGCCAGATCCTTATTAGGCACAATCACATATAGACAAAGAGTTTACATCACCATTAGCAAAGGACCATGAGAAACAGAAAGAAAGAAAGCATTAATAATTTGAATGGGTTTAAAAAAAAAAAATTCCTGTCCCAAATTTACAATTCAATAAGAAGTAGGATCACGTATTTCTACCCCGTTTTGATTTTGTTTTAAAGTAATTAGCTTTGGAAGTTTTTCACAGTTTTCAGTCTCTGTGGCAGAGTTTAAAGAAAAAAGAGAAAAAGGGTCCAGATTCAAATCAGAGAGAGTTTACAATCTAAGTGGGGACACACACACATACAGATACAAGTGGGGGTGGGGGGGTGGGTACAAAGTGCTTAAAAGGGCTAACAATCATTTGTTCTGATGATGCTCAGAAAGGTAGGATAACAGTCTTTAAAATTTAAAAGCATTAATGGATGTCACTAGGCGAAGCAAGAGAGGGAGAGAGTTCCAAAGGTAGTGAGCAGCAAGAGAGAATGGTTTAAGGCAGCAAGCAGCAGTGTTTGTTGGGGGTTTGTGGAGAAGATTTCCTTGGGAGGAACGGTGGGCACGGCCTGGAACATAAGGGACCAAGAGAGAAGATAAGTAGGGAGGTTCAGTAGAGCAAAGGGATTTAAAGGTTAAAAGAAGGGTGTTGAATATGATTCTTTGATGGGAAGCCACCCTATGGACTAAAATATTGGGGTGGCTGGTTCTCTTTTGGAGAAGAGCAAGATGATCTGAGCTGGCGAGTTTAAGATAGACTAGAGAGGAGAGAGATGAGAGGCCAGGAGTCCAAGAAGTAGAGTGTTACAGTAGTCAAGACGGGAGATTATAAGGGCATGGATGAGAATTTTAGTAGTGGAGAGAATGAGAAAAGGGCGGATCTTGGCAATATTGAGAAAATGAGAAAGGAAAACGACAGGTCCTAGCAACTTTGGTAATGTGATGATGGAAGGAAAGAGAGGAATCAAAGATAACTCCAAGGCAGCGTGCAGATTCAACTGGGTTAATGATTGTCAATAGAGATGGACAAAGGTGGACTAGGTCCCAGTTTAAGGGGGAAAATGATTAATTCCGTTGTGGATAGATTGAGTTTAAGGCGGCTGTTCGCCATCCAGGAAGAGATAGAGAGCAGACATTTATAGATTTGGGATTGAACTTCAGGGGTTAGCATGGGGGTGGACAAGTAAATTTGGGTATCATCAGCGTATAGGTAATACTTAAAACTGAAAGAACTGATTATTTCTCCCAGAGAGATAGTGTAGAGGGAGAACAGCAAGGGTCCTAAAACCGAGCTCTGAGGTATTCCCACACTAAGCGGAACAGGAGAGGAAGTCTTGTTAGCAAAAGAGACAGAGAAAGATCTGTTAGAGAGATAAGAAGACAACCACACTGCAGCTTGATTTCAGATGCTCAGAGAATATAGAATCTGCATAAAAAGAGTGGTTCACAGTATCAAAGGATGCCGATAGGTCAAGGAGAATGAGGACCAAGAACTGTCCTTTAGCTTTGGCAGCTTGTAGGTCATTTGAGACTTTGCAGAGGGCCATTTCAATTGAATGACCCGGTTGGAATCCTGATTGCAACGGGTCCAATAAGTTATTAGTATGGAGGTATTTAGTAATGCGTGTAGAGACGAGACGTTCTAAGAGTTTAGATGCAAACAGTAAAAGGGAGACAGGGTGGTAGTTTGAGAGACAGGTAGGGTCCAGAGAGGGTTTTTTAAGAAGAGGTTTGACACACGCATGTTTAAAGGCAGTAGGAAAAATCCCAGAGGTCAGGGAGTAATTTAAAAATGTGAGCAAAAGCAGGGGAAAGGATTTTAGCACAGTGTCTGAGTAGGAAGGAGGGCATGGGATCAAGGATACACACTGTAAGTGGCAAGGACAACAGAAGGTCAAAGACTTCAGAATGGTGACAGGTGAAAGATTCCAGAACTGCAGGTGGTGGGGCAGGCAAAAGAAGGCGAGAATTGTTCTGGGGTATAAGAGTACGGATATCTATGGTATTAGAGTACGGATATCATCTATTTTATTTCTGAAGTAGTCTGCAAAATCCTGAGGAAAATTAATGTAATGAAGAATGTCAGTAGACGAGGGCTGCAAGAGTGTTAAATAGGGAAAATAGATGACGTGGGTTATTTTTGTTATTGTTTATAAGGTTGCTAAAGTAGGAGTGTTTAGCTGCTGAAAGAGATGAATTAAGACATGACAACATGAGCTTGTAGTGGTTAAAGTCCACCTGAATGCGTAACTCTTTCCACAGCCGCTCAGCTGCACGTGTATAGTGGCGTAGGAACTGAATTGAGCCAAGGACCGGGATTAGCAGGGCGACGTTTGTGAGTTTGTAGGGGGGCAAAGGAGTCAATAGTAGTGGATAAGATAGTTAGTTGAATGTATTAGGGAATCAGGGTTAGGATCATGGGGGCAGCGAGGCTAGAACGGAGAAAGGAGGATAGAGCCGGAAGGTCTATTGCACGGGTGTTGCGAACAAGGACAGTAGAAGGAGTGTCAGAGGAGAGGGGAGAGTAGGTGGTAGAAAAAGTAATTGGATTGTGATCAGATAGGGGAAGAAGGTGCTGGCAAACTGTGAGACAGAAAGATTTTTAGTAAAGACCAAGTCCAGGAAGTGACCATCCTTATGAGTGCTAGTGTGGGTCCACTGCTGGAGGGAGAAGGAGGAAGTTAGGTGGAGAAAGCGAGAGGGACAGGATTGCTTCATATTGTCAATGTGACAATTGAAGTCACCTAGAATTATAGCCGGACAGTAGGAGGACAGAAAGATAGAAAGCCAGGTTTCAAACTCTATAAGGAAAGTGGCTGGGGCTGAGGCAGAAGGGGGTCTGTATACAACTGCCAAGACATAAGGGGTGGAAAAGTTGGACAGCATGGACTTCAAATGAGAAAAAAGCAACAGAGGGCGGAAGAGAAACAAGTTTAAAGCGGCAGATAGGGGAAAAGAGAAGACCTACCCCTCCACCCCATCCTGAGGAGCGAGGCAAATGAGAGAAAGATAGACCACCATGTGTAATTAAAGCTTCGACCGCAATATCATCATGGTGGGAGATCCAAGTCTCCGTAAGAGCCAGGAGTTAGAACAGAACAGGTCATGAATAATAGTGTGTTTGTTAGCAAGAAAGCGTGTATTAAGGAGGCCACAGGAAAAAGGAAGAAGTTAAGGTGAAAGAGTAGGGACCGTTATGATATTAGAAAGATTAGAACCACTAAAGGAATAAGTAGGGGGAGGAAGAAAGGCGAGGACGTCGGCAAATGGAAATGTTGCAGGGTCCAGGGTTGGGAGCAATATCCCCAGCAGCAAGAAGGAGAATAATAAACAGGGAGTGGAGGTGGGCTAAGGATTTGTGCTTAAGTTTTCTGGGATGTTTGGACTTAGTTAAAGGAACATCATTTTGTATGTGCTGGTAGAGGCTAAAGGAATACTGGTAATTGGATGGAAGAAGAGAGGCAGAGATAAAGACAGAATAGGGATAGTGAGGGAATGAGTGGGAAAGAGATTTTGATTTTGGAGCCATTGAGTAAATAAGACCTAGGCAGAGCACAATTGTATACATTGTTGAAAAACTGTAAAAGTCAGGTAGTGATTTAGTTGTTGAACTCCCTTGTTCAACTCCAATTTCACTTAGGATAACTTCACTTTGGATGAGGCATCTGAATTTATAGGGATAAAATCAGACACAGGACAGGGAAATTAAGTAATTAGCACATTGCAATTACCACAACAAAGTAATCACCAGCTGTGCAACAAGGTCTAGCAGGAAAGATGCCATCACACACACAAACTCATTTGTAAGGAGACAGGTAAAAGTGACTCATTTTGACCCTATTCAAAGCATTTCTGTATTAAAAAAAAATTCAGAAAAACAATACACAGTATTGGATGTAGAAATGCGTACCAAATTAGGAATTATACAGAGGAGAGGATGTAGTTGTAATACAGTAGCAGAGGGTAAGGCAAAGCAGTCAGTGGATGATGATAATGCGTACCTGTTGGAAGATAGAGAGAGAGATGTCAGATAATTAACTCTCTTGTTAAACTCCAATTTCACTTAGGATAACTTCATTTTGGATGAGCTTTAAACATGAAGCTGGACATGTTATGCATTGGGGGTGTTTGGGGACAGGACACTTTCACCACATGGTAGGGATGATTGATGGGACCATGTACCGTCAAACCTTGGGTGAGCTCTTCCTTTGTTCATCTAGTGCATTGGAAATTGGTCATGGATAGGTATTTCAGCATGACAATGACTGGAGTGGCCTAGCCAACCTACAGGCCTTAATCCCATAGAAAACCTGTGGAGGAAGCTGAAGGTTCGAGTTTCCAAACATTAGCATGAAAAACTGACTTGGGAGAATATCTCAACCTTGGGAGAGGAGGCATCCTGAGGGCGGGGCAATTGCTCTGTCTTCCTCAATGGACAGTAGTATCCACAGATGCAAATCTTTAGGGCTGGGGTGCGGTATTCAACTCCAACTAGCGAAGGTCTGGTGGTCTTATGTTTTTTTCCGAACCCCAATTGAAAATTTTAGAAAATCCTCGGACGCTAGAGGATTTCTGAATTCGGGGTTCAAAGTCCAATGGCCGGCTGTTCAGGGGTCCCGTGGCTCAACCCGGACCCCCTCCCGGGTTCTTAGAAAGACCATTGTGGCACTGACAAGTGCCTTTTGGGGCTTAAGTGGTCCCACAGCTTGAAGCCGGGACCCCCCTCCCCAGCACTTATAAGTGCCTTTTTGGCCCTTGGAAGGGCCCTTGTGGGGCTAGGTGTATATGAAAGAGGATACATGTACTTTCAAAGAGAGATGTCAAGTGAAATGTTCTTACCTTCCTACAGTGAGTGGCCCATTTGCTCCCCACTAGATAACTCTGCGACCCAGCCTTGGGATCTCTCTTTTGTCCTCAGGTTTTGTAGTCCTCTCAGTTTGAGCCCCTGGAATTAGTATCCTTGAATTATCTTTCTTGGAAGATGCTGTTCCTATTGGCCATCTTTTTTTTTTTTTTTAGATGGTCCTTTGAGCTGGCGGCCCAGTCCGTCAATCATGACTGTTTGGTCTTTCATGGTGGTTTCTGGTTTTTCAAATTTTCTTTCTGTACCCGTCCTCTTCTAAAGAACACAGACCTTATTGTCTGGATGTGGTCCGCGTCTGTCTGGCTCTGACTCAGGCTTTTCGTTCCTCTCAGGCTATGTTTGTACTCCTGGCAGGACCCCCCCCCAGGGGGGACAGAGCTTCGCCACATGCCCTGGCACGATAGATTTGTTCTGTAATTCTCCAATACTGCATTTTAATTTTACTGTATACTATTAAGAACATCGTGTTTCATCCACTATACATTTTCTGGGTAGTGCAAATTAAGGAGCAGCTCCGAATGTCTTTTATTGCATTTCTTTTATCCTTTTAATGAAATCAATGGATTATGTGCAGGACAATGAGCACATTTCTCAACCTATGTATATACTGTATAAATATAATACATACATACTGTATATATAATAGGGTGTCATTTCCATTAACATTTACATGTGTGTATTTTGTTTACTTTCCTAATTTTATTGACATTGTATTATTTATCTGAAAAGAAAGTTTTTTTCCTATTAATTAATCTTCACGTTTTTCTTTATTTCCCAAAGGCATGTATCCAGTAGATCAATCTGAATACAACAATTTGAAAAGTGCTTTAGATAAACTGACATTAAATGACTCTAGTGTAACTGTCCATCGGGATAGCAGTGCAGCACTTGGAGCTGGGTGGAGGTGAGGAAATTTGTGTTGCTTTTTCATATCTAGATAATAGTTAACCATGGATACTTAGGATATTTAGTCATGTGGAGGTAGATGTAGTGAATGGACATTCTTAAGCCTTTCTTTATTTGACCAACTAGTAACAGTAGCCCTCAGATTAGATGCTGAAAAGTGTAATTAAGTTGAAGTTTGACCTGGACAGAGCATATTTGCTGATCATATGACCCTCAATCTTTTGGACATAATATTTAGATTAAGCCTGCTAAAATATAAAGGTAATATTTTACAACCGCACAGCAATGTGGTGCGATAGTATGATTCTGTCTGTATACTGTATGTTTTGTAAAGGGTAATGTGCCAACAGGTGCTTTACTTTGTAAACTAAATGTAAACTGAACTTTAGCATGAATGAGCAAGGTATGGTACTGGTAATGTTGTTATGGCTTTCCTAATATCAAATGCCAAAATCAATTAATGGCAAGATATGTATGGATTGTCTCAATTTGTAAATCTGTTAAGTAGATTTAATCCTGATCCTTTTGGTTACAAATATGTTTTTATTAGGGATTGTTTTTATATATAACAAATGGCTATTTAAATACTTGTTTTATTTTCCTTTTTATGGTAGATTGGGTTTCCTTGGATTGTTGCACTTAGAGGTTTTTAACCAGCGTTTAGAGCAGGAATACAATGCATCAGTTATAATGACTTCTCCTACTGTTCCATACAAGGCTGTGCTTTCTTCTCAAAAATTGATAAAGGTATGTAAACGGTTAATTCAATGTACATGTATGTTTTTTATGAAATCATTGAAATAGATACACCTTAAGTTTAAGTAGGAGACTGTTGGCTAAGTTTTGAATGTTGGTTTATTTTTATATCCTGGAAAATATATCCATATAAAACAGTGCTTAGCTGCGTCATTTAGTTATAATTGATGCTATATCATCATTGTCACATGACTTAAATGAGTTTGTTATATTGCGTTTGTATTATGTAAGGAGTAAATGTAAGATAATTCATTTGGGGTTTAACAATCCTGGTGCCACCTACACCATAAATAACTCTGTGTTAAGTGAATCTCTAATGGAAAAAGATTTTGGGGGTTCTAGTAGATAACCGACTTAGCTTTTGCAAACAATGCCAGGCAGTTACAGCTAGAGCTAGCAAGATATTGCCTTGTATAAAGAGGGGAATAGATTCAAGAGAAAAAAAACATTATTATGCGTCTTTACAAGACACTAGTAAAGCCTCATTTGGAGTATGCGGTGCAGTTTTGGAATCCCATATACAAAAGGGACATCTTGAAAATGGAAGCAGTTCAGAGAAGGGTAACTAAATAAATATATATATATATATATATATATATATATATATATATATTTTATCGGTGACTCCCGTAACCAACGAACAGTAAATCCCAAAAGAAGGAGCACTCGTAGGTCTTGTTGCAAAAACTTAGTGGATAACTTTATTGTATCGACGCGTTTCGGCTATACCATTAGCCGTCCTCAGCTAATGGTATAGCCGAAATGCTACAAGGCTGTTTACATAAGAGAAGCGACGTTTGTGTGGGGATATGATCACTTTATACAAATATATTGTTGGGCCATACAGTAAGCTCTCTCTGGTTCTCTGGTGCATTGTTTACGTGTCGGTCATATCAGAGGACACATGGACATCCTTTAAGATTGGAAGAATAGAAGTTTCATCTTCAGGTTAGGAAAGGTTTCTTTACAGTGAGAATGGTGAAACCGTGGAACTGTCTTCCAGCAGATGTGGTAATGGCAAGTTCATTGAATAGCTTTAAAAGTGGGCTAGATATGTTTCTAAAACTAAAAAATACTGAGAATTACTGGTATTAATACATATACTGTAGTTCTGGTTAATCCAGGGATACTCTCTGATTGCCGTTTGGAGTAACGAAGGAATTTTCACTCTTTTTTTTTTTTTTTTTTTTATAGCTCGTTTTTTTTTTTTTGTCTTCCTCTGGATCAACTGTTAGGTAGGGTTAAAAAGGAGAGTAAAAAGGTTGGACTTGATGGACGTATGTCTTTATTCAACCTCAAATACAATGTAATTATATTGAATTGTACCCCTGGGTGAATTATAATATCCCATCATTGTACAATAAATGGTCAATATATATATATTATAATATATAATAATATATATATAATATATATATATATATATATATAATAATATATATAAAATAATAATTATATCTACATATAATGAAGATTAGATTATTATTGAAAAAGTGTTATCTGTAAAACATTTTCTGATTGTAGGAATACGGGGAAAATGAAATAACAATTGTAAATCCAGCTGACTTTCCAGAAAAATATCAGGTTTTAGAATATCTGGAGCCAATGGTATTGGGAACAGTCATTTCACCTGATGAATACTTGAGCAAAATTATGGCTTTATGTCAGGTTAGTGACACAATAGTGAAATTTATTATCATGAATTTACGTCTTATTAAAAAAACCAAAATCAATCTTCTAAGACTCAAATGGATTTGTGTATGTATATATATATATATATATATATATATATATATATATATACATATATATATATATATCTATAATATTTAGCATTGTTTCAGATCACTAGTTTAGATTCATCATCTTTAATTATGCTAGACTAATGTGCATTATTATTGGTGCAAATGAATGTAAATTGCACAAAGAGGCAATAAACCTACTTATTGCCAGTTATAATGTGCGCCTGCAAAAATACCGATGTATCCATTGAGTTCTCTTTTAAATAATGTAAAGAAATTTATATTTTTCCCCATAGTCACGAAGAGCAATTCAGAAAAGCTTGGTGTACATTGATGATAAAAGAATTATGATGAAATTTCTTTTCCCGTTAAATGAAATTGTGGTTGATTTTTATGATGGGCTAAAGTCTCTTTCATCTGGATATGCCAGGTATGACCTCTTATTTTGGAAATCGATATTTTGGAATATGGAACCTCAAAAGAAATACTACTCCAGGAGAATTTTGCCATGTGCACTGCAGCCCTCCCTCTCCCTCCCGTTTTCCTCTCCCTCCCTAGCTACAATCCCATTTTCTGTAGTGTAGGGCTCCATCCCCCAGCCCCAACCGCCATATTACTTTTTGCAGAAAGTCCCCTGAACTGTACTTACATTACCTCTTACTGCCTCTCAGCCAATCATGGACACGGCTGGCCAGTCCGGCCCCCTGCTTGCAGTTTCAAGCAGTGGGCCGGGACAGTACGTCGGAGGAGAGAGGTAATGTAAGTAATGATCGGGGGAGCTTCTGCAAAAAGTATTATAGAGGTTGGAGCTGGGGGAGGGAGCCCTACACTACACCAAAAATTACGTTTGTAATTACCTAAACTATATAAGCAACAAAAATTGTGGTTTAAGTTAACCTGCTAGACTGATATTTTTTAGTGTTTCAACGCAATATTTGCCCTTTGTGAATATGTGACCTCTAAAGCACTAAACTGTAAACATGCAGCTTTGATTATGAAGATGCTGGATACCAGCCTGCTGACTTGGTAAAGATGGATATCCTACTGAATGGACGTCATGTGGAAGAACTGGTCACTATTGCTCACAAGTAAGTAGGGACATTATATAAGATTTAAAAGATGCAATGAAAAACATTTGGCCAAAGTTCCTCTGCTTAATATGCAAATAAGCCTCATTAAATTAAAGACATCTTGGTGTGGCAGCTCTTTAGACAATGCCATACCATGTGTTGCATTTTTACTATTACACGAGTTGGGTGCATACCAGTTTTGACTTAGGAGAAAAAAAACATGTATTAAGTTTTTTTAAGAAACTGTTAAACTGAAAAGTACTTGGGACAGGAATATAGGATTGGTAATTCCTACCTCCCAGTGTTGTTTGTGTGAGGAGCACCAGCCCAAATAAAACTGATTCTGCCAGTCTTCCTCCTGGCTTCAGCACTATCTTTAATACAGGACTAGTCCAGGGGTTACCTGGCAAATGAAAACTGTTAGTGCTGCAGCTCCTCAATGAAATGTTATTGGGAGTTAGGAATAATCAATCCGACCTCCCTGTCCTGTATACTTTCCATTTTTAGTTAATTTTTAGCGTAAAGTTATTATTCACACCAATAGAATAGGCAAGTCTGTTCTATATATAGTGAAGCACCATTTTACTGACATCACCTATTGAGGAAATTTTGAACATGCCCAGAAGGGTTTTTTCCCCCTTGTGACTCATTTCACAATAGTAGATTATAGAGATACCTGGGGGTGATGAACATGTAAGCTTTAAAATACATGATATCTTTTCACCACTTTTGAAAGACTGTATTTCACTTATCTTATTTATCCCTGGGAACCCATCTATAAATCAAGAGGCCAACCTAGTTTGGACAGACTGACTACAGTGAAACATAAACACACATAATGTCAAAACACACAACCTTACAAGTTCTGCTAAGGCTGTAGGGCCCACTAATAAGAAGCTGATATAAGTGTTTCTAATACAAATGTATTTAACAGGAACTAAATATGATTCTTGCTCTCTTCATTCATTCATAAGATGAAAAATATTCAAAATGGGATATTTTTAAGGCTGAGTATAAATAAAAAAAATATATTTCATGTATATAAAGTCTGATCTATTTTTGGTGATTTTACTAGTAAGAAAATTAATACTACAGCACACTTCACAAAAATGATAATATATACACTATGTATGTATGGTTTATTTATAAAGCGCTACTTGGAGACGCAGCGCTGTGCAATAACAAAATACACATCAGTCATATAAGGGGGGCTAATACATATAGATCTTGGGGAATATAGAGTAAACAAATGTATGTTTTAAAAAAAAAAAACTAAAGAAAACCTTTCAAACCAAGCAATAACTAGAACTAGATCTTGGGCAAAGTCTGTCAATAACACAGACTTCTATGTAATAGTACATATCAGTCAGCTGTCGGTATATAGCAGGTCAGCATAAACATGTGAGGTCAGCCAGGAGGAAGGATACAGAGCACCTGGAAGTTTTTCACCCATTAGGCTTTCTCTGCAGGATCACTTTATTTTGTGATTGGAATTTTTTTTAGCAGGCTAGTTTAGTCTGTAAGAGTAACTTGTGTTAATTGTTTACTTGTATCTAGATCTATATTCCTGTAAAAGTGGTTGTTGTTTGTAGGGAAAAGGCTTATTCAGCTGGAAAATCAATATGTGAAAGGCTTCGGGATTCGATACCCAGGCAGTTATTTGAAATAGCCATTCAGGCTGTTATTGGTAGCAAAGTCATTGCAAGAGAAACGTACGTATACATTTTTAAACATTTTTTTACATTTTATCACAGCATACTTTAAAGGGCATGTCCACCCCCAAAACTAAAATTTAACCCCTTACTGGACACATCAAGTAGTTTAAAACAATCCTTACCTTACATTCCTGCTCAAAATAGTTCCCCTGCTGTGCCCCTCCAAAGTCCAGGAAACTGCTGTGTAGGAGCAGTGTGTGACTCATGCTGTTCCTGAGACTTCCTCAACCTCATCAAGGTTGAGGCATGCTCAGTGCAGCCCTCCCTGCCTCTCAGCCAATCACGGACGCGGCTGCCAGTCCCACCCCCTGCTTGCAATTCCATGCAAGCAGAGGGCCTGAACACTGCGGCGGAGGAGAGAGGGCAGGTAAGTAAGAATCGGGGGACTTTCTAACAATTATATTAATGCAGTTGGGGCTGGGGGAGCATGCCCTACCACATATCAAAAGTTAATTTTCGGGATGGACATGCCCTTTAAAACTATGGGTTTCAATAGATATAAAGACATTCTGAAAATGAAAGAGGAGGAAGGACAGTGTCATATTTTACTACAATACAAAATTGCAAGTACTACATTATTTCTGTACCTTTACCTTTACCTTGCCTTGCTGACATAGGTACATTAGAATTACTGTTTACAGTGGTTCTTTACATTTCTCAGACTGGGGCACATTTGTCAGTATATATTTTTTCTTGGCATGCCTGTATACTCAATGCTTACATGGTATGTCCACCCCTCTTACAAAATTTGAGCATGTAACAAAACACCCCCCCCCCCCCAAAAGCCAGGTTCCATTTACTTAGATTTATTAAACATGCTCCCAGGCTATGTAAGGAACTTTATAAACCCACGATCCATTGCCGCAAGTCCCAGCTACTTCCTCTGGTAACGCCCATGACAGTGACGTCATGGCCAATGGCTGACAGCCATACCGAATGAGCCTCTACTACCGTTGCTCGTGCACGTAATGGGCATGTGCAGCAGCAGAGGTATGGACTAAGCGGCAATGGATCATGTGTTTGTAAGGGGTGGACATTTTTTTCTCATGAAATAATTGACAAAAAATCTCAATTTAGAGGCACATCATCCTTTGTCTTCCTTTATTCTTGGCTGTGATTTAAAGCACTGCTTGACACTTGTTTGTGATGCTTGCAACTAGCTGTCAATTTAAATGTCATACCAGAGAGAGTCAGAATCAAATGGTAAATTATATGAAAAAAGGTCATCTGCAGATTCTTAGAATGCCATGCAAACCATTTCCTTAGAGGTGAACTTTTCCTTTACTCTTTGCTTTTAATCTGACTGCCACACTATAAGCAGTCTCAGACAAGCTCAATGCTGAAATAAAATCAACAATTTTATTGTAGGTATGTTTATCTTTATTTTATTTAACTCATCTGTGGATAATAGGCTTATAGAAATCCAGCACAATACTAAAAACATCCTTGCAAAATGTATGCAAACACATACATATAATATACATCTGTACTTTACATGTGCTAAAAATGCATAGACATATAAAAGTATTCCCCGGTGTAAAGTTTGCCTTTATTTATTATATTTCAACAAACAGATATTTGATCTTCATTATGATAATGTTAATTGGTCATATAACAAATACTGGGCACCTTTTACATTTTTTGATTTTGTATAATGTTAATAAACTTTTATACTGCCTCTTGAAACTAAAATTGTAACCATCAGCAGCCGAGTAAAACATTGTGCCATTAAACTAGCAGGGTTATTCAATAAAAGTTCTTAGCACTAAAAATTCTACTAATTTTGCCCCAACCAATCAGATGTTAGCTTTCAAATGTTAAATAATATCTGATTGGTTGGGGCAAAATTAGCACCATTTTTAATGATAAGACCTTTTATTGAATCTACCTTGATGTTTATTTAAGCATCATGAGACATTTAGTTTGGTTTTCACTGTTTTAGAAGTTTGCCTAGATCAGAAGATCTCAGACTTCAGAAAGAAGGTTGTAGATGCTTATGACACTGTAGATGAATATTCTTGGTGTTCAGGGAATAAATCTTTGCTGGGCCAAAAAAACATTATGGCAAATCTAAAGTTTGCCAATGTAAAACTAGGCAAAAGCCCTACATCCTGAAACAATTTTCTCTGCTCTGGATTGACACTGCAAAGGCAGTTATTTTTCAACAGTACCAGAACAAGACAAAGTTTCTGAAGTCTGCTATTTTTACCATCAGCTAAATCTACAAATAGTTTGCAAGTTCTGCCTGTACTTGCGTGTTTCTTCTGGGAACTCCGGTTTCCCCCACAATCATAAAGACATTATTGGTAATCACCACTAGCAGCAGTGCTAGCAGAAGCTAATAGCTGGCAATAAATACTTATGTTAGGGGGAAATTCACTCAGAGCTGCACAGCCTTGGGCTAATCTATTTTGGGGGATAATTTACCCAGAGTATCTTTGGATCTAGGGGAATCTCCCTGTATGTGTTTGTACTTACATTTTTACTTCTACAGTACAGGGTCTAACAAACAGATAAGGTAAGTGCTGCATAATATGTAATCACCCCAGTTTTGTTGTCTGGATGGGTGAAATGACATTTCAGCTGATCGTATAACCATCCATGATTGGCTGATAATATTGATCCGTCTATGAACACCTTAAATCCAAATATCTTACTTTGAACTCCTTTGCTTCCTTGCTGCTCTCTGCCGCACTTCAGCATTGCAGCTATTAGTCAAAGCCATAGAGCTCACAAAGGAGGTGACAGAGAACAGCAAGGGACCGGAGGAGTTCAAGGTAAGCTACAGTATCTCAGCTTAGACTATATCGAAAAGTTCTTGTGGTGGGTAATAGTAGGAATTAGTGTTTGCATATAAAAAGGTAATTTATTTTAATAATTTACTTTTTTGTTTATTTTAGGGTAAAAGCCTACAGGAAAAATGTTCTTGCAAAATGTGTATGTACAGATTTTATTTTCTTCTTGAAATATAACTTATCAATGTTATTTAAAAACTAGCAAGGGATGACTAAGTTCACTAGGACAATTTTCACTAATAAAATGTGTTGTAGTTTATTTTCCTTTTCAGTCCTTTGATATCGCTATAATTTGAGTGAGTCAACAATACCAAAAAAGTATTCCATCCCATCCCATTAAGAATACCCAGGATGAGAGACAAACTTCTACATTTCCCTTGCACTTGCTCAGCTGTATCTGAGCAGCATTGTAGCACATTGGTTGGCATTTATGCTTATCCTAGTCACAAAAATGTGAAAACAATCTGAGAAACATTGATTCAGTAGCTTGTAGAACCAGAACTCTAAGTAGCAACTTGAAATAATTGTTTTCTGAATCTGTGTTCACATTGTTGTGAAGTCATTTTGGACAACTCTTCCTCCGTTTATTGAGGTTTGTGGGCATTTGACTTAAAGGAGAAGTATAGTACAGAGGATGAGAACCTAAACTTCAAGGTCCTCACCTTTTGGGGTTTTCCTTTTATCAAGCGCACAGTTACCTCACTGGTGCAAATTTCGTGCAAATTGCATGTGCAATACTTTTGAAATGTGCTTTTCACTTTTCTGAGATTGTTGTGTTTCTGATCTTTAAACTTCTAAAGGTAGCCACACTTGCTGATGATCAATGAATCAAGTACATTTGATCAGTAGCTCCTGGCTATTTACCCCCTTTGTGCTTGGCATGTGAGAATCGCAGCACTGTGCATGTCAATGTACAGTCCCCCCAACAACACCTCTAACTGTAAATTACCACCCCAGTAATTGGTATTAAAGTTAATGTAACCCCCGAAGGACTGAATTTTCTGGCCACACCTTGTCCCTGCCTAATATGGAATGTAACAGGATTGGCTACAGACTACTAGTAGGCGCAACCTTCTGAAACAAGTTCCTGTGGTAGCTTAGAAATGAGCATGTAAAATAACACAGTCAGTGACCACATTGTGTGATACTGGAATGCTGGGAAATAAAACACAAACCCCATGTTTATAAAGGTACATTTCTAAGCACCCCCATCAAAATGAGAGGTAAGACACAGATTACTGCTTTAATATTAAGGTACTCTGCCTTCTGATTCATTGTTGTTCTGAGGCTTTAGTTGCCCTTTAATTCCTATGAATTGTGGCAATGGTGTATCCAAATATTTAAAGCCAACTATTGCACAAAAAGGCGGTAACGCGCACACATGCTTTTCACACATATTACTGTCCAGTGTGGCCTCAGCCTAAATCAGGTTAAATTACTAACATTCACAAATGTATTAAATGTATCTGTGGCATGGATATTTGTTGTCGCTTTATTCTCTTACCATTATAAAGCAACATTCTTGTTTTCTCTTGGCAGTATGGAGGTGATATCACGAGAAAAATGAAACTGCTGAAGAGGCAAGCCGAAGGAAAGAAAAAAATGAGACAAATTGGCAATGTGGAAGTGCCTAAGGATGCATTTATCAATGTTCTAAAAAGGCAGCCAGATAAATGAATGTAAGATGCAAGTTACATTCATTTATGGTACTAAAATAGTCATATTGACATAACTAGAAATAACCAACATTTCAATGATTAGCTGGCCTGTGGGTTAAATATTTAGAAATTGTTGCAAAGCTAAAGGTATTTAGTAGAATCTTTTGAAAGCAGCTCTGTATTTTCCCTTTTATTTATTTTATGCTGTCTTTACCAGTTTTACATGGTGTAAATATATTATTAGAAATTGTGTTTAATTTACAAACAAAAAACTGTTGTCTGATATTTACTTGGCTTACATTTCAGAAGATGCAATCAGTTTCAGTCAAAATCACACTTAAAACAAGTCTATAAAAGAACAATAAAAGGGACACTAGCCAACACAAATCAATAGGCCATGCAGTTTTTTAAAGGTGCTTTTCTTACCCCTGGGAAACAAATGCATGTTAGCATAGTAATTAAGGTTGAATAAAGACATATGTCAATTTAGTTGAACCTTTATACCCTACCTTTTTACCCTACCTAACAGTTTATCCAAAAGGAAGGCAAAAGGAAAAAAAAACATAAAAATTTGGGGGCAATCGGAAAGTATCCCTGGATCAACTAGAAATACAGTTTATGTATTAATACCAATAATTCTCAATATTATTTAATTTTAGAAACTGCTGGAACACAGTTTCACAGTTCTCACTGAAATGGATGTTTAGTGAACAATGCACCAGAGTTTATTGTAGCGAACCGGTTAGCGCACTTTAACTCCATATATTTGCCCAGCAACTGTGAGTAAATGAGGCCCTACATGTAGCATTGCTCTAGCACTAAACATCTGAAACTGCTCTAAAAAATGCCTGTGTGAAAGTACCCGAAGGAGTTACAGCCAATATTTCCTTTTCTATGGCCTAAAAACTGCTAATTATAATAATGTAAACTTTCCTAAAGTGTATGGTGCCATCATTAAAACAGATAAGACTTGGAGATGACTCAAAATTTAGGGTTAATACCACAGGATAAATACTGTTAACTCATTGTAAAGAAACTGCCTCGGTATTGTATATAAAGCTTTATTAACCACATGATGCAGAGATGACAAGCTTTTTCAACTTGCATAAATACATTTTATTATATTTTGATACATATATATTTATAAAACAAAACTTTGGTATGCACTTATGTATTTGGCTTGTGTTCATTACTTTGAACTGCTGAATATTTTGTTATAGCAGTGGTATATATTAGAAGTGCATATAAGGCATATCTGTACCATAGATAAGTCACAATTCACCTGTTAGTTGTTCTACTAAGCTGGATAAAAGTCCTCAAAACCAGCATCTCCCAGAATGTCTGACACTTGCAATGGCCAGTGCAGTCCTTGGTGGACAAGCCAATTAGAAAGAATCTGCTTGTCATATCCAGTCATGAAAATCTGTTTTGCATCCTCGACAGACCACCGACAGATCTGAGCCAACTACAAATGACACCTGTGGGATGGAACTTATATCTCTCACTTAAAATCCTCTGGAGCTGTAAACTTTTGCTTTTAAAATGTCAAACAGGCAGTTTTCATCCAGATTAAAGAAACGAAGGGACTTTTCTTATAAATACGGAGCACATTTTACAACCTTTATATTAAGTATAATTTAACAATTGAAATAAATGTACCAACCATCCAATTTATCTAAAATGGAAGCATTGTAACACATTCAGTACAGAGAATTCCCTTTGTACCCATATTTTTTACAGCTTTTTGTTTAAAAAGAGAACAAAAAGGTTATTCTGCTTCCCTGTTCCTATCTATTGTACCTAGTGTGAGGTCCCAAAAGCCAAATCCTAACCCTTGGGATTACAACATATAGGGAGAACTTACCAAGTCCTCCTCCCTTTCCTGGGCTTGTTTATGGAAATCAGGAATATTTGAAACTTGATAACTTTGAACATGTGACATGGTTAGATGGGGAATGGGTTCTTCAAACATTGCTAGAATGCGTGCAAACATGAATACCAAAGTTTTAATTAAATTGCTATTAAATTTGTGCTATTGTTACCACCAGGTATTGTTAAATGTGTATCCTGTTTCGAGAAGAACACCATTCTCCCCTGTAATGTCCTAGCCTGAACAGCTGGCTATTAGCCCAGGCATATATAAGACTAGCCTAAATAACTGCATATCTAGAACTACACAAACACCTAAAATGCCGCACCTTTAACAAGTTTCAAAAATATACCGATATAACATTGTATTTTATGACATGTCCTAAATTAATATTGTGCAGTATTGCACATACAATACCACAGTAGTATTGAATCTTTCTGATATTTCAAGTTTATGAATACCGCCTATAACGAGAAAAGGGACCCAATACCAAAAAAAGTAACCCTTTATCAAGGTTTTACAACAGGGATATAGTCTGGTCCTTACCCAGTTATAAAATTGTGTAATTTTACACTTGAGGTTAAATTTAAATATTACAAGGTGTTATTACTTGACAAATTTGGAGCCAAAATGCAAAAGCGGTGTATAAAACAAATTGAGTAAACCTTTAATGCTTCCATAGAAATTAAGAGGGGAGTATAGAAGCCAGGTGCTGCCATTGAAATGTACTTGATTAACCAATCATGAGCCAGTGTGAGCACCTCTATAAAAGCAGAATTTTTGGCAGTTTGTCTGCAGCAAATTAAAACAATGCCAGGGAGAATATCATCAATGATCTGAGAGAAATAAATTGTTGCTGCCAATCTGCTATGGGTTATAAATCCATTTCTAGCTATTTTACATCCATCTTTCTACAGTAAGAAATGTTTGTCAGTCTTCCCAGGACTTCCCATCAAATACACCCTAAAGTGCAGTGCAATGCTCAGAGAAATTGCAAAAAAATGATTGCTGTTGATTTTTTTTTTTTGTAATTTCGGAAACCCTCATGAACTGAAACTATGCTGTAAATATTATTTAATCATGGGGTGCTCTTAGGCTGGGTTCACACGGTAGGACTTTTTGTCTCAACCAAGCTTCCGTTGTGAGTGAGCGCTCGGCCGGGAAAAATGGCTATCGTTCTTGACAATAGTGGCCACGGCTGTCAGTTCATGCGCACGATCGGCTGTGATTTACAGTTCTGATCACCTTTCGTACGATGTGGCCGAACTGACGATCGAGGCAGCCGCCCCACACCATCAGATATTGCCGACCGAATGATACACATCGCGATCGATTGGTCGGAAATATCTGCTGGTGTGTACCCTGCCTTAATGTTTCACACACTGCTTCCCCATTTGAATACACCTTTGTTTATATTATATAAATAATACACTTGGTGCATCTATTTTTCAACTGAGATTAAAGAGCATGTCCACCCCCTAAACCAACTTTGGGGGTAAGGTAGTTAACCCCTACCCACCCCCAACCGCTGCAAATTTATTTTAAAAAGTCCCCCGAATTCTACTTACACTGCCTTCTCTCCCGCGGCGATCCGATCTTCTGCTTGCAAGCAGGGACCGGACCTCAGCCACGTCTGTGATTGGCTGAGAGACAGACAATCACAGATGCGGCTGACGTCACTAGAAATGCCACGGGAGAGAAGGCTCTGTAAGTACAGATCAGGGGGGATTTTTTAAAAAATATTGCAGCGGTTAGGTGCAGGCACGGGTTACTTACCTTCCCCCCAAAGGAATTCAAGCTAGGTGCAAAGATGGCTGAAGATATATCCGGGGGGGGGGGGACATACTGCGCATGCTCCAGACCTTGATGAGGACAAGAAATCAGCGTGGAACAGAAGCCTCACAGACAACTTGGAGTCTTCAGTTTGCTGGAATATCTTGGGAACCATAAGGAGCAGAGATGTAAGGTTTATTTTAAACTGCTGAGTGGGGCCATTAGTGGGTTCAATTATAGTTTTTGTGGTGGACATGCCCTTTAAATGTAAATATTTTTAGAACCTGTTATGGACCAGATAATTCTTTATGTCCAGATAAATAAAACCTTCAAAAAATAAGGTATATTCTCTTCCAGTTCTGTCTGTTAGATGGAGTGTACTGTAATAACTAACAAGACCTGTTTTGCTCTAGTCATGCATCTCATTGCAACCAATGAAAAGTCTGGTAAAAAAAAAAAAGGTCTGGTTTTACATTAGTGTTATATAAATTGCCAAGAATGCAATAGCCACATCCTGCCAAGACAAGCTTAAGAAGGATTTGATACTAGTACTTAAAATACATTATAAAAATAATCCAGCTATACCCCATAGAAAAAATTTAGATGGAATGTTGAAATAGCCAGTGCATATATTATAGCAATACAGTACATTAAAAGTTTTAGCACATTAACAGTAACATTGTATAACCATTACTACATTGGCTCCTGGTTCTCAAAGCACTTCACCATCGATTTTTGCTTTAGCTTTTTTTCATACTGTGCAGTGGATCCACAAGTTTATTATGCACATGCATTAAACCTTAGGAGAAAAAAAAAAGGGAAGGGGGGGGGGGTAGGGAGAAAATCTTTATTTGCCTATGTCCTGTTAACAATTTTTAATAATTTCTGAGCATATGCTTTGTTTGTTGAACATAATAGGAAACAGATCTATATGACCATAGAAAGTTTAAGGTAAAACAGTAAGTAAAACATGTAGTAGTAGTTTTGAGGAAAGCAATGACTCAACAGTCATTGCAAGCTTACATATACAATAATACAGCAAATGAGAAATTATTTTACTGAATTTCAGATGCTGTTGGTAGGTTCCAGCAAATAGTATCAATTAAAAGCACTGGTAGCAACAACCGGAATATTTTCAAAGTTTCTGGGTTCAATAAAATATATTGCGAATTTGATAGGTGTAATTTTTTCTATTTCAAACTTTACTTGTGTGCATAAAAAACATTCATGCATGGGACAATTTCTAATGTACAAGGACATTGTTATCTGTCCCTGTGTAGCTAGACTGACCCCTTTTTTTCCAGAAAGAAAAAAAAAAAAGACTGCTAAACAGTATTCTTTAAAAATTAGTTGATACACTTTTTACATATTTTGGAGAAGGTGCATTTTTTAAGCAGAGGATCAGCTTTGGGAAAGTAAGGAGAGTAAGCAGGTAGGTAGATGAAACCTACTTAAAAGGGTAACTGTGGTCTCTATTTCTTCCAAACTAGTAAGGATTATATAAAAAGTCTTCCATCGTACCTTCAAAATAAAACCAAAATCACATCTCTAGATAAAATTTGTGAGAAGTTATTGCTGGAAAGGTTCAGCAATATTACTTCCTGCTTGAACACTTCCTTTTTTCAGCCATGTGACCAGATTACAGTCATGTGACTAGTCTGTCTGCATTAATAGGCTCCCCTTCTAAACTGACAATTTTTTCCCCAGGTACTTTGTTTTACCCAGCATTAAATCTTTACTGTGCATGCTTCTCCCCTGGGGCAGACGGGTGGGGCAGAGGATAAGGTGATGTCACTCAACCTACTCAACATAGTTTTAACATTCACCCCAATGTCATTTCTCACAGGCTGAAGCCAGAGATGTAATTGTCGGCTCATTATAAAAGAAATACTTTCATTTAACCCTAACTTGTTTGGAGACCACAGTTGCCCTTTAAGATAGAAGGCCAAATTCTACATTCTGTTGCCTTATTATCATAGTTCTAATTTTTGGTGCTGATAGCAAAACCATCCATTGTGCTTCTCTGGATTTGGGTTGAAACTTCCAGCTCTGCATTAAGAATTTTGATGGTCAAAATTACAGTTGTAATTTTCTGTGAAAATACCAACATTTCAACTGGCCTCAACATCAAAGTTTGTGGTTTCATTGCAAAACTAAGGTTTTTGCAATGAAACCAAAGTTCTGATCTAAAACGATGTCCCGATCCACAGACCTGCCAACAGACAAACCTGCTTGGGTTTGTTAATTTTTTGTAAGCAGTACAATATGTCATAACTAATTACAGTCTACATTTCTCTTCTAAATAAGGATAGGACAGAAAAGAGGAATGTCTTACCATTTAATGTTTAGGATGTCAAAGGTTGCAGAAATAGAAAAAAACAAGTGTAAAACCATCTGTGTACTACACTGTAACAAGAGTTTAGTAATAAAGATAATGTTACATGTACATAAATTTATGTGCCTGAAAGCTACTGGTTTAAATGGAAAACAACACCAGGAATAGAATTCAAAGAATAAGGGTAAGAAGAAGGGTGAAACATAGGGAATGCTTACATGGCCACTGCTTAGGTGCTTCCAGAGCAGAAAGTAGCACCTGCAACACTTGTTTGGTTTCATAGTTTTTCTCAAACGCTGCCATTTGGAGCTTGCTTAGTGTCCTTTACATGGAATATTAAAGGCTGTGTGACAGTAAGTTGTCATTTTAAGGCTAAAGGGTGTCTCCATAATTACATAGAGCTACATTATATCTACAGTTAAATAATCAGTTGATAATGTTACCTTATACATTATTTAATATTATTATAAAGAATCATAACTAGATCATAGTTTTACTTTATAATATGCTCAGTATTTTTGGAAATTGTATTGAAGTGCAAAGGTTTCTAAAAAGAAGTAATGTTTAAAATAGTATATTACTATTTAAGCATCTTTAGCTCACCTTTAAAATATTTAACAGTTTTAACTCTTAACTCCAAGGTAGCATCCTCATCACAGACAAAAATAGTACGAGGGTGTTGTTGGAAAGCAGATACTGTCCACATGTGATTTACACCTTCCTCTATAGCCTTGTACAAGGCAAATGCTTTGTGAGCACCTGTTATAAGGATCATTACCTAAAGAAAAAAATACAATTAGACATTTTTAGCAACAAAAGAAAGGTTGGGATTCTTTAGGTATATAAATACAATGACCAGAAAGAAAAATAGGCCCCTTCAGAAACACCACAACTCTTACAAATCTTTAATTAAACGTAGGAAGATTGTTAAGGTTTAAAGGGTATCTCCACTGTTAAAAGTCACCTGGGCTGTAAGGATAGATATGTGTAAGGTGGAAATGTACCTGCAGTATCCTGTGTCTTTGAGCAGTAGTTTATAAGAAATCCAATGAGTTTCTCTCTGAACACTGTGGATGGTGCAGGTCCCCCCACTTTCAGTGACTGCCTGCCTGGGAAATATCCGACGCGTGTGTTCCTTTAGTGCATGCGCAGAACGTGTGATCATCCGTCGGAACACACACACACCTACTGAGTTCACTGATTAATGGAGGAATAATCACGTGACCATCACAGCAGCTTGCTGAGTTCACTAATTAATGAAAGAGTAACCGGGTACTACCTTTTTCTGTCTCCCAATACACCCTCTTACATCTGCTTGTGTTTCTCTCCCACACCAGATTGATTCATATTCCCAGCATTCACTATAAAATTATTCTTAGATCACTTTTTCAACCACCCCTCTCAGAGTTAAACACAAAAAAATCTTTATTAAAAACAACACAAGTTCCCCCTGCCTTTGTTACAGTATTGTGGAAAGAGGGTTTTAACTTTTCCTCCCCTGTCTCTCTCTGCATGATCAGCTGTAAAAATGAATTTAGAGTCAGGGAGGAAAGGATTTCTTTACTCAACGAAGTGGGTGTGTCTGCTAGCATGATGATTCACATTGAGTGACAGCAACCCCCAACACACCCCCAGGAGCTAGCACAACTTTCCCAGGCTGCAAATGAAGGGGGATTCTGAAAAAAAGGGTAGGAGGGATGGTGTACTTTAAAATAAACCAAAAAAAAAAAAAAAAAGCTTTTTCCTCAGTGGAGATACCCTTTAAAAAGTGACTAAAAAGCTTGGCTTATTTTTTATGTTAATACATAAAATATCCAGGACCCATGCAGCTACACGGGTATCAGAAATGGCTAAAAGTCTCCATTTTCTATCTTTTGTGCAGTGTGTTATAAATTATCGCACACTTACCTAATTACTGTGCTTGCCACAAGTCCTAATGAAATTAAACTGTGCTTCTTATAACTTTGTTTGAAGTACAATGCAGAATTCTCAATGGTTTCCCCTTAAAGGAGAATTAGGTCTAGCCCACACTTGCGCAATTTCGCGTTTGCAATTTTTTTCTAACACGGGAATTGCGGCAAATGCGCGTTTTCGGGTGCGATGCGTTTGCGATACGCAATTGCATGTGATCACCATTTTTATGCGCAATCGCATGTGATTTCGTATCTCAAAAGGAGAAATCGAATGCGCAAACGCACAGGAATTGTGTGAGTTTGCGTGTGCGATGCAGTGTGGCTGTGCCCTTATACTGACCTTTTCCCAAGTTCAATAGCTGCATAGCACCCAGGATGAGGACCTAAATTGCTAAGTCCTCACCCTGGGTACTTTACCCAACAGCTGTAATACCTACTACAAGTTTCCCTTGACGCTTTGTTTCATTTCTCCCCACAGGCATGGTCAATGACACTGACATATATTGTAAAAAGAGAAGGACTTCTTGGTTTTTATAATTACACCCTTATAAAAACCAATGTGGCCCACACTAAACTTGTTAGGATTACCTTCAAATTTCATAAGGGATAAGCAAAATGTCATGCAATAAAAACAGAGAAATGACGCATTTATCAAGCCAAATCAATCATTACTATTTGCTATTAAGAATCCTTTAACTAATCAAAGCCTTCAGGCCATATATAAACAGCAATATGGAAACAGTCCTAATTTATGGATTAAATCACAGCATTCTTTCAAGGAGATGAACAAAGGACTATCAAATATATAAAATAACTCACTCCTGTGTGTTTATTTTCTTTACAATAACGGTACAGTGAGAAAAGCCATTCATTAATATTACGGTATATTAGTTATAACATTTATATGCAAGTTAGAGTCTGCTAGACATTTCTATATTGTGAGGCATATTACAAAAGTAAGCATAAATTACTTGTAACATTGCACTAAAACAGATGAATAGGATCATCCTTAACAATACCAATTAATATAATGTATACTATAACACTATAAGAAAACAATTATGGGGGGAGGGGGGTAAGAATACTGACTCGACCCCCTCCCCATTCTGTTGTGCTTTGCGGGTACATTGCCCCATAACTGACAGTGTAGATGCCATTTGTTCTCCAAATACATCTAATTTGCTAGATCATTCTTGTATTAGAGCATAGAGACAACTGCTTCACATGTTACTTCCCACAGTGGTTGATTGATATTAAAGTAATTTAGGTGGCAGTGACAAATTTTTAAATATGTCTATTCTCTAAGGACATGTCCACCCATAAATCTAAATTTTACATACAGATGAAGGATCCCCCCACTTCCATTTTACTTACATCTTCCAAAGATGTAGCTAAAAGAACTTACAAGCCCTGGCACCTTACCCCCACTGCTGATGTTGCAAACATATTTTGAACAGCAGCAGTGAGCGACTTCTGGTTGCGG
Source organism: Hymenochirus boettgeri (assembly GCA_019447015.1). NCBI lineage: Eukaryota > Metazoa > Chordata > Amphibia > Anura > Pipidae > Hymenochirus > Hymenochirus boettgeri. Next base: position 67,187,177 of record CM033469.1, on the reverse strand, counting down.
CTGTCAGCAATTGGGTGTGATGTCACAACCAGAAAGCAGACGGGAGACCAGCAGAGCGGCAAGGGGCAGGGTCTTGTAAGTTATTTAGCTACATCTTTGGAAGAGTGAAGTAAAATGGATGTGAAATTTATATTAATGGGTGGACATAACCTTTAATGCTCATCAAAACAAAACCATCAACCATCCTTATGTCTCATTTGTTAAACCCGATCACCATTTCTAAATACTTGCTGGCAGTAATTCAAACATCAAGGGTAATGCATGTATGTAAATATGTACTTAATGTATGTATATTTTTTATTCATGTAGCACATATCATATAATAAAGACAGGGTCTTTAAGTAGAACATGGTTTTCTGCTATCATGTTTACTTAAGGAGTTGTGGGGTTTTTTTTGTTTGTTTTACCGTCATTCAGTTGAAAATGTATCCATGTAATTGTAAAGCGCTAGGGAAGATGTTGGCGCTATATAAATCCACAATAATAATAATAACAACAACAATTAGTGGGCACTAACAATCTGCCCCCATTAGAAGTGTGACAAGTTATTCATTTCAACGATCACTGCTTAAAAACATTTATTACATTGGCATATAGCAAAGTCTTGCAAGCAAGAAAAGATTACAAAAAATATAACTGTGGCTTATGTTTTTGTTTTTCCAGAGCAGCCTGAACAAATAAAATGAAGCTTCAGAATATTATAAAATTCATATTTATTTGGTCAATCCCTGTTAAAAGTAAAAAAGGGAGAAGTAGCCACTCATTTTATTCTGGCCAGGGACTCGCATTTGCATGTGCTCCGATACCCGAATATTACAAGGATCGCAGTGCAAGCTGAAGGTAACAGGCATGTTTTCATATGCGGTACGGTCTGCTGTAGTGTGATCTCACCCTAAAGAACCATGATCTGATAAATTGCAGTTAACCTTCTAACTATCTGTTTATCACTCCTAGTAGACATTTTACAATGGAATACATTCACAAATTAATTTAAAAATCTGCAAAACCAAAAATGTAATAGTTATAGTTCGAGTGTTTTAATATTTTACCTCTCTGGCATCCATTACGGTTCCCACACCTACTGTCAGTGCCATCGTTGGAACCTTTGTGAGGTCGCCATCAAAATATTTTGCATTAGCCAAAATTGTGTCCATGGCTAAAGTTTTCAATCTTGTCCGTGATACCAAACTAGAGCCCGGTTCATTGAAAGCAATGTGGCCATCTGGACCAATACCTATAAACAAACAAATATTTAATTCCAAGTGCTTGTATATGCTACACCTATTACTCTTCATATATAATATTGAAGCTTGACTTCCTGGATACCTAGACCTGTAAATAACACAGACCCCTCACCTATACAAGATGCAGTAGCACAGTTTCAGCAATTATAATAACAGAGCTCGATCCACAACGTACTTCAATTTTTTGCATGCGAAGAGTCCTAGTGCACATGTGAATATAGTAAATGAGGGCATACACAATTTCGGGGGGGGGGGGGTCGCACAGAATTATTCTTGTTTTGGAAAGAAAAGGGGTTATTCCTTTTAAAATAAAAATCTATTTTATTAATTTATAGACAATATCTGAATTGTAGCATCAGCAATTTTGGGTTCGATTTCAGGTTCAAAATGGCCAAATACAAAGAACTTTTGTGTAAAATGCATTTCTAAAAAGCATTTCTTTCTTAAAACTAAGGCTATTCAATGCAAGGCATTGACAAGAATCAATACAGTGTAAGCTTCCCAGAGCACAACTGGGCAGGAGGATAAATACACAAGAGTCTCCAAAACAGGCAGATTAATTAAACAATACCCACAGCACACAGTGTCGAGTCAACAAAGGTGACCAGGGGTGCTTCTAGGGAGAGTCTCTGTGCTCCAGCCAGCACAGGCATGTTTGGAGACACTTTTGAAATAAAACTTGACTCCGATTCTGCCAAGCCATACTATATGATAACTTTCAAATATCTATGATAAAATATATTTGTTCTGAGAGCACAAGTTAAATATAAGATCTGAAGATTCCGTAAGTAAACCAACATGCTGAAAAATAATTTAGCTCCTTCAAAGGCCTGTTTAGCCCTCCCACATAAATTTATACTTTCCTTCCCCACCATCGGAAAAAAAAAAACCCTGCAACACTTATTTACCTTCACAGTGTTCCTGAAGCAAGATATTCACCCTACTTTCCACTGTCTTCTTCACTAGTTTTTTGGCTTCTACCTGGCACACCAGTGTATCATGGCCTCGTAACAAGCTTGCACAACTTTAATAGGAGGTGCGAATGGTGAATATCTCACTTCAGGAATGTAAGTGTTCAGGGTTGGGGAAAGAAAGTATAAAATGATGTAGGAAGGATGAACATGCCCTTTAAGCACTCATTTTACAGAAAAACTAAACTGTTAAAATTAACTTTATAAAAAGTAAAAGTACCAGAGACAGGGAGGTATGATTGATTATACCTTCCAATATTGTTTCGTTGAGGAGCTACAGCACATTCAGTTTTCATGTGCAAAGTTAGTGCCCTGAGCTTTCCTGTAAGTGTTGAAGCACCAAAGAAGCCTGGAAGAAGCAGTTTTCTTTGTGCTGCCAGAAAAAAAAAGTCAGAAAAAGTGACCATATAGAATACCTCCAACAAACAGCTCAATCCCACCAGCATCTTTTATTTTTCTTTCAAAGTCTTCACATTCTGCTTGTAGATCCACAGCATTCCCATTTAGGATATGAGCATTATTGGGATCTATATCAATGTGCTTGAAAAAATTATTCCACATATATGAATGGTAACTTTCAGGATGGTCTCTGGGAAGCCCTATAAACAAAGGGAAACATATATTGAAGGACAATTATACCTACCTTTCCTCTTTTCGACCCCTGAATAGAACCCAGGGTGTGGATCTGAACCACCAAGTCCTCACCCCTGGGTATTTTACAGATAAGCTGTAATACCTACATGAAGCTTCCCTCACCACTGTTACTGTTAGTGAAAGTATGTGATCTCACCAATAGGAAGACACGTTTCTTTGGAGAGAGTGTCTTCCTGTTGGCTTCATCACAGACTGCGTGCAAAATCAGGAAGAGGACCAGAACTATTACAAACCATCATGTAAGTATTATAGCTGATCTGCGAAGCACCCAGGGGTAAGAATTTAGTGGATTAGTTACTCACCCAGGGTAGCATTGATGTGTGGAAGAAGAGGAGCAAGGGAGAGACAATTTATATCATTTGCATTTTTACAGTATAAACATGGTTATATATACAAAGTATGTTTGTTAAGTGAGCAAAACCTAACTTTAAATATATATATAAGATGTAAAAATAGAAGTAGCTGCAGTTTTGGTTTTCCTATATAATCTATAGCATTTGTCTTTGGTGCTATGTCTCCTAAAAGCAAAGGTGCACGCAGTTGACAGTAAAACAATTCGTCAACAAATGGAAGAATTCAATAATTTTACAATAAAGGGTGGGAGATTGTGAAGAAACCCAGAACATTAAGAAGAAATTCACACAAGCAGATTTATTGTAATACACATTTGTGCTGTTTTATGCTGCAGACTAACAGTGAATTATACACCTCCCACAATAAATTAAAATTATAAGGATATAACAGTCTGTGCTGATACACTCAGTATGGGACATCACATTTAAATAAGCAAAGTAAACAGTGCTAGCATTTCTTTGCGTCTGAAAAAAAAGAATCTGCACAAAAAAGCATGGTCAAGCTAAACAATAAATTGAAAACAATAACTACTGTAATGTGAATTACCAAGTATTTTCTTTCTTCAAATCTTAATATTTATTAGTATACCAAACAAGGCATTTTTTATTTTAATGATATTGGATTCAGAAAGTGGGACTCTGTGTGACTACCAATATTTATACCTACACTATAGTAGTACATTAAGTTTGATTAAGCTTATTTTCCTATTGAAATTCACTCTAGCGTTTCCATTATATGCAATGCATTGCAGTATGCTTTACAACACTACTACAGGCATTTCTCTCCATTAGCGCATGCAATTTTTATTTCAAACATAGAAACAGAAACATGCAAATGTTCTGAATTAAGAAAGCCAGTTGGATGACTAGCAAAACGTCTTCGATACATAATCTATATGTTGATCTATAAACCATGAACTGGATGAATGAGAAACTTCACATGAAAATGTACAATGCAAAACAAAAATGCATAGGCTGTTTCGCACCATTTTTACACTTTTAAAACCTACTCATGTTATAGACAAATCTAAGTGTAATTACAGGTGGATGATCAGCGGTGTAGTTTAGTAGGTAAAGAGGTCTGATGCACTATAATAATTGCTAGAAGTATTATCCTGCACCTTATTTTTACAGGTCTGTGTGGGCTGTGCACTAATATTTACCAGCCAGTGTAAAGTCAGCCCTCCAGTTCACCAGCCAGTGATAGTCAGCCCATCACACCCACAAGCAAATCCCACAAGCTATACCCACCCCCACAAACCACACCTACTTTCCAAAAAAAGATACAGGGCAAATATTTGTTTCAGGTGGCAAAAGGTCTAGAAATACCCTTGATTGGCTGCTGCAAATTAATAGCACATGCAAAACTTCTGCACCTCTTATTGCATCAGCTCCTCACTCAGTGTTCTGTAAAATAAGCAGTTTCTTATAGAGTACGATTTGATACTCACCAACATATTCATCCATATTAAAGGTTTTAACATGCTTAAATGAAAGATTACCATTCTTGTGATACTCTATTAATTTTTTGTAGCATCCCAGTGGTGTGCTACCTGTAATAATGAATCAAAACAGAATTATTCATAAACGATATTTTCATTTACAGAGTATCATAAATAATAGTAAACAGTACATCAGTGAAGTTAGGTGCTCACTTTTTCTTTTTAGAAAAACAAAACGTGTGAAGTTACCCAGAGAGAGAGGTGTATCTCCCTAACAGAGATTAACCAGGGGCTGTGCAGCTTTGGGTTAATTATAGATGTGATTTCCCTATAAGTTACGGTACAGTTTAACACCAACTATCAGCTGTTAAATAGTAAGTTCAACGGGACAGCTGCTGGTGAATAGCTTGCAAAGGCTGTGGGAGTGTCTTTTGCAACACCACATGCTAAAATTCTGGAAATAATCTGCCCGCAGGAAGTGGTACATACATGACAACAATTTCCCTTTTAACCTGCAGGGGTTACAATTGTAATCTGCTAATAGATGTTATTAAGACTTGTAATCGTTATTACAATTAAAATTAAGGGGACATTAAGGGGAAAGGAAAATTAAGGGGAGTGAGATGCACTGGTAGTCACATATACCGGTAGTCTTTGAAACTTTCCCCATACCTAAGAGGTACAGGGATGTGTAATGTACTTTTTCCAGTGGAATACATATTAAAAAGGCATAAAACCTGGGCCAGAAATCTTGTGGATCTTCAAAATTAAAGGGTATCTATACTATACTCTTCTAAAATACAGCAAGATCCCACTGATTTTTCAGATTTTAAATCCGAGCTGCAGATTCTGAGAAATCATCATTTGAAATCACAGCATTTACAAAAGCCTGTCAATCCAGAAGCAGAAATCATAATATGTTCCCCATCACTGACCTCTTACTAGGATCTTTGGCTGCCTACCAGCAAACTTTCTGCAACATTTAAGAGAATCAGCAGAAAAAAGAAGACAGGGGAGAGAGAGATGTGTAAGCAGAGCAGTGTCTATGGTGACACTGTGCAGAACTTAGAAGTGTTGCAGACACTACAAGGCGTCAGGGATTAAGGGAGGGTGGAGGCAATAAGGAGCAATCACTAAATATTAAAACATTTAATGATAAAGCAAGCACATTTAAATATGTGAGTACCACCATATTACTTCTCTCACATTGTAGTTTCAGATAATGTAAAATTGTTTGAGTGAGCCTTTACGGTAAGCAATAAATACTAATAACCTTTAACATTTTATTTTTATGCCTAACTGTGCCGGATAGTGCACGCACATGTGGTGAGAAAATGTATTGCAGTGCATGTAATTAGGCCATTGTGCACTGCGCGCTATAGTATAGCAGAAGCATTTGGGACCTGTCAGAGGAGTCAGCAGCGGATCTGCACTATTATGCCGCAATCGGAGCTCATTTGACACAGAAAAGAATGGTGATCACACGTGCCCCGAAAATGGATTGCAGTGCATGTAATGTGCCCATTGTGCACTGCTCCGCGATTCACCACCGTGCGGCCTAGTCATAATTGTTTTAAAATTAGTTAGAAAAGATTACTTTGATAAGATTTAACAAACTTAACATTGTACCTGTGGGCAATCCCAAAGTGAAGTATCTGCCCGGACCAGGATTGAATTGGATAATACAGTTGCAAACATACTTTGCTGCCCACTCACTAGCCAGGGCATAATCATCCAAAATTACCAGCCTCATTGTGATGAATTCGTAATTGAAAGCATGTGGCTCAAAATCCTACAAAAAACACATTACAACAATAACATGCATTCTAATTCCAACCATATTTGAAATTATTTTGACAAAAAGTAGGAAATGCAAAAGGATCTACTAACAGTTGACATTGACTTTATACACAACAATGCACAGCAGGGGAACATATTAGAGGGAGAGAGATTAAGGCTGAGGCCACACTGCAACGCACAGGAATCACACACCAAATCGCGAGCGTTATCGCACGCGATTGTGTGCGCTTTTCTTGTGCGTTCGCGTTTTGCGCATGCTGTTTCCCCATTTTGCGTTAGGGAAACGCTGTGTTAACGCACCAAAAATGGTGAAGGCATGCGTTACCAAAACGCGAACGGACGCGTAATCACATGTGCATCGGAAATCGCGGGAATTTTCGCGTTCCCGCGATTTCCATTTTAGGGGGTTAGAATGATGTATTTTTTTCCTTTGAACATAAATTGCAACATAAAGACACACAAGTGTGAGTTCAGCAAGCGCTATCATTAAATAATGTAATCTGTACCATGGAAACAAAAGAGCAAGGAAGCAACCGGAGGGCTTGTTGTAGTGAACTATTTTATCAACTTCACAGCATATCTTTCAACAGGAAATACCAATAAAGGCCAGTGAGATATTATATAGTGGATAATGCACCCCAACTGTAAATTCTAAGGATATTAGAAGTCACTGAGGAGTTCCGTGACCATATAAAAGAACGAGGCCGCTGGCTGAGTACCTTATATCCAGAACACGGAACTCCAAGGTGACTAATATCCCTTTTATTTACAGTTCGGGGTGCATTAGTATAACCTACCCCTTTGTGGCTTCTGGTTTCCTTTTCCTCCTGGAACTGTAAGATTATAAGGCTATAATCTTACAGTTTCTCCCATAGAAATCCACTACAGGGTAGGTTATAGCAGTTTTATATGGTTATATGGCTATATGGTCAAGAAATGTGTTAGGCTGAACTTGTCCTTTAATGAAGTGAACTTGCCCTTTAAAGATGTGGGGAAAGAACTGAAGGTGTGCAGGCAAGCCAGTGAACAGAAAACAATGTCGTGCAATGAATATGGGATTGTGTGGGCAGCTTAGCATTGATCTAGAACATAATGAGGATGCCTTACTCTGTGTAGAGCAGTACTGAATCCTTTGTCATGTAGATCTGCACAGAATGTGGAAGGTAAAGCTCCCGGGTGATCTCTATTACTACCACGAATCACACAAGAAGGCAACAACAAAACTTGCCTAATGTAGAAGACTATAGCAGCCCAAATTCCTTCTGTTTGCACCTACTTCCTGCTTGATGGAGACCACGTGATTCTCACTTTCGCTTCTTAAGCTGACTATGAGGTCGCCGTACCTGAGCCATGTTTTGAGTGGCGGAAGTGATAGAAGGAAGTGTACTGTCAATATGTTATCTGCTTTTACGAATGACGATAATTAAGAAAGGAACAGCCAGTGATGTACAACCTTGGTACTTCATGTGTTTTGAACTATAACCCCCAGCATATTGCTATTAAAGCGCACACGGTCACCATTTTTGTTTTTGCCCAATCGCGTGCGCTCCGATAATACAAAATTGGTCTTGCGTCGTCCACGATTCCAGTGCGTTGTAGTGTGGCCTTAGCCTAAAGGAGCCGTGTTAGGGATGGGCCAGAATAATGTGTTTTTAACGCGTATGCGATTTTGGTTAGAATGGAGATTGCGAGAGCGCAAAAGTTCATGCAATTTTTAATGTGCATGCGATAGCCCATTCGTTTCCTTTTTGCGATCACCATTTTGCGCAAACGCATGCGTTTCCATAATGTTAAAAGCAAACGCAGAACAATAAGCGTCCGCCCACCATATCACATGTGATTGTGTGTGCGTTTCGGTGCGTTGTAGTGGGGCCTCAGCCTTAATGTAAAAGGAGTCGGGAACAAAGGGAGGTGACAGGTCACAAATGCTTCCAGGTTAAACTCACTATAGCACACATACACGCTATAGTGTAGTGTAAGCCAGAAGCAGTGTGGAACTGTCAGGTGACTCAGCTGTGGATTGTGCTTGTGAGTAATTTTTCTTGCTTTTGTTCTGGCTCGCACTATTAAAGGGGTCTTGTTATAGGGTATAGTATTGTACCAACTGAGGGTTCATTCACACTAGACATGTTTAATATCCATTGCAATCTGATGCATTTTAAAAATCCAGAAACACGAACAAACGCATGTAAAACTTTGCTTCTGATTTTGTAGTGTGAAAGTAGCCTAAAATCTGCTTGTTAATTTCTGTAAGTCCTTTTTAGGCTTGTTTAGTTGTCTGACTGGTTCATAATGTTATTAGGAACTTAAAGGGCATGTCCACCCCCAAAACTATAATCCCCCCAACTACTGGCCCCACCATGTAGTGTAGTCTAAACTCCTACCCACCCTCACATCCCAGCTCCATAGGGTTCTCCGTAGTCCCCCCCCAAAGTCCCAAAAACTGCCCACCAGGAGGCTAGCAGAGTCCATATAGGACTCTGCCTCCTACCTGGCCTCCGGAGAAGTTTGGCATGCGTACTGCAGCCCTTCTCCCCCTCCCTCCCCCTCCCTCTCCCTCCCTCCTCTCCCGATTCCCTCCCCCTAGCGTATTGTCTTTAATATATAAGATTCCCCAAGGGCTCCCAGCCCCAACCGCAATTTGTTCTTCAGAAAGCTCCCCAAACTTTACTTACCTCTCTCTCTTTCCTCCGGCGAAGTGAGCTGCCGGCAGCCGCGTCCGTGATTGGCTGCCGCTCAGCCAATCACAGACGCGGCTGCTGGTCCCGCCCCTCTGCTTGCATTTTCTCGCAAGCAGAGGGCCGGGAGCGCGGCGGAGGAAAGAGGGGAGGTAAGTAGAGTTTGGGGGGCTTTCTGAAGATACAAGTATAGCGGTTGGGGCTGGGAGCCCTTGGGGAAACTTCATGTACACAAAATATTTTTGTGGGTGGACATAGCCTTTACGTCCAAAAACAGATAAGGCTATAAATCATGGATAGGCAAGCAGTTCTCCAAATGTTTGAAAACTACATCTTCCAGCAATCCCTGGCGGTAGAGTGTTTGTAGGGAATGCTGGTTTCTTATACTTCCTATAAATGATATGCATGATGCATAATACATATTGTACCAGCTTAAAGTTGCAGTTGTCTATGCCAACAAAAATAAATGCTTATAAAATTTCCACTGGGGACAGACAAATGAACCACATTTTGCCTCAGGCAAAACCTCAAATAGTGACCTAATTTTTGTACTTTACATTAAAAAACGAATCTGCACATTCCTACTTTACAGTTTATTGCTTTCTAGCCCATGGTTTAGGTTACCTCATAAATTTCTTTTAAATCAGGCCAATATTGAATAAAGTCAGTGTGCAGTATATGATCATTAGTAGATTTCCAAAAAAGTTAATTACTACAATACACTAACTACAAGATCAGCCAAACGTTTTAAACTTTTTTTTTTTTTTTTGTCTTAACCATATTAATGGTTAGGATGTCAAAGTTGCAGAATAAAAAAACAAGTGTAAACCATCTGTGTACTACCTGTAAACAAGATTTTAGTAATAAAGATAATGTTACATGTACATAAATTTATGTGCCTGAAAGCTACTGTTTAAATGGAAACCACCCAGGAATAGAATTCAAAGAATAAGGTAAGAAGAAGGGTGAAACATAGGGAATCTTACATGGCCACTGCTTAGGTGCTCTCCAGAGCAGAAAGTAGCACCTGCACACTTGTTTGGTTTCATAGTTTTTCTCTCAAACGCTGCCATTTGGAGCTTGCTTGTGTCCTTTACATGGAATATAAAGGCTGTGTGACAGTAAGTTGTCATTTTAAAAGGCTAAAGGGTGTCTCCATAATTACATAGAGCTACATTATATCTACAGTTAAATAATCAGTTGATAATGTTACCTTATACATTATTTAATATTATTATAAAGAATCATAACTAGATCATAGTTTTTACTTTATAATATGCTCAGTATTTTTGGAAATTGTATTGAAGTGCAAAGGTTTCTAAAAGAAGTATGTTTAAAATAGTATATTACTATTTAAGCATCTTTAGCTCACCTTTAAATATTTAACAGTTTTAACTCTTAACTCCAAGGTAGCATCCTCATCACAGACAAAAATAGTACGAGGGTGTTGTTGGAAGCAGATAACTGTCCACATGTATTTACACCTTCCTCTATAGCCTTGTAAAGGCAAATGCTTTGTGAGCACCTGTTATAAGGATCATTACCTAAAGAAAAAATACATTAGACATTTTTAGCAACAAAAGAAAGGTTGGGATTTTTAGGTATATAAATACAATGACCAGAAGAAAAATAGGCCCCTTCAGAAACACCACAACTCTTACAAATCTTTAATTAAACGTAGAAGATTGTAAGGTTTAAAGGTATCTCCACTGTTAAAAGTCCCTGGGCTGTAAGGATAGATATTGTGTAAGGTGGAAATGTACCTGCAGTATCCTGTGTCTTTGAGCAGTAGTTTATAAGAAATCCAATGAGTTTCTCTCTCTGAACCACTGTGGATGGTGCAGGTCCCCCCACTTTCAGTGACTGCCTGCCTGGAAATATCCGACGTTGTGTTCCTTTAGTGCATGCGCAGAACGTGGATCATCCGTCGGAACACACACACACCCTACTGAGTTCACTGATTAATGAGGAATAATCACGTGACCATCACAGCAGCTTGCTGATTCACTAATTAATGAAAGAGTAACCGGGTACTACCTTTTCTGTCTCCCAATACCCCTCTTACATCTGCTTGTGTTTCTCTCCCACCCAGATTGATTCTATTCCCAGCATTCACTATAAAATTATTCTTAGATCACTTTTTCAACCACCCCTCTCTCAGAGTTAAACACAAAAAAATCTTTATTAAAACACACACAGTTCCCCCTGCCTTGTTACAGTATTGTGGAAAGAGGGTTTTAACTTTTCCTCCCCTGTCTCTCTCTGCATGATCAGCTGTAAAATAATTTAGAGTCAGGGGAAAGGATTTCTTTACTCAACGAAGTGGGTGTGTCTGCTAGCATGATGATTCACATTGAGTGACAGCAACCCCCACACACCCCCAGGAGCTAGCACAACTTTCCCAGGCTGCAAATAAGGGGATTCTGAAAAAAGGGTAGGAGGGATGGTGTACTTTAAAATAAACAAAAAAAAAAAAAAGCTTTTTCCTCAGTGGAGATACCCTTTAAAAAGTGACGCTAAAAGCTTGGCTTATTTTTTATGTTAATACATAAAATCCGGACCCATGCAGCTACACGGTATCAGAAATGGCTAAAAGTCTCCATTTTCTATCTTTTGTGCAGTGTGTTATAAATTATCGCACACTTACCTAATTACGTGCTTGCCACAATCCTAATGAAATTAAACGGTGCTTCTTATAACTTTGTTTGAAGTACAATGCAGAATTCTCAATGGTTTCCCCTTAAAGGAGAATTAGGTCTAGCCCACACTTGCGCAATTTCGCGTTTGCAATTTTTTTCTAACACGGGAATTGCGGCAATGCGCGTTTTCGGTGCGATGCGTTTGCGATACGCAATTGCATGTGATCACCATTTTTATGCGCATCGCATGTGATTTCGTATCTCAAAAGGAGAAATCAATGCGCAAACGCACAGGAATTGTGTGAGTTTGCGTGTGCGATGCAGTGTGGCTGTGCCCTTATACTGACCTTTTCCCCAAGTTCAATAGCTGCATAGCACCCAGGATGAGGACCTAAATTGCTAAGTCCTCACCCTGGGTACTTTACCCAACAGCTGTAATCCTACTACAAGTTTCCCTTGACGCTTGTTTCATTTCTCCCCACAGGCATGGTCAATGACCTGCATCATATTGTCAAAAAGAGAAGGACTTCTTGGTTTTTATAATTACAACCCTTTAAAAACCAATGTGGCCCACACTAAACTTGTTAGGATTACCTTCAAATTTCATAAGGGATAAGCAAAATGTCATGCAATAAAACAGAGAAATGACGCATTTATCAAGCCAAATCATCATTATTACTATTTGCTATTAAGAATCCTTTAACTATCAAAGCCTTCGGCCATATATAAACAGCAATATGGAAACTGTCCTAATTTATGGATTAAATCACAGCATTCTTTCAAGGAGATGAACAAAGGACTATCAATATATAAAATAACTCACTCCTGTGTGTTTATTTTCTTTACAATAACGGTACAGTGAGAAAAGCCATTCATTATATTACGGTATATTAGTTATAACATTTATATGCAAGTTAGAGTCTGCTAGACATTTCTATATTGTGAGGCATATTACAAAAGTAAGCATAAATTACTGTAACATTGCACTAAAACAGATGATAGGAATCATCCTTAACAATACCAATTAATATAATGTATACTATAACACATAAGAAAACAATTATGGGGGGAGGGGGGTAGAGAATACTGACTCGACCCCCCCCCCATTCTTGTGCTTTGCGGGTACATTGCCCCATCAACTGACAGTGTAGATGCCATTTTGTTCTCCAAATACATCTAATTTTGCTAGATCATTCTTGTATTAGAGCATAGAGACAACTGCTTCACATGTTACTATCCCACAGTGGTTGATTGATATAAGTATTTAGGTGGCAGTGACAATTTTTAAATATGTCTATTCTCTAAGGACATGTCCACCCATAAATCTAAATTTTACATACAGATGAAGGATCCCCCCCACTTCCATTTTACTTACATCTTCCAAAGATGTAGCTAAAAGAACTTACAAGCCCTGGCACCTTACCCCCACTGCTGATGTTGCAAACATATTTTGAACAGCAGCAGTGAGCGACTTCTGGTTGCGGCTGTCAGCAATTGGGTGTGATGTCACAACCAAAAGCAGACGGAGACAGCAGAGCGGCAAGGGGCAGGTCTTGTAAGTTATTTAGCTACATCTTTGGAGAGTGAAGTAAAATGGATTGTGAAATTTATATTAATGGTGGACATAACCTTTAATGCTCATCAAAACAAAACCATCAACCATCCGTTATGTCTCATTTGTTAAACCCGATCACCATTTCTAAATACTTGCTGGCAGTAATTCAAACATCAAGGGTAATGCATGTATGTAATATGTACTTAATGTATGTATATTTTTTTTTATTCATGTAGCACATATCATATAATAAAGACAGGGTCTTTAAGTGAACATGGTTTTCTGCTATCATGTTTACTTAAGGAGTTGTGGGGGTTTTTTTTTGTTGTTGTTTTAACCGTCATTCAGTTGAAAATGTTCCATGTAATTGTAAAGCGCTAGGGAAGATGTTGGCGCTATATAAATCCACATAATAATAATCAACAACAATTAGTGGGCACTAACAATCTGCCCCCATTAGAAGTGTGACAAGTTATTCATTTCAACGATCACTGCTTAAAACATTTATTACATTGGCATATAGCAAAGTCTTGCAAGCAAGAAAAGATTACAAAAAATATACACTGTGGCTTATGTTTTTGTTTTTCCAGAGCAGCCTGAACAAATAAAATGAAGCTTCAGAATATTATAAATTCATATTTATTTGGTAATCCCTGTTAAAAGTAAAAAGGGAGAAGTAGCCACTCATTTTATTCTGGCCAGGGACTCGCATTTGCATGTGCTCCAACCCGAATATTACAAGGATCGCAGTGCAAGCTGAGGTAACAAGGCATGTTTTCATATGCGGTACGGTCTGCTGTAGTGTGATCTCACCCTAAAGAACCATGATCTGATAAATTGCAGTTAACCTCTAACTATCTGTTTATACACTCCTAGTAGACATTTTACAATGGAATACATTCACAAATTAATTAAAAATCTGCAAACCAAAAATGTAATAGTTATAGTTCGAGTGGTTTTAATATTTTACCTCTCTGGCATCATTACGTTCCCACACCTACTGTCAGTGCCATCGTTGGAACCTTTGTGAGGTCGCCATCAAAATATTTTGCATTAGCCAAAATTGTGGTCCATGGCTAAAGTTTTCAATCTTGTCCGTGATACCAAACTGAGCCCGGTTCATTGAAAGCATGTGGCCATCTGGACCAATACCTATAAACAAACAAATATTTAATTCCAAGTGCTTGTATATGCTCCACCTATTACTCTTCATTATATATTGAAGCTTGACTTCCTGGATACCTAGACCTGTAAATAACACAGACCCCTCACCTATACAAGATGCAGTAGCACAGTTTCAGCAATTAAATAACAGAGCTCGATCCACAACGTCCTTCAATTTTTTGCATGCGAAGAGTCCTAGTGCACATGAATATAGTAAATGAGGCATACACATTTCGGGGGGGGGGGGTCGCACAGAATTATTCTTGTTTTGGAAGAAAAGGGGTTATTCCTTTTAAATAAAAATCTATTTTATAATTTATAGACAATATCTGAATTGTAGCATCAGCCAATTTGGGGTTCGATTTTCAGGTTCAAAATGGCCAATACAAAGAACTTTTGTGTAAAATGCATTTCTAAAAGGCATTCTTTCTTAAAACTAAGGCTATTCAATGCAGGCATTGACAAGAATCAATACAGTGTAAGCTTCCAGAGCACAACTGGCAGGAGGTAATACATACACAAGAGTCTCCAAAACAGGCAGATTAATTAACAATACCCACAGCACACAGTTGTCGAGTCAACAAAGTGACCAGGGGTGCTTCTAGGGAGAGTCTCTGTGCTCCAGCCAGCACAGGCATGTTTGGAGACACTTTTGAAATAAAACTTGACCCGATTCTGCCAAGCCATACTATATGATAACTTTCAAATATCTATGATAAATATTATGTGTCTGAGAGCACAAGTTAATATAAGATCTGAAGATTCCGAAGTAAACCACATGCTGAAAAATAATTTAGCTCCTTCAAAGGCCTGTTTAGCCCTCCCCACATAATTTATACTTTCCTTCCCCACCATCGGAAAAAAAAAAACCCTGCAACACTTATTTACCTTCACAGTGTTCCTGAAGCAAGATATTCACCCTACTTTCCACTGTCTTCTTCACTAGTTTTTTGGCTTCTACCTGGCACACCAGTTGTATCATGGCCTCGTAACAAGCTTGCACACTTTAATAGGAGGTGCGAATGGTGAATATCTCACTTCAGGAATGTAAGTGTTCAGGGTTGGGGAAAGAAAGTATAAAATGATGTAGGAAGGATGAACATGCCCTTTAAGCACTCATTTTACAGAAAACTAAACTGTTAAAATTAACTTTATAAAAAGTAAAAGTACCAGAGACAGGGAGGTATGATTGATTATACCTTCCAATATTGTTTCGTTGAGGAGCTACAGCACATTCAGTTTTCATGTGCAAAGTTAGTGCCCTGAGCTTTCCTGTAATGGTTGAAGCACACCAAAGAAGCCTGGAAGAAGCAGTTTTCTTTTTGCTGCCAGAAAAAAAAAAGTCAGAAAAAGTGACCATATAGAATACCTCCAACAAACGCTCAATCCCCCACATCTTTTATTTTTCTTTCAAAGTCTTCACATTCTGCTTGTAGATCCACAGCATTCCCATTTAGGATATGAGCATTATTGGGATCTATATCAATGTTGCTTGAAAAAATTATCACATATATGAAGGTGTAACTTTCAGGATGGTCTCTGGGAGCCCTATAAACAAAGGGAAACATATATTGAAGGACAATTATCCCTACCTTTCCTCTTTTCTCGACCCCTGAATAGAACCCAGGGTGTGGATCTGAACCACCAAGTCCTCATCCCACCCTGGGTATTTTACAGATAAGCTGTAATACCTACATGAAGCTTCCCTCACCACTGTTACTGTTAGTGAAAGTATGTGATCTCACCATAGGAAGACACGTTTCTTTGGAGAGAGTGTCTTCCTGTTGGCTTCATCACAGACTGCGTGCAAAATCAGGAAGAGGACCAGAACTATTACAAACCATCATTAGTATTATAGCTGATCTGCGAAGCACCCAGGGGTAAGATTTAGTGGATTAGTTACTCACCCAGGGTAGCATTGATGTTGTGGAAGAAGAGGAGCAAGGGAGAGACAATTTTATCATTTGCATTTTTACAGTATAAACATGGTATATATACAAAGTTTTTGTTAAGTGAGCAAAACCTAACTTTAAATATATATATAAGATGTAAAAAATAGAAGTAGCTGCAGTTTTGGTTTTCCTATATAATCTATAGCATTTGTCTTTGGTGCTATGTCTCCTAAAGCAAAGGTGCACGCAGTTGACAGTAAAACAATTCGTCACACAATGGAAGAATTCAATAATTTTAACAATAAAGGGTGGGAGATTGTGAAGAAACCCAGAACATTAAGAAGAAATTCACACAAGCAGATTTATGTATACACATTTGTGCTGTTTTTATGCTGCAGACTAACAGTGAATTATACACCTCCCACAATAAATTAAAATATAAGGATATAACAGTCTGTGCTGATACACTCAGTATGGGACATCACATTAAATAAGCAAGTAACATGCTAGCATTTCTTTGCGTCTGAAAAAAAGAATCTGCACAAAAAAGCTGGTCAAGCTAAACAATAAATTGAAACAATAACTACTGTAATGTGAATTACCAAGTATTTTCTTTCTTCAAATCTTAATATTTATTAGTTAACCAAACAAGGCATTTTTTTATTTAAATGATATTGGATTCAGAAGTGGGACTCTGTGTGACTACCAATATTTATACCTACACTATAGTAGTACATTAAGTTTGATTAGCTTATTTTCCTATTGAAATTCACTCTAGCGTTTCCATTATATGCAATGCATTGCAGTATGCTTTACAACACTACTACAGGCATTTCTCTCCATTAGCGCATGCATTTTTATTTCAAACATGAAACAGAAACATGCAAATGTTCTGAATTAAGAAAGCCAGTTGGATGACTAGCAAAACGTCTTCGATACATAATCTATATGTTGATCTATAACCATGAACTGGATGAATGAGAAACTTCACATGAAATGTACAATGCAAAACAAAAATGCATAGGCTGTTTCGCACCATTTTTACACTTTTAAAACCTACTCATGTTATGACAAATCTAAGTGTAATTACAGGTGATGATCATCGGTGTAGTTTAGTAGGTAAAGAGGTCTGATGCACTATAATAATTGCTAGAAGTATTATCCTGCACTTATTTTTACAGGTCTGTGTGGGCTGTGCACTAATATTTACCAGCCAGTGTAAAGTCAGCCCTCCAGTTACCAGCCAGTGATAGTCAGCCCATCACACCCACAAGCAAATCCACAACTATACCCACCCCCACAAACCACACCTACTTTCCAAAAAAAGATACAGGGCAAATATTTGTTTCAGGTGGCAAAAGGTCTAGAAATACCCTTGATTGGCTGCTGCAAATTAATAGCACATGCAAAACTTCTGCACCTCTTATTGCATCAGCTCCTCACTCAGTGTTCTGTAAAATAAGCAGTTTCTTATAGAGTAACGATTTGATACTCACCAACTATTCATCCATATTAAAGGTTTTAACATGCTTAAATGAAAGATTACCATTCTGTGATACTCTATTAATTTTTTGTAGCATCCCAGTGGTGTGCTACCTGTAATAATGAATCAAAACAGAATTATTCATAAACGATATTTTCATTTACAGAGTATCATAAATAATAGTAAACAGTAATCAGTGAAGTTAGGTGCTCACTTTTTTTCTTTTGAAAACAAACGTGTGAAGTTACCCAGAGGAGAGGTGTATCTCCCTAACAGAGATTAACCAGGGGCTGTGCAGCTTTGGGTTAATTATAGATGTGATTTCCCTATAAGTTACGGTACAGTTTAAACACCACTATCAGCTGTTAAATAGTAAGTTCAACGGACAGCTGCTGGTGAATAGCTTGCAAAGGCTGTGGGAGTGTCTTTTGCAACACCACATGCTAAAATTCTGAAATAATCTGCCCGCAGGAAGTGGTACATACATGACAACATTCCCTTTTAACCTGCAGGGGTTACAATTGTAATCTGACAATAGATGTATTAAGACTTGTAATCGTTATTACAATTAAATTAAGGGGACATTAAGGGAAAGGAAAATTAAGGGGAGTGAGATGCACTGGTATTCACATATACCGGTAGTCTTTGAAACTTTCCCCATACCTAAGAGGTACAGGGATGTGTAATGTACTTTTTCCAGTGGAATCATATTAAAAAGGCATAAAACCTGGGCCAGAAACTCTTGGGATCTTCAAAATTAAAGGGTATCTATACTATACTCTTCTAAAATACAGCAAGATCCCACTGATTTTTCAGATTTAAATCCGAGCTGCAGATTCTGAGAAATCACATTTGAAATCACAGCATTTACAAAAGCCTGTCAATCCAGAAGCAGAAATCATAATATGTTCCCCATCACTGACCTCTTACTAGATCTTTGGCTGCCTACCAGCAAACTTTCTGCAACATTTAAGAGAATCAGCAGAAAAAGAAGACAGGGGAGAGAGAGATGTGTAAGCAGAGCAGTGTCTATGGTGACACTGTGCAGAACTTAGAAGTGTTGCAGACACTACAAGCGTCAGGGATTAAGGGAGGGTGGAGGCAATAAGGAGCAATCACTAAATATTAAAACATTTAATGATAAAGCAAGCACTTTAAATATGTAGTACACCATATTACTTCTCTCACATTGTAGTTTCAGATAATGTAAATTGTTTGAGTGAGCCTTTACGGTAAGCAATAAATACTAATAACCTTTAACATTTTATTTTTATTGCCAACTGTGCCGGATAGTGCACGCACATGTGGTGAGAAAATGTATTGCAGTGCATGTAATTAGGCCATTGTGCACTGCGCGCTATAGTATAGCAGAAGCTTTGGGACCTGTCAGAGGAGTCAGCAGCGGATCTGCACTATTATGCCGCAATCGGAGCTCATTTGACACGAAAAGAATGGTGCACACGTGCCCCGAAATGGATTGCAGTGCATGTAATGTGCCCATTGTGCACTGCTCCGCGATTCACCACCGTGCGGCCTAGTCATAATTGTTTTAAAATTAGTTAAAAGATTACTTTGATAAGATTTAACAAACAACATTGTACCTGTGGGCAATCCCAAAGTATATGCCCGGACCAGGATTGAATTGGATAATACAGTTGCAAACATACTTTGCTCCCACTCACTGCCAGGGCATAATCATCCAAAATTACCAGCCTCTTGTGATGAATTCGTAATTGAAAGCATGTGGCTCAAAATCCTACAAAAAAACACATTACAACAACATAACATGCATTCTAATTCCAACCATATTTGAAATTATTTTGACAAAAAGTAGGAAATGCAAGAATCTACTAACAGTTGACATTGACTTTATACACAACAATGCACAGCAGGGGAACATATTAAGGGAGAGAGATAAGGCTGAGCCACACTGCAACGCACAGAATCACACACCAAATCGCGAGCGTTATCGCACGCGATTGTGTGCGCTTTTCTTGTGCGTTCGCGTTTTGCGCATGCTGTTTCCCCATTTTGCGTTAGGGAACGCTGTGTTAACGCACCAAAAATGGTGAAGGCATGCGTTACCAAAACGCGAACGGCGCTAATCACATGTGCATCGGAAATCGCGGATTTTCGCGTTCCCGCGATTTCCATTTTAGGGGGTTAGAATGATGTATTTTTTTCCTTTGAACATAATTGCAACATAAAGACACACAAGTGTGAGTTCAGCAAGCGCTATCATTAAATAATGTAATCTGTACCATGGAAACAAAAGAGCAAGGAAGCACACCGGAGGCTTGTTGTAGTGAACTATTTTATCAACTTCACAGCATACTTTCAACAAAATACCAATAAAGGCCAGTGAGATATTATATAGTGGATAATGCACCCCAACTGTAAATTCTAAGGATATTAGAAGACTGAGGAGTTCCGTGACCATATAAAAGAACAGGCCGCTGGCTGAGTACCTTATATCCAGAACACGAACTCCAATGTACTAAATCCCTTTTATTTACAGTTCGGGGTGCATTAGTATAACCTACCCCTTTGTGGCTTCTGGTTTCCTTTTCCTCCTGGAACTGTAAGATTATAAGGCTATAATCTTACAGTTTCCTCCCATAGAAATCCCTACAGGGTAGGTTATACGAGTTTTATATGGTTATATGGCTATATGGTCAAGAAATGTGTTAGGCTGAACTTGTCCTTTAATGAAGTGAACTTGCCCTTTAAAGATGTGGGGAAAGAACTGAAGGTGTGCAGGCAAGCCAGTGAACAGAAACAATGTCGTGCATGAATTGGGATTGTGTGGGCAGCTTAGCATTGATCTAGAACATAATGAGGATGCCTTACCTGTGTAGGCAGTACATGAATCCTTTGTCTGTGATCTGCACAGAATGTGGAAGGTAAAGCTCCCGGGTGATCTCTATTACTACCACGAATCACACAAGAAGGCAACAACAAAACTTGCCTAATTTAGAAGACTATAGCAGCCCAAATTCCTTCTGTTTGCACCTACTTCCTGCTTGATGGAGACCACGTATTCTCACTTTCGCTTCTTAAGCTGACTATGAGTCGCCGTACCTGAGCCATTTTTTGAGTGGCGGAAGTGATAGAGGAAGTGTACTGTCAATATGTTATCTGCTTTTACGAATGACGATAATTAAGAAAGGAACAGCCAGTGATGTACAACCTTGGTACTTCATGTGTTTTGAACTATAACCCCAGCATATTGCTATTAAAGCGCACACGGTCACCATTTTTGTTTTTGCCCAATCGCGTGCGCTCCGATAATACAAATTGGTCTTGCGTCGTCCACGATTCCAGTGCGTTGTAGTGTGCCCTTAGCCTAAGGAGCCGTGTTAGGGATGGCCAGAATAATGTGTTTTTAACGCGTATGCGATTTTGGTTAGAATGGAGATTGCGAGAGCGCAAAAGTTCATGCAATTTTTAATGTGCATGCGATAGCCCATTCGTTTCCTTTTTGCGATACCCATTTTGCGCAAACGCATGCGTTTCCATAATGTTAAAAGCAAACGCAGACCAATAAGCGTCCGCCCACCATATCACATGTGTTGTGTGTGCGTTTCGGTGCGTTGTAGTGGGGCCTCAGCCTTAATGTAAAGGAGTCGGGAACAAGGGAGTGACAGGTCACAAATGCTTCCAGGTTAAACTCACTATGCACACATACACGCTATAGTGTATGGTAAGCCAGAAGCAGTGTGGAACTGTCAGGTGACTCAGCTGTGGATTGTGCTTGTGAGTAATTTTTCTTGCTTTTGTTCTGGCTCGCACTATTAAAGGGGTCTTGTTATAGGGTATAGTATTGTACAACTGAGGGTTCATTCACACTAGACATGTTTAATATCCATTGCAATCTGATGCATTAAAAATCCAGAAACACGAACAAACGCATGTAAAACTTTGCTTCTGATTTTGTAGTGTGAAAGTAGCCTAAAATCTGCTTGTTAATTTCTGTAAGTCCTTTTTAGGCTTGTTTAGTTGTCTGACGTGTTCATATGTATTAGGAACTTAAAGGGCATGTCCACCCCCAAAACTATAATCCCCCAACTACTGGCCCCACCAGTGTGTAGTCTAATCCTTACCTCACATCCCAGCTCCATAGGGTTCTCCGTAGTCCCCCCCCAAAGTCCCAAAAACTGCCCACCAGGAGGCTAGCAGAGTCCATATAGGACTCTGCCTCCTACCTGGCCTCCGGAGAAGTTTGGCATGCGTACTGCAGCCCTTCTCCCCCTCCCTCCCCCTCCCTCTCCCTCCCTCCTCCCCGATTCCCTCCCCCTAGCGTATTTCTTTAATATATAAGATTCCCCAAGGGCTCCCAGCCCCAACCGCAATTTGTTCTTCAGAAAGCTCCCCAAACTTTACTTACCTCTCTCTCTTTCCTCCGGCGAAGTGAGCTGCCGGCAGCCGCGTCCGTGATTGGCTGCCGCTCAGCCAATCACAGACGCGGCTGCTGGTCCCGCCCCTCTGCTTGCATTTTCTCCAAGCAGAGGGCCGGGAGCGCGGCGGAGGAAAGAGGGAGGTAAGTAGAGTTTGGGGGGCTTTCTGAAGATACAAGTAATGCGGTTGGGGCTGGGAGCCCTTGGGAAACTTATGTAAAAAATATTTTTGTGGGTGGACATAGCCTTTACGTCCAAAAACAGATAAGGCTATAAATCATGGATAGGCAAGCATTTCTCCAAATGTTTGAAAACTACATCTTCCAGCAATCCCTGGCGGTAGAGTGTTTGTAGGGAATGCTGGTTTCTTATACTTCCTATAAATGATATGCTGATCATATACATATTGTACCAGCTTAAAGTTGCAGTTGTCTATGCCAACAAAAATAAATGCTTATAAAATTTCCACTGGGCCAGACAAATGAACCCCATTTTGCCTCAGGCAAAACCTCAAATAGTGACCTAATTTTTGTACTTTACATTAAAAAACGAATCTGCACATTCCTACTTTACAGTTTATTGCTTTCTAGCCCATGGTTTAGGTTACCTCATAAATTTCTTTTAAATCAGGCCAATATTGAATAAAGTCATTGTGCAGTTATGATCATTAGTAGATTTCCAAAAAAGTTAATTACTACAATACACTAACTACAAGATCAGCCAAACGTTTTAAACTTTTTTTTTTTTTTTTTAATTCAAACTGTATTTTTCTGGAAGATTTGGGGGAGATAACGCTTAAAGGGTATGTCCACCCTAAAATGTATTTTTTTATATCCTGCTCCCCCATGTCCCCCAGCCCCAACCGGGTATTTTTTATATCCAGAAAGCCCCCCAAACTCTTACTTACCTCTCTCTCTTTCCCCCGCTGCGCTCCCGCCTTCTGCTTGCAAAATGCAAGCAGAGGGGCGGGACCGCAGTCGCTCCATGATTGGCGGCCGCTCAGCCATCATGGACGCGACTGCCGGTCCCGCCCCTCTGCTTGCATTTTGCAAGCGAAGGCCGGGAGCGCAGCGGGGGAAAGAGAAGGTGTAAGAGTTTGGGGGGCTTTCTGAATATAAAAAATACCCGGTTGGGGCTGGGGGACATGGGGAGCAGGATATTAAAGGGATTTACACTAGGGGGAGGGATATTAGACGTGAGGGAAAGAGGGAGGGGAGAGGGGAGAAGGGCTGCGTACGCATGGCCTGCAGAATTCTCCCGGAGGCCAGGTAGCAGGCAGAGCCCTATATGGACTCTGCTAGCCTCCTGGTCGTCAGTTTTTGGGACTTTGGGGGGGGACTACAGGAGAACCTGATGGAGCTGGGATGTGAGGTAAGGATTACACTTCACTACATGGTGGGGCCAGTAGTTGGGGGGATTATAATTTTAGGGGTGGACATGCCCTTTAACTTAAATTACCTACCAACATGAACGAAAAACTTTGACAACTGCTTTTGTTCGGCCTGGTACAAAGGAGATCATTTTTTCCTGTGTAGCAGACAGACTACCATACAACAAACTGCCGTAAGAAAATTGGCAAAGCCTACATTTTTTGCAGAGATTAATCATGAAGTCTTTGGAGCATATTAAAATAGATGCAACCTGTGTACACCACACATTACACGCTAGCTAAAAACAAAAATACAATTTTTATCAATAAAATACACATACACAATATATATAGCTGGCCAGCTACAACATTACTTCTACCTGATACCTAAAGTATCCGTACCAGTGTAAATAATAGAACTATTGAAACATACACACTATCTAAAAATGGATCTAAAATAACACGCCAGATACAGCGCAAATCAAGATCAGTCGCTGGAATATGTGATAATTTCAAACAGAGCAATTGTACTTCATGATCGTTCAATCCTGGAATATATAGGAAACTGTAGATCCTTGCTCCTCCTTAAGGGCTAGGCCACACTAGCGCGTTTTTCGTGCGTTTGTGCACGCATTTCGTGCTCGCGTTTGCGCCCGCGATTTTCGCTAAAATGGAAATCGCGGGAACGCGAAAATTCCCGCGATTTCCGATGCGCATGCGATTGCGCGTCTGTTCGCGTTTTGGTAAAGCATGCGTTCACCATTTTTGGTGCGTTAACGCATGCGTGTCCATAACGCGGCAAGGCGGAAACGCATGCGCAGAACGCGAGCGCGAAACACGCAAGAATCGCGCACACAATCGAGTGCGATAACGCTCACGATTTTGTGCGCGATTCCTGTGCGTTGCAGTGTGGCCTCACCCTAAAAATCCGTTTAGCAGTATAAAAGTAAAATTAGTGTGCACACTTAAGTTTAATGAGGTGGTATAGTCATTACAAGGTTATGATATAAATCACCACTCCTCACGAGATACTCTTCCCCACGTTATATCGATCCTGTGATACCCCGGACACTAGTATGTTTGAAGTGTCCGTAGCCCGTTTACATTCGGGATTTTTTGCGGATCCTAAGTAGGTACTGCGTTCCGTATGCCGTCGGACGCTAGAAGCTCGTGGCGGTGTGTAGTTCGAGTTTAAATTCCAATCTTGCTGGCGCTAGACCACCTCCTACCTCCGGTGTCTGTCACTATGACGCGTTTCGCTCTGACGAAGCTCTGAGGAGCGAAACACGTCATAGTGACAGGATCTACAGTTTTCAATATATTCCAGGATTGACCGATCATGAAGTACAATTGCTCTGTTTGAAATTATCACATATTCCAGTGACTGCTCTTGATTTGCGCTGAATCTGGCTTGTTATTTTAGATCCATTTTTAGATAGTGTCTATGTTTCAATATTTCCATTATTTACACTGGTACGGATACTTTAGGTATCAGGTAGAAGTAATGTTGTAGCTGGCCAGCTATATATATTGTGTATGTGTATTTTATTGATAATAAATTGTATTTTATGTTTTTAGCTACAGTGTATGTTGTGGTGTACACAGGTTGCATCTATTTTATTCGTTTTTAGGGGGTGAGAAGCCTGAGCCACGGCCATGGTTACGACAGTGATTTCGGGTGGTCTCTTACCCCTATTAGTTTGCTCGGTGGGGGGTCCCGGACACTCCTGTGGTGTTTTCAGTACTGGTACATTTCTATTTTTATTTGGAGCATATTAATAGGACTGTTAACATTGACGTACATCCCAGTGAAACGATCGTCATTACTTAGAGGGTGCCTTTGTGGCACTTAGAAGTGCCCTTGTGACAAGTGCCTTTTCAGGCTTAAGGGGTCCCATAACTCGAAACCGGGACCCCCCTCCCCAGCACTTAGAAAATAAATAGGATCCTTGCATCATAGAATAGTGGAAAATTTCATTAACATTATGCCTTACATATATTATATATTAAAACAAGCACAAGTTATTTAAATTATAGAATTTGTTGCTTTAAAGGGAATGTCCATCCTTACTTACCTGACCCGGGCCCTCGCCACTTCTACTCCACCGCTGCTGCTGACAGTTAACTGACTGCTGACAGTCAGTTAAGGCGCAACGTGACGTCACGCCCAATTGCCTGACAACCACGACCAGGAAGTGAAGCAGTTGTCAGCGCAGAAGTCCCCTGCTCCTGTTTTGCTCGTAGTGAGCTCGGAGCAGGAGGGGGCACCTAGACGACAAGAGACCAGGTCGGGTAAGTAAGTTTTGGGGGATCTTTGAAATATATCAACCTTGCAAAAGTGAGGTTTGGGGGGGTAATAAACATTTTAAAGACAAGTTATTTTTAGGCTTGACTTGCCTTGCCTTGACTTAAAGGAGAACAATATTTAGTGTCTCGGGGGCTGACTCTTCCTGGAAACTACACCAAACCTATTGTTTAGGTCAGGGGCATGTTTAGGGGGAATTAGTAATTACTGGTGCCTGGAATCCCACTGCCTGCTCAGTGCTGTCTTCTGTTCCACTTCTCCTGGTGTCCATAGATTGTTACTTATATTGTTACTATTAAAGGATTAGTTCACTCTCAAAGTGAACTATTCCTTTAATATACTGATTGTACAGCTAAAGCGCGCATTACGCGCATGCGTGCTATAGCTGTACAGGAGAGTGAAGCAGTTGGAGATTCCAGCTTGGCCACGGTGGATTGCGTAAAAGGTAAGTTTGTTCCCATTTTTGTTCTCAGCCCTGCAATATTGATTGAAGTTCAGGAGGTAAGGCATAGCTCCTTAACCTCTCGATCTTCAATCAATATATTAATGGAATAGTTCACTTTGAGAGTAAACTATTACTTTAAGCTGTGAGTTAGAAGCAACATTTGTATGTTTCAAAAATGTATCTAGTCTGCCCTGTGATTGACAGCAGCATAGAGATCTGCAGACATCCCACACTGCCACTATGTACTTGTGGGCAGGGGAGGAGAGAGGATGTGATGATGCGTTGTGATGTCATTTGCGTCACATCGTGGGCGGGGCATGTACTCAAGTAGGCGGGGTTATGTGTGTGGCGTGGGTGGACTAGGGGCGTGGTGCACGGGGAGGAGATTTAGGACTCTCCATCGCGGGAGATTGGGGTGGTCTCGCAGGAAGATCCAGGATGGGTGGGATCCCTGGATCTGTAACAACATTTACCTGGATCTGTATCAACATTAACCCTGCAGCTGCCTGAGGTAAATGCTGAGACTGGATTTTTATTTAATACTATATACACATACACATGAATGACCAATTTTTGCCAAAAAACATTTTAGGATATTCCGTTTTAGAAAGCTGTACCTCTGATAAAGTATTTTACTGGTATAGATCACAAATAATTAGAATGCAAGTTAGAAATCATATTAAAAAATAACTTTTGTCCGTTGAAGTAATGAATATCAAAAAGATGTCTGCTAGTGATGCACTGCTGACACCGGGACACCGGGACACGTAGGACAATAAATCATCAGCTGCAAAATTCTGTGAAGGACAATGGTTGAATTATTATAAGACATTATTTAAAGAACATCATGTTGGCTCCACATAAAACACTACCTTTCACAAGGTTTTTAAATATTTCATTGGTTAAAAGATTGTCATGGCTTGTCTAATTACTTATGGATGACTGGTCAACATTTTTTTTAGCTTAACAAAGAATATTTATTGTCTAAATTCTTACTAATTACAAAGGCAATTAAAAGCTTATTTAGTCAAACACTATGCTTGATTGTTATCCCTGCAGCATAAAGTATTTCTGTCTTTATTCTTATCACAATTAATTAGGGAGGGATTGAAATGAAAACCCACAAATATAAATTGTACTAATAATGAGGTGATAGCACACTTTTCCCAAAATATGATTCTCTTAAATTTCCATACTCTTTTGGGAACAGGTATGCTGCAATCTTGGAAGGAGCTTCCCAGTAAGCTACTTTATATACTTATAGGCTAGGAGGATGGCAACAGAGCGATGCCTGCTCTAGGGAAATATAACTTACAGAGGCTATGGAAATAACACCAGCAGACCTTAGGTCAGCAACCACCAGTGACCATACACAGACAACCAGGAACACTACCACGTACCTGTTGTCTTAAAACTACTTAGACAGTGGGTCAATACAACCACTTTTTATTTAATTATAGACAAGTTCATAAACATACAAATACATTTCTTTTCATCATATCCAATAAAACCTATATCTTATTCATGGTGATAGTGACTACAGTATAGTAAATTGGTGATAGTGACACTGTAAATTATAAGGATATTAGAAGTCACTGAGGAGTTCCGTGACCGTATAAAAGCACATCGACATACAGTAAGGAGTAAGACCTAATGGGAGCACACACACCTGCCGATCGGAGCGTACGGAGCAACACTAAACACGGTCCTACAGCTGGGAACCGCACCACCAATATTTATTAAAGTCCAAAATATAGCACACTACGTACGTAATAAAACATTTTATTAAACAAAATCATAAAAACACATGGTGGAATCATACAAGTACATAAAACAGGAGAGGAATGTAGCCAGGATAAGGTACCGCCTTACGCGTTTCATGACGTACGAGTCACTTCCTCAGAGGCAAGATGCCACACCTCCCACACTCCCTTAAATACACCCATATGCAGAATGAGAGGGAGGAGAAAGGATAATAAAAGGGACAGGAAGGGGAAGGAATGGATAATAATAAAAACAATAAAACATTCAAGGTAAGTATTAACACAAAAATAAAAATCTAGATTACAACTAATATCGACATAATTAAAAAGCGCCAGAACGATCCAACCAAACAAAGTCAAAGTCGTCAGAGCTTTTCCTCAATGGCATATAGTCGATGACTGGACCAATACCGATCTGTTTCTGTCACAAACTTACCTGCCGCTCCGGTCCCGCGCCGCACTGCACTTCCGGGTGGACACGCCGGGCGGCGCGAGAATTCAAAAAACAGCGTCCTCCTGGACCCGGTGCCCGATAGTAGCGTTTGCTACCTCCCTGGCTCCCTGTACTCACCTGCCTTGGATCCTGTTCCTCTCCTGCTCCGTATACTTACCTTTACCGCTCCAGTGACTTTACCTACCTTGCCTGCTCCTGTAACTTACCTTATATGTTCCAGTATTCAGCCTACAGTTCCCAGCAGCACCTTGTTCCAGAATCCGGCCTACAGTTCCCAGCAGCACCTTGTTCCAGCATCCAGCCTACAGCATATAGTCGATGACTGGACCAATACCGATCTGTTTCTGTCACAAACTTACCTGCCGCTCCGGTTCCGCGCCGCACTGCACTTCTGGGTGGGCGGCGCCATAGACATCTTGACGTAACGACGCCGACACGCCGGGCGGCGCGAGAATTCAAAAAACGGCGTCCTCCTGGACCCGGTGCCCGATAGTAGCTACCTCCCTGGCTCCCTGTACTTACCTGCCTTGGATCCTGTTCCTCTCCTGCTCCGTATACTTACCTTTACCGCTCCAGTGACTTTACCTACCTTGCCAGCACCTTGTTCCAGAATCCGTCCTACAGTTCCCAGCAGCACCTTGTTCCAGCATCCAGCCTACAGTTCCCAGCAGCACCTTGTTCCAGTATTCAGCCTTCAGGTTCAGACCACACCATGTTCCAGAATCCGGCCTACAGTTCCCAGCAGCACCTTGTTCCAGTATTCAGCCTACAGTTCCCAGCAGCACCTTGTTCCAGAATCCAGCCTTCTGTTCCCAGCAGCCTCTGTGTCCTGCATTTTCTGGACTATCCGCCTCCTCCTAAAGCGTACTTGTAAGTACCCCGGCCTCCCAACCGTTCATTACAGTTTCACTCTGGATATGATCTAGCCAATTAAGATCTTATAAATTTATTTAAATCCTAAAAAGAAACTAGTAAAACAGTGTATCAGCATAAACAAATTTAGATCAAAGAGCTCAAAATGTTGCACCAATAAAAGTACATCCATATAGAACCGTATCACCATATATGCAATTATGTAACAATAGTGTAACAATATCACCATCAGTGCAGCATTTGTCTGAAAATAACCCGAAAAGTATATATAGGATCAAGATCATACACACATAATTATATACATAATTAATTACTCTTCTGCTTCAATACTAAGGGGCCTGGCGCACTCCGATGGTCAAATTCAGCAGACACAGCAGTGTATATAAAAACGCTATACTTTAATTAAACAAAACTTTTAAAAACATCATAATTACCACAATGGCAGGGATGCCCTGACGCGTTTCGGGCTTCGCTAAGCCCTTAATCATAGGTGCGGACCCCGCCATCTTGGCGTCCTCATGTACACGGCTGCAGCTTACGTCAGAGAGGGGTGGAAGCACACCACCCCCATTTATCCCCATTGAGAAGGAACGCCTGCCTGGAAGGAGCGTCATAGAGGGGCGGGAACAGGAACACCCACCCCCCCCCCCTGTATGAACACCTTACGAGTGAACGCTCTCCTAAAAGAAGGCGGCGTTAAAACAATACCTCACTCAAAATAGAGCCGTAAAATACAAGGGGAACCTAAATGCAAAGCAAGTACAATCTCAACACTAAGCAGAGATACTATACCAACTAATGTACAAAATATATAAAAACTTCAACCCATATGACCCCAATATACCATAATAACAATAATAACAGTAAGTAATTTAACCACAATTATACATGTATTTCTACAAAGAAACCCTTTCCTAGGATAATCCATTAACAGAATAAATCACATATAAAACGAGTTATTGTCAGTTAATCTATATAGCACATCACATCATATATAGAATTCATTCCTCTCGGCGTTCTAGTTGCTAGTTCGAAAATCCACCTGAATTCAGCTTGTGAAGGTTCACATTCATCCAGGTCATGGTATATATGTTGTATCAATTAGATCAACTGGACTTGAAATGTAGTTCTTGAAGACGTTTCGCTAGTCATCCGACTGGTTTCTCAATTCAGAATGACTTGTACAAGAATTGTGGCAATTATGTACCCTGGAAATCCCAATTAGCATTCACAGCCAGGTGTTAAGGGTGTGATTAGATAGTGGCTAAGGGTGTTATAGGAACGCCCAGAGTAAGGTGTTAAACGCATGTACATGGCAGACAGTTGGTGTCGAACCCCCCCACCTCTATTTAGGCTTGGTTTCTTTATTTTCACATAAATGGCCTCCTTAACACCTCTCTTGAACCAGTCACGTTCCTTTGCCAGTATGTTAACATTACAATCTTCAAGGTACGCGTATGTCCTTTATCCTTAAGATACACGGCTGAGTCCTGACCCGAGGAATTGGTCTTCTGTGCTGGGCCATACGTTGATGCAGTTGCTGTTTGGTCTCCCACAACAAATCAGAGCATTTTACTGCACTGCACTGCATATATGATGTCGCTTTTCTTGTGTTTTGGCCTTATGGGGTCTTTCGGATGTACCAATTGCTGCCTCAGTGTGTTGTTCGGTTTAAAGCAGACAGGGATACGATGTTTTTTGGTGAACTACATTTCAAGTCCAGTTGATCTAATTGAATACAACAGATCCACCTGAATTCAGCTTTTCTAAGAGAGGCTATTTTATTTTGATTTCTGTCTCTTTGTTTAATTTGCTGAAGCCCCTGTATTTTAAGATATCTATCGTTCCCTCCATTACATAGACTAAAATGTCTAGCCACGGGACTCTTTAAATTTTTATGTTTGATGTCTCTTATATGTTCTCTTATGCGGCATTTAAGAATTATCTTTGTGCAGCCAACATACTGAAGGCCGCACTTGCCGCACGTTAGAGCATAAACTACACACTCAGAGTTGCAATTGATATATTGTTTCAGTATGTAACTCTTTCCTCTGGTTGTGCTTACATATTTTGGGCTTTTATCTATATAATGACACGTCATACATCTTGCTGACCCACATGGAAAGGTACCGATAAAAGCAAGAAATGTGTAAGCACAACCAGAGGAAATATTTATACACAGTAATCATACCCCCACGCAAGCGCCTTTTCTCCAGGGTACATAATTGTAACTTTTTCAGTCTCTCTTCATATTCAAGCTCCCCCAATCCCCTTATTAATTTAGTTGCCCTTCTCTGAACCCTTTCCATTTCAAAGATGTCCTTTTTATACTCAGGATTCCAAAATGGCACTGCATATTCCAAATGAGGCCTTACCAATGCTTTGTAAAGAGGGAGAATTACATTTTCCTCCCTTGAATCCATACCTCTCTTTATACAAGACAATACCATGCTGGCTCTGGCTGTTGCCGCCTGGCACTGCTTGCTACCTTTAAGTTTGTTATCCACCAAAACTCCAAGATCCCTTTCCAACAGGGATTCACTTGCCACAAAGCCATTTATAGTATACGTAGCACAAGGATTTTTAAGTCCAAAAGGCATCACCTTACATTTATCAACATTGAATTTCATCGGCCACTTAGCAGCCCAATGTGACAATCTATCTAGATCCCCCTGCAACGATTGCACATCCTCTGAAGTTTTTAATGGTCGACAAAGTTTTGTGTCATTAGCAAACACAGAAACCTTGCTGACAATCCCCCCTTCCAAATCATTAATAAATAGATTAAATAGAAGCGGCCCCAACACAGAACCCTGTGGCACCCCACTTAGCACTTTAGTCCATAATGATGCATAATCTCTGCATCCTATTCATTAACCAATTTTCTATCCATGTACAAATGTGACTCCCCAAACCACCAAACCTCAGCTTATACATTAGTCGTCTATGGGGGACTGTATCAAAAGCCTTTACTGCTTTACATTTACTGTTATGCCAGAGTCTAAATTTCTACTTACTTCCTCATAAAAGCCAAGCAAGTTAGTTTGACAAGATCTATTCCTCCTAAATCATGCTGGTTACTACTTATATTGTCAGTCCTTGAAACATACTCTAGAACATGTTCCCTTATTAAACTTTCCAGGATCTTCCCCACCACTGAAGTTAAACTTACAGGCCTGTAATTACCCGGCTTTTTGAATATTGGAATAACATCAGCCTTTTTCCAATCCAGAGGCACACAATTGGACATGAGGGAATCTGCAGAAATAAGAAACAATGGCCTAGATAAAACTGAACTTAGCTCCCTAAGTACCCGAGGATGTATTTTATCCGGTCCAGGAGATTTATTAATATTAACCTTATTTAGTTCTTTCCGTACCATATCCTCGGTCAACCAAAGTGCACTTGAATCTTTTATACCATTATTGCTACTATGCTCTATAATATCTGTACTTGGATCTTCTATAGTGTATATAGAGGGGAAAAAATTATTCAAGACATTTGCTTTATCGCCATCCACCGTTACTAACTTATCCCCATTAATTAATGGTGAGACATTCTCAGTCCTCATCTTCTTA
Organism: Hymenochirus boettgeri; assembly: GCA_019447015.1. Classification (NCBI taxonomy): domain Eukaryota; kingdom Metazoa; phylum Chordata; class Amphibia; order Anura; family Pipidae; genus Hymenochirus; species Hymenochirus boettgeri. Next base: position 67,154,118 of record CM033469.1, on the reverse strand, counting down.
CTATTAATATACTTAAAAAATGTTAGGCTTAGTGATGCTTTATTCAGCTATCCTAACTTCATTATTAATTTTAGCTAGTTTGATTGCTTTCTTACACTCCTTGTTACAGTTTTTATAATCCCTAAAGGCTCTTTCCGTTCCCTCGGCCTTAAAGGTTTTAAATGCCATTTTTTTCCTTTCCATTTGCCTCTTTACATCAGAATTCAGCCACATGGGCAGGGATTTATTTTTGTACCTTTATTTCCCAAGGGTATAAATTGAGATGTGAACTGTCTTAAAATCCCCTTGAACACAGTCCACTTCTGTTCAGTACCTTTACCTGATAATACATTATCCCAGTTGACATTCTGAAGAGCTTCTTATAACCTGGGAAAATTTGCCTTCCCGAAATGAAAAGTCTTTGTTAAACCAGCGCACTTTTACTTTCGATAACAAAGTCCAAACGCCACTATTTCATAGTCACTATTCCCTAAGCCTCTAGTTACCTTTATATCTATAATGCGCTCCACAATGTTAGATATTACCAGATCCAACAGAGCTCCTTTTCTAGTAGGAACCTTAACCACCTGTGAGAGAAAATTGTCCTGCAACAAATTCAGGAACTCATCACCTTTTTCTGTGATGGCAGTTCCACCACACCAATCAATGTCAGGGTAATTAAAGTCCCCCATAATGAGCACACTCCCCAAACTTGCAGCCCTTGCCAACTGCATATGTTGACTCACCTCCTCTCTGCTAGCATTTGGCGGCTTATCGCAGACACCAACAATGACATTACCCCCTTTCCTGTTGCCTAATTCCACCCATATTGCTTCCACTTTAACATCCATATCACCAGTTATCTCTTTTTTTAAATTTGGCTTGAATTCTTTTTTAACATAAACACATACTCCTCCCCCTTTCCTTTTTTCTCTGTCCTGCCTAAACAAGGCATATCTTTCTAAATTTATAGCCCAGTCGTGAGAACTGTTCAACCAGTTCTGCTAACCTACTACATCATACTTTTCAAACAATGCCATAATTTCAATTCACCCATTTTGTCTGCCAGGCTTCTCGCATTTGCAAACATACATTTTAGATTATGATCCTGTAAATTATTGTACACTTTAATACACAAGCTCCCTATCCCTAGCTAGCCCCACCCCCCTTTCCATCCACCACTGGCCTATCTACACCCTGCTTTCCTTCTGGGAATCATCCAGTGAGAATGCTAATACCCCCCCCCCCAACCTAGTTTAAAATCTCCTCCAAACTCTAGCCATTTCTCCCCTAAAACAGCTGCACCGCCATCAGTGAGGTGCAACCCATCCCTACAAAGAGCCTGTAGCTGACAGCAAAGTCTGCCCAGTTCTTAATTAATCCAAACCCTTTTTCCTTACACCACTCTCTTAGCCACGATTAATGCTCCTAAGCTCCACTGTCTCCCTGGCTTAGCAGTGGCTGCGGTAGTATTTCTGAAAACACTACCCTGGAGGTCTTGCTTTTAACTTGGCCCCTAGCTTCAGAAATCATGTTTAAGGACCTCACTCCTCCTCTAACTTTGTCATTAGCACCAAGGTGAACCAAGACTGCGCGCCACACCCAGCCCCACCAGCCCCACCCAATAATCTGTTACATGATCCACCCCACATGCCGAACCCTAGCACAGAGCAGGTAACACACAGTTCGGCATGTAGGGTTTGGCGGCAGATACCCTATCTACCTTCCTTATAATGAGGCCCCTACCACTACCACTGCCTTTCATTCCTGATTTTTTGTTCCTCCTCCCTTGTATCAGAGATGGCAGTCCCCTGGGTGCTCAAGGGACTAGCCCCCTCCATACATGCTAATCCGAGGTGTCCTCCCACTTCATTACTAAGGCTGCAAATCTCTTGGGATGTGCAATCTGGGAAGAAGCCACCCTACCCTTCCGTCCCCACCTTCCCCTAGTTACCCTAACCAAACTACTCCCCCCTCAACCTCTGTCCTACTTCCACCCACCTAAACCTGTTTACAACCCCAAAACAAACTATCCTGTCCCTGACCTAATAACTCCCTTACTCGCCCCCCCAACCCCAGGAATAAAACCCTATTTCCCTGCACCCATCTTCTCACTTAGCCCTTCCACCCTTGCCACTACTCTTCTTTTTATGCAGCCCCTCACCTTTTCCAGGTGCTGTGGGGCAAGTAGTGATAGTTGCAGGAGAGTCCGGGCCTGACATCATTCACGGATGGAGGAATCCGCGCTGCTGCATCCACTGATGGTCGCATCCACTGACATCACTACTTGGCACGGTCTGATATCCGGCGGCCGAGTAGTGACGTCAGTGGATGCGACCATCCTGGATGCGGGCTGGATTCCTCCATCAAGTAAGTGACTGACCCCAGTATAAGTCGAGGTTCAGTTTTCAGGGTGTTTTTACAACTCTGTAACCTCGAGTATATACGGTATATATAAACCTTATGTTTAATTAGAAATAATGCACCGCTTCACATTATAATATAAAGATACATACAGTACGGTATATAGAATATAAAAAAAAAAAATATAAGAAGTTATATCGTAGTTGAATAAAAAGAGGGTAGGCAATACTCAGTAATATTTTTATATTACGGTACTATGTAAGGAGCACAATCCCTTATATAATGCTGTAGAAGGAAGATTTCACAAAGTCCACAGTTGCAACAGTGAGGAGTTTGAATCAGTGTAAACAAAAAATATTGTTTATCAAAGAAATAAATACAGGTCTGCTATTTTTTAGTGACGTATAGATGGACTAGCAACATACTGGATGAGCTTACCGTAGTTTGTAATCAGTGGTATTAATTATATCTGGTTCACATTTTCTTACAGTTGCTGATATTCATGAGGACTATCCTGTCTATACGCATTTTTTACATGATTGTATATTTACCATACCATGACTATGAGAAAGATTTTACAATTTGCGAACAGCTGGATTTTGTACCTTATCACTGTGTTAATAATTTTCACATTTTCTCAGCTAAGGTGTTTTTTACAAATATGATTGAGATCTGCCTGTCTGCATTTTGAATGTGGTTCTAATAATTCTTAAGTAAGACAACATCCACAATGCTGTAATGTTTGACTGTCAAAAATTGCAAAGTCCTATGTTAATCTCACATCTGCTAAACTAGTGAAAGAGAAATGTGTTGCTATAGGGCAGTCATTTTTTTTGAGCCTTTAATTAAAATATTATTTTAAAAACCCGTATGATATATTTACCCCTGCCAAAAATGATTACTAGCTTGACAGGAGCCAGTGTCTACAGTGGATGGGTAATGCTATGGAAAGAGATAATATTCTAAAAAGAAAACAATAGGTGCCTGCACCTTACTGGGTGTGGTGGAGGTTGCACCTGGCATATAAATGGCAAGTTGCCTGAAAGTGTGTGAGGAACTTTTTATTCTATGGAAAGAGATGAACTTCTAAAGATGGTTATTTAAAAAATAATTTGCTCTATCCTTGGTAGTTTTTTATATTTAATATACCGTAAATAGTAAAGCTCGGTGGGACCGTATACTGGATTGCCCCAGGACATTCAGAGCGAATCAAAACACTTTTTCAAAACACAAATTCTTACTTTTATAAAACCATTTATTAACAGTTTTATAAAATAATGCTATCATTTTTTTTGGGGAGTTGGGAATGGGGCAGTGTTGCAAATTTCCAAGGAAGCAATTGTAAAAATAATTAAAATAACATTTACAGTATTTATTTTGTGGTCATTTGAAGGTCATTCATCTAAACTAGCCAGTGTAACTTGATAATCTGTGGCTCTAGCTTATGATCCAGAACAAAATAGAATAGTATTAATAGACCATGTAACATTTAATAGGGGCAGTGGACATTTACGTTATCCTCGGATATTGCTTTCAGATGTAGAAAATACAGAAGGTATGTGCCACCAGATTATGATATTTTTCTTCTCCTTTTACTGTATTATTTTTTTTAAAAATCATTTAACAGAAACTATTGATGTACTTAATGCTTTACATACACTTGTAAAAGTTTTCTGCATGCTGAAATCAAATTTCACTGCTTTGACCTGTCTCTAAATGGAAGCTCATATTTTTGTTTTGCTGTTGCGTTACCCAGAGCATTATGGGTAAAAAGATAATTGCGTGATCTAATGATTTGTGCCTGTTTTTTCATACGCTTTTACATAGACTTGCAGTAAATGCAATTTTGACAGAAATGGACCAAAGATGGAGATCACAACACCATGCATTAGAAAACGAAATGGATCGCAGCGCACACAGTTGGGCCTACTTCATGCAATTACATTATTGCAAATGTGAATGGAGCACAAAATGCAGAAAGATACAGCAGTGGGCCTAGGGACTTTTCAAACGTCAACATGAGAATAATTACCATTGGACCCTCAACCATCAGTATTTGGGTGTACAAAGAAATACCCATTTCCCAAAATGTTGTAGGAAACTGCGTAAAATGAAGTAAAAACAAAATGCTAAGATGTATAATGATTACAAAGATTTAAAAAAACATCAAGCAAACTATGCTAATTAGATGTTACTGCCCAGGCATAGCAAAGGAAACCATATCATTTCCATCCCCCTTATTCTAGAACAATTAAAATATTTGGCTTGCACTACAGCTGCTGATCCGAATCTCCAGCTAGGTTTACAGAGGGCCCAGGCTATAGTTGTTGCACTGAGAAATGTTATTGTTTTATGAAAAAAAATATACTCAATTGGTATTTCATGGCAGTAGTACAGTTCAAAAAGTTGGGTTGGGGCAACAAATACTGGAAAATGATTGGGTATGCACATGATTGGTATAAAAAGAGCAACTGATAGAGGATGTGTTTCACATTTTTGCACCTCTAATTGCACCGGTGTGTTTTTGTATAAATAGATGTCCACCATTGAAACGGAAAACTGGTGTCTGGTTGGTTATCTGCCTGCAACCCCAAATGTGATTTTACCAGTTTATTTCATGAATTTGTAACAGATATTTAATGTATTTAGTTTTATTACTTTCTTGCAATGTATCGGCCTCCTCCTCGGCTCAATATGCTTTTTATATGCTTGAGCATGTACAGAGGAGCATGCTGGGGAAACAGCAGTGAATGTGATAATGTGATGTCAGAAGTCACAGCCTTGATTGACTACATGGAGGGAGGATCCAGCTTATTCTGCCAGATTGGAGACAATAATTATCCTTAAAGGGCATGTCCACCCCAAAACTAAAATAAACCCACTGCTGTCCCCACTGTGTAGTGTAAAAAAAACCTTACCTTTCTCCTCACCTCCTTATGGTCGTCCTGCAGTTCCTATTCAAGTCCAGGAAAGTGAAGAGTAGGAGCCTGTCTGTGTGTGAAAAGGTTTCTTCCCCTAAACTGTCCTCCGGGAGGAACTCAGGCATGCGCAGCAGAGCTCTTTCCCCCCCCCCTGTCCCGCCCACCCTCCGGATCCCTCCATGCTGCAGTAAGGCAATAATCTATTTTCTGTAGTGTAGGTACCCCCCTTCAAACCCTAACTGCCATGTTTATTTGTGACAATGCAGATAAGCTTACCAGCCTGGTTCCTGCGGCCCTAAAACAGAAACTCCATCTCATTGGCGGCGTCCACACAGAGCAGTGCTCGATGTCCTGGCAACCTAACATTTCAGTATGCATTAAGGAGGATGTTACAAACTCACAAACCTATAAAATGTTTTTTTTTTTTCTTTTTTTCCTTGCTGAAGAGTCTGTAAAAATGGATCAGTTTTATGCTGATTTTTATCAGTCAGATACACAATTGAAGATAGTGTTCTGGAATATATGATACAAGGTCATACAGTTCATTCAAAAATAGCAGGGAAGAATTGAGAGTTCACAGAACTTTTGTTTGATTCTGTTCCGATACTGAGAGACAAAGATGTCTTGTATTAAAAAAAATAGTTATTGGTGTGTGTGTGGAGCCAGAAGTTAAAGGGCATGTCCACCCCCAAATCTAAAATTTTCCCAAGTGCTGGCCCCTCGTATAGTTTTAAAAAATCCTACCTTACATTCCTGCTCCTTCTGGTTCTCCTGTCGTCCATGTCAAAGTCCAAGAAACTGAAGAGCAGTGGCTGTTTCCTGTCCAAGGGTCTCTCTGTGAAGCCTCAGGGTGGAATGCTGGCATGCGCAGGGGAGCCCTTTCCCCTCCTCCCTCCTCCTCTGGATCCCATTTGCCACCCCTTTCTCCTAGCATTACAGGCTTTTGGTATAAATCCTTTAGGATTGCCCACCCCCAACCGCTATAACAACTCTAAAAAACCCTTTTCAGATATTACAGCTCCTCGCTCCCACAACTTCTTCTTAGCTGGCGCGCGTCTGTTATTGGCTGCACGCAGCCAATCACAGAAATGCCTGCCGGTCCGGCCCCTCTCTGCTGTTTCCTGTTAGCAGAGAGGGAAGAAGTTAATAATCAAATTAAAAGACAAGTACACAAGAAGACTACTTTTCCATTTTGGATCAGGCATTCCTATCCTCTCTCTTTCTGTAAAAATTTCTTTAAAAAATCTTGCAAAAAAGGTTTAGAAAGTCAGATTTATAGATTATACAATAAACTTTGAAGAGGATTTCTACAGAAAGAGAGCAGAAATACCAAATCCTTCCTCCTCTGAAAGTATTGAATAGATGTAGGTTTTGAGTTTTCTTGTACTGTATAGTTAACCTTTAAGTAGTTATCATTTCTATATCCGTTTAATATTCATTCACAGCTTTAGGCCAAGCAATACTGACTTTTCTCAGGCTGAAGGATTGTCACCTGTGATACATCCCACTGGATATATTTATGAACCGGCTTACAGTCCATCTTTTAATTCAGAGCACAATCAAATTTGAAGATGAGCCACCACTTTTAGAAGGTACTAGTCGTTGTACCGGCGTTGCCCGCGTACAAACTTGGGTATAGTATTTGTTATGTGCAGGTGTGTGTTTGGCTTAGATGGAAGAGGCGGGGTAAAGAAGTGCACAGTTGGTAATGTACGTCACATTAATGAATTGAGGAGGTGACATTGTTTGAGGGAGGTATAGCACATGTTTATCGCCAAAACTTATATACAACATTATCAGTTTTTCCACTTGGAACGTAAATATGCAAATGTGTGGGTGAACATGCTATATGGAATTTGCCGTGGGGAAAAACATGTTAATTGCAACTGAATACCGCAGCACTTGAGTGACTGACGGGCGTCAACTGTTCTTGTGTCTTGCGGGCTCTTTGTGTGTTTTAAGCCGGGCTTCATTCTGTTGCGCATCTGTGAGCTAAATGGCAGAGTGCATTTATGTATGTATAGTTCTATTATATTTCCCCTCAGAATGCAATGCTGTACAGTCTTCAAATACCTAGCATACTAACAAGAAGAAACTAAAAAGAAGAAAAAAATACCACCACCCCCAAAAAAATAACATGTAGGAATCATGATCTAACTTTTATGCCTTGATACATAAAGAATGGGATCCCTGTATCCCAAGAAACTACAATAAAAGTGTATTTGAAGAAACCACACAGGTTTGGTAGTGAAAATATAAACCAATCTCTGTCCTTTTAGACATTTGTATCTTTTCGTAAACCCTCTTGATTGAAGAGGTTAGGAAATATGCCTTACCTACCATTTTTAATCATAATGTGGAGCCAGGAACGAATATAGAACAAACTTACCTTTTGTGCAATCCTCCTCTGTCACACAGACAGGTCACGACTGCTTCTGGTTGATTAACTATAGTGCGCATGCACCATAATAAGTGCTATAGTTAATTAGAACCAGGAAGCGGTCGGGAATTTCATGTGACAGCAGAGGTTCCGTGAAAATTTCTTCATCTTCGTTCCTGGCTCCAAAGGCATTGATTAAAGAATGAAAGGTAAGGAATAACTCCTTATCCTCCCGGTCTTCAGTCTCGGGGAGTGCGGAAGACCACCCCAGAATGAGGGAGACTCCGGACGATCCGGGAAGGTGGGATACCTGCTGCTCTAAAACAACCATGACCCAGGTATGGTTAAATCTCTCTCTTACTCCCCCCCCCCCCCCCCACCCCAATTTTCTTCCTTCCAATAACAAAAAGGACACATGGGTGTTGGATAAATTTGGCCACAGCTTTATTGTCATAACAAACATCTTTGCAATAAATCCAAAACTTTATGAACCAAATACAATGAACATGAACATAGCCTTCGTATTGCCAATAAGTAACTTGTTGATTAACAGTTGTTAGAAAAACAATCATTATAACTAATCCGAATCCCTGCCAGTCTGCCCTTCCAATAACCTTTTTGTCTGCCAGCCGGGAAGCCTGGCTCAGCAGTGCACGATCTCGCTATTGGCTGATTGACTTATCTGCCACTGATCGTGATGTTCCAGTACTGAATTAACGTGCTATAAGCACAACCACTGGCCACCCACCTTAGGGGTTAGACCAGACCAAATATTCTTACCACACTACTTTTTTACTTTACTGTGATTAACCTGGCAGACTGGCAAGGATCCCGCCCATTTGCTGTGATGAAAGAATTACCCCACCAATTATATTAATGTGGACTCCACCTTCTACATATAATACATACGCACAAACTTTTTTCTTTTTTTTTTTTTTTTTTTTTTTAATAATACTTGTATATATGCCCATAATAAGAAACTGCATACCTGTATATATATACATACGTACCCAAATATTACCTATGCCCCTACTCTCCATGACCTTACCAGCTGTGTCCGTAATTAACCCCGCACCCTCCAAATACTTACTTCAGGCCGTCTATGTCCAAGGGTGGGTGGGTGGGTGATTTTCCTGCCTGCTGAAGAAAATGGAGGTACCCGCTCTTTTCTCCCTCCCTTCTATAATCTCGCTAGCCAATCCCTGCTTATTTCTTTTAAAACTAGCCTATCCCGTTCCTTCTTATCCCACCTGGTCATGCCGCCCCTCCCTAGCTACGCTCAATCCGGGCTCTCTTGACCCAGGTATGGTTAAATCTCTCTCTACTCCCCCCCCCCCCCCCCACCCCAATTTTCCTTCCTTCCAATAACAACAAGGACATGGGTGTTGGATAAATTTGGCACAGCTTTATTGTCATAACAAACATCTTTGCAATAAATCCAAAACTTTATGAACCAAATACAATGAACATGAAACATAGCCTTCGTATTGCCAATAAAGTAACTTGTGATAACAGTTGTTAGAAAAACAAATCATATAACTAATCCGAATCCTGCCAGTCTGCCCTTCCAATAAACCTTTTTGTCTGCCAGCCGGGAAGCCTGGCTCAGCAGTGCACGATCTGCTATTTGGCTGATTGACTTATCTGCCACTGATCGTAGATGTTCCAGTACTGAATTAACTGTGCTATAAGCACAACCCACTGGCCACCCACCTTAGGGGTTAGACCAGACCAAATATTCTTACCACCATACTTTTTACTTTACTGTGATTAACCTGGCAGACTGGCAAGGATCCCGCCATTTGCTGTGATGAAAGAATTACCCCACCAATCTATATTAATGTGGACTCCACCTTCTACATATATATACATACGCACAAACTTTTTTCTTTTTTTTTTTTTTTTTTTAATTATACTTGTATATATGCCCATACATAGAAACTGCATACCTGTATATAATACATACGTACCCAAATATTACCTATGCCCCTACTCTCCATGACCTTACCAGCTGTGTCCGTAATTAAACCCCGCACCCTCCAAATACTTACTTCAGGCCGTCTAGTCCAGGGTGGGTGGGTGGGGTGATTCTCCTGCTGCTGAAGAAAATGGAGGTACCCGCTCTTTTCTCCCTCCCTTCTTATAATCTCGCTAGCCAATCCCTGCTTATTTCCTTTTAAAACTAGCCTATCCCGTTCCTTCTTATCCCACCTGGTCATGCCGCCCCTCCCCTAGCTACGCTCAATCCGGGGCTCTCTTGACCCAGGTATGGTTAAATCTCTCTTACTACCCCCCCCCCCCCCCCACCCCAATTTTCCTTCCTTCCAATAACAACAAGGACACATGGGTGTTGGATAAATTTGGCCACAGCTTTATTGTCATAACAAACATCTTTGCAATAAATCCAAAACTTTATGAACCAAATACAATGAACATGAACATAGCCTTCGTATGCCAATAAAGTAACTTGTTGATTAACAGTTGTTAGAAAAACAAATCATTATAACTAATCGAATCCCTGCCAGTCTGCCCTTCCAATAAACCTTTTTGTCTGCCAGCCGGGAAGCCTGGCTCAGCAGTGCACGATCTCGCTATTTGGCTGATTGACTTATCTGCCACTGATCGTAGATGTTCCAGACTGAATTAACTGTGCTATAAGCCAAACCCATGGCCACCCACCTTAGGGGTTAGACCAGACCAAATATTCTTACCACACTACTTTTTTACTTACTGTGTTAACCTGGCAGACTGGCAAGGATCCCGCCAACACAGGGGAGCTGACCCACTCACTCCCCGATGGTGCGCCACACAAAAACTGCCTTTTCCAAGGCCTCTTGCAACCCAAGGTTGAAGAGATCCCAACCCACCTGATTTAAGTGAACTCCGTCTGGGCTAAAAAAGAGCGATCATGTTCCAGGTCCGAATGTCTCACTACTACTCCCCCATTTTTCCTTACGAATTTTCCAATGGCCCATTAACTTTTATCCTTACCCGTTCTATGGCTATTAGGGACCTTGCACCCCGCCACCTCACCCTGGGAACTATTCAGACAGCCCAAGACCACGCCTGGGAAAACCGACCACAGGCGTAAGCAGTCGCGGCGGATAGATTTTATTAGTATCCTCATGGGGCAATTTGCCAATCATTACCCCCGCGTGGAAGTAATAGGATGCTTGGCGGTCCCTTTTCTTTTGCATGCCGAATGGCCAGTGGCACTACTTCCTGCCAGATCAACCCCCTTTCCTACCCATACTACTTTTGATCGCCTGCTGGAAACCCAGCGGGCTCCATTAGGTCGAATGATGGCTCTTTTTCCTGCCAGTAACACAATGAGTGCCCCAATACCATGCGCTGATCGGTGGGTTTTCCTGTAATGGGAAACAAAATACACAGCAACTTAACTACGCTATACTTGTTCCAGTTGGTGCGGGCGGATGTATGACCGAAAACGCCTCGACTCCCACCTCCCTATTCGTTTTATGGTTTTCTTCGTCCAATCCCCATCTCGCTGCCTCTGTGGCTGCCCCTATTCTAAAGGAATGGCCGCCGTATTCCTGATATGTCAGTCCTAGCTTCTTTAATGCCACGGAAAACAGCTATGAACTGGAACCTGGTCAGTGGAGTGCTGTTGTTGTGTATTAGATAGGAACCGCTTAGTTGGGGGCGAATCGCTTGAAAGCCAGAAAACAATATATCGGGCAAGTGCGCTGACCTTCTAACCGGTTGTAATAGTATTCTAAGGGACCTGTCTTTGCTGTTTTTGACTTCTTAATGTATATGGTTAAAACCATCCTGATCTAAGTAATGTCCCCGGCCTGAACCCCTCGGGCGATGCCTTGCTATTGCTAACCAATTCGGCTACTCTGAACGCGCCATAGAATGCCCAGGAATAGGCCAACTTAAAAAGAACGCATTCAAACTCGGACTTCGGCTATCACTTCAAGTTGATCAAATAGGCCTTCAAGGATCGGTATCGGAATGGGGCGCCTCCTATCTGTTGTTTGCTTACCTCTTCTAAAGCCCTTGACAGCCTGCTTAACAAAAAATTTTTTGTAAAATCTACCCAATTCAAGCTTTAAATAAGAAAACTCAGCGCAGCCATGACCTATCCACTAACTAACTGAAACTTTTTATTAAACCAGCTAATAAAAAGCAATAAACAACAACAAATCCTGTTTTTCCGTATTTTGAAGTTTCGCCGACCTCTCCCTCCAAACTAAAACCACTGCTGCCAAACTTTTTATAACCCTCCACGTAGTGGGGACAATGAACGTTTTATCCATTCTGCATACCTCCTAGATGATTTTCCATATCAAGCTGGGCATATTTGCCTGGACCCCTGGCTGTCGGCGCCAGCCTCTGAATTTGTCGAGCTGTAATCGAGATAGAGCATCTGCAATTACATTTTGTAACCAGGGACATGAACTGCTCTAAGAGGATATTCAATTAAGCAACGCAGAACTAATCTACGCAACAGCGTAATAAACTGGGAGTGAAGAGGAGGTTAAATTATTGATTGCACAAACCACTGCCATATTATCTGACTGAAACAAAACCGCTCTATTTGCAAATTTATTCCCCCATAATTCAACCCCACCCAGATTGGGAATAATTCCAAAAGGCAAGTTCTTATTATGGAAGATGATATCCATTCTACTGCATGATGTTGCATCCAGCGACCCTGAAAGTATGCGCCAAATCCCACTGAACTGGCCGCGTCTGTAAAGAGTTGCAATTCAGTTTGGTTGATGAGAGGATCCTGCCAATACATCCTACCATTAAACGATTTAGGAACTGTTGCCATACTTGTAAATCTAGGCGAATGTTTTTAGTAATTCTAATAAAATGATGTGATTTTTTGATGCCGGTGTTGCCATTGCCAAACGCCGCGCAAAGATTCTCCCCATCGGCATTACCCGACATGCGAAGTTAAGCCTACCAAGTAAGACCTGGACCTGCCGCAACGTTGCTTCCTTGAAGCCAGATATCCGCTAAGGCAGCTCGTAAACATGCGATTTTTTCCAGTGGAAGTCTACACACCTGAGACCTAGTATCTATTTCAATGCCTAAAAACTAAGGCAGGTAGTAGGTTAACGGTCTTATCAGGTGACAAGGGGATTCCGAACTGCTTAGATAGACGAAACATGGCCTCCAACAAAATCCGCAAAGGTTGGAATCAGGAGGTCCCACAAAAAAGAAAGTGTCTAAATAATGAATTACGATCAACTCCTGTTTCCTTCCTCACGACCCATTCAATGAAACTACTAAAGGCTTCAAAGTACGAACAGAAATGGAACAGCCCATCGGCATTGCCCTATCGTGTAAAAACCATCATCCGAGCAACACCCTAAAAGGGTGTTGTGACTCCGATGCACTGGTAGGAGCCGGAAGGCGGCCTCTACATCAGTTTGCCATGAGAGGCCCCCAGGCCGGCCGTTTTTACTAAACGGACCGCTTCGTCGAAGGATGTATAGGATACTGCCGTTAGCTGTCCATCTATCTGTCGTTTACTGACTGGCCTGTGGGTGTGACAGGTGTTGTATCAGCCTAAATTGGCCTACCTTTTTTTTGGGGACCAGACCTAACGGTGAGACTATGAGATTGGGGATCGGTGGGTCTTTGAATGGTCCCGCCATCCGACCCAATTTGATTTCTTTGTTAAGTTTTTCTAACACTAAACTGGTTGTTCCCTAGCGGACTTCAAATTCTTCCTGCGTAAAATAGGGGGCCTACTGCCTTAGAAGGAATACGGAATCCTGAGGAGAACCCTTCTTTTAACAGCGCGGCTTTGTTTTTATTGGGGTATTAGCGAGCCATGGGAGCATCTCCCCTATTTCACTGGCGTCTGGCCCTTTTCCAAAATCCCTGACTCTGCCTGGTGTTGTTCTGCCTGTTTAAAACATTTGAGTGCGGGGTGTGTTCCTGCACAGAAGAACATTCGTGCCGAAATCTGCACGACGGGCCCCATTTCCACTGGCCGTCGTTGTACGGCCAGCAAAAACCTTTCCGTTGGCTATTACCTGTGAGGGTGAGGGACTTCGCTCCCGGAAAGGACTGCATGGGAGCATGCCATAGCCCTGAAAGTTTTTGTTATTCTAACCTCATCCATAAGCTAATGTCCCTATGATCCCATTTAATGTCTTTTCGAATGGCCATACGTTGTCGAAAGGCTTCGTCGTAACGAAGCCAGGCTGGCCCATATAAACCCGGTGTGCCTCCCAAATCCATCTAAGTAGCAAAACAAGGCTGAACAGTTTTCTGGGTATTTTCGCGATGACGCTGGCTAAAATTGTAAAGGCTTGAAGCCAATTACCAAATGTTTTAGGTATGAGCTGCTCCGACGTTTTCCTCATCCTCCTCCTTTTTGGCTTCGCCTAATCGCTCCAGCTTGTCTAACTAAACCTTTCTAAGGGTAGTAGGGCAAAAATATCTACGTATTCCCTTTTCCATATCCTTTCCTTGACATTTGTTTGAGGTGGGCTAGCGGGCCCTCAAAACTAAAATAGGCATGGCCTCTTGCCGCGTCATCTATCTGGGCTGATGAATGTGGCATGACAGAATCGGGGGGTCTAATTTGGCATATATTCCCGTCCCCGAATGATTAATGTCCCTTTTCCGTTAGAATGGGACCTGGCGCCGTACCGTCCAAGACCCCTAGCCCACTTGTGCTCTGCCCTATTTGGGATTGACTAGCCCAAGTACTGTGGCCCTTCTAATTGGGCCAAGATTGTCGTAAACTGGCTTACTACCGAAAACCGGCCATGTGCGGCCCTTGGAATTCCGTAAGTCTATGTGTTGGCACTAACGCTGTTGTGTTTGTGTGTGTGTATACTGGACCTGTGTAAGAGGTAAGTATGGTACCTGATTCGAAGCCTGTGGTGGTGGTCTGGCTATCCGGTCCCTTGAACCGGTCGAAGGTGGTGCCGACCTATTGGCTGGAGTGTCTTGAGTTTGCCGGTTGCTGCTGATCATCACTGTTCCTGGGCGATTCTCCTGTTGTCCTTCATTCCTGATCCCCTGAAAAGAAATAAGGGAGCAGTATGCCTTGTCCCACTTAATGGAAGGGGTCTGTTCTCCTCCCTCGGTTGAGGGAGAGGCTGATACCAGGGATCCCTGCCCTCCCGTTCGTTAGGGGATCGCGGGTGACTGAACTCTCCTACTCCCCTTGCCCTGGGGAGTGCCTCGGACGCTGGTTCGACGATGGCCATTGGGGTGGGTGGTGCTATCCCCCCCGCCTGCGGGTGGGCGTGACCGGCCTCCCGCGCCAGGCCAGCCTCGGTGGCATTGATTTGCCCCTTGCTCCCCCTTTTTGCTGCCCCACAGCCGGATAAGGTACTGTACTTACCGCTGTGCTTGGGGTTGAGTCCGCTTCCTCCGGCTGCCGTAGCGGGCCTTCCGTTCCTGCCGCACTGGACTGTGGGACTACGTGGCGCCTCGTCCTGGCCTTCTTCGCTTTCCGGCCGGCTGGTGATGTGGTGGCCCTGCTCCTCCGTAACCGTGCTCTGGGACTGCTGCTCCTCGCTCGTCCCTGTGCCGTGAGGGTGGGGAGGGCTCAAGCGTTCGGGCGGCCGGCTCCTTCTCTGCTCGTTGCCGGATGGGATCGCTGGTATCCTGGGCTCCGGAGTCCTGGCGATTCTCCTCAGCCATTCCTCGCCCCTCTTCTCGGCCTCAGCACGCAGCTTCTCATCAGGCCCTCCAGGTCAGACATGGCGCTGTGATTTCTCCTGCCTGCGAAGAAAATGGAGGTACCCGCTCTTTTCTCCCTCCCTTCTTTAATCTCGCTAGCCCATCCCTGCTTATTTCCTTTTAAAACTAGCCTATCCCTTCCTTTATCCCACCTGGTCATGCCGCCCCCCTAGCTACGCTCAATCCGGGACTCTCTGAATGGTCATCTTCCAGATCTAACTAAACAATAGTTTTACTTTGTTTTAGTAAAAAACATGGGGCAGCGAAAAACAAAGCCCCATGAAAGGCATAATAGACAAAGGCAAAGAGCTTACTTTAACTGTTTTAAACCCATGGAAACCAGCAGATGGCAGCATTTAAATGAGAACCGACCTGACGGGACCTTTGATTTTTTATTTGCACTTGGATCAACGCTTTACTGGTATGACTCACATGAAAATGCAGAAAATGCAGAAATTACTGTATGCTTAGTTGTTTGTTCCAAATCTAGTGCAAAAGGGAAACACAGCATGCTATTCATGATAAAGAAGTATTGAAATCATAAGCTGTGAATTTAATTTAAAGGTGTAAGCTTTAATATTACAGGTGTAATTATGGATGTATGTGTAAAGCCAGAACATTTGATGGCTAATGTGGCTGCTTTTTTTTTCCAGATGGGTAATAATAAACTCTGATTGGTTCTGCAATTTCTGGATCCCCAGGTCCTCTAGCTGCAGCAAACCCCCCCCAAAAAAATCCTGAAATATTTTTAGTCAGTAGCCCCTTGCAGGGTTATAGACATGTGCCTTTTTTCACTAATGGTGGACTTTCTCTATGTTATGTCAACACTCATTTGTATAGATTCTTATCTCTTCCAGGACCTCAGACCATTTATTATTCTCCACATTGACTCTAATATTAGTTCCATGATCCACTAGAAATGTAGGCATCAGTTCACAGCAGCAAATAAGCCTTAATTTAGATGTGATGAGGGATTTCTGTAATGTACTGTAACTAGTGTATAGGCGATTTAGTAGTGAAATCCTCATCGCCACAGCAAACAATTATATAAATTGTTGCGGGTTTTTTTTTCTGTTTTTTTTTCTAATTATTTTTTTGTAACCCACACCACAGCCCCTGTTAACCCCTTTTTGTTCTCCTTTTTCACCTTCTAGTGGGTTCCTCCACTCTGATCTGACCTACCCCTTTTCCCTTTTCCCCCTTTCAGGACACTTCGTCTCTGTAGTTAGCCTGTTTTTACGCATGCTACGTAGTTTTTAGATTTTTTTTCACTCCCCTTGGCGGCTTCGAGAAAGGAGCATGAAACCGGACAACCTGTGGGGGAATCTTTTTCACGACCCTCTTCTACAGTGAGCGATTCTTTTTCCTCCCCCCGGATACCCACATGCGTCCGACCAGACATACCTCTTGACTGTGTGTGACCTTTCGTGCTCTTTCTTGGACTCTTTCAAACCTCCACCACACAACCAGTGTATGTACACTGCACTTATCCTTTTCACTTGTGGTCTGGCTTTATAGACACATATGGCATATTTTTATTTATGAGCCTCTCAACCCCGGTCTCTACGTGACTAACCCCCCCCTGGTTCCTGCTACCCCGAGGAGCTTAGTGGTGTCTATGTGTCAAATTATCCATCGCACAGTTTTAATATTCAGTTAAATAGGATGTAACATCCGAGACTGCACACAGTTTACACAATCACATTTCCTAGGCAAGAGTTCCACATATACTGATGGTCTTTTGACCCCCAACTCAACAAGATGATTGTCAGACCTATTTTACATAATTGTCGCCATCCCACACTCTATAGCAGGTGACTACACATCTCTTATTTTCCTTCTACATATATTGCCACCCCCCTTTTATACGCTCAGTCAACAGACCCCTGTGTTATCGATAAAGTACACCTGTACACTTGACTGCGACACTCTATCTCCTCGCCTTACTGACTTCCATTTTTTCGTCACCAAACCATATTCTTATGCAAACACGAAGCAATGCCCCTTACACACAGCCGAGGAACAACCCCCTTTATTCAACCTTGTTATCTGCTAACAGTCACGTACTTTATCCCCTTTACCCACCACCCCTGTGATATAGTACACACTATCACACCACATCGATACAAATATACTCAAGCACAAGACAACTTTTCTTCACTCCCTCACTTTTTTCCCCATGCCCACAGCCCACAAACTGGGTAACTCTATGATTATTTTTTTTGCCTGATGCCCATCACCACACAGAACTCTGGTAAATAAATTAAGAGATGTACCACACAGAGAATTACAGGTGTTATGCACACTGATAATCCAGGGTTTTCTTCACCGCCCCCTCCGTGCTTCACTATAGACAAGCCCCCCCCATCTGTCGCCAGGCAAATGCGCTAGATTAGATGAGCATGGTTGCCCCCAGGAGGAAATAAGGCCCCAAGGAATAGGACACTTGGAAATTGTGGCCGCCGCAACAGGTTGCAAATCAGACATGGAGGAGGATTGCAAGGACGACTAGGAGAAAGAAAAGAAACAGAGGGTGGGTCAGTAAAACCATCAGGCGGGCAGCCATCAGGACAGGTCAGTCAGGAGCCAAAAGTCAACAGAACCAGGCCACCACACCCACAAAACACGAGGTCAGGTGGTTGTTGTTGTTTGTTGTAATGTTTGCTTTGCACAAGCGTGGTGCGAGGCCGGGGCGGAGGTACCGTAAGGTCAGCCAAGAACAGAAAGTGACAACGTAGCCAAAGAAGTCATCAGTACAGTCTAGACAGCAATAAGATAGTTAGCAAAAAGGTCAGGTCCAGCGTAGTAACCAGGAAAAAGGAAGAAAATGGTTCTCACAAAAAAACAAGGGAAAGATAGAGTACGATACAAAGAGAGTTAACACACACCACCAGCAGAGTAGACAAGCTCAAGTTTATATACAGGCAGGGAGGGCAGGGAGGTGGAGGTGAGAATGGGTTGCAGGGGTCACAGAGGAGAGAGGAGGACTCTGTAATTAAAGGGAAGAAAACAAATAAGTACAGAGCAGAGGAGGAGAAAAGAAAGAGCCAGGAGAGAAAGAGAAAGGAAAAAAAAAAGAAAGGAAAAAAAGGACAAAGCAGATTGGCCCAATTTCAACTACGCAGTTATTCAAAGTAAAACAAAAACATTAGGACATAGATAATGATTACAAGTACCCTCCACACAGACTCCAAACAAAATCGTCAGCCCACAACACTGAAAACAGACACAGAAGGTATTGGAGGCAATCTCTCGAACACGTGCTACTGCACACACGACAGGTACATTTCGGTTTCCGAACAGACAGTTAACACTTACTGGAAACTTGGATAATAGACAGTATAGACAGATCTGGCTGCTGCATCTTATTGACCGGGCATGGTACCCTGTCGTTGCAAGAACACTCACTCACGAAGTGTAGTAACATATAGCATAGTTACTTGAGTTTAAATAAAGCAAACCCACCCACCGTCAACCTTTTATATTATACCCCTCTACCTCTACTAACTGTTGATGGAGAGGGAAGGCACCGACTTACCACCACCAGCTAAAAATGGGGGGGGGGGGGGGGGGGGGCAGTGAATGGGAAGGGGGTGGGGGGGGGAAAGGGGGGGAGTGGGGGGGGGGGGAAGGGGGGGGGGGAAGGGGGGGGGGAAGGGGGGGGGGTGGAAGGGGGGGGGGGGGGGGGGAATTCCTTCCTTGGGGGCGGGGGGGGGGAAAAGGGGGGAAGTGGGAGGGGGGAGGGAATTCCTTCCAGTCCAAATGGCATTGCAGGGGGGGGGGGGAAAGGGGGGGGGGGGACGGGGGGGAAGGGGGGGGGGGGGAGGAATGGGGGGGGGGAGGGAAATGGTGATATTCCTTACCTTACTCAAATGGCTTCAGTTTTGTTTTATTAATGGGTACAGTCAAGAGCAGTTACAGTAGGTTGCGTTTGGAAACATTTGTCCCAAGAAGACAGAATCTAAATTGTTAATAGTCAGTGCAGTTGCATTTGGGTGAGTGAATGTGATGAAACATTTTGAGGGTTTTTGGGTTTGGTTTAGTGCTGGTGTGTATTATTTGGTTAATTGGGTTTATCTATATTTTTCTATATATCTGTTTTTGTCGGCAAAAGCAAATATATAAAAGTTTTCTGTTATTAATATAAAGCCTACTACATTTAAGGCAAAAAACAAAATATGATATATTTATTTGGCAGATGTCTAAAATTAAAAAAAATATAAATTAGACACATCCATCAAAGACCCAAATCTCTTAATGATCTGTTATTATTGATTTTGAGGGAGCCAAACAAAAATGACAAACTCCTGCAATAACTTCAACCGCCAATATATACTTCAAATGGAGGGAGATTCATTTTCCAAAATGGGTCCCATCTTAAAAAATTCAGTTGGTTATTTTAATAAAAAAAATATTGATCTTCCTTTTTAGAAAGCTTAAAACTATTAATTCTATGTTACAGCGGATTTTATACTGTGCTTCCTCAATCTTTAAGGACTGCACAAAAAAAAAAAAAAAAAAAAAAAAAAAAAAAAAACCTTTTTAAAGGGCATGTCCCACCCAAAACTAAAAATTTTCCCCACTGCTGGCCCCCACACTGTGTTGCTATGGTAATGGTTTTCCGCCCCCACTGGACCCACCCCACTGTGTCCCCACTCCCACTGTTGTTTCCAACTGTAATTGTATGTACCCTCGCCACTGCCCCCCCCACTGTGTGTAAGGTTTTTTTTTTGTTTTTATTAAAAAATACTTTACACATCTCTGCTCCAAAGTGGTTCTCCTGAGTTAGTGCTGGTGTTTATGGGAAAGTCCCAGAAGTGAAGAGTAAAAAGTAAAAAGGTGTGCTTGTTCTGCGCGTCCTCTGGGGGAGGGAAGAGAACGAAAAAATCGGGAACGAGAAGGCTCTGCAAAACAAAAAAATGATGGTTGGGGTGGTGGGGTAGGTAGGCTAAGGTTCCCCTTAACTACAAGAGAAACCTGTTTATACTGAAGGTGGTGGAGATTACCCTTTTAAAGGAGATAGTAGTGTCAAATCCCCCCCCTCCCCCAAGTACAGCACAATTATTTTACAATGACATACGTTATCTGGGGGTGATACTACTGCAATTTGTAGGGTACTGTGTATAGTGGCTTCGCCCTCTCGGGTTCTGCTCTGCCTGTATTGGAGCAAGAAGTTCTAGTCCAATCTGAGGGGAAGGAAGTGCCGGCGCTGCCGGGCATCTCTCCCTATCTAATTCCTTAAACAGGAGTTACTTTTTAGGTTATCCTACCGTTTTGATTCAGGAGTGCAGGCGCACAACAACCGGCCCACAAGTTACTTTCTGCACCTTCATTTTGAAATTTTTTAAAACAAATACATTAACAGAGTTTCAGTACCAGAGTTCATTCTTCCTCGTTTTTGTCTTAGATACTGTCTCAGATTGGACTATCTACCAGTAGCAGGAGAGTGGTGGGGAAAGAAAACGTTGTGGTTACCATGCAGAGATACCAAATTTTAAATTGTAAACAGAGAGAAAAAAATGTTGACACTCAGAATTATTCCCCTAGAAGTATTTAAAGGATATTCACATACTCAAATGTTTGTCTGTACATACCTTGGTACAAACACCCGTTTGCTTTTTTTTCTGGGTAAAAGTGACATTTAAACTAATATTTGTTTGCCTACCTCGCACTCCCTTTTTTTTGAAACCGTCATGCCTCTATATCTGTGATATCTACTCCGGATAACTAGCCTAAAAGCCACTTGCATATTTATACTATTCAAAAACAATATGCTTAACAAATATAAGAGAAAAAATATCAATTTGGCAAGGGAAGAGTCAGTTCCAAAAGGACTTCTGGTTCCTCAACTTGACTGGTCCAGGTTTAACTTTGCGTAACTTTACAAATATTTACTAAGACCTAAAGCAGAAAAACAGAATACAGGATTTGCTTATCATATGTAGAGTGGTTTTTCCTTTGGTTAGTGAAACTTTTACATTTTCTTCGCTTTGTTCACGTAAAAATATTGCCAACCCACTTTTCTGCTTTTCTTTTACTGCTTGGGTGATTGATTAACTTATTAATTTAAAGGCCAGTTCAGCCATTTTTGTTTTATTTTTTTGTTTATTTAAGTGTTATCTGTTGGTTTAAGTGGTGTAATTAAAATGTTTGGAGTTTGTTTAATGTAAGTGTCATGTTTTGCAGACACCAACAATGACATTACCCCCTTTCCTGTTGCCTAATTCCACCCATATTGCTTCCACTTTAACATCCATATCACCAGTTATCTCTTTTTTTAAATTTGGCTTGAATTCTTTTTTAACATAAACACATACTCCTCCCCCTTTCCTTTTTTCTCTGTCCTGCCTAAACAAGGCATATCTTTCTAAATTTATAGCCCAGTCGTGAGAACTGTTCAACCACGTTTCTGCTATACCTATTACATCATACTTTTCAAACAATGCCATAATTTCCAATTCACCCATTTTGTCTGCCAGGCTTCTCGCATTTGCAAACATACATTTTAGATTATGATCCTGTAAATTATTCGTACACTTTAATACACAAGCCTCCCTATCCCCTATGCTAGCCCCACCCCCCTTTCCATCCACCACTGGCCTATCTACACCCTGCTTTCCTTCTGGGATATCTATCCCAGTGAGACTGCTAATACCCCCCCCAACCTAGTTTAAAATCTCCTCCAACCCTCTAGCCATCTTCTCCCCTAAAACAGCTGCACCGCCATCAGTGAGGTGCAACCCATCCCTACAAAGAGCCTGTAGCTGACAGCAAAGTCTGCCCAGTTCTTAATTAATCCAAACCCTTCTTCCTTACACCACTCTCTTAGCCACGCATTAATGCTCCTAAGCTCCCACTGTCTCCCTGGCTTAGCACGTGGCTGCGGTAGTATTTCTGAAAACACTACCCTGGAGGTCCTTGCTTTTAACTTGGCCCCTAGCTCTCAGAAATCATGTTTAAGGACCTCACCTCCTCCTCTAACTTTGTCATTAGCACCAAGGTGAACCAAGACTGCCGCGCCACACCCAGCCCCACCCAGCCCCACCCAATAATCTGTCTACATGATCCACCCCACATGCCGAACCCTAGCACCAGGCAGGTAACACACAGTTCGGCATGTAGGGTCTTGGCGGCAGATTACCCTATCTACCTTCCTTATAATGGAGTCCCCTACCACTACCACCTGCCTTTCATTCCTGATTTTTTGTTCCTCCTCCCTTGTATCAGAGATGGCAGTCCCCTGGGTGCTCAAGGGACTAGCCCCCTCCATACATGCTAATTCCGAGGTGTCCTCCTCCACTTCATTACCTAAGGCTGCAAATCTCTTGGGATGTGCAATCTGGGAAGAAGCCACCCTACCCTTCCGTCCCCCACTTCCCCTAGTTACCCTAACAAAACTACCTCCCCCCTCAACCTTCCCTGTCCTACTTCCACCCACCTAAACCTGTTTACAACCCCAAAACAAACTATCCTGTCCCTGACCTAATAACTCCCTTACTCGCCCCCCCACCCCCAGGAATAAAACCCTATTTCCCTGCACCCATCTTCTCACTTAGCATCTTCCACCCTTGCCACTACCTCTTCTTTTTATGCAGCCTCACCTTTTTCCAGGTGCTGTGGGGCAAGTAGTGATAGTTGCAGGAGAGTCCGGGCCCCTGACATCATTCACTGGATGGAGGAATCCGGCTGCTGCATCCACTGATGGTCGCATCCACTGACATCACTACTTGGCACCGGTCTGATATCCCGGCGCCGAGTAGTGACGTCAGTGGATGCGACCATCAGTGGATGCGGCAGCTGGATTCCTCCATCAAGTAAGTGACTGACCCAAGTATAAGTCGAGGTTCAGTTTTCAGGCTGTTTTTACAACCTCTGTAACCTCGAGTATATACGGTATATATAAACCTTATGTTTAATTAGAAATAATGCACCGCTTCACATTATAATATAAAGATACATACAGTACGGTATATAGAATATAAAATAAAATAATATAAAGAAGTTATATCGTAGTTGAATAAAAAGAGGTTAGGCAACTACTCAGTAATATTTTTATATTACGGTACTATGTAAGGAGCACATTATCCCTTATATAATGCTGTAGAAGGAAGATTTCACAAAGTCCACAGTTGCAACAGTGAGGAGTTTGAATCAGTGTAAACAAAAAATATTGTTTATCAAAGAAATAAATACAGGTCTGCTTAATTTTTTAGTGACTGTATAGATGGACTAGCAACATACTGGATGAGCTTACCGTAGTTTGTAATCAGTGGTATTAATTATATCTGGTTCACATTTTCTTACAGTTGCTGATATTCATGAGGACTATCCTGTCTATACGCATTTTTTACATGATTGTATATTTACCATTACCATGACTATGAGAAAGATTTTACAATTTGCGAACAGCTGGATTTTGTACCTTATCACTGTGTTACATAATTTTCACATTTTCTCAGCTAAGGTGTTCTTTTACAAATATGATTGAGATCTGCCTGTCTGCATTTTGAATGTGGTTCTAATAATTCTTAAGTAAGACAACATCCACAATGCTGTAATGTTTGACTGTCAAAAATTGCAAAGTCCTATGTTAATCTCACATCTGCTAAACTAAGTGAAAGAGAAATGTGTTGCTATAGGGCAGTCATTTTTCTTGAGCCTTTAATTAAAATATTATTTTTAAAAACCCTGTATGATATATTTACCCCTGCCAAAAATGATTACTAGCTTGACAGGAGCCAGTGTCTACAGTGGATGGGTACTGCTATGGAAAGAGATAATATTCTTAAAAAGAAAACAATAGGTGCCTGCACCTTACTGGGTGTGGTGGAGGTTTGCACCTTGGCATATAAATGGCAAGTTGCCTGAAATGTGTGTGAGGAACTTTTTATTCTATGGAAAGAGATGAACTTTCTAAAGATGGTTATTTAAAAAATAATTTGCTCTATCCTTGGTAGTTTTTTATATTTAATATACCGTAAATAGTAAAGCTCGGTGGGACATTGTATACTGGATTGCCCCAGGACATTCAGAGCGAATCAAAACACTTTTTCAAAACACAAATTCTCTACTTTTATAAAACCATTTATTAACAGTTTTTATAAAATATAATGCTATCATTTTATTTTTGGGGAGTTGGGAATGGGGCAGTGTTGCAAATTTCCAAGGAAGCAATTGTAAAAATAATTAAAATAACATTTACAGTATTTATTTTGTGGTCATTTGAAGGTCATTCATCTAAACTAGCCAGTGTAACTTGATAATCTGTGGCTCTAGCTTATGATCCAGAACCAAAATAGAATAGTATTAATAGACCATGTAACATTTAATAGCGGGCAGTGGACATTTACTGTTATCCTCGGATATTGCTTTTCAGATGTAGAAAATACAGAAGGTATGTGCCACCAGATTATGATATTTTTCTTCTCCTTTTTACTGTATTATTTTTTTTAAAAATCCATTTAACAGAAACTATTGCATGTACTTAATGCTTTACATACACTTGTAAAAGTCTTTCTGCATGCTGAAATCAAATTTCACTGCTTTGACCTGTCTCTTAAATGGAAGCTCATATTTTTGTTTTGCTTGCGTTACCCAGAGCATTATGGGTAAAAAGATAATTGCGTGATCTAATGATTTGTGCCTGTTTTTTCATACGCTTTTACATAGACTTGCAGTAAATGCAATTTTGACAGAAATGGACCAAAGATGGAGATCACAACACATGCATTAGAAAATCGAAATGGATCGCAGCGCACACAGTTGGGCCTACTTCATGCAATTTACATTATTGCAAATTGTGAATGGAGCACAAAATGCAGAAAGATCACAGCAGTGAGGCCTAGGGACTTTTCAAACGTCAAATCTGAGAATAATTACCATTGGACCCTCAACCATCAGTATTTGGGTGTACAAAGAAATACCCATTTCCCAAAATGTTAGGAAACTGCGTAAAATGTACGTAAAAACAAAATGCTAAGATGTATAATGATTACAAAGATTTAAAAAAACATCAAGCAAACTATGCTAATTAGATGTTACTGCCCAGGCATAGCAAAGGAAACCATATCATTTCCATCCCCCTTATTCTAGAACAATTAAAATATTTGGCTTGCACTACAGCTGCTGATCCGAATCTCCAGCTAGGTTTACAGAGGGCCCAGGCTATAGTTGTTGACACTGAGAAATGTTATTGTTTTATGAAAAAAAATATACTCAATTGGTAATTTCATGGCAGTAGTACAGTTCAAAAAGTTGGGTTGGGGCAACAAAATACTGGAAAATTGATTGGGTATGCACATGATTGGGTATAAAAAGAGCAACTGATAGAGGATGTGTTTCTCACATTTTTGCACCTCTAATTGCACCGGTGTGTTTTTGTATAAATAGATGTCCACCATTGAAACGGAAAACTGGTGTCTGGTTGGTTATCTGCCTGCAACCCCAAATGTGATTTTTACCAGTTTATTTCATGAATTTGTAAACAGATATTTAATGATATTTAGTTTTATTACTTTCTTGCAATTGTATCGGCCTCCTCCCTCGGCTCAATATGCTTTTTATATGCTTGAGCATGTACAGAGGAGCATGCTGGGGAAACAGCAGTGAATGTGATAATGTGATGTCAGAAGTCACAGCCTTGATTGACTACATGGAGGGAGGATCCAGCTTATTCTGCCAGATTGGAGACAATAATTATCCTTAAAGGGCATGTCCACCCCCAAAACTAAAATTAAACCCACTGCTGTCCCCACTGTGTAGTGTAAAAAAAACCTTACCTTTCTCCTCACCTCCTTATGGTCGTCCTGCAGTTCCTATTCAAAGTCCAGGAAAGTGAAGAGTAGGAGCCTGTCTGTGTGTGAAAAGGTTTCTTCCCCTAAACTGTCCTCCGGGAGGAACTCAGGCATGCGCAGCAGAGCTCTTTCCCCCCCCCCCTTCCCCCCCCCCCCTCCGGCTCCCCCCACCCTGCACTAAGGCAAATAATCTATTTTCTGTAGTGTAGCTACCCCCCTTCAAACCCTAACTGCCATGTTTATTTGTGACAATGCAGATAACTGTCTTACCAGCCTGGTTCCTGCGGCCCTAAAACAGAAACTCCATTCTCATTGGCGGCGTCCACACAGAGCAGTGCTCGATGTCCTGGCAACCTAACATTTCAGTATGCATTAAGGAGGATGTTACAATACTCTACAAACCTATAAAATGTTTTTTTTTTTTCTTTTTTTCCTTGCTGAAGAGTCTGTAAAAATGGATCAGTTTTATGCTGATTTTTATCAGTCAGATTACACAATTGAAGATAGTGTTCCTGGAATATATGATACAAGGTCATACAGTTCATTCAAAAATAGCAGGTAAGAATTGAGAGTTCACAGAACTTTTGTTTGATTTCTGTTCCGATACTGAAGAGACAAAGATGTCTTGTATTAAAAAAAATAGTTATTGGTGTGTGTGTGGGAGCCAGAAGTTAAAGGGCATGTCCACCCCCAAATCTAAAATTTTCCCAAGTGCTGGCCCCTCTGTATAGTTTTAAAAAATCCCTACCTTACATTCCTGCTCCTTCTGGTTCTCCTGTCGTCCATGTCCAAAGTCCAAGAAACTGAAGAGCAGTGGCTGTCTTCCTGTCCAAGGGTCTCTCTGTGAAGCCTCAGGGTGGAATGCTGGCATGCGCAGGGGAGCCCTTTCCCCTCCTCCCTCCCTCCCTCTGGATCCCATTTGCCACCCCTTTCTCCTAGCATTACAGGCTTTTGGTATAATATCCTTTAGGATTGCCCACCCCCAACCGCTATAACAACTCTAAAAAACCCTTTTCAGATATCTACAGCTCCTCGCTCCCACAACTTCTTCTTAGCTGGCAGCGCGTCTGTTATTGGCTGACCAGCAGCCAATCACAGACATGCCTGCCGGTCCGGCCCCTCTCTGCTGTTTCCTGTTAGCAGAGAGGGAAGAAGTTAATAATCAAATTAAAAGACAAGTACACAAGAAGACTACTTTTCCATTTTGGATCAGGCATTCCTATCCTCTCTCTTTCTGTAAAAATTTTCTTTAAAAAATCTTGCAAAAAAAGGTTTAGAAAGTCAGATTTATAGATTATACAAATAAACTTTGAAGAGGATTTCTACAGAAAGAGAGCAGAAATACCAAATCCTTCCTCCTCTGAAAGTATTGAATAGATGTAAGGTTTTGAGTTTTCTTGTACTGTATAGTTAACCTTTAAAGTAGTTTATCATTTCTATATCCGTTTAATATTCATTCACAGCTTTAGGCCAAGCAATACTGACTTTTCTCAGGCTGAAGGATTGTCACCTGTGATACATCCCACTGGATATATTTATGAACCGGCTTACAGTCCATCTTTTAATTCAGAGCACAATGACAAATTTGAAGATGAGCCACCACTTTTAGAAGGTACTAGTCGTTGTACCCGGCGTTGCCCGCGTACAAACTTGGGTATAGTATTTGTTATGTGCAGGTGTGTGTTTGGCTTAGATGGAAGAGGCGGGGTAAAGAAGTGCACAGTTGGTAATGTACGTCACGTATTTAATGAATTGAGGAGGTGACATTGTTTGAGGGAGGTATAGCACATGTTTATCGCAAAACCTTATATACAACATTATCAGTTTTTCCACTTGGAACGTAAATATGCAAATGTTGTGGTGAACATGCTATATGGAATTTGCCGTGGGGAAAACATGTTAATTGCAACTGAATACCGCAGCACTTGAGTGACTGACGGGCGTCACACTGTTCTTGTGTCTTGCGGGCTCTTTGTGTTGTTTAAGCCGGGCTTCATTCTGTTGCGCATCTGTGAGCTAAAATGGCAGAGTGCATTTATGTATGTATAGTTCTATTTATATTTCCCCTCAGAATGCAATGCTGTACAGTCTTCAAATACCTAGCATACTAACAAAGGAAGAACTAAAAAGAGAAAAAAAATACCACCACCCCCAAAAACAATAACATGTAGGAATCATGATCTAACTTTTATGCCTTGATACATAAAGAATGGGATCCCTGTATCCCAAGAAACTACAATAAAAGTGTATTTGAAGAAACCACACAGGTTTGGTAGTGAAAATATAAACCAATCTCTGTCCTTTTAGACATTTGTATCTTTTCGTAAACCCTCTTGATTGAAGAGGTTAAGGAAATATGCCTTACCTACCATTTTTAAATCAATGCCTGTGGAGCCAGGAACGAATATAGAACAAACTTACCTTTTGTGCAATCCTCCTCTGTCACACAGACAGGTCACGACTGCTTCCTGGTTCTGATTAACTATAGTGCGCATGCACCATAATAAGTGCTATAGTTAATTAGAACCAGGAAGCGGTCGGGAATTTCATTGTGACAGCAGAGGTTCCTGTGAAAATTTTCTTCTATCTTCGTTCCTGGCTCCACAGGCATTGATTAAAGAATGAAAGGTAAGGAATAACTCCTTATCCTCCCGGTCTTCAGTCTCGCGGGAGTGCGGAAGACCACCCCAGAATGAGGGAGACTCCCGGACGATCCGGGAAGGTGGGAGATACCTGCTGCTCTAAAACAACCATGACCCAGTATGGTAAATCTCTCTCTTACTCCCCCCCCCCCCCCCACCCCAATTTTCCTTCCTTCCAATAACAAAAAGGACACATGGGTGTTGGATAAATTTGGCCACAGCTTTATTGTCATAACAAACATCTTTGCAATAAATCCAAAACTTTATGAACCAAAATACAATGAACATGAACATAGCCTTCGTATTGCCAATAAGTAACTTGTTGATTAACAGTTGTTAGAAAAACAATCATTATAACTAATCCGAATCCCTGCCAGTCTGCCCTTCCAATAACCTTTTTGTCTGCCAGCCGGGAAGCCTGGCTCAGCAGTGCACGATCCGCTATTTGGCTGATTGACTTATCTGCCACTGATCGTGATGTTCCAGTACTGAATTAACGTGCTATAAGCACAACCCACTGGCCACCCACCTTAGGGGTTAGACCAGACCAAATATTCTTACCACACTACTTTTTACTTTACTGTGATTAACCTGGCAGACTGGCAAGGATCCCGCCCATTTGCTGTGATGAAAGAATTACCCCACCAATTATATTAATGTGGACTCCACCTTCTAACATATAATACATACGCACAAACTTTTTCTTTTTTTTTTTTTTTTTTTTTTTAATAATACTTGTATATATGCCCATACATAAGAAACTGCATACCTGTATATATATACATACGTACCCAAATATACCTATGCCCCTACTCTCCATGACCTTACCAGCTGTGTCCGTAATTAACCCCGCACCCTCCAAATACTTACTTCAGGCCGTCTATGTCCAAGGGTGGGTGGGTGGGTGATTTCCTGCCTGCTGAAGAAAATGGAGGTACCCGCTCTTTTCTCCCTCCCTTCTATAATCTCGCTAGCCAATCCCTGCTTATTTCTTTTAAAACTAGCCTATCCCGTTCCTTCTTATCCCACCTGGTCATGCCGCCCCTCCCTAGCTACGCTCAATCCGGGGCTCTCTTGACCCAGGTATGGTTAAATCTCTCTCTTACTCCCCCCCCCCCCCCCCACCCCAATTTTCCTTCCTTCCAATAACAACAAGGACAATGGGTGTTGGATAAATTTGGCCACAGCTTTATTGTCATAACAAACATCTTTGCAATAAATCCAAAACTTTATGAACCAAATACAATGAACATGAACATAGCCTTCGTATTGCCAATAAAGTAACTTGTGATAACAGTTGTTAGAAAAACAAATCATATAACTAATCCGAATCCTGCCAGTCTGCCCTTCCAATAAACCTTTTTGTTGCCAGCCGGGAAGCCTGGCTCAGCAGTGCACGATCTGCTATTTGGCTGATTGAATTATCTGCCACTGATCGTAGATGTTCCAGTACTGAATTAACTGTGCTATAAGCACAACCCACTGGCCACCCACCTTAGGGGTTAGACCAGACCAAATATTCTTACCACACTACTTTTTTACTTTACTGTGATTAACCTGGCAGACTGGCAAGGATCCCGCCCATTTGCTGTGATGAAAGAATTACCCCACCAATCTATATTAATGTGGACTCCACCTTCTACATATATATACATACGCACAAACTTTTTTCTTTTTTTTTTTTTTTTTTTTTTTAATTAATACTTGTATATATGCCCATACATAGAAACTGCATACCTGTATATATATACATACGTACCCAAATATTACCTATGCCCCTACTCTCCATGACCTTACCAGCTGTGTCCGTAATTAACCCCGCACCCTCCAAATACTTACTTCAGGCCGTCTATGTCCAAGGGTGGGTGGGTGGGGTGATTCTCCTGCCTGCTGAAGAAAATGGAGGTACCCGCTCTTTTCTCCCTCCCTTCTTATAATCTCGCTAGCCAATCCCTGCTTATTTCCTTTTAAAACTAGCCTATCCCGTTCCTTCTTATCCCACCTGGTCATGCCGCCCCTCCCCTAGCTACGCTCAATCCGGGGACCCCTGAAAGTATGCGCCAAATCCCTGAACTGGCGCGTCTGTAAAGAGTTGCAATTGTTGGTTGTGAGAGGATCCTGCCATAACATCCTACCATAAACGATTTAGGAACTGTTGCCATACTTGTAAATCTAGGCGAATGTTTTTAGTAATTCTAATAAAATGATGTGATTTTTTGATGCCGGTGTTGCCATTGCCAAACGCCGCGCAAAGATTCTCCCATCGGCATAACCGACATGCGAAGTTAAGCCTACCAAGTAAGACCTGGACCTGCCGCAACGTTGCCTTCCTTGAAGCCAGCAATCCGCTATGGTAGCTCGTAAACATGCGATTTTTCAGTGGAAGTCTACACACCTGAGACCTAGTATCTATTTCAATGCCTAAAAAACTAAGGCAGGTAGTAGGGTTAACGTCTTATCGGTGACAAGGGGATTCCGAACTGCTAGATAGACGAAACATGGCCTCAACAAAAACTCCGCAAAGGTTGGAATCAGGAGGTCCACCAAAAAGAAAGCGGTCTAAATAATGAATTACGGAATCAACTCCTGTTCCTCTCCAGACCCATTCAATGAAACTACTAAAGGCTTAAAGTACGAACAAGAAATGGAACAGCCCATCGGCATTGCCCCTCGATGTAAAAACCATCATCCGAGCAACACCCTAAAAGGTGTTGTGACTCGGATGCACTGGTAGGAGCCGGAAGGGGCTCTACATCAGTTTTTGCCATGAGAGCGCCACGGCCGGCCGTTTTTACTAAACGGACGTTCGTCGAAGGATGTATAGGATACTGCCGTTAGCTGTCCATCTATCTCGTCGTTACGACTGGCCTTGTGGGTGTGACAGGTGTTGTATCAGCCTAAATTGGCCTACCTCTTTTTGGGGACCAGACAACGGTGAGACTATGAGATGGGGATCGGTGGGTCTTTGAATGGTCCCGCCATCCGACCCAATTTGATTTCTTTGTTAGTTTTTCTAACACTAAACTTGGTTGTTCCCTAGCGGACTTCAATTCCGCGTAAAATACGGGGGCCTACTGCCTTAGAAGGAATACGGAATCCTGAGGAGAACCCTTCTTTTAACAGCGCGGCCTGTTTTTATTGGGGTATTAGCGAGCCATGGGAGCATCTCCCCTAATTTCACTGGCGTGGCCCTTTTCCAAAATCCCTGACTCTGCGGTGTTGTTCTGCCTCGTTTAAAACATTTGAGTGCGGGGTGTGTTCCTGCACAGAATGAACATTCGTGCCGAAATCTGCACGACGGGCCCCATTACACTGGCCGTCAGTTGTTGGCCAGCAAAAACCTTTCCGTTGGCTATTACCTGTGATGGGTGAGGCGACTTCGCTCCCGCGAAAGGACTGCATGGGAGCATTGCCTAGCCCTGAAAGTTTTTGTTATTCATAACCCCTCACCATAAGCTAATGTCCCTATGATCCCATTTAATGTCTTTCGATATGGCATACTGTTGTACATAGGGCTTCGTCGTAACGAAGCCGGCTTGGCCCATATAAACCCGGTGTGCCTCCCAAATCCATCTAAGTAGCAAAACAAGGCTGAACAGTTTTCTGGGTTATTTTCGCCGATGACCTGGCTAAAATTGTAAAGGCTTGAAGCCAATTACCAAATGTTTTAGGTATGAGCCTGCTCCGACGCTTTTCCTCATCCTCCTCCTTTTTGGCTTCGCCTAATCGCTCCAGTTGTCTAAACTAAACCTTTCTAAGGGTAGTGGCAAAAATATTACGTATTCCCTTTCCATATCCTTCCTTGACATCTTGTTTGAGGTGGGCCCCTAGCGGGCCCTCAAAACATAAATAGGCATGGCCTCTTGCCGCGTCTTATCTGGGCTGATGAATGTGGCATGACAGAATCGGGGGGTCTAATTTGGATATATTTCCGTCCCCGATGATTAATGCTCCCTATTTCCGTTAGAATGGGACCTGGCGCCGTACCGTCCAAGACCCCAGCCCACTTGTGTCTGCCCTATTTGGGATTGACTAGCCCCAAGTACTTGTGGCCCTTCTAATTGGGCCAAGATCTGTCGTAAATGGCTACTACCGAAACCGCTGCCCTTGCGGCCCTTGGAATTTCCGTAAGTCTATGTGTTGGCACTAACGCTGTGTTGTGTTTGTGGTTGTGTATACTGTGGACTGTGTAAGAGGTAAGTATGGTACCTGATTCCGAAGCCTGTGGTGGTCCTTGGCTATCCTGGTCCCTTGAACCGGTCGAAGGTGGTGCGACCTATTGGCTGGAGTGGTTGAGTTGCCGGTTGCTGCTGATATCACTTGTTCCTGGGCGATTCTCCTGTTGTCCTTCATTCCTGATCCCTGAAAAGGAAATAAGGGAGCAGTATGCCTTGTCCCACTTAATGGAAGGGGTCTGTTCTCCCCTCGTGTCTGAGGGAGAGGCTGATACCAGGGACTCCCTGCCCTCCCGTTCGTTAGGGGATCGCCGGGGACTGAACTCTCCTACTCCCCCTTGCCCCTGGGGAGTGCTCTGGACGCTGGTTCGACGATGGCCATTGGGTGGGTGGTGCTATCCCCCCCTGCCTGCGGGTGGGCGTGACCGCCCCCGCGCCAGGCCCCAGCTGGTGGCATTGATTTGCCCTGCTCCCTTTTGCTGCCCCACAGCCGGATAAGGTACTGTACTTACCGCTGTGCTTGCGGGTTGAGTCCGCTTCCTCCCGGCTGCCGTAGCGGGTCCTTCCGTTCCTGCCGCACTGGACTGTGGGACTACGTGGCGCCTCGTCCTGGCCCTTCTTCGCTTCGGCGGCTGGTGATGTGGTGGCCTCTGCTCCTCCGGTAACCGCTGCTCGGACTGCTGCTCCTCGTCGTCTCTGTGCCGTGAGGGTTGGGAGGGGCTCAAGCGTTCGGGCGGCCGGCTCCTTCTCTGCTCGTTGCCGGATGGGATCGCTGGTATCATGGGCTCCGGAGTCTGGAGCATTCTCCTCAGCCATTCCTCGCCCCTCTTCTCGCTCAGCACGCAGCTTTCTCACTCCCCCCCCCCCCCCACCCCAATTTTCCTTCCTTCCAAT
The DNA here is from genome assembly GCA_019447015.1 of Hymenochirus boettgeri. Lineage (NCBI taxonomy): Eukaryota > Metazoa > Chordata > Amphibia > Anura > Pipidae > Hymenochirus > Hymenochirus boettgeri. The sequence continues at coordinate 67,120,284 of CM033469.1, read as the reverse complement.
AACAACAAGGACACATGGGTGTTGGATAAATTTGGCCACAGCTTTATTGTCATAACAAACATCTTTGCAATAAATCCAAAACTTTATGAACCAAATACAATGAACATGAACATAGCCTTCGTATTGCCAATAAAGTAACTTGTTGATTAACAGTTGTTAGAAAAACAAATCATTATAACTAATCCGAATCCCTGCCAGTCTGCCCTTCCAATAAACCTTTTTGTCTGCCAGCCGGGAAGCCTGGCTCAGCAGTGCACGATCTCGCTATTTGGCTGATTGACTTATCTGCCACTGATCGTAGATGTTCCAGTACTGAATTAACTGTGCTATAAGCACAACCCACTGGCCACCCACCTTAGGGGTTAGACCAGACCAAATATTCTTACCACACTACTTTTTTACTTTACTGTGATTAACCTGGCAGACTGGCAAGGATAACCGCACACAGCGGGAGCTGACCCACTCACTCCCCGCATGGTGCGCCACACAACAACTGCCTTTTCCAAGGCCTCTTGCAACCCAAGGTTGAAGAGATCCCAACCCACCTGATTTAAGTGAACTCCGTCTGGGCCTAAAAAAGAGCGATCATGTTCCAGGTCCGAATGTCTCACTACTACTCCCCCATTTTTCCTTACGAATTTTCCAATGGCCCTATTAACTTTTATCCTTACCCGTTCTATGGCTATTAGGGACCTTGCACCCCGCCACCTCACCCTGGGAACTATTTCAGACCAGCCCAAGACCACGCCTGGGAAAACCGACCACAGGCGTAAGCAGTCGCGGCGGATAGATTTTATTAGTATCCTCATGGGGCAATTTGCCAAATCATTACCCCCCGCGTGAAGTAATAGGATGCTTGGCGGTCCCTTTTCTTTTGCATGCCGAATGGCCAGTGGCACTACTTCCTGCCAGATCAACCCCCTCTTTCCTACCCATACTACTTTTGTATCAGCCTGCTGGAAACCCAGCTGGGCTCCATTAGGTCGAATGATGGCTCTTTTTCCTGCCCAGTACACAAATGAGTGCCCCAATATCCATGCGCTGATCGGTGGTTTTCCTGTAATGGGAAACAAAATACACAGCAACTTAACTACGCTATACTTGTTCCAGTTGGTGCGGGCGGATGTATGACCGAAAACGCCTCGACTCCCACCTCCCTATTCGTTTTATGGTTTCTTCGTCCAATCCCCATCTCGCTGCCTCTGTGGCTGCCCCTATTCTAAAGGAATGGCCGCCGTATTCCTGATATGTCAGTCCTAGCTTCTTTAATGCCACCCGGAAAACAGCTATGAACTGGAACCTGGTCAGTGGAGTGCTGTTGTTGTGTATTAGATAGGAACCGCTTAGTTGGGGGCGAATCGCTTGAAATGCCAGAAAACAATATATCGGGCAAGTGCGCTGACCTTCTACCCGGTGTAATAGTATTCTAAGGGACCTGTCTTTTGCTGTTTTTGACTTCTTAATGTATATGGTTAAACCATCCTGATCTAATGTAATGTCCCCGGCCTGAACCCCTCCGGGCGATGCCTTGCTATTGCTAACCAATTCGGCTACTCTGAACGCGCCATAGAATGCCCAGGAATAGGCCAACTTAAAAAGAACGCATTCAAACTCGGACTTCGCTATCACTTCAAGTTGATCAAATAGGCCTTCAAGGATCGGTATCGTAATGGGGCGCCTCCTATCTGTTGTTTGCTTACCTCTTCTAAAGCCCTTGACAGCCTGCCTTAACAAAAAATTTTTTGTAAAATCTACCCAATTCATAGCTTTAAATAAGAAACTCAGCGCAGCCAATGACCTATCCACGTAACTAACTGAAACTTTTTTATTAAACCAGCTAATAAGCAATAAAAACAACAAATCCTGTTTTTCCGTATTTTGAAGTTTTTCGCCGACCTCTCCCTCCAAACTAAACCACTGCTGCCAAACTTTTTTATAACCCTCCCACGTAGCTGGGGACAATGAACGTTTTATCCATTCATGCATACCTCCTAGATGATTTTCCATATCCAAGCTGGGCATATTTGCCTGGACCCCTCGGCTGTCGGCGCCAGCTCTCTGAATTTGTCGAGCTGTAATCGAGATAGAGCATCTGCAATTACATTTTTGTAACCAGGGACATGAACTGCTCTAAAGAGGATATTCAATTTTAAGCAACGCAGAACTAATCTACGCAACAGCGTAATAACTGGGAGTGAAGAGGAGGTTAAATTATTGATTGCACAAACCACTGCCATATTATCTGACTGAAACAAAACCGCTCTATTTGCAAATTTATTCCCCCATAATTCAACCGCCACCCAGATTGGGAATAATTCCAAAAAGGCTAAGTTCTTTATTATGGAAGATGATTTCCATTCTACTGGCCATGATGTTGCCATCCAGCGACCCTGAAAGTATGCGCCAAATCCCACTGAACTGGCCGCGTCTGTAAAGAGTTGCAATTCAGTTTGGTTGATGAGAGGATCCTGCCAATACATCCTACCATTAAACGATTCTAGGAACTGTTGCCATACTTGTAAATCTAGGCGAATGTTTTTAGTAATTCTAATAAAATGATGTGATTTTTTGATGCCGGCTGTTGCCATTGCCAAACGCCGCGCAAAGATTCTCCCCATCGGCATTACCCGACATGCGAAGTTAAGCCTACCAAGTAAGACCTGGACCTGCCGCAACGTTGCCTTCCTTGAAGCCAGCATATCCGCTATGGTAGCTCGTAAACATGCGATTTTTTCCAGTGGAAGTCTACACACCTGAGACCTAGTATCTATTTCAATGCCTAAAAAACTAAGGCAGGTAGTAGGGTTAACGGTCTTATCAGGTGACAAGGGGATTCCGAACTGCTTAGATAGACGAAACATGGCCTCCAACAAAACTCCGCAAAGGTTGGAATCAGGAGGTCCCACAAAAAGAAAGTCGTCTAAATAATGAATTACGGAATCAACTCCTGTTTCCTTCCTCACGACCCATTCAATGAAACTACTAAAGGCTTCAAAGTACGAACAAGAAATGGAACAGCCCATCGGCATTGCCCTATCGATGTAAAAACCATCATCCGAGCAACACCCTAAAAGGTGTTGTGACTCCGGATGCACTGGTAGGAGCCGGAAGGCGGCCTCTACATCAGTTTTTGCCATGAGAGCGCCACGGCCGGCCGTTTTTACTAAACGGACCGCTTCGTCGAAGGATGTATAGGATACTGCCGTTAGCTGTCCATCTATCTCGTCGTTTACTGACTGGCCTTGTGGGTGTGACAGGTGTTGTATCAGCCTAAATTGGCCTACCTCTTTTTTGGGGACCAGACCTAACGGTGAGACTATGAGATTGGGGATCGGTGGGTCTTTGAATGGTCCCGCCATCCGACCCAATTTGATTTCTTTGTTAAGTTTTTCTAACACTAAACTTGGTTGTTCCCTAGCGGACTTCAAATTCCTGCGTAAAATACGGGGGCCTACTGCCTTAGAAGGAATACGGAATCCTGAGGAGAACCCTTCTTTTAACAGCGCGGCTTTGTTTTTATTGGGGTATTTAGCGAGCCATGGGAGCATCTCCCCTAATTTCACTGGCGTCTGGCCCTTTTCCAAAATCCCTGACTCTGCCTGGTGTTGTTCTGCCTCGTTTAAAACATTTGAGTGCGGGGTGTGTTCCTGCACAGAATGAACATTCGTGCCGAAATCTGCACGACGGGCCCCATTTACACTGGCCGTCGTTGTACGGCCAGCAAAAACCTTTCCGTTGGCTATTACCTGTGATGGGTGAGGCGACTTCGCTCCCGCGAAAGGACTGCATGGGAGCATTGCCATAGCCCTGAAAGTTTTTGTTATTCATAACCCTCATCCATAAGCTAATGTCCCTATGATCCCATTTAATGTCTTTTCGAATGGCCATACGTTGTCGAAAGGCTTCGTCGTAACGAAGCCAGGCTTGGCCCATATAAACCCGGTGTGCCTCCCAAATCCCATCTAAGTAGCAAAACAAGGCTGAACAGTTTTCTGGGTATTTTTCGCCGATGACGCTGGCTAAAATTGTAAAGGCTTGAAGCCAATTACCAAATGTTTTAGGTATGAGCCTGCTCCGACGCTTTTCCTCATCCTCCTCCTTTTTGGCTTCGCCTAATCGCTCCAGCTTGTCTAAACTAAACCTTTCTAAGGGTAGTAGGGCAAAAATATCTACGTATTCCCTTTTCCATATCCTTTCCTTGACATCTTGTTTGAGGTGGGCCCCTAGCGGGCCCTCAAAACATAAATAGGCATGGCCTCTTGCCGCGTCATCTATCTGGGCTGATGAATGTGGCATGACAGAATCGGGGGGTCTAATTTGGCATATATTTCCCGTCCCCGAATGATTAATGCTCCCTATTTCCGTTAGAATGGGACCTGGCGCCGTACCGTCCAAGACCCCTAGCCCACTTGTGCTCTGCCCTATTTGGGATTGACTAGCCCCAAGTACTTGTGGCCCTTCTAATTGGGCCAAGATCTGTCGTAAACTGGCTACTACCGAAACCGCTGCCCCATGTGCGGCCCTTGGAATTTCCGTAAGTCTATGTGTTGGCACTAACGCTGGTTGTGTTTGTGTGTTGTGTATACTGTGACCTGTGTAAGAGGTAAGTATGGTACCTGATTCCGAAGCCTGTGGTGGTCCTTGGCTATCCTGGTCCCTTGAACCGGTCGAAGGTGGTGCCGACCTATTGGCTGGAGTGTCTTGAGTTGCCGGTTGCTGCTGATCATCACTTGTTCCTGGGCGATTCTCCTGTTGTCCTTCATTCCTGATCCCCTGAAAAGGAAATAAGGGAGCAGTATGCCTTGTCCCACTTAATGGAAGGGGTCTGTTCTCCTCCCTCGTGTCTGAGGGAGAGGCTGATACCAGGGACTCCCTGCCCTCCCGTTCGTTAGGGGATCGCCCGGGTGACTGAACTCTCCTACTCCCCCTTGCCCCTGGGGAGTGCTCTGGACGCTGGTTCGACGATGGCCATTGGGTGGGTGGTGCTATCCCCCCCTGCCTGCGGGTGGGCGTGACCGGCCTCCCGCGCCAGGCCCCAGCCTCCGGTGGCATTGATTTGCCCCTTGCTCCCCCTTTTTGCTGCCCCACAGCCGGATAAGGTACTGTACTTACCGCTGTGCTTGCGGGTTGAGTCCGCTTCCTCCCGGCTGCCGTAGCGGGCCTTCCGCTTCCTGCCGCACTGGACTGTGGGACTACGTGGCGCCTCGTCCTGGCCTTCTTCGCTTTCCGGCCGGCTGGTGATGTGGTGGCCTCTGCTCCTCCGGTAACCGCTGCTCTGGGACTGCTGCTCCTCGCTCGTCTCCTGTGCCGTGAGGGTGGGGAGGGGCTCAAGCGTTCGGGCGGCCGGCTCCTTCTCTGCCTCGTTGCCGGATCGGGATCGCTGGTATCCTGGGCTCCGGAGTCCTGGAGCATTCTCCTCAGCCATTCCTCGCCCCTCTTCTCGGCCTCAGCACGCAGCTTCTCCATCAGGCCCTCCAGGTCAGACATGGCGCTAGTGATTCTCCTGCCTGCTGAAGAAAATGGAGGTACCCGCTCTTTTCTCCCTCCCTTCTTATAATCTCGCTAGCCAATCCCTGCTTATTTCCTTTTAAAACTAGCCTATCCCGTTCCTTCTTATCCCACCTGGTCATGCCGCCCCTCCCCTAGCTACGCTCAATCCGGGACTCTCTTGAATGGAGTCATCTTCCAGATCTAACTAAACCAATAGTTTTACTATTTGTTTTATTTTGTATAAATTAACAGTGTGCATTGCTGGATAAATAAATAGCTTTTTTTCCTTCTTATTTTAGAACTGGGCATTAATTTTGATCATATATGGCAAAAGACTTTAACTGTTTTAAACCCATGGAAACCAGCAGATGGCAGCATTTTAAATGAAACCGACCTGACGGGACCTTTGATTTTTATTTTTGCACTTGGATCAACGCTCTTACTGGTATTGACTCACATGAAAATGCAGAAAATGCAGAAATTACTGTATGCTTAGTTGTTTGTTCCAAATCTAGTGCAAAAGGGAAACACAGCATGCTATTCATGATAAAGAAGTATTGAAATCATAAGCTGTGAATTTAATTTAAAGTGTAAGCTTTAATATTACAGGTGTAAATGTTATGTGTAAAGCCAGAACATTTGATGGCTAATGTTGGCTGCTTTTTTTCCAGAATGGGTAATAATAAACTCTGATTGGTTCTGCAATTTCTGTATCCCCAGGTCCCTCTAGCTGCAGCAAACCCCCCCCAAAAAAATCCTGAAATATTTTTAGTCAGTAGCCCCTTGCAGGGTTATAGACATTTGCCTTTTTTCACTAATTGTGGACTTTCTCTATGTTATGTCAACACTTCATTTGTATAGATTCTTATCTCTTCCAGGACCTCAGTACCATTTATTATTCTCCACATTGACTCATTAATTTAGTTCCCATGATCCACTAGAAATGTAGGCATCAGTTACAAGCAGCAAATAAGCCTTAATTTAGATGTGATGATGGGATTTCTGTAAATGTACTGTAACTAGTGTAATGCGCATTTAGTAGTGAAATCCTCATCGCCACAGCAAACAATTATATAAATCTGTTGCTGGGTTTAAAACAATCTTTCATCTTATATTCCCCTACAGACAAGTCAGTAGCCTTTAGAGATACTGTAGGAGGGGGAGAAAATGGGAAACCCCCAGTAGAACACAACAATGTTTTAGACACTGGGCCCAAACGTTGCCACCTGTGTGTTGATGCAAAAAAGATAAATATAAAATGCTCCCCTGCCCAGACCACACAGGCAAGAAAATATAAGATGCCCCCATGCCCAGACCACACATGTAAATATAAGATGCCCACATGTCAAGCCCACACTGATAAATGTAAGATGCCCCCATGCCCAGCCCACACATGTAAATATAAGATGCCCACATGTCAAGTCCACACTGACAAATATAAGATGCCCCCATGCCCAGCCCACATAAACTGGTAAATATATGATGCCCCTATGCCCATCCCACACAGACTTGTAAATAAGATGTACCCACAGAGAATTACAGTGTTATGCACTGATCAATTCCAGGCTTTTCTTCACCGCCTGCTTCACCTATAGACAAGCCCCATCTGTCGCCAGGCAAATAGCGCCTAGATGAGCATGGTTGCCCCCAGGAACTTAAGGCCCAAGGAATAGACACTTGGAAATTGTGGCGCAACAGGTGCAAATCAGACATGGAGGCGGATTGCAAGGACAGACTAGGAGAAGAAACAGAGGGTGGGTAGTAAACCATCAGGCTGGCCAGCCAAGGAACCAGGTCAGTCAGGAGCAAAGTCAAAGAACCAGGGCCAAACAAGAGGTCAGGTGTAACAAGCGTGGTACCGTAAGGTCAGACAAGAACAGAGTCAACGTAGCAAAGGTCAGTCTAGACAGCAATCAAGATAGTAGCAAAGGTCGGTCCAGGTAGTAAACAGGAAAATGGTCAAAAACAGGGAGTACAGATACAAGAGATAAACACACCACCAGCAGAGTAGACAAGCTAAATGTTATAACAGGCAGGGAGGTGAGGGTCAGAGGAGACTGTAAAGGGAAGAATAACCAAATAAGTACAGAGCAGAGGAGAGAAGAGCCAGGAGAGAAAGGAAAAGGACAAAGCAGATTGGCCAATTCAAACTAAAGCAGTAAAACAAAACATAGACATAGCTAATGATCCACACCCTCTCACACAGATCCAAACAAATCGTCAGCCACACACTGAAACAGACACAGAAGTTATTGGGGGCATCTCTGAACACGTGCATAACTGCACACACTAACAGGTACATTTTCGGTTTCCTAACAGACAGTTAACACTTACTGGAAACCTGGATAAGACAGATCTGAGCTGCATCTTCTTGACTCCGGCATGGTACCCTGCTCGTGCAAGCACACTCACTCACGAGTAACATATTAGCATAGTAATTGAGTTTAAATAAAGACACCCACCCACCTAGTCCAACCTTTATACCCCCTCTTTAACTCTACCTAACAGTTGATGGAGAGGAAGGCAAAATAAAACAGCTAAAAAGGGGGGGGGGGGGGGGAATTCCTTCCTTACTCCAAATGGCATTCAGTTTTCTTCATGGTACAGTAGGTGCGTTGGAAACATTTGTCCCAGAATCTAAAAATTGTTAATAGTCAGTGCAGTTGCATTTTGGGTGAAACATTTTGCGGTATCTATATATTTTTATATATCTGTTTTTGTAGGCAAGCAATATGATAAAAGTTTTCTGTTATTTTAATATAAAGCCTACTACATTAAGGCAAAAAAAATAAATATGATATATATTCATTTGGCAGTATGTCTAAAATATTTTAAAAAAAATAAATTAGACACATCCATCAAGACCAATCTTTAACTGATCCTGTTATTATTGATTTTGAGGGAGCCAAACAAAAATGCAACTCCTGCCAATATACTTCAAATGGAGAGATTCATTTTTCAAACTGGGTCCATCTTAAACAAATTCAGTTGGTTAAAAAAAAATATTGATCTTCCTTTAAGAAGAGCTAAACTATAATTCTATGTACAGCGGATATACTGTGCTTCCTCAATCTTTAAGGACTGCAAAAAAACCTTTTAAAGGGCATGTCCACCCCCAAAACTAAAATTTTCCCCACTTCTGGCCCCACTGTGTAATGTTAAAAAATCCTTACATCTCTGCTCCAAATGGTTCTCCTGCAGTGTCTGTGTAAAGTCCCAGAAAGTGAAGAGTAAAAAGGTTTCTGCGTCCTCTGGGGGAACGAAGCTCTGCAAACAAAAATGATGGTTGGGGTAGGCTAAGGTCCCCTACACTACAGAAAAACCTTTATACTGAAGGTGGAGATACCCTTTAAAGGAGTAAAATCCCCCCCCCCCCCCAATACAGCACCATTATTAAATACATACGGTATCTGGGGGTTTACTACCTGCAATTGTAGGTACTGTGTATAGTGGCTTCCGCCCTCTCTGGGTTTCTGCTGCCTGTAATTGGAGCAGTTCTAGTCCAATCTGAGGGAAAGGAGTGCCCGCAGCTGTCGGGCATCTCTCCCTTCTAAAACAGAGTTTACTTTTTAGGTATCCTACCGTTGATTTCAGGAGGTGCAGCGGCAACGTTACTTTCTGCACCTTCATTTTGAAATTTTAAAACAAATCCATTACCAGAGTTCATTCTTCCTCGTTGTCTTAGATACTGTCAGATTGGCTATCTACAGTAGCAGGAGAGGGTGGAAAAGTTGTTCCCATGCAGAGATACAAAATTTTAAAATGTAAACAGAAAAAATGTGAACTCAGAATTATTCCCCCTTATAAGTATTTAAAGGGCATATTCACATACTCAAATGTGTACATACCTTGGTACAAACCCTTTTGCTTTTTCTGGGTAAAGTTGACATTTAAACTAATATTTGTTTGCTCTCACTCCCTTTTTTGAACCGTCATGCTCTATATCTGTGATATCTACTACCGGATAATCTATCCTAAAGCCACTTGCATATTTATACTATAAAACAATATTGCTTAACAAATATAAGAAGAAAATACTCACTTTGGCCAAGGGAGAGTCAGTTCCAAAAGGACTTGGTTACCTCAACTTGACTGGTCCAGGTTTAACTTTGCGGTAACTTTACAAATATTTACTAAGACTAAAGCAGAAAAACAGAATACAGGATTTCTGCTTTATCATATGTAGAGTTGTTTTTCCTTTGGTTAGTGAAACTTTACATTTTCTTCTGCTTGTCACGCTAAAATATTGCCAACACACTTTTTCTGCTTTTCTTTTACTGCTTGGTGATTAAATGCCAGTTCAGCCATTTTGTTTTAAGTGGTGTAAATATGCAACTTTTCTTCTTTATTCTATTATACTATTTTTTTTTTATGCAGCCTCATTAATTTGACACAAAATTACCTTGCACTGCAGTTTTTACTTTCAGAAGATAATATATTCCAGTATTTATTCCCAAGGTGGTTAGATCATCACTTTTTTTCCTTTGGGGGAAAAATGCTGAAATATAGCAGATCAGTTGAAGATGACTCTCTGTTAATGACAGTGGATTGTGGGTTTCCACACACTGCAGTTCCTTATAAAAAAAAAACACTTCATATAATGTAAGGCAACTCCCCCACCAACCCTAAACTCTATGTTTAAAACATCTAAATCACACCCTAAACGTACTTACCCGACCTGGTTCCCTCGGCTCCCTCTGCTGATCGGCAGCCGCATCAGTGATTGGCTGAGCCTCAGCCAATCACAGATGCTATTCCATGCACGGAAGCAGCAGAAGAGGCCATGACCAAGGGAACATAGGCTGGTAAGTACATTTAGTGGCTGTGTTTTAAACAAAGAGGTTAGGGTTGGGGGAAGGTTTCATATAAATGTTACTTTATATGAATCTTTTGGTTTGGGGTGGGAACATAATCTTTTATTAGAATATTTGCCACCAAACGCTCCTAATAGATTCAACCAGAAAGCACATGCTAGCCCCAGATCATTAATTTAACCCTTTTGATGCATTCACCTTAAATCTCAATGGGGCTTATTTAAATATTTGCCCTTGCTATTTATCTGCAACAACCAATCAGAATTTATCAGGTGTTTTCTAACATCCGATTGGCTGCTTCAGAGTAATAGCACAGCAGAATGTCTGCATGTCCATTTAAATAAGCCCTATATTTTTTAAATGGGGACTTTGTAGAAGGTCCATTTTAATTCACAGTAAATCTAAAATAAACATTTCCAGCAAATAATTTTTTTTTTTTCGAAAATAAGTTTGTGACACCTGTCATGCTTATATAAATAAAAGTATTTACTGGTATAATTTTTGTAGATAGTATGATCGCCATATACAACAAAAATTAATGATGTGTTGATAAACAAGCACCTTTAATGTCAGTAATGTGTTTATTTACAGGCAGGAAAGATCCATTTTAGCTATGTGTACACAATGAGTATCTTTGGATGTCTGGGAATGCACACTTTATTAAACCTGATGAGTATTACAGGTGTCTCGTACGGATGTGTTGCAAGTGTCCTTGGTTATTGCATTCTTCCAATGGTTATACTTTCTTGCTGTGCAGTTATGTTTTCATTACAGTAAGTACTGATCAATTATCTGGCTGTTATATAATAGGTATATGCAATGCATAATATAAATATATCTAGCATGTAAATATTTTTCAGAAAAAGAGGATCAGGGAGAGAAGGAGAAAATGATTTCTTATGAATAAAAAAAATGAACAAGCTTATTTATGAAATTTGTAGTAAAAGCCTTTGACGTTTGATCGAGCTGGCCTGCAAGCAGTAGCGGCCAACAGTCGTACATGTGTGGCTTCTCCTTAAATGTCTGACCCAATGACCACACAAGTATGATTTAAAAGGGGTTAGTGATACTTAAAGAAGGGTATTGTGGTTGCCAAGTGCGATATTAAATCTTATCAAGGGGATCACTTGCAGCATGTGCGAATTTGTTGCATATTGGAAAACACATGCGATTGCGATTAAAAATGCGGAACGCAAAACGCAACGCACCTGAAAATGCACATTTTCGATGCATTGCCGAGTTTTCAATGATATGAAAAAAATGCAGACGCAAGCGCAAATGCTAGAAAAGCGCAGCAGTGTGGCCTAGCCCTTATACAGGAAATACAGATTTACATGGCTTAGATCTTGTAATAGGTAGAGATGAACGTAATGGATTAAATCAGAATTTTTCAATCAAAATTTAAGCATTCTAAAGCATTTTTCGAATAGTTTTTATTAATAGAAATTTTGATTTTTAAACAAATTTTTTAAATTTCTTTAAAAATGTAAAAAAAACCTGTTGGATTTGCGGATTTTCGAAACCAGCACTAGCAATAGACAACATATTACCGCATAGCATTATAGATTTTTCAACTTATTTATTAAGATAATAAAAACAGGCCACCTCAAAAACCACTGCATTAAACCCCTTTGTTCTTTTCTTAGGACTAGGCCACACTAAAGCAGTTTTTACACGTATGTGCACGCAATTTTAAATTGCATGGAAATCGTGGGAACGCAAACATTCTGTGATTTCTGATGTGCATGTGTTTCTTTAATTGAAAATTAAAAAATCGCATGCGCAACAACGCACCAGAATCGCACACGATGATGATTTTGATTGCGTTGTAGTGTGACCTCAGCCTTAGTGAGTAAATTAATTCACACCAAATGTAAAATGGACCGAAATGCTGCAATTTCCCCCTAGTGTGAACAAGCCCATTTTCCCTACCATGTGAGTTATATTATAATCTGTTCATGCAGATATGACCACATTGTCTGGGGAAACAGGGTCATGGCTTTAAAAATCCCCCAAGCACCAATTAAGGCACAGGTTTCTCTTATATGGCTCGTTTTATATGTACAGTTTAAAGCAGTAACAGTCTAACTTGATATCCATGGTTATGCAGCAGCATTTTACAAATGTATCATAGAGATGTAGTAAGTTTCCATTACACTGAAAAACAGTCAGAGGCAACAGTAGGAATCTAATGTCATTTTCTTTTACAGCACAAAAAAACCCAGAAATATTTGTCCCCTAGAAATACTTGGTAGGAAAAATATGTCTCAGGCATAGAGCTAGCGATGGCATTTATTATTCCTAGTAAAATCTTTTACAAATATAGGGCCCTTAATATAAAAATAATTTTTAGTCCCATGACGTTATAATAAAATTAGTTCCATAGCATCTTTACATACATGGGGTCACTGGTATTTTTTGGGGAAGGGGGTTGGGTTGCAAAATGCTTCTTTTAGACATTTTCATTGACTAGAATGTAATTATTTTAACAATATCAACTTCTAACACTGGCAGGTGACCAATGCTCCCAATACCAGCGACTGATAATTGTCTGAAACCCTCAGGCAATCATTTTGTCTTGTCTATGGCCACCTTTAGCCTGTGCACTGTTTACCCTAAAATCATAATATAAATGGGTAGTACCCCTCTCCCCTTATTTAATGTTATTTACATTGGTGCCAAGACTGAAAGGGCATGTTCAACCCCACCCCAGTGCAACTTACCTTTAGCTGCAGTCCTCCCATTATGTAATATCACTATACTTAGCTATCGGCGTGATTTCCCTGCATTCTAATGTTCTTCACAACCTTCATCCTTGACCTCCTGGTAGCAAACTTTAATCACAGCTGTGACAGCTGGCATTATGTCCAGTGATTTATTATTATTATTATTATTATTGTGGATTTATATAGCGCCAACATCCTCTTTGGCACTTTACAGTGAGGAAAACATACATACATACATACAAGGGTAGTTCAAGTAATACAAAGTGCAAATAATTTAAAAGCTGGTTCAGCAGCATTCAGTGTGATAAGTTACAGCATTACTGTGGTACAATAGGAAGGAGGACCCTGTCCAAAATAGCTTACAGTCTAGAGGAGATGGGGATGAGACATAAGGTGAAGCAGATCAGTAGCTGTAACTAAGTTAATAATGGAGTATAACTAGCGGGTCTGCGATGGGTCAGTAAGAGGGGTAGGAGTGTTTAAGTCCAGATTGTAAGCTTGCCTGAAGAGGTGAGTTTTGAGGTTGCGTTTGAAGATTTGAAGTGATGGTGAGTGACTTATAAAGTGAGGAATGAAGTTCCAGAGCAGAGGGGCAGCACAAGAAAATTCCTGTATAAGGGCGTGGGAGGAGGTGATAAGAGTGGATGAGAGGAGAAGAACATTAGCACAGCGGAGGTTATGCCTTGGGTAGTAGCTATTTAACAGATCATAGATGTATAGGGAGGCTATAAATTGGATCCTTTGGGTAATGGGAAGCCAGTGGAGAGATTGACAGAAAGGGGCAGCGTGTAAGAAGCGGGAAGAGAGGTGAATGAGCCTGGCAGCAGAGTTAAGGATTGATTGAAGGGGTGCCAGTCAGTTGCTTAGTACATAGGAGGGTGTTACACTAGTCTAGCCGAGAGATGATAAGGACATGGACTACAATTTTGGTAGCTTTCTGGGAAAGGAAGGGACGAATGCATAAGATGTTTTTGAGCTGTAACCGACAGGAGTTGGACAGGGTATTAATGTGGTGTTTAAAGGAAAGTTCTGAGTCAAAGGTTACTCCCAGGCATTGCACGTAAGATGCTGGAGAGATTGGGGTGTCATTGATGTGGACAGTAATGTTAGGTAGATTTACAGCTGCATCCCAAGCCGCCACCTCTGGGCATGTACAAGCTAGTAAAAGAGGAGGCATCAACTGGCAGAGATTGGGAATGATAACAGATTACACGAACAACATAATGGGTAAGTAAAGCAAAAAAGCAGGTTGGGGGGACCTGCAGCTATAGGTAGGCTGTACTGAACTCTGTCCCTCTGTTCAGTATCCGTCTAAATCCTTCGGCTAATGTGATACCATGAGAATAATGTGCTTGAGCAGAATGCTTGATGTGCATTTTTTAACTCTTTGGCAGAAGTTCAAAACAGTACGCATTCTGCATATAGAAATGCCAATTGTTTCATACAAGCCGCTGAGTTCAAATAATTACACATAGAATCAAGTTTAATAAAATATATTGGATTGGAAAATAAATGCAAAGATAATTGGTGGCAATTCAATCCATCTGACAGCTGTTCCCACAGTCCATTTTGACAAATTGATTTCTTGCAAAGTGTCAGGTGCTACATAACATATAGACGTAGATGAAAAGACTGACATGTTATATCTAAAGTAAATTAATATTGCCTGCACTTTTGTTTGTTTTCATTTCTCACTAGCTGCTTGAAAGAAAACCCAGTGTCTTATTTCTGTAGCAATTAAAAAAGCTATGGAAAAAGAAATGGAAAAAGGAATCTGCTTTTTCTTTGCATCTACTATTGACAGCTGTACACTTTCTCTGCCAAATCTGCAGCATGTTATGAATTACCATACAGTTGTGTGATTTCCAGTTTATATCTGCTGTGTATAGCAGTAACGCCCTAACTAGGGGCAGAATTATGTAGTTCTCTACAACTACAATAAGTTACGCCATAGTTTTGCATTGGTACTTACAGTATAAAGAAAGGAAGAACAATTATTTGAGATTTATTTACACCAAGGTAATTTGCTAAAACACGTGTGTGTACTGTCCTCTCTTATATAAATATGGCTCTTAGACGTCCTCCACCAAACTTCACAGTTGGCACTATGACTGCAGGGATTGAACTTTCCCTTGAAAATTGCCAAACCAGCTTACGGTTGAGTTTGGGATGCACAGAGGGGCACTATAGTTTTATTGCATTGCAAGAACCATAGCACCGGAGAGTGATAGCAGCTCTAGAACACTAATACAGTCTCATTCATTGGAATTGGAATTGTAGCATTCCATATTCTTATTTCAACATTAAATTTGCTAGGGATTCTGTTAAAGGTCTTTATGTTTCAGTGACTTTTTCAAATAGCTTCAATATTACAGGGACACTTTTTGTTGCTTTATAAATAAGTAATTTTGCTTTTGGCAAATTGTGCTAAAAATGTAATTCAAATACAATATGTACATTTATAAATAGGATTTTAAATGCCACAGAAAAGAAAATGTAATGCTTGTTGCTTTGTTAAATTACATGTCACTCAAACTTTGTTACTATGGGGCCTGTATAAATTAATCCACAAACTTTTTCAGTGTTTCTTAAAAGGTCTTTTATCAAATGCTTTGCCTGTCTGAATCTCGGATATCCGTTCAGACCAGGAACAGGAATATATTTACACTAGAGCTCGATAATAGATATCTAGTGTCACACTGTAGGAACAGAGGGGTTCTGTAAGAGTTTTCTGGTGTGATCCTTCTAGAACCCTTAGTCAAAAAAATAATTGGCAGGGGAGAATGGTGCAAGTAACACACTGCATGATTTTCATTTGGCATCCATTCTTTAAAAGGCATCTTCACCCTTAAAACATAAAACTGGTGACTTGTCAGTTATCTGCCCTCAACCCCAACTGTTATTTTTCCCTGTTCATTACATGCATTTGTAACCAGATATTTAAAGGATAACTGTATTGCCTCAATGCATTTTTTTTTAAAACTGCTATAAAAAGAGTAAAGGTGTGCAGCCCTCCCTATACATTTTTTTTCTGATTTCAAGCCTCTCTCTGCCTTCATTTAGCCATGCTGTGATGGGGGTGTAACAATTCTGTCTGCCTCTAACTGTCACTCAGAGCTAGCATGTGAGAAAACCCTCCCTTAATTAGCTTGATTATGTAGGGCTGTCTAGGAGGCGGGCTGTTAGCACTCCTCTTTGCTGTGTGATATCTAAGGAGGTGCAGCACGGTTGTAAATGATAGTAAGTGATTTCAGCTGCTGGAAGTGTGGACATGTAAATGGGGATGTTGTTTTTTTGGGTATTATTGTCCTTTAATCTAATTAAAGGACAATGATACTCACCTTTCCCCCGATCCACTGCAGCATAGTACCCAGGGTGAGGACCTAAAATCGATAAGTCCTCACCCTGGGTACTTTCCCTGCACTACTTACTGCAAATCTGCGATCTGCACTGTTCCACCTCTCTTCTACTGTCAGTGACAGTTGTGGGGCAGCCAATTGGAAAGACACGCTTCCTTGCAGAGCATATCTTCCTATTGGCTGCAATTGCGATCTGTCACTGAAGCAGGAAGAGCGGAGGAATGGAGCGATCGCCGAAGCATATTTGCAGTAAGTAGTGCAGGAGTTAGGGAAAGTACCCAGGGTGGGGACTTAGTGATTTTAGGTCCTCACCCTGCGTACTATGCTGCCATGGAGGAAGAGGAGCGAGGGTGAGGTGAGTACAATTGTCTTTTAATTAAAGTTCTATTCATTTCTGTTAAAGGTATCTGCCTCCGTCCTCTGCTCAAAGAGATTTTTATATTCTTAAGCATGTGCAGAGGAGGCAGCAGGTGAGACAGCATTTAATCATTGGTTGTGATGTCTGCAGTCACAGCCTTGATTGACTGCATGGAGGGAGGGGCCAGCTTACTTTGCACCAAAATGGGGACAATAATATTCCTTTAATATCTGGTTAGTTATACAGGTAATAAGGTGCAACATTTTGGTTTTAAAGGGTATCTCCACCCTCAAACCTGAAATTTCTTTTAATGTAAGGCACCCCCCAACCCTTATCACTAAAACTTTTTGTGGTACAGTAGGGCTCCCTTTCCCAGCCCCAACCGCCATATTAGTTTTGTCAGAAACTCCCCCGATCATTACTTACTTTACCTCTTTCCTCCGGCGTACTGTCCCGGTCCTCTGCTTGCATGAAACTGCAATCATGCCCGTGATTGGCTGAGAGGCAGCCAATCACGGACGGGGCTGCCAGCAGTGGAGAACGCCGGGGGAGAGAAGTAAGGTAAGTAGTGTTCAGGGGAGTTTCTGACAAAACTATTATAGCGGTTGGGGCTTGGGGAGGAATCCCTACTATACCACAAAGTGGATTTACACTAAGGGGAGGGAGAGCTAAACGGGTGGGAGAGGGAGGGGGAGGAGGGCTGCAGTGCACATGGCAAAATTCTCCCGGAGGAGAGACAGGAGGCAGAGTGGGGCCAGTAGTGGGTTAAATTACAGTTTGGGGGTGGACATGCCCTTTAAAACAGCCCCTAAATGTACTTACCAAACTTTGTTCCCTATGTCATTGCCTCTTCTGCCATTTCTGTGCACGGAAGTGCAGAAGGGCCTGAATGGCAGCTGTGCCTGTGATTGGCTGAGATTCCAAAACAGTGAGTTTCATTCAGAAATGGGATTTTAAATTTTTTTGTAATGTTATGAAAATGTTAAAACAAACTCAATAGAAGTCAATGTTGTGAACGCATTCAGTATTGAATATTAAGTTCAATATTAAATATTCGAAGTTCGATATCGAATATTTGATATTAAATATTTGATATCGAAGTTCTGAAATGTTTTGGTTCTTTAAGTTCCGCAGAACTTCGAAACTGGCAATTTTGAGAGAAACTGCCAGGTGGATTGATGAACAAAGCCGTAGCGAATGCATACAGAAGCTTGACTGTTGTCCAAATTTGAAGATGTGTCACCCGCTCAGGCGTCAGGACTCATCAACACAATCGGACGTGTTTTGAGGCCTTAATTCAATGAAAACCAATAAAACCATTTAACAGATGTATCCAATTTGCACTTAGACATAAAAAGGAATCCAGTCCTCACTATCCAATAAACACAATCAGGCTCATTTACCCAGAGCCTCTATCGCTCTGGGTAAATGTCCTGTTCGCGATTCAATATCGCGTTTGCGAATGTGGGTAAATCCGAAAAGGGATTTACTCACTGAAGGATTTAAATGCCAGCTCTCAGCTGGCATTAAAATCCTGCGCAAAAACTAGCGCAATCGCAATGTCGAATTGCGAGCGTCAGATGGTGACTTTTGCAAAACCCGCGCATCCAACGCTAATATGGAGTCAAAGAAACACTAAACATTAGCGAACCAGCCCCAGTATGTTCACATTTTCTGGAATTCTGAATTGGATTTTTTTGCCACTAGAAAACTGAGCATATAAGATAAAGGATCCACGTCTGTGTAGTAGATATGCTAGCATGCCTGTGGGGATTACTATTTGATGAAACTGAATCTATTTTGTCTAAATCAGACAGTTATGTCAGAGAATTGTTTTTGTTTTTTTTTAATTAGTTAGATATAAGCCTCATTGTGTGTGTACAGTAGCTATTTGCAATATTTAAAGGGCATGTCCACCCCCAAAACTAAAATTTAACCCCTTACTGGCCACATCGAGTAGTTTAAAATAATCCTTACCTTACATTCCTGCTCAAAATAGTTCTCCTGCTGTGCCCCTCCAAAGTCCAGGAAACTGCTGTGTAGGAGCAGTGTGTGACTCATGCTGTGCCTGAGACTTCCTCAACCTCATCAAGGTTGAGGCATGCTCAGTGCAGCCCTCCCTGCCTCTCAGCCAATCACGGACGTGGCTGCCGGTCCCGCCCCCTGCTTTCAATTCCATGCAAGCAGAGGGCCTGAACACTGCAGCAGAGGAGAGAGGGCAGGTAAGTAAGAATCGGGGGACTTTCTAACAGTTATATTAATGCAGTTGGGGCTGGGGGAGCATGCCCCACCACATATCAAAAGTTAAATTTGGGGGTGGACATGCCCTTTAAAAATAGGTCTAAAATGCATTTTAATGTTTTTTATCTTGATGCCTTTAAGATAATGGAATAGACTATAAAAGATTATCTATAGCAAAGAACTGTTGCTGTGCTTAGGGATCCAGGGTTTTGTAGCAGTGAAGGATTATGGTAAATGATCTTTTCATCAGGCCAAAAAGATTTTAAAAAGCTCTAAGCTCTTTAACAGCTATTACCAACCATATCAGTTTGGTTCATGTTTCTCATCTTAAGGACTTATATTTTCTAAAGTTTAAACCTAACCATTTTCTTAAGTAATTTAAACACATTGACAGTTAAATGGTAGTTAAATAGTATTTATATATAATTATATATACATTAGCAAAAGTGTGGGTGTTGGTGCACAGTTGGAATTTTTTGTGTGTATGTTTGGCAATGTTGTAATATGTTAGATATAAAAAGTTTTACCCTCCTGCCAAACTTATTTTACCTTTATTGCCACCTGTTAAAAAGAGTCAAAATAATAGTTCCCTGTACCCCCCCCCCCCCCCCCCTGTATGCATATAGTATAATTATTTGGATGAATTCAGCCTTTTCTGACACTTTGTAGTTCCCTTTGAAGTACAGTACACTACACAGCAATGATAGGAGAGCCTTAATTCAGCACAATACAGCACTGTCTACTCTCTGAATACAAGGTATCCTGCTTCCCCTTGCTGCTCTCAGCAGACATCCCTGATCTTGAGCTTTTGTTTTTATTTAAGCTTCACAAAAGAGGATTAAATTAATTCCGTGAACAGTTAACTGAAGCAAATCATTGTTTAGAACGCTTGATTAATTCCCTGTGTGGGGAGCACCTACATTGATATTCTCTGTGTGGGGGACATTTATTTTACTTTTCTTTGGATAGCCAGTTCACAAGCCAAAGTTTAGTCAGCCCTCCAATTCACCAGCCAATAAGAGTCAGCCTTGCAGTTCACCAGCCACTGTTAGTCAGCCCTCCACACTGACTTTGACAAGCCACGCCCACTTCTGCAGCAGCACATGCCTCCGGGTGTGTGTCTTACATGGGGCACCTTTCAGTGTTTGCCTCAGCTGCTAAAGTCTAGAAATGCCCCTGGAAACATTTTTTTCATTATAAAATTAAATGTTACATTAAATTCATGTCACAGAAAAAATGTACAAAACCTGACTTAATGAGGAACCTCCAAATAGAAAATAAATGGATTTGGGCATTTGGCTCTGACACATAACAGCCCTTAACTTTTTTAATTATTTTAATTTATTTCTTATTAAAGTTTTTGTGATGCCCGGATTTCCTAAGTATACCTTCAGCTCCTATACCCCAATTTACAGCCGCTGCCTTCACCTATAGACAAGCCCCCGATCGTCAGGAGACTTGTCGCACCTCGCTGTACACGGGTTACCCCCAGGTCTTAGAGCGCAAGGTATAGATGCTGAGGCCGGGTATACTCTGGGAAACCGGAACACCAATGGAGCTGAACAGGGACTGTAAGACAAGAAAATTACAATAATACAAGGATAACAATGAACGATGAAAAGAGCAATAATAAGAAAAGACAAGGAACAAGACTTGGCAACTAGAACTAGACTTGACTATTAGAACAATAGCAGGGACCACTAGCTTGGCTAAACCAAAACTATAGCAGGGAAGGGCATATATAGAGCAGAGGAACCAATGGGGAATGGAAATGGAGAGAGACAGATGCAGATTGGTTAATTTAAACTAAATTGGATCTCCACTGTCCAATCTATGGCTTGCAGGGATGGAGGAGATAAAGAGAGGTGCCTTTGCGCGTTCCTTGGATCTATGTTTGTCTGCAAATTGTTTTTGACAGGAAGAGGCCTTTTTTAGATTTTGTTGTACCTGGCATCAGATAGTAGACATGTATTGAAACCAATTTTCGAGAAGAGGAAAGTCAGAAGTTGGTCCGGTTAAAGAAGATGCTTTGGGATACTGACCATAAATGCAGTAGAAAGGAGAAGTACCTGTAGAAGAATGAATAGTATTATTATATGCAAACTCGACAAAGGGTAGAAACTCTACCCAGGATTCCTGATGATCTGAAACAAAACAACGGAAATATTGTTCTAGTGATTGGTTGGTTCTCTCTGTCTGCCAATTAGACTGAGGATGGAAGGAGGAAGAAAAAGACAGAGAGATACCCAGCAAAGTACAAAAGGAGCACCAAAACTGTGCTATAAACTGGACCACTCTATCTGAGACTATATTTTTGGGAATCCCATTGAGTTGAAAAATGTGTCTGATAAATAAAAGAGCCAACTTTTTGGCAGAAGGTAGTTTGTTAAGTGGGCCAAAGTGAGTCATCTTACTAAAGTGTTAAATAACTGTTGACCCCAGAGAGACAGGCAGGTCAACTATAAAATCCATGGAGATCTGGGACCATGGAGTGGTGGGCAGAGACAGGGGCATTAAAGTACCATGAGGAGAATTTCTAGGCATCTTACTGCATGCACAAACTAAACAGGCTTTAACATAAGCTTGAGCATCTCTGGACATAAAAAGCCACCATGATGGGACAGAAGCTCGCAGGTCATTTTCTCCCCAGGATGCCCAGTTAATTCAGAGTCATGGAACTGCTGAATGATCTGAAAACGGAGATTAGGAGGAACAAACAAACAGTTAGAAGTTTTACCAGGAGGAACATCGGACTTAAAAGATCGAAAAGATTAGGAAACAACTGAGAAGTAGAGGAAAGGAAGAAGAATCGGTTCTGGCACGGTTTCAGAATTGGAAGGTGAATCAGAAAAACTATGAAACAATGTGTCCGCCTTTACATTTTTAGAAACTGGTCTGTATGTGATTCTAAAAAGAAACCTGGAAAAGAAAAGAGCCCAACGTGCCTGTCTAGAGTTTAACCTCCTGGCACTTTCGATATACTCGAGGTTCTTGTGGTCAGTATAGTCCGTGACTGGGTGAAGTGTCCCCTCTAGCCAATGTCTCCAATCCTCAAAGGCTACCTTCACAGCTAGGAGCTCCCTGTTACCAATATTGTAGTTAGCCTCAGCTGGGGTGAAGTTGTTCAGGATCCCCTGAGTATTGGGACAAGACAGCCCCTACAACTATCTCTGAGGCATGCACCTTAACTATAAAAGGTAAGTTGACATTGGGATATGCTTGTGAAGGTTCTTATTCATCCAGGTCATGGTATATCTGTTATATTCAAAAGAGGTGTCAAGGAGGCCATTTATGTGAAAATAAAGAAACCAAGCCTAAATAGAGGTGGGGGGTTTGACACCAACTGTCTGCCATGTACAATGCTGTTTTGACACCTTACTCTGGGCTTTCCTATAAGACCTCTTAGCCACTATCCAATCACACCCTTAACACTTGGCTGTGATATGCTAATTGGGATTTTCCAGGGTACATAATTGCCACAGATTCTTGTACAAGTCATTCTGAATTGAGAAAGCCAGTCGGATGACTAGCGAAAAGTCTTCAGGAACTAAACTTCAAGTCCAGTTGATCTAATTGAATACAACAGATTTGACATTGGGATGTTTCAAAACAGGAGCGTCACAAAAGGCTTCTTTTAATTTACTAAAAGACGCTTGGGCCTGTGGAGACCAGGGAGAATGAAAGGCGCCCTTCTTTGTCAAGTTGGTCAAAGGGGTCGCTAAACATTATTAAAACATTTTTAATAAATCTCCTATAAAAGTTAGTGAATCCCAAAAATCTCTGCAGGGCTTTGAGGCTGGTGGGCACCTTCCAATCAAGAACTGCAGAAATCTTTTTGGGATACATAGTGAGACCCCTATCAGAAATGATAAACCCAAGGAAAGGGACCTGCTGCAATTCAAAGGAGCACTTTTCCAGCTTGGCAAACAGATGGTTTTCTCTAAGTTTTTCGAGGACCAGCTTCACATGGAGACGGTGTCTCTAGAGAAGAAGAAAAGATTACAATATCATCAAGATATACGATGACAAATTTGCATAGGAACTCACGAAGCACTGACTCATTGATGAAATCCTGGAAGACTGCCAGGGCATTGCATAGGCCAAAGGGCATGACTTAATACTTGTAATGGCCATCCTTGGTATTAAAGGCAGTCTTCCATTCGTCTCCTTGGTGTATTCTAACCAAATTATAAGCTCCCCTCAGATCTAACCTTTAAATTAAAGGAAGGGGGTACCTATTCATGATGTTAATTTTGTTGAGGGCACGGAAATCAATTCATGGCCTCAGACTCCCATCCTTCTTCCCTACAAAGAAAAAGCCCGCCCCCGCAGGCGAGGTGGAAGGTCGAATAAACCCTTTCTCCAGGTTTTCTTTAATATACTCTGTCAGAGCAAGAGTCTCATGGCCAGTGAGGTTGTAAAGATGTCCCTGTGGTGGCATCGTACCAGGCAATAGATCTATGGGGCAGTCTTATGGCCAGTGTGGCAGTTTATTGGCAGCCTATGGGAAAAAAACATCAAGATAATAATGATAACATGTAGGTAGGACTTTAAGATCAGTAACAGAAAGGGGAAGAGAAGGAACCAGGTTTTCATGATTAAGCCCCCACCCGCTAATTGGACCAGTAGGCTAATCTATGACTGGGTTATTCTTACGAGGTAGACCTTGGATGATGGGGTTGGATGGAAGAATGTTAAAACCTCTGGATAACCCAATTCAACCTGGACAGTAACCTCTGGTGTCATATATGCAGGACTGCTGGAAAGAAGGGGGTATCATTAATTGACAAAACTTAAATGGGGTTAGGAAGTGGTTTGGGTGGAATACCAATGGACATGGCAAGAGTACGGTCCATGAAATTTCCAGCCTAGGTAGCCCTCCTCTAACTTAGTTTTCCCCCTTCAGCACCTTTTTAGGACACACCTTAGTGAAGTGACCTGCTGTGCCACAGTAAAGACAGAGTCCTTCCTGACGCCTTCTGATCTTTTCCACCAGAGAAAGTTTGTACATACCTAATTGCATGGGTTCCTCAGGGGAAGATGGAGAGAGAATAGAAAGGCTCAGCGATGACCTAGAAGACCCTGGAGTAACCATTCATTTTTCTTGAGAATGTTCCCTGAACCTACGATCATTTTGTCAAGGGAATCAGTAGGTGGATAATTCTTTAAGTCTTTTAAGTTTTAAGTCTTTAATGGACTCCGAGAGGCCAAAGATAAATTGATTGTTTAAAGCTCATTCCAGTGGGTACTCACTGCCAAGCCCTGAAACTCAGCCGCATACTGCTCGGCAGAACGTTTGTCCTGATGAAGGTTCCCAATCTTGGCCTCAGCAGTGGCGGTATGATCAGGATCTGAGTAGAGAAGGGCCATGGCGTCGAAAAAGGCGGTAACAGATACCAAAAATGTACTATCATCTGGAAGAACCAGTAGAGGTAGGACGCAGCTGGAAATATAATTTGCAAGAGTTCATAAAGTTATCAGACTTGCTGCGTTCTCCATTCGAAAACAGGAAGTGGAGTGACTGGAGGAGACCTATTTTCCTGGGGCGCTACCCTTTGGGCTAGTTGGTTAACAGCCCCAGTTAAGTGCTGTAGTTGCCCTTCTATATCTTCCATGGCCTGTTATAATGTGATGCTCGGAGTTCCCGAGTATAACTTCAGCCGTTGTCTTCACCTATAGACAAGCCCCCGATGTTCAGGAAAAAACAGGAACAAGACAAGGAACAAGACTTGGCTATTAGAACAATAGCAGGGACCACTAGCTTGGCTAAACCAAAACTATAACAGGCAAGGTAGAAATGACAGGGAAGGGCATACTGTATATAGAGCAGAGGAACCAATGGGCAATGAGAATGGAGATAGCCAGATGCAGATTGGTAAATTTAAACTTAATTGGATCCAATCTATGGCTTGTAGGGACGGAGGAGATAAAGAGAGGTGCCTGCACATGCCCGCGAGGCACCTGAAGAGAACTGAATGGGCGCGAACAGGGGACGAGGACGTGCACGAAGCAGCTTGCCATGAATTGATGATGTCATTGCCTGCGACGATCCCGAGGATGTCGTCTACCACGGGAACGAGGATGAGGTAAGTGCGGAGTCCTGACAGTATTTCAATAAAACATTTCACAGATTAATGTCAAATTCAAATCAAAGTTTATTCTTAGTACAAAAAAATCTGGATAATCTACAGTATGTTTTGATGTTGGGAGCCATTAAATATTGTTATTAGGTGTGGGCTTCTGGAGATGGTGGTCCAAGGTCCTGGCTTTTAAAAATAAAACATCAGGCTTTGCCATGAATAGCTTTCAATCTTATCACTTTATCTCATATACAACATTTATAGGGAGATTCAATAAAAGTTCTAATAGTTTAAAAAGGTGCCCCAACCAATCAGATCTTATTTAACATTTGAAAGCTAACATCTGATTGGTTGGGGCTAAATTAGCATCATTTTTAACGATAAGAACTTTTATTGAATAACCCTGAATGTCTTTAGTATCAGTATGTCTCTATGATTGTTGGGGTAAATGCCCAGACAGGCTGTACTACATTAAGCTTTCAGTAAATGTTTGTTTGTGGTCCAAGAGTTAGTCTCACCATATTAGATTGTGCCGTGTATGAGCACTTTGTTAGCTGGAACGGCCGTTCGGTCAGCCCCCTGCGATCACATGTGTGTATGCACCCTTAATCATGGTAGTTATTGGTTCAGGGAATTTGTTTGTACAGGTAGAAGTAAGAAATTAAATATTATAGTTATTTTTTATTGTTGATTTATATAGTGCCAACATCTTCCTTAGAACTTCCTTAGCACAATTACAAGTATTCATTTACATCAGACCCTGTCCTGAAGAGCTTACAATCTAAGCAAATTTAATAGATATCGGGTTCGTCTGTATGGTTGTGGGGGAAACTGGAAAACCCGGAGGAAGCCTATGAAAGCACAGGAAGAACATGCAAACTCCTTGCAGATGTGTCCAAGGGTGGATTTGCATACAGGACTGTAAGGCATCAATGCTAACATGGTTTCAGTATTGTGATGTTTAGAGCCTTTTCATGATATTGGAAATTTAAAGGGCAAGTCCAGCCCAAAAATAACTTCTCTTTAAAATGTTTATTACTCCCCCAAACCCCACTTCCGCATGTATCAAAATTTTCAAAGATGCCCCAGAACTTACAGTACCTGACCTGGTCCTTTGCCATCTAGGTGCCGCCCCCTGCTCCTGTTTCAAGCTTGTTGACGACTTCCTGGTTGCGGCTGTCAGGCGATTGGGCGTGACGTCACATCGCAGCTTAACTGACAGCCCCAACCAGGAGGTGGAGCGGATGTCAGCAGCAGCTGCAGGGTAGAAGTGGCAAGGGACTGGGCTAGGTAAGCAAGTTCTAGGGGATCTTTGAAATCTTTGACACATGCGAAAGTGGGGTTTGGGGGGGATAATAAACATTTTAAAGAAAAGTTATTTTAGGACTGGGCATGCCCTTTAAAAAAAAAATACTATACTATAACCTTGGAAGACATTAAAGGGAATGTCCACCTCTTAGAAAAAATTTAATACATTAGGCGGGACCCCCCCAAAACCTAGGTTACGTTTTGTTAAAATGTAATAATTCTGATGCCAGCTATAGAAATCATACTTACAAGATCATGATCCACCACCGCTTCCGGTCTCTTCACTCCCTCTCCACTGCAGCTGCTCTGTTCTTTTTGTGTTCCCGAGCAGCCGCAGTGGAGGCTTGTCTGGGAATGGCAGTCAGTGATTGGCCGTGATGGCACCATCATGGCAGAAACTGACTGCCTTACCCGGAAGTGCCAGAGATTTGCGACAGTGAATCGAGGAGCTTTTAAAGGGGAAGTTCAGTGCAAATACATATGCTTTTCAGAAAAAAGCAGTATTTTTCCATCCCAATGACCTTAATCTGCCAATTCAGCATTTTGTATAAATAAAGGCAACTGAAATACTGACTTTCTGTTTGCAGGACCCCTAGTAGAGACCGTTATGGTCTTTCCCTTGACCCAGCGCCTGGGTTGATTCAGTTGCTCAGTAGAGATCTGAGCATGTTTGACCCATCCAACAGCCAATCAGTAGAAATTACTGTTAGGAACATTCCAAGGATGTGGTGCATCCTGGGAAGAAGAAGGACCTAAAATGTCAGCTCACTGATGTCAACAGCAGGGAATAGCAAAGGGTAGGAAATCAACTGATTTTTCAAAATGGAAGAGAATATGTAGAATAACTAAATATGCATTACACAAACTAACAATTTAACAAATATTGATAATTTCCACTGAACTGTCCCTTTAAGTATGATTTCTCTTGCTGGGAGCAGAATTATTACAATTTAAGAAAACGGAACCTAGGGTTTGGGGGTTCTGCCTCACATATTAAATTGTTTTATCAGGGGGTGGACATACCCTTTAATAAATGGTAAGTTTGTAGCATTACACTTACAATCTTAGGTTATATTTGGTATGGTGTGTAATATTACAAGGAAAAATGAAATGGTAACTCTGTACTTACCATAATCTTTGTTAATATGAGCGTGTTAGTACTCCATCCTTCTTATCCTCTAAAATCCCAAGAGAATTGTTATGATTTAGAATGTACACAATTTTATAGGAGTCTTCTATTGTCATCATACAACATATGAGTTTGTCCTCAAAATATACGTGTTTGATGACTTCCATGACAACTTCAGTATCCAATTCTTCTTTTTGTGCTATGTAGACCTCAAAAAGCTTAACTCCCCAATGAGTAACAATATATATAAGCCTGGACTGGAAATGCATACAAAATCAAGTGCCACCGGCAGGGGCATTAGCGATGGCCCTGTCGCCACAGCATTGCCAGTGTAGACTCGCTGGAAGTTTATGTTCAGGATATCTAAACCAATAGGGTTCAATTGTATGCCATCTTTTCCAAGAAGATGAGAATTATCCCCTTCTAATTCTCTATGTCGTATGGCAATGCCACCCATACAGTAAAAAAGCATGACACACTGAAATTAACTTTTTCCCTGCATCTTTCAATGGGCTTTCTGTCCCTTGCCCCCCTCCAATATACCCCTAGGATAATCTCTGACCACACAATTGACAGATTACTTAGAAGGCTCAAACAACTTGCTATGTCCCCAATGAGGTCGATGGTGCGAGGGCTACCCAGATCATTGCCACCAGAATGAATTAGGATCACCTTCGGGCCTTTGGCCAGCCCATACAACTGCAGAACTTCTGGAAGAAACCTGGGCCACATGTGGCCCCTAATATGCTTCTAACAAATCCAAGCAACTGCCTGTTGAATATCTAGGTTGTGTCCATTGGGGGCGTATTTTAGCTCTCTTTGCTGCCCAGGAAACATGGGAGTGACCCAACACCCATACCAGCGTAGGTCTTGCACCTGGGGAAACAGAAACACAAACAGCCTGCACAGTACCTCCACCTGCCTACCTGTTTTACTCTGTCCTCTGTAAGCCCAATAAGAAAAGCTTCTGTGGCTGCCCCAATCCAAATGAGTGAGAACTAAAAG
Source organism: Hymenochirus boettgeri (assembly GCA_019447015.1). Classification (NCBI taxonomy): domain Eukaryota; kingdom Metazoa; phylum Chordata; class Amphibia; order Anura; family Pipidae; genus Hymenochirus; species Hymenochirus boettgeri. The sequence goes on along the minus strand of CM033469.1, from coordinate 67,091,774 downwards.
CATCAGTGGGGAGGGATAAAGATGAAAGACTAGCTTTCATGACAGCTGTAAACTGGAACTTTGATAATAAGCTGCTGTCCTGGTGTATTAATAGAGGACCCTGCTGTGCTGGTGATGGTTAAGGTAATGACACATAGCCTCAACTGGGCAGCACCCCCCACCTAAGGCCATAAGGAGTGTGCCCTTTCCCAGTTTTTTGAGAAACTCAAGCAGACATGCATAGTGTCAGTCCCTACATTGTTAGCCTGAATGCCACCAGGGTTTTTGGTAGATGGTGATACAAGCTCACCTAACCTAAAAGCACCAAAGAAAGTCAAAATAAAGGGGATTCTGAACAGTAAAGTTTCAAAGGGTGAGTGACAAATCATGGGAAGGGCATTGAAGAGTTTACCCAGAAGCAGGAACGAGACAGGATGTCTTGTGTCTCTGGGCCCTGCAATTCGCTTCCAACTTTTAAGCAACCAGCATATGGTGAAATCCTTCGTAACATCCTTCCACTCAAAGAACTGAAACAGAAAAGACAGTGCTGCAGTATTCTTACCCACCGTGTTGCTGTTTGTGTAGTTTGCTAAGTAGGCCAGGGTCACATGCAGTCTGCCTTGGAGAGTGCGTAAGAAGCTTTGTGCCACCCAGCTATTCCAGATCCTGGCATAACTCCTCTGTGTGCTTGGGGCCAAGGAATTTGCAATTAAAGGTGCCAGGCTTCGGAAAGCTAGGTTACACAAGAATTGCGGCACCACCAGCCCCTCCCTCCTTGCTTCCGGCATCTCTTCCCAGAGTTCTTGTAGCTGACAATGAGAGAGAGCGTCAGCAATGGAATTGTCTACTCCTGCTACATGCCTTGCCCTAAACCAAAGGTTACACCTAAGACAAGTCAAGTCAAGACTAGCAGGAAATTTGGCTGTTAGTGACCTGCATGACCGTTAGGTTGTCACACCAGAAAATAATGCTCCTATTTTCAAACTCTTCCCCAGAGTTGTACTGCAACAGTGATAGGCAATAGTTCCAGAAGGGTTAGTATATTGAGTATCGGTGTACCCTGCAATCTGGTTGGACATTTTTCTGAGCACCAGCTCCCTTTAAAAAAAATCTACGGTGGCAGCCACATCCATATACAGCTGAAGCTCTATTTCCTGCCAGCATGACCTGCCTGTATATTCCGTAAGGAAACGCTGCCACACTTTTAGGTCCTCTCTCATTTGCTTGGATACCCTTATGTAATGGTGTGGGATGGTCACCCCTCTGGTAGCCAGAAATAGTGGTCTGCAAAAAACCTGCACCATTGGAAGCACCGACACACAAACACAAGGTTGCCTATCAAAGATTGTAGCTGTTTTGGGGTGATTTTTCTAGCCATGATAACCCCATTCACAAATTGTAACCCCAAAGTATTTCACCAGTGGCCTGAAAATCTGCGGGAGGTTGCTCACACGTAAATGGAAGCGGTACCCAAGAAAAAGAAGTCATTTAAGTAGTGAATAGTGGAGAAATTACCTGCCTGCTCAACCGTTGCCCATTCCAAAAAGGAGCTGAATACCTCGAAGTGATAACAATAGAGATGGAAGCAGGTAGAATAGCAGGCCCCTTCAAAAAGAAAACATATACCAACCTAAGAGTCTCAATGTTAGGCTTAGTCCCCAAGAAAGAACCTGGGAAATACCTTATCCATCACTTGTCAGCACCTAAAGGAGCATCTGTAAATAGAATAGATAAGAATGAGGCATGGGTACATTACACGTCCTTTAACACGGCCCTTTATATGGTGAGGCAGGCGGGGAACTATGATGGCAAAGTCTGGTATTCAATCAGCCTTTTACCTTTTGCCAGTACATAGGGGGTGTTTCCACCTGCTTGGCTGCTGCATGCGGGACCTTTACTTCGTGGATATGGCCCTCCTAATAGGTTGTTCCATATCGTGTTATAACTTAGGTATTCAACTCCTTTTTGGCATGGGCAACAGTTCAGCAGGGAGGTAATTTCTCCGCTATTCACTACCTAGTTGACTTTTTTTGGGGGGGTTGCTGCTTCCACACCTCCTGCAGACTTTCAGGGTAGTGATGAAATACTACCCTACTATGGTAGGGCCAACTACGGTCCTCACATTTCTGGGAATCAAAATAGATTCTGTTGCAATGGTCTAGGCTCCCGAACGAGAAGTTGTAAGCACTGTCACAATTTGTGAATAGGGTTATCATGGCTAGAAAAATCACCCTAAAACAGCTACAATCTATGACAAGCAACCCAGTTTTGCGGCCCCTTTCCGATCCCCTGCTGCTGTCTGTCCCTAAGAGCAGCATGATGAAAGTTGCCGACCTTGGAGATGGTGTGCTTACAGCTCCGTCCAATGGCAGTCCATGTGCGAGATCTGGTGCTTGTGGACCTGCCCTGTTTTATTGATTGTGGCAGTTGGTGCGAGTCATTCAGCAAGGCTTCTGCTCCTGTGCCCTGCTGAGGAGTACTTCCAGCGAATTCCATGCCTGAAGCCAAATTAAATGTGGTGCCATGTACACGTTGTCATGTGTGGAGGCTGGGAGTCCAGTATGGCTTTCAATCAGGCATAACTCCACTGTTCGGCCACTCCACGTATTTGTAGGAGCAAAGGCTCCAAAGTAGAGGTTTGGCTCATGATAACTTGTGACCAGGAACAATTTGCTTGACCAAATTTTTGCTATTTCACCCAGCAACCCCTTTTTATGTCCCTTACACCCAGACCCTAAAATGATAACCAATAATTTAATAAGCTGTTATAAACACTGTAACAATTTTTTTTTGCTGTCCTGGAGGCCAACATATGCTCCTATACCATTTGGTGAGTCACTTCTGTCCCTTTTCTTTGTTTCACTTTTAATAAAAGTTTTGTGGCAAATTTCCTGCTTCACAATGGGCACTTCCTGAAATGCAGCTGTAGTTACCTAGTCAACACAAATACAACAACTGGTTATTGTCTTCATTATATCTGTTTTATAGTTTATAGGGGAAGTTCAGTGCAAATACATGTACTCTTCAGAATAAAAGCAGTATTTCATCCCAATGACCTTTATCTGCCCATTCAGAATTTTGTCTGTATATAAATAAATGCAACCAAAATATTGATTCCTGTTTGCAGGACCCCTAGTAGAGACCGTTATGGTCTTGCCCTTGACCTGGGTTGATTCAGTTGCTCAGTAGAGATCTGAGCATCTTTGACCCATCCAGTAGCCAATCAGTAGAAATTACTGTTAGGAACATTCCAAGGATGTGGTTCATTCTGGGAAGAAGAACTGTTAGAACCTGAAATGTCAGCTCACTAATGTCAACAGCCGGGAACAGCAAAGGGTATGAAATCAAATGATTTTTCAAAATGGGAGAGAATATGTAGAATGGCTAGGTATGCATAATACAAACCAAGGATTTTAAAATATTGATATTTTACACTGAACTGTCCCTTTAACTCAACAAGCACCATTTTTAACAATGTTAAATATACATATTTATTTAATATACAACATGAAGATTTTATTTATTTTTAAAATATCGTTATGTGTAATGTAACCAAGACGTAATTAAGTTGTTTTTTTTCAGTTGTCTACATCTGGATATTTAGCCTTTTTATATGAATAAATTATCCTTTTCTAAAAAAAATCTGCGTTTCAATCGCTAGAATTCCATGTACTATACTAAAATAGCAATTACCATATGTTAAAAACATTGGCCTGCATTCATATCAACTAGTAACTTCAATATTAAAAGTCTTTTAAAGTAAATTATAAGAGATAAACTACAAATCAAACAATAAATGGAGCTATCAAGACTTTTTTGAAATTCAAAAAAGATTCTCACGACCATATATATACATAAACATTACTAATATGTTATTAAAATGGCAGTCAGAGTCTGATTAAAGGGCATGTAAACTGTGCTAAATCACACAGCAATAAGGATTCATTGACACCCATATAAATCTGTTTTTTATCTTTTCTGATCCTCCTTTTCTTTCTTTTTAGGCCAGGGACCAGGGAGGGGGCACAGTCAGAGAGTAAAAAAACTGTCAATTGTCCTTATCATATCACCCTCCCCCTGGTCCCACAATAAAAGCATAACTTAATTGTCTGTCACTGCATGCTAGCTGTGGGCTTTTTTTTATTTTTAAGGAGAGTATCTAAGAAACTGTCCTTTAGAGCACCATGTAAACATACATGGATTGTATTACTGCTTTTGCAGCCATATTTTGGCCCTGCAAACTTTCCTGGGCTTTAGACAGGAGCCTAATGTGAATTACCCAGCACTGATTGCAGATACATTGATTGTACCATCTATATTTATTTATGTGTGTTTGTTTATGTGCGTGTATATTTGAACACATACAGGGAGATTCAATAAAAGTTCTTATTGTTTGAAATGGTGCTAAATTTGCCCCAGCCAATCAGATCTTATTTAACATTTGAAAGCTAACATCTGATTAGTTGGGGCAAAATTAGCACCATTTTAAACGATAAGAACTTTTATTGAATAACCCTGATTGTGTATCATTTATTAAACTCACTATACGTTTTATTCATTTTAGGGGAACCATTGGGACATTTCTGGCAGCTGCTATAATTGGATGGTGTAGTTTCTCTGCTTCAAAAATGTTTATCACCACTTTGGCAATGGACGGACAACAACTTCTGGTTGCCTACCCTTGTGCACTGCTTTATGGACTTTTTGCTCTCTTAACTGTTTTTTAAAGGTTTTAATCACTAATAAATAATACAATTTTAATCCATAATGTCTGATATATCTTTAAAAAAAACCAGAATATTACAAAAAATATTCTGATAAATATAAAATATTTAAACTGAAAAGGTAAATTTTAGCAGAAGCTTTTAATGCCTCTAATTTGTTTAATTGTGATTTTCAGCAGTCGCTATGTTAAAACATTCAGGGCATCGTCCCCCCGAATCTCCATTTTTGGCCTTTTCCCAGTAGTACTCGGCAGCAGAGCAATTTGGTCAACATGTGGTTGTGCAATGGTTGTGCAATGACGCAGCCACATCGTACTACTGTTACTTGGAAAACGTCATCCCTACGCTTCCTCTTCAACATCATAGTCGGTGGGCACAGCTGTGCTGGGCCGGGCTGATCCTGGTGGGCTGAGCATTTGGAAAAGCCTGCAAACAGGACTGATAGTGGTAGGTTGCTAAGCTACAAAATTCCACATATTGCTAAGTGCCCGTCTGTCATAGTGTGAGGTAATAGCCTAATAGCTATTAAAAATTGCTAGTTTGCTACCAGTAGGTGATGAAATTTCCAGTTTGCTACCAATATCTGATGACATTTCCATTTGCTGTCAGTATATAATGAAATTGCCAATTAGCTATCAGTATATAATGAAATTGCCAGTTTTCTACCAATATGTGATGCAATTGCCATTTTATTTATTATTATCTAGTAGTGTAGCTTATCCCTCTGTTTGTCCGCCTGTCTGTCTGTGTCTCAGGGGCTATCTGTCGATCCCTATTAAGTAACCATTAGGTGTGGCTCAATTGGGGCCGAGGGAAAGGGGTGTGACCATTAAAATTGAGAAATAAGAGTGCCGAAAAGTACCCCTGATATTCTTAGACCCCGGAGACGCCCCTGATTTTCAGTTATGCCTTTATGTGGAAGGAATTTCACCAAAAAGATATGTACTCTATGGTTCTGACCTTAAGGTGTGCAATTCTTAGTATCATACGGATTATTTATTTATTGTAATTTACTCTAATTGTATAAAGTTAGTATAAAATGAGTAAGAACTAAAAATATTATTGCATGTCTTATGCTCTGAAATAAAACCTTTTAACTGCGTGAACTGTTAAGTGTAGTATTTCTTTTGTTGACAGAACTTTTTTGGTTTCCTTGCATTCCAGTCTTTAAAGTTGGAGAGTGTGCTCAATGTTTTGGGTCAGAACTAAACAAAACTTCAACAAAGAATTATTGTAATTTTGACTAAACAATTTTTGGATATTAAAATTTTGCAGTCAAGGAAAGGACCAGGGAGAACATGTCGAGTTAGGTGCTTATCTGAGGTCTGAGGGTGATTATAGGTTGGGGTCATACTAGGGTTACCACTTTTTTGAAAACCAGAACACATGTGGGAGGGGTTTATTAGCGGTGTGCGAAGCATGCTGCCACTATGGCATGGGTGGGTGTGGCTTAAAGTAGGAATGGATATATATAAACGTATGCACAAAGAGCCACTGTTGGCTTATTAGTGCAATGGCGCTGGCAATGTTTGCGGGACTTTTGACAGGTTTAGCTGAGGGCAAAATGTCCTGCGAAGGCAAGCCGATAACATCTCTTGCGGTGGCTGCGGTACATTATTGCTTACCTACGCAGCCACCACAAAGGAGTTAAACCCACACTGACTAGTATATAAAATATAAGCAATAAGTTAACTTTACTGGGCCCCCCTATAACACACTAATACAGACACACATTACACACACACCTTAAACTGACACACTTTAGCATGCACATAAACAAGTACACATTTGAACACATGCAGTTTAACAGACACACACATACACACTTTAAAGAGCAAATACAGTATTTCCCCCCAGATTGTATTGTCCATTTTCCAGGTAGAAAAGAATAGAATTTCCTACCTCTTTGGGAAATGGACCATAAAAGGCAAGTCCACCACCGAAATTAAAATTAGTAGTTAAAACTTTTTACCCACCAAAACCCAGAGATTGCTCTATTTAAAATGATCCCAGACACTCCTAAACATACTTACCAGCTCCCGATCCCATGCCGCACATTTAGCCTCCTCCTCCACATTCAGGCTCGACTGGTAACCGCAGTCAGTGATTGGCTGTGACATCTGCGTTAAATCTCTCACTGACATGCACTACCAGGAAGTGAAGATGCGGTGAGGGAACGGGTGCAGGTATAGGAGCACCTGGGATAATTTTAAATAGAACAATCTATGGGTTTTGGGGGGTAATATGTTTAAATATAATTTTTTATTTTGGGTGGTGGAGATGCCCTTTAAAACTGAATTGATTTTTAGACTACAAATGCCCTTTAAACACCTGACATATATACTCTAACACACCTACTGAAAGAGAGATGTAGAGACCTACAAACCGATAGTGATAGACAGAGACAGTGAGAGACAGGCACACAGAGAGATAGACAGACACACTAAGGAACAGAGAGACACTGTGTTTGGCACACAGACAATGGTGAAACCGGCACTGGTAACATGGTTCTCACAGACATTGGTACTATGCTTGGCAACCTGGCACTTGAAAGAGGGTTGGTATAAACTGGTTCTATGCATGGCATCCTGGCACTGGTAACATGCTTGGAACACAAACACTGGTACTATGCTTGGCAACCAAAACAGGGTTGGCATACACTGGTACTAGGCATGGCATCCTGGCACTGGTAACATGCTTGGTACACAGACACTGGTACCAGGCTTGGCAACCAAAACAGGGTTGGCATACACTGGTACTATGCATGGCATACTGGCATTGGTAACATGCTTTTCACACACTGATAATATGTTTGGCAACCTGGCACTGGTTACATGCTTGGTACACAGACACTGGTACTATGTTTGGCAACCTGGCACAGGTAACATGCTTGGCACACATATGGATACTATGCTTGGCAGCCTGGCACTGGTAACGTGCTTGGCACATAGATACTGGTACTATGCTTGGCATCCTGGCACTGTTAACATGGTTGGCATAGACACTGATAATATGGTTGGTACAGGCATTGGTACCATGCTTGGCAACCTACCATTGGAAACATGTTTGGCACACAGACGCTAGTACTATGCTTGGCAGCCTGGCATTGGTAACAGGGTTGGCACACAAATACTGGTACTATGCATGGCATACTGGCACTGGTAACATGCTTGGAACACACTGACACTATGTTTGGCATCCTGGCACTGGTAACATGGTTGGCACTGACACTAATAGCATTGCTGGCACAGGTATTGGTGCCATGGCACTGGTAATATGATATGGTCTTTCAAATAAATCAAACTTTACTGTGGCTACACACCCACCTTTTTTCCAAAGAAAAAGTCTGTTGAAAACGGCCAGATGGATTAGTTGAGGCCGAGGTCAGCATTCCCCCCCCATGCAAATTTATAATATCTCCTGGCCGGCACATACAGTTAGGAAGAGGACCCTAAACCTGGACAGGAGGGTTAATTCTAGGACTGTCTGGGTAAAAACCTTTCACTAGAGGGACATGGCCTCTATGGATATGTTATAATAACGTTGTGTCACTAGGGGGACATGGCTTCAATGGTTGTGAACCTCTGTAAAAATTGGGGACGTGAGTTACTAATAAGGGTATACCTGCTTGTTTTTCATATGTGTTTTACACTGTTTGGAGCCTTGATGATGGGGCCCCAAATGGGTTTGACGTTTTTGTCCTTTTTTATCCCTTACTGATTGAGCCCATTTGTAAGATGGCTGATAATGCTTATGTAACATAACGAACATGTGATGCGGATGGCCGATAGTACATATGTAAATAAGAAGCAACGTAGACGCACATGTGACATGGTTTCCTGATCTCACGATATGCTGTTACTATGCTGTTATGTTTCTCCCCTTGGTTTGCTTTCCGGTGTGTGACGCTCCTTCCGGGTCCCTCCATCTTGCGGCCTACTGGTATATAAAGTGCCTGTGTATAATAGTCACCTGCCGTTTGACAAAGTCCGAAAACTCTTGTTGCTATAATAGTCCTGGTAAAACCTGGACGGGTGGCAACACTGGATCCTACTGAAAGCTAAAATATAGTTTTAGGGGTAGACATTCCCTTAAACTTTTAATGACCCCTAGTCCTATTGTTCTAAAAAAAAAAATTTTGCCTTTTAATTTGTTTATGGACATTTTACCATATCAATGCAGTGAGGGTATGTGGTACCAGTGGAAAAGAGCATTTAACAGCAGAATTCAAGCACCGCTATCACTCTGGGTAAATTTCCAGTACACGATTCGAGGGTGAGTTTACCTAAAGCGTAATTTTAGGCCGTGTTAAAATCTTGGTAAAAGTAGCACAAACATGAAATTAATTTAGCTAATGCTAAGATGGAGTTAAAGTATGAAGTCCTAAATTATGCACAGCCATTTTACCCAAACCTTTAATGAATCAGGTAAGATATTATCCCAGAGAGTGTCCCAGAAATGCTGTTACTGGTCCCACCTGAACCTTGCCTGTTGTTTAAAATGAAATATACCTCTTTCCTTTAGTGGAAAAGAGGTTTATACAGCAAAATACCATCTTATTGGGTTTATTTTAAATAGCTTATATTTCTTCCTTTAATGCTAGTGAACCTGACATCATGATGAGCATTAATGCACCTATATTCAGTAGTGTTCATGAATATTTTACCCCCTTTTACTACTAAGCAGGCAGTATGCCATTGTGAACGAGCATTGCTTGATGTTGCCTTTTTAGTAAAATCAACAAAGAGTAAATGAGTGAACAGCATAATTAATCATTAGTGAATTGCCTTGGATCCTAAGAACATAAACATTGCTGTTACAGCATATAATGCATGGCCAGTCTTTATGGAATTATTTTGACCACAAAAGGAAATAATTTAATGGTCCAGCTTTTACTCAAGGAAGAAGGTCAGGTATAAATATTTTAGTATGTTTAAGCAACTAACTGGTCTGGTGAATTATGAAGCACTAGCTCAATGACATCATTAAGAAGAAGTTACTTAAATACAATTGTCTCTTCGGATTCTTAGAACCTCTTTTCACAAAAGAAAATACTATATTGCAACAATACCCTTTGTCTATGGTATAAATGATAATTTGAATTATTGATATCATGTATTATAAATTATATAATAAATATCCTTTAGTTCTTTATTTCCTGCTTGCATTATTTTTGCTCTTTCGTTTAGAATGTTTTGCAGTTTAGTAGCAAAAAGATTTCTGCACTCAATAGCAGGGGATGCTTATATAAAGTTGTATCAGCAGTGCACTTTTGTTGCTTGTTTACAGGGAGATGTGATATTTTATTTTTATTGTAAAAGTAAGTGTAAAATCCAACCTACCAGATCGGGTTAGAGTGGGTTCACACTGACTTTGCAAGTCTGTGTGGAAGTCCAAAAATATGTGTACTATGCACAGCCCACCCAATAAAATCCTACGTGTGAAACTAAAAAGTTTATAAAGGTTCCTTAAATGTTTCAACCACTATTACCACCTCTAAATTTGAAATTTATAAAGTGTCGATAATCAGTGGCAGAAAGTCACCACCTTTCACTATTTTGCTATAAATCGCCACGGTAACCACTCAATCATATTTATAAAATATTGAAAAAGCGTTTTATTGCGTTAAATTCAGACATTCAAAAACGTCTGAGGTGCCCATTTATTTATCCTGCCAATGGGTTTGTGGAAGGTGTAAGTATGTTGTGGAGTGTACCCAGGGGGGTCTTAGACTATTTTATCCCTACGCAAGCACCTTTTCTCCAGCATACATAATTGTAACTTTTCCAGTCTTCATATTCAAGCTCCCCCAATCCCCTTATTAATTTAGTTGCCCTTCTCTGAACCCTTTCCATTTCAAAGATGTCCTTTTTGTACACAGGATTCCAAACTTGCACTGCATATTCCAAATGAGGCCTTACCAAAGCTTTGTAAAGAGGGAGAATTACATTTTCCTCCCTTGAATCCATACCTCTCTTTATACAAGACAATACCATGCTGGCTTTGGCTGTTGCCGCCTGGCACTGCTTGCTACCTTTAAGTTTGTTATCCACCAGAACTCCAAGATCCCTTTTCAACAGGGATTAACTTAACACAGAGCCATTTATAGTATAAGTAGCACAAGGATTTTTAAGTCCAAAATGCATCACCTTACATTTATCAACATTGAATTTCATCTGCCACTTGTGACAATCTATCTAGATCCCCCTGCAACGATTGAACATCCTCTGAAGTTAATGGTCGACAAAGTTTTGTGTCGTCAGCAAACACAGAAACCTTGCTGACAATACCCGCTTCCAAATCATTAATAAATAGATTAAATAGAAGCGGCCCCAACACAGAACCCTGTGGCACCCCACTTAGCACTTTAGTCCATAATGATGAAGCCCCATTTACAACTACTCTCTGCATCCTATTCATTAACCAATTTTCTATCCATGTACAAATGTGACTCACCAGACCAACAGACCTTATCTTATACATTAGTTACCTATGGGGGACTGTATCAAAAGTCTTTGCAAAATCCAAATAAACTATATCTACTGCTATGCCAGAGTCTAAATTTCTACTTACTTCCTCATAAAAGCCATGCAAGTTAGTTTGACAAGATCTATTCCTCCTAAATCCATGCTGGTTACTACTTATAATGTCAGTCCTTGAAACGTACTCTAGAACATGTTCCCTTATTAAACTTTCCAGGATCTTCCCCACCACTGAAGTTAAACTTACAGGCCTGTAATTACCTGGCTGTGAATGGCTACCCTTTTTGAATATTGGAATAACATCAGCTTTTTTCCAATCCAGAGGCACACCATCAGACATGAGGGAATCTGCAAAAATAAGAAACAATGGCCTAGATAAAACTGAACTTAGCTCCCTAAAAAACCGAGGATGTATTTTATCCAGTCCAGGAGATTTATTAATATTAACCGTATTTAGTTATTTCTGTACCATATCCTTGGTTAACCAAATTGCACTTAAATCTTTTATACCATTGTTGCTACTATACTCTATGATATCTGTACTTGGATCTTCTATAGTGTATACAGAGGGGAAAAAAGTATTCAAGATGTATGCTTTATCTCCATCCTCCAACTAACTTAACCCCATTAATGGTGAGACATTCTCAGTCCTCATCTTCTTACTATTAATATACTTTAAAAAATGTTAAGGCTTAGTGATGCTTTGTTCAGCTATCCTAACTTCATTATTAATTTTAGCTAGTTTGATTGCTTTCTTACACTCCTTGTTACAGTTTTTAATCCCTAAAGGCCTTTCCGTTCCCTCGGCCTTAAAGGTTGTAAATGCCTTTTTCTTCCTTTCCATTTGCCTCTTTACATCAGAATTCAGCCACATGGGCGCGGATTTATTTTTTTTACATTAATTTCCCAAGGGTAAAATTTAGATGTGAACGTTTAAATTCCCTTTGAACACAGTCCACTTCTGTTCAGTACCTTTACCTGATAATACATATCCAGTTGACATTCTGAAGAGCTTCTTTTAACCTGGGAAAATTTGCCTTTTCCAAAATTAAAAGTCTTTGTTAAACCAGCGCTCTTTTCCTTTCAATAACAAAGTCCAAATGCCACTATTTCATGGTCGCTATTCCCTAAGTCTCCAGTTACCTTATATAATAATGCGTCCACGATGTTAGATTATACCAGATCCAAAAGAGCTCCTTTTTTAGTAGGAACTTCAATCACCTGTGAGAGAAAATTGTCCTGCAGCAAATTCAGGAACTCATCGCCTTTTTCTGTGATGGCAGTTCCACTACACCAATCAATGTCAGGGTAATTAAAGTCCACCATAATGAGCACACTTCCCAATCTTGCAGCCTTGCCAACTGCATATGAAGTTGACTCACCTCCTCTCTGCTAGCATTTGGTGGTTATAGCAGACACCAACAATGACATTACCCCCTTTCCTGTTGCCTAATTCCACATATTGCCTCCACTTTAACATCCATATCGCCAGTTATCTCTTCTTTTAAATTTGGCTTCAATTATTTTTTAACATAAACACATACTCCCCCCCCCCCTTCCTTTTTTCTCTGTCCTGCCTAAACAAGGCATATCATTCTAAATTTACAGCCCAGTCGTGAAAACTGTTCAACCACGTTTCTGCTATACCTATTACATCATACTTTTCAAACAATGCCATAATTTCCAATTCACCCATTTTGTCAGCCAGGCTTATCGCATTTGCAAACATACATTTTAGATTATGATCCTGTAATTTATTCGTACACTTTAATACACATGCCTCCCTATCCCCTAAGTTTCTTTTTCTCCTGGCACCTGATTGTTTTATTAAAGCATGGAAGTTAAGACACAGCTCCTTTACCTCTCATTCTTCAATAAAACTAATAATGTTAATATGAGTAGAGATACCCTTTAAACAAATGTAAATACATGATATCAGAATCCTTCCTTTTACATACACCAGTATGGAAAACAATTATAAAATCCTAACTGCTGCTTATGGTTCTGTGAGTCCGTGTGTGTGTCACTGCAGTTCCTATGGACTCACCACTAGAGGAATATGGTAAGATTGTCTTTGCAGTTTCTATTTATTCACCATTAGAGGGAGAAACACAGGAAACACACACTGCATCATGGAGACCAACAGCAGATAAGGTAGAGGGGGGTGACTGCCATGGACGGGGGTGACTCTGCCACAGAAGGGGGCTCTGTCACAGAGGGGGCTTCTGTCACAGAGGGGGGACTCTGTCACAGAGGGGGAGAATCTGCCACAGAGGGGGGGACTCTGTCAGAGGGGGTTTCTGCCACAATGGGGGGACTGTCACAGAGGGGGGACTCTGCCACAATGGGAGGACTCTGTCACAGAGGGGGGATTCTGTCACAATGGGGGGGACTCTGTCACAAAGGGGCGGTGACTCTTCCACAATGGGGGACTCTGTCACAGAGCGGGGGCTTTGCCACAGAGGGGAGCCAGGGAGGGGACTCTGTCACAGAGGGGGGATTCTGTCACAATGGGGGGGACTCTGTCACAGAGGGGCGGTGACTGCCACAATGGGAGACTCTGTCACAGAGCAGGGGCTTTGCCACAGAGGGGAGCTGGGTAGGGGACTCTGCCACAGAGGGGGGACTCTGGGACAGAGGAGGGGTGGCTCTGGGACAGAGGGGGTGGACTCTGCTTTTTGGGACATGGGGGGACTCTGCCTTTTGGGACAGAGGGGGATAATCTGCTTTTTAGGACATAGGGGTACTCTGCCTTTTGGGACATTGGTGGGGGACTCTGCCTTTTGGGACAGAGGAGGGGGACTCTGGCCTTGGGACACTTAGGGGGGTCTCTGGGCTTCTAGTGCCCGTTAATGTAACGGGCTAAATGTCTAGTATACTATAAAGTATGCAATCACTAAAACTAATTTGCATAAGGATTAATTAGCACAGGTCAGCTATAACTACAGCATTTCCTAGTGACAAAAGCTTTGTACACCTCTCAGATAATTTTCGCATGATTTGCCCAACATACAACCCATCACGTAACATTTGTGGGAAAATTAAGCTTCATTGTTCTTCTTAGACTAACGATCCACAACTATTCTCGGCTTTTTCTGATGATCATCTTGGCAGATTCGTTCTGCCGATTGTCCTATGTTTGTACATAGTCTATCATCACAGTCTATCGGTAGACTGTGATGTAAGATTGAATGTGCAACATTTCGAGATTACACGGTATTCCGAACATCACATAATACGTACCTCATGTAACCCTTTTACCAACTAACACTATCTATCCACTATCGTTAATGTATGTACAGGCATCATTGGCAGAACTAGTGTATAACAAGACGGACGCTGAACTTTGTCGGGCACATTGTGCGAAAGTGATCCAACGTGTGTACGAACATTTAACCAATCACAAAAGATTTTTTGGAGGTGGGAACCAATGGATCTTAATTGATATTGGTTCTTCAAATGTTTTTAATCAGAGAGGTAAAATCCCTGATTCTATATAGATCCAATTCTTAATACCAGTTTTTAACATAATTATAGGAGAAAGTTTATGTATTTTTTTAGTATATTTAAGAAAAAGGTTTTTAATTATGTTATATTCAGATGTACATTGTCACATTATAGGTATTATATATTTTATGCCAATTACAGTTAGTTAACTGTCTTTCTCGTGATGTCACAAATGGGTGGGGTTTTTTTAAGGACAACTGCACTGTAAAAAATTACTTTTTCATAATAAAAATTACTGAAAAGTACCTGGGGCAGAGAGGTAGGTTTGATTATTCCTACCACCCAGTAATGTTTTGTTGAGTAGCTACAGCCTGTACAGTTTTTATCTGCCAGGTTAGTGTCCTGAGCCTTTCTGTTTTAATGATGGTGTGAAGCCAGGAGGAAGCCTGTCAGAAGCAGTTTTCTTTATGTTAGCGCTCCTTAAAGAACACAAATTGGGAAGAGGAATTAGCAATGCACCTAGGTGGTTTTGATTATAACTTTAGATGCACTATACTGTAGTTCTCATGAAGTATAGAAATATCTGCACATGTGTCATGTTTGGCTTGATAATGGCTCAAGATGTAGAGCAGAATGTTGCCTGTTTGCACAGCCAATAATGCCCATTATCATTTAAATGCTTGTGTGCACGGACTGAATCAGAAAAAAAAATAGAAAGATAGATAAATGGATAAATACTGTACCCTACAATATCAAAAATTATTTATTTGCATTACATAATCTGTCAGTTTGTAACCATCTAATCTAATGTAGATCTAGGGTTTAAAATATGATATTATTATCTTTTTTGAAAAAAATTACTTGATAAAGGCGCCATCCCAGTATCCTAGAATGTGGTGGACTTATTTATATAATAAGTACAATAGTCATCTTGGTTGGTCTGTAATTGAACATTTTAATTCAGTTTCTTATATTTATATACCGTATAACTCGAGTATAAACCGAGTTTTTCAGGTTGAAAAATCAGCCTGAAAACTCGGACTCGGTTTATACGAGTCAACCTTACCTGGGCATTCGGCAGCCGCGCAATCCTTTTCTGCACTGGCGCGCCGGCCTGACGTCACTGCCCGGCGCCAAGCCCGGCGCCGGGCAGTGACGTCAGCGCGGCGCGCCAGTACAGGAATGGGCGCGCAGCTGCCAGATGCTGATACCGTACCTGCCGGGATGGATGGAGGAAGATAGAAGAAGTCGTCCACGGAGAAGAGTCCAGGAGAAGAGTCCAGGAGAAGAGTCCAGGAGAAGAGTCCAGGAGAAGAGTCCACGGAGAAGAGTCCAGGAGAAGAGTCCACAGGGAGAAGAGTCCACAGGGGAAGAGAAGAGTCCACAGGAGTCCACAGGGAGAAGAGTCCACAGGGAGAAGAGCCCACAGGTACAAACTGAACTGAGGGGGAGGGGGGCATTCAAGATGTTTGGGAACTACAACTCCCAGCATGCTTTATTAGCTGGGAGTTGTAGTTTCCAAAAATCTTGAATGCCAAGTGAGGGTGGCATTCAAGATGTTTGGAAACTACAACTCCCAGCTAATAAAGCATGCTGGGAGTTAGTTTCCAAACATCTTGAATGCCACCTCACTTGGCATTCAAGATGTTTGGAAACTACAACTCCCAGCATGCTTTATTAGCTGGGAGTTGTAGTTTCCAAACATCTTGAGTGCCAAGTTTCTACCCTCGGTTTATACTCGGGTCAATAACTTTATAGGATTTTAGGTGAAAATGGGTACCTCGGTTTATACTGGGTTGGTTTATACTCGAGTATATACGGTAAGTGGAATCATATAAGCATCTTTTAACTGGTGTAATAATGCATCTAACTTGGGAATTTAGGTACAGTAATACAGTTTTTCCTCATGTTCAAGTATTGATACTTGGGTTACATGGGTTCTTGCCTCCTGTTTTGAATCAGTCTTGGAGACTCTAGAGCCTGTGATTGTAATACATTCCAGTTTACTGCCATAGTATTGATTGATATATAAATATAATATTAATGAATATGATATTTATCCGCATTATAAAATAATTTAATGATTTTAAAGAAGAAAATCAGACTGTATCCTTCTAAAAGAAAGCAATAACATTGCCTTTTCATCAGGGGCTTCTGGTATATCCATAATGCTTGTCATAAGTTGAATGCCATTTTCTGTCATGTTGCAATTATAAATAGAAAGGGGAAAATTTATGTATAAACTTTGAATTTGGCTTGAAGGATGCATTTTTAAAGGAGTGTGTGTGTCTGTGCTGCAAGTTTTAAAACTCAATAATCTTTCTATGGCAATGAAAGAGCACACTGGTGTTTTTCCTTTTTTTTTTTTACCATAGTTACCCTTTATTTATGGCTGCCACAGGAATGAAAGAATATGTTACTAGTTATTTGTACCTGTGTTGGGATGGGGGGTGAAAACAAACGTTTGAAATGATTGGTCAAAAAAACTTTTGACTTAAGTTTCCCTTTAAGTATGGCTTCCCCGGAAAATGGATGGGTAAGTCAGAAGGTGTTGTACCTGTGTCAGGTTCGGGGGTAAAAAAAAACAACTTTTTGATGATTGGTCAAAATTAGTTTTTTTGACTTTAGTTATCCTTTACATATGGCTGCCACAGGAAAGGAAAGGTAGATCAGTAGGTGTGTACCTGTGTCAGGTTGGTGGTATATGTTTTTGCATGTATGACTATAAAACTAACTTTTATTGATGATTTTTTGGACTGTAGTTACCTTTAGGTATGGCTGTCAAGGGAATGGAAGTGCAGGTCAGTAGGTGGGTTTATGTGTGTCAGGTTGGGAGGTATGTTTGCATGTATGACAAGAAAACTAACTTATATTTATGGTGGATCAAAATTAATTTTTTAACTGTAATTAACCTATAAGTATGGCTGCCACAGAAATGAAAGGGTAAATCAGTAGGTGTGTGTACCAGTGTCAAGTTGGGAGGTAGGTGTTTTTGCATGTATGTGTATAAAACTAAATTTTATTGAGGATTGATCAAAATTAGTTTTACCCTTACCCTTTAAGTATTGCTGCCATAGGAATGAAAAGGTAGGTCGATAGGTGTATGTACCCGTGTCAGGCTGAGGGGTGTGTGTTTTTTGATTATTGGTAAAATTTGTTTTTTTGACCATAGTTACCCTTTAAGTATGACTGCCACAGAAATGGACAGGTAGCTCAGAAGGCATGTGTACCTGTGGTCAGTTTGAGGGGTGTTTTGATGATTGGTCATCAAGTAGTTTCTAGACTATAGTTACCCTTTAAGTATGGCTGCTGTGGGAATAGAAGAGTAGGTCAGTAGGTGTGTGTACCTGTGTCAGGTTGGTGGGGGTATGTTTTTTTGTGTGTTTGACCATAAAACTAACTTTTATTGATGATAGAGTAAAATTTGTTTTTTGACTATGTTACCCTTTAACTATGGCTGAAACAGAAATAAAAGGGTAGGTCAGAAGGTGTGTGTCAGTTTGGGAGGTATGTGTTTTTGCATGTATGACTATAAATCTAACTATTATTGATGATAGATCAGTAGGTGGGTGTACCTGTGTCTGTGTGAGGGGGTTGGGGGTATCAGTCATTTCATGACCATGGAATGAAACTAACTGTTTTGATTACATGACCCTAAAACCTCGAAATATCCACATTTGAGGATTGTATTCATTATAGTCTATGGGAAATTTGACGATATCTAGCTCAAAAACTATAGGAGGAGATACAGTCCGAAATAGACGGATAAAACGGAAGAAGAAAAAATAAAAAGAACAATAATTTGGCTCTTCAAGCCAAATTAATAATGAGCCTATTATGTGCTCTGCTCACAGCCACTATCAGCCACCAGTGAGCATGATATAATAAATAGACAGCCCACGGCGACACACTATCAGTGCTTTCAAATAATTTACTATTTAATAGGGCACCAGAAAGAAGAGCAACCACAGCTAATAGCTATAGGCAAGTACATGAAAGATTTACCAATTACCTAATAACACAAAGAGTTGCTGTTTGTCCAAGAGAATAAAACAAAAGAACATTTCTGTGAAAGTTTTTTTTGTATAAATGGAGAAAGCTGAACCCTATAACCCTTGTCTGTCAGTCCTACCATTTGAATATATCTGTTAATGTGTCTAAGACATTCAGATTTTCTTTAGACCAGAGGTCTGTGAAGTTAAAACCTTTGCACATTAAATGACAAGACTTGCATAATTTACCAACACATCTTTAACCACAGCGGAACATCAAAACCACATTAAGAATGAACGAAAACTTTGGTGCTGAATAATTTAAAAATCATAAAAAACTGAGGACTTGACCCAGATAAGCTAGCGAGCTTCAGATTGCAAACGAAAAGAAATATTTACTATACAACTAGAGATGGACTAGAACTCAAACTCGAACCCGAGTTCGAGCAGAACTATTCGAGTTCGAAAGGACCCAGACTTTTGATATTTTCCGGACTTTCGATATGTTCGACCGTTCGATGCTCGCGGATTCGAGAAATAATGAATAAAAAAAAAAAACTATGCCCACAAGTCCAAAATCAACCAATGGCAGCTAATTTGAGCATTGTCAGCCCCCTGGGTATAAAAGGCAATGTGACCAGCGCCATTTTGTCAGTGTGCTGGAGTGTGTTTAGTAGAGACCTGACAGTGTAGGAGTTGGAGAGAGTTTTTTGCGTTTTTTGAGCTTTCTAAGATTTCTGTGTGTGGATTTCAGCATGGTGGTTTAGCACTTGTTGTTAACCATCCCCTGTATTCACACATCTCGAGCCCCAACAGTCCTTTTAAGGACTTCCCTTGTGAGACCCCTATAAGTCTCATTGTCACATGACCATTTTAGTGTTAGACCTTTTAGAGGTCTAGGTGTCCTGTTTTTTTGTTTGTTTCTGTATCTGTGTGTCAGTGTCTGTGTGTTTGTGTAACTGACAGTGCTGCCTTTAGCAGCAATCAGAAGCTTCTGCTGTCTGATCTGCTGTTTGCTGTCGGTTGTTTGTGCCATATTTGTGCTTTTAGTGTAAATTTTTTTTATCTGTTTGCCTTTTTATTTGTGTAAAAAAAAAACAAAAAAACTTTGTGTTTGTTTGCTTCTGTGTGTGTTACTGTGTGTTTTGTCCTCTGTCTGTGTTGTTTTGTCGCTTGGTCTTTTGTGTATTGTGTGTGTGTGTGTGTATATATATATATATATATATATATACACATATATATAAGAGAAGAAATACACCGCACTCCAATCTGCATCATTAATATTTACTCAGGCCAACTGCATATATATAAGCAACTTGTGGTGGATTCACCGACTGAAATTGCTGAATCCACTATGATCTCCACATATATTTGTAAGTAACATGTTACCTTGTCCCTGCGTTTCCTCATGAGCATTATCATATTGCATATATATGTATGTATTCATTGTTAAAAAGTTTGTATAACTGTAACAATAAATGTTAATGGTAACCATCCCTTTAAGAAATAAATAGGGGCGGAGGCTATTTAAGATGATGTCATGAATGATGTAATGTTATTACTTTCATAATGGCTGAATAACTGTATGGCTTGAGAAAGGGGATATGCTACCCCGAAACGTCGCTTATATTTATGCAGTTGGTCTGAATAAATATTAATGATGCAGATTGGAGTGCGGTGTATTTCTTCTCTTCTATATATATGGGGGATGGACAGCTACACCCCCGCGTGACACCGGCACCCTGGAGACTATGGTGCAATGAGTCCAGAGTGCGGTGCAAACCATTTATATATATGGAGGAAGAGGGAGAAGGATAGGAAGAGGAGAGCCTACTGAAGGCAGGGAAGACGGGTGTCTATACCCAATACATTTAGGGGTAGCCGCGCTAGGGCTATCCCTTCTGATCAAGGAAGGCGGGTAGTAGAGTGGATTACCAACCCTTCCTCATCCACCTCCTCATAGGCACAGAGCAGCCGAGCTGCAACTGTAAATACTGTGCCTAATCCTTCCTCCCCTGAGGCTCCTACTGTGGGCATGGAACCTGATCCTCTTTATCAGGAGTTCGTTGCCCACATGTCCACTAACTTCAGGGAGTCTCAGGATATGTTTTTTCACATATTTATAAAGGTTCGTTAAACTTTTCGCCTTCTTTAACGCCGGACTTTTCGCTATTTATAAAGAAGTGATAACCAGTGGCGAAAGGTCATTACCGCTACATGTCGCTTTTCGCCATATAAAAGTGTATTTTTGCGTTAAGTTCAGCCATTCCAATTCGCCAAGTCTGAGGTGGCGAAAATGCACACGTGCCCATTTATTTAGCCTGCCAATGGGTCCATGGAGGTGTCAGTACATTGTGGAGTGTTTCTCAATACTAATAAGTACCCAGGGGGGGTGTTAGACTATTTTCCAGTATTTACTGTAATACGATCTGAGATTTTGCTTTTTAAGGTTAATTTTTCAGATTTTCTTTTTACCAATAAAGTCAAATGGGGGGTCTGAAGGACATATTTATAAAGAACATTATTTTTGCTTTTTCCCCACCAGCCTTTACCATAATTTTTTAAACTTTCAACTTTTCTTTTCATCAGTTATTAAAAAGGGGAATTTTCATCAAAAGCCACGTTTATCTAGCAGAAAGTAGCACTAATAATGCTGAAAAAGTTCAGCACATATAATGGTAAATAGGTAATACTCCCTGGTGGGTTTTCAAAGTAGTATTAAATTGGTTAATACACACTGAACCACTTTGTTATTTAACAATAGCCTAACACATTTGGTGTTTTTTCAGCTAAAGATATAATAAATAGTGTAAAACTCAAAAGGCGAATTTTCGGTATTTCATTAATAGGAGACATTTTTTAGCATTGCTTATTTTTAGCAAACTGCAGCTAATTATCAGACCAGTTCCATTAATATGGGAACATACCATAGTGCTGGGTAAGAAATAGTCATGTTAATGGAACATTCCAGTAAGTAATGATGTTTGGCCAAAATTCTGGTAAAACTGCAAAAAAATGCAACAAAAGGGAGGAAAGGGGGAAAAAGGCGAATAGCGATATGCTCCTATGTGTGGGGCTAGTGTGCTTGAGGAGGAGCTGTGCACTGATGCACAATCTTTCCTGATGCCCAAGGTGGAGGAAACTGCTCAGTGAACAGTGGCAAAGGAGGATGATGATGTCATACAGCAGTCTGTGAGCAGCCAGGGAACTATTGTAGGGGGTGAGGTCCCAGATGCTGCTGCTGCTATCAGTGAGACATCCTTCAGTATTGAGGAGGTGGAAGTGGACGATGAGGTCACCGATTGTGCGAGCACAAGCCTGAACCCAGAGGCAGGACTGGGGTCAGGGGTAGGGGCAGAGGCGGTGCGTCTAGTGCACTTAGTGCTGCTCATGGAGGAACGGCCCCAATGCCACCTGGTGTCAGTGCCCCACAACGGCAGGTGACCTCTGCTGCAGTGGGTGCCAGTAGCTCTGCTGTGTGGGAGTTCTTCTCATTGGCTCCCAGTGACAACACGGTTGCAGTGTGCAGTCTATGCCTGCAACGTGTTAGCCGTGGGAAGAATGCAGCAACTCTGGGCACCTCTTCTATGAGGAGGCATATGATGCTCCACCACTTTGCCCGGTGGGAGCAGTGGTCAGGGAATGTGAAGGCACCCACGCGTTCCCTTCCTTGTGCCCAGGTAGCCATCATTCCTCCTCCTCCCCCTCCAGCCCCATAAGCTGCTTCCTTGGTGGAAGTAAGGGAGGAGAATCGGCCTTTGGCCCCAGCACGTGGTGTTAAGAGGCCTCTTGACACTGCTGCTGGGTCGTCAGATAAAAGACAGGTCTCTCTTCCCCAGTTGTTGGAGCGGAGGGAGAAATTGGCCCTCAGTCACCCCCAAGCTCAGCGTCTCACAGCTGGCTTAGCCAAACTCCTGGTGGCGCAGCTGCTACCTTTCAGCCTGGTAGACAGTGCAGCATTCAAAGAGTTTGTGGCTATTGGCACACCAAAGTGGCAAGTGCCTGGCCATAGGTACTTTGCCCAGAAGGCAGTACCAGTCCTGCACGACCATCTGCAGGGCAATATATCTGCTTTGCTGGACCACAGTGTGGGCAAGTGTGTCCACATTACTATGGACATGTGGTCCAGCAAGTACGGCCAGGGGTGGTATGTCTCATTTACCGCACAATTGGGCCATTCTGCTAGCCAGTAGAGATATGGCATGGGGCACAAGTGGTGAGATGGTGGTACCACCATGTATTGGTGATACACCAGTCTCCACCCCCCTCCCCTCCTCATCCGGTGAGTCCTCTTCCCAGACAGCCCTGTGCCCCCTGGGGCAGAGTTACTGGCAGCACTGCAAGAGCAGGCTGAGAGGTAGCTGACACCACACCACCTCTCAATAGGCAAGGTAGTGTGTGACAATGCCACCAACATCCTGTCTGCCCTTCGCTTGGGCAGAGTCACACATGTTCCTTGCCTGGCACACATTTTCAACCTGGTTGTCCAAGGGTTCCTCACCAAGTACATACATACATGGCCACTGCTCGTCTGGCCGAGTTCCAGCAGCAGAATGGTCTTCCACAGAACTGCTTGATTTGTGACACCCCCACCCGCTGGAACTCTAGTCTTATGATGCTGCTGAGGCTGCTCCAGCATAGGCGAGCCATCATGGACTACTTATATGAGTATGAGGCTAGATCAGGCTCTGGGGACCTGGGGTTTCTCTTAACCAGGCAGTGGCTGCTGATTTGGGATGCCTGCCGTGTGCTTGCGCCCTTTGAGGAGGTCACCAGGATGGTAAGCTGTGATGATGCCACCATAGCGGATACCATCCCACTGGTGTTACTCCTTGACCACACCCTGCGCGGCATACTCGACAGGGCACTAGCTGCTGAGCAGCAGCTTTTGAACGCCGGCACTGTGGTGCTTCCTGAGCCCGGGCATCATGGTGCAGAGCAGCCGTCCCATGATGAGGAGGGGGTTTAGGTGATCTGGACCTAGAGGAAATGGGGCAATCCTCTAGGGGGACGTCTCAACCCTCCCAAGTACCACATGTCATCCATGTTTGGGGAGTGGTTGAACCCGACACTATTGTCCTCGGTTATAATGAGGACATGGGGTCCTCTGCGTTCAGCACTTTGCAGCATATGGGTATGCATATGCTGCAATGGCTGTGCAAGGACCCCAGGTTTAAGGCCATCAAAGAGAAGGAGCAGTACTGGGTGGCCACCCTTATAGATCCCGGCTATAAGGGTAAAGTGTCGGAGTTCATTCCCGCATCTCAGAGAGAAAGCAGTATGCAGCAGTACAGGCGACACTGCTACATTGCCTCTGTTCTGCTTTCCCAGGTGCTGGGCAGGCCTACAGCACCTGATGTCCCCCTGTGCCTGAGAGGAGGAGCAGCAGTTCTGGAGGAACTTCAGGCTGTTCTTCGAACCACAGTTGCCAGACACATCTACCTCAGTCGACAGCTCACCAACTACATCGGATCCAGGGCCGAAATAGTCACCACAGAGGTGTCCTGGATGTAGTCCAGCTGTCGCTTCTAGTTTGACCACCTCTTTTAAAGTTGTGATGTTGTAAGCTGGACGCAGTTTCCTCTGCAAGTGGCGCATAATGCGCCTTTTACGCTCCTTCATATTGGGGGTGTCAATTGGCATCCCATCGTACCTATGCCTGTTAAGGTACTCCACTACCAAATACTGCCATTCCATGCTGGGCATGTTGTCTGTAGGCTAACTAATAGTGGAATAACACACACCCACTTTTGAGGCTCAATTTTAGAGCCTGGATTGCATATAGGAAGTCAATGGGAAGAGGGGATTATAATCGAATGCAGAAAAATCAAATATGCGAGTAAAATGTCTATATACTAATGTGCGAGTAAATATCGAATAAACAAATATGCGAGTAAAATGTCTATATACTAATGTGCGAGCAAATTTTGAATAAACGAATATGCGAGTAAAATGTCTATATACTAATGTGCGAGTAAATATCGAATAAACGAATACGTGAGTAAAATGTCTATTATACCAATACGCGAGTAAATATCGAATAAACTAATATGCCAGTGATACATACGAAGGTACATTCCATGATGCAGTGGAGAGTTCGATAGCCCTTAAATAGTTCGGTAAACCTCGAAACATTCAGTAACCCTTGAATCTGCGAATCGTTTGTGGGATAATTATCGAATGTTCGAACACGAGAGCTCGAAAGTAGCGCATGTGAGAGTAAAATCGATTTTTCAAATGTCCTGGATATTCAAACGTGTTCCCCAGACCATTTCCCAGGTCCCACAGCCATTTACATTAAGTTACCATTGATATTTTAGTTGTATTTCATTCGAACTTTTCAAACTACATTATTTGACTCCCATTGACTTTAATGGGTCCGTTTTCGAACTTTCTAACTTTCTAACAAAATTTACATATAATTTGAACGTTCGAAAAAGGACAGAACTTTCAAAAGTAAGGCCTTCTCTACTATACACAAAATCTAAAAGTAAAATTATTGACAGACCATATCAATGAGCAATGTTGTTTGAGATATTTAGTGGACCTGTGAGAAAAAAAAACAGAATTGCATGAAAGTTTAATTTTTTTATCTCTTATTCACATTCAGGTAATTGATTCGATTATGTTGAAGGATAGTTCTCAAATACGCGGCAAATGCAACGAAAATGCTTTTTGTGGATAATTTATTTGGATAATTTGATCTTTTTTTACGCTAAAAATCTCAGTTTACCATTAGCCTGTAGTAAGCAATATGACAAGGGAAAGTTTCCAACATAAATGTTAACCTTTCCATAATATGCAGGATTGTTTGGGACAGACACAAGATCCTGTACATTGTATAACACAACAATGCTAGCATACGGAGATATCTTATAAGGCAATCTGGGTAAAACAATGGAACATGTAGCTAGAAGAATGAAAAGTAGAATGCAGTTGTGGAAAAGATTTCTTTCACTGAGATAACGGCCAACGATTAGAGCAACAGGCTGCGTGCATCTTCTGTGCATCAGCTGAAAGAAATCCCTTCCATTGCACACTAACACGCACACATCAAACTACCCAGTGATTTGGCTGGAAGCTTAATTTTATGTTTTCCTCCCCCCCACAGACAGTGGTATTCACAATAGCTATATAGATTCCTGCTTTCAAACCTTAACCTTGAGCTAACAAGCTGTAAAGTGTACACTAAAGAAAAGAACTATATTTACAATTGTCTTAAGTGCTACACTTAGATAAAATGGCACTTTTCTTGAGAAAACTGAAAGCATCCTTCTACCATTACAGAAATTGCGCAGGAAAGATCTTAATGAACAAAGTCAGGAAGTGAATGGCTTAGGGAAATAAAATGCCGCTGTATATAAAGCACCAAATATAGAAACCCAACAGAGACTATGAATTTTTGATGCTATGCAAACAGTTAAAAGTCTATTAACACTTAAAACAAACAATTAGTTTAGTGATTGCTATTCAAGAATCCTAAAAGGTGTTAATAAACATAGAGGGAGATTCAATTAAAGTTAATACAATTGTTAAAAATGATATTTGATGATATTTTTGCCCCAACCAATCAGATGTTAGCTTTCAATTGTTAAATAAGATCTGATTAGTTGGGCAAAATTAGCACCATTTTTAACAATAAGAACTTTTATTACATTGCCCAGAATGCTCTTACACATTTATCCTTCTGCAATGCACTTTTCTCTTATTCAGCCCACATTTTTGCATTTTTGTGTTCAAAGCTGCAGTGGGATCCATGCAATAAGTTTATTTATATTCAGCTTTGCATATTAGTATTTTCTGGACTATTAGTTGCAATTGTTTACTACTTTTAGTATAGTGCACACATAGTATCTATGTGTGTTACTTGGGTCTCCAAGAGGGTCACAAGGGCCAGTAACCCTTTAAAAACAATCATTTCTCCCTAAGACTGTGCTGACGTCTTTACATTACATTGTAATCGCTATCAAAGAGAGAAAGCTGTTTATGTAGATGAAATAATACATACACATTTCAACATTTGAATGGAAAGAACCCCTGAAAAGTCAAATCATACAGGAATATGCTACAAATTCTATTAAACCAGTCATATTTCATTGCTAACTGGCTAATTAAACATATGATTTCAGAAGAGCACTGCACAAAACTTCCTAGGCAACCTCTATCATTTAATCGAGAATGTTACTGTTTAAACAGGCCCTCACTAGACTTAAATGCAAGTCTAGATTATCTATTTTACCAATCTCTGATTGGATGATCCAGTCCGTTTTAACATTCTTAAGTTTTAAATATGTTATCTGTCAAACCTAAAAAACTACTACATTAAGGTGACCATACACATGGAACCCTCATCAAAATTCACAGACTATTCCATTGGAATCTGATTATGGATTTGCAGCAATTTGCGATTTTCTGTACATATACACTATACTTGGTATAGGGAAACTTCTTGGGGCCCAGCTTCAGAAGCAGTAACAATATTATAGTCTATACAATAAATGTAGCAAAAAAGGGGGCCCTAAATGATGGCCTTTCCTAGGGCCCCATATGATTTTAACCCATCTCTGTTACGAACTAAAAAGACTCTTCCTCAGGTGTGCATGTGCTCTTCTCCTCAACCCTACCTTAGTCTAAATGTCCAACTAAAGTTTCAGACAAGAACACTTGATGAGTAGGACAGGGATTCTCAAACAGTGTGCCTCCAAATCTTTGAAAACTGCAACTCCCAGCATTCTTTAACTACAGAAGGAAGTTGGGGAATGCTCAGATTTGTAGTTTTTAAACACCTGGAGGCATACAGTTTGAGAATCCCTGGATTAGGACATCTTTTTATTGAAGCTTTTTCCAGGTCCCAGTTAAAGATTGATTTGTTCAGCTGACTATATAGCATATAGTATGCCCAGTACATGTTTCTTATATATAGGCCAATACTTAAGCAATCTTTATGAGACAATACTAGTTGATTTCTGCATTGTTGTTATTTATATGCACTCTTGAAAAGTGATCAAAATGACTAGTACAAGAGAAGGACATCTTGTGAGAACTACAGGCTGGTGTGGGACATCTGGAGCCTCAAGTTATTTATAGAACTAAATCTGTTGTCTGAATTTCTTTTCATATTCTATTTAAACCGAGTCTCTACTCTCTCATTACCTATTTTAACTGCTCTTTTATTTATGAAGATTTCTAGCATCTTTCAATAAAACATGAACATTTTTCAAGTTTTAAAGGTAAAGTTCAGTGGAAAATACCAATATTTTAAAAAACTATTAGTTTATAATACATAAGGCTCTGGCATTTTAATGGGGGAGGTGCAGTGGCGAGAATCTATATAATCAGTCACTCATTGATGTCACTGTGTGACTTCCTGTATTCCACTGCCCCTCCCCATTTCTCTCTCCCTGTCTGTATTAGTAATGCAGATTACAAGCCCGTTTTTGTACACAGACTGACTGACTGACTGAATTACTGTGACTCACAGGAATGCGCTCGCTCCTCCTCCTCAGCAAAGTAATTCAGTCAGTCAGTGTAACGAATCGGAACTGCAGCGGGTGAGAAACGATGTTTATTGTCTTTTAGTTTGAGATAAAAATGGTAGTTAACTATTTGTATTTACAAAAACAGGATTGTTATCTACATTACTAATATAGGGAGGGGGGAGACAGAGTGTCTGTGCTGGATTTTTCTTCTTTTTGACCTTATGTATTATATGGAATAATACGCTACCTACAGAATAATATATGGATATTACTTGACCTCTGAGTTCCCAGACCTGTATAAAAACACTCAACCTCGTGTTTTTATATGGTCAGGGGACTCCTTGTGGCGTAATATTATATACGCCAATAATATATATTATATTACACTGTAGGTAGCGTATTTTCCCTTATATATTATACATACCTAGTTATTGTAGATATTCTCTCCCACTTTGACAAATCCCTGCTGTTGACATTAGGGAGTTGCTATTTCAGGTTCTAACAATCCTTCTTCTTCTGGCAATTTTCAGAAAACTGCACATAACTGGACAGAAACCCATTTTGTATATTGTAAATGAGCCCAGAATTCTGATAAATGCAAAGAGCTCAGCCTATGTTCTCATAAAACTTTTCCCTGGCAATGTTTGTTTATCAATGTATGAAAAGGTACCGCACACACAGAAGTGCGTGAAAAGGGCCTTTGACCCATTTATTTAGTGCAACATAAAACGTTTCGGGGGACCTAGCCACCCTTCATCACCCTTCATAGACCTCCTATTGTCCTTTTGGAGGCCAGTTTTTAAATTGGTGCTATTGACCATATTTTTTTCTCCGCCATTAACTCAGTAGGAGGATGAGTTTGAAACTGCTTTAACCATTTGACTTGTCACGTGGTAAAATCCACCCAGGAAATGTGGATGCTATGCATGTGAGCCACATAAGGGAAATAATCCCTAAAATACATGTTAATATTTTCTACGTAACTCCTCCTTATATACAGTATGTTTGTCTCTTGTGTCAAAGCAAAGCTAATTCTTTAGTCTCTTAATTTGTTTGTCTTAACAGAAATAAAATGAAATGTGTGAAAGTACCAATTTACTGTGAAATATATATAAATATATTGTACTGTATATACGGGATGTGTACTGTACTGATAGTGGATAGTAGTACATTGTGCCAAATTACACGGATTTGTAAACAAAAGGGATACAGTCATCTGTATCTACAACCTGCAAAAGGCAAAATCACATACTATTTGTATATACTGGGCTAATGATGATACAATGATTACATTCATATAACAATGTATCAGTATGAACATCTATTTTCATAATCCAATGGTTTGTCTTATCAATCTCTGGATGTTTAAAGGAAGAACTGCAAACAACAGGAAACGGACAAGAGGCAGAGCCACAAAAGTCAGAAATTAGCTCATTCCAATCCTGTAATTCACTTAAATGAGCACATTTAAAATTTGTGTTGTGATGTGGTTTATTAGATTGTGTTAAAATGGAAGCATACAATGTACCATGCATCATTACCTGGAGAAAAGGAGCAATGAGATTTTATTTCTAATGTTATGGCATCTTCTGAAACATATGGAACAGCTTTTGATCACTTTCTCTGACCAACTTTGAAACTTAATACACTTAATCTCTTTAAAAACATGAGTGTAGCAGAAATCCATTGGTGATTTATTACCTTACAAACATCTACTTCTGACTTTAAAGAGCCTTTCATATCTTAAGGAGCCATTAACTATTTATCTATATAAGTTAATGTAACCACTAACTAACCACACTTGAAAATACCTGGAGCCTTTCTCCCACTGTGTCTGTTCTTCCACTGCCTCCCATCAATGAATGAATGAAGACATTTTGGTGCATTGTGTGATTTTTTTTCCTAGTCAATAAAAGGCTACAACCAGATATTGCACAATTGTTATATATGAAAATTGTTATAACTTATCGTGGACTATTTAACAGATGAACAAAGACCTGATGATGTTCCTGTCAATGCGAGTACATTGAGAAAATGTATAGAAAATTGGGCTGTTGTACATCCATATTTAAGTGCAACTAGAGACCAAAAATATAATACATACAAAACATAGAATTCTAGTGCACAAACAATTCTAATTGCATATTGGCTACCTCCATAAGGTTGCTGCTACAAACAGTCTGCTAAACCCTGGATAAATAAAAGTAATTAGTTCAATAAGTTGGCCAAATTATTTTAAGCCCAGTTACCACGTCAAGGTTGCTTTCTTTAACTGGGTCCTAACCTACTGGTACTTACCTTTTTGGCTGCATGAGCTGACAGCTTCTCCTGTGTGGCCTGGATGCTTGAAGCTGACTTAGAGAAAATGTTCCAATACCAGCATAACTCTGGATCAATGAAAGAAACAAAAAAATTGGTTGGTTTAGTGTCACCTCTTCCTATTATAACACAGAGGCCCTTCCCAATTAGGCTGAACAGGCGAGTCTATATCAAACCACCTATCTCATTATGATAAAACATTGATTAGGTTTATTCACTAAGAGGTGTAAAATTTTACCTGAGCTGTTAATTTGCCCCATCCAATCAGATGATACCATTCTTTTTTAATACAGTTAGAAAACATATGATTACATCTGATTGGCTTCTGCAGAACAAGAACACAGGCATAATTTAGCACCTCTTATTGAATAGGCATAAATTGACTTGAATTGAAAATGAGTCTCTACTGTGGTGTTTGGGTCAATATCCTATAAAATACTCACTTTACAGCTAATTACTCACTAATGCAGACGGATTCGATTATTTTATATGTAGGTAAACCAATTACTGAGCATCCCTGCAGAATGTGATTTTCAATTGAATAAATGGTAAAATAATTAAAGGAATAGTTCACAAAAAAGTGAACTATTCCTTTAAAGCAGTGATTGAAGACCGGGGGGTAAACGACCTATTCTTTACCTTCCGTTCTTCAATCATTTGACCAGGATCGAAGGTAAGTATATTAACCTTGCAAACGATCCACCGCAGCTCAGTTGACAAGACCCGACCACTTCGAGGTTTAGTTACATACATAAAATTCCAATCTTCAGAGCTGGGAGTTAAGATCTGCACTAGAAAATGTGAATATGCAGTGTGCATTAAAGGGCAACTGTGGTCTCCAAACAAGTTAGGGTTAAATGAAAGCCTGCAGTATTTTCTTTATAATGAGCCAACAATCACATCTCTTGCTTCACCCTGTGAGAAAAAATATCAAGGTGAATGTTCAAACGTCCTGCTTCCAGTAGGTTCAGTGGTATCACCTGACCTCTGCCCCGCCCCTCTGCCCCGGGAGAGAAGCATACTCAGTAAAGACTTATGCTGGAGAAATCAGGAAGTACCTGGGGGGAAAATTGACAGTTGAGAAGGAGAGCCTATTAATGCAGACAGGCTGGTCACATGACTACAAGCTGGTCACATGGCTAAAAACAGGAAGATTTCAATCAGGAAGTTACATTGCTGAACCTTTCCAGCAATAACTTCTCACAAATTTTATCTAGAGATGTGATTTAGGTTTTATTTTGAAGGTATGATGGAAGGCTTTTTATATAATTATTACTAGTTTGGAAGAATTGGAGACCACAGTTACCCTTTAAAGGTAATTAGTCTTTCAGGGAAATGGGAGAGAAGAACCCCCAATTATGCACATAAACTTTCCCTCTCTGTGGTAAGCAGTTTTAGTTCAATATCTTTTTTAAATTTGCATTCTCAATATCTGCTCAATTAAGACAGTCGTTCCCCAATTGAAGTGAACCCAAATGAATCTGAACTTTTCTACATTTTCTATCAGAATTTTTGAGTACCATATTCAATAACAATTTTCCATATGAATGATCAATTTGCGAAAGGAATTTTTTAATGTATTTTTTTGAATTTTTAAATATTTGATTTTTGATTTTTCGCTAATAATTTTAGAAAATTTAAAAAAATCTGCCTGACCTGTGGATTTTCAAAACCAGCAGTTCTTAATTGAAACCAGGTTTGTTTTGAAATGGGGATTCATCACGTTTTAGAAGTAGTGGCAGAACTCACTGTAATTCATTCTCCTTACAAATTCATGGATTTCTGGGAGGGAAAATGAAAATTTGAAAATCTGCAAGCTGACCCATTGAAGTCAATGGTGGTTAAAAAGTCAGAACATTCCACCTTAAATTAAGGTATAAATAGTGACAACAAATACCAAAAAAAAAAACCACTGTCCTGTACCGGAAACATCATGTGCTTCTTGTTTTGGCATTCCACATTGTATTTTCGAGATATCTAGAAATGTTAAAAAATTTTGATTTTGTAAATTCTAAATTTAATGAAATGTGGAAATTTTTTAATTATAAAATTCAAAATTTCTTGATTGTTGAAAAATTATAGAAAACATTTCCGCGGCTTGGAAAAATCAGAAAAATGTAGTCCGAGTTCTGGCATATTCGTGAAATCCACTTCGGAACCAGGTTCAGATTGGGGTCCATCTCTATCTAGAAGCAGGAATCTTCCATTGTGGCTTCTGTGAACTTAATATCATACAATGATTGGGCTTTAGGTACATTTGTAGCCAAGGTCATTCCGTTAATGATCACCGCCCATTACCTCCTCAGGGTAGCTGAGACTTAAAGGTTATATATACTGAAAAAATGACTTTACATTGTGTGTGTTGCTGCATGCCTTTAATACAATACTTGATTTGCTCAGGCTCTGACTACTGGCCTGACTATATTCCCACATACCAATTGTCAAAAATCCATACAGCATACAGCACGCCAACTGTCAAACCATTCCAGCTACAGCAAAACTGCTTAAAAAAGAATAGTTTATGACAGTAAGGCACTTGACTGATAGCTGAAATGTAAGATGTTTCAGATTGGATATCTAAAGAAATAGGGGGCAGATCAACAAAGAAAAAGGTACAGTGATAGTTGGGCTGAGTTTCCTCAAATGGGCAATTTAATTTTTTTTTTTACCAGTGTACACACACTTTAAAGACAGGGATTAGTGAAAAATATTAAAGATTATTCATTAAAGGTGGTTTAGTAATGAAAATAAATGCCAGCTCAGCGAATCAGGGTGGATTTATCTGTACCACTAAGGTTCTGTAACTGAGTCTCCTGGCCTGCACAAGCTACAGTAAGACTGTTGTAAATACAGAATGGGGCATATTTATAAAAAAGCGAAATTAGCGCAAAAAAATGACTGCCGCATATCAAGGCCGCGAAAATAGCACTATCGCCATATTTATAATGGCGAGCGCCATTGCCGCGATACGTATTGCGGCCGCGATGTGTTGCGGTAATTTTAAGTCCCTTCGCGGCGATACTGTACAGTATCGCCGCGAATGGACTTAAAATCCCTTCCCGGCGCCTCTGCCGATGTTGCGCGACGTCTTCGGGCTGGCGACACCAACCCCACTCAGGTCGCCGATGCCAGGCAGACTCACTGCGGCGCCAGTGAGCCCGCTGGCACCGCCGGCCTCAGAAGGGGTTGGGAGGGGCTGCTGGGAAGCGGCGGCGGGTGGTCCCTGCCGCCGCGGGGGGTTGTGGGCGGGGTGGGCGTGCCTCCCGGGGCGGGTGCGACCACCTGCCGCGGGTTGCCTGCCCATCCCCGCCGCAGGGAGGCTAGCATCGGCTGCCTTTGCCAACTTCAAGGTGGCAAAGTAAAACAGCCGATACTAGCACAGCGAAACACATACCGACGCTTTATAAATTGAAGCGGCGGTAACAGGTGAGTATCGCCGCGAAGGGTTAAACGCGATTTATGCGTTAATGTCAGGGAAAACGGCCGCGAAAACTTAACGAAGCTTTATAAACATGCCCCAATGAAAACGAAATTGATTGTTAAATACATAGCCAAGTGCTAATTCACTTGGCTCCCAACAAATTGCATTATGCTGCCAGCAGCATTAAACATACAAAATAAACTCTATGGTATCAGTTCCCACACACGTTAATGCTACCTGTAATCTAAACACAGGTTAGTTAGTTGAACCATGAAACTCACTTAAATTAAAATAGAACAAGACAAATTGTATTTTTCTGTAAGCTACAATTTTAAAATGAATACTGTCGTGCTCTGTTAGAGTCTAATCAACCAGTCCATGCATCTGGGAGCCAAGGAACCAATAGGAAGTGGAATCCAATGGGGATGAAAGCTGCAAACAGACAGGACTGTAATAGTAGATGAGTAGATGCCAATGTAAATATAACATATTTGAAGTGATACTGACATGTTCCAGTTTATCATTAAAATTCTGTTAGTCTGCAGTAAATCCAGCCCTGTGCTTCATTCTTAGGCTGCGTACACACAGTCTGATATTTTGTCCCAATTGAGCTTCGCAACTGAAATCTCAGCCCTTTATATTTTTACTGTTGCTGGCTTCCTTAACTTAACATCGCAGACTGTTGTAATGCTCTTTGATGCCCTCTTCTACAAAACAGCCAATAGGAGAGTGGGGATATAGACACAGGTGAGTGCATCCCTGCAGACACTGATCCTGTCATTTGTAGGTACTGTAGGTACTGGATCATCTTGCATATCATTCATACTTGCATTTTATAAAACGGCAGCCTGACAATAAGTAAGGCTCATAATGTAGCAACCTGACAGTACACCCTGAAATAGCATCCTGTAGCTGATTATATTCTAACAACCGTATAGTCCACACTGAAATCTTGTGGGTGCCTTCGACCAAACACACGTACATCTTTAATAACCCCAGAAAACTGAATGCTGGGAAAGTTACACACGCAGCTTGGTATGCAACATCTTTTCCACTGATACTTCCATTGGTGGCCCACTATATATTAGTGAGAGTAAAAGGAAAGGGTTTAGCTATTAGGTAGTGTATTAAAGGAAGGTATCTACAGTAGATAGGCTGTGGTTCTTTTGAAAATCCTTTCAAAGTCTTATTATTATTCTTGATGTGCAGTATCTATATCAATAAAGTGGTAGAAATTGTTAAGGCTTAACATTTCTTTGCAATTATTTTTGAGTGTCCTGTGAAATAACTTTCCCCATGCAGGGATATGACATTCACGTTACACTGTCTGCTCTCTGAAGTCATGCTGTAGTTTATTTTTATTGCTTTTATGACAGCAAGACTAGGCGCTCTTTCTAATTAGACACCCCTTGAGAGCTGGAATGTGGAGCTCTTCATTATCATTTAACAAATGCAACCCCAGCTGGAAATGTTATTGTGAATATAAATGATGGCTGTCATTTGTGTCCTATGAACAAATAAGCATAAGAACAGGAAAAATTGTTATTCTATAAAAGAGCAGCTGCATTGCTCCTTGGGTTAGTTCATTTTTTTTCAGGTGACATATTGAAGACATTTCTCAATATAAAAATAAGCAAACAAATTATTTACGATCGTGTAGCCTTGTGTGTTCGGTAACCCTTGTAAGTAGCCTTGTGTATTCGGTAACCCTTGTAAGTAGCCTTGTGTATTCGGTAACCCTCGTAAGAAGCCTTGTGTATTCGGTAACCCTTGTAAGTTAGCCTTGGTATTCGGTAACCCTTGTAATTAGCCTGTGTATTCGGTAACCCTCGTAAGAAGCCTTGTGTATTCGGTAACCCTTGTAAGTAGCCTTGTGTATTCGATAACCCTTGTAAGTAGCCTTGTGTATTCGGTAACCCTCGTAAGAAGCCTTGTGTATTCGGTAACCCTTGTAAGTAGCCTTGTGTATTCGGTAACCCTTGTAAGTAGCCTTGTGTATTCGGTAACCCTTGTAATAGCCTTGTGTATTCGTAACCCTTGTAAGTAGCCTTGTGTATTCGGTAACCCTTGTAAGTAGCCTTGTGTATTCGGTAACCCTTGTAAGTAGCCTTGTGTATTCGGTAACCCTTGTAAGTAGCCTTGTGTATTCGGTAACCCTTGTAAGTAGCCTTGTGTATCGGTAACCTTGTAAGTAGCCTTGTGTATCGGTAACCCTTGTAAGTAGCCTTGTGTATTCGGTAACCCTTGTAAGTAGCCTTGTGTATTCGGTAACCCTCGTAAGAAGCCTTGTGTATTCGGTAACCCTTGTAAGTAGCCTTGTGTATTCGATAACCCTTGAAAGTAGTCTCGTTTATTTGATAACCATCGAAAGTAGCCTCATATATTCAGTAAACCTTGAAAGTAGTCTCGTATATCCGGTAACCCTCGAAAATAGCCTCGTATATTCGATAACCATCGAAAGTAGTCTCGTTTATTTGATAACCATCGAAAGTAGCTTCGTATATTCGGTAAACCCCGAAAGTAGCGTCGTATATTGAAGAACCCTTGAAAGTAGAAAAACCTAGTAGATTTGGTAACCCTTGAAAGTAGTTCTGTATTTTCAAGAATTATTGAAACTTTGGACCTTTTAAAAGTGTAGGACCTGGGTCCAAATTGTACCCAGATCCCATCCCTAATACTATGCAACTTAAATATTTAAGAACTACAGCAATAATAAAATTGTGGAATAAAAATGCAGATCAACTATATATGTAACATTCAGATCATTCTCTCTTAGGACAACTAGGGATATAGTTGTCACAGTTGTATACCCAAGTTGAATGGCTGTTGGGATCCTAATGTGATCTTGATATTTCTAGGTTTCTCAGTGCTGAAAAGGCTATAGAATAAGCACTACTCTACTGCTAAGGCTATGGGGGAGATGCAATAAATTTACTGATCACAACTGACCTGCACTTGTTCCCGTCATGTTGTAACCACTTTGCGACTCTTATTGCATGGTGTGAATGTGAGCGATAAGTTGCTGTCTTTTACACAGCTTTAAACAATTTAAAGGCTTTCATTTTGGTGCAAAAAACAAGTGCAATAATTGCTAAATTTATTACATCACTTGCACTGTGTTATTTCCAAAAGTCTTTGGAAATGGCGCAGGAAAAGCCAAATGATAACAGAACCACCCCTAACCCAATATTACACCGGTTAGCATGAGATTTTTCCCCTTGGCACGGGATATTGCATCTTCCTGTACTTGTATGTATATAAGTAAGGCTATTTTATGACTGAGCAATTTCTTGCACCCCCTTCAATTAACCTTTGAGAATAAATACCATAAAGGTTAATAGAATTTTGTGATATATAGGCACCAAGTTAATATGGTGCTACTGTTACCTGCTCTTTAAACAGAACCACAAACATCTTCATCTACATAACACCCAAGTGCCCAGATGGATGTACTGTAAAGTAAGGGGCATATTATAAAGCAGTGAAGTCAATGTATCACAAATTATTTAGTACTTTTCACCATTATCTCATAAACTGGCAGGGAAAAAATTCTCTGCATTTCAGCAAAACTGTTTTTTCACTGCAAAAAGTCAGCAAGGGATTTATAAAGCAGAGAGTCATTTTCTACAAAGAATGATCACAATAATTTTGGCAATTCAAAGATGGCAAAAATACATTTTAGGGACTTGTTCTGACCTTGTGATAGGTGATGACTTTTGTCTAAAATTGTTGTTTTGCCCTATTAATATAAGTAGACTGAAAACTAGCCATGCAGAAAATGACACATGCCGATGATCCATAATGTGTTATCCTATTAATAAACAGAGAATATTTTCTGAGGAGAGTTGTCTGTTTCACACAATCTTGAAAAGTTAATCACAGACGCAGCTGCCGGTCTGGCCCCTTCTGTTCCCGGAAGTAGCAAAAGAGGCAGTGGCTGAGGGAACGAAGGTGGGTTAGTATGATTTTACAGTTAGAATGGTAGCATTCAGGGTTTGGGGGGGTCCCCTACATTATATACAATTTTGGATTTGGGGGTGGAGATACCCTTTAACCTGAGTTTTCAGCAAAGATTCAGCATTGTAAGCACTAATTTGACTCCTTATTAATGTGGGGAAAATAAAAGTAAAAAGTTGGATAAATGATTACAAAGTCTGTCAGAAAGGAAAAAAATGAAAATAGTGCTTCTTTATAAATATGCCCTTAAGTGTCATGGCTTTACCGGCATGTAGAAGTTTCTGTCCATGTGGAAAGTTAAACCCTCTTCTGCTTAGCACCCTAACATGTTAATTATATTGCCTGTGGCACAACCAGCCTGGCACAACATTCCATTTTTTGTCTAATAAGACAGTACAGTTAACATAAAAATGCCTTGCGCTTCTTTGTGACAAATTGCATACATTATCTGCAGGCTGAGAGATTTGTCAGAATTAAATGAACTCCCACACAGAATCATTTGAACAAATTTGTTCTTCTCTGTTATATTTAATTAACTGAGTTTGATTTGCATTGTGCTGTGAAGTGGAACTATCTAAGTTCAATTCTCACTTGTGCAACCTTGGCTAATGTTATTACACATTGAACTTGTGCCAGGCAGAATTATTAAATACCAGTTTCTCTGTAAGATCTGATGATTGCAGCATGAACGTTTCTACATAAAAATTCTAACTCAGTCTTGAGCAAAGGATCATTTTGGTAAGGATATCAGGTTTACTTTTTGTACATAGGAGAAATGACTCTGGGAAATATCATTGTGAAACCAATCATGCTAACTAATAATGGAAATCAAAAGAAAAAAGAATCAAATGCCACCTAGTTCAGTTGACAAAGTAGGGATTATTACCTCAATAATTAGATATAAGGAAGACCCAACATTAACCTCCTTTCATCAGCTAAGTTGCTTTTATAATAATGAATATCTGAATTCATTCAAATCTATCTCTACATTCTCTTGTACTCCGCTTTAGTCTTGTATTAACCCCTTCAAAACTGGAATATACAAAGTAACTAATTGGACATCTTGATTTTTTTTTTTTTAGAGATAAAGCACATTGAGCATGCCTGGCCCACTGGGAGAGGGAAGAAAGTTAGTTATTTCCCACAGGTTTATCTTTTTTGGGAATTGTTTATAAAGACAAGCAATACAATAATACTGCTAAAACACATTGTAATAATCTAAATCTTGGGGGATTGTAAATCAGGAATAATTGTGTTTTATATCATTGTTCTCCTTTAATATTCTTTTCATGCAGTAATTTATCATACTAGTTGTAGAAAACATAATTCAGCCAAAGAAATAAAAAATTAAAAGGGAAGGATTCTGTCTGGGGACTTTGGGAGGTTCAAAATTCTGCAAGCCAAAAACAAAAGGACCAAATCTATTCAGTCAAAGATCTTAAAAATTACCTTATTAACTATGCCTCATTCAGAATAAACAAGAATAATTATTTGTGATTGGAATAAAAAAAAAATATTTGCAATATAATTATTAATATTTGTAAAATACCATAGGCACCAGTATGTAGTATATTCTTGTAACACATAACTGATCCAGATTATAATGGGAGGTCCTTATAAAAAATGACTCAGCTACATAGCTTAGTCTCATTTTATAAGCTTATAAACAAAAAAAAACAAAACCTCCAAACAACTGAAAGCACTAATGTTTTCTTAGTACTTGGTAGACATTGGGGCATATTTATAAACGAGCGTTACCTTTTCGCTGCTGTTTTTTCCGTAATTATTGCCAAAATCGCGATGACCACGATTTATAAATAGCCTGAAAGCCATTAATGCCTCGTTAACTTTTCACATCTATCGGAACAGTTACCGCCGCTTCTATTTATAAAGCAGCAGTAATTGAAGCGCCGCACTAATCTCGGCCATTTCACTTCGCCACCTTGAGTGTGGCGAAAACGTCCGCGATTACAGGGGGCTGGGAGGGGAGGATGCCGGGAAAGGATCGTCGCGGGTAGTCACGTTCCTCAGAGGTACGCCCACCCTGCCCTCGCCCCCCGTGGCGGATGCGACCACCCTTCCCTATCAGGGCCTTTGCGGCACTTACAAGTGCCCTTGCAGCTCTAACAAGAGCCTTTTGGGGCTTAGGGGTCCAGCAGACCCCCAGTGAGCGTCTTTTAAGAGCCCTTTGGCTGCGTCTTCTTTCTTCCAGCCCTGGTGACACCAGCTCCGCTGAGGCCGCCAACCCCCGAGAGGTACTCCTGCAGCCACCAGGGGTACCCCCGGCGGGCGCTGGTGGCCTCAACAAGGCCGATGTTGCCAGCGTCTTGATCCGTCGCGACGTCTTCGGGCTGTCGACACCAACACGGATGCCAGGCAGGCTAACTGCGGCCAACAGTGAGCCAGCTGGCACCACTGGCCTCAGCGGAGCTGATGTTGCCAGCCGCTTCTTTCTTCAGCCATCTACTGCAATGGCATCTGAGGTCCGCGGCGGAGTGCACCTCTTTATATAGTTTAGTTATATAGAGCTGCGGGACCCCCACCAAAGGCACTTGTAAATGGCGCAAGGGCCCTTATAAGGGCCGGGGAGGGAGGTCCCGGTTCAAGCTGCGAGACCCCTAAGCCCCAAATGGCACTTGTTAGAGACTTAAGGGCATTTGTAAGTGCCGCAAAGGCCAGGGAGGGGGGTCCCGGCTCGATCTGTGGGACACCTTAAGCCCTAAAAGGCACTTTTCAGTGACCCCGCAAGAGTACGGGGCAGGGGGCTGGGAGGGGCTGCTGAGAAGGGGGGGCGAGGGCGGGGGGCGAGGGCGGGGGGGTACCCTGCCACGCCTCTCTGAGAAACGTGACCACCCCCTGCTCCGCGATTCGTGGCAATATTGTACTTAGCGTGATGCGCCAAGTGCAGTATCGCCGCGAATATAGCTCAAATTACCACCGCACATCGCGGGCACAAAACATTTCGCCGCAATGCCGCTCGCCATTATAAATATGGCGATAGCGGTATTTTTTCCGCGCCGATGTTCGGCGGTAATTTTATCTATTATCGGACAGTTATAAATATGGCCCAAAGACTTTAGAAAAAGGACTCTCTTGCTGGTTTGCGATCCTTCCTGTTTTAGCTGTTACATTGAATTTTACTAAGACCATGCATGTCCAACATCATGATACTTGCATGGTCTCAGTACAATTAAATGGAACAGCTTAACAGTAGGAAAGGAAAAGTATTGCGAACTGACGGGTGTCCTGTTTCCAAGAGCTCATTGAGTTTGCAGGGGAGAGAACCTGTCAGTCCTCTGCCAGATTGGAAAGAATACAGCACTTCAAGGAAAGCAGAGACAAAGGTGAGTATCATGGTCTCAGCGTTTTAAGAGTGTCCTTAACCTTATTACGAATGGGACTTTTGGGGTGTACATGCCCTTTAATGGCAAAAGTTTTCCTATTTTGGTGATGAATACTACCATGACACTTTGTCATAGGACAATAATAATATAGAGTTATTATAGACTTAAATATAACTCCAACTGTAGTTGCACACCTAAGTTCATGCCTTTTTT
Source organism: Hymenochirus boettgeri (assembly GCA_019447015.1). Classification (NCBI taxonomy): domain Eukaryota; kingdom Metazoa; phylum Chordata; class Amphibia; order Anura; family Pipidae; genus Hymenochirus; species Hymenochirus boettgeri. Next base: position 67,050,417 of record CM033469.1, on the reverse strand, counting down.
ATGTTTCTGATCATGGAATCTTTTTGGTAAAGGGGCTATAGGAGCAGTTTAGCACCCAAGTGTTGGATGTGAATTGGAACATTATTGGGCCAATGTAATACTAAAAAAGTTAGGTCTTACCTGACCAGGATCTCGCAATGCTTTAAAGTCTCTAGCGAGACTTACTGCATCGTGGGATCCTGGGTCAGGTAAGCCAAATTTTTTTTAGTATCACATTGGCCCTGTACAGCTCTGTAGCAATGGTGTTAAGATTAGCGCAAAAATAGCACGAAGCCATTACTATATTGGCTAAGCCACGCTATTTCCCCAAAAAATTGGAAATGGCACGGCCAGTGCACAATTACTGCAAAACTCACACTATCCCGATATTACATCAAGTAGTGTGGGTTTTGCACTAATTTCAGTAAAAAAGGGCCAATATTGCATCGACCCCTATGTTTTTATTTGGTAATCAGCCCTATTAATTTTGGGTATATAGTTACTATTATTTTGAAATTAGAGAATATTTGATCATGTTTTATTAATGGGAGACAGTGATTACTATTTATCTTCCCCTTCGGGTCATTCTTCTTTTATCCTCACAACTTTTGCAGCAAAAGCAGCTGAAGGCGCGGCCCCAGCCTGGGAGCTGCCTGCAGAGGTAATTGCAGTCTAGTGAATATACGGCTCTTTCTTTGCTATAGTTTCAATAAGGTCAAAGCAGAATTTCATCTTGTCACTTCGGGGAGCAGAGAGAGGATATTTCAAGGTGTCTGCAGGGAGAGGACATTAAGGGGATTATAATATGCGATTACTACTGAATTCTGGCAAATTAGCCTGCAAGTAACAGAAATGCGCATATAAGGCTAAATGGATATGTACTTATCATGTTGTGTTTACACATCATTGGCAACCAAAGAAAACTCCAAACACTTTTAATTTTATATGTAAAAGCTGCATGGCAGTTACCTTAGCCAATATATTCAGATGCTGTTTTATATGGAACTATGCACTTGCTTCTGACAGCTTTACACACTGCTCTTTGAAATATCCGTCTCTGTAATTTCAGATCACATGGGTCAGATTACTGAATGCAAGGCAGATAGAAATGTCAGCTGTATTCAACCAGTCCCAGAAAGCTCCTGTAGTTTGGGTATAGGTTTAGGTACAGTGTGTAGTCAGTTATTATATACAAAGTCCATTTAAAGAAAATCTATTTAATTTTCTCCTCGGCAATCTAAATGTTTAAAGTGTCTATAATACAGAAATGTAAAACGTTTCATTGGACAGTTTTACATGGGCGCCATTGTTTTTGGCCTTGTGTGAAGAGTACAAATTATCTTGAAAAACACACACACCCACACAAACAGCCGTGGCACAGGCGATGCGAGGATCCAGCTGTAGAGGAATTCAAATTTTAATTGTAATAGTGTACATAAGCTTGTTAAGACTGGGACTAGTTTTGTTTGTCAGCCTGTATGAAAAATCCCCCTATAATGTTTAATTCTGCAAATGTCTTTAAAAACTTTAATATTAGTCATTTGAATGTATGTAGATATTACATCATTTAGAATTCCACCAAGTGTCTTGTATATATGAAAACAATATCACTGGTAATGTACGGTACATATTTCTAATATCAATATCACTGGTAATGTACATATTTCTAATTTTCTTCGTTTAACTGTTTGCTGTATTGTAGGATACAGACCAGGGATGCCAGATTTTACTGAGTGGAATAATGAGGGGCAGATAAATTGGGAAAGGGTGAAAGGAGTGGGGTGAGATGCAGGTCAGTGGCTAATAGGTAGGGAGTGGGCAGAGTTGGACAGAGAGAGTGGCTGCTGGGTTGCCAGGTCAAGGCTTAAACCTGGGTCTTCTTCACTGCATTCGGGTCAGACAATCTACCAACCCTGATACACACTGTATATTCTTGACAGATATTTGAGGCCTTATTAATATCTTAATAGTGGATTTTTGCTGCTTATATTAGTTTCCTTGAATATGTATACTTCCCAAATGATCACTATTTAGAGGACTGACTTATGGAGCATTGTAGAAGACCTCACTCTGATTACATTCTGACTGGAAGATAGAAAAAGAAATCTGTTTTTACATGTAGGTCTGTTTGAGGTTATTGCTATGCACTATGCCTTTCATATCTATCCTGGGTTAGTTTACTGTAGGGTAATATAGCCCATAAATCATTATTCTTTTATCTTATGCGCTCTATTCAGAAAATTATTTGGTTTGGCCTGTTTGAGGTGCTAATATTCTGTATAACTTTCTCTATTATATAACATTCTGCTTGGCGCCATTGTACCCATGCATGTCAGTAATAAAATCCTAATCCTTCCATTCTAACTTCTATTCTTTAACTCTTACACTACCTGCTTGTCACGTTAGAAAGAACATTTGGGCATATTCAATAAGTGGTGCTTAATTTTGCCTGTGTTTTTAATCTGCACCAACCAATGAGATATTATCAATATTTCTATCCGTAGTAGACCACCTAAAAGGTAACATCTGGTTGGTTGAGACAAATTGACAGCTCAGGCAACCTTTTATTATAAGCCTGAATAATGTCTTTAAAAGTGTTGGTAAGTACTACATGTATAGCTAGAAATGGACACACACAGAAACAGAAATACTGAGGGGCACACTCTTCTAGTGGATTCTTTTATTGGTGAATCACATAAAAAAAACACAACGTTTCGAGGGACAGATTGCCCTCTTTATCAGGTGAAGAGGGCAATGCGTTCCTTTGTTTTTTTATGTGATTCACTAATAAAGTAATCCACTGGAAGAGTGTGCCCCTCAGTACCTTTCTTTCTGCTTGTGCTATAGCATTGAGTCCTAGGGTTGACGACTCCACTGAGGGAGCACCTATATATCTGCTGGCAAGTTGCCTTGAGGAGTGTGTGTGGGTTCTAACCTTATTGATATTAGTAATGGACACACACAGACAGAAGGATGTGTATTCGTAAATATTTCAGAGATAGGCAAGCGTGTGAGTATAGTTACTTACTTTTAAAGTTAAATTTGATTGGTCGCTTAAGCTAGATGTTCTTCCAATTGGATTTCTGATTGAGTGCAATGATCAGAAAATTGAAGAACTACTCAAAGTTCCCCATCTTGAGCTGCCATTGGTGATGGCACTTAAGATGGGTTTGGTGAAATATTTCCTGCCTGGCTAGATCTTTGTTTTTCCAATAAACCGCTAGATATTGTTGAGCAGTCAATCAGAAAAAAGAAAATAGTTATTGATATTTTGAGTGATTTGAGACAAATATCTTTCTGCATGACCGAAGAGAGATGCACAGATAGCCATATTTGCATCTCGGTGCCCCATCATTGTGATAAAAAGAGATAGCTAGGCTCTAAAGCCTCCCAGACAGATCCGCACAGCACACCCACACAAAAGTCAAAAATAAATAAATAATTTAATGGCACCCACAATAATGAAATAAACACATATTAAAAAATAAATATCAGTACAAATAAATGTATTTTATTGACACATAAAGTTGGAGTTGATCCAGGGATATTTCCGATTGCTACTTGGAGTCAGAAGGAAATTTCCCCTCCTTCATACTTTCTTTTTTGCCTTCCTCTGGATCAACTGGTGGGCAAGAAATGTGGGTATTGCTGAGTAGATTGGACTAGATGTATGTATGTCTTTTTTTAACCTGAAATACTATACTATAAAGATAAAAAGCATAAAGATGGCTCCTATATAATACTAGAGATGGCCGAAACTTTAGGATTCCCAGAAAAAAAAAATCCAGAAAATCCGAAAATGGAACGAATTTTCAATTATTATCAAATGTTCAAGGCTATTCTAGAACGTTCGATAATCCTCGCAAATACGATTGGAGACTACTTTCAAGTTTCTGATCGTATTTTCGATAATCCTCGGACATTCGACAATTATAGAAAATAGGTTCCAAAGTCCCGAAATCTGGACAATCCATCCGGATTTGGAGGGATCATTCAGATTTCGGAAACCGAGGGGTTTCGTGTCGGATCCCATCTCTATATAACACAGTCAAAACTCCTAAGGAGATAAAGACTATGCAATATCACTTGCCACACTCCTCAGACTATATCAGGACAGAGACTTATCACAAACCCCGCCAAGAGCATCAGTGACTTGCTCTCAAGGTACTCCTACAGCTTCCATAGTTATCATGACGTTAAGCGAAAGTCACAAGGTTATTCAGTTAGCATTAATCTTATGTGACAAGGTGGGAGTTCCTCTTGCTGCGAGGGGAGCTATGATGTTACCATACTCTGCAATCCCAACACTGCTGTGAAAAAAGTCATATTAGAGCAGTGTATATTTCTCAAATTGAACATATCCACTTAAGGAGTCTTGAGCATCTATTCCTTCCATTATGAGACCAACAAGTGCATTGTAACTGTCAACCCATCATTGTGATGCACATAATGTACAGCACCTCTCATCCCATTTTGATTCCATGTTAACTTTGAAGGTTTAAGACCTGATTTTCACTGGTGTCACACAGTCACACAATTCCTGTCTTAAATGTCATGACATGGGATGGCGAAAGCTGTAAAAAAACCATCAGCTTTAGACAATACCCCCAGGGTATGAATGTTACTCATCATAATTAACTTATTATGTGTATCCATAATAATGTGTAATAACATACTAATAGTTTTGCTGAAATTTTAGATTAGCTTTTTATGCAATTTTAGTTCTTTCTGTACAGCTTATTAAAACAGTAGTACAGCTACCCTCTACATGCACCTCACTACATAACCGCATACTGTATGTCTTAAACAAGAAGAAATTACCCAGCATCCTATCAAATATGTCCAACAATTATTTCATTGCATGGGTGACTGAATGGAATAAGTGATGTTCTGTTCTTATAACTGATGCAGACAATAAGGCAATGCACTAATATGATTGAGATTACTCTTGAGATTCTATTTAAGTGCCATCTGAACATAGTAGGCCTGCGGGAATAATGTGATATACACTTTAAGCATGAGGCTATAGACATCATAAAGCTTGCTGCTTGAGCAACACTGAATAGTAGATCTTGCAGGCTGCTGTGCATCAGGACCCAGCAGAGCTCCCGGTTTCTGCACATCAGCCAGCCCCCTCCTCCAGAGGCTGTCCTGTTACAGATATCTTCAGGTTACACACTTCAGCACCACTCTGCAGCGCATGCTGCTACCCCAGTTCTGCAGCTGCTTATTAAGAAGTCACAGATTCTCCATTACCTTCTATACATTTTTCACAGGTTTCCCAATATCTCCATTGCTGATTTAGCTGACCCTTTTTCTACTTTGTAGCATAACATCACTTCTTTTTCAAACTCTATTTTAAACTGGGAACATGGCAGTGAAAGAAACAATACTTCCCATCAGCGAGATGTCTTATCCGTTTCCAGAGGTAGTTGAACTGAATGTGGGTGGACAAGTTTATGTTACAAAACATTCCACGTTAACTAGCGTACCAGAGAGCATCTTGTACGGCATGTTTAATAGGAACAATGTAAAAGAGCTACCGAGGGACAATAGAGCGCGTTTCTTCATTGATCGGGATGGATTCCTCTTTAGATATATCTTGGACTTTTTGAGAGACAGACAGTTGTCGTTGCCTGATCATTTTCCTGAAAAAGAAAGACTTCTTAAGGAGGCCGAATACTTTCACCTGGGAGACTTGGTAAAGTTACTTACCCCCAAGGTGACCAAGCAAAGCTCATTGAATGATGAGGGCTGTCAAAGTGATATAGAAGACAATTCTCAGAGCAGTGATTTGGCAAGGACTGCAGCATTGGATAAGAAGTCCAGGCTTTATCACAATAGGCTACAGAGGGTCCTACACCATGGTCAGAGACAACCAAGCGATGCCAAATTCAGGAGGGTGGCGAGGATTATGGTTTGTGGCAGGATAGCCCTGGCCAAAGAAGTTTTTGGAGAAACTCTGAACGAGAGTAGGATCTGACCGACCTCCAGAGAAATACACTTCTAGGTTCTATCTGAAATTTACCTACTTGGAACAAGCCTTTGACAGGCTTTCAGAAGCAGGATTTCACATGGTAGCCTGTAATTCATCTGGAACAGCAGCATTTGTAAACCAGTACAGAGATGACAAAATCTGGAGCAACTACACAGAGTACATCTTTTACAGTAAGTTGCATCTGAATGTTTTGCTTCTGTATATTATATAGCTGTAAAACACAGCATCAGGTCAATAGACTGTCTGCATCTTGTAATATATACTCGCTTATGTGCAGATGAATAATTGTCACGGTTTTATCAGAGGTTATATGAATGCATTCGGTAGCAGGAAAGCCTTGGGTTCAGAGATCTGAAATTTATTAAAGTGCCCTCTGGCAATAAATGCATTAATCATTTTGAGAACTTTAACTCAGATGGTGTTCTCTTTGCCAATGACTGTGGCTGTATTTATCTCTGTACATTTACCCGGTGATGCTAGGTTGATTTAATTTAAACTCCTTTTCAATACATCTGCATTTTCATGTGCTTACTGTTGATTGTCTATTGTTTATCAGGAACACATATCTACTTCATTTTTAAATTAAATAATTAGAAGGCTATCCTTTTAATTGCAATTAAAAATATACTTTTCCCAGTTTGTGAGTTCTTGCCCAGTAACTGAGCTAGATAGAGGTAACCAGAAAAAAAATTGTAAAAATATTTAAAAAAAAATAATAATACACAAAACCAAGCCATGTAAACAACGCTAATTAGTCCCATTTTGTATTAGTGCAAACCTTTTGGATTTTTGTTAAGTGTTTAATGTAGGACAACTGATTTTCATAGTTCTGTTTAATGGTAACTCACATGGGTATGTGTCATCAGTCAGCATAAAATGTTTAATGTGATTTCAAGCTTTCCATGGATGCTTTCACTGAAGTAATTCTATTTGGAATTGGGATTGCTGTTCTTTCCTCAATGCTAAAGAGAGCTGTTGCGCTAACCTTATTTTCCTTCAGCTTAATGTAATAACTTACAGTGTAATGCTGAAAAGGTGCCCCCATCCAGTGTTTGGAATAACACTGGTGAAGTTTAAAGAGGTAAAACCAAGAAATAGCCTGCATTAATCACATTTATCTGGATTTAAAGGGATTTAGTTCAGTACTCCAGATGTGGACAGCTTGGAAGGAAAGGCTCACAATGTCAAATACTATTTTTCTAATCAAGATACTAATGCATATCCCAACACTTAGACTAAAGTTGCCTGGCCTTTATTCTCCCCTAGAGGACCATAAACACTGTGATAAAATTATTACCTGTGTTCACAAAACCCGAGACCAGTTATCATATCTGCATTTGATTACATGCAAGTGGCAGCACCAACTACAAGAGGAAGCAGAGCATTATGATTGTAAGTGGTGGTTTTTAGGAATATAACATAGAACATACTGTACATCTCCTCTGCTAAGCACTATACTATTTGTGTGTATTTGGAGAAATAAATAAAGGTGTCTTATGTGAATAGACTGTTTCCTTATAATCAGTGTTGATTAATCTTTGATCATGAGTTCGTAAATAAGCATTTTAGTGAAGCTATGAGTTACAAGGCACATATTTTTGAAGAGCTAAAGCTGTTTATGAAAGAAAATAAAGAAAGTGATATAGATGACAATTCCCAGAGCAGTGGTTTGGTAATGACTGCAGTATTATATAATAAGTCAGGCTTCATCACATTTGGGTACAGAGCTTCCTTTACAATGTTCAGAAATAACCCTGTTGATGCCAAATTCAAGGAAATGAACAGGATTATGGATAGTGGCAGATAGCCATAAATGATGAAATCAGTTGACCATGGTAATTTGCCTTAAAGGGCATGTCCACCCCCAAAACTATAATCCCCCCAACTACTGGCCCCACCATGTAGTGTAGTTTAATCCTTACCTCACAACCAGCTCCATAGGGTTCTCCTGTAGTCCCCCCCCAAAGTGCCAAACTGCCCACCAGGAGGCTAGCAGGACTCTGCCTCCTACCTTGCCTCAGGTAGATTTTTGCCATGCGTACTGCAGCCCTTCTCCCCCTCCCTCCCCCTCCCTCTCCCTCCCGATTCCCTCCCCCTAGCGTGAAATGTTTAATATGTAAGATTCCCCCTGGGCTCTCAGCCCCAACCACTATATTTTTATAAAGCTCCCCAAACTCTTACTTACCTCTCCTCTTTCCTCCGCTGCACTGAATGACCGGCAGCCGCGTCCGTGATTGGCTGCCGCTCAGCCAATCACAGACGCGGCTGCCGGTCCCGCCCATCTGCTTGCATTTTCTCGCAAGCAGAGCGCCGGGAGCGCGGCGGAGGAAAGAGGGGAGGTAAGTAGAGTTTGGGGGGCTTTTTAAAAAAAAAAAAAAATATAGCGGTTAGGGCTGTAAGCCCATGGGGAATCTTATATCAAAAAGTGCATTTTAGGCTGGACATGCCCTTTAAATGGTTTAATAGCAGTAGTAGTCATTTATCGGCCTGCATGTTTTTAGCGCAAAAAAGGATCTTCAGCAGAGAAATCAAAAATTCACTAGAAATGGATAGAGTGGCGGGGAGTAAGGAGAAATGCATGGCGTAATGATAGTGATTATAGATGAAGTTTGGTTCGTTTCAATGGTTAGCTAATAGTTCGTAAAGTTTGGATCAATAACACAAAAAATAACAATGGTAACTTACTGTAAATGGCTGTGGCACCTGGGAAATGGTCTGGGGAACTTTTACCTGTCACCAAAACCTGTTTAAACACTTCTTTCCCTACAATCGGGCAATTGTCGGGTTTGTGCAGTCTACATTTGAGGGTTACGACCAATTGGAGGGTTACCGAACACAACATTCAAGGGTTACCAAAAATAGAACTATAGGGTTAGCGAAAACGAACATTACATTCGAGGGTTACCGAAAGTCGAAGGCTACATTCAAGGGTTAGTGAAACGGACATTTCATGCAAGGGTTACCGAAAGTCAAAGGCTACAATCGAGGGGTAACAAAATGAATGTTTCATTCAAGAGTTACCGAAAGTCGAAGGATACATCTGAGGGTTAGCGAAAGATACATTTGAGGGTTAGCAAAAACAAACATTACATTTGAGGGTTAGCAAGTGATACATTTGAGGGTTACTAAAAATGAAGATTACATTAGAGGATTACCGAAAACGAACGATACATTCGAGGGTTACCGAACTATACATTTTAGGGTTAGTGAACGGCTCTTAAATTCGATAATTATTGAAAATACAGCAGCAAGTTCAGAAAAACAAACTAGTTTGGATAGTTCGAGTTCATCCGAACTTATAAAGTTCGGCACAAACTTGGGTTCGGGTCCATCACTAGTAGCGATATGGGGGACTAGGTGAAGAAAAGCAAGATAAAACTAAGAAATACAGACAAAAAAAAAGAAAACAGGGATAAGGTTAAGTAGAAAAGTGAATGTAAAGGAAAAAATTTGGAAAATGAAAATGAAAGGAGAAATTAAAGAGTGAGAATAAGTAGAATATAGCTAAACTACATTGTTTACCGCTGTTTATATATTTGTGGAGGTTCTCATTCATCCAGGTCATGGTATATCTGTTGTATTCAGTTAGAGCAACTGGACTTAACGTTTAGTTCTTAAAAACGTTTCGCTAGTCATCCGACTGGCTTTCTCAATTCAGAATGACTTGTACAAGAATCTGTGGCAATTATGTACCCTGGAAAGTCCCAATTAGCATATGACAGCCAGGTGTTAGGGACCTTCTGAGTGCAAGGAGTGATTGCATTGTGGTGCATAGAGGTGTTATAGGAACTGTCCAGGATAAGGTGTCCAGTGCCCTGCAGATACCCACATATCCTTCTACCCTTCTTCTTGCCAGCTCAGTATGTTCATGGGTGCAGTGAACAGTCCATGTAAGGAAAGGACTAAATAGAAAGAGAAAAAAGTGTGATGTAGTGAAGGGAAAGAGTGTGAAAAAGATGAACGTGTGTGAGAAAAGGAAGGTTGATAAGATAACAGAGGTAAACATTAAAGTTATGACATACATGATGTATTGATTGTTACTGGCAAGCTGTTATTTAATATTTATTATAGGAGAAAGTCCCATGGCCTTACTGGAAGTGTCACAGAGAATGACATTTGTCATTTTAGACTTTATTTAGTACTTAATACTAAATCATAAGTATGCAATGAAATCTAATATTTAAAAGGGGCCAGCAAGGAACATTTATACATTAAAACACTGATTCCAAGATGGCTGGAGGTCCTGGTACTGTGATTCCCATATCTCCTGGCCTCTCTTTTTCCACAAAAACAATACCACATTACCACGGCTTATTTCCTGGCCCTTTTAACACTTTATTGTAGTACCAGTCTGATAAATACAATTGTAGAAATTTTCTCAACGTGTCGATTTTATATGTAATATGTAATATTTTTCCCCATACCTTATACTGAGCTAATTGGTGTAGCATAGCATTAAGATTGCAAAGCATTAAGGCTAACCTTACCTACATTATTTGTTATCAAACTGACATGATTTTATAGGCATATGATATTATGTTTCCTATGCAAGGTTTTTCAGCACATATTTGATGATGATGCACTAAGAGCCCCATTAGCAATTCGTATCTTTAAGTCACGCTAACCCATTTGTTGTGTTGTACCAATGGTTAGCTATGTCTTATTTTTTAGCGCTGAAAAATAACTGGCCTTGAGGTTTTGCAAAAGTTTAAATACAAATTAGGATGAAATGCCATCACCCTAAATCGTATTTGAACAGCACAGGGCAGTACAGAGTGATTTTGTATCTCTGACTCTCACACTGTTATTTTTTTCAGCAGACCAATGGAATTTATAGATTTATTTTTTCCTAAAACTATATTAACAAATCCAGAGCAATGATAAAGAGGGACCTTTATGTTACTCACTCTACCCTACTGGTTACTTCAATTTGTTTTTAATGAAATGCCATAAATTCCACTTCTTTCTACATTTATCATCTATGAATTTGATTCCCTTTGCCACAAGGTTAAAATCCCTTTAGGGTACAAGACAAATTACACCTGTCATATTTTTTGCATTTTGGAAAAAAAATGCAACTTATTCTATGTACTAATAATGAGTGGAAATGGTTATTTAGGACTTTCGTTAGTGTGCTGCAAAAATGTCCCTAACCTATACATGTAAATAAAAAGTATTGCAATTATATGGTTTATACTGCAGGTAATATGTTTTATAATGTTTGTATATATCGTTTTAATTTATAAAGCGCCACTTAGGAATACAGAGCTTTATAAAAGTATATAAATAAATACATTAAAAGTTATGTAAATTATCAGTGGCGTAACTAGGAATCACTGGGCCCCCCAGCAAAACAGTGATGGTTTCCACAGTGGTTTTCTGGGAGGAGGGAATATCTGTCATAGGAAAAATAATAAAAAAGGGCCCCCTTGGGTCCCAGGCCCCCTGCAGTTGTTCCACCTGCTCCCCTGGTACTTACATCCCTGATAAGTATACAAGCGCTTGAAACTTGTGACTCAAGGAAAAAGGTGCATGCCCAGAAGAACTTACAATCTAGTTAATGTATGTCACATTGGAGTGTGGATGAAGGAGTTATGTTGTTCATGTTAAACAAAGTAAGTCCTTTTAGAGGCTCTGTTTCTACCCCACTCTTTTCTACCAGTGGCCAGACATGCAACCATATAATAATTTGTAGATGATCCTCAGGCAGTATAGAATCTGCAAACATTTATTGTGCACTTACAAGCAACTAGTTTCTGAGTTGTGTGCCCCTTTATCTAGCTTGCTTGTAAGTGGACAATAAATGTTTGCATATTCTATACTGTCCGAAGCTCGTCTACAATTCCTTATTTGTTTGCATGTTCATGTTAAACCCTGGTATCCATGTAGATTTATTTTTTATTCTTAGAATACACAACACAAGTCTATAAAAGAGAATGGCATTTGTCCTTTTAGACTTTATTTAGTGCTTTATACTTCGTCTCCATCGTTTCAAGGATCAAGTCTCCAATTGAATCTCATATTTGAACATCTATACCTTTAAACACTGATACCATGAGGCAGGAGGCCCTGGTACTGTAATACCCCCTCCCATATTTCTTCTGACCTGTAATCTATTTACAGAATACCAACACCACACTGAAATGTAAAGTATATTTTTTTCCACCATAAATAATTCTTTATATCTTATAAGGGGCTAATTGCAAAGCCTTGAGGCAAACCATACTTATTTGTTCTCTAATTGACATAAGTTTATAAGCATGTGCTTGTTAGGCAAAGTTATTCTATAGATATTTGGTAAATTTGTAATATACCAACATATAATTTACGTTAACAGATGTACTGTACAAGTGTCCCTTTCACACATTCACATCTAAAAGTCATGCTAATCTGTGCAGTTTGTGCCAAGCAGTTTGAAAAAAGATGCAACCATTACAAGAGATTAACCCATATGATTGCAGCAACTGTAACTGAATTTTTTATCCCCCAAAATAGCTGGCATTAAGTTTTGGTAAAAGTTTAAATGTTTTTATTAAACAGTTCATGGACTTATCTAGTGATTAAAGCCATTTCACCACCTATCCAATCTATGCCAAAAATATAAATATATAATTATATATATATAGATATATATATATCTGTGCCAAAATATATATTATATTTTTCCACCCATGGTAACCCTCTGAAAGCAATGTTTAAGTACCCCAACCCACCTTTTGCTTTACTTACCTTTACCAAAGATGCTTCTAACCTTATTTACAAAACCCAATCACTTGCTGTGCCCTCTTCTCTCCTCTGCAGCTTCTAGGTATCAGACAAAAGCCATAACCAAAGCTGCCTCCTCTGCTGTGGTGCAAATTACTCATACAGCAGCAGAGAAGCCTTCTACTTAGCTTGTGAGGTAAAGGGTTGTGTAGCATCTATGGTAAAGGTGAATATAGCAAAAAGTGGCTTAATAAGTGTATACATTTCTTTCAGAGGGTGAACATGAAAATTAATTATTTAAATTGCTCATACAGTACCTAGGTATTCTACATACTCTCTCCATTCCAGGACCTGCAATGGTCCTTCTTCTCACACTTCCTTATAATAGTTTCTGCTTTATTGGCTGTAGAGCGATTAAACATGCTAAAAATTTCTATTTAGGAACTGATTGTCAATGGGCAGGATAGTAAATGTTACAATTAAGTGCTCCTTCATACAGGGGGTCAGTACCTCCTTTATTTATTTATGAACAGATAAATCGTTGGATGGGCATATTAAAGGTTTTGAAATGAAAAACAATTTATTTTCTCTTGAAAGCATGTGTATTTTCATGTTCCCTTTAGAACTTGGAATGCCAATATGACTTTGTTGTTTTAACAATGTCAATGGGCTTTACACATTTATCCCCACCCCTTTTAATGTAAAGCGTGTCACATTCAAAAATCAGCATCTTACAAGGATGTGTTTTGATGGTGATTTCCAACCCCCCTAGGAATAAGGAAAACTATGTCTAATGCAGAATAGTATGTGTCTCATATATCAGCACCTTTCAAGTAATCCTTGCAATTTATTCTTGTAATAAATCAGCACTTAGTTTGCATAAATGATGCAAAACAGCATTTAACTGTTAGATTTTTCCACTGTTGTCAAGGTTCTCTATTAGAGAAACTGAATGTTTACATAAAAGAAATTTTATTAAAGGGCATTTAAACTAAAATTTAACCCACTGGACCCACTGTGTAGTTTAAAAAAATCCTTACCTTACATCTCTGGTCCTTATGGTTCTCCTGCAGTGCTTGTCCAAAGTCCAGGAAACTAAAAGTGTAGTGCACAAGGGAGACCCTCCTCCCACCCTCCGGATCGCTCCTATCCTCCAAATCCCTCCCTTGCTGCCCTTCCACTTACAATTAAAAGAATTTTCTGTAGCGTATGGCATCCCTGCCCCCCCCAACCGCCATGTCAGATTACTAAAAAAAGTATCAGAACTCTACTTACAGCCATTTGCTCCCAATCACTGATGCGGCTGCCGTTTCGGCCCCTGTTTGCAAGTTTCTGCAAGCAGGGAGTCAGATCAGAGTGCCGCAGGAGCGAGTTCTGATTTTTATTTTAGTAATCTAACATAGCTGTGGGGGGTGGGAAGGGATGCCCACCTGCCCATTCAGCACTTTGTCTGTGTATAAATAAATGCTTCTGAAATACTGACTTTCTGTTTTCAGGACCCCTAATAGAGTCCCTTATGGTTTTGCCCTTGACCCATCGTCTGGGTTGATTCAGTTGCTCAGTAGAGATCTGAGCATGTTTGACCCATCCAACAGCCAATCAGTAGGAATTACTGTTAGGAACATTCCAAGGTAGAGTGCATTCTGGGAAGAAGAAAGATCGTTACAGAACCTGAAATGTCAGCTCACTAATGTCAACAGCAGGGAATAGCAAGGGGTATGAAATCAACTGATTTCAAAATGGAAGAGAATAACTAGGTATGAATAATATAAAATAAGAATTTTAAAAAAAGTTTCCACTTAACATTATATCTCCCTGTGAATCTTTATTTTCTATCTTAGTAGTCAGTTCCTGTCATCTGAATTCACATTTTGAACATAAGCAAAATTTTTTCTTTTTGAGTGGGTGGTTTTATACAAGGTAAACCCTCTCGGGGGTCGGCGGCCTCAGCGGAGCTGGTGTCGCCGGGACTGGAAGAAAGAAGACGCCGCCCAAGGGCTCTTTTAAGAGCCGCACACTGGGGGTGACCCCGCCAAAGGCACTTGTCAGTGCCGCAAGGGCCGTGGAGGGGGGTCCTGGTTTGCGCTGCGGGACCCCTTAAGCCCCAAAAGGCCCTTCTCAGGGCCCCGCTGGAGGGTGCCTCCACCCCTCCCAGCGGGCCCTTCCCCTCCCTGTCAGAGGCGGGGCAGGGGGCTTGGAGGGGCTGCGCGGCGGGTGGTCGCGACCACCTGCTGTGGCCCCTTCCCGGCAGCCCCTCCTAGCCTTCTGTTCCGAGATTGCTGCGAGCGGGGAAGGGGTTGGGAGGGGCTGCTGGGAAGCAGCGGCGGTTGGTCGCCGCTGCTGCGGAGGGTCAAGGGCGGGGTGGGTGTATGCCCCGCCCCCTTAGCAGAAGCGTCGGGAAGGGATTTTAAGTCCACATTACCGCAACACATCGCGGCCGCGATACATATCGTGGCAATAGCGCTCGCCATTTTAAATATGGCGATAGCGCTATTTTCGCGGCCGCGATGTGCGGCGGTAATTTTTTTTGCGCTAATAATGTTTTTTTTATAAATATGCCCCTAAGTCATTAAATATCTGTTGTACAGTATTCAGTTAGATCAACTGGACTTAAAGTTTAGTTCTTTAGTTTGACACCTTACCCATGGCGTTCCTATAACACCTCTTAGCCACTATCCAATCATGCCATTAACACTTGGCTGTGATATGCTAATTTGGATTTTCCAGGGTACATAATTGCCACAGATTCTTGTACAAGTCATTCTGAATTGAGAAAGCCAGTCGGATGACTAGTGAAACGTCTTTAAGAACTAAACTTCAAGTCCAGTTGACCTAACGGAATACAAGAGATTTACCATGACCTGGATGAATGAGAACCTTCACAAGCTTACAATAAGTCATTAAGTTATTGGCATCTTGTGAGGGAAAAATACACAGGCTCCATTAGCGTGTTTTCGCCGCATTTTGTGATCCGTTTGCACTTTGCAATGATATTTTATTTATAATAAAAATCAAAGGAAGTAAGCCCCATTGTGTGCGCTGCGTTCCATTGCGATTTTCGAATGCATGCGATCACCATTTTTGGTCTGTTGGTTTCTGTCAAAATCACACATAATACAAGTCTATGGATACGCATAAAAAAGGGGACACAAGTGGACAAAATTAATACTGTATATACTCGAGTATAGGCCGAGGTTTTTGTTTTTTTAAATGTGTCTTAAAACTCAACCTCGGTTTATACTCAGGTCATAAAGGAAAAATGGTGACACTGCTAAATAAAATACCTATTCCCACATTAAGAGGACATGGAGACATTTAGAAGAGAAGAAGCAGTGATCGGAGGAAACCGGTACCATAGTGAAGCCAGCAACAAATTTAACATGCGGCCACAATGGAGGAAGCAGTCCGAAGAGCAGGAGGTCGCGTGCACAGGTGCGTGAGCGTGCGCACGTAACATCCCACTCAGCACCATATAGCCTTACAGTGCCGGTAATGGAGGAGCTTGTGAGCAGCTCTGACTCTGCTGTCAGAGGTGAGCAGGAGATCGTTCTTTTATGTTACTGGTAAAAACTAAAAACTGTTTCTAAAAACTGCCAATACCTGTTGCTTGTCACTCCAGATGTTTAGAAAACTACAACTCCCAGCAATCAAAGCATGCTGGGAGTTGTAGTTTCCAAAACATCTTAAGTGGCCAGGAATTGGGGGTTACTGAATGGGGGTTAATGTATTTGGGTCTTTGTGGTGTATAGTGGGTTTAGAGTGGTGGGCAGGAGGCTTTTTTTTGGCCTTGATTAGCAGTAATGTTAATCATTTCTACCCTCGGCTTATACTCGAGTCAATCAGTTTTACTTGTTTTTCATGTAAAAAATAGGTACCTCTGCTTATACTCAGGTCGGCTTATATTCGAGTATATACGATATGACATGAAATTTCCTTTTTACTCATAATCCCCTGCGAAATCCGAAAACATGTAAAAGCTAATACAAGTGGACACAAGTGGATGGCAAAATCGCACAGAAACTCACAGCCCTTTTCTGTGCGTTGTAGTGTGGCCTAACTTAGCCTTGCAAGATTTCTATCCCACTTCTACCACACACCTACCACATTTATCTATCTATCTATCTATCTATCTAACCTTAAAGTAAATTGCAGAGCACTCACAGGGCTTGTGCAGAAGTTCCAACTTTATTTCATGTGCAACGAAACAGATAGTGACGTTTTGGTCTGTGTCTTAGACCTTTCTCAAGCTAGCTAGATATTTATCTATCTGTCTATCTATCATTATTCTATCTATCTATCTATCTATTTATCTATCTTATCTATCTAGCTATCTACCATTATTCTATCTATCCAACTATCTATCTATCTATCTATCTATCTATCTAATCTATCATCTATCTATCTATCAATCTAGCATCTATCTATCTATCATCTATCTATCTAATCTATCTATCTATCTATCATCTATCTATCATTATTCTATCTATATATCATCTATCTATCATCTATCTACTATTTATCGAGCTACCATCTATCAACCATCTATCTACCACTATCTATCATTATTCTATCTATCTACCTACTCTCTGTCTGTCTATATTATATATATATATATAATATATATATATAATACAATACATTGGAAGCACTCCAATTAGGCTAATTTACAACTACTTTTAGCGGAAGTGCTACTGATCTGGTCAAACATTTATACAAACATAGAAAAGATCAATGCACATTCCTAGGCCCATACAATATCATATTATCTGCACACTGGCATACTTTATAAACAAAGGGGTTTTAGTATACATTACTGTGATCACATGAATGAAAAGCCTCCAACCACGTCAAGGTAACCTCAGTCTGGAAGGTCCTAACTTCTAACCTTTTTTACTTCAATTACCATGAGCAAACTTTTGCATTTCTCATGCTTGTGCACTGGATCCATACAACAGGCTTTCACTCCCCGAGAGTTTGGCTTTTTAAAATGAGAAGAGCCATTCATGCTTGATATTAAGGCATAGGACCTCCCTAAAGGCCTGTTGGGGTTGCTATTACCACACAGAGGCTTGACCAGCCCCTCCCAAATTACATACAATACAAGGATCGTGGAAGCACTCCAATTAGGCTAATTTACAACTACATTTAGCGGAAGTGCTACTGATCTGGTCAAACATTTATACAAACATAGAGAAGATAATCAATGCACATCCTAGGCCCCATAACATATATTATCTGCACACTGGCATACTTTATAAACAAAGGGGTTTTTAGTATACATTACTGTGATCACATGAATGAAAAGCCTCCCATTAAAGGGGCGTGTATAAGATGTTATATTATATATAAATATATATATATATATATATATATATATATATATTATACATATGTATCTCTCTCTCTATTTATTTATCTATCTATCTTTGTTTGTCAGTCTAATAACTGTATGTTTCTCTCTTACTCTTTATCTAACTCTCTGTGTCTGTCTATCTATCTATCTCTCTCTATATACCATCTGTTTGCTTGTCTATCTACTGTCTGTATGTATCTATCTCTCTATTTACTGTATCTATCTCTCTGTGTCTGTTTGTCTATATATATCTATCTACCATCTGTCTGTCTGTCTATTTTCTGTATGTACTATTTCGTATATATCTTTCTCTATCTGTCTGTCTGTGTCTATCTATCATTATTATATTGTAGGTCTGTTTTTAAACATAATTTGGACAATATATTTATTTCTGCAGGTAGACCAACATATTTGGTTTTCTGGCTGAACATTGTGGGAAGTGCAGTTAACATAATTACAATGGTTAATTATTTTTTGGGGCTTGGGGCCAGCAGACCCCCAGTGAGCGTCTTTAAGAGCCTTTGCTGCGTCCTTGCTGTTTCTTTCTTCCAGCCCTGGTGACACCAGCCCGCTGAGGCCGCCAACCCCCGAGAGTACTCCTGCACCCCAGGGGTACCCCCGGCGGCGCTGGTGGCCTCAACAAGGCCGATGTTCGAGCAGTGCCTTTGATCGTCGCGACGTCTTCGGGCTGGTCGACACCAACACGGATGCCAGGCAGGCTAACTGCGGCCAACACGTGAGCCAGCTGGCACCACTGGCCTCAGCGAGCTGATGTTGCCAGCCGCTTCTTTCTTCAGCCATCTACTGCATGGCATCTGAGGTCCGCGGCGGAGTGCACACCTCTTTAATATTTTAGTTATATGAGCTGCGGGACCCCACCAAAGGCACTGTAAATGGCGCAAGGGCCCTTATAAGGGCCGGGAGGGAGGTCCCGGTTCAAGCTGCGAGACCCCTAAGCCCCAAATGGCACTTGTTAGAGACTTAAGGGCATTTGTAAGTGCCGCAAAGGCCAGGGAGGGGGGTCCCGGCTCGATCTGTGGGACACCTTAAGCCCTAAAAGGCACTTTTCAGTGACCCCGCAAGAGTACGGGGCAGGGCGGGGGGAGCTGCTGAAAGGGGGGGCGAGGGCGGGGGGCGAGGGCGCGGGGGGTACCCTGCCACGCCTCTCTGAAAACGTGACCACCCCCTGCTCCGCGATTCGTGGCAATATTGTACTCTAGCGTGATGCGCCAAGTGTAGTCGCCGCGAATATAGCTCAAATTACCACCACGCACATCGCGGGCAACAAAACTTTCGCCGCAATGCCGCTCGCCATATAAATATGGCGATAGCGGTATTTTTTCCGCGCCGATGTTCGGCGGTAATTTTATCTATTATCGGACAGTTATAATATGGCCCAAAGACTTTAGAAAAAGACTCTCTTTGCTGTTTGCGATCCTTCCTGTTTTAGCTGTTACATTGAATTTTACTAAGACCATGCATGTCCAACATCATGATACTTGCATGGTCTCAGTACAATTAATGAGGAACAGTTAACAGTAGGAAAGAAAAGTATTGCGAACTGACGGGTGTCCTGTTCCAAGAGCTCATTGAGTTTGCAGGGGAGAGACCTGTCAGTCCTCTGCCAGATTGGAAAGAATACAGCACTTCAAGAAAGCAAGACAAAGGTGAGTATCATGTCTCAGCGTTTTAAGAGTGTCCTTAACCTTATTACGAATGGGACTTTTGTGTGTACATGCCCTTTAATGGCAAAAGTTTTCCTATTTTGGTGATGAATACTACCATGACACTTTGTCATAGGACAATAATATTAGAGTTATTATAGACTTAAATATAACTCCAACTGTAGTTGCACACCTAAGTTCATGCCTTTTTTATGTTTTGATCATGGAATCTTTTTGGTAAAGGGGCTATAGGAGCAGTTTAGCACCCAAGTGTTGGATGTGAATTGGAACTTATTGGGCCAATGTAATACTAAAAAAGTTAGGTCTTACTGACCAGGATCTCGCAATGCTTTAAAGTCTCTAGCGAGACTTACTGCATCGTGGGATCCTGGGTCAGGTAAGCCAAATTTTTTTTAGTATCACATTGGCCGTACAGCTCTGTAGCATGGGTTATAGATTAGCGCAAAAATAGCACGAGCCATTACTATATTGGCTAAGCCACCGATTTCCCCAAAAAATTGGAAATGGCACGGCCAGTGCACAATTACTGCAAAACTCACACTATCCCGATATTACATCAAGTATGTGGGTTTTGCACTAATTTCAGTAAAAAAGGGCCATTTGCATCGACCCCTATGTTTTTATTTGGTAATCAGCCCTATTAAT
This sequence comes from Hymenochirus boettgeri, assembly GCA_019447015.1. Taxonomy (NCBI): domain Eukaryota; kingdom Metazoa; phylum Chordata; class Amphibia; order Anura; family Pipidae; genus Hymenochirus; species Hymenochirus boettgeri. The sequence goes on along the minus strand of CM033469.1, from coordinate 67,030,052 downwards.
TTTGGTATATAGTTACTATTATTTGTGGAATTTATGTTGGATTTTTATTACATTTTGATCAGTTTGATAACTATATATTATCTCCCCTGGTCATTCTTCTTTTCCTCACACTTGCAGCAAAGCAGCTGAAGGCGCGGCCCCAGCCGGGAGCTGCTGCAGAGGTAATGCAGTCTAGTGAATACGGCTCTTTCTTTGCTATAGTTTCAATAAGGTCAAAGCAGAATTTCATCTTGTCACTTCGGGGAGCAGAGAGAGGATATTTCAAGGTGTCGGCAGGGAGAGGACATTAGGGGATTATAATATGCGATTACTACTGAATTCTGGCAAATTAGCCTGCAAGTAACAGAAATGCGCATATAAGGCTAAATGGATATGTACTTTTGTTGTGTTTACACATCATTGGCAACCAAAGAAAACCCAAACACATTTTAATTTTTTTATGTGTAAATGCTAGCAGCTTCATCTCTCCTAGCCAATATTCAGATGCTGTTTTATAGTGAACATGCACTGCGCGACAGCACACACTAGCCTTTGAAAATCCGTCTCGAATTCAGTCACATGGGTCAGATACTGAATGCAAGGCAGATAGAAATGTCAGCTGTAAACCAGCCCAGAAAGCTCTCGTAGTTTGGGTATAGGTTTGTACAGTGTGAGTCAGTTATTATATACAAAGTCCATTAAAGAAAATCTATTTAATTTTCTCCTCGGCAATCTAAATGTTTAATGTCTATAATACAGAAATGTAAAACGTTTCTTGGACAGTTTTACATGGGCGCCTTGTTTTTGGCCTTGTGTGAAGAGTACAAATTATCTTGAAAAACACACACACCCACACAAACAGCCGTGGCACAGGCGATGCGAGTCCGCTGTAGAGGAATTCAAATTTTAATTGTAATAGTGTACATAAGCTTGTTAAGACTGGGACTAGTTTTGTTTGTCAGCCTGTATGAAAAATCCCCCTATAATTTTAATTCTGCAAATGTCTTTAAAACTTTAATATTAGTCATTTGAATGTATGTAGATATACATCATTTAGAATTCCACCAAGTGTCTTGTATATATGAAAACATATCACTGGTAATGTACGGTACATATTTCTAATATCAAATCACTGGTAATGTACATATTTCTAATTTCTTTTCTTCTGTTTAACTGTTTGCTGTATTGTAGGATACAGACCAGGGATGCCAGATTTTACTGAGTGGAATAATGAGGGGCAGATAAATTGGGAAAGGGTTGAAAGGAGTGGGTTGAGATGCAGGTCAGTGGCTAATAGGTAGGGATGGCAGAGTTGGACAGAGAGAGTGGCTGCTGGTTGCCAGGTCAAGCTAAACCTGGGTCTTCTTCACTGCATTCGGTCGACAATCTACCAACCCTGATACACACTGTATATTCTTGACAGATATTTGAGGCCTTATTATATCTTAATAGTGGATTTTGGCTGCTTATATTGTTCCTTGAATATGTATACTTCCCAAATGATCACTTTTTAGAGACTGACTTATGGCATTGTAGAAGACCTCACTCTGATTACATTCTGACTGGAAGATAGAAAAGAATCTGTTTTTACATGTAGGTCTGTTTGAGGTTATTGCTATGCACTATGCCTTTCATTCTATCCTGGGTTTTTTACTGTAGGGTAATTAGTCCCTAAAATCATTATTCTTTATCTTATGCGTCTATTCAGAAAATTATTGTTTTGCCTGTTTGAGGTGCTAATATTCTGTATAACTTTCTCTATTATATAACATTCTGCTTGGCGCCATTGTACCCATGCATGTCAGTAATAAAATCCTAATCCTTCCATTCTAACTTCTATTCTTTAACTCTTACACTACCTGCTTGTCACGTTAGAAAGAACATTTGGGGCATATTCAATAAGTGGTGCTTAATTTTGCCTGTGTTTTATCTGCACCAACCAATGAGATATTACAATTTTCTATCCGTAGTAGACCACCTAAAAGGTAACATCTGGTTGGTTGAGACAATTGACAGCTCAGGCAACCTTTTATTATAAGCCTGAATATGTCTTTAAAAGTGTTGGTAAGTACTACATGTATAGCTAGAAATGGAACACACAGAAACAGAAATACTGAGGGGCACACTCTTCTAGTGGATTCTTTTATTGGTGAATCACATAAAAAAAACACAACGTTTCGAGGGACAGATTGCCCTCTTTATCAGGTGAAGAGGCAATGCGTTCCTTTGTTTTTTTATGTGATTCACTAATAAAGTAATCCACTGGAAGAGTGTGCCCCTCAGTACCTTTTTCTGCTGTGCTATAGCATTGAGTCCTAGGTTGACGACTCCACTGAGGGAGCACCTATATATCTGCTGGCAAGTTGCCTTGAGGAGTGTGTGGGTTCTAACCTTATTGATATTTAAATGGACACACACAGACAGAAGGATGTGTATTCGTAAATATTTCAGAGATAGCAAGCGTGTGAGTATAGTTACTTACTTTTAAAGTTAAATTTGATGGTCGCTTAAGCTAGATGTTTCTTCCAATTGGATTTCTGATTGAGTGCAAGATCAGAAAATTGAAGAACTACTCAAAGTTCCCCATCTTGAGCTGCCATTGGTGATGGCACTTAAGATGGGTTTGGGTAAATATTTCCTGCCTGGCTAGATCTTTGTTTTTCCAATAAACCCTAGATATTGTTGAGCAGTCAATCAGAAAAAAGAAAATAGTTATTGATATTTGAGTGATTTGAGACAAATATCTTCTGCATGACCGAAGAGAGATGCACAGATAGCCATATTGCATCTCGGTGCCCCTCATTGTGATAAAGAGATGAGCTAGGCTCTAAAGCCCCCAGACAGATCCGCACAGCACACCACACACAAGTCAAAAATAATAAATAATTTAATGGCACCCACAATAATAAATAAACACATTTAAAAATAAATATCAGTACAAATAAATGTATTTTATTGACACATAAGAGTTGGAGTTGATCCAGGGATTTTCCGATTGCTACTTGGAGTCAGAAGGAAATTTCCCCTCCTTCATACTTTCTTTTTTGCCTTCCTCTGATCAACTGGTGGGCAGAAATGTGGGTATTGCGGATAGATTGGACTAGTGTATGTATGTCTTTTTTAACCTGAAATACTATCCTATAAAGATAAAAAGCATAAAGATGGTCCTAATAATACTAGAGTATGGCCGAAACTTTAGGATTCCCAGAAAAAAAAAATCCAGAAAATCCGAAATGGAACGAATTTTCAATTATTATCAAATGTTCAAGGCTATTCTAGAACGTTCGATAATCCTCGCAAATACGATTGGAGACTACTTTCAAGTTTCTGATCGTATTTTCGTATAATCCTCGGACATTCGACAATTATAGAAAATAGGTTCCAAAGTCCCGAAATCTGGACAATCCATCCGGATTGGAGGGATCATTCAGATTTCGGAAACCGAGGGTTTCGTGTCGGATCCCATCTCTATATAACACAGTCAAAACTCCTAAGGAGATAAAGACTATGCATATCACTTGCCACACTCCTCAGACTATATCAGGACAGAGACTTATCACAAACCCCGCCAAGAGCATCAGTGACTTGCTCTCAAGGTACTCCTACAGCTTCCATAGTTATCATGACGTTAAGCGAAAGTCACAAGGTTATTCAGTTAGCATAATCTTATGTGACAAGGGTGGAGTTCCTCTTGCTGCGAGGGGAGCTATGATGTTACCATACTCTGCAATCCCAACACTGCTGTGAAAAAAGTCATATTAGAGCAGTGTATATTTCTCAAATTGAACATATCCACTTAAGAGGAGTCTTGAGCATCTATTCCTTCCATTATGAGACCAACAATTGCATTGTAACTGTCAACCCATCATTGTGATGCACATAATGTACAGCAACCTCTCATCCCATTTTGATTCCATGTTAACTTTGAAGGTTTAAGACCTGATTTCACTGGTGTCACACAGTCACCACAATTCCTGTCTTAAATGTCATGACATGGGATGGCGAAAGCTGTAAAAAAACCATCAGCTTTAGACAATACCCCCAGGGTATGAATGTTACTCATCATAATAACTTATTATGTGTTATCCATAATAATGTGTAATAACAACTAATAGTTTTGCTGAAATTTTAGATTAGCTTTTTATGCAATTTTATTTCTTCTGTACAGCTTATTAAAACATTAGTACGCTACCCTCTACATGCACCTCACTACATAACCGCATACTGTATGTCTTAAACAAGAAGAATTACCCAGCATCCTAACAATATGTCCAACAATTATTTCATTGCATGGGTGACTGAATGGAATAAGTGATGTTCTGTTCTTATAACTGATGCAGACAATAAGGCAATGCACTAATAGATTGAGATTACTCTTGAATTCTATTTAAGTGCCATCTGAACATAGTAGGCCTGCGGAATAATGTGATATACCCTTTAAGCATGAGGCTATAGACATCATAAAGCTTGCTGCTTGAGCAACACTGAATAGTAGATCTGCAGGCTGCTGTGCATCAGGACCCACAGAGCTCCCGGTTTCTGCACATCAGCCAGCCCCCCTCCTCGCGGCTGTCTGTTCAGATCTTCAGGTTACACACTTCAGCACCACTCTGCAGCGCATGCTGCTACCCCAGTTCTGCAGCTGCTTATTAAGAAGTCACAGATTCTCCATTACCTCTATACATTTTTCACAGGTTTCCCAATATCTCCATTGCTGATTTAGCTGACCCTTTTTCTACTTTGTAGCATAACATCACTTCTTTTTCAAACTCTATTTTAAAACTGGGAACATGGCAGTGAAAAAACAATACTTCCCATCAGCGAGATGTCTTATCCGTTTCCAGAGGTAGTTGAACTGAATGTGGGTGGACAAGTTTATGTTACAAAACTCCACGTTAACTAGCGTACCAGAGAGCATCTTGTACGGCATGTTTAAATAGAACAATGTAAAAGAGCTACCGAGGACAATAGAGCGCGTTTCTTCATTGATCGGGATGATTCCTCTTTAGAATTATCTTGGACTTTTTGAGAGACAGACAGTTGTCGTTGCCTGATCATTTTCCTGAAAAAGAAAGACTTCTTAAGGAGGCCGAATACTTTCACCTGGGAGACTTGGTAAAGTTACTTACCCCCAAGGTGACCAAGCAAAGCTCATTGAATGATGAGGGCTGTCAAAGTGTATAGAAGACAATTCTCAGAGCAGTGATTTGGCAAGGACTGCAGCATTGGATAAGAAGTCAGGCTTTATCACAATAGCTACAGAGGTCTACACACACATGTCAGAGACAACCAAGCTGATGCCAAATTCAGGAGGGTGGCGAGGATTATGGTTTGTGGCAGGATAGCCCTGGCCAAAGAAGTTTTTGGAGAAACTCTGAACGAGAGTAGAGATCCTGACCGACCTCCAGAGAAATACACTTCTAGGTTCTATCTGAAATTTACCTACTTGGAACAAGCCTTTGACAGGCTTTCAGAAGCAGGATTTCACATGGTAGCTGTAATTCATCTGGAACAGCAGCATTTGTAAACCAGTACAGAGATGACAAAATCTGGAGCAACACACGACATCTTTTACAGTAAGTTGCTCTGAATGTTTTGCTTCTGTATATAATAGCTGTAAAACACAGCATCAGGTCAATAGCCTGTCTGCATCTTGTAATATATACTCGCTTATGTGCAGATGAATAATTGTCACGGTTTTATCAGAGGTTATATGAATGCATTCGTTAGCAGGAAAGCCTTGGGTTCAGAGATCTGAAATTTATTAAAGTGCCCTCTGGCAATAAATGCATTAATCATTTTGAAACTTTAACTCAGATGGTTTTCTCTTGCGCAATGACTGTGGCTGTATTTATCTCTGTACATTTACCCGGTGATGCTAGGTTGATTTAATTTAAACTCCTTTTCAATACATCTGCATTTTCATGTGCTTACTGTTGATTGTCATTGTTATCAGGAACACATATCTACTTCATTTTTAAAAAAAATAATTTAAAGGCTGTCACATTTATTGCAATTAAAAATAACTTTTACCAGTGTGTGAGATACAAACCAGTAACTGAGCTAGATAGAGGTAACCAGAAAAAAAATTGTAAAAATATTAAAAAAAAATATAATACACAAAACCAAGCCATGTAAACAACGCTTATAGTCCCATTTTGTATTAGTGCAAACCTTTTGGATTTTTGTTAATGTTTTAATGTAGGACAACTGATTTTCATATTTCTGTTTAATGGTAACTCACATGGGTATGTGTCATCAGTCAGCATAAAATGTTTAATGTGATTTCAAGCTTTCCATGGATGCTTTCACTGAAGTAATTCTATTTGGAATTGGGATTGCTGTTCTTTCCTCAATGCTAAAAAGCTGTTGCGCTAACCTTATTTTCCTTCAGCTTAATGTAATAACTTACAGTGTAATGCTGAAAAGGTGCCCCCATCCAGTGTTTGGAATAACACTGGTGAAGTTTAAAGGTAAAACCAAGAAATAGCCTGCATTAATCACATTTATCTGGATTTAAAGTTTAGTTCATACTCCAGATGTGGACAGCTTGGAAGGAAAGGCTCACAATGTCAAATACTATTTTTCTAATCAGATCTAGCATATCCCAACACTTAGACTAAAAGTTGCCTGGCCTTATTCTCCCCTAGAGGACCATAAACCTGTGATAAAATTATTACCTGTGTTCACAAAACCCGAGACCATTTATATATCTGCATTTGATTACATGCAAGTGGCAGCACCAACTACAAGAGGAAGCAGAGCATTATATTGTAAGTGGTGGTTTTTAGGAATATAACATAGAACATACTGTACTCTCCTCTGCTAAGCACTATACTATTTGTGTGTATTTGGAGAAATAAATAAAGGTGTCTTATGTGAATAGACTGTTTCCTTAATCAGTGTTGATTAATCTTTGATCATGAGTTCGTAAATAAGCATTTTAGTGAAGCTTGGTTACAAGGCACATTTTTTGAAGAGCTAAACTGTTTATGAAAGAAAATAAAGAAAGGATAAGATGACAATTCCCAGAGCATGGTTTGGTAATGACTGCAGTATTATAAATAAGTCAGGCTTCATCACATTTGGGTACAGAGCTTCCTTTACAATGTTCGAGAATAACCCTGTTGATGCCAAATTCAAGGAATGAACAGGATTATGGATAGTGGCAGATAGCCATAAATGATGAAATCATTGACCATGTAATTTGCCTTAAAGGCAGTCCACCCCCAAACTATAATCCCCCCAACTACTGGCCCACCATGTAGTGTAGTTTAATCCTTACCTCACATCCAGCTCCATAGGGTTCTCCTGTAGTCCCCCCCCCCAAAGTGCCAAAACCTGCCCACAGGAGGCTAGCAGGACTCTGCCTCCTACCTTGCCTCAGGTAATTTTGCCATGCGTACTGCACCTTCTCCCCCTCCCTCCCCCTCCCTCTCCCTCCCGATTCCCCCCCCTAGCGTGAAGGTTTAATATGTAAGATTCCCCCTGGGCTCTCAGCCCAACCACTATATTTTTATAAAGCTCCCCAAACTCTTACTTACCTCTCCTCTTTCCTCCGCTGCACTGAATGACGCGCAGCCGCGTCCGTGATTGGCTGCCGCTCGCCATCACAGACGCGGCTGCCGGTCCCGCCCATCTGCTGCATTTTCTCGCAAGCGAGCGCCGGGAGCGCGGCGGAGGAAGAGGGGAGGTAAGTAGAGTTTGGGGGGCTTTTTAAAAAAAAAAAAATATAGCGGTTAGGGCTGTAAGCCCATGGGGAATCTTATATCAAAAGTGCATTTTAGGCTGGACATGCCCTTTAAATGGTTTATAGCAGTAGTAGTCATTTATCGGCCTGCATGTTTTTAGCGCAAAAAAGGATCTTCAGCAGAGAAATCAAAATTCACTAGAAATGGTATATAGTGGCGGGGAGTAAGGAGAAATGCATGGCGTAATGATAGTGATTATAGATGAAGTTTGGTTCGTTCAATGGTTAGCTAATAGTTCGTAAAGTTTGGATCAATAACACAAAATAACAATGGTAACTTACTGTAATGGCTGTGGCACCTGGGAAATGGTCTGGGGAACTTTTACCTGTCCCCAAAACCTGTTTAAACACTTCTTCCCTACAATCGGGCAATTGTCGGTTTGTGCAGTCTACATTGAGGGTTACGACCAATTGGAGGGTTACCGACCAACATTCAAGGGTTACCAAAATAAACTATAGGTTAGCGAAAACGAACATTACATTCGAGTTACCGAAAGTCGAAGGCTACATTCAAGGGTTAGTGAAACGGACATTTCATGCAAGGGTTACCGAAAGTCAAAGGCTACAACGAGGGTAACAAAATGAATGTTTCATTCAAGAGTTACCGAAGTCGAAGGATACATCTGAGGGTTAGCGAAAGATACATTTGAGGGTTAGCAAAAACAAACATTACATTTGAGGGTTAGCAAGTGATACATTTGAGGGTTACTAAAAATGAAGATTACATTAGAGGATTACCGAAAACGAACGATACATTCGGGGTTACCGAACTATACATTTTAGGGTTAGTGAACGGCTCTTAAATTCGATAATTATTGAAAATACAGCAGCAAGTTCAGAAAAACAAACTAGTTTGGATAGTTCGAGTTCATCCGAACTTATAAATTTCGCACAAACTTGGGTTCGGGTCCATCACTAGTAGCATATGGGGGACTGGTGAAGAAAGCAATAAAACTAAAATACAGACAAAAAAAAGAAAACAGGGATAAGGTTAAGTAAAAAGTAATGTAAAGGAAAAAATTTGGAAAATGAAATGAAAAGGAGAAATTAAAGAGTGAGAATAAGTAGAATATAGCTAAACTACATTGTTTACCGCTGTTTATATATTGTGGAGGTTCTCATTCATCCAGGTCATGGTATATCTGTTGTATTCAGTTGAGCAACTGGACTTAACGTTTAGTTCTAAAAAACGTTTCGCTAGTCATCCACTGGCTTTCTCATTCAGAATGACTTGTACAAGAATCTGTGGCAATTATGTACCCTGGAAGTCCCATTAGCATATGACAGCCAGGTGTTAGGACCTTCTGAGTGCAAGGAGTGATTGCATTGTGTGTCATAGAGGTTGTATAGGAACTGTCCAGGATAAGGTGTCCAGTGCCCTGCAGATACCCACATATCCTTCTACCCTTCTTCTTGCCAGCTCAGTATGTTCATGGTGCAGTGAACAGTCCAGTAAGGAAAGGACTAAATAAAGAGAAAAATGTGATGTAGTGAAGGGAAAGAGTGTGAAAAGATGAACGTGTGTGAGAAAAGGAAGGTTATAAGATAACAGAGGTAAACATTAAAGTTATGCATACATGATGTTTGATTGTTACTGGCAAGCTGTTATTTAATATTTATTATAGGAGAAAGTCCCATGGCCTTACTGGAAGTGTCACAGAGAATGACATTTGTCATTTTAGACTTTATTTAGTACTTAATACTAAATCATAATTATGCAATGAAATCTAATATTTAAAAGGGGCCAGCAAGGAACATTTATACATTAAAACACTGATTCCAAGATGGCTGGAGGTCCTGGTACTGTGATTCCCATATCTCCTGGCCTCTCTTTTTCCACAAACAACTACCACATTACCACGGCTTTTTTCCTGGCCCTTTTAACACTTTATTGTAGTACCAGTTCGATAAATACAATTGTAGAAATTTTCTCACGTGTCGATTTTATGTATATGTAATATTTTTCCCCATACCTAATACTGAGCTAATGGGTAGCATAGCATTAAGATTGCAAAGCATTAGGCTAACCTTACCTACATTATTGTTATCAAACTGACATATTTTAAGGCATATGTATTTATGTTCCTATCAAGGTTTTTCAGCACATATTTGATGATGATGCACTAAGAGCCCCATTAGCAATTCGTATCTTTAAGTCACGCTAACCCATTGTTGTGTTGTACCAATGGTTAGCTATGTCTTATTTTTAGCGCTGAAAATAACTGGCCTTGAGGTTTTGCAAAAGTTTAAATACAAATTAGGATGAAATGCCATCACCCTAAACGTATTTGAACGCACAGGAGTACAGAGTGATTTTGTATCTCTGACTCTCACACTGTTATTTTTTTCAGCAGACCAATGGATTTATAGATTTATTTTTTCCTAAAACTATATTAACACCAGAGCAATGATAAAGAGGGACCTTTATGTTACTCACTCTACCCTACTGGTTCTTCAATTGTTTTTAATGAAATGCCATAAATTCCACTTCTTTCTACATTTATCATCTATGAATTTGACCCTTTGCCACAAGGGTTAAATCCCTTTGGGTACAAGACAATAACACCTGTCATATTTTTTGCATTTTGGAAAAAAAATGCAACTTATTCTATTACTAATAATGAGTGGAATGTGTTTTAGGACTTTCGTTAGTGTGCTGCAAAATGTCCCTAACCTATACATGTAATAAAAGTATTGCAATTATATGGTTTATACTGCAGGTAATATGTTTTATAATGTTTGTATATATCGTTTTAATTTATAAAGCGCCACTTAGGAATACAGAGCTTTATAAAAGTATATAAATAAATACATTAAAGTTATGTAAATTATCAGTGGCGTAACTAGGAATCACTGGGCCCCCCAGCAAAACAGTGATGGTTTCCACAGTGGTTTTCTGGAGGAGGGAATATCTTTCATAGGAAAAATAATAAAAAAGGGCCCCCTTGGGTCCCAGGCCCCCTGCAGTTGTTCCACCTGCTCCCCTGGTACTTACATCCCTGATAGTATACAAGCGCTTGAAACTTGTGACTCAAGGAAAAAGTTGCATGCCCAGAAGAACTTACAATCTAGTTAATTATGTCACATTGGAGTGTGGATGAAGGAGTATGTTGTTCATGTTAAACAAAGTAAGTCCTTTTAGAGGCTCTGTTTCTACCCCACTCTTTTCTACCAGTGGCCAGACATCAACCATATAAATATTTGTAGATGATCCTCAGGCAGTATAGAATCTGCAAACATTTATTGTGCACTTACAAGCAACTAGTTTCTGAGTTGTGTCCCCTTTATCTAGCTTCTTGTAAGTGGACAATAAATGTTTGCATATTCTATACTGTCCGAAGCTCGTCTACAATTCCTTATTTGTTTGCATGTTCATGTTAAACCCTGGTATCCATGTAGATTTATTTTTTATTCTTAGAATACACAACACAAGCTACATAAAAAGAATGGCATTTGTCCTTTTAGACTTTATTTAGTGCTTATACTTCGTCTCCATCGTTTCAAGGATCAAGTCTCCAATTGAATCTCATATTTGAACATCTATACCTTTAAACACTGATACCATGAGGCAGGAGGCCCTGGTACGGTAATACCCCCTCCCATATTTCTTCTGACCTGTAATCTATTTAAGAAACCAACACCACACTGAATGTAGTATATTTTTTTCCACCATAAAAATCTTTATATCTTATAAGGGGCTAATTGCAAAGCCTTGAGGCAAACCATATTTTGTTCTCTAATTGACATAAGTTTATAAGCATGTGCTTGTTAGGCAAAGTTATTCTATAGATATTTGGTAATTTGTAATATACCAACATATAATTTACGTTAACAGATGTACTGTACAAGTGTCCCTTTCACACATTCACATCTAAAAGTCATGCAATCTGTGCAGTTTGTGCCAAGCATTTTGAAAAAATGCAACCATTACAAGAATAACCCATATGATTGCAGCAACTGTAACTGAATTTTTATCCCCCAAAATAGCTGGCATTAGTTTTGGTAAAAGTTTAAATGTTTTTATAAACAGTTCATGACTTATCTAGTGATTAAAGCCATTTCACCACCTATCCATCTATCAAAAATATAAATATATAATTATATATATATAGATATATATATATCTGTGCCAAAATATATATTATATTTTCCACCCACTGGAAGAAAATCTTCACCATTTTAAGTACCCCAACCCACCTTTTGCTTTACTTACCTTTACCAAAGATGCTTCTAACCTTATTTACAACCCAATCACTTGCTGTGCCCTCTTCTCTCCTCTGCAGCTTCTAGGTATCAGACAAAGCCATAACCAAAGCTGCCTCCTCTGCTGTGGTGCAAATTACTCATCAGCAGCAGAGAAGCCTTCTACTTAGCTTGTAGGTAAAGGTTTGTGTAGCATCTATGGTAAAGGTGATATAGCAAAAAGTGGCTTAATAAGTGTATACTTTCTTTCAGAGGTGAACATGAAAATTAATTATTTAAATTGCTCATACAGTACCTAGGTATTCTACATACTCTCTCCATTCCAGGACCTGCAATGGTCCTCTTCTCACACTTCCTTATAATAGTTTCTGCTTTATTGGCTGTAGAGCGATTAACATGCTAAAATTTCTATTTAGACTGATTGTCAATGGGCAGGATAGTAATGTTACAATTAAGTGCTCCTTCATACAGGGGGTCAGTACCTCCTTTATTTATTTATGAACAGATAATCGTTGGATGGGCATATTAAAGGTTTTGAAATGAAAAACAATTTATTTTCTCTTGAAACATGTGTTTTTCATGTTCCCTTTAGAACTTGGAATGCCAATATGACTTTGTTGTTTTAACAATGTCAATGGGCTTTACCATTATCCCCACCCCTTTTAATGTAAAGCGTGTCACATTCAAAAATCAGCATCTTACAAGGATTGTGTTTTGATGGTGATTTCCAACCCCCCTAGGAATAAGGAAAACTATGTCTAATGCAGAATAGTATGTGTCTCATATATCAGCACCTTTCAAGTAATCCTTGCAATTTATTCTTGTAATAATCAGCACTTAGTTTGCATAATATAGCAAAACAGCATTTAACTGTTAGATTTTTCCACTGTTGTCAAGGTTCTCTATTAGAGAAACTGAATGTTTACATAAAAAAAATTTTATTAAAGGGCATTTAAACTAAAATTTAACCCACTGGACCACTGTGTAGTTTAAAAAAATCCTTCCTTACATCTCTGGTCCTTATGGTTCTCCTGCAGTCTTGTCCAAAGTCCAGGAACTAAAAGTGTGTGCACAAGGGAGACCCCCTCCCACCCTCCGGATCGCTCCATCCTCAAATCCCTCCCTTGCTGCCCTCCCACTTACAATTAAAAGAATTTCTGTAGCGTATGGCATCCCTGCCCCCCCAACCGCCATGTCAGATTACTAAAAAAGTCAGAACTCTACTTACAGCCATTTGCTCCCAATCACTGATGCGGCTGCCGTTTCGGCCCCTGTTTGCAAGTTTCTGCAAGCAGGGAGTCAGATCAGAGTGCCGCAGGAGCGAGTTCTGATTTTTATTTTAGTAATCTAACATAGCTGTGGGGGTGGGAAGGGATGCCCACCTGCCCATTCAGCACTTTGTCTGTGTAATAAATATGCTTCTGAAATACTGACTTCTGTTTTCAGGACCCCTAATAGAGTCCCTTATGGTTTTGCCCTTGACCCATCTGTCTGGTTGATTCAGTTGCTCAGTAGAGATCTGAGCATGTTTGACCCATCCAACACCAATCAGTAGGAATACTGTTGGAACATTCCAATTAGAGTGCTTCTGGGAAGAAGAAAGATCGTTACAGACCTGAATGCAGCTCACTAATTTCAACAGCAGGGAATAGCAAGGGTATGAAATCAACTGATTTCAAAATGGAAGAGAATACAGGTATGAATAATATAAAATAAGAATTTTAAAAAAAGTTTCCACTTAACATTATATCTCCCTTGAATCTTTATTTTCTATCTTGTAGTCAGTTCCTGTCATCTGAATTCACATTTTGAACATAAGCAAAATTTTTTCTTTTTGAGTGGGTGGTTTTTACAAGGTAAACCCTCTCGGGGGTCGCGGCCTCAGCGGAGCTGGTGTCGCCGGGACTGGAAAAAGAAGACGCCGCCCAAGGGCTCTTTTAAGAGCCGCACACGGGGGGTGACCCCGCCAAAGGCACTTGTCAGTGCCGCAAGGGCCGTGGAGGGGGGTCCTGGTTTGCGCTGCGGGCCCCTTAGCCCCAAAAGCCCTTCAGGGCCCCGCTGAGGGTGCCTCCACCCCTCCCAGCGGCCCTTCCCCTCCCTGTCAGAGGCGGGGCAGGGGGCTTGGGAGGGCTGCGCGGCGGGTGGTCGCGACCACCTGCTGTGGCCCCTTCCCGGCAGCCCCTCCTAGCCTTCTGTTCCGAGATTGCTGCGAGCGGGAAGGGTTGGGAGGGGCTGCTGGGAAGCAGCGGCGGTTGTCCCCCCTGCTGCGGAGGGTCAAGGGCGGGGTGGGTGTATCCCCGCCCCCTTAGCAGAAGCGTCGGGAAGGGATTTAAGTCCACATTACCGCAACACATCGCGGCCGCGATACATATCGTGGCAATAGCGCTCGCCATTTAAATATGGCGATAGCGCTATTTTCGCGGCCGCGATGTGCGGCGGTAATTTTTTTTGCGCTAATAATGTTTTTTTTATAAATATGCCCCTAAGTCATTAAATCTGTTTGACAGTATTCAGTTAATCAACTGGACTTAAAGTTTAGTTCTTTAGTTTTGACACCTTACCCATGGCGTTCCTATAACACCTCTTAGCCACTATCCAATCATGCCATTAACACTTGGCTGTGATATGCTAATTTGGATTTTCCAGGGTACATAATTGCCACAGATTCTTGTACAAGTCATTCTGAATTGAGAAAGCCAGTCGGATGACTAGTGAAACGTCTTTAAGAACTAAACTTCAAGTCCAGTGACCTAACGGAATACAAGAGATTTACCATGACCTGGATGAATGAGAACCTTCACAAGCTTACAATAATTCATTAAGTTATTGGCATCTGTGAGGGAAAATACACGGCTCCATTAGCGTGTTTTTCGCCGCATTTTGTATTCCGTTTGCACTTTGCAATGATATTTTATTTATAATAAAAATCAAAGGAAACCCCATTGTGTGCGCTGCGTTCCATTGCGATTTTCAATGCATGCGATCACCATTTTTGGTCTGTTGGTTTCTGTCCAAAATCACACATATACAAGTCTATGGATACGCATAAAAAGGGGACACAAGTGACAAAATTAATACTGTATATACTCGAGTATAGGCCGAGGTTTTTGTTTTTTTAAATGTGTCTTAAAACTCACCCTCGGTTTATACTCAGGTCATAAAGGAAAAATGGTGACACTGCAATAAAATACCTATTCCCACATTAGAGGACATGGAACATTTAGAAGAAAGAAGCAGTGATCGGAGGAAACCGGTACCATAGTGAAGCCAGCAACAAATTTAACATGCGGCCACAATGGAGAAGCATTCCGAAAGCAGGAGGTCGCGTGCACAGGTGCGTGGAGCGTGCGCACGTAACATCCCACTCAGCACCATATAGCCTTACATTGCCGGTATGAGGAGCTTGTGACAGCTCTGACTCTGCTGTCAGAGGTGAGCAGGAGATCGTTCTTTTATGTTACTGGTAAAAACTAAAAACTGTTTCTAAAAACTGCCAATATCCTGTTGCTTGTCCACTCCAGATTTTTAGAAAACTACAACTCCCCAATCAAAGCATGCTGGGAGTTGTAGTTTCCAAAACATCTTAAGTGGCCAGGAATTGGGGTTACTGAATGGGGGTTAATGTATTTGGGTCTTTGTGTGTATAGTGGGTTTAGAGTGTGGGGAGGCTTTTTTTTGGCCTTGATTAGCAGTAATGTTAATCATTTCTACCCTCGGCTTATACTCGAGTCAATCAGTTTTACTTGTTTTTCATGTAAAAAATAGGTACCTCTGCTTATACTCAGGTCGGCTTATATTCGAGTATTACGATATGACATGAAATTTCCTTTTTACTCATAATCCCCTGCGAAATCCGAAAACATGTAAAAGCTAATACAAGTGGAACACAAGTGGATGGCAAAATCGCACAGAAACTCACACCCTTTTCTGTGCGTTGTAGTGTGGCCTAACTTAGCCTTGCAAGATTTCTATCCCACTTCTACCACACACCTACCACATTTATCTATCTATCTATCTATCATCTAACCTTAAAGTAAATTGCAGAGCACTCACAGGGCTTGTGCAAAGTTCCAACTTTATTCAAGTGCAACGAAACAGATAGTGACGTTTTGGTCTGTGTCTTAGACCTTTCTCAAGCTAGCTAGATATTTATCTATCTGTCTATCTATCATTATTCTATCTATCTATCTATCTATTTATCTATCTTATCTATCTAGCTATCTACCATTATTCTATCTATCCAACTATCTATCTATCTATCTATCTATCTATCTAATCTCTCATCATCTATCTATCACATCTAGCATCTATCTATCTATCATCTCCTATCTAATCTTCTATCTATCATCTATCTATCTTATCTATCTATATATCATCTATCTATCATCTATCTATCTATTTATCTATCTACCATCTATCTACCATCATCTACCATCTATCATCATTATTCTATCTATCTACCTACTCTCTGTCTGTCTATATATATATATATATATAATAATATATATATATATACAATACATTGGAAGCACACTCCAATTAGGCTAATTTACAACTACTTTTAGCGGAAGTGCTACTGATCTGGTCAAACATTTATACAAACATAGAAAGATAATCAATGCACATTCCTAGGCCCATACAATATCATATTATCTGCACACTGGCATACTTTATAAACAAAGGGTTTTTAGTATACATTACTGTGATCACATGAATGAAAAGCCTTCCAACCACGTCAAGGTGAACCTCAGTCTTGAGGTCCCTAACTTCTAACCTTTTTTTACTTCAATTACCATGAGCAAACTTTTGCATTTCTCATGCTTGTGCACTGGATCCATACAACAGGCTTTCACTTCCCCCCAGCCCTTTGGCTTTTTAAAATGAGGGAAGAGGCCATTCAGTGCTTGATATTAAAGGCATAGGACCTCCCATTAAAGGGGCCTGTTGGGGTTGCTATTACCACACAGAGGCTTGACCAGGCCTCCCAAATATACATACAATACAAGGATCGTGGAAGCACTCCAATTAGGCTAATTTACAACTACATTTAGCGGAAGTGCTACTGATCTGGTCAAACATTTATACAAACATAGAGAAGATAATCAATGCACATTCCTAGGCCCATACAATATCATATTATCTGCACACTGGCATACTTTATAAACAAAGGGGTTTTAGTATACATTACTGTGATCACATGAATGAAAAGCCTCCCATAAAGGGGCGTGTATAAGATGTTATATATATATATATATATATATATTATAAATATATATTTATATAATACATATGTATTCTATCTCTATTTATTTATCTATCTATCTTTGTTTGTCAGTCTAATAACTGTATGTTTCTCTCTTACTCTTTATCTAACTCTCTGTGTCTGTCTATCTATCTATCTCTCTCTATATACCATCTGTTTGCTTGTCTATCTACTGTCTGTATGTATCTATCTCTCTATTTACTGTATCTATCTCTCTGTGTCTGTTTGTCTATATATATCTATCTACCATCTGTCTGTCTGTCTATTTTCTGTATGTACTATTTCTGTATATATCTTTCTCTATCTGTCTGTCTGTGTCTATCTATCATTATTATATTGTAGGTCTGTTTTTAACAGTAATTTGGACAATATATGTATTTCTGCAGGTAGACCAACAATATTTGGTTTTTCTGGCTGAACATTGTGGGAAGTGCAGTTAACATAATTACAGGGTTATTCAATAAAAGTTCTTATCGTTTAAAATGGTGCTAATTTTGCCCCAACCAATCAGATGTTAAATAAATTCTGATTGGTTGGGGCAAAATTAGCACCATTTTAAATGATAAGAACTTTTATTGAAAAACCCTGTTAGTCCTTTATATTTAGCAGCTGTCTGCTTTACCAAATTTCAGTTTTGCCCATACCTATTTATTTTATTTTTCAGCTCAGCTATAGGTGTTACAAGTAACTGCAAATATAAAAGAAAATATACATGTGTGTGAAACAAATTCAGGAGTCAAACATATATATATATATATAAAACTGAACTTTCATTTTTGAAAACAGAGCCGTTTGTTAACTTTATATTTCTTTCACACAACAGTATATGTTTGTGTTATATATGTATTACTTGTAATAACATATAACACAGTATTGTAATAACATATAACACAGTATTGCATAGTTTTGTTTGTGATCTACGTTTAACCTTGCAATGTAAGAGCAGCTGTTACACCATGTTGTCCTCTGATATGTCACATTTGCTCTGTCTGTTATTGAAATTTTTTTTCACTTTCAGTATGAAAATGGTTAATGTTTTAGTAGAAACTAGCTTCTTACCACTAATATGACACTGCTGTCTAAACTAATTGTTCTACAATTAGGGGTTAGCTCCTTTAGACCGAACTGTCCCACAGCTTAAAGCTCAAATTACAAATTATACATAAGTAATGCACCCCCAAACGCTTAAACTCACAATGTTTTTGCCTCCAATCCTAAGCGTTTTTTACAAGCTTCCACATGCTAAGCAGCTAAGGCAATAGCATTAAGTCATTGGCTTTGATGTCTGCGGCCATAGCCATGACTGACAGTTGTTAACCGGAATAGTCAGGAAGTAGAAAGAAAGATAACAGAAAATTGGGCAAAGTTTCAGGTTAGTCTTACATTTCTCAGATTTCTATCTATTGCAGTTTTGGGAGTTGGGGTGACTTACCTATATACAGTACCTATAATTTTTTTGTTGATGGATGGCTTGCCCTTTGAATGTGTTCATAAATGGAATTGGCAATTTACATCTCACATAAATAAGGATTTTTTTCAAGATTTCTATCCTTTCAAATAATGCTACTGTATAATTGGGCCCACAACATGTGCCTAACTTCTATTTTATATATAACCTTTGCTTATACATACTGTATATATCTACATAATAAATTCAGCCATATTAAGGCAAACCCCATTTTCTTTAAGCTATTTCTGAATTCATCATAATTCATCAAATCTACATGTAAATCGTTAACTTAAAATATGCCAAAAAAATCATTGTTTGAAATGTAAGGACTGCTGAGATTTCAACATCTTCTTGTAGGCTGCAGGAGCCGCCTTTGTATCAATATAGATCTTTTACATTCTTCTACAGATTTCAATGGCTTTTAACTCGGAGGCATTTAAAACCCAACAGTGCATTGAAAATAGTTACATATAGTCAAACAAATGATCATATTTTATAATGACAAGAGGTGGAGTTTTATGAATCAATTACACCCTCAGTGAATAGGAATAAGTGGTTATGAGCAGAAGAGAACATTGTACGAAGTGGGAGAGAGTGGGAGAAATGGGAGTAATGTATACAGATCTCAGTGAGATACATGAAGAACTCAAAGAGCTCTAAAGCTTTGGTAATTATTCAGCTGCATATTCATACTGTCTGGTCTTAAAAATGCATATATCTTTGCATATTCACTATTCAGGGAGGGTGCCACATTGCTGATCTTAACACCATTGGTGGTCATCTGCTGGTGTTGGCTGCTGTACATATTTCTTAAAAGGGAACCATGGTCTCCAAACAAGTTGATTTTAAATCAAAGGCCAGGTTAATACCTTTAAAATGAGCCATAAACCTCTCTACGGGCTGCACAGTCCAAGACATGACTAAATCACTGATCAGAAAGTTAGGGGGTGGGAGTTTCTGCGGTCACAAATACTAGTTCCTCCTTCTAATGCGGTTGGCACATGCTCTGTGCAGGAGAAAACGGAAGAAACCAGCAAGAGATGGAGTTACAGTGACTGAAGAAGTGGGAGGGGCCACAGGGGGTTTCAAGGGGACTGCAAGGGGAAGGGGCCATGAGGGCCCACGAGGAGAAGGAGACACAGGGAAGAGGGATTGTCACATGGTTTCAGAGCAGGAAGCAGGAAGTGCAGAGGATCTGGTGATACTGCTGCCATATCACACATAAAAATGTAAATATCTTCAAAACTATTTAAAAAAAAACAATAAAGGTAAATTGCAAAAATAATAAAAGTCTTTTAAGGGTATATCCACCTAAGAAATCAACTTTGGGGATTTCAGTTTTATTGAAGAACGGGAAATAAAGGAGCTGTCTCTTACCTCCCTTTTAACATTGAACTATGATTCACTATCAGACACTTATGATCACTCTCTCCCAAGAGCTTTATTGGCAGGATCAATTTACATTTTGACATTGCCAAAGCAAACAAAATAATAAAACACATTAGAGGGGTTCACAGTAGGGGTAATGGGCATCAATGGATAAGTAATATATGGACAGTATTATAAGGGGTATATTGGGTTTCAGTCCTGGGATATAACCATTGGGGAAGGATAAAGGGATAATTGAGCAAGTAGTCCATGGACATTAAGTTCATTTATGCTCCTCTCAGTCTGTGACATACCTTTACATAGTGTCCCCAATATTTACTGGCTTCCTCCTCTCCCAGCAGGATATAGAGTTTTCTCTCTTCATCTAAGCAGTTGAAGTCTGGGATAAAGTCCTACACCATCTTGAAATGGGGGTCCCGTATTGCTTTTTCACATTCCAATTATCCATCCCATGCCTTTTACTGTTTGTTTATATTACAATCCTCACCGCACATTATATATATTTTTATTATGTGTTCTTGTACTTCTTTAAAAGTTTGTAAGTTTCCAGATAATCTAAAGATCTAAAGGGAGGAAGCTCCTCAAAGCTAATCTATTAAGAAAGCTATTGGTAGTGCAAATAAAAAGAATAGCACATACTAACTTTTTTGTACCCTTAAAAATCCACAATTATAAATTATTTTATTAATATTTTATTTTAAAAAAATCATCAACTTTCTTCCCCACTACAGATATAGAACTATATCAACAAAAGTTATTTTTTTTCCTCCGTATTATTGGCAATGCTGTAGAGAGAGTAAATTTGAGAAAAATAATGATGTAGATTAAACTCCTACTGCCTTCTCAATGTAGCATATGGTTGCAAAAATAACTCTTAGTTAATTACCCTGAGCTTATAACAGTGCAATCACCTGACAATCTAATGTGCTTCTTAGCAGTCTTTACATTTCTCAGCATTCCTCTGTAATACAGTTAATGCAGTTGGTGCAAGGTGGCACACCTTGCAACTCTGCCACCTGCTTGTCCAGGTTCCTCCTGGATATTTGGTCCTATGGACTAGCTCACCCTAGACCATCAGCAGCCACTCTGCTGCACCACTTTATTACATTCATCTAGATGAGCTGATTGGGCTTCAAAACTTAAAAAATACATGCTAGTCCTGGATCTCAAAGAATCTGGGGAAAACAGCACTGCACTAATTATTACCTTGGACCATTTTCCTCAAATCTAGACCAATACATATTACACTTACGAAAGGTGTATATGTATGTATGTAATTATCACCAATAAATCACCATAAGAAATAACACTATACAAAGTACAGTACTACTACTTTCTACTGAATTACAAAACAAATGATATACAATTAATAAAAGGATACTTACTTTACTTGACACCCCTAAGTTTGAATGGAAAACTCAAAATGGTAGGTTTAGCCACACCTCTAAAAGTCTCCATGGTTCTCCATGTAGAGACACTAAAAGGAAGTGGAATTTTACTAACAGCAAATGAGGTTCTGATTTTACACTGTTAGCAAATCAAAAAATTGTCTTTTTACATGACAAGACAGGAAGTGTAAGGAAGTTCCTGTATTACATCCAATTATGTGCTGTTTGTAAAACAGCCAGTCAAAAATTCTTCAGATTCACAATTTACTCCCCCCTCCATATCTCCATAGAAAGAAATAAAACAAGTCAGTTTCTGTTTGCTAGACAGGAAGTGATGCCTGTATATGATAAAATTGTTTTGCATGTCTAGGGAAACTATCCATCATTCTTAGAGAAAGGGACAGTTTTTTCCTTTTTACAGTATTGTTATATTAATAACATGAGGCTGTGAGATACCTTCTGTTATAAGAAGGCTCTACTTCATTTTGTACTCTGTGAGGAGTTTTTAGCTCCTTTAGGGGAGAGGTGGAAGGTATCTCACCATAATCTTTTACACTAATCAGTATCATGTGCTGTTCTAACCCCACAGCAACTGTAAATCTGTAACTTGCTGTGATAAATACTAAAAACTAAGTATGAACCTAGCGTGTTAATCTGAATCCTGTATAGGGTCTTAGTTTGCCCAATGGTACTGGTTTGATTGTACATTGTGGCAGGATTGCCTGGGTCTGTTCTCAGATTTGCAGGTTTATTCCAGTTAGACTATATGTATTATGGCTGGCAGGTAGGTGGTATTTGGAAGTGAGAGCAAGTTTGGCAAGGTTTATGATTGTTTTAAGTGACCAATATAATCCTTCCCTAATCCAATAGTGTTATAGGTATGGATGTAAGGGAAAAGCAGATGGATCACTTGCATGTTTAATCCTTTGGGTAGGAATTGCTAAAGCATGATTCTGGGCTTTTAATGTCTGTAAGTCAGGAAAATGGCTTTATCCTAGGATGTATGAAATCTACATTTTCCAGCGTTCTGTGCAGCCAGGAAGTGCTGGGAGATGTAGTTTTTAAACATGTGAAAAGTTCAACACCCCTGCGTATACCATTAGGCTGTATTACATCTGGGCACATTCCTTAGCTACATGCAATAAATTAGATACTTCGTGTGTCCCCACCCATTTCTTTGAAATTGAAAAATATGTGTTTATATGTTAGATTATTAGGGCAAAGCTATTATAATAACATGAGGATGTGAGGTACTTTTTGTTATAAGAAGGCTCTATTTCATTTTATACTTTTAGCTCCTTTGACCCATACCTCTCCCTAACCTATGTAGCCAATCAGTATCCTGTGCTGACCTAACACCATAGTGACTGTAAATCTGGAGTTTGCTGTGGTAAATACCTAGCATGTACCTAGCATGTTAATCTGGATACTGGTTGGGGTCTCTGATTGCCCAATGGTGCTGATTAGCTTGAACTGCACATTGTGGCTGGATTGCCTTGGTCTGTTCTCAGACCTGCAGATTTATTCCACATAGACCCTTTACATTCCAGCTAGCATGCAAAAAAGGTAAGGGAGACTGTGTGTTTGTTCATGTAATGTGGTGGCATTGTCTTGGTACTTTTGTAGCTTATCCCATTTGAGTCTCCCCTGGATGCTTGCTGGGAGTGGAAAAGGAGAGCAAGTTTGGAAAGCTAACTGACGCCTACTGGCTGAAGGGACCTAAGTAGCCTCTCAGTAGAACTACAGCTTAACAGCTATGGGCATATGGGAGAGGCAGACAGATCCCAAATCACTTGCATGTTTGTGCACTTCGTGTTGGTTTTACTGGAAGCATGACCCTGAGCTTTCAATTAAAAAAAATATATATATTGTGCTGTTTAGGTTGAACTGCACATTCTGGCAGGATTGCCTGGGTGTATTCTTGGTTTTCCTGGAAGTTCCCCTGGAAGCTGATTGTTTGAATAATAGTTCAAAAATGCCTGTATAAAGATTTTATAGACACTAGTCAGGGAGATTCAATAAAAGTTTTTATCATTAAAAATGGTGCAAAATTTGCCCCAACCAATCAGATATTATTTAACATTTGAAAGCTACCATCTGATTGGTTTGGGCAAAATTAGCACCATTTTTAACGATTAGAACTTTTATTGAATAGCCCTGTATCTACACATAGCAAAACATACACACATAATTTCCACTGTGCACCAAGGGCACACTTTTGCTAGTATATATATAGTACATGTGTCAGTATTAAGTGGAGACTATGCCAGAAATAGAGATGGCCGAAACTACATGATTTCGTTCTGTTTTCGGATTCCCGGATCTTGGGAAAATTCCGAAGATCTGAAAACTGAACGAATTTTCTAAGATTTTCTAATGTACGAAAGTATCTTCGAACGTTTGAAAATCCTCAAAAATATAATCGAAGAACACTTTTGAGTTTCCGATCTTATTTTCAAATGTTCGAGGCTATTTTCGAAAATCATCAAAAATAGCCTTGAACGTTTGATTTTCGAAAATACGATTGGAAACTCGAACATGGTCTCCGGTTGTATTTTCAAGGTTTTTCGAACTTTCAAAGACATTTTCGAAAATTATCGAAAATAGCTCCGTACATTCAAAAATCCTTGAAAATACGATCGAAGACCACTTTCGAGTTTCCGATCTTATTTTCAAATGTTCGAGGCTATTTTTGAAAATGATCGAAAATAGCTGTGAACGTTCAATTTTCGAAAATACGATTGGAAACTCGAACATGGTCTCCGGTTTTATTTTCTAGGTTTTTCGAATGTTCAAAGACATTATCGGAAATTATCGAAAATAGCTCCGTACATTCGAAAATCTTTTAAGAAGTTTTCCTAAGTCCCGTAATCACCCATTAAATAGCCAACCATTTGCCTTCTGCAGGAAATCAACCAAAATGGGGGGGAGGGGATCCATGTTTTTTATTATTTCACCAATCTCTAACCTCCAGCTTCTGTTCATAGTTCTAGAGGAGCTATAACGTAACTTGTCTCATTTTAACACCTGCATTCATGAATTGATATACAGTAATGTGCTCTATAACTGTCCTTTATGCTACTGTTCCCTCATTAAATCAAAGTAATTATCGATGGCTGGAAGCTATTGTTCACTGAAATCTAAACATGGCTGGTAACATAATTATGTTTCTAGATACCAACAACGAGATAATGTAATAATATTCACAAGAATCAACTTTATTTCCTGAAAATTCACAAGCTTCCATAAACCATATTGTACATTAGTATAAAAAAAATGTATCCTGTTTTTCAACAAATTGTATTAAGAAAATGTAAAGATGAATCTTGCATTGTTTTTTATACTATTCAGTACACATAGTAAGACTTTATATTAGTTACAATACATATGGCTCTGGTTATTCAATAGGGAGTTGCAGTGATATATATCTTTATAAAAACCTCTTGGATACATAGATAAGAGGTTTTTATAATAATATAATACATAAGGCTAGGCATTTTCAATGGGGAGGTGCAGTGGCAAGAATCTTTATTACAGTCACTCAGTGACGTCACTGAGTGACTTCCTGTATTCAACTGCCTCTCCCCCTGTCTCCCCCTCCCTGTATTAGTAATTTATATAGGAATCCCTCTTTATTGTTGACAGATGATGTTCTGTCCTTCTTTCTCTTTTCAATAGGAACCGTAATTAACTATTTATACACTAAACAGGGATTCCTATATAAATGACTAATACAGGGAGGGGGAAAGACTGGTAGTGGACAGGTTTATTTTTTTGGCTGGCCTTATGTATTGTAATTAATAATACGCTACCTACAGTGTAATATATGGATTTACTTCACCTCAGAGTTCCATGCCCTATATAAAAGCACTCGGCCTGCGGCCTTGTGCTTCTATATGGTCGTGGAGCTCCTCAGTGGCGTAATATCCTTATATTACACTGTAGGTAGCGTATTATCCCTTATGTATACCACTGCATTTCCCCATTGAAAGCCTGTCACCTTAACAATAAAGAATTTCAGTTATTTAAGCGGAAAAACCTATCACAGTGCACAGACCGGAACAGTAGAAATCCTCTGAAGCAGCAGCGGCATCACATCTCCTTCAAGTAAGTTAAACTGCCGGTTGTCTGTGATGACTCATCCACAGTACAGCCCAGGAGACCAAACCCTTCCTATGACTCATAGGAAGAACATCCGTCCTAAAATGCATCAGGGCCTCCCGGACTCCCAATGCTGCGGAAAAGGTGGATCTAAACTTGACCGTACAGTGCTGCGAAGGGGAAAGCACCAGATGTGCTACCTCAAAGAGGGTGGTTAAATAGTACTTTTGCCAGATTTTTCCTATCCATATTGAGTAAAGCAATGGGGTGCTAGTTGTCAATACAGAAAGAATCTAACATTTTTGTCGCAGAATCAAAGCAGAACGATTCATGGAAGGTGGAAGGAGACCCTCAGAAAGGGAGTCTGAAAAAAACTCCACAGGACTGGGGGCCAGGACATCACAAAAAGCCTTGTAGGACTCCGCTGTGAGCCCATCAGGTCAAGGGAATTTCTTAAAAGCAAGACCTTCTATTACTGCCCTCACCTCCTCCACCGTGATATCCCCTGCCAAAGAATCCCAAGGAATATCTGATCTTGTCAGAACATGGGGTGTGCTCCAAAAAGTTGGATACGCTTGCATGGCTGAGTCCTTTCTCAGACAAGAGGTCAGTATAAAAGATCTTAACAATTGACCAGATACCAACAGGAGATGTTTCTAATGCCCTCCCTCGCAAGCCACTAACAAGCTTGTAAGTGAAAGAGTCCCTGCAATTCAGATGGGGATCGGGAGAATGGTGTGACCAGTAGTCCCTCTCAAAAGACATGGAGGCCAGTCGATCGTACTGAAAACCTCTTATCTGAGCCTTTACCCTAGTAATCTCCACAAAGTCACCACAATCAGACACCAGCCTATCCAACTTCCTCTTTTTTAGAGAGGCACAGCATTTGCTTTGTACCTTATCGATCGCTAGGCCCGAAACAATCAAGCGATTCTCTTTTTGGTGATCTCCCACCATTCTGTCCGTCTGGCTGTGACAGATGTCCTTTAAGCACTCCTGAACCTGGAAGAAGGCCAAAAAAGACTGTTTAGTACATACTTCGTCAAAGACAGTCAAAATAAGCCCTTTCCTAGTCTAGAGTTCACTTTTATATAAAAAAAACAAAAAAAACTATCCGACCGCTTCCTGATTCTAATTAGAGATGGCCGGTTCGCGGACCCGAACCGGGATCCGCCGCGGATTTATCCCGTCCGCGAACGGCGGATTATTCCGGATTTTCCGGATTTTCCGCCTTCCGAACTTCCGAACCCGGATTTTTTTTTTTTACAAAAATTTTCGAAAATACGAGTATCTCCTAATTACGATATCTGCGATCTTCCGGGACCCGAAAAACCAGAGATCCTCGTAATTACCGGATTCTCGTAATTACGAGAATTTCGTAAAAACGAGAAATTCTTGTAAATTCGAATTTTTGGGGCTTATTTTCAGACGGAGCGCCACATGACCCAATTAAACCAATGGCAGCTAACATGATTATGCCAGCCCCCTGGGTATAAACGCCTGCTTCACGGCGACTTTTACACGTGTGTTGGAGTGTTTTTAGGGGAGACCCGACAGTGTAGAGTTGGAGAGAGATTTTTCGCTTTTTGAGCTTTCTGTGTGTGTGAGCTGACAGTTGCTACTCGTGGCTAATGTTTTCGGCTCTGGGTCAATCCTGCTTGGCCCGAGAGCAGTACTCCATATTACAAAGTGTGGGCCTGCTGTAACTCAATGGTGCTGTTCCTACCCGTTCACGTGCTTTCCCTTGCACGAAGCATACTCTGAGGGAGAGAAGCCAAGGGTGAGGGGTATGTCCAGTGGGGCTAAGCCTCCTGGCCCCACAACAATGGTGGCAAACCGCAGTGGACTTTATGTAACCCGTACCCCATCCCTTCTTTCCCTTGTTTGTGTGCAAACTATTATATAGGAATGTGGCCAATGTGGTGTGTGTAATGGCATTAATGGTAAGGTATATACAATTATAAGTACCAGACATATAGCTAGCTAAATAGATATGTGTATTGTAATTTTTCAAATAAAAATTTATTATGGATCTATCTAATAATTTGATATATCGAAAAATAAAGCCCAAAAACATTTTTGTTTTACAAACATATTTATATATATATATGTATATATTTTTTTTTTTTTTTAAACTATTTACAAAAATAAAAAAACAAAAAAAAAACACTGGGGTTACTGGGGTGCCCTCCTCTCCAGTCTGGTCAGGCGGCGGTCCAGCGGGCGGTCCAGGCGCCGCACCATGTGGCGCATCTCCCGCCGCATGCTCTGTAGTTCTGTGGAGGAAGATATTGAGAGAATTGTGGTGAAGATGTTCAGCACATTCCTAAAGCACCATGCGTTAGATGCAAATTTGCACCTGATAACTACTTACACATACATGGTACTGCAATGCATAATGTTGCGGTATGTCATAAAAGGAAAGCTCAGTATAAGATTCATTTTTTCTATTCTTAGTTTATATTATGCATACCTAGTTATGGTAACAGTGATTTCTACTGATTGGCTGTTGATGGGTCACACATGCTCAGATCTCTACTGACCAACTGAATCAACCCAGGGACTGGGTCAAGGGCAAGACCATAATGGTCTCTATTAGGGGTCCAGCAAACAGGAATTCAGTATTTCCGTTGCATTTATTTATACACAAACCAATGCTGATTGCTGAATGGGCAGATTAAGGTCATTGGGATGGATAAATACTGCTCTTCCACTTAAGTGATATTATTGCATCATGGGGGATCACTGATAAACAGCAGTAGGTAATGCTGGCATAAAACATTACGTTTATTGCTAAATTGTATCAGAACATTCTTGGTTTTGTATCACTAGGACTGTGCTACATACAACTTTTTTGGAAGTGTGCAGCCCCCATAAAAGCATTGTCAAACCCACAGTACCCAATTTGCATCATGTAGCGTGGATTTTACACTGGGAAAATACAGATATTTTAATAGTCTTGTATATAACATTTCATTAACGTTGCATATGATTTACTTACGATTCTCAAGCATGGCCGCCAGAGTGACTGGAGAGGCAGGAGGTGCTGGAGGGGCTGGAGAGGGTGGAGAGCCTGGAGGGGCTGGAGAGGGTGGAGGGCCTGGAGAGGCTGGTCCTGCTTCTAGAAAAAAAAAATGTTTTATTTCAACAATCACCGTCCAATCCATTAGTAATATATTACATGTATAAGAACATTTCCTAAAAGGCTATGTAGTGAACATTTCTTGGATAATTTTGGACGTTTGGACCGAATTTCGTGACTTAAGCTCAAAAACTGAGGGACAAGATACAGCCCAGAGTCGGGGACAATAAATGGGAATGAGAAATGAGAAGCCCTGTCTCTCAAGCCAAATTAATAGATTTGTTGCATTTTTTTTTACGAAAATTTTTATCAGTGAAATAATAAAATTCACTTAATTATCACTGATAATTTCACTAATTATTTGCTGACATCAAGGTCAATAAAAAGATAAAAAAATTGCTTAGGATGCACTTACGTGTCTGGCTGGTGCCAGGTGCCTCCTCTTGGGGCGGTGGACTGCCCGGTGGGGGCGTTGGAGAGCCCGGAGGGGGCAAGGCACTGCCTGGAGGGGGCAATGGGCTGCCCGTAGCCTGAGGGCTAGTTGGTGGTAGAGCTAAAAAAAGGAAATTTATTTTAACTCTCACTGTCATTAAATGTTCGAATACATTTACTAAAACAATTCTCGGAGAAGTTGTCAAACATTATGCAAACATTTGGATAAAGGGCTTGGACACATCAACGTGTTAAAAAGCACACAATAGTGTGGCACAATTAATGTGATCCTCAATTTTTGCACAATTATGCTATCGTACTGCACTCGCATGGCAATACACATGAGCGCACCGCAAACACGTGCTTGTATGCTTGTTTCTAGAGCGCTCGTGTGTGCTGTAATTTGGCCTTGGACAAATGAAAGATTTAGAAAAAAAATTTTTTTTCAATAGGCTGCACTTACATTCTTCCTCTGGCGGGGACGGTGGTGGGGGTGGGGTATCTGAGGAAGATTCCCCTGCAAATTAAAATAAAAAAATACATAATGAATGATATATCTAAAGGATATATTTAATTATATACTTTGAATTCTGCTTGAAAATACAGATTAAATAAGGCAATATGTTATAGTTTCTTTAAAAGTCAATCATATTTCTATGGCAATGATTTCATACCTTATTCTGGCTAAGTACTTATATTCTTATTGTGTGTATTGTAGCCACGGAAAGGGAAAAGTTGGTTGGGTGTAGGGGAGCATCAGTAGCTGTGTGTACTTGTATCTGTATAGATTTTGTGGGTAACACAACATTTTTAATTTTGGAGTGTAAAAATCAATTTTTAATAATTGATCAACATTTTATTTTTGACTTTACTTTCCCTTCAAATAGGGCTGCCATGTAACTAAAAGGGAGGTTGAGATAGAGAGAGAGACAGATAGAGACACAGAGACAATATAAAATGGATATTATACTTAAAGTACATAACGTGCAATGGCTAATGGCCATTTTGGGCATTCAGTCAGGGATCGTTATAGATCCGATAGAAAAAAAGACACACAAAACTCACTCGGAAAGTATTGTATATACAATATATTGCACAAAAAACCATAACAAAAAGATTTAAAATTTTTAATAATTGATCAACATTTTATTTTTGACTTTACTTTCCCTTCAAATAGGGCTGCCATGTAACTAAAAGGGTGGGTCAGTAAAGTGTGTTTAACTGTGTCTATGTGTGGGTATCAGTGTGCATTTATAAGGTAAAAAGAAATCAATTTTTAATGATCGATTTCATTTTTAACTTTACTTAGCCTTTAAATAAGGCTGCCATGGAAATGGAAGGGTGGGCCACCAAGTGTGTTTACCTGTGTCTATGTGTGGGTATTATTTTGAATTTAGAGGTGTTATGTTAAATAAAGTCACTTTTCAGTGATTTATTTTTTGACTTTACTTACCCTTTAAATAGGGCTGATATTGAATAATATAATAAGAAGAATAATGTAATAATAACCAGTGAATGAGAAATACAAAGAACTTGGATCTCTCTCTCACAAGCCAAATTTAAGGATTATTGATGTTTTTAAAAACATATATATAAATATGTTTTTGTCAGAAGGGAATTAAAATATTTTACTACGTATTATAATACAGTAATGTAATAAAAGGTATACTTGCCTTCTATCATCTGCCGTACGGCAGCCACATATTGAGGCCTCTGCCTCTTGAGGTCAGACCACTGTCTCTGGAGGGTAGAGACAGTGGTCTGGTATCCAAATCGCCGCAGGATCCGGCGCTGGAGCCCCTCCATAATCCTGCGCCTCCGGCGCCGCACATGATGGGTGCCAGGGGGGAACTCATCGTACCCCCTGAGCAGCAGGTAGTTCATGGCATACAACTGCCTTGCAGAACTAGCTATTTTGCTAGGCAGGAAGTTCCGGTTCCTCGTGGTTCCTCGTTTTTACGAAAACCCTCGTTTTTACGAAAATCCTCGTTTTTACGTGAATCCTCGTTTTCGGAGGTCCTCGTTTTTCCGGAAATCCTCGTTTTTCCGGAAATCCTCGTATTTTCGAAAAGTACCGTTTTTTAAAATTCACGCTAGCGGACTGTAATTTTTAGGTATTGTAGGCATTGATACGTGTTTCTAAGGACATTACCCAGGTCCCTGAGTGATTAAGTGTACATTACCAAGGCTATTTAGACCACTTTTAATGCGGATTTTGCCGAACTTTCATTTTAATACGTTTTAACGGGTCCGCTCGCGGATTTTCGAATTTACGGATTTTTTCGCGCGGACCGGATTTTTCGAAGTTCGGACATCTCTAATTCTAATCCTCTATAGAGTGCATTATTGACTGGTGCACGCTCGTATATTCACCTTCTATACTCTTGTATCCAAATAGTCCAGAGCAGCACTTCCTTAAAACATAATATTTTATTCACAATTCTTTAAAAGCATTTTCTGCCATAGCACATGGCTTTCTTTCTTACAGACAGCAAAGATAATGCAATGTTTCGAACCACACTGGTTCTTTGTCAAGCCAACAAAATTTATCATCTGTTTCCTTACATTGTATTCTTTATTTAAGCCTTTAGGATAGAGACTATCTAACTTTCATATCCACCTTGCTTCAGTGGTGAGTAAATCTCTTGTCCTGTCCCCACCTCACATGTGACAATGTTTGTCCCTCTTGTAGAAAATGTTCTGCTACTGGATTTTTCATGTTTCTATTTCTAATATCCAACTTATGTTCGCTTAGATGTGTTTTTAATTGCCGAGATGTATGACCAATATATAATTTACCGCAAGGGCATTTAATTGCATATACCACATATGATGATATACATGTATGGTACCCTTTTATTTTGAATTTGGTGCCTTTTTGTGGATGGTATACCACATCACCTTTGATGCAGCTGTTACAATGGGCACAGGATAGACAGGGAAAAGTCCCTTCTATTTTTTTACCTGTCAATGTCATTTGGGCTTCACTTTTTTTGGAGCCTAGATCTGCTCTAACCAATTGATCTCTTATCAAGTTCGACCTTTTATACGAGATCAAAGGCGGCTCTTTAAATGATTCTACCTCCGGGAGATTAGCCCTCAGTATATTCCAATGTTTTTTGACCACATTTGCTATTTTTTGTGACAATTTATTAAACCTGGTTGCAAATACAACTCTCTCTGTTTTAGTTTTTTCTATCTTTTTCTTATTATTACATACTTCTGTCCTACTCTTTCTACGTAGGTCACTCGGGTACCCCCTTCTTTTGAATTTCTCCTCCATCTCATCCAACCTTTTTTCCAACTTTGTTTCATCTGTTACTATTCTTTTCACCCTTTGAAACTGAGATTTATGTATTGCACATTTTACATGGTTAGGATGCGATGAGGAGAATTCCAACAAGGTATTTTTATCAGTTGACTTCTGGAATAAATCCGTAGTCAATCTCCCTGACTCCAACATTACCCTAGTGTCCAAAAATTAAATTTTTTTTATCCACCTCAATTGTAAATCTTAGTGCTCCTGCAATATTCACATCCTTATGGAACCCCATAAGGGCATCATATGGACCTACCCACACTCCAAACACATCATCAATATAGCGATACCAATTAGTGCAGAATTTCTTAAAGGCAATATTAGTATATACATATTTGTGCTCAAAATTATTTACATAGATATTAGCATACATAGGGGCCACATTTGACCCCATTGCTGTCCCATTCAGCTGTTCATAATATGTATCCTGGAATAAGAAATAATTCCTTTTCAATAATATATTCATTAACTGGAGAATAAAGCCACATTGGGCACCGTCTAGAGTTTCATCCTCCAGAATACATTCCTCTACTGCCCTCAAACCCGCTTCATGGGGTATATTTGTGTATAGGCTCTTTATATCCATAGATTGACTCCTCTCTCTCCTTTTCTAACCCCATTAACTATGTTGCAAAAACCTGCTGCTTTTTCCTTCGCAATATAGCCAAAATTCGCAGGTTCCTTTCTCTCCCGACTACCGCTATGCTTATGCATGCTCTCATCCTATCGCGCCTGGACTATTGTAACCTACTACTTTCTGGTCTTCCTGCTTCCCACCTCTCTCCCCTTTAGTCTATACTCAACTCTACTACACATATTGTTTCGCTCTCTAATAAACCGGATCCCAAATCTCCTCTGTACCGGACAACAACCTGGCTCCCCGTTAAACAGCACATTGCATACAAAATCCTTCTCCTAACATTTAAATCCCTTTGCTCTGCTGCTCCTCCTTATATAGTATTTCCTCTCTAGTCTCCCCATATGTTCCTGCCCGTACCCTCCGCTCATCACAGAACCAGCTCCTGTACAGACCCCCCACTTGTACTGCTTCCTCTCGCCTTAAACCTTTCTCTCTTGTAGCTCCCATCTTCTGGAATTCTATTTCCCTCTCTTTATGTCAAGAAACCTCAATTAGCAGGTTTAAATCTAGCCTTACATCCTACCTATCTGGTAACCAGCACAGTCTATGGTTGTTTTATTTGCACTGCATACGTCTCACTCCAGCACTTATATCCATTCCATATTATCTGTATGTTACCCACCTAACTAGATTGTAAGCTCTATGGGTCAGGGACCTTCTTTCCTCCTTTGGCAAAGCTCTACCACTTCTATTTATATAATTTATATATTTACTGAACTATCTATGTATTTGTTCCCCTTGTATGACTTTATTGTATTTGTTACTGTACAACGCAGTGGCGCTTTATAAATAAACTATACATACATACATACATGTACATTATCAAGCTGGAAATAGCATAGTGCAAGCGATGCCATAAGCTTAATAATGGTTATTGTGGCTTTAAAGCCATGCAAAACATCGCAACTTACCTCTTGCATACACACAAGGCAATACTGTCACAAAGTAATTACTACATTGCAGGAACAAGAGCAGATCAGTTATGATAGGGGGATTTATTACATCTCCTCTAATTGCATCTGGCTAATTGATTCAGCATTAAGGAATAAGCATCATCTGTTTGCACTGCGATTCCCGTCATTTTCGGGGATCAGAGCAGATGTGAATCGCACCAAAAATGGTAATTTAGCGCGTTGCGATCAATGGAGGTGCACTCTTGTCCAAATTCTCAAATGGTTCTCCCTTCAACCATAATAGTTTCAGCAAACTTAAGTTAGAGGATCACACTCCAATCAGTTTATATTTTTATTGTGGACCACACATCACACACAAACACAATGTTTCGGGGGAATAACGTGCCCCCTTCTTCAGGGGGGCACGTTATCCTCTACCAGTACCTGCCTCTGCTGCACTGTGGCTTGTCTGCTATTTGAATTGTGTGCTAAAGGGGGCGACAAATGCTGTTGTCTCTAAGACTTGTGTATGTTTTGTACACCATAACAAGGCATGTTTCTCAGCCAACTGGCTACATTTAATATAAAATTAACCAGACAGGTTGATTTACATGTTCTCTCTTATTAATTAAACAGTAGAATTTCCCTT
This sequence comes from Hymenochirus boettgeri, assembly GCA_019447015.1. Classification (NCBI taxonomy): domain Eukaryota; kingdom Metazoa; phylum Chordata; class Amphibia; order Anura; family Pipidae; genus Hymenochirus; species Hymenochirus boettgeri. Next base: position 66,995,514 of record CM033469.1, on the reverse strand, counting down.
TACATTTTTTTAGAATCCCTTTAATATATTCAATGAAAATACAGAATATGCATTGCCTTTTTTAAAGGAGTTATTTGGTTGAATGAAATGTTGACCCGTTAATAGTAATGCACTGCCGGGAATCCAGTTAATGACAGTAATATTGTAAAATAATGAATGGTAGGAGTCTAGGAGAAGGTTTTAAAGTGGTTGCTAGAATTATACTAGTGTTATTTTAAAATAAAAGCCATGTAAAGAAGATAACCCATTAATACCATCATCATCGGAGAAGTGCCATTATTACTTTTCAGAATTATCTGCTGTGGAAATTTTTCTAAACAGTGACTGGTACATACAAGTTTTCCCACAGTGACTGGTACAAACAAGTTTTCCCACAGTGACTGGTACAAACATGTTTGCCCATAGTGACAGGTACATACAATTTTCCCCACAGTGATTGGCCCATAACTCATTTCCACATAAGTATGCCCACAGTAATTGATACATGCATTTGCCCACAGTGATTGGTACATACGTTTGACCACAGTGATTGGTACATAGGCATGCCCACAGTAACTGTTACATAAGTTTGCCCACAGTGACTGGTACATACAAGTTTGCGCACATACAGGGTTATTCAATAAAAGTTCTTATCATTAAAAATGGGGCTAATTTTGCCCCAACCAATCAGATCTTATTTAAGATTTGAAAGCTAACATCTGATTGGTTGGGGCAAAATTAACACCATTTTTAATGATAAGAACTTTTTTGAATCTCCCTGAAAGTCTAATACTACTTATAGTGTCAGGAGGAGATGTGATGACAGGCATCTGGCAGAGGCAAGATCTGGATTAAGGACACACACTGCTATTGCAGGCACTTGCAACGCACCCTTCACTTGTTTAATGCTGATGGAATGTTAACAGTACCAAACAAATTAATAATATACTCCACAGTTAAATTAGTTAAGGCTTCTTAAAAGTCACCCTTGTTGCATATTATGCATTTTAAACTTTGTAGCCACTTTCAGAGCTATCCCACACCTGCACTTACCGTCCCTACCTCCAGAAAATGATTCATAATCAAGGTAGAGACATGTTTAAAGTCACAGTATTATTAAAGGAGAAACCTACTCATGCAGTAACTGACTCCTCCCACAGTCATTGTCACTGCCGATTCTCCCATGTCGGATATTGGAGAACACATGTTAGTAAAGGAGGGGGAGGAGCTAGAAAGCCGTCAGTTACTGCATGAGTAGAATTCTCCTTTAAGACCTTAAGACAACCATATCTACATTTCATATGGTTTCAGTTTTCGTTCAATGTTATAGAAGCTTAGCTTTAGGATGGAGCACATGAGGCCACTAAATCACTGTGTTGTCTTTGTGCTAGTTGCTTCTTATTGACAGCAAAGGGAAGCAGTTAATCAATGGCTCCCATGAGTCCCAATTCTTTGAAAAGTAGAGTCCTGTTTTTAAGCAATATAAGCTGATGTATGCAATACACAACGCACTTGCCTGTGACTGCATTGGTAATAGATCTTCATTGGTTCTCTGTTTTTAGATCTAGTGTGCGTGTGTGTGTGTGTGTGTGTGTGTGTGTGTGTGTGTGGTGGGGTGGGGTGTTAATCAGCCATTTTAAATATGGGAATCTCTAGACTAATGGCAAATATTAACTGAACTATGCTTTAAGGAAAAGGTACCAGCAGCTCCCTTTAATTTCAATGGCAGATTATTTGAGAACGATTCTGCTTTAATTACAGTATTTCTTTGTTACTAAATAAAAAACATAACAATATCCTTCAACCATGAATAGAACAGAAGCCTTAAAACAGTGCAATTTATCCTATACCCAAGCAGAAGGTCATTGAGTTGTGGAGCATGCAACTTTAATAAGCACGTGCTCTTTCCAGTCCTGCGCTGGAGCTTTTTACTTGAAGCGTACCTGAGATACATTTAAATAATTGAACGCATTATTTAAGATTGCTTCCAGGCAGGCTGTGCTGTGCTCATGGACACTGCAGTTTACCACAGTATCTGCAGATATACAAACTGTACTGCAAGCATGCCATGATATTTATTAAGCCTATTATGAATAAATTTTATGATGACTGAAACAAACAAGTTCTATGAATATTTATATTTGTTACTGTGATACTCCACGTGATAACGCGTTTTACATCTGGAGAAGTAACGCACTTGCAAAAATTATCTTTTTTGGGGGGGATTTTCTCAAACTAATATTGTAATATGGAATCAAAGAACAAATTCTAATTTTAAGTATTAAGGGTAACTGTGGTCTCCATACAAGAGAAAATAGCTCTCTCATGCCTTTCAAAAAAGCATAGATGAATCTAGCCTTTCTGGATCTTAAAGGGTATGTCCACCCCTTGTAGAAAAATATATTATGAAGGACCCCATAAAACCACAGGTACGTTATGCTGAAACTTGTCAATAATGCTCCCAGAATTAGAAATTATACTTACAAATCCACAATCCACCTCTGCTTGCTCAGTCTCCACTGCTGCTGCCTTTTCCATTCACGAGCAGCAGGAGAGGAGTCTCGTCTGGTAATGTCGAACTAGAACCCAGGGTTTATATTGCAACCTTAAACTTGGAGATAGGCATCAAGTGCTGGTGATGTCACTGCTCACAGTGCTAGCAGGAAAAAACACCAGCTGGGTATACACCATACAATAATTTGGCCCGACCAACCGTCATTTCAGTGTTTCCGTCGGGCTGAATTATTGTATGGTGGCTCCGACTGTAGGGTGTGTGCAGAAGGATACATAAATTGAAAGCTCTCCGGGCAGAAAGAAATGTAAGCTCTCCAGACAGAGTAAGAGCTTATACTGTATTTACCCAGGTTCTACTTTTGTAGAGCCTTGAGCTTGTGCACTGTTCTGGCTAGTCACAAAACTGTTAAAATACAAATACAGTATTTGTATAGGGGTTTAGTAGAGTAGCCATTAAAATATATTTTCTCCCATAAAATCACTGTATATATAGCAATGTTTTAATGTGTTTGTAACATTAGCAAGAGTTGTGGTAGTTTCAGTCAGCCTAATTTGGGCATCTGCCCAAAAGCAATTTTTCTTTTTGGAAAGTATGTTTTCCTGGGTGGTATAAACAGTACTTTCCATTCTTCCCTCTAGTCCCAGCAGTGACCTGTCAAACAGCCACTTTGAGATGGTGATAATGCATTAGTGGCCACATTTCTAGCCTGGGGGTGTTAGATTATTTTCTTTCATTTACTGAAAAAATATTACCGCTGCATATCGCCAGGGCCATAAATTTTGTGGCAAAAATGTATGTTTTTAGAAATAAGGAGTTAATAAAGTAAATCACCATTGTGAAGTCCGGCAATTACAAAGGCTAGAACAGCGCTCCATTATAAATATGCCGTTTTGGAACATTTCTTTCTCATGTTCAGAACAGATAGAAATGTGTTTCCAAAGTAGTAATAACAAATTAATCAGCAATACCTGGAATGCATCCAAAAGCTACTGCAGTAACCTTGGCACAGAAAGATGCCCCACAACAGCAGCATGTAGCAGAGAGCTAAAGAATTTAAGATTTTTCTTTGTCTGGAAGAAACACCATTAGACAAGGGGAATTCGAGTCCTGTGTCATATTTATACCTCAGCAAAAGGTTAGCCAGCAGAAGGTTAGCCATTATTCATTTGCATAACTACAGCTCAGTTGTTTGAATTAAATATCCTTGCTCACGTGTATAAATATATATTTAAAGAAACTTGTGCCCCAGGGAAAATATTTGATTACACTGTTCTCTTCACTATCTTTTATCTTTCATAATACTTGGTGCCTTAAAGAACAACTAAAGCCTCTAAACAATTAAACAACATCAAATAGCAAGACAGGGCACTTTAAAATAAAAGATTGAGAAACATATATGTCATGTGTCTTATTTCCCAACATTCCAGTCTTTCTGACATGCCCATTATTTTAGTTCCTGACTGTTAAGTTTATCACACATGCCCAATCCTGAGCTACAGCAGCAGCTTGTTACAACAGGTAACATCCACTAAAAGTCTCTAGACAATCCTGTAAAAACTGTGACTGGGGTCAGGAGAGGAGGTGTGAAAGTACACATGCACACAAGGCTGTTCAAATGTTTATTTTACATTCTATTTACTCAATTGGTGTTCTTGGGATGGATGTTTTCAAATATATGGGTGTGTGTGTGTTTAGTGAGGTTATGCATGTACATATTACCTGGTCGAGTATTGGGACAGACATGCAGAGTTTACTTTATCCATGGAAAAAAGTGACTTTAGGGTTATCCACTGTGTCCCCTGGTGTAAAATACCACACGTAAATAGCACTTACCTAAAGGTTTAGTTGGATTAGGTAACTGTCAGTGCCACTTTATTTCTGGTGGCCACACAAGGATAATGAGCTCAGTGTATTTCTGTAAAGATTCCAATAAATAAATTCCTTATTTTGCCCGTGTTCTTAATTTGCAGCAACCAATCATATTTTCAAACTATAGCAGACCAATAAGAAAAATATTATCTGATTGGTCAAGGCAAAATGACCTTGTCTGGGATAAACCCAGGCTGCTTGATAATATTATTTTCTTTTTCTTTATTACATAAACCTTTTAATTAAAAAATTGACCAGATGGACACAAATGTTGGGTGAAATGGTAGGCCACGGATTTTATTGACACATTCCATTACCTGTGTTCAAAATGCCAGATCTTTAAACTATACATCCTTGCATCCAAGCTAGATGAACCAAGCTGTAGCCAAAGGTTGAATGCAATGCCTCGGGGACCCCAGAGGGCATGTAACAGCTCCAAAACCATATCCTTCCCAAGAATGTATCTGCCAGCTGTGACTTCAGCATAACCCTTCTTATTTTATACCTCAACATAACTGCCTGAACTCAAATTACCAACTTTTAGGGAGGATGGGAGGGAAGAACTCTCCGGCAATATCAAAATCAAAATATTGCCTGTCGCTGGTGGAGACCTCCTACTATACCCAGTCATAACGTCACACTAACCATTCTAGCGGGACCCCGCACGACCAATCAGTGTGCATGTACGGCCGCACTGACGTTATCACACATGCCCCGGCACGACCAATCAGTGTGCATGTACGGCCGCACTGACGTTATCACACATGCCGCACCAAATCCCACGAGACCTACAAATCTAAGTAAGAGGCTCAACTCCCAGCATTCCTGGTAAGGCAACCCTGACCCGCAATATGATGCCCCACCCCCTAACCCGGGCCGGAGCTACCAGACATTGTCTGTGATAAATCCTGGTTGCTTGATGATTTAATTTTTTTTCTTTACGTAAACTTTTTAATTAAAAAATTGACCAGACAGACACAAGTGTTGAGTGAAATTGTAGGTTACAGCTTTTATTGTCACATTCCACTACATGTGTTCAAAACGCCAGATCTTAAAAATATATACCATTGCATCCTTGTTAGATGAACCCAAACGTAGCTAATGCTTAATTTCAATGCCTCTGGGTCCCAAAGGGCTTGTAACGGCTCAAAAACCATATCCTTCCCTAGGATATACCCCCCACCAGGAGTTCCTGTAAGCTTACACGTACCTCTGAATGCCACCCAACAAATATAGTTCCTACTCAATTCCATCTTGCAGCCCAGATAAGAGGATATCAAGACCTATATCATTAAGATGGACTCCATCCTGCCTCATAAGTGCCCTGTTGTCTCCTTTTAACTGCCGGTGTCTAACTACCAACTCCCCTCTGTGACCTGACGAACCTAGATATCCTTGTATTTAGGACCCTTCTGGTTTTCTCAACTGAACCTAGATCCCTAGCCCCTTACCATTGAACTCTGAAAACCTAAGCAGGTTTGCTTTCATCAAAGGTTTATTCCAGAAGTCCTACTTCTAGCAGCACCTGCCACTAGGCCAGCCCCCAGATCCTCTTCCAGTGTAACGTCGCTGTCTGAAATCCAAGGTTACATCCACCAGGTCGCACTTCCACTCTCTGAATGCCCCACCAACCAGACCGATGGCTGTTAAAGGGTATGTCCACCCATCTTTTCAATTTTTTATATAGTGTAGGGCTTAGTCACCCAGCCCCAACTGCTCAGCCCTCTGCTTGCGCGAAAATGCAAGCAGAGGAGTGGGGCCACCAGCCGCGTCTGCGATTGGCTAAGAGGCAGCCAATCACGGACGCGGCTGCCAGTAGATCTGAACGGCGGAGGAAAGAGGGAAGGTAAGTAAAGACTGGGGAAGTTTCTTACATTAAAAAATATATCGGTTGGGGCTGGGGGTCAAAGCCCTACACTATAAAAAATGGATTTTGAGCTAGGGGGTTGGAGTCCAAAACGGGAGGGAGAGGGAGGGGGAGGAAGGGGGAGAATGGCTGTAATGCGCATGCCAAACTTCTCGCAGAGGGGAGACAGGAGGCAGAGTCCTATATGGACTGTGCTATCCTCCTGGTGGCCACTTTTTTTTACTTTGAGGGGGGAACTACAGGAGAACTATTTGGAGCTGGGAAGTAAGATTAGGATTTTTATTTACTACACAGTGGGGCCAGTGGTGGGGGGAATTGTAGTTTTGGGGGTGGACATGCCCTTTAAACACCTATATGAAAATATTCAATCAATAACCAACTCAGGACGAATGTAACATGTTACGCAGTTAGAGCTGCAGCGCTCGCTAACCTGTGCACCCTTTCCCCTGAAAAACCTAATAAGAACACTTCAGTTGCTGCCCTAATCCTAAATAAGTGGGTACCAAATTCCTTTGGCTGAAGACCCAAATTACCCAACTCTTTCCTTAGCACTGCGTTAAACTGAAACCATAATACAGGAAGACCATCTTGATGACAAAGAAAAGATGGATACCTGAGAAAGGGACAAAGTGGTCCCGAAACATTGTATGTTGTTTGCACAATAAACTTTGAATCACAGCTATATTATGCTCCTCCATATTTGTTCTTGTTTGACCCCAAATTTCTTCCTCAAAAAACTGAAAGAACTCAATAAAAATGCACACTGATCTGAATTTTGCAGGCCAACAAATAAAAAATTGTTCAGGTAATGTTTGACACTCATGGGACCGATTTCATAAGATACTGCCCACTCCAGGAATTAACTAAATACTTCAAACAGTGAGCCAGAAATGGTGCAAACCATGGGTAAACATCTGTCATAGTAGTACCACCCATCCATTGATTTTTGATCTGCAGGGCTCACAAACAATGATTTTGATCAAATGAATTGCCAGTCAGAAGGGAGTGGGAGAAATCATAGCTGCATTCTGTTGTGCAATGTAACAGCTTCCCCTGCTATTTAAAGTGACAGTACCTCCCAAAAATTTGTGTTTTTTGCAAACAGCATTTTTGGGTTGGCCTGGCATCTGTGCCCCAGGCAAATGGAAAAATCATGTACCCAAGGCACATGATGCCAGAAAAAGAAAAAAAAATAACACCCCCCCGGCATCAAAACTGTTGCTTCCCTACAGGGTTCTGGTCTGTAATGTGCTTCACCTTGCCTCATTAGAGAGGTGTCCCTGCAACATCAACTGCAAAACAACAGGTGAGACACCCAAAAATGCTTTTACATTAAAGTAACATAGTAACATAGTAATTAAGGTTGAATAAAGACATACATCCATCAAGTCCAACCTATTCACCCTCTTTTTTTTTTTTTATTAACCCTACCTAACAGTTGATCCAGGGGAAGGCAAAAAAAAAAACAGATAAAAAGGGGGAAAAAATTCCTTCCTGACTCCAAACAGCAATCGGAAAGTATCCCTGGATCAACCAGATCTATATTCATTAATACCAGTAATTCTCAATATTTTTTAGTTTTAGAAACTTATCCAGGCCTTTTTTAAAGCTATTCAATGAACTTGCCATTACCACATCTGCTGGAAGACAGTTCCACAGTTTCACCGTTCTCACTGTAAAGAAACCTGAAGATGAAACATCTTTTCTTCCAACCTTAAAGGATGTCCACGAGTCCTCTGAGATGACCTATTATTAAACAATGCACCAAAGAGTTCATTGTATGGCCCATTAATATATTTGTATAAGGTTATCATGTCCCCACGCAAACGTTGCTTCTCCAATGTAAACAGCCCTAACTTGTCTAATCTGCCTGCATATTCAAGCCCCTCCATTCCCCTTATTAATTTAGTTGCCCTTCTCTGAACTGCCTCAATTTCCAAGATGTTCCTTTTGTATATGGGATTCCAAAACTGCACCGCATATTCCAAATGAGGCCTTACCAGTGCCTTGTAAAGAGGTAGAATAATATTTTTCTCCCTTGAATCTATTCCTCTCTTTATACAAGACAACATCTTGCTAGCTCTAGCCGTTGCTACCTGGCATTGTTTGCTATAGCTAAGTCTGTTATCAACCAGAACCCCCAAATCTTTTTCCATTACAGATGCACTTAACACAGAGTTATTTATGGTGTAGGTGGCACAGGGATTATTAAATCCCAAATGCATCACCTTACATTTATCAACATTGAATCTCATCTGCCATTCTGCTGCCCATTTTGATAATCTATCTAGGTCTTCTTGCAGCACTTGCACATCACTTGAAGTTTCCAAAGCTCTGCATAGTTTAGTGTCATCAGCAAACACTGAGACCTTGCTCTCAATGCCCTCTTCTAAGTCATTTATAAACAGATTAAACAGAAGCGGCCCCAGTACAGAACCCTGAGGCACTCCACTTAGAACTTTAGCCCACATAGATGTAGCTCCATTTACCACCACTCTCTGTTTGCGATCCAATAACCAGTTCTCTATCCATGAACAAATGTTTTCTTCAGTTTATACATTAGTCGCCTATGTGGCACAGTATCAAAAGCTTTCGCAAAATCCAAATATACCACATCCATTGCTGTGCCTGAATCTAACTTCTTACTCACTTCTTCATAAAAACCAGTTAAATTTGTCTGGCATGATCTATTTCTCATAAATCCATGCTGACTACTACTAATAAGATGATCTCTGGAGACAAAGTCAAGGATATGATCCCGTAACAAAGTTTCCAGCACCTTCCCTACCACTGATCTTAGGCTTACAGGTCTGTAGTTACCAGGCTGTGAACGACTACCTTTTTTGAATATTGGTATTACATTAGCTTTTTTCCAATCCAGCGGCACATCCCCAGACCAAAGCGAATCTGAAAAGATGAGAAACAGTGGTCTAGATAGAACTGAACTAAGCTCTTTTAAAATCCGAGGATGCAATCCATCTGGTCCTGGGGCTTTATTGATATTAACTTTGTCTAATTGTTTCTGTACCATATCCTCTGTTAGCCAATGTGAATACTCTTCATTTCTTCCCTGCATATTATTACAATCCCTACTGTAAGGACAAGTATTCTGTTTTTTTTATTATTGTTTGTAAGACTTAGTTATGCTTTAAGAAAAAGATGGAGAAATAAAGCTTGGAAAAATGCAGTAGCAGAGTTGGTTGGAAAAGCCTATATATATCATATATTTATCACACTTGGGTACAAAATACATACTATATACGGTATTTTCTTTCTTAGTTTGACATTTTTAAATGACATTGTTTCTTTCTTAAATGCGGTGAATAATTTATATTAAAGATTTATAATTTTATATTATATGACATAGTTATACCAATTGTTACTATATAAATAAATCCCTTTTAAAAAAATGTTTACATGTTTATGTAGCAAACTTCATAACTTAATTTAAAGGAGAACTATACTGAAATTCTTGTACTCCCTAATCTGAAAGCACCCCCAAGAACACCAATAAACTGTAAATTACCACATTAAAGTAAATATAATCCCCTGAAGAACTGGATAAGTTACACATCTCCTTACTTCAGTCAAATGGTCTACTACCTAATAATGACCATAAGAGGATTGTCGAGAGATTACTAGCTGGCAGGGTTGCTGTAAGAAGTTCCTGTAGTAGCTTAGGACTGGGCAAAGAACACAGTCGTCAGTGACCACATTGCTATAGAGGAATGCTGAAAAATAAAATGCAAACCCCATAATAGAAAGCCAAAATTCCCAGCACCCACATAAAAATGAAAAAATGAAAGGTGAGTAGAGATGGTATCCAGGTCCAAATCGAAACTCCCGGATCCTAAGTTCCATTCGGATCCATTCATAACCGTTTGGAACTTTTGGATAGTGGTACTTTCGATAACCATCAAAAGTACAGAGCTACTTTCGAAGGCTAATTAAGGGAACCCTCAAAAGTAACTGTGGCGCTACTTTTGGAGGTTTTGGGAAATACAAGGCTACTTTCAAGGGTTACCGCATATTCATATATACCACTTATTTACCGCATATTAGCATCCCGTACCCTACCTTCGCTGCATGAGTCTTGCTGGCTTCCTGATCCTCTCAAGTCAAATTTTTAGGACCGCCCCCATGAGATTGTCCCCATCTACATCACTTCCTTTGGCAAGTAATAAGCTGGCATTTCACTTTTTTGTGTGTGTGTGTACGGACGTTAGCGCTCCCCGCTACCGGCCGTACACGCGTGCCGGCTATATGTCAGGTAAATCTCATGCTTGACTTATAGCCGGCGCCTGAAAGAATGAAACAGCAGCTTGTTACTTGGCAAAGGAAGTGATGTAGATGTGAACAATTTCATGGGGCAGTCCTAAAAACTTGACTTAAGGGGATCAGGAAGCCAGAAAGACTCATGCAGTAAAGGTAGTGTATGGGAGGCTAATAGAAGAACAAAAAATACTCACTTTAGATTTAAAGCCACAACTATCAATAAGCGAAAGTAGAATTTACAGTGTACATACCCTTTAAGTAATCTAAACCCTAATTACAAAAAGTGATTTCACTTATGTAGAGAGATGATATGTCAGATTTATTGACTAGTAAACACATAACCGTTGACTTTTATTTCACCTTACATGCATAAAGCAAACACAAATTCCTGAAACCTACTTATTAACTCTATTGTCTGTTAAAACATAAATGTTCAAGTTCTAATAGAGAGATTAGCAAATTGTGAACTGAACGGCTTTTCGTTTACTGTGTTACATCTTTTTAACACTTAAAACATTATTAAAATGATCACCCTCAATAAAAAAATGCAATTTTTATAAATTAATATTCTTTATTTATCTCTATTAAATTAAACACAATATCAAATTATCTTGAAACCCAAATTCAAACTGGAATAAGCTTTTTCATTAAATAGTCTGCTGATTAAAGATTAGCCATGAGGCTGCTACTCTTTTATTTAGAGCAGGAACAGAGCAATGAGCACCTTTCTTTATGAAGGGGTCCTATCTCCATAGAAGAGACACCAGACAACCAATAGGAAAGTACACAGTATGCTTTCTAACTGGCTGGCCAGAAGCACTCTTATGGAGGCAGGACCTATACACCAACATGAGCTCTGAAGAAAATGATAATTGTGGAAGCCTAAAGCTAGGTACACACCTAGCGATTTTTCCTCCTGACCGACCGTTCGATACTTTCGAACGGTCGGCCAGGAGGAAGGACTGTCGGTCGCGGCAAAAGCAGCCGCGTCCGATAGTCACCGCGACCGATCGTGCAGTCCATAGAGGACCGCACGATCGGACGAGGTTTTCCACCCTGTCCGATCGTCCTTTCGTCCGATTCGGACGAACGGTCGATCGGACATGGGCACATTCGGATTCGATAATTTCGGTCCGATCGACCGATACACTGAACTATCGGTCGATCGGACCGAAATATCTAATCGTGTGTACCCAGCTTTAGGGCTGCCAGTCTAATTTAATTTAATAGAATTGGGGACTTACCAACAGTTGAATTCACATTGGGAATACAAAGAATTCTTTTTCTGAAAAAGAACTACAACATTTTTTCAAATAAATATCATAATGAATCCCCTAAAGGCTACAGTTTAAAAATACTTATTTACTGGTAATTCTATTTTCACAGTAAGCTGTGGTTGTCTCAATATGTGGGAAGCAGTAAGCACCAGAAGTTGACAACTTAACAGCCTTTTTACCTATTAGTGTATTACACTGTAAAGGTCCATTCACACGGGCAATCATGGGACCAACCTGCGACACACGATGTGTACCACACGGCCGATTTCAGCCAACTATACTTTAATGCATGTGGGTTCGGCCCGTCAAAACGATCGTTCAGTCATGAACTGTAAATGATCCAACCTGGTGGATCATGAATGAGGCCCGACTGAGTGCCCATACTCCCCCATACAGCTATGCGGTACACCATCACGTGTTGTTGTTTGACTCCGTGATTACACCTGTGTACGTCGCTTTAGGCACTTTGCACTTTGTGAAATTCTGTAAAAGCAAATTCATTACATAAAACAGATGATATCTCCCATAATAGCACTGGCACACGATTCTTGAAGGTCTGTGTAATAATGATCAATACAGTATATCTTACGAGTTATGAGTCTTAAAAAAAAATGATTACCATGCGTTAATAGACTGCTGCAATGGTATTGTATGGGCGATCGTACAATTCCGATCACAATCGTAATTCTATGACCACAATCGTAATTATAGGGCCGCCTTTGTAAATACTATGGCCTAAAGTACCAAATTCGGTATCTGTAGTGATATATGTATTTTAGTACTAAATAAAACTACTAAATGTAATATTTTCTTGAGTTGTTACCTGCAGTGATTTCCCAGAAAAGTAAAGCCCAGTTGGAGTAATGTCCTTTGAAATAATGTCCTGCTGTTGGCCTTTCAGTTACCCTTAAACTCTCTTTTATCTCTAAACTCATGAGAATTTGTTATTTTATGTGTAAAAATGCTATAAAATATATTTACTTCTTAAAACATAATCAGGGTTATTCAATAAAAGTTCTTATTGTTAAAAATGGTGCTAAGTTTGCCCCAACCAATCAGATGTTAGCTTTCAAATGTTAAATAAGATTTGATTGGTTGGGGCAAAATTAGCACCATTTTTTACGATAAGAACTTTTATTGAATCTCCCTGACTGTGTGTTGCAGTGTACGTGTCTTATAATAAAATAACGTGCTTTATTCCAATAAAAGGCCTGTTTGTCCGTATTAATGAGACAATATAATAAACTTACCAGACATATACATCTTTGAAATTCTAATTAATTGTATAATTGAAAGTAGAAATGCCTGGTACTGCTGATAAATTCCATCAATACATGTATATTTCAACCCACATTTTACCTAGCATTTGAACTCATATAATATTATACCGTAACACTATTTAATGTTTAGAGCATAGAAAATGAAGAAACGTTTCTGATTATAATTTATTTCATGCCTTGCTAATCTCTGCTAACTAGAACTCTTGAATGCCGACCGCCTAATAAGAAACGTTATTTTATTTCTTTCTAGCTATGGCAAGTGAAACCTTGTTTTTCTACACTGGGACAATTTACTATATATATATTTGTCATAATAAATGCTTGTAGGAAGTCAAGGCTGACATTTCAATGCAGATATATTTTTGGCTTTTTAAATAACTGACAATTCGAACTTGATTTGTCACAACTTAATTATTCTAAAGCTGGATACACACATGGGCAATAAAAGATAAAACTTTGACAGGATTTGCTGATCATCCATTTATGACTGTCAAACCACTGCTTTTGGATATGGGATCCAAAAGTTTTCATTAGTCAATTTAGTATAGGAAGCTGATAGTGACATGTTAACCTGTTTACCGCATTAGGCACGTGTTAGTTTTCTTTAATCAGCTTAAAGGGTATCTACGACTATTCCTTTTGGTGAGTTGTCATGACAAAGATGACAGTTTTTTCACTCAACCTCCAGTCTGCTTTGAATCAGCTCTGTGTCAGGAGAGTCCAGAGACGGGTAGGAGCGGGAGAGCTGTATATATATATAAAGAGTAGAGATGGCCTAAACTACATAGTTTTGTTCCGTTTTCAGATTCCCGGATCTCGGGAAAATTCTAAAGATCCAAAAATGGAACGAATTTTGAAAGATTTGCGAATGTATGGAGCTATTTTCGCTAATTTTCAAAATATCTTCGAACGTTCGAAGATCCTCGAAAATACGATCGTAGACCACTTTCGAGTTTCCGATCGTATTTTTTAAATGTTCAAGGCTATTTTCGATAATTTTCTAAAATATCCTCGACCATTTGATTTTTGAAAATACAGTCGGAAACTTGACAGGGGTCTCCAGTCGTATTTTCGAGGATTTTCAAACGTTCGAAGATATTTTCCAAAATTATCGAAAATAGCTCTGTACATTGGTAAATCTTTGTTCTGAAGTCCCGGAATCCGGAAGATAGATCTTTCGGATTTCAGAACCAAGGGGTTTCCGTGTAGGATATAGAGAGTATAGTTAGTTGCTTCAAGTGCTGATCCCAAATAGAGATGGCCGAAACTCACCAGTTTTGTTCCGTTTTCAGATCTCGGTAAAATCCTGAAGATCCAAAAATCCGAAAACGTAATGAATTTCCGATTATTATTGAATGTTCAAGGCTATTTTCGAGGATTATTGAAAATAGCCTCGAACGTTCGATAACCCTCGAAAATAGGAACGGAGACTACTTTCGAGTTTCCGATCTTATGTTCGAGGATTAACGAACGTTCAAGGCTATTTTTGGTAATCCTCGAACGTCCGATAACTATAGAAAATAGGCTCCGAAGTCCCAAAATCCAGACAATCCGGATTCGGACGGACCATTCGGATTTCGGAACCGAGGGGTTCCATGTTGGATCCGGGTCCAAGTCGGATCCGGATCCCATCTCTAATCCCATACCATAAGGCAAAATATAAAAATCCAATTTACCGCATCTAAGTGATTTGTTTACGGTAAACAAATCACCGGATCCAACATTGAACCCCTCGGTTCCAAAATCCGAATGGTCCGTCCGAATCTGGATTGTCTGGATTTTGGGACTTCGGAGCCTATTTTCTATAGTAGATGAAGCAATCTCCCATCAACTTGTGCAAAGCTTATGTTATGATTAAAGGGCATATCCACCCACCAAACTAAAATTTATATACAACCTAATTACCCCCCCTAAACATTGCGTCTCAGCCAATCACTTACGCCGCTACTGTGCACGAAAAAGGCATGGAGCCACCGCAGAAGGCAGCTAAGAGAATGAGTAAGTTTAGAAGCCTCTTGGGTAAATTTTAACCTTGCAAGGTCTATGTGGGGGGAGGGGGGAATTAAGTTGTGTACAAATTTTAGTTTGGGGGGGCAGTTAAATAAGCTTTATTATGTGATTTTCACAGTCCCATTGACTTGTACTGGTGTCCATTGGTTTCTGCAGTGCGCAAAAATGCATGCAGCATTTTTTGACTTTTTGGGGGCCCTTATTCTTAAGGATACAGAAATAACACTTAACTCCTGTTATATACACACAGTATATCCCAACACCATTACCTTTGCTTGCATGGCCTCCTTTACTCTAATATTGTAGTTATGCAAATGAAACATTCATGTATGTATTCCTACTGACCTAGTTTTGAAGCATTGCCATAATAAATTGGCATAAGGTAACTTGGCATAAAATACATTCTATTAATACGTCAAATTTATTTGTAGCTAAGCTTGTATATTCCTTTGGTTTACTTGGAAATTTGTTATGGGATCTTGTTTTTTTCTGAGGTGCCTCTAGAAACATCTGCCCCATTTAAATAAATGTAATCAAGCATTAACTTATTTTCCATACATAATCAACTGCTGCATCTTTCTCTTGATTGAGTGAATAATTTACCTTGATGATCCAAGTTAACAGCAACATCTAGATATCATAATAGCCTGAGTTCCAAGAGCACTTGCTGTATATCAGTCCACAGCTCATTGAGTAAATGGGTCAGCTTAAGAGTTCTTTTAGATGTTCTCATGATAAGAGACCATAGTAACACAAGCGTGATGAATAAACCTCAAATTATCTATTCTTGTCTAACTGGAATTGGATTGCAGATCTTAAAAACCTGTAAGCAGATGAACTTCAATTCATGCTCGCTTGTGATGTGTTGGTTTTTCATGAATGGTAATACAATCAAATAATTATTCTTTTGAAGACTTTCTTAAAACGTGGCACTGAATTGTAGAACTGGTCTAAAGGGTATCAGACATGCTCCATTTGACTTTCGCCTTAGGAAACATTTTAATGACAGCTCTGGCCCACCAGTTCAGTATCTTTAAATATTTAAAGGTCCCAGTTCCAGCAGAAAAGGTCCCCTTACCCACCATATTTTTGTAATTTGAAAAGAGGTTTGGACAGGTGGTATAATTTAAATATTTAATGTGTTGGGAGAATAAGCTAGGTAAAAATAAATTTACCCCCTGAGCCAGGGATGTTAAACTTAAAACTACAACTCCCAGAATTCCCATCTGGAGGGCTGTAGCTATGAAATGCATAGATTTCTCAAAAAGAAAATTGTGTCTTCTGTAGCACACCCGTAGGAATTGGCTTGTATTACTGGGATCACTTTTGCCTCTGGCGACACCCAAATCCCAAAAATAACATCAAAGAAAATTTTTAAAGCTATGCAGTTCCTAACTTGGCATTTATCAAAGGATATCTCCACTGGGTAAAAAGGAGCTGTGTCTTACCTCCCGATCTTTAATAAAACCTGCAGGAGCCGGGAGAAAAAGTAAGCTACTTACGCGATTGCTCGCTCCTCCGCCGTGTAGTCTGACAGGCCCCGACGGACTCTGTCTGCTATGCGCACTTTAAAAAAACTGGGGGTCCCCAGTAATAAAATCTCATAAAATGCCAATTCATGCAGTCTTCCAATTGTGAGACAAATATTCTTTTCAGGGAGCAAAAAGTGGATAGAACCACCTGTAATGGGTGCAGAGTAGTAACAAATGTGTGAAATGTGCAGCACTACAGGACTTTAGGAGCAACCCACCAACAGATATAGAAAAGTGGACTAGATCCGGAAAGTGTCAAATGTAAGTCAAACACCACCAGGACTATGAAAATGGAGCTAGATCCCTCTATGGGATTTTATATCTGCATCAATAAACAACTTGGTTAATTGTGGCCACAAGTGTGCGGGTGCTTGTTCAAGGTCAGGGTTGTCTATTTCCCCTTTATTTATTATAGACCAAACAAGTGTTTATCGGACACTTTGGGGTTATTTTAAAGAGTTTAAGTCTCCCAGGGGAAACATCACATTTGCAATGTAGTGTGGTGTTCCACTATGTTGTTGCATGCTGCGGCCATTGTATGCTATGGTTGCCACATAACTGCTTCATGTAGTGCACTGTTTCATTTTTTAAATCCTAATATGAAAGCTTTTATTCCCAGGATACATTGCAAGTTTTCTTACATGTATGACATATTCTGCAACTAAGAGGGCTACCATGTTGTTAACAGTACAAAGTACAAACCTCCTATTTAGTCTTCAAAGCGCCACCTATTGGCCACGCACTTGAAATAAGGTCAATCCAGCACACCATGGATATGTTGGTGCAGTCCCCCAAATGCCCCCTACTCGGATGTAAACAATATCCAAAATATGAGAGGAGCACACTACTTGCAAAAAACAACAACAATTTATTGTGCAAATGACATATAATATTCCTCAGGCACCTATTTTGCCATGACCCCTTACCCCAGTACTCACTATTAACAATTTTGTCTTAATATGGCTCCTTATACTGTTGTGTATAACCTTTTGGTATGTGAAAAACAAACACAGTATGATGAACCATCAGTTCCCAAGACCCCTTCTAGCACTCACATAATATATTGTATATATCTATAATGCACATATGTCGCACAAGCGGTTGTTTTTAATAATAACGTGATTATATATTTTTGCAGTTTACCTAGCAGTCTGGTATCTATAATATAAGATAAATAGATTCAGCACATTATGTGCATTGAACTAATTGCTTTTATTTATCCAGGGTTTAGCAGGCTGTTTGAAGCAGCAACTTTATGGAGTATAACTCACTCATAAGTCTATAATACTTGCTTGGTGACAGACAGATTTACTATGTTTACTGTTGGAGGGAAACTATGTGTTTTTTTGTTTTTAACTCATGCACTTCACTTTGTCTTTGTAACTATCCCCATTCTAATATAACCACAATAAAGAGATCTTTTACTGTTTGACACTATTATGGAGTGTGCCGGATGCCTTTTCTTTATATAATCTGATTTATTTATTTATCTTGTGCACCTCCAACCCATTTTGGGTCAGACTTAGCCTTGTGCCTTGATCCATCTTATGTTTACCAATTGTATAGTTCGGAATGCCCTAAAGGCCATAACACAAATGCTGATTTCTGAAACCTAAAAAGTGACAAGATACAGCGCTTCTGGACAAAAGTTACTATGCAACTCTCTCAGGCATTGTAAGGCATCCCAAATATTGATAGTTGATAAGTAGTAGATATCAACTCTCTTTTATGCCAGGCACACTATACTACTATTGAATAGAATAAAAGGCAAATTGTAACCTATACCAGCCCTATTTCCACTATATATGTGGTGGTGCTGTGGGTGTAATGAACAATAGCACTAACAACAGAGTGATAGGGAAAAGAACTCCCTATCGCAGACACCCATTAAACTCCACAGATGACCTGTAGAGGCACTCTAAAGGCATAAATTAGGAAATTTATATCCCCCCCACCTTCCCGGGGAGCCAGGAATAAAGGTGCAGGCACTGAAATAGTCACTCAACCAACCTTTAGTATTTAAAATAACAACTTTATTATTAATACACTGTAAAACACTTAAACTTCTATCAAAAAAACCTCATATAATACAATAAATAAGCAATGTATAACTGCCTGCATCCTAGGCGTCCCTAGGTGCTAAACAGAAAGATCTAAAACTAGTGTCCAGGTAGGTGACAGCGCAAAGCGGAGGTAGGTTAATAGCAACTGGAATAATAGAGCAACGGGTCAGTATCTGATAGATAAAACAAATACGGCTGGATAAAGGTAAGCAAGCATATTAGTAACAAATAACACCGACTGATGGGCCCTTCGCGCAACCTCCGCACATCCGCGGGGTCGGGGTAACCCCACCTAAGGAAGCAAAAAAGCGACAGAAAGAGCTTTGCTAGAATATATCGTCTGAATCAATAGTCGTGCATAGATCAACACAAATACTACTGCTTTCAAAAATACTTAAGTGTCTGCCGTATCATATATATGATATGAACTCTTTGGTACCAAATGGCCTCAATGAGGAACTGGTGTTCCAATGCTTTCTTTGAGGATATGATTTGGTCTTACAATTATGAATAGGCATCAGTAGATGCCTAAGCATGGAGTTTTGAGTCTTAATATACAAACTCTACAGCCAGTATCTTCTAAATTGCATTGGTATAATCATTTGTGGTTATGTTAACTTGTATATACTTACCCCTTCTTGCTCCATATATGGGTCTGTGTCCCCTTGTACACAAGACGTAGGTATTCAGTACGACCATTCCGGGTTCGTTTTAAGAATTAATATGGTTATTTAAGATAAAAATTGAAAAGTACTGTTTATTCGAACGGATTTAAAATCTGTATTTACATAGTTATTGTTTTTTGGCACTGTAAGTAGTAGCACATACCGGTATGTTATAATAGTATTTACCAATAAGTAATGTAATGAGTTGATGAATAGTGGGAAGACTGGAGTCCTATCTGTAAAGTTCCCCCTGTACCGGAACATAGGAAAGGGAACAAGGTTATCCTGACCAGTTTCCGGAGGGTTTTGAATCAGGAGCACTCAATAGGAATCGACACTATTTAACCGCCACAAAAGTTAGTCAAACTTAGACCTGGAAGAAGAGAGGAGTGGCCTCTCGAAACGTGCGTCGGTCGTGGTAGTGCCGGGATGGTGTACGGCGGCAGGTGGAGACATGTCCATATCTGTGGATTATAGCCTGGGAGATCGCAAGTATCATCGGTGCAGCCACAGACTTATAGAGACTCTGGAGATGAGTGAGGATTGACCAAACAACGGATGAAAGAAGCACGAATTAATACGGCAGACACTTAAGTATTTTTGAAAGCAGTAGTATTTGTGTTGATCTATGCAGACTATTGATTCAGACGATATATTCTAGCAAAGCTCTTTCTGTCGCTTTTTTGCTTCCTTGGTGGGTTACCCCGACCCCGCGATGTGCGGAGGTTGCGCGAAGGGCCCATCAGTCGGTGTTATTTGTTACTAATATGCTTGCTTACCTTTATCCAGCCGTATTTGTTTTATCTATCAGAACTGACCCGTTGCTCTATTATTCAGTTGCTATTAACCTACCTCCGCTTTGCGCTGTCACCTACCTGGACACTAGTTTTAGATCTTTCTGTTTAGCACCTAGGGACGCCTAGGATGCAGGCAGTTATACATTGCTTATTTATTGTATTATATGAGGTTTTTTTGATAGAAGTTTAAGTGTTTTACAGTGTATTAATAATAAAGTTGTTATTTTAAATACTGAAAGGACAAGTATACTCACCTCACCCTCGCTCCTCTTCCTCCATAGCTGCATAGTACCCAGGGTGAGGACCTAAAATCGCTAAGTCCTCACCCTGGTTCTTTCTCTAACTCCTGCACTACTTGTTAGGAAGATACGTCTGCAAGGAGGCGTGTCTTCCAATTGGCTGCCTCGCGGACTGTCACTGACAGTAGGAGAGAGGTGGGAACAGTCTGGATCGCCGAAGCAGATTGCGGGTGGTGGGTAAGTAGTGCAGGAGTTAGAGAAAGAACCCAGGGTGAGGACTTAGCGATTTTAGGTCCTCACCCTGGGTACTATGCTGCAGTGGATCGGGGAAAAGGTGAGTATAATTGTCCTTGAAGGTTGGTTGAGTGACCATTTCAGTGCCTGCACCTTTATTCCTGGCTCCCCGGGAAGGTGGGGGGATATAAATTTCCTAATTAATGCCTTTAGAGTGCCTCTACAGGTCATCTGTGGAGTTTAATGGGTGTCTGCGATAGGGAGTTCTTTTCCCTATCACTCTGTTGTTAACACTATAGTACTATCATGGAAATCCCCAGATCCACCCAAAATTAAGGTATATAGGAATATGGTGGACAGGATGCTACCCATGCTCAGACTTATATACATCAAGAGAGGAAGGTATATTTCCCTTTTCTTCTTTTATATCATGATGTAACTATATAACCCATTATTATTTTTCCCATGTTACTCCAGTTTAATCATCTGTACAAACACTGCTTATTGTACAAGATGATATATAAGGACACAATATAATCTTAATATGTATTATATACTTTAACTGTAATACTGGTTTACAGATTACAAAGTCTTTTTCTGTTTCTTTCCTAATAAATGGTTCTGACTGTGGAGCAGTCAGAAGGTGAGGACCCCAAAATATATCTGATACATCAGGTGGCACTCTATTGTGTGTAACATTGACCCACATATTGCATTCTCTGAACTCTTATACTTTCTACAGGGACAAAGTGATGAAATACAATGCCAGCTGATGTAGCACTCAAACAGCCTCAAATTAATACAGGTGTCTAGCTTTCATATACTGTAATTATTATAAGTATAGCATTTTTTGTTGTGTAAGTAAGCATCGTGTCATGCCTTGATTTACTTGAGTGATATATATATAAACCAAAGGCTAAAATCAGCAAGTTTTCAATAACTTACTAGCACTCTGGGGAACTTAGTGTACTGGGTTTTATTGATTGAGAATATGGATCAGTTTCAATTTTGTTTAGACTTTGCTGATGCCATGGAAGAGGGGTCATCAAAATGATGTGTAGTTACTCAGAATGTGATGTCAATATACAGAAATATAGTTAGTTGTGTTGTTTTTTTTTAAGTTTCCGTTGTGTCAAGAAACTTGTGTACATACAGTACACACATACATAGCCCTAAATTTAAAAAATGCACAACATCTTAATTAAATTGATATAATCTCTAATAATAAACATACATATTTGCCCTTAGATGTAATTAAAGGGCCTGTCCACTTAAATTACCCCCCCCCAAACCACACTTTTGTGATATTCACATGGTTAAAAGCTGTCCCTGAACTTGCTTACCTGACCCGGTCCCTCACTGCTCCTAAGCGGCCTCTGCTGCTGACAGCCACACCACTTCCTGGTTGTGGCTGTCAGTTAAGGCACAATGTTACATCAGGCCCAATTGCCTGACAGCCTGGCTGTCGGTGCAGAAGTTCCCTGCTTCTGTTTTTGCTCGAAACGAGCTAGGTACCTAGACAATGAGGGACCGAGTCAGGTAAGAAAGAAGCTCAGAAGCATTATTGGAAGTTTGGGGGGTTAAAATACATTTTAGAGCGAAGGGTTTTTTTTGAGTGGACTTTCACCTTTAGTGATGTCATGAAATCCATGAAGCAAATTCATCACTGTTTTATGGGTAATAGAAATTCAAATTGTTGCCCTATTAACTCATGTAGGGAGTAGAGATGAACGAAACTGGCAAGTTTATTTTTGCCAAAGGTTCCATGGAACTTATGGAAATCTTATCAGTGGCAATTCCAAAACAAAACCAGGTTCACTTCGAAACTGGGACTCATCTCTAATAGAGAACATTGCTTTAGTTAGAGTGACAAAGGATTCATGTCTAGATAAGCACTTTATGCTGCTAAATTGAACATTGATTTCTTAAAAAGACTAAGGCAAAAGTTAGTATTTTTAGTGCTCTATAGATATACTGATTGAAACTGATCTTTTAAAGGGCATATCCACCCGCAAACTAAAATGTAACCCACTACTAGCCCCACTGTGTAGTAAAATCCTTACCTTACAACACTTTATGGTTCTCCTGCAGTGCTTGTCCAAAGTCCAGGAAACTAAAAATAAGGAGCTGGTCTTCCTGTGTAAAGGGTTTCTGCCTCCTCCCTGTCCTCTGGGAGAACAGTGGCATGGGCAGGGGAACCCTTCCCCCCTCCAGATCCCTCCCTGGCTGGCCATCACCTACCACAAAAACACTTTTCTGTAGTGTAGAGCTCCCCTGCCCAACCCAAACCGCATTGTCAGTTTTTTAATAAAAAAATTGTGACCTCTGCTTACAGCCCTTTGTTTCCATGGCTCTCTCCATTGACAGCAGCCACGTCTGTAATTGGCTGCCTCTCAAGTTCAGGCAAGCAGGGAGCCGGATCAGAATGCCGCGGGAGCGAGGGGCTGTAAGTAGAGTTCAGAATCCTTTTTTAAAAATCTGACAATGTGGTTAGGGGTAGGCAGGGGAGCTCTAAATTATACTAAAAGCTTTTGTTTAGGGTTGATATACTCTAGTGGTGAGAAAACGTAACTCACCTCAGATAGGAAAAGGCAGAAGGCCTCTGGAGTTAAAACTAGAGAAGGCCTGTTAAGAGTTCAAATAAGGTGAAAGTCAAAGTCAGAGAGCAGAGATTCAGAATCCAGAAAACAAGCACGGTCAGCAACTTGTAATCAGAATCTAACAGGTGTTCAGTGTGGGGTTTAAATAGGCCAACCAGAAGAATCCACGACAACAACACCAGCGGGCGTAAAGACGCAAATGTTGTACAACGTTGATGATATTGATATTTCTATCAATAAACAGGCAAACTATGCGTCAATTCACCAGACACACAATAACCATTCAACGGACATAGTTGGATGGTGGATGAAGTTTCAAACCTGCGAGAAGAACATTGACATGTTAACATTTATCTGGCTTCCAAGCACTACATTTCTTTATTCCCCATGTATTGCTTAAAGGGACAGTTCAGTGGAAATTATAAATATTTGTTAAATTGTTAGTTCGTATAATGCCTTATGCCTTAGTTATTCTACATATTCTCTCCCATTTTGAAAAATCAGTTGATTTCATACCCTTTTGCTGTTACCTGCTATTGACATTAGTGAGCTGACATTTCAGGTTCTAACAGACCTTGTTCTTCCCAGGATGCACCACTTCCTTGGAATGTTCCTAACAGTAATTCCTACTGATTGGCTGTTGGATGGGTCAAACATGCTCAGATCTCTACTGAGTAACTGAATCAACCTAGGCGCTGGGTCAAGTGCAAGACCATAACGGTCTCTATTAGGGGTCCTGCAAACAGGAAGTCAGTATTTCGGTTGCATTTATTTATACACAGACAAAATGCTGAATTGGCAGATTAAGGTCAATGGGATGAAAAAATACTGCTCTTTTTTCTGAAAAGTACATGTATTTGCACTGAACTTCCCCTTTAATTTCTCACTATTTTCCTCTCTATTTTGTCACCAGTAAATGTCCATTAGCAGGTTTAAATCTAAAACAAAATCCTACCAGCAGTATTGTTTAATTTAGTTCTCAGCAAATAAATAGGCATAAGCATTTTTATCCTCGTATTTCTATGTAACCTACCCACTTAGATTGTAAGTTTTTGGAGGAATTTTCCATGTTGTAAGACACATTTATGTGTTTAATTTCATTAAACAAATTATTTTGTGTGTAACTGTTACTACAGTTATTAAATTCATAGGTGTACCATTACCAAGCTGTGACCTCATACTTCATAGGCACTAACACCAACTCAAAGGGATTTGAAGTAATAAGTAGATATCTGTGCTACTGTATGCGATAAATTCCTGCAGGGGATGATCATAATATGAGAAGAAAGAGGAGAGACCATAAATGAAAATGAAAAACACCATTGATATAAATACATGTGACTCAAAACATAAACATGAAAAATGTCTTATTTAAAGCACAATGTTTTCATTGTACTCCACTAATGTGTACAAAAAGATATCAATGTTATAGAAATATTCTGTTTTATTTCTTTTTCATAGCATTGCTTCCTCCCCCTTTAATAAATGTTCAGCTTGTCACTCTTAGAATTGCACATGACAAGTGAATGAATGGAACACGAATTAAAAACCTTTTTATATCCATGTTCCTTTTATAAATATGCAAATGTATCACTCTTGTAACACAAAACATTTAGGGGAAATGAATATAGTTAAGTGTTTAAAATGATTTTGAAACCACTAGTACAAGGTACAATTACTAAATCTGTAGGTAGATTTTCCAGGGCTTGGTGGGGGTTGGGATAATTGAGTCATAAAATTATCTACACGTTATAATTATATATAGAATTTTCCAGTTTTTGGCAACCAAAGTAGAATCGACTGGCCCAGTATACTGTCTGAATACTGTTATTTCTCAAAGATTGTGACGATTTACCTTATTAGTAAATTAATTTTACTGTTGAATTTTTATATAATTGTAAAGCAATTGAAAAGTTTAGAAATGTTTGCCACATGTATCTGCAAAAATAAATATTATTATATCGGTTATATTACTAACAGTAATTATTTTGCACTTCCAAGACAATATTAATTTTCACACCTGATACTCTTTTTTTATAATTCTGCTATGAGCCTTAAAGGGAAAGTTCAATGGAAAATATCAATATTTTAAAAATTCTTGGTTTGTATTATGCATACCTAGCTATTCTACATATTCTCTCCCATTCTGAAAAATCAGACGATTTCATACCCTTTGCTGTTCCCTGCTGTTGACATTAGTGAGCTGACATTTTAGGTTCTAACAGTCCTTCTTCTTCCCTGGATGCACCACTTCCTTGAATGGTCTTAACAGTAATTTCTACTGATTGGCTGTTGGATGGGTCAAAGATGCTCAGATCTCTACTGAGCAACTGAAACAACCCAGGCACTGGGTCAAGGGCAAAACCATAACAGTCTCTACTAGGGGTCCTGCAAACAGGAAGTCAGTATTTTGGTTGCATTTATTTATACACAGATAAAATTCTGAATGGGCAGGTTAAGCTCATTGGGTTTTTAAAATTACTGCTCTTTTTTCTTAAAAGCATATGTATTTGCAATGAAATTCCCCTTTAACAGAATGTTCAAGGAAATAGTCTACAGTAACACTGACACACTATCAAGAACCTTTTCTTTGCTTCACAATATTTATATAGGTTTAACAATTCTAAAATGTATTTAATAAGAACCTATGAATTATAGTATTTCTTAAGATATCAATTATGTTTGTATTTAGAGTTCAAGGGCATCTATAGTGAAATTTATACATTGCTCCAATCCAGACATAAAAAGATTAGTGTATGCTGCCTTATTCTTACCTTCCTCCATGGCTCTGTGTTTGCACAGTCTGATTTACTGCAGAGCTTCCCACACCCCCTTCCCTCTTTGGTCATTCCCCCATTCATATAATCTGGCTGTGAACCCAGCCGCTCATGTGCATTAATCCTGCTACATGTCACTCTAACCTTTGTAAACAAAAACCTTCTGTATGTAAGCCTGTAGAGAGGAAGTCTCTCTTTTGCTCTGGAGATACTTGCATACATAAGGAGTGAGGGGGTGAGTTAGGAGAGACCTGAGTTCTGCCGTATAACTGCAGCATGATCTCCCTTTGACAGGCAATAAATTGGTGAAAGCTTGAAAGCTTCCCTTTACGTCTGTTTTCAACCCAGTATTTGACAAACATTTAAGTTAGCAGGAAGGAGTCATTAGGAGGCTTGCTGTAAAACTTGTGTAAACCTACACACTACACCCGCATGCTGTTAGGGGATTTGATTGACAGCTCACTCAAGCAGGAGTAGTGTATTGAAATCTTGACTTCTTTCAACTTATATATCTCGAGACAGAGGAGGAAACTGAATATAATAAAGGTAATCTGGGGGTTGGGGTGAATTTTAGAACAAATAGAATGAGCAGAAAGGAATTACTTTTCCCACTATAGATGCCCTTTAAACTAACTTTCTTTTTCTCTATTGACCGAGAAACCTGTTTTGAAAAGGAAACATGGTGAAATTCTTTAAATTTGACCATGTCATCCAGGTCAGGGTTGCCAGGCATCTCAATTTGTGCAGGATTGTCCCGACTGCAGGGACAAATTCCTGAGTCCCGCAGTCAAAGGCAGAAATCCCGTTCAAACCCTGGCCCTGGCAGTTTGCCCCTAGAACACCCACCCCGCCCATTAATGCCCCTAACCGCACCCCCTTCATGGCCAAATCCCAACCACCACCTCTGTAACATAATAACTCTGGCCGCTCCACCCATTGTTATGACACAGTGACATCACAGCCCTATCCTGTCCTACTCGGGCCAAAAAAAATCTGGCAACTCTTATCTAGGTGCTTCCATACGAAGGATAATGACTCATGACACTCACTGGACACTATTTCTGTAGTGTTACTACATAGCTGATTGTAAACTTTTATCATATCATTCACAAACTCTTTTTTCAAGGGAAAACTAACTCAACTGATAATTTTCATATCACAAATTTTCCATTTCTCCTATCAGTTCAGTTGCCCATCTCTGTACCTTTTCCAATTAATTGATATAATTTCTCATGACTGACTATAACTGCACAGCATACTAAAGGCTTTATGTTGAGTATTTCACTCTATACATATGCAAAATTGTGTTTTAATCATAATTGTCTTTAATGATCTGCCTGACACTGATTAGATTTACAAAGTCTATTATTTACAATAACTTCCAAGTCCTTTTCTATCTTATAAGAAGAGAGAGGTCCCAATACATATTTTTAGTGGAATACTTAGAGTTCTTATTACTCAACTTTTTTTTTACATTAAATCAATGCAGAATGCATATTGCTAGCCCTTCTAATTAAACTGTATCCATTCTTAATTGCACAGTAAACAGCATGGTTATGTAGATAGAAATCAAATCCTATATAGAAAAGAAGAGATTTAAAAACTGTGAAAGGAGAAGTAATTACCATAAATCTTCTTACTGCATGTCTCTGAATATTCTTTTTTGTTCATTAGAACACTTGTACTGTGATGGAATGCTCTCCTTTGTGTAAAGCTACTGTTACTACCGTAAGTAGCAATGCAAATGCACATACATTATACTGTAGATGATACATTCTTTTTGTTATCTAGAAGCACTTATATACAAAGAGTAAAGGTTCTGACAGATAAATGGAAAACATTACATAAATAGAAAATGATTTTGGGCCACCCGCAGGGTCGTTTTTAGTTGAGATAAAGTTTAAAGTTTGAGTATAAACTTGAACTGGGTTTTGGGCCAAAACTACCAGATCTGCTGTCAATATTTTCACGGTCAAAACTACAGTTGAAAATTGCCACAAAATATTTAACATTTTCAAGAAAACTTTTCAGGTTTTGATGTTGAATTTTTTCAGTCAAAATTCTGTAACAAAACTTTCAGCTGTTCTGCTGATCCACTGTCAGAACAAACCCCCAGGTAGATTTGTGCATCTTTAGTTACTAGTCTTCCAAGCACCTTGAATAGTTTTTCTACAAGTTGTTTATTTATGAATCTATTCTAGTCAATATCATGTATGTACCGCACAGAGAAATGTTGCTGTGTGATGCTCACTACAGTCTAGATTTTCAAATCTAAAAGAGGAGAATAATAAATTGCCCATTAATAGATAAGTCTGATGAGGCCCCACTCATATTCAAATCATCAAATATCAGCATACAGGGGAGCATGTTATTTCAGTCTAGACCCAGATTTCCAGTCATTGAATATATATATATATGTGACCTATACATTTGTTTACCATATAGTCCATCTGACTATATGGTAAACAAATTTATTTATTTATTAACATAAAATAAATAGGCATCTTATGTTCACCTATTATCCCCATAGTTTTGTTTCACTTTTTAGAGCATTTCAATCATTATTCCTATCACGGCTGTGCAGGTTTTATCTCTTTATAATATAATAATTATGTGTGTTTTGTCTTTGTTAATAATATGCATTTGGAAGGGACCATCAACTTAAAGTTATTTTGCTGTTGATTTGATTTAATATTCATAATATTTGTTTTGATTTCATTTATATAAATATAATATTTTATTCTAAAACAAATGTCCTTTTTTGTTTTTTTTTAATGATCAGGTGCAAGTTAGTTAGAGAGCAACTGTCTGCAGATGCTGAAAGTTTATTCTTAGGTGAGCACTTTTATCTTTTTTAGGTTAAATTGCTTTGCTATGCTAAGCTTTATCGGAGATAGACTCCATTTAGTGCTATAAATATCAGGTAGACTGTATAAAAAGCAAAAATAGGAAACTCTTTGTTCAGCACAGCAGGAAGGAGTCTTATGCTGCAGGATTCAATAATCCTATTACAGAAAATAACTGGCTGGAACTGGATTTTACAAGGAAATTTTTTAAAATATATCACCCTCAAAACATATGTGTTTTTATGAGGCCATGGCTGCAAAATTGAAAGTAAATACTGTAGTTAAAGGGCATGTCCACCCTGACTTGTCAGTTATCTGCCGCAACCCCAAGTGCTATTTTCCCCAATTAATTACATGTATTTTTAACCTGATATTTATTGATAAGTTCTATTCCTTTCTGGCAAAAGTCTCCTCCCTCTGCTCTAAAGGATAAGTATACTGAAAAAACAAATACAGTGTAAATGGTAGCTAAATCCCTAACTAACCTTTCCCCCCCTTTTTTTTTAGGTCCCTACAGAGCCTACCTGAGCCCATGGAAAGTGCTGGCCATCTTGGAAGATGAAAGAAGTCCGGTAAGCTCCGCCCCTCGAGAGTGCTGGACCTCGTTTCCAGCTTGTGTCTAAATCTTCAGTGCCAGTTAGGTTCGTGATGCGTGCGCTAATACAAGCGTGCGCGGCGTGATGCACGGACTAACTGGCACTGAAGATTTAGACACAAGCTGGAAACGAGGTCCAGCAACTCTCGAGGGGGGAGCTTACCGGACTTCTTTCATCTTCCAAGATGGCCAGCACTTTCCATGGGCTCAGGTAGGCTCTGTAGGGATAAAAAAAAAGGGGGAGATAAAGGTTAGTTAGGGATTTAGCTACCATTTAAACTGTATTTGTTTTTTCAGTATACTTATCCTTAAGAGCTTTTTTATAAGCTTGAGCATGTGGAGAGGAGGCAGCAGGTGGAAACAGCAGCCAATCATTGGTTGTGATGTCAGGAATCACTGCCTTGATTGACTGCATGGGAGGGAGGGGCCAGCTTACTCTGCCAGAATGGGAACAAAATAATCCTTAAATATCTGGTTAGTAATGCAGGTAATAAAGTGCTAAATATATCTGCTGGGTTGGGGACAGGTAACTGACAATTCACCCGTTTTTTGTTTTAAAGATGAACATGCCTTTTTAGTGACATGATTAGTGTTTCGGTGGCTATACACATTGGCGATACCAGAAAAATCCTCTTGGATCTGATGGGATTTGCAGAGTATGGGCAAGTTGTGGGGGGCAAAAATGACCAATAATGATGCCGACGAACTACTGCCATTGGCATCGCTGACGGTCGTTCCCGACAAGGACAGATAAAATAGCTTTGGCAATTATTAACCATAATTATACAAGAGATAATTACAGATATGTCATCTTTACCAATAACATTAGATGAAGAGAGATTCCTGTTCATTGTTTTGTGGATGGCCTGAAGAATGTTGGTAATAAACAACCTCAGTTTGGTTCCTAACACCAGGCTGTGATATGCTAATTTGGATTTTCCAGGGTACATAATTGCCACAAATTCTTGTACAAGTCATTCTGAATTGAGAAAGACAGTTGGATGGCTAGCGAAACGTCTTCAAAAACTAAAACTTTAAGTCCAGTTGATCTAACTGAATACAACAGATATAAGCTCAATTTGATTTATTTCTTATAGAAAAATAGCAAACCTAACAGTCTAAAAAGTAATCTAGTGAATTCCTTGTATAATTTGAGTTGATGTAGGTTTCTGTAAGGCTCAGTGTAACCGTTTTCCGAAAAGTGAAACAAGACTAGGGATTATGCAATGCGTGTGTTATTATTTTATATGTAGAAGGGTTTTGCAGATACCAAATGGGAAAGTGAAAGATTTAACTAAATTCTATTAAAGTATATATTTATATATGAAAGGATATATTGATTCTTCAACTTGATAGAATTATGATTTAAAATTTAGATTGCTGATGGACACTGAAATGTGATCTTTCAGAAAATATAACTAGTGTATTTCAAATTGCTGAAAAATAAAGTACTCCTCTTAAAGGTAACAATTACAGAACAATGGTATCTTGCAGGTTTAAAACCACTATAGGCTGCAACTGGGAGGCATTTTTATGTGTCCTTTTCTTTGTGTTGGTTTCCACTGAGAGGTCCTAAATCCTAAAATATATAGTTATAGCTTACATGTGCCTGATAAGCTGTGTGCACAGTCCTGCGCAAACAGGTTTAAATAGGGCCCCACAAATGATCTGGGTGAATACATTATGTAGCGCCCAAAATTTTATTTTGTGTCTGCACAGATGATATACAGTATATTTGTATACACAGCCGATAAGAAATTAGAGGGAACATTTTAACGGAACAGTTGTAAGCTTTAATGTTAACAAATAAATAAAATGCAAAACCAAAATCTGTCATATAAAAAAAAAGAAGATATTTCCCCCATTTGACTGCCGGTGCAATATTTGCTCTGTATTTTGCCTCAACCAATATCATCCCCAAAACCAGTCAAAAAATAGATTAGACATTTAGGGGCATATTTATAAAGGTTCGTTAACTTTTCGCGGCCGTTTTCGCGGCCATTAACGCATAAATCGCGTTTACCGCGATTTATAAAGGCCCGAAAACGGCCGCGAAAAGTTAACGAAGCGTTAACCTTTCGCGCCGATACTTACCTGTTACCGCCGCTTCTATTTATAAAGCGGCGGTACTGGTTTCGCTCGGCTAGTATCGGCGTTTTTACTTCGCCACCTTGAAGGAGGCGAAGTCAGCCGATACAACCTCCCGCGGCGGGTGGTCGCACCCGCCCCGGGAGACACGCCCACCCCGCCCCACACCCGCGGCGGCAGCGGCGACACCCGCCGCCGCCGCCAATTCCCAGCAGCCCCTCCCAACGTTCCCCGTTCGCGGCAATCTCGGAACGGGAGGCTAGAAGGGGCTGCGGGAAGGGGCCGCAGCAGGTGGTCGCGACCACCGCCGCGCACCCCCTCCCGGCAACCCCTCCAAGCCCCCCGCCCGGCCGCTCCCGGGAGGGGACGGGAGGGAGCCGCTGGGGGGTGGAGGCTCCCTCCAGCGGGGCCTGAGAAGGGCCTTTTGGAGCTTAGGGGGTCCCGCAGCCAGAACCGGGACCCCCTCCCGGCCCTTATAAGGGCCCTTGCGGCACTGACAAGTGCCTTTGGCGGGGGTCCTGCAGCTGAAACCGGGACCCCCAGTGCGGCTTTAAAAAAGCCCTTGGCGACGTCTCTTTCTTCCAGTCCCGGCGACACCAGCTCCGCCGAGGCCGCCGACCCCCGAGAGGTACCCCTGCGGCTGCCAGGGGTACCCCCGGCGGGCGCCGGCGACCTCAACGAGGCCGATGTTGCCGGCGTCTTGATCCGACGCGACGTCTTCGGGTGGCGAACCAACCCACCTCAGGTCGCCGATGCCAGGCAGACTCACTGCGGCCGCAGTGAGCCCGCTGGCACCGCGGCCTCAGCGGAGCCGATGTTGCCAGCCGCTTCTTTTCTCAGCCATCTACTGCGATGGCATCTGAGTTCGCGGCGGAAAGCTCCTCTTTATATAGGTTTGCAGAAATCCATAAACGTTTCTGTGGTCAATTTTTAATACTTGCTTTACTAACCAATCAGATTTCTGGAAAGTTCTGAAATCTGATTGGTTAATGTAAAGCAAGTATAAAAATTGACCAATCAGAAACGGATTATGGATTTCTGCCGCGCGGGGGGTGTGGGCGGGGTGGGCGTATGCCCCGCCCCCTTAGGAGCGGTCGGGAAGGGATTTAAGTCCCTTCGCGGCGATACTATATAGTATCGCCGCGAAGGGGCTTAAAATTACCGCAGCACATCACGGCCGCGATAGGTATCG
The DNA here is from genome assembly GCA_019447015.1 of Hymenochirus boettgeri. Taxonomy (NCBI): domain Eukaryota; kingdom Metazoa; phylum Chordata; class Amphibia; order Anura; family Pipidae; genus Hymenochirus; species Hymenochirus boettgeri. The sequence goes on along the minus strand of CM033469.1, from coordinate 66,962,814 downwards.
CGGGAATAGCGCTCGCCGTATAAATACGGCGATAGCGCTATTTTCGCGGCCGCGATGTGCGGCGGTAATTTTTTTGCGCTAACATCGTTCCTTTATAAATATGCCCCTTAGTAATTTTCACCCAATTCTGCTGTGCACCTTTCTTTTCTCAAACAGACTACTGGGTGAAAGTATCTATTAGTAGAAAGGATTGTGCAATAATTGGTCTGTGTGTAATTAGCTAATGACCACAATAATTGGACAATCAGTGAATGAAAATGTGTCAGTTAATCATCTTCTCGGTTCTCCTCATCATTTAGACTTCTAGAAGCTGCTTTAGCGGAAGAAATTAAAGAAATCTAATTAAATGGTTTTACATGTAGGTAAGTCTGTTCTTGGTGCAAACAGATAAATGTCTATTAAAGGGTATCTGTGGTCTCCATTTTTTCTATACAAATTGAGGTTATATAAAAAGCCTTCTGTCGTACCTTTAAAATAAACTGTAAATCACATCTCTAGGTAACATTTCTGATATGTTATTGCTGGAAAGGTTCAGCAATATTACTTCCTGCTTAAATACTTCAGCCATGTGAGTAGCTTGTAGTCATGTGACCAGCCTCTGCCTTCATTAATAGGCTAACCTTAACAAGTACAATTTTTTTTTTAAATGTATTTTAATGCAGACCTGTTTTTCCCAGTATTAAGTCTTAACGAAACATGCTTCTCCCCTGGGGCTTGGAGGAGGCACAGAGGGTCATGTGATGTGGCTCAACCAAATGGAAGCAGGAAATTTGAACATTTCCTGCAATATAATTTCTCACATGCCACAGCCAGAAATGTGATCCAGGGCTAATTTTAAAGAGAAGACTGTAGGCTTTTATTTAAACCTAACTTGTTTGGAGACCACATTAATGCTTTAAAGGAATAGTTCACTGCAAAAGTGAACTTTTCCCTTAATGTATTGATTAACGCCTGAGAGGTTAAGGAGCTATGTCTTACCTCTCGTTCTTCAATCAATATCTCAGGAGCAAGGGATGAAGGTAAGTATACACCAGTTGCATATATTTGTAGCCCAGGAGGACCTAAATAGTCATTTTTGGGGCTGACCCACTTACAACTTGCTATCTCCAGTAGATTGCATAAGCCACTGTAGGGGTTTCACCACTGGCTATCCATCTCAGGGGTTAGAATAGTCCATACCTTCAATTGTGTTTCCTTCTACTTGTACAATTTATTTGCAGATTTACAGAGACCCCGTCCCAGCTGTGACAACTTGGTTAATGATACCACAAAACCCTCATTTACCAACTTTTTTTGTTGCATAAAGGTATATCATGCCTGTACACTAATCAAACCCTTTACTAGCTCCGCTGCAAGAAATATAGCTGCTGCCCCTCCCTTTCCCCTTCTAATTTATCCGTTCCCCTGTGCCTCCTTTCTGCCCACCAATCTACTTTGTTCCTGATCCCCCCAGGTCATGCTGCCCCTCCCCTACTTCACCAGTCCTTGGCTCCCTGTATGCGCAGAATGCGCAGATTAGATAACCATTCCAGTACCCAATTTTTTTCTGCAACATTTCACAATATTATTTAGCTTATTCAGTGTTGAGCAGCAAGGGTACTTTAAAAAAATTTTATATTGACTTCATTTTGGTTAGTTGCAAAGATTCAACCAAAACACTGCAAAAATCCTTTCAGCCCACTTAGATAATCAGTGGAATTCAATATCAAGGGGATCTAACCTTGTCGCGATCCCTTACTTAATACGAGATTACGTAAATTAGTCTGCAGGTATAGTACGACGCTACTCTTGCGCTTCCTTTACTGGCCCATAAAATGCTACAAGGTAGCACAAAACATTACTAATGGGTATTGTATTTCCAAAAACATTTAGATATGGCGCAGCCCCAATAAACAAAGTTTTAAAAATTTTAGCTATATTGAATCTTCCCTAAATGCTTTACTAATTTCACACAAATGATTTATACCAAGCCGTACATTATCTTAAGGCATACAACCATTTTTGATGTGTCCTACCGCTGTTGCCAGATAATGCTGCCATATACTATTATAGATGTTTTGGAATAAAGAAAATGTTTTAAGTACAGTAGTACATAATAAAGTGTCTGTATTTAGACAAAAGTGGGAGAAGGTGCAGCATAAATCCTTTGATTGAATGAAGGCTGTGCTCTTTAACAAGCTTGCATTATAATTTCACCAAGGACCTGCAGTGATGTCAAATGTGGGGAAAACTACAAGCCTGGGCTGCAGTAAATGTCTTTCAACTTGAACATGATCTGTGGGTCTGTCCCTTTTTTAATCTAGTAGGTTGTAGCTACCATGTTTTTCTAAAATGAAGTTAATAGCTTTACAATTTACAAGCTTATTTTGTATTCCATCAGTCATTCTTCTCTAAAATGTATATTTTAGCTTGGAAAAGGTTTCTTAGTTTTTCTTTAGTTGAAATTGGATTTTTGTTTGCTTGATTGTGAATATAATTGAATCCAATATTTTAAGTACCGTAAATGCTGTATACGTGCACGCTCTTTTGACAAGTAAAATAAAAAGGGTCCTGTTCATAAATCATTTCAAAGACAGAAAGGAACATATTAAATATAGTATTCCGAAACATATTGTGTTTGGCTGTGTCACATAAATTCCATTTGTCCCCAGAAATACATTTCTCAATAACACCATTACATAAGCTGAAGTCGGGATTTCTGCACAATACAGTATTTGTAAGCAACAAAACCCAATATAAATTGTAGCCATTTCTGTGTATTGTACCATGTATTTGACAATGTACACATTATTGCAGTGTTTCCCAACCTTATTATCTGTGGGGAACCCTTGAAACTATTTTTGTGTCTCTGGGAACCCCTACATAAAATAATGATTATAGATGATTATTTTTATTTCTTGATCATCAAATCATCAACATGCACAATTTATACCAATATAAATGATAGATCTGTAAATATATCTATTTTTTTTTAAAAATGCACTCAAATTCCTTGCAGGTGATGGGTCTTTACCAGTGTTTCTCAACCTTTTTATCCTAATGGAACCCTTGAAAAAATATTAATATTTTAGGGAACCCTTACGTAAAAACATTATTACTTATTTTTATTAATTTCTCAGAAATCAATACACATAATTTATACAAATATAGAACATTGATAATTATATAGAAAATACCTGTATTCATTAAAATGGTGGATCCATACAGTTTCTGTCAATCTCTTGAGGACCCCCATGCAACCTCTCAGGGACCCCTAGGGCTAAAGCTAAATAAGCTTGGACTAGTGGTTTATCTAAACCCATATCCCTACACTGAGTTGGTATACAATATGTGTTTCACATATGGAGATTCTATGTTGACTAAATTCTTCTCAGCCTGTGAAATGTAGGTTGGGAAAGTTTAGAAATGAATTAAGGCTGGGGTATCTTTACATTTATCTTCCAGACAGGTTTTTCTATATTTACAGGCTGGTGGGTGATACTGCTTTTATATTCAGTACTCACATTAAATTGTCTGAAACTTGCGCTATTATAGCTTACCAGCCACCTCTCTCCTCACTGTTCCTAATGCAGATGCGTGTGCACCAACATCAGAAACAGAGAATAGGGCCACATTCACAGGAGTGGGGAGGGGGCATGCGCTGTCATAGCACAAGTTTCTGAGCTTCGTACACCAGGGGTGTGAGTAGCATCTCCAATCTGCCTGTAAATTATAGGAAAAAAGTTAAATATAAGAGCAAAGTGTTACAAAGCGAACAATTTTTTTTATCTAAATACTGTCTAAATACTAATATGAACAGTTTGTAGGCTACCAGAATTAAGTTAGTCTGCACATTGAAGGCTAGTATTAGCCATATTTCATGTATACAAAAAGAGAAGGTAAATACAAAAGAAAATATGTACAGTATAAATTAGCAATAGGTACATAAATAATCAATACACAAATGCAGTATCATAAGAATTTAGATAACATAATCCAAAGCCATGGAAACCAGAAAAACCGCTACTGTGATGCTGAACTAACACAGTTTTAATGGAATTTTAGTGGTGACATTTGCCTAACTTATAAGGTTTTGCAATAAAAAGTTGACCACAATGAGCATCAATCAATTATTAACTCATGCAGCTAATGCCAAATTAGCAAATATACTATATCTACTATAACATTTTAGTTTTGCCCATACAATGCTTAAAGTTTCATTCCAGATAAGGCCTTTTAACGCTGTAGAGTACACAGTGGATAGTTTAAGCGTATTTTCCTCCATTTTCCCCTCCATTATATATAAATGCAATTTCTGTTTAGCTAAAACTAGTTTTGTATATTTGTTTAGGAATAAAATCTAATTGTTTCTTCATCATTTTCAACATTTTTTATCTGATATTTACAGCCCATACGCTTTACTTTTTAGGACCAAATTTCCATCCAAATGTATTTTTGGCTTTCTGAGAGCTTAGCATCTCATCGTAAGAGACAGAACAAAATTGACCAACAGTTATAAGATGTAAGTAATCAGACATTTTTTTGTAGTCATTTTATTACAATTTCATAGAACTGTAGTGTCCATAAAAAATGTGTCGTTCAACTGCCAATGTACAAAGGAATATTAAAATTCATTCTACCGATATTGCTTGAATTCTTCGCTTTAGCAAATATTACACAAATATATTTATTTTCCCTTGCTCTTATAAACGCAGTATAAAGGAAATTACAATGAAAGGGAAAGCAAAAAGACTAGTAGTAGAAAGATCCATTATTTTATAGTAAAAATGGATTTTTGTTATCAATTCCTCATTTTATTACAAAAAAGGTGAGTAATCTTTTCATGCAAATAGTATTAAATTCCCTTTTTTTTTTTTTTTTTACATTTTTAGTGTTTTGCATAGTTCACAATTGTCAAATTCATAAACATATTTCTTAATTAAAATGATATTGTAGATATAATTAAAGGACCCCTTTTGGTCCAGGGCCAAACAAATGGCAAGACACATTCTGCAAGAAGAGCTTCCTCCCACTGAATAGATTCCAGATTAACAGTTGACCTTTAACCACACTTATTGAGCTTCCATTTAGATGATTGTTAAACACAAATAAGTGTATATTTAATATTTGTTACATTTAATTGCATAGCAAGCAGATTTCCCCAGGAATAACATTAAAACAATGCATAAAAAACTGTTAGCAGATATTATTTAGAGAAGCATATGGACAAATATATGTTTGTCCGTATATTTTCGAGGATTACCGAAAATAGTCTTGAACGTTCGATAATCCTCGAAAATATACGGACAAACATACATTTGTCCATAAAAATTGCTTTGAACGTTTGATAATAATCGAAAATTCATTCTGTTTCCGGATTATCAGATCTTCGGTATTTTCCTGAGATCCGGCAATCCGAAAAAGGAATGAAACTGGTGAGTTTCGGCCTCTAGGTGGTGTACAGCAGATGAAATACAGTGGATACTTCTACGTGCAAATTCTTGTACATGCAAATTCTAAAAATAATTAGTATTTTCGAATATATTTATGAATGATATTATCATAATGTTCTGTACTGGCTTATATTTTTTAAGATGGCATTACCTAACCGTGGAGTGTTTCTGTAAATTTTTTAATTTAAGTTAATTTTGGCCAAATGTTCTTTTAGGTTTTGGGTTTTAGTTGAGACACTTGAGAGCCCCAAAATTAATACTGCAGGAATTAATGGAGAGGCTGGAAGATTTGCAGGGAGATTCAATAAAAGGTCTTATTGTTTAAAATGGTGCTAATTTTGCCTCAACCAATCAGATTTTATTTAACATTTGAAAGCTAACATCTGATTGTTTGGGGCAAAATTAGCACCATTTTAAACGATAAGACCTTTTATTGAATAACCCTGTTGGTGTACTGTATAATGTTACTTATAAGAAAAGGCAAATTGGGTCTGTGGTGCATATCTCTTTTTCCAGGAACTGGAGCAGTAAGTAGAAGTATGCTTCTGCGGTCTAGAGATGGCCGAACTTTCAAAAGTTCGGTCCGTTTTCGAACTTTCGAACTATATGGAAGGTTCGAAAGTTCGAAAACTGACCCATTAAAGTCAATGAGAGTCAAATAGTTCGAAAAGTTCTAATGAAATTCAAATAAAATATTAATGGTAACTTAATGTAAATGGCTGTGGGACCTGGGAAATGGTCTGGGAAACATGTTCGAATATCCAGGACATTCGAAAAATAAAGTTTACTCTTTTTTCGAGCTCTCGCGTTCGAACATTCGATGTTCGTGCCTAGGTATCATGTACATTTTACTCGCAGATTCGATGCTTGCGTACAGGCTTTAAAGGACACTTTACTCGCGGATTCGATGTTCGCGCCTAGGTATCATGGACACTTTACTCGCGGATTCGGTGTTTCTGCCTAGGAATCATGTACATTTTACTCGCAGATTCGATGCTCGCGTATAGGTTTTAATGGACACTTTACTTGCGGATTCGATGCTCGCGCCTAGATACCATGTACATTTTACTCGCGGATTCCGAATTTGTTCGAATTTGAATAGTTCGGCTCGAACTCGGGTTCGAGTTCGAGTTCTAGTCCATCTCTACTGCGGTCATAAGCCAATGCCATTAGTAATTTGCAATTTAAATAGATACATACATACATACATACATACATACATAAACATACACTAAGGAAGAATCTGAGCTATGAAAAGTCTTGTTGAAACTGACAATACAACTAATGTTAACAAATATATAATGTATGAACAGCTAGAAAATCTGGTATTATTAGCTAAAATAGGTAAACACAAGCAAATCCATCTCAATAGAGATGGACCAGAATCCGAACCCGAACCTGGTTTCAAAGACAATTTCATGGATCTGCTGGACTTGGACTTTGCTGATATTTGTTTTTTTTTTTATTTCTCCGAACCGCAGAACTATTTTAAAAAAAATTTGAAACTTCTAGAAATTTTAAAAATTTTCGATATAGAAATTTTGAAAATGTTCAATAATACTCCATGGAATACTAAAATAGCAAGCATGTGATTCTTCTGGTTCTTGGCGGTGTTTTTTTTTTATAAAGATTATGGGCATTGAAACATATTCCCCAGACCATTTTCTAGGTTCCTGAGCCATTTACATTAAGTTACCCTTGCTATTTATACCTTCATTTTAGGCAGACTTTTTTAACTATTTTTAACTGCTTGTGGATTATCGAATTTCAGTGAATTCGGCCATCTCTAGTCCTCAATTACATAAAAAGGATTGTTACATCTTCTGGAGAAAATGGAATGCTAAAATAAATTCTATTGTAGGCTAGTTAAGATTAATTTAGTCTGTATCTCTTAAAGGATAACTATGCTCTAAAATTGAACTTATTAAAAATGGTAAGTAACTAGGCCAGGTAGGTAGGAAAGATTACATTGAGTTTTAAATTTTGAGTTAACATCTTATAAACAGTCATTAGAATTGTTAACAATTGTTACATTGTTAGACAGTGGTCTAAAATTGTAGGTTGTATATTGCCTATTTCAATAGAAAGGACACTTTAATATTACTAGAAATTATGTAAAATTATGCATTAAAGTAATTTATCTATTCATCTGAAGAAAAAGAATGGTGACATAAAGAATTATTAATTCATTAATACCAGTTAAACACATTATTTTTTCAACATTACACTACGTTTCTTTTATAATAAAAACATTTATTTTACCATGCTCTAATGCACTGCACAAAATAGAATACCATGTATATTTCCAAAAAAATTAAAAATGATTTTGTGGTTACAGAAGCATGGTTACATGGATTATCTGGTATATTGTTTGAAGTTGAATAAAGACATATTTCCATCTACTCCCAACCTACTCCACAATAGCCACATTTCCTGCCTAACAGTTGATCCAGAGGAAGGGGAAGAAAAAAGTATGAAAGGGGAAAAATTCCTTCCTGGCAATTGGAAATATCCCTGGATCAACTTTATGTACAGTATCAATACCAGTAACATGCAACATTCTTTATTTTTAGAAACTCATCCAGTTTTTTTTTATTGGTCGGTTGGGACCAAGCATCTTATGGTGTGTGCCCAGATTAAAGGGCATGTCCATGTAATCATCTCAGTTTTGTGATGGCCGTTTGGCTTTTGGCTTGATAAAGGTGAGCGTACTGAAACATAGCCGTGTATGTAGCTGGCTACTAATAAAGATTTTACTAATAAAGGAGTGTAGTGTACTTGAACATTTATTATGTTTTGGGATCATTGAAAACATTAGCACCCAAGCTAACCTTAAGAACTTAAGGAAGTGTGCGGCTATATATTAATTTTTAGTTTTTGGTTTTTTTTAAGTCATAATTTTCCATAGCATACTATGCTGAAAGAGTGTTTTGTGTTTTCTAGTAGATGGAAAAACAAAAAAAACCCACTAAATACACATATGCTAGTCTAAAAAATGATTAATTAATTAATTAATTCATTCATTAATTAATTAATTATCCAGATAAACAACCAGTACAGATAGCAGCCATCACAGAGAATGCTTATCAAGCCATCAAGAAGACAAAGACTTGTTGTTGTCTTGTATGTGTGCCTGAAAATCTATTAGATTTTTTGTCATAAACAGTTATAAACTTTAACACAGGAAAAGCTTATTTCCTAGTAGTCAAATGAAACAGATCAGAGATGGCTTGTAACTGAGGGTGCAGAGAGAATTTTAACACATGAATAATAGAAGTGTCAAGGCAAGATCAGTGATCCACGATCGCAATTACAGAGATTCTATTTTTACAATATTAATAGGGAATAAAAAAAACTTATAACAGTTAAAGGAACAATGTCTTATATTAAATGTGAGTTTGCCTAACGGAAACACTAAAAAAAGAGATTTTAGAGATGATTATATTTCATAACATTTTTAACTTTTATCAAAGTGTTTGTAGAAAAGAAAGATAACATGTACCAGAATGCAAAGAATGGTTTGAAACTTTTTAGAAAGATTAACGGGTATCTCCACCCTAAATAAAAACTTTTTATGTGTTGAACCCTGCCCACCCCCAACCGCTATTTCAGATTACTAAAAAAAGAATTAAAACTCTACTTATAGCCCTTCGCTCCTGCTGCACTCTGATCCGGCTACCTGCTTGCCGGAACTAGCATACAGGGGCCAGACTGGCAGCCATGTCTGTGATTGGTTGAGAGGCAGCCAATCACAGACGAGGCTGCCGACAATGTAGAGTACCGTAGGAGCAAAGGGCTGTAAGTAGAGTTCCCATTATTTTTTTAGCAATTAGATATAGCGCTTAGGAGTGGGCATGGGTTCCCTACACTACAGAAAAAAGTTTTAATGTTAGGTGGACGAGTGGAAGGGCTCCCCTGCACATGTTACACTACCTCCAGGAGGACAGATTAGAAGAAGAATACTCTTCAGTTTCCTGGACTTTGGACAAACACTGCAGGAGAACAATAAGGAGCAGAGATGTAAAGTAAGAATTTTTTTCAAGCTACACAGTGGGGTCAGTAGTGGGTTAAATTTTAGTTTGGGGGGTAGATATGTCCTTTAAGTGCCATATTTATTAAAGATCGATGTTGGTAAATACCAGTAATGATCCTTTTACCAGTCACAGTGCTATTTTGCAGTTCAGTTGTAAAATACTCGGGGAGTTTCAATATCGCAAAGCTGTTCGTCTTACCTTGCTCTCATCCCGCAATGACATTTAATACCTTGCAGGATCTTGGCAAGTTAAGACACACAGCTTTGAGCACCTTTAACAGACCTTTAAAACAACCCATTAAGTTTTGCTCTACAGGGTAGCGCAAAACTTAAGTAAACGTGTATTGTATCAGGAGCGCTGTGCTATTTCCAAAAAATATTTGGAAATGTTGAAACCCCCGTAAAATTAAATAGTATGTAAATATTACATAAATATTACGTTAACCTATTATTACAATGGGCTGCGTGGATTTATTTTAATGATATTGGTTCTCCCTAACACAGTTTAAGAACACAGTGTTGTTTTAAAACTGTGTTATAAAATAATGCCCGCGGGAGCCAATAGATAACAGACAGTATCAGATCAGTATTGTTTTTTTTCCATCCACAGTAACAATTACTGCTTCTAGTATTAAACAGTAATAAAGGTTTGTTATTGGTAATTAGTGATCTCAACCTTTAATAAGTAGGTCAAAGTATTTACTTTTACTCAAAACCGTGAGATGCACCTAAACAACAAAAGTACTTTAGGATTTAACCTAACACGTTTATAGTACAGGTAAAAAATACATTGGCATTGCAATGTTTTGACTTAACTAGTGTGCTGCCCTATAATGGTTTGAAACATTTAGCATAGACTGTTTTGCATGGTCTGTCTATGGTGGACACTCTGGTCCATTGCATAAGTCGAAAAAAAGGAAGTCTAGAAACATCCACAAAGAGGCTTTTGGCTTCAAGCCACAGCAGAAGCCGACGTCATCGGCGAGCGCGTTCGGCCCTCCTCGTGTCTTGCCACATCTTTAGGAGTTGTAGGATTTCCCCGGCGTTCCTGTTTATCAGAGATTGATCTATTGCAGCCTACTTACACCTGCCTGTCTGCAGACTACATGACTTTGACTTTGTAGACAGATAAGTAGCTGAATTTTTCTATATACTGATTACTTTATTATTGGGGATATCCCAGCTCTTGTATACTTACCCTATTATTAGGATTACCAGATGTATTCATGGCAATGTACACAATCTATGAGGAATTTAAATATTTTTAATTGTTTTTAAATGTTCATGTGGAGTCATTTGATCTATTTATCCCTGTTCACATGAAAGGATTTTTACTTATATACTATTTGAGTGTGCAGGACCATTTATTAGGGATCTTTGTTCTCTTCTTTCTACAAAGAGGCCTTGTTAGAATTTATTAAGCTGAGCATAGTGAAACGTGTCCTAGTGCTATCCTCTGGACTCAGCCTTACTCATTAATGCAAACCCTGTGTTTTATTTAGTTAGGGATCCTTAAACAATTTGTTCCGGCAAGTACAAATTGCTTGTTATAGGCTTTTCCCAATAGACATTAATATATTTACCTCTGGTAATAAAAGTTTTTCATACAAAACTGCTAAAATATCATATATTGACTGATCCACAATAAAATCTCTATTTTAACTAGTTTAAGCTGTAAATCTCAATTGTAACTAATATTGATTTTATTCTATTTAAATGCCACCTATAACTATAGCATGAACAATTACTTATTTGGAAATGTGGGAGGGTTAATAAAAGTCTATAAAGATTATTCAGTTATTTCCCTGTTCAGCTATACTGGTATACAGTAAAAAAGGACATATCAGAAAATGTGGGGGTTTGGTTTTAAACATGATCAAATAAAAAAAAACTGTCAATCATTTCCCCTACACACAAAGGGAAAGATCAGCAAACGAATACAAACGAATACACTCCACTTCTGCAATACATATTTCAATGTTTGGGGCTTTGGGTAAGCTTTAGTTTGGTCTAACCCCCTGCACTAGCTATGTCCTAGCATTAAAAAAAAGTCAGGCCATACCACTGCAAACAAAATTTGAAATAATTTGCAGCGACTATTGTGAATGGGTCAGTGTGACTTTAACATGGGAATTTTGTGGTTACAGCTCTGTAAAGGTCAATGTTTTGCTGAAATTTTTGCTGCAACCAATATTTTTCAACAAAGGCTGTAAAACAATAGATTGTGTATTTAAATTTGCAGAATCAGGTACAGTATTGTGCTGTGTTTTGGGGATTTGGCCAAGCTGAAGTAAAAATTGGGTGGTAGAGGCATACTTTCCCTTAAACTACCTCTACAGTGTCATGTGTAGGTAGGAAGCCTTGCAGTGAGCTGGACTTACACAGAAATAACAGGATCACTATAAAGACGAGTTAAAAAAAAGTAGAGAACTAGATTTAAGTTTATAACTAATCTACCAGTGTTGTCCCCATGGATTGTGCATTTTTTGGTGCACAGACTGTTTGATCAATCACTCTAATCGATAATGGCAGATAATAAAAATGTAAACTACTGTTTATAACAACAATACTTACAATTCACAAAATGTACACAAAAATATGTTCTGGTTTAGTTTCGTATTACCTGCTATTTGTATGCTCACAAAATGTCTTAATTAACTGTTATTAATAATTAATATCTAATAGTATTCAAAGCACTTTAATTATTTCAACCTCTCAAGGGATGTATAAAAAAAATAGTAACAGTAACGCTAAAAACATTTGCATCACATTAAGGAAATGAAAAATAGATTCTTTGAAGATAAATTTTGGCTTTAAGTCTGAGTTTATTAAAAAATATATTAAAATCTTCTAGATTTATCATAAATTATAATAGTAATATTATGGTGGTCGATTTAAAGGACAACAATAGTGTCCTGAATAACCCCCCTGCCTACCCAGGGTGAGAAACCAAACCACTAGGTCCTGGGTCTAGCTTCTAAGTTCTGTAGTTACCTGCTGAAGTTTTTATGTGCACGCTTTTCCCCGCACACCCTCTTCCCCAGTTTTGAAACAGTAAACTCAGTATTACCTCTTTCTTAAAAACTGTAAAGAGGAAGAGGAGCTGTGGTAGCTTCAAAACGCAAAGGTCAACCAATCATTTAACAGTACAATTTGCCTTTAAAGAAAATCAGGCAAATGCATTATTTCCTATTATTCCTACTGTTTGGAATTTTTCTAACTTAATAAATTATAGCTACCACATTATATATGGTATATAGAGGCATAAAATGTAGCTCTTTCAGTTTTGGTGAACTAAAATTACAAGGACATAGCGTGTTCAAACTGTTCAAACCATTATGTTTGCACAATGTTGCCAAAAAGGTCATTCATCTGTCACTAAAGTATTATATAGAATACTATATCTGTAACAAAGACGTATGATCTTGCTTTTTACCATTCTGTAATCTAGTTACATTTCCCAGAAACATCTAACAGCTGTAGACTGTAAGGACACCATGGGAGTAGCAGTTCACCTACAACACGAGGACCATGTTCATGATTAATGTGTCTAATACAATTCTCTTACTCTGTTTGCCAGAGATCCCACACACATACTGTACGTAATTCCCAGAATCTCATTTTTAAAAACATGTTTTGTTTATAATACACAGCACTAAAAATACAGACTTTTGCATTTTTGTTGCTTTGTCCTATAGTGAAATCAGATTTTCATTTTAGATCTGTCACACTTTTCACAAACAGGCAATAATTGTATTGTGGCCTGGACAATCAAAAGACACTCTCTGCAAGAAGTGCATGTTTCAATTGGTTAAGTGTGAGTGCAGCATTAGATCAGACTGTTAAGTGTAACTTTACCATTAGATTACAGGTGGTTATGGGTAGGAACAGTATAATTACCCTTTAAGTGTTAGGCCTCGCTAGTGCAATCCCGATCTCGTTTTGCAATTTGATTTTTGTGTGAGAAACACAGCACAGGGCATGTCGGTGTGGGTTGGCACATTGCATGAGCTGCACTGCTATCCATTTTCAGAGCTCATGCGATGACATTTTTGGGGGAATCACTTGTGCTATGATTGTACTACATCGCACGGATTGCATTGCACATGAATGGAAATTTTCCATCAGCCATTTTTCCATGCATTACCTTCCGCTGTAGTGCCTCAGCCTATGTGGTAATTTTACATATAATGGGATCCAGGGAATAATTACTATGATGCTTTGGGGTTACTGGCGAAACATTTTTCTGGGTGAGAATGGCCCTTTCAGTTTTTTAAATCCAACTGATAAAAGCAAATCAAGAAAGAAAGAGAAAAGCACAGTGGTCAATGCCAAGTGTGGCTGACTATAGTGTATATTGATGTTTTAATTAATAAGGGACTGACAGGAAATTCACCAAGGTCATCTGGATTAAATATCACTGGGAGAATGTAAACTATTCCTTAGCAGCTATTTGTTATCTTGTTTATACAGAGTTCAAACTCGGATGTATAAAGGGACTAAAGTATTGCAGAAAGGCTGCTGATATGGTCAACATTTGCAGAAAAACTGAAACAATAATATACTGAATAGTGCTCACTCTGGCTTTCTGTATATTTAACAAATACCCAAACACATTTTGCAAGGAGAACCTAGAATTACCTAAATAAGAAACATTTAGATGCTGTATCTGGATAGAGATGTGGGTGTTGCACATCCTTATCCCATGTATAAGGATGGTACATGTTAAAATTGGTGTTCATATCCTCTACATGCTCAACCAACTGTATGCATTTTATTTGCATTAGACCTTATATCTCCATTAATGCCTTGAAACATGTTTACACTTGTCCCTTAAAGAAATATATTATAAAGAATAATGATTATATGAATAATAATAAAACAAGATAAATATTATAAAATATAGTAAAAGTATTTTCTACAGTGCTCATCTTTTTATTATTAATTCGGCTTGACAGGGCCAAATTCCTGTTCTCTCTATTTCCTCTTATTCCATTTTAATCTTCAGCTTCTTTGGACTGCATCTCCTACCACAGTTTTTAGAAACACAAAACTCGGAATAGGCATGCAGGACACATATAAAAAGTGTGTTATTACCTAGCTAAGGAATCCATGAAAGTGTTATTATGTTATTGGTAAATTTTGGGTCATTTCCCCCATTGACTTTAATGGGTACAACCTTCAAACATGAACATTCCGAGAATTCGGAGTGTGATCAAATAAAATTCTAACTGTCACTTTCTGTATGAAATGCACCTGGGTACACAAATCTACTGATACACCCCAACTTCCATTTCAATGGCAACTACACCTACATCATCAAACAAAAAACATACCTCCTAACATAACAGACTCAGTTTGATAGTACCCAACACCTAATCGCTATTTTGTTTCCATGGGAATTATACACACATATTTTAAGCTTTTAAGCCAAAGTCATACTAAGCCAAGTTCATACTTAAACTTCGTCCTCTATTCTTCTTTATTAAGGCTGCACAGGTGTTCAGGATTAGGGTGGGGGGGGGGAGCTTATCAATACTCTTGACCACCTTTCAACCCTTGTCCATTCTAAATCTATGGTTTGGGGGCCTCTTAGGGGCTTTTCCCTAGTGTAAGAGATCAAATGATCAAATTATGTCTCTAACCTTTTTACATTAATTTTTTGTAAAATTTGCATCATAGTAGAATGTTCACTATTCTTTTTTGCATTATTCAAATTTTTGTGTATTTGTTGGAAGAAAAACAAGATTCACCTGTATAAACATTCTGGGTTTATTTTCAAATAATTTCAACTATTTTTCTCGTATTATTTATAATTTATTTCTGTATGATCCATATGTCATGATCATAAGTCATATAACATTGAAAGGGTATCTACCGTAAACTGGAAGAATTGTTTTTTTTTTTTAAAATTGCCCATAACTGAAAACTATAATGCTTCCCAACAATCACTTTACCATGTATTTATTTTTTGGTGTTGATGTGCCCCCAATTTCCTTAAACATCCAATATGAAGCAATTTTTATTTTAGCTGTCAATCAAGTGCTTTTTTATCACAAACTCTTCTGCTATCTGCATTTGGTATGTGTGAAATAGTTATAATAGACATTTTACTCGCAGATTTGATAATTCAATATATACTCGCATATTGGTATAATAGACATTTTACTCGCAGATTTGATAATTCAATATTTACTCGCATATTGGTATAATAGACATTTTACTCGCTAATTCGATATTTACTCGCATATAGGTATAATAGACATTTTACTTGCAGATTCGATAATTCAATATTTACTCGCATATTGGTATAATAGACATTTTGCTCGCGGATTCGCATGCCTCGAACATTCGATAATTATCGAAAGTCTGGAAAATATCGAAAGCCCAAGAAATGCGAGTCCGGGAAAGTTTGAGGAGTCCGAGTCCGTTCGAACTCGAGTTTGAGTTCTAGTCCATGCCTACTATGATGGCATCCTTGCAGTGGAGTGGAACTGTACTGTCCCCCACACCTCTACCCCTTAAAAATACTTAGGTTGAGTAACTAAACCCACATTTTCCCTAATTTTAACATATCAATAGCTCCCTCTCACAGTCCTGCTCTTAATTAATGGGAATACATGCTCTGCAAGGAGTGCATATTCCAATTAGACAGTCCAGAAAGAGTCCCAGATTGTGACAGGAAGCAGAGCCAGACTGGCACAAAGAGACGTCCTTCCAATATTGGTGTGTTGTTGGGTACTTATCCTTGTTGGTTTGGGGTCATACTGTTGCCCCAAGAGCCTAACGAAGTCAGGGTCTGGCTACTTGATTTTTGTAATTTTACTTTTGTTTTAATATTATTCAATACTTACAATGCAGTTTTATTTAAATTTAGAAATATAGAAAAAGAAAAGAAAAAAAACATATGCAGGAAAGTCAATTAACTTTTCATTGAAACTCAATTTTACAGTTTGCCGGAGATAACATGCAACTATAAAGTTACAGTTAAACATCTAGATGGGCATACAAAACCATCTGCATTCAAACTAGTGCTGCATTACAAGTCAAGTTTTAGTTTCAAAGTGCCATCCATTTTACAGCCTGATCTTACATATTGATACTTAAACTGTCAGCTGCTGATAAAGGCAGAGAAATCTAAATGCAGATGAAGCACTGTCTTGGTATAAAAAGCTGGGAAATGTAGATGAAATCAGTATTTTTGGACAGATTGCTGTATCCAAGCTAGAAGGCACATACTGAGTTATAATCCTGAGCAAATTTGGGATTAGATAAGGACACGTATTTAGGGCACAGGCAGGAATAATTTATTCTTGAAAATGTAACAGATTTTATCACCCAGACATCCTAGATTACAATAAAAAAATCTTTCTAAAAATAGTACGAATGGATTTGAAGTACAGTACCAATAAATCTCAGAGCTGGTACAAACTGAGAATAAAATATAACGGTACACTAATCAAAAAATAAAGGATACCGATGTCTATGATTTTCTCAAAATGATGGTTTGGTAAATGTGGTAACAGAACTCAGTGATATAATTGCACTATTAACCAATTTTATATATTTATTATATATTTTACCATGGCGAAGTTCAGTAGCATTACTGTTTTTAATCTATATTTATAAAATTCCATTTTATCTGCATGTGAAATTTACGGTATACATTTTTACCAAAATTTCCAGATGCAAATGAAGAAATCTATGCTTAAAAAAAGACACACACCCCCAAATATTTTGAAATCAGATGCGTGAGTGGGGAGGTGCCAAAGTTCTTTCACAACTCACTTCAGTGCCCATGTGTGACTCTTTCTCAATGCAGCACACTTACGTTCCATATAGACATACGATCATGGGGCTGATCCACGATGCATGGCTGGAGGACAAATAGTAGTTTCGGCCAAGTATGGGTAGGAGTTGGTCAAATGTCTGTTATTTGCCCCCAAACCCAACTTATATATTTAGCCTTTTTTTGCCTGCATTGCTGAGCCGATATTTAAAGGATAACTATATTCTAAAATTTTACTGTTTAAAAATGGAAAGCACCTGGGGCAGGTCAGTTGGGTTGATTATTCCTACATCACAATATCATTTCATTGAGGAGATACAGCACTAACAGTTTTCTTTTGCCAGGTTAGTCCTGTATTAAAGATAGTGCTGAATCCAGGAGGAAGACTGGCAGAATCAGTTTTCTTTGAGCTGGTGCTCCTCACAGAAACAATATTGGGAAGTAGGAATTACCTACCTAGGTCTATGTCTATGTCCCAAGTACTTTTAATTTTAACTGTATTTTTTTTTTAATTATACACATGATAGTTATCCTTGCATAAAATCATTGCCTCAATTCTGACCCCTCCCTCCATGCAGTCAATTCCAGGTTGTGACTGCGGACATCACAACCAATGATTGAATGCTGCTTCACCTGCTGCTACACCTGCTGCACATGCTCAAGATGTTAAAGCAGAGGGAGGATTCAGATGCCTTTGTCAGAAATCAACAGAACTTATCATTAAATATCTGTTTCCAAATGCCTGTAATAAACTGGGGGAAAATAGCAATTGGGTTTGCAGGTCAGATTTTTGTTTCAAAGGTGGACATGTCCTTGGTGTTTATTCCATAGATCTGTTAAAGTGCCAAACCCTGGTGCTGCATACTTTACCACTCTCCAATAATACAATAGGTGCTGTATATTGATTACTTGCACAGATGAGCGATATTGCATTTCCCCCTTACTGCTACAGTTTTACAAAGATTTTTATGGGAAAGACATTATACATACTGTATATCCTTAGGAGACTGCCTGTAAGGAGGTCACAAACTGCTGGTAGAGCTTTGTAAGCTGAATTTTTATTATAAACAAATAAACCATGATGTTGGATTGTTGCCTTATAATACAGATCATTCCAAAGCATTATTTTTATACAAATGCTGTATATAAACTGTGCTGCATCTTGACCATACATCAAAATGTGTTATATATGTCTGCAAACACAACTTTTAATTTATAAATTTTTTTTTTTTTTAGGATCCCCACAGAAAATAGTTTCAACAAAACAGGACAGTGATGATAGAAAACAAGAAAAATCTGAAGATAAAGGAAGTGAAAGTGGAACTTCCTGCAATGATTTATCTTCATCAAGCTGTGATAGCCAATCGGAAGCCAGCACCCCTCAAGGAAAGACATCGATACTTCTGCAATCTGCCAGACACTTACCAAAAACCTTAACATTGGATCGTCCTTCCAAAAAGAATCACGTTCAGTGGGTCCAACCACCAGACAAACGTAGGAATAGTGAACTCTTTCAAACCTTGATCAGTAGGTCTCGAGAAACAAACCTTTCTAAAAGAAAAGTCTGCGAGAAACCAAGTGTTAAAGATGAAATGAAAAAATGCATAGAGGATTTCCAAAAAATTAAGATTCCAGATTTCTTTCCAGCAACAAAAAACGTCAAGCAGATGGAATATTAAAAAAATATGATTTATAGAAAAAAATGTATTGAAAAATGCATCTATTATCTGTGTTTTGTGTATGTTGAATTAGCCAATGTATTTTCTATATGAAGGAATATACAGAACTATGGGTTGCTGCATATGGACAAATTAGGATTCTTTACAGTTCAAGATGTCAAGCAAAGAAAACAAATATTAAATGTCTGGAATCATTTTTCCATGGGGGAAATATTTTGCATGACTAAGTTTTAAAAATGATTTCCCATTTTTTGTCACCTTTGTAAAATGTAGAAAGCTTCTTCAGATAACTTTTCACTGTATGCTGTAATATAAATTTTTAGTGAAATTCTTTCGGATACAAGGCCAAGTGTAAACTCAGTAGACATAATTAAAAAGCATTTACTAATTAATGTCAGTGTGAATGCAATAAAACAAACATTGCTTACATGTTCGAGCGTTTGAGACAAAAAATATTGTTGTATTTTTGTTTACTATAAATATTTTTAATGAAAATATATTTTAATGGAAAGCTAAGGTGCAAGTTTATTAAAATAAATAAATTACCTTTTACTGCCCTATTAATGAAATAAAATGAATAGTGTGGGAGAATTTTGCCCAAAACATGCTTTTAAGCTACTATTGTATTTTTCTTAAAAGTGATTTAAAAATTGATGCCAGTTGTTCAGCTCCTTAGCTAACTATTTAATCCAGAAACTCTGGAAACTAATTCAAACTAGACAATGTTAAAAGAAATTATAGTCTACTCCCCTCCCAAGAAAAGCACTGATATTTAAGTCCTATTAAGTCATGACAAATTGGAAAATGTGTCCTGCTAAAAGTGTCCCATTAGCCAGGTTCTGGACACAAGCTACCGTGGGACTAAGGCTGAGTGCAAGTTCTAAAGCAATCCCAGCATTTAAGGTCCTCACCCTGGTTACTTTTATTGGGTTTATTGAGAAAGGGTGGGGGGAAAGACTGTAAGCAAAAAATAGTAAACAGATTTTTTTTTTAAATAATTTGAGGTAAAATATAACTCCTTTAGTGCAGTCAATGCACATTTTACATTTTTAGGTTTCTTTTCATATATTTTCACATGGACACACTACAAAACCATTGAATCATTGAGACTTGATCCATTATGAAATGGACGTTTGCAGTAGTATAACTTACAATAAGAAAGGGATTGGAATATGAGTCCAGAAACAACATGAACTATAGCGATAAGAATTCAACATATTTTCTCGGCAAAGCGGTAGGCAACCCCTGTCAAACAGATCAAATTAAAACAATAACATTGTATAGATTATCTTGTGTTGTTTTTTTTAAATTAAGATTAGTAAGGGGCAACTGTGGTCTCTGAACACGTTAGGGTTAAATAAAAGCCTGTAATCTTACCTTTAAAATGAGCCCAGGGTAAACAACTTTCAGCTACTTAACTGACATCACTTGACCATCATCTCCTCCCCTGTCCCTGGGGGCAAAGCATGTTCACTTAAAGGATGTGTACACTGGGAAATGAGTTTTTTTTTTAAATTGCCCATAACTGGAAACTTTAATTCTTCCTATAACTGTAGAATTTATTTGTTGATGTCCCCTATTTCTTTAGATATCCAGACTGAAACATCTTACATTTCAGCTGCCAATCAAGTGCCTTAGTATCATAATCTCTTCTGTTTTATAAAGTTTTGCTGTAGCTGGAATGGTGCTCAGCAATCATAGAGATTGCTGAGCGTGCTTGCCCTCACAGATAGTCAGATAGTCTGACAGGGGGCTAAGGGACTAAGGGACTGAGCTTGAGCAAAACAAGTACTGGATTGATGTCATACAGCAACACAAACACATCAAAGTAAGAGCTGCTTACATGTATTCATTTATAGATTGAAATGAGGCAAAGTAATTTTTACAGTGTACAATTCCTTTAAGACTTAATGCTAGAAACGAGAGGAAGTACCTGCACAGACATAAAAAAATTGAAAATTGACGGGGAAGAGCTTATTAATGCAGGCAAAGGCTTATCACATGACTACAAGCTGGTCACATGTGTGTTCAAGCAGGAAGTATTCAGGAAGTTATATTGCTGAACCTTTCCAGCAAATACCTTTTCACTAATTTTATCTAGAGATAGGATTTAGGGTTTATTTTGGCATGACAGAAAGCTTTTCACCATAACTTATTTGAAGACCACAGTTCACCTTTTTGGCTGATCATTAGATGAATGGTTCAACAGTCTTTCACTTGGAACAAGCTGCTTGGCTGATGTCTGGAGAGGGGAGAACCCGCAGCTTGGTTTAGCCAGGACTCGGCCAGGACTGATCACTAAACCGCAGGAGCCGCCAAACATGTTGGATCGGCAGCCAAAGTAGACGTTATTGAATGCTTGTCGACTGCTTCCAGTGACAATTCTGACATCTGACAAGTCTTAAAGGGCATGTCCACCCATTTTTAAACGTTTTATATATAATAGTTATTGGTCCCCCAGACCCAACCGCCGTAATAGAATTGTTAGAAAGTGCCCCGATCTTTACTTACCTTCAATCTATCCTCCACCATGCTCTCCCGGTCCTCTGCTTGCACAGAAATGCAAGCAGAGGGCGGGACCGGCAGCCGCATCCCTGATTGGCTGAGAGGCAGCCGGCTGCCGGCTGCCGGCTGCTTAGAACGCCAGAGGATAGAGGGAAGTTAAGTAACTATCGGGGGACTGTCTTAACAATTCTATTATGGCGGTTGGGGCTGGGGGACCAATAACTATAATAACAACAAGGGGTTTTGCGCTAGGGGCAGGGAGAAGAAAATGGGATGGAGAGGGGGAGGACTCTCCTGTGCATGCCTCAGATCTTGTCGAGGTTGAGGCTGAGACAGGCGCAGGATGAGTCACACAGAGCTTCCTACACTGCACTTTCCTGGAATTTGGAGGGGCATAGCATGGCAACCAAAAGGAGCTGGGATGTAAGGTAAGGATTTTTGTACACTACAGAGTGGGGCCAGTATGGGGTTAAATTTGAGTTTTGGGGGTGAACAGCCCTTTAAGTGCACATTAGATAATAATATCCTGTATCTCAACTTTTGAAAGGATTTTTATTATATGTATATGTCTTCCCTTCTATCTTCCTTAGTGAGGATAGGAAGTACACTCATGTCTCAATGACATGTACTGGGAATTAGCTAGTATGTTCTCAACCAAACAGGCTGTGGTTTTAACACATTGAATAAACACATTAGATTAATATTACTACTGCAAAATAATATATTATTGAAACGCATAGCAGTATGTATTTCAACTGCCATGCTTAATCACTTTTGCAATATAAATAAGTGAATATATTCTCTTCTTACAGCTGCTTAAGATCTTTGAATCTGCACCCTGCACACTGCTAATCCACTAAACTCTATATCATGTGGCCTAATTAATAAAAGGGATATTTTCTTTATACTATAATTACTACGAAAATTTTACTTTTATATTGCAAAGGAGTTTTTTTTTTAAATTATGTTTCCCATATATCTGAATACTACCAAAGAAACACTATAATAATGATACTGAGAAGTTACAAGTTAAGCCCTGACTCAGATCACTTATGGTGAAAACACCAGATAGTTTAATGTATAGTGCACTGCCCACCCATCCGTTTCTCTCTGACCTGTAAAGGTGAGGACTGTTCTGCATATTCTGTATAAGTTTTTTTTTTCTAAATTATTTGAATATCCAGTCTACACAGATGGCTAAGAAATGCATTTCAGAAAATATAACTCATCAAATGGTCCAATATCGGAACGAATATGAATGAATTCATATTTACGGTAGGTAAATACCTAATCACACATGATTCTTACCTGTTAATGGACCTTAGTTGTTTTATTTTAGGGATGTTTTTAAGGTTTCCTTCTTATGAGGCTTTTGTAAGTGTTAACTGAACACATTAAGTTAATGATACTACTCTTAATAATTTACCAGAATAGATTTATCTATTTGCATTGAACCATCTATAATCTATAATGGAATCAATAAAAAGTTGAAATTTTGCAATTTACATTCACTTTATTTTAGTAGTTCTATTTTACTATAATGGAAAAAAGAATAAATTGTAAATGCATCCATTTTATGATAAGAAAGAACTTTATATATCCTGTAAATTATATCATTATAATAGGTGCTCAGCTATATCACCAGTGTCACATGATTCCAGGAAATAGGAAATAATGGCCCCATTCAAAAGAAATGTTATATGTACCTTGCCCACCACCATATACGCCAACCCTGCAATACTTACACTCAGATATTCAAAATGATTGCAAGGTTGGGGTTTTCGGAGGTTGGAAAAGTATATATAAAAAATAGTTGGAGGAGTGAACATGCCCTTTTAATTGTTTCTGTAGTTTCACTAATCATCAGCTATTCTTCCTTTATTTTAATCCAAAATCCTAATAAAACACAACATAAATTTTTGTGATATATAGATAATAGTCGATTACTTTATTGGGGAGATGCAGTGTACTGTGCTATCCTGTAAACGAGTGCAAAACCCATGGTACCCATTAAGATAAGGAACTTTTTGCACAGTTTAATGTGAAACCTAATCCGGCTCATTTACCCAGAGCCAGCACGACTTTAACTCCCTATTAGCGGTTTTCGCAAAAGACACCTGCACATCCGGCGCACACAATTCAATATCGCGTTTGCACTAATAGCTCTGAATTTTAATGCCAGCAAAAAGCTGACCTTAAAATCCCACTGTGAACAAGTCCTTACACAGGTAAAATTGTAGCTACTCACACCTTGTTAATTTTCAGTAAATGGCTCAAATCCCACTCCACTCCATCTTAAGTGGTAATAGCCAATCAATAGGTACATGTATGCAGGAGAGCCACACGACATAGCGGTCTTAAAACTGCCAAGTATCACTTTTATTCCGTGCAACATGTTTCGGAGCTGTGTGTGCTCCTTAAGCATAACAGTGCAAATGCATAGAATTCTTTTTATTAGGTACCAAACCCCCCCCCCCAACACTGATAGGTGATATATTTCACCTAATTATAATCAAGGATAGCTGCATCTGGTTGCAAGCCTGATAGAATATGCAAACCACAGTGTAAAAAATATAAAGAAAAACAAATGTTCATGGTAAAAGCAAATCTATGTTTATAGAATGTTGACAATGTGAAAAACATCTGAATGCTTAGATTAAGAGAAACCGTTAAATACTGGCTATTTATTCACAATGTAACTAATATCCGATGCACACACTAATATATTATCACAAAGTATCTATCTCTATGGTAAGAAACATTTCAGATACACATAGTGAGCTAGCAATGCAGTGAGCATAGATACATAATGTAAGCAAAATGGTTGCAAAGTTTCAGTGTCATTATGTTTAACATATTTCCCTAGTAACATAGGGCTGGTAAGCTGTTATCTCATAAAGAAGAAAGAATTCTAAAGACTGAATGGTCAATACATAAAGAAGTGGGGAGGCAATAGGGAGCAGATTTCTTTTTGGATGTAATCCAAGTTCATTTATTCTAGTGAAGCATAATCCGAAATCTGGCTCACAATAAAGACGAAGAGATCTCAAAATCTGTAATATAATCAAAGAACACGGGTAACACATGGAGGAAGGGTTAAACTGACCAACTTTCATTCAAACCCTTGGGGGTTAAGGTATCAGGAGGTTAGTAATATTCTCTCCCCTTTTGGTTTTTTTACTATATCAAGAAGGCACCGTTTTAACTGCGACACTTGATGTTTAGATGGAAATGTCTGGAGATCAAGTCCCTATTTGGGATTTATCCACAGTCGCAAATGTGATGTTGAATCCCGTTCGGTGCATTTATCCAGAACGATAGCAGCTCCGGGTAAATGAACCTGAATTTGTTTTTAACTGGGGTGTTGAAGCTCCACTACAGTTCACAACTTACTGCTCTCACTTCTGCAATGAACTTAGATCATAAGTACATGGTCAACATTATGGGAATGAGTGAGTGATCTGTGATTTTACTGCATTGCCCTGTGTATATTTTATAGTGATTTGAAATTAAGTGCTAGCTTTGCTGGAGACCAGTGCATACAGTTGAGAAATGTGTAGGAGGATTGTAAATGAGGTCAGCTACAGTAAAAGTAATCAGTGGAGATCTGCATAATATTTTCCAGATGTTACTGAATTACTATCCCATGTATTTAACCTGGATTTTGCAGCAGTTGCAGCAGTACTATTGTTACAATCTTCTAGAAAGGAAACCTATGAGGCCCCCTCTGGACGCGGAGTGTAAGCACCTGCCGGTCTTCCCCAGAACCTCTGATGGTGAGGATGTTGTGCGGCAAGCAGGTACCAGGTCACGGCTCCAGAGGAGACCCCACAAGATCCGATCCAAAACTTTTTTGCATTTGCATTTTTTTCATATCATTGAAAACGCGGCAACGCACCGAAAATGCATGTTTTCCTATGCGTTGCGATTTGCGTTCTGTATTTTAAGTCGCAATTTCATGTGTTTTTCAATAGTTAATGGAAAAAACGCATGTGCAAACACAACGAAATCGCACAAACATGCGTTTGCGTTGCAGTGTGGCCGTGCCCTAACACATGCAAATGTTACAAAAAAATCAGAATATGAACACTGTAGGCTCACTGTATCACTATATAAAGTAAGGGCCATTGCAAAGAGAAAACAGCTCGCATTACAATATACAATGCAAGAAAGAAAATAACAGCAGTTAAAGGTCCAAATAAAAGTCCTGAATTATAAAAACCTACATTTAACCATCAAGTTTTTGTAAAAGTCTCCTTGTAATCATGCAGCAATGATTATTCACAGATGTGGAAAATAAATAGTTAAAGGAGAACTAAACCCAAAATAGAAAGGCAGCTCCACAGACTCTATAACTATCACTAAGTAAAACCATTTGTCTCTCACCTCTGAATTCAGCCCCTTAGTGTAGAAATCATTTATAGAACATTTCTGGCAATCTATGATGTCACGGCTGGCTTCTAGTGTTGCCGCTTCCTGGTGGTCCAGGTACCAAAACTCCTTCTGCACATGCTAACTAGGTACCTTGGGGCATATTTATAAAAGAGCGAAAAGTAGCAAAATGTTTTCGCATTCGCTTTTCGCATGGGTTTTTCACCAAAAAGACAGTTAACGCTATTTATAAAGGTAGCGTTAACGAATGGCGAAACCGTTTCCGCGAGCTATCGCTAAAACCCTTTTCGCCTTACTTCGCAATGGTAATTTTAGCAAAAAGGGAGCGAAAAGGCATAACGCGAAATATAAAAGAGCGAAAGGTGGTTTTTGCGTTAAAAAGAGCGAAAGATTAGCGCGACCCTGAAGGTGGTGAAAAGTCATTGCTTGAGCGAAAAGGCATTCTAATGGGTAATATGTCTTGAAAATGTTAGAATGTAATATGCCTTGGAAAAGCGAACGCGCATTAGAAGGACGAACGCACATTAGAAAGGCGACCGCGCATTATAATGGAATATGCCTTGGAAAGGCGATCGCGCATTAGAAAGGCGAACGCACATTAGAAAGGTGACCGCGCATTATAATGGAATATGCCTTGGAAAAGCGATCGCGCATTAGAAGGGCGAATGTGCAGTGCAAAAGAAAATTGTATTCCAATTGAGAAATTCTAAGAAGATTGACTAAATAAGACATGGCTGACTTCTTGGTAAATGTGAGGTGGCCATTTTGAACTTGACATCATTATCTAGTGTGCTTTTCTGGTTTCGAATGGTTTTCGCAATGCAGTCTTCTTAGATGCGTTAGGTTTTCGCTGCAATACTTTTCGCTCTTTATCGCGCCCGTTCGCCTTTTTCAGCTGCGAAGTGTGTTTTTTTCGCTTTTTTATAAATAAGGCGAAACGAAGCCCCAAATGGCGCTATTTTCGCTGCGATGTGCTGCGCTAATTATTTGGCGAAAAAGACAATCCTTTATAAATATGCCCCCTTGTGTTTGTTTCCCACTCCTCTTATGCTAAGCTGCATGTAACAGTTGAACTCAGAGTCCCCACCTGCCAGTGTCTCCCAGCCAATCATCAGAGATAGCAGTGAATATTATTAGCAGGTTTTTCTGCTCAAACAGAGTGGGGGAAGGTGTTAACCCTTTTCATATGTATTTAGGAAGCAACTTGTTAACCCTTTATATTTGGGAGCATTTCTGCACTCTACCACACTGCAACGTTTATTTCTGCACTCTACCACACTGCAACGCACCTGAATCGCACACGATTTACATGCGTTTGCGCTTGCGATTTGTCCATTGACATTATGAAAACACATGCGATTGCACAAAAAACGCATGCGTTACCAAATTGCTGACACATGCGTGAATCCCAACACACCCAAAAGATTTTGGTGCGTTGCTGCGATTTCAATACAATTGGAAAATTGCAATCGCCTGAAAAACGCGCTTGTGTGGCCTAGCACTTAGAAGTGTAATGCAAGCTGCATTGATTTCAGTTTAGCCATACAGCATGTATTTAATGGTCCCACTTAAGTGCAAGCGAGTACGCATGGTCGCAATAATCCTCGATTGTGCTTGATTCCGCAATCCAAAACGTACCAGTGGGAGTAGTCCTAAGTGTTTGAATCTTAAAGGGAAAAGTGGCAACCCCAGTAGAATTGAACTGACCACTTTACAAGGTACACTTATAAAAACAAAACAGCTCAGAGCTGCAGGTGCAGCATATTGACGTGAACATGGTCTTAGCACAGCTCTGTGCAATGCATATTAAAGGGGAATGTTGGAGCCTAAAAGTAGTTTTGGAAGTAGTGGAAAGGCAAAGGCGACCTTTGCCTTTAAGACCCAAATAGGTATTAAATATACATGTTACAGTATAGTACAGTATAGTTACAGCCTGCATCATGATTCTAATGAAAATACTAACAACCTTTTGTTGTGTAGATATTATCAGGCCTATGTCATAAAAGTTCTTATGCTAAAATCTGATTGGTTGGGGCAAAATTTGCACCATTTTTAACGATAAAAACTTTTAATACATAGGCCTGTATATGTGTTCAGGTCTTAAAGGCAAAGGTGGGAACCCTAGTTGGAAGAGTGATTTTCTTTATGCTAAACAGACTAAACTTCCCACCCTTTCTGCTGCATTAATTTTATAGAACATGTTTGCGTTCCCTCTAAAAGTGCCCCTTTAATTGGCATTCCCTCCAATAATTCCTATTAATATGTACATTTATATAAACAACATGGTGCAGAGCTGCAAATGGCATACCCTCCAACATCCCCCTTTAATACGTACACTTATAGAGCATGATGCTGTGCTGCAGGTGGAGGATAATATAATGACCCTGATCTTAGCACAGCTCTGTGTGGTATCGCCTTCTTTAGCAATCGTTATGCTGATCATCAATTTATGATCACTATCGTAAATCTTGATAGCCAACGTAAATCTATGACCACCCATAGAATATCATTACGCTAGTTTATAGCATGGTATACTACTGCCACGGTCGTACAGTAACGAAAAACGGTGGTATCGCAAGTTTTGGCCCTCCAACACTTAAACAATATATTGCAGGTGAAATATACAAAGACACAGGTCTGTAACTGTGAATAGTGCAGGTTTATTGCAAAATATGCATTCTACATGTTTCTGACCCACTTATCCTTCCTCAAGTGCTTGAGTGGGTCAGAAACATGTAGCACGCATGTTTTGCAATAAACTTGCAATATTTACAGCTACAGACCTGTGTCTTTGTATGTTTCACCTGCAATTTATTGTTTATATATCAGATTTGGTGGAGTGAAACCATAGGTGAGATACGGACACACTAGATACCCAGACCTATATACATCACACTACAACACTGCTACTAGGAAAGGGTTAATCAGCTGCACCACCAATTTGAATATTGATGATGTAATATATTCCTACATCATAGGGGTTAAGAGGTGGGAGAGGAAATCACACAGGTGCTGAAAATGTAATCAAGGTAAAAGTACTGGCAGGCAAGGGGAAATGTCAGCTTCAGGTTGGGGAACAAACAGAACCTAAAATGAGATCATAGAGGTAAAGAAAAGGCCCCTGAGTGGAATCTTCCATGCTGAGAGGGATGTTGAGGCAAGTACTTTCTAACCTAAACTTTGATTTTTTGGTGTTTAGTTTTCCTTTAACTGAGTTTTTTGAAATAAATTTAGAAATCATCCCTTTAAATAGAGCATGGCAAACATTGCATTCTGGGCTATTATTAAGGACTTATTATACATATAAGTCCTATATTATTATACATTTTACAGTATATGCATTTTAATAAAAGGTTTTATGTTATGTATAAAACAAAAAAAGAAAGTTTTATGTGACATTGAATTGAACGGCCCATTGGTTGTTGAATTTCATATTATTTAAAGCAGATTTAAATCAAAATCAAGGGATAATAGGCTTAATATAAAAAAGTCCTTTAGTGCCTGAATCTAATCATTGCTATCCTTTGCAACTCACTTGTAAGTGTGATTAGAAGCCATTTCCTTTTGGTGGATATTCTAGTCCAAGATTGCTGATATTTCTAACTGGGTTTTGTTTCTAAAGAAAAACTTAATTGTACAAAACACCACAAATGCACATTTCTGCTTATTGCACAACATATATGGGAGCGCCCTGTAGAAGCTGATTGTGTTTGGTCACTATTTGTTTTTTTGCATAGGTCCTTATTAGCCATAGAGTTGGCCTAAAAGACCTTTTATCATCATTGACTTCATATATATTTAGTTTTGTTTCAACATCGCTCATACTGTTCATCAGAATTCTCTGTAAAAAGTTGAGTGGACATGACCTTCAATGTTTTCTTTATCATTTACTCATTGCTTGCTAGCTATAAGAAGTACAACAGCCATCACTAAAGCAGATTCAAAACCACACCAACCCTCTATTATATTTCCACAAAGGGGTTAGCCAAGGTAAACTACGGCCCAGACACTCCTCCTTAAAGCTTAAGCAGGTCTATAGTGCCAAATAAAAATAAAAAAAATATCTCCATCAATGCAAAAGTTAAGGAAGATATTCACACGGGCCACGTGGTAAAATGAGTGGTGAGCTGTTAACCCCAGTATGAGCGGTATTTTGAAAGCTTCCTGAGTTAGACACGTTAGAGGGCATGTTTATTTTTGGACCAGTTGACTTTTAAGATGAAAAAAAAAGGTCTGTCCAGCTCTGCACCTCCCTGTTAGTTTGAACATATCTTTATGTTCGCTAATGTATTTGGATCTGATTGATTCCGCTCTCTTTTCGTCTGTTCACTTTAATTTACTTCTATTCAGGGGTTTTCTCTTCTCTTGTTCTTCTGTTCTTTTTCTTTTTACATAACTGAAATGAACAGAAAAGAAGTATACAGAACAGAAAAGAGCTGAATAGAATATGTCAGTGAGGGTCCCTCTTAGCCAAATTGTGTATCAGAAATCAAAGAGGCCTCTCAAATATTAAATTTATATGAAGTTTATTGATAGTTCCTTAGAAATGTCCATGAAATAATTTCATGCTTTCTGTTGACTGTTTAACCCCTTTTGTTGAGGTATGTAAAAAGGAATCATTGCCACTTCATGCTGGGCATGATTCCTCTTGTATAATAATGAATACCCCTTTTTAAGAGATTCAGAGACAGATTCAGAGACAGATTCTAGAAGTATCGAATTTCGAAAATTCAAATTTTGAATGCGGAAGCCCGAAAGTAGCGTGCATGTGAAGGAAGTTTATTACACTTTATTTCAACTTCTGGATATTTGTACAAGTTCCCCAGACCATTTCCCAGGTCCCAGAGTTACCATTGCTATTAAACCTTATTTTATTTAAACTTTTCTCACTATTTGTCCCCCTTGACTATAATGGGTCCGTTTTCAAACTTTGCCATTTTAGACTTATTAATGTCAGATTTTTAAATGAAATACCAACAAATGTATTATTAATGTCAGGTAAAAAATTGGAAATGAGCCTACACTGTTCTGTGCATTACATTTCTATTTGTTAAACTCTTTGTTTGCCATTCAGAAAGGTTACAATGTCATGTAGGCAAAAAGAAAAGACAATTTCTTATGTAAAGAGCAAAATGTAGCTTCCTTGCTGTAATTTATCTTGAGCAGTTTAGTAAATTGAAACGAGAGTTAAACCATCTGAAATCTCTCTCTAAAGCTTCCGAACAGATCCAATCAGAAACCAGAGCCTTTTCACTTAAAAACATTAATTTGAGTCTGACCTCTCATTTTGGTGTGGCTAATAAAATAAATTATTGGCATGTAGTTAAAGGGTATGTCCACCCTCTTTTTAAATTTTTAACACACTGTAGGGCAGGTCCCCCCAACCGCTATAATATTATACCAAAAAACGTTTCCCTTCTTTACTTACAGCACCTCATTCCTCCGCTGTACTGGTCCGGCTCCCCTGCCCACCGGAACTGTAAGCAGGGGGCCGGACCGGCAGCCACGGCTGTGATTGAGAGGCAGCGAATCACAGCCACAGCTGCCATCAGTGAGAACAGCGCTGGAACGAGGTGCTATAAGTAACAAAGGGAAGCGTTGTTTGGTATAAGTATGAAGCGGTTGGGGGTGGTGGGACCCCCAGTATGTTAAAAGAATTTTATGATGGCTGGAAATAATCAAGAGAGGCATCGGGAGGGTGGGAAAGGGTCTCCAATGCGCAAGTCTCTAAACCTCCCGGAGGCAACACAGAGGCAGAGACCTTTAGGGCAGGAAGACAGCTCCTACCCTACAGTTTCCTGGTCTTTATTCATGGACTACAGAAGAACCACAAGGAGCAGGGATGTAAGGTAAGGTTTTTATTTAATTGTACAGTGGGGCCAGTAGTAGGGAAATTTTTAGTTTGGGGGGTGGACATGCCCTTTAACTTTATTTTCCTGTTGGTGTCACAGGCATACCCACAGTCACTGACTATTATGTTTGTCACACATGCCCAGTCTTGTTACAGGCCACTGCCAAGTCTTTATGCAATCCTATTACTGGCCAATACAGAGAATAATGTCTGGAATCTTCACAAGGGAACTTGTGACTGAGGTCAGTAGTCCTGGCCTCATAGGCATATAGACACAAAGCTATTTGAAGGGCTTACCCTCCATTACTATTTAGTGGGGGTGTTCTTAGTTTATAAGGTCTAAAAATCTGGGGTTGAGGCATGAAAATATCTAAATAAAGATTTTACACTGTTGTACATGGATCATGTAAATCATCTGTTGAATGAAAGCCCTGCAGTTGAACCAGCAAAATAAAATTTCAGGAGTTTTTTTTGATTATCTAAAATCTCTTCCCTAAAATGAATTTCTGGCAGGATTGAAACAGGTAGATAGGTCCTTGTAAAGTTTCATTTTCATGAGAAACCTTGTTTGTCAGACAGTTTCCATTTATAGGAAATTTACAGCCTAATTCCAGGGGGAACCTTGTGTTGTTGCTCCCAGTGGTGAAACCTTAATCACTGCTGAAAACACATTTTGTAATGAAACCAGTAAGGCAATAATACAGATAAACAGGTAGGGGATCAGATTCTGTAAACTATAGGAATGTTCACAGCATTTCACCCTTGAGGAAACTGATAAAACAACACGTCTGTAGCCTCATTCATGGGAAAGTGCTGGGCTCTTTCTCTCATCATATTTTTTCTTTTAATATCGGTTAGCGCGACTTTAACACCATGTGGGTTCCACAAAAGACGCTCGCGCAACTGACGGTCATGATTTAACAACCGGCGCTAGAATCCCGCTGTGCGTAAATCCCTTCTGCGACATTGAATGCGATAGCTGCTCTGGGTAAATCTCCCCCTGGTGTTTTCTAAAGGGAGATAAAATGATTGCCCTATATAAACTAGTATTTTTCTTTTAATAATGTAAAAAACACCAACAAATAACAACCTAATATATTTGTTATGATGTTATTTTAAAGCAATTTAAGCTGTAAATTCCTATACGGATTTTAAAGGGGGCTTTATGTGATGATAGATTTCTCTGTGTCTCTATTCAGTGGCTAACCAAGTGCAATATCTATTGCCAAATGCATTTAGTCATCATACTTACAGTATGTACATCCCTTTGATCTACCAGACTTTTAAGAGAGAAGTTTATTAGTATCAAGTAGCAAAGTAATTCATCCTTTTGTTCGATGCAATTCTCCCATCCTCAGTTCATTTAATTTTTCCTTCACCTTGTATTATCTCCCTTATAATGTTACTATTCATTCTACTTTCTGCCCATCAACATATGGAACCATCTTTATCATGTGTTTCTCAAATATATTCTGTGCTGGTGCTGTATACAAGACAACAGGGATCCTAATACTAGGGGCATATTTATAAAGGTTCGTAACTTTTCGCGGCCGTTTTCGCGGCCATTAACGCATGAATCGCGTTTACCGCGATTTATAAAGCCCCGAAAACGGCCGCGAAAAGTTAACGAAGCTGTAACCTTTCGCGCCGATAATTACCCGGTACCGCCGCTTCTATTATAAAGCGGCGGTACTGGTTTGCTTGGCTAGTATCGGCTGTTTTACTCCACCTTGAAGGTGGCGGAAGTCAGCCGATACTAACCTCCCGCGGCGGGGGGAGGGCAGGCAACCGCGGCGGGTGGTCGCACCCGCCCCGGGAGACACGCCCACCCCGCCCACACCCCCCCGCGGCGGCAGCGGCGACCACCCGCCGCCGCCGCCACTTCCAGCAGCCCCTCCCAACCCGTTCCCCGTTCGCGGCAATCTCGGAACGGGAGGCTAGAAGGGGTGCCGGGAAGGGGCGCAGCAGGTGGTCGCGACCACCCGCCGCGCACCCCCTCCCCGGCAACCCCTCCAAGCCCCCGCCCCGGCCGTCCCGGGGAGGGGACGGGGGGAGCGCTGGGGGGGGTGGAGGCTCCCTCCAGCGGGGCCCTGAGAAGGGCCTTTTGGGGCTTAGGGGTCCCGCAGCTCGAACCGGGACCCCCCTCCCCGGCCCTTACAAGGGCCCTTGCGGCTGACAAGTGCCTTTGGCGGGGGGTCCGCAGCTGAACCGGGACCCCCAGTGCGGCTCTTAAAGAGCCCTTGGCGACGTCTTTTTCTTCAGTCCGGCGAACACAGCCCGCCGAGGCCGCCGACCCCGAGAGGTACCCCTGCGGCCGCCAGGGGTACCCCCGGCGGGCGCCGGCGACTCAACGAGGCGTGTTGCCGGCGTCTTGATCGACGCGACGTCTTCGGGTGGCGACACCAACCCACATCAGGTCGCCGATGCCAGGCAGGCTCAATGCGGCCGCCAGTGAGCCCGCTGGCACCGCCGGCCTCAACGGAGCCGATGTTGCCAGCCGCTTCTTTCTTCTTTCTTCAGCCATCTATGCGATGGCATCTGAGTTCCGCAGCGGAAAGCTCCTCTTATATAGGTTTGCAGAAATCCATAATCCGTTTTGATTGGTCAATTTTAATACTTGCTTTACATTAACCAATCAGATTTCTGGAAAGTTCTGAAATCTGATTGGTTAATGTAAAGCAAGTATTAAAAATTGACCAATCAGAAACGGATTATGGATTTCTGCAAACCTATATAAAGAGGAGCTTTCCGCGCGGAACTCAGATGCCATCGCAGTAGATGGCTGAGAAGAAGAAAGAAGAAAGAAGCGGCTGGCAACATCGGCTCCGCTGAGGCCGGCGGTGCCAGCGGGCTCACTGGCGGCCGCAGTGAGCCTGCCTGGCATCGGCGACCTGAGTGGGGTTGGTGTGCCAGCCCGAAGACGTCGCGTTGGATCAAGACGCCGGCAACATCGGCCTCGTTGAGGTC
This sequence comes from Hymenochirus boettgeri, assembly GCA_019447015.1. NCBI lineage: Eukaryota > Metazoa > Chordata > Amphibia > Anura > Pipidae > Hymenochirus > Hymenochirus boettgeri. Next base: position 66,928,166 of record CM033469.1, on the reverse strand, counting down.
GCCGGCGCCGCCGGGGGTACCCCTGGCGGCCGCAGGGGTACCTCTGGGGTCGGCGGCCTCGGCGGAGCTGGTGTCGCCGGGACTGGGAAGAAAGAAGACGTCGCCAAAGGGCTCTTTTAAGAGCCGCACTGGGGGTCCGGTTCACGCTGCGGGACCCCCCGCCAAAGGCACTGTCAGTGCCGCAAGGGCCCTGTAAGGGCGGGGAGGGGGGTCCGGTTCGAGCTGCGGACCCCCAAGCCCCAAAAGGCCCTCTCGGGCCCCGCTGGAGGAGCTCCACCCCCCCAGCGGTCCCTCCCGTCCCCTCCCCGGGAGCGGGCGGGGCGGGGGGCTTGGAGGGGTTGCGGGGAGGGGGGTGGTGGCGGGTGGTCGCGACCACTGCTGCGGCCCCTTCCCGGCAGCCCCTTCGCCTCCGTTCCGAGATTGCCGCGAACGGGGAACGGGTTGGGAGGGGCTGCTGGGAAGTGGCGGCGGCGGCGGGTGGTCGCCGCTGCCGCCGCGGGGGGTGGTCGCCGCTGCCGCCGCGGGGGGTGTGGGCGTGTGGCCCCGCCCCCTTAGGAGCGGCGTCGGGAAGGGATTCTAAGTCCCTTCGCGGCGATACTATATAGTATCGCCGCGAAGGGGCTTAAAATTACCGCAGCACATCGCGGCCGCGATAGGTATCGCGGGAATAGCGCTCGCCGTTATAAATACGGCGATAGCGCATTTTCGCGGCCGCGAGTGCGCGGTAATTTTTTGCGCTAACATCGTCCTTTATAAATATGCCCCCTAGTTTCTCAGCCTACCATCTGGAAGTGTTTTCAAGCAGGTTTCCTTGTTTCTGTAGAAAAGTGACAGAGAAAAATGTCTCCGGATTTAGAAGTTTCCCCAGCAAAGGAATGTTTTCTTTTATCATGCTGCTTGCATTCCACTAATCAAAGATGATTACTGATTTGTATAAGTTGTTAGTCTAGTAAAAGACCCACATTGATTGCTGAAAATATTTGTTTTATAAAGAAGAAACAAGAAGTCTCTGTCCCTAAGGCATTAGTCTCGTTGGCAATTATGGCTGAATTTACCCTGATAAACCAGAAAGAAGCAAGGGACAGAAAGACTTGAATGGCTGAAGAAGCCCAAAGTCAAGTGGAAGTGTCGCGAGACAAGATGGACAAGGAAGGGATGGTGCGGGAGCAGACGACAAGAATACTGACAAGAATTTAGTAAAAAGGTGAATGTAAAGGTCCTCTACTGATACCAGTGTCCAAACAATCTAAAGTAACTCGTATCTTTTATTTATTCATTTACTTTTCTCTTTGTGCCTAGGACCAGAGATCACCTAAACTACGAAAGGTTTTTCTGGCACCTCTTATGTTCAGTTCTATTGGTCACAAACCCACTATTATCAGGTCTTGTCAAATTTGCAGGGGTTAAGTCTGCATCAGAATTTAAACAATGCATGGAAATCTTTTGCCCTATAATTGTGTTGACTCCCTCTTCAAACTTCCAATGGAGTTAGATTAGAACCATGTGGAAAGCAAGAAGGTAACATTTTAATGAAATATTCTGAACTTAACAGATCATACTTTTAAACAACAGACTGGAAGCAAGAATAAATGATGCCGTTTATTATATATCCTTGGATCTTGGGTTTAGCTTGCCATTGCTTTTATTTTAATGTCTTGCTCTACAGTAACTGTACATTTAGCCAGATACAGAATTAATGATTTGTGGCTTAAATGAACTTACAGAAATCGATTATAGTTAAGGTCAACATTAGAGAAGCACAATTATTTTTACTAACATATTAGATGTTTTGTGATTTAATCATCTGTAGAATTAAGATCTAATTTTTTGAGGAAAATTTACTTTGAAAAATAGAAAATAAAATCTAATTAAATAAGTAAAACAGAATGATCTATCTCTGGAATTATTATGACCGAAGGGAAAGGAAGTACAGAGTAGCACAGACTTCTAGACTTTTGTCAGTAAATGTCAAGCTCACAGAGGGTTCCCACTCATGTGCATCAATAATGCATATTTTAAATATTTAACGTGTTTAATTAAGCAGAACGAATTTTACAATGCTCTTTTCATTTCCTTTGCTACACTCCAAGCCTTTAATACTTTTAACAGGAGATGCAATGTCTAGGAGTTAAGTTTTATAATACACATTTAGGTGGGAGATATAAACTATGGGGCTTGTTTAAAAAGATTGCACAGTTTTGTCTGTTCTTAATATGCAGTGTTAAGTTGCACTTTTTTTAAACCATCTAATAGAGCAATGCCTTAAAGTTACATTTGCATGATAATTCTTCCCATCATAATTTTATGCCTGAAAGAACCTCAGACTATTCTACTTTACTTGAAAGTCAACCTTGAGCAGGGATGCAGCCTTGGTATGTGAAATCACTCATACTTACTGATGCTCATTGGGTCCTTCCCCAGTGATACAGTCTTGCTGCTCATCTAACCTACATGAATTAGGTATCATTCCAATACAAAATGGCCACGGTCAGTAAGCATGGCCTAGTAGTGGTTGTAGGTAGATGGCCGGTTCGCGGACCCGAACCTGGGTCCGCCGCGGATTTATCACGTCCGCGAACGGCGGATATTCCGGATTTCCGGATTTTCTGCTTCGAACTTCGAACGCGGATTTTTTTTTTCCCCAAAAATTTTTGAAAATACGAGTATCCCCATAATTACAAGAATCTAAGATCTTTCGGGACCCGGAAAAACCGAAGTCCTCGTAATTACGCGGATTCTCGTAATTACGAGAATTTTGTAAAAACGAGAAATCCTTGTAAATTCGCATTTTGGGGTTTTTTCAAGACGGAGCAAGCCACATGACTAAAATTAGCCATGGCAGCTAACATGATTATTGCAGCCCCCGGGTATAAAAGGCTGCTTCACAGGCGACATTTTGTCAGTGTGTTGGAGTGTGTTTAGTGGAGACCTGACAGTGTAGGGTTGGAGAGAGATTTTTGCGCTTTGAGCTTGTGTCCGTGTCTGTGTGTTTGTGTAGCTGACAGTGCTACTCTGTGGCTAATGTTTTCACTCTGGTTCAATCCTGCTGGCCCGAGAGCAGTACTCCATATTGTTCTTCCTTCTCTCTCCATGAGGCACCTGTGGTGTCACTACTCTGACCATCTCATACAGCCGCAACAGCTACTCTGTGGCTAATGTTTCAGCTCTGGGTCAATCCTGCCTAGCCCGAGAGCAGTACTCCATATTACAAAGTGTGGCCTGCTGTAACTCAATGGTGCTGTTCCTACACATTCACCTGCTTTCCCTTGCACGAAGCATACTCTGAGGGAGAGTAGCCAATGGGGTGAGGGGTATGTCCAGTGGGGCCAAGCCTGCCTGGCCCCACAAAATGGTGGCAAAACTGCAGTTGGCCTGCTGTAACTCAATGGTGCTGTTCCTACGAAGCATTACCCTTTCACCTGCTTTCCCTTGCATGAAGCATACTCTGAGGGAGAGTAGCCAATGGGGTGAGGGGTATGTCCAGTGGGGCTAAGCCTGCCTGGCCCACAACAATGGTGCAAACCGTTGGACATTATGTAACCCAGTACCCCCATCGCCTTCTTTCCCTTGTGTGTGCAAACTACTATATAGGGGAATGTGGCCAATGTGGTCTGTGTAATTGCATTAATGGTAAGGTATACAATTATAAGTACCAGACCTATAGCTAGCTAAAAAGATATGTGTATTTAATTTTTCAAATAAAAATTGATTATGAACTATCTAAATAATTTGATATATCGAAAAATAAAACCCAAAAAAAATTTTTTTAACAGTTTTATATATAATATATAATATAATTTTTCTTTTTTTACAACATATACAAAAAAAAACAAACAAAAAAAACACTGGGGTTACTGGGGTACCCTCCTCCCAGTCTGGTCAGGCGGCGGTCCAGGTGGCGGTCAGGCGCCGCACCATGTGGCGCATCTCCCGCCGCATGCTCTGTAGTTCTGTGGAGGAAGATATTGAGAGAATTGTGTTGAAGATGTTTGAGCAAAAAGAGCACATCCTAAAGCACCAGTGGTAGATGCAATTTTGCACCTGAAACTACTTACACATACTGGTACTGCAAAGCTATAATGTTGCGGTATGTCTAAAAAGGAAAGCTCAGTATAAACATCATTATTTCTAAATTCTTATTATATTATGCATACCTAGTTATGGTAACAGTGATTTCTACTGATTGGCTGTGGATGGGTTAACACATGCTCAGATCTCTACTGACAACTGAACAACCCAGGGACTGGGTCAAGGGCAAGACCATAACGGTCTCTATTAGGGGTCTGCAAACAGGAAGTCATTATTTCGTTGCATTTATTATACACAGACACAATGCTGATTGATGAATGGGCAGATTAAGGTCATTGGGATGGATAATACTGTCTTTTTTTCTTAAAAGGATATATATTATCACTGAACTTCCACTTAAGCGATATTATTGCATCATGGGGGATCACTGTAAACAGCAGTAGGTAATGCTGGCATAAAACATTACGTTTATTGCTAAATTTATCAGAACATTCTTGGTTTGTATCACTAGGAATGTGCTACATACAAAATTTTTGGAAGTGGTGCACCCCCATAAAAGCATTGCAAACCACAGTACCCAATGTTGCATCATGTAGCGTGGATTTTACACTGGGAAAATAAAGATATTAAGTCTTGTACATAACATTTCATTAACGTTGCATATGATTTACTTACGATTCTCAAGCATGGCGCGCCAGAGGGACTGGAGAGGCTGGAGGTGCTGGAGGGGCTGGAGAGGGGGGAGAGTCTGGAGGGGCTGGAGAGGGTGGAGGGGCTGGAGAGGTGGGAGGGCAGGAGAAGGTGGAGGGCCTGTAGAAAAAAAAAATGTTTTATTTCAACAATCACCGCAATCCATTATATATATTACATGTATAAGAAACATTTCCTAAAAGGCTATGTTAGTGAACATTTCTTGGACAATTTTGGATGTTTGGACCGAATTTGTAACTTAAGCTCAAAAACTGAGGGACAAGATACAGCCCAGAGTCGGGGACAATAAATGGGAATGAGAAATGAGAAGAACTTTGATCTGTTCTCAAACCAAATTAATAGATTTGTTGCATTTTTTTAACAAAAATTTTATCAGTAAATAATAATAAAATTCACTAATTATGACTGATAATTTCACTAATATTTTGCTGACAATCAAGGTCAATAAAAAGATAAAAAATTGCTTAGGATGCACTTACGTGTCTGGCTGGTGCCAGGTGCCTCCACTTCGGGCGGTGGACTGCCCGGTGGGGGCAATGGAGAGCCCGGTGTGGGCGATGGACTGCCCGGTGGGGGCAATGGAGAGCCCGGGGGGCTAGTTGGTGGTAGTGCTAAAAAAAAAAAGGAAATGATTATTTTAACTCTCACTGTCATTAAATGTTCGTATACATTTACTAAAACAATTCTCGGAGAAGTTGTCAAAAATTATGCAAACATTTGGATAAAGGGCTTGGACATATCAACGTGTTAAAAAGCACACAATAGTGTGGCACAATTAATGTGATCCTCAATTTTTGCACAATTATGCTATCGTACTGCACTCGCACGGCAATACACATGAGCGCACCGGAAACATGCGCTTGTATGCTTGTTTCTGGAGCGCTCGTGTGCGCTGTAATATGGCCTTGGACAAATGAGAAATTAAGAAAAAAAAAATTCTCAATAGGCTGCACTTACATTCTTCCTCTGGCGGAGACGGTGGTGGGGTGTCAGATGAAGATTCCCCTGCAAATTAAAATAAAAAAATACATAATGAATGATATATCTAAAGGATATATTTAATTATAAACTTTGAATTCTGCTTGAAAATGCAGATTAATAAGGCAATATGTTATAGTTTCTTTAAAAGTCAATCATATTTCTATGGCAATGATTTCATACCTATTCTGGCTAAGTTCTTATATTTATTGTGTGTATTGTAGCCATGGAAAGGGAAAAGTTGGTTGAGTGTAGGGGAGCATCAGTAGCTGTGTGTACTTGTATCTGTATAGATTTTGTGGGTAACACAACATTTTTTATTTTGGAGTGTAAAAATCAATTTTTAATAATTGATCAACCTTTATTTTTGACTTTACTTTCCCTTCAAATAGGGCTGCCATGTAACTAAAAGGGTGGGTCAGTAAAGTGTGTTTTAACTTGTCTATGTGTGGGTATCAGTGTGTATTTATAAGATAAAAAGAAATCAATTTTTAATGATCGATTTCATTTTTAACTTTACTTAGCCTTTAAATAAGGCTGCCATGGAAATGGAAGGGTGGGCCACCAAGGTGTGTTTACCTGGTCTATGTGTGGGTATATTTTGAATTTATATGTGTTATGTTAATAAAGTAACTTTTCAGTGATTTATTTTTTGACTTTACTTACCCTTTAAATAGGGCTGATATTGAATAATATAATAATAATAATAATAATAATAATGTAATAATAACCAGTGAATGAGAAATACAAAGAACTGGATCTCTCTCTCTCTCAAGCCAAATTTAAGGATTATTGATGTTTTTAAAACATATATATAAATATGTTTTTTGTCAGAAGTGAATTAAAATATTTTACTACTTATTACAATACAGTAATATAATAAAAAGTATACTTGCCTTCATCATCTGCCGTACGGCTGCCACATGAGCGCTCTGCCTCTTGAGATCCGACACTGTCTCTGGAGGGTAGAGACAGTGGTGGTTGGTAGCCAAAGCGGCGCAGGATCCGTCCTGCAGCCCCTCCATGGATCCTGCGCTTTTTGCGCTGCACACGATACGTTCCAGGGGGGGAAGTCATCATACCCCCTGGACAGGAGGTACCTCATGGCATACAGCTGCCTAACAGAAGATGCCATTTTGCAGGAAGGAAGTTCCGGTTCCTCGTTTTTACGAAAATCCTCGTTCTTACGGAAATCCTCGTTTTTACGGAAATCCTCGTTTTTACGGAGATCCGCGGGTTTACGGGAATCCTCGTAATTACGGAAATCCTCGTATTTTCGAGAAAATACCGTTTTTTAAAATCACCCTGGCGGACTGTAATTTTTAGGTATTGTAGGCATTGATACGTGTTTCTAAGGCCATTACCCGGGTCCCTGAGTGATTAAGTGTATGTTACCAAGGCTATTTAGACCACTTTTAATGCGGATTTTGCCGAACTTTCATTTTAATACGTTTTAATGGGTCCGCTCGCGGATTTTCGAATTTACGGATTTTTTCGAAAATCCGCGGATCCTCGCGCGGACCGGATTTTTCGAAGTTCGGACATCTCTAGTTGTAGGTTGTGGAGCACTAATCTAATTTTAGAATCTTCATTTTCTTGAAGGAATCTAAAACATCTGCAGCATTAGTTTAAAGTTTAAAAATATTGAGTTGGTGACCTATTTAGCAAATTATATATTTATACAGTCATAACATGTATAAATCTGTTTGCAATGTGAGACTATATTAAAGGCTTTCCCCCCAAAAACATGTATTGATCTATACAATTATTGTCAGATAAAGTCTATCCACTAAGTTGGAATTAATTATCTACCAAACAGGTGTCACATAATGTGGCAAAAAATAGATCATTTCTAACACATAATTGCCAAATCCTATTATATAAAATATATAATAACATTTTGACTGTGGTCTTGTTATATTCTATGGTCATGGATTTGTTCTGTGGTTATTTTACAGCATGGGTTCTTAATAAAGTCACATAATTAGCATGGCAGATTGCCGCAGATTGCCACTGAACCAACTTAAGTTGCAAAGTCATTGTTTTTCAGGACATGTTGCTCTTTTTTTACATGTTGATGTTGGTGAGTTGTATTTTAATATGTCAGGCTTGATCCTTAGGTTAGCGGAGCTTCTGTCGGGAAAATGCTTTGTGAAGTAGGATGATTATTACTGATTAATATAGGATAAGTGGGTCTGTCCTACCAGCCTTCAAGTCAGCAGACTAATGTTCAAACATGATGAATGGATAACTTTTCAATCAGAAAGTTCCCTAATACCCTGAGCTACAGTAAAAGGAGAAAGCGGTTACATAGGATAACTCTATTTAGCTCTAATAGCACTGGCAAGCTTTTCCCCCTTTTATAACATCATCCCATGGAAGCAAAGCCTTATGATTCAATGTTGAGCGAAGCAGTATCGCTCCCTGGCACATCTTACCTTTCCACACTTACACTATGGAGTAATCAGTGCACAACACTTACTTAACATGAACAGGTAGGGTGCCCCAGCTTACCACCCCTATCTATTTGTCCTTAAGTTTTATGCTACATTGAGCAGGCCCAGCTACAGAAGTGAAAACCTATGCTAACCCAATATTTTTACATCTGTCAGCAATAGTGCCCTTTATTTCATTGCACCCACTGTGACTCTACTAATCCAACCACTTATATTCATTAGTCTATCATAGCTATTAGTATCAACCCTAAACACATAGATCAAATGCTCGATAGCACTTATTATTATGTGTACAGGATTTATCTAAATGAAAGTACTGATTCTGTTTTAATTTGTGGCCTTGACTTTTGAGAGGACAGCAATTTTGAATGTCAGTCCTGCTGCTAAGAATCTGAATGCCATTCTGCGCGAGACCTCATTAGTAGATTTATTTCTGCTGGGAATCACTGCTGTTATGTCAATATAATATCAGCGCGTGTCTTCTGCAATTTGCATTCCTATTGCAAGAGCTACATGGATTTTAAATGCACAGAGAAGTAATCATTTCTATTAACACGATTTACTGTAAATGTAGAGACTGTGCACTTACCAGGGCAAGATCCCTTATCAGGAGACAGGTGGTCATGCCTCATTCAACAAATAAAATGTTTTCGGGGATTATTTTTTGCGCTTTATATTTTTAGATGAAAACGCTTGAAGTTGAGCAGCTTAGGTGGGGGGGCAATCCAATTCGCAAGCAGATAGTATCTTGTATTGGAATATATTAAACTGAAATTGTTATTTTCATGTGCATTTGTATAGGAGAAGATTAAAATATTCTGTGTTATTAAGAGTTGTCTTGAACCTGTGTTTTTTTTAAAAAGACAACAAAACTTTGAAACCTGGTGTAAAGGACCAGTAAAATATGGACGTAAAATGTACTTAAACTCAACTTACCCTCTTGCAAAGCTTTACCATAATTACTCAAAAGAATCAAAAAATGGAGGGGACACCAAGCAGTAATAAACTGCAAAAACAACAACTATTTATTGCAATAAGTTTATTACTGCTTGGCGTCTCATTCATCTTTTAAATCTTTTGAGTCAACAGTGGAGAGTTAGCAAAATCGCCCGCTACATTGGAGGGTTACCGAACGATACATTTGAGGGCTACTAAAATCGACCAGTACTTTTAAGGGTTACTGAAATCAACCTCTGCATTCGAGGGTTGCCGAACGATACATTCAAGGGTCACCAAAATCGAAGGCTACAGTTGAGGGTTATTGAAATCGAACGCTTCTTTCGAGGGTTACCAAAATCAAACGCTACACATGGCACCAAAAAGTGAAATTTCCCCCAAATTTGTGGAGAATGAACACACCTGGTGCATATTGGGGAGATATTTCTTTGCACACTAAGGTTTCTGTTTGTAAAAGAATCAATATTCCAATGAATGAAAAGAAGAACAAAAGAAAATAAAAAAAAAATTACCTCATAATTGCTTTATATTGTTAATAGGGCCCTACCTGTAAAAGGGACAAGGTTCTTGGGGACATGCCCTTGAGTTGCAACTAAACCATATTGCCAACAGTGCAAATGGCAAATGTAATGGTTCTCATGGTTGTCTATTGCATTCTGACTCATCTAGATTCAGGGTGAACTATTCCATCTGACCCCATTTAGGTTATCGATGTACAATTACATAAAACATAAAACTTCTGCCATCTAAAGTCTAATTCCTGCTGGAAACTTGCAGAAGATGTATTGGAAAATAAAGCATTGCACCAAGCTCATTATTCCGCAAGACTTAAAGTCTTAATATTCTCTATATCTTACCAAGGACCTAGGTGATTGCCAGAATGTGATTGATGAGGTAATAGTGAACTTGGTAGTCTAAACCTCTAGAAGGTAAATACATGAAATATACTTTATCATTATTCCAGAGTTACTCCAGATTTTCCACCAAGGAACTGTGCTTCCCTTATGTTTATCCTCAATGTGTGTTAATGTGTGTTGGGAAAAAATATTCAAATACAACATTTTCTAGGACATTGTTATGTTTCAAAAGGTATTAACAGGTACAATGTATCTATAAAAGCCCTAATCTGCAAGAGATCCACAAGTGTTACATAATTTTTGCATCTACATTGAGCCTTATCTGCAGGAATAGCTGTGCAGTTTAAATCCAAGAGATGTTTATGTTCAAACTGCAAAAAGACTTAAAGGGGAACTAAAGTCCCCTTCCATTGCTCCAATAGAAAGAGCACATTCACAAAGATACAAAAAGCGGTGTCTCACCTCTCCCTTTGCTGTGTATACTGGGTGATTTATGAAAGTAACCTGTGGGTTCTAGGGGTCAGCTCCCATAATTCACCTTATCTGGGAACACCCAGCTAAATGTATGCAGTACACTTCACAGGAAGCTGCGGAGTGTCCGGAGGAAACCCAATGAGCCAATGTGCTGCCCATATTATTCACAATATAATTCACAGGGATAAAGGTGCTTATTCCCACCTCCCTGCAAATAATAGAACACTGTGCGTGTTCACACAACTCATCTGAAATATACGTGCTTCAATGTGGACCATACAAAATTTAATTTTGCATGTGGACATAAAATATATTTTCTGCACAGGCAGCCAATTCTAAATTAGAGGGAACATTGCTCAAGCGGTGCAGGGTGTACTCTCACCCAACTGCCTCCTATCTCTCTTATATGTGCACATGCACAGAAGATAGGAGGAAGTTCGGGACAGTGCACCCTTCTTTCTTGCTAAAAGCAAAGAATAATAACACTATTCCAACAGAGTTTTCATATGGATCAATAGTACAAGTAGAATCTTTATCTTTTGCTTGGAACATAATAGATAAACACACCAAAAAAAATGTAAAGCTACACACACATGCGATAGCACACGCACCCCACACTATAATACATTTATGTAAAAACCTGATCACTGGTAGAGATGGACTAGAACTATTCATGTTCGATCAGACCCGGGCTTCTCAAACTATCCCGGACCCTGATTTCTTGGACTTTCGATATTTTCCGGACTTTCGAGGTGCGTGAATATGCAAGTAAAATTTCCATATACCAATAAGCAAGTAAATATCAAATTAACAAATATGCGAGTAAAATGTCTATTATACCTATACGCTAGTAAATATCGAATTAACAAATATTCAAGTAAAATGTCTATATACCAATACGCGAGTAAATATCGAATATGCAAGTAAAATGTCTATTAAACCAATATGCGAGTAAATATCGAATGAACAAATCTTTTATGGGATTTTAATTGTATTTCATTTGAACATTTTTAAACTATTTGACTCCCATTGACTTTAATGGGTCCGTTTTCGAACTTTCGAACTTTCCATATAGTTCGAAAGTTCAAAAACGAACCGAACTTAAGGAAGTTCAGCCATCTCTAATCATCTGTACAAGAACAGATTATCATGCAAAATGGGCATTTGTTGGGTGGTTGGCCAACACAGGTTTTTTAGAAAAAAAAATTTATTGCACGAACAAGAAAAACAGCAGCATTATTCGAAAGGGAGGCGTTTTAGATTTTACTGACTAGATGTCCCCAGGGACTTAATTTTAGATGGGATATTATCCATTTTGTTTAATAGTCTGTATTTCCCATGTTGCCCATGAGCCATAGATGCCAAGCCACCCTTTCTATTTACTAACATTGTACCCTTTGGATTCATTCTAACTTGAGATTGTTGAAATTATTTATCCTCTGGTGGTTTTAATTGTTTTTTATTTGTATATATGTATTTTGAATAAAGGGTTAATGTTGCTATTGTCATCCATGACTAAGGGGTTGCCCCCGAAATGCGTTTTATGATGCTGCTGTTTTTCTTGTTTGTACGATAAAGTTTCTTCAATACCGGAAGTTCTGTCTTCTTCCTCTTCATTTTACTTAGTGGTGTGGAGACTGCGTGGATGTGCACTTCAGTAGAGATAGACTCCTGGGGGCTTGCTTGTTGACTGGAGCAGTGCGTCCAGTTATACCCTGTGTTTCTAAAACCATTGCTTTTTTTGGCCATCAAATAATATGCAAAAAACACAGGTTCATTTATAAGCTTTATATTTTACTAGGAACATAATCAAAAATAATTATTCAAATCATCTGAATATTTTGTATTGCCCTAGTAAGGCTGTATGCAAATCACACTGGCTGGTAAAAAAAACAACAGTGTAACCAGCAGCTTTTAAAGTCTTATTGGGGATTTCCTGTGGAGATATTTGTATAGAAGTTACCGTGCATAGAGTCAGTGAATTATGGGGGAGTGGACAATAATTGTACATGCTCGCAAGGCACTTTGAAGTCTACATGGGCCTTCATAGTTACAGAATCTTTTTCTCACATGTATTTGAATGCATATTAGGATTAAAAATTAAGTTTATTTGCATTATAACATTGCAACAAGAAAACATTGATGTATTATTTTTATTTTTATTTTCAAAGATACGCCCCTCCAAAAGCTACAACTGGAATAGAAAGATAGCACTGCTGATGAATGTTAACACCCCGGGCCTACTGCAGATTTAGGAAGCTACTACATAGATGACACTGGATTTCGTCTCACCATTTTAAGCAAAATTCTCACCCCAAAAAGTTTTAACCTAATGACAAAGCTCTCCTCAAAATGTCATCCATGTTGTCTGTCAAAACCACTCTCCAATAAAGAGTCATTGTTGTTTTACTCTTACACCATCAGTTAGATTTTTACCACATTGCCCAAAACTGACAGACTATAAAAAAAAACAATTTTATTCACCAGAACTTTCTTTAAATTCACTTCCCTCTATTAAGAATTTTTTAGCATATGCACCATGGTCCAAACAGGTAAGGTCTAAAGTTCTTCTTCCACCAACACATTATGCTTAGTTGGTTGGGGTTTCTGTCTTGACCATTGAATGATCTAACTAGTACTTCGGTTAACATGGCTTTAAGACAGAAATACACAATAGCGTCTCTCTGTACATAGCCCCAAGAGTGTTTTCTATACAGATGTCTCCACACCAATATGGAAGTCCCTGATAAAACTTTTAATGCTGCTTGTTACCCTGAAGTTAATTTACCAGCATGTGTGAATTGTATACAGCCTCTCTGGCTCAATACAAAATAATAAGCTCATTTTTGGTGGTTAGGGGCATGAAGATTTACTTTTTGCAAGACAGAGTAAATGCGGTTGCAGGTTCAATTCCCCAGCTTTTATATGATTGGCTGTCAGCTTCCCTACACAATGATGTCTGGAGGCTTTTGTTCTGGACAACATTGGTAAGCTTGATAATCCTTTCTTCAAATATTTTGTTTTCTATTCGCTCTTATATATATATAAAAAAAAGAGTCCTTACTATTTGCTTGTAATACTTTATAAAATAATTATTAACAGTAATTGCTTCTTCAAAATAAAAACAAATGCACAAATGCACTGCTAGCCTATCCTAACAACTCAAATTTTTTATTTGCTTTAGCAGATACTATCTGACACTAATTATCAATAATAAGTTTTAAGTCCCTTTTAAAGGATAAGTACACTGTAAAATCAAGTTATGCTCATTTGGAAGCTGCAGCTTTAAAAATACCGTTGCCATATATTTTTTTCCCCTATGCCCCTCCAGAGCCTAGCTTTGTGCCTTGGAAGTTGCTGACATCTTGTTACTGGTTTGCTGAATGTTAAGCTCCGCCCCTCTAAAATTTCCTCTGCTTTCTCCTGTTTGAGCCTCAAACAGTAATGCCTGTGAGTTCCGTGCACGTAGCAATGCATTCAGAACTCTCCTTCCCAATTGCTTAGCCTACTGATTCAAACTGACATTTTCTCCATATCTTTTTAGTTGCATTATTCTAACTCTGTATCGCTTTCAACACGGACATTTGATCATTTTCCCACTGTGTTCTTTACATAAAAAGTGTTTGGGCACTGGCAGCGCAACTAAACAAGCATGGTGGCTTAGTAGATTGCAGTCCTTGGCCCCTAATGGGTTAATGATGGACCCCAATCTTTATTTGTTCTTCCTGTTTTTTGAGCTTTTTAATGCACCTTCTGTAGACCTTCGTAGAAGTCAAGAAAAGATCCTGCACACCTAAACTGAAGGTCACAACAAAGTATTTGCTCTATTTAATTTAATGACGTTTCGGTGCCTAGTGGCACCTTCCTCAGGCAAACAAGACTAACTGTAGACCTTCTGTTCATTCTTGTGCTATGTATTTATTAAACAGTGTGATGTTGTAGGACTTGATTTAACACCTTGTTTGATATGATTTAAACTGGGTTTTTTTTGCATTGTGATTGCTCCCACAGCTTGTCAAAGGGGTTATCACTGTGTGGTGGGCATTATGTACTTTAAGCTGTGTCTTGGTCATATATTGACAGACATATATGAAATAATTACAATAAATGTATTGTATATGTGACTTTTCACTTATAATTGCTAATTGTTAAATCCTGTTCAGTGTGGTTTTTAAAGAATGCTTTGTACTGATAAGTGGAGAGAAATTAGTGTCAAGTCAAAATGTCAGTAAGAACAATTAAAAAATCAGGAATTAGCAAGTTTGAAAAAAGGCTTATTTTCAAAATTTTAATGCTATTTTGCTTTTTTAAAAAAGGTGTATTTCAAGTTACCAGAGAAAAGCAATAGGATAGTTAACGTGTTAAGTTAATTAGCCTGGTTTACTCATTACAATGGTAACATGGGGACCTTTTTTTAAACTATTGATTTACCCTCTTAGATGGCCGCAATCAATGATTTTTTAAAAAGGTATTTCAATTAACTTTAACATGGAATTCTTGAAGGAACTTTGGCTTTCGAACTTTATGGACTAGTTTTCATTGGTATAGAACCCCACATATTGTACATTGGTTTTCTTATTGGATGTTACCCATATGCATGAGAAATTGCAGAGAGCTGGGAACTCACATATGCTTTGTGACTGCCCTATATTAAAACCCCTTTGGGATAAGGTAATGGTGGTATTATCTAATGTGTTGACAAGGAACATACCTACTGACCCCACGTGTGAAAACTATTATATTCCATGCATTTACTGTATGTAAACTGGCACAACACTGGCTTTCGGAAAGTCTCTCTCTTAGGGGGCATCCTAAAGAAATGCATTATGATGAGATGGATAACTAGATTGTAAGCTGTATAGGGCAGGGAGCTCCTTTGCTCTTGTGGCAAGGCTCAATCACTAATAAATTTAAATTTATATAATTATTTACTGAACTATTTATGTATTTTGTTATTGTACAGCGCTGCATCCCCAAGTAGCACTATATAAATTAACTATACATACATACATATCTGCAGCAACCAACAAGAAATTAAGAAATTTACTGAACCATGGATGTTGTGGATGGAAAACCAGACAAGAATGAAGTGTTTGGTAACTGATGCTGGTAAATATTAAGCTACTACAACTCAATGATATTGACAGATTGGTATGTTTCTTGATTACAGGTAGCCAGGTCTCTTTGATTGTACTGTATATTAAAGGATGGTGTACACCTAGGTGGGAATAGAATGGGATCAAGGGCAGAAAAGTGGCTAATATCTGTGTAATGTATATAAATACTTATAGTATATAGCAAATACCAGAAGCAAGTTGTATTATTTAGAAACTTTCTTAATACTACTAAACAAGAGCACATTGTATAGTTAAAATGTTGATATTATTCCAGTGTGTATTTAAGATGGAATCACTATAAGTTTGTTTATGTTGTGTTTTTTTTGGGGGGGGCATTAAGTACACCACTCTTTTCTCTTAGAAATGCATGGATTACTTCTTATAAATGTTTACTTATATTTTTTAAGGATTTTATTTTTTATATCAATAGTTATCCCTGTTTCAAATGTTATTATTTAAAATCATTATTTTCTAATGAATACAATTTCATTATTTAATAATAAATTAACAGGGAGATTCAATAAAAGTTCTTTAAAAGTTTGTTTAAAATAGTGCTACTTTTGCCCCAACCAATCAGATATTATTTAACATTTGAAACTTAACATCTGATTGGTTGGCGCAAAATTAGCACCATTTTAAACTATACTTTTATTGAATAACCCTGTAAGTATTTATTTCTTGTTTTCTCTTGTATGCTGATAATAAGATGTAGTTAAAGCAAGAGTCCACCCATCAAGTGGACTCTTCCAGAGAAGAGTCCACCCTTGTATAAAGGGTGAATTCCCCTTCCCTCCCCCCCACAACAAAACAAAAAAACAAACCACAGTAATTTGAAACCTGACAGTAACCTGTAATACTGTCTGATGTTCTGTTACCACTCTTTTTGATTACATATTTAAAACCACCTGCGATCGTACTTTTATGAATCTTTGTAGAATTCCAATCGGTAGTAAAATACCACAGGTGTATTCTATAGCCGATTGTAGATTTATGGTCGGTTTTGTGCTAGAACGATAATGATGTTAAATTACCGATTGTAATAATGATCTTTAAAGGTGCGTTATCGCTAAAAAGCAATACTGCGCCATTATAAATATTGCCCCTTGCTCTTCCATCATTGATTTAAAAGTAAACATTACAGCCAATGACTGCTATACCCATAGCTGGCTTCTCTGAGCATGTGTGAGCTTGTAAAAAAGGTTTAAGAGCTTGGAGAGGAGGCAGTTAAGGGAAAGGGGAGAAAGACATTTCACTGGTTAGTCCTACATCTAACAGTCATTTGCAAGTAGACAATTAGCCATTCATTGAATCTTTAAAGAAATCAAGTAGACCTTATGAAAACAAATAAATAGATCAGCAAACTAGTTGAAGCCATATTGGTGGAACAAATACTGTGTACTAAGGGTCATTTACTGCACAAAGTATAGAGTGCGTGCCTACCCTTCCTCAATGTGTACAGTAAATATATATGAGAACTGTTCATGGAGAAGGGGAAGGGAGGTAACCAGATGATCCATCGCTTATTGTGGGACTGTGTGATGTCACTTCAACTACAGAATGAAGGTACAGTATTAACTGGTAAAATATCAATTTTTAGGAATTTTAAAGGACAACTCCACCCTCATAAAAACATATTTTAGAAAGAATGGCCTCTTTAAAATATGTTGATATATCATAGTTTGTCCTATGAATTCATTACTGTATGCCTGCTATGCTTCTGGATGGCTCAAGGAAATTGAGCAATTTAGAAACCTGTACTGAGCCTGGGAATGCTCAGAAGAGACAGATAGGGGATTAACCTTCAGTCATTGGCTGTGATGTCAACTGTCAAATTCATAACTGACAGTTACTAATTGGAAGAACCAGGAAGCAGAAACAGGGGCACCAGGACATTGTGCAGGATTTCAGGTCAAACTATTACTGTTTAGGGTTTTGGGGACTTATTTACTGGTATGTAAGTTTTCATTTTGGGGCTGGACTTGCCCTTTAAGGCAGCAATCATGGCAGTGGCATAACTAGGAATCACTGGGACCCCCAGCAAGACTATAATGGGGCCCCTATACTTGCTTTATCTACAGTGGTTTTCTGGGAGGAGGTTATATCTGTCATAAGGGAAAAAAAGAATATGGGGCCCCCTTCTTCCCGGTGTTAAAATGAAAACTTCAAAAGTTAGTATTTTATGTGTAGTTCTGATTTAACTGCCTGACACCACGGATGAGGTAATATGACTTAATGTATGAATTTATTCTGTCTTACAGCTACGTAAGATATAATATCATGTCTGAATGAATTCAGCTTTCTGTATTTCATGAAGACCTGACACGTACATATATACGCTTCTGAGCTCTGTTTTCATACTTCACAAAAAATACACAAACTGTGATTTGTTATGTACTTACATCATTTGAAAATGTATTTTACTCCTTGCCGTCTCCTTAAGTCTTCAACAGTCCTTTACCGATAATTTTGTGTGACTGCTGCACGAGACTCAAACTTTAAATAATACTTTTGGTTTTTTAATTGCTTCTGGGCCAACTAATCCTTCAGTGAATACAAAAGTGCTATGTTTGTTCCTCGAACTGTGACATATGGGAATTGAGATAAGTGATGGCGCATTTGATGTTTGTTGTTTAAAACCTGATGGTCTCGACAGATATTTAAATAATTTAAGCTAGAATCAGAATATACCTACATAATAAATTTGACTGAGCTCACATGGAAATTGAAGATTAAGATACAGCTTTAAGTTGGTTGGCACTACTGTGAGGAGCAGATTAAAAGGAGCTATAGATTTTCAATGTGTCATGTTACTTCAAAAGCCTCAGCAAAAGAAACTAAAATCTTGAAAGTTATGGAAATTTTATTTATTTTCAAAGCGATAATTAACTTACACTATCTGATTTTTGGCATAGTACATACAGTATAACAGTGTGTCCATTAAAGTTAATGGTAAAGTTAAGGATAAACAGGGGGACCACCCTTTTTGCTATCGGTTATTATCTATCATTATTATTTGTGCTGATGCTTCAGTAAATTTTTGTGATGTGATGTGATACCTGTGTTGCTTGATAACCATTTCATTGTATGGAAATGTATGTACAGTATGGACTAAAGTGTCCCTGAGGAATGTTTTTTTCATCTGGAGCAGAACATCTTGGCCAAGATACATTTTATTGAGATAGGTATTAATTAACTGGTACAGTCCTCTGATGTGGGGCTTTTGAACCCTCTGGACAAACTTTGGGGTAAGGTGAATGGTCTTTTGGTATTCTTCCTCTATAAGGATTTAATGAGGTTTTTTTTTATTTGGCTGATGAAAAAGTAGAATCTTAGGTTTGGTTACTCTTTACAATAAATTACCGACTTTCTTAGATAAAATTTTAAGAGTTTTAGTAAAACCACTAAATCTCTATATCCCTGTCACATTATATATTGGACACATTTGGAATTATACTGTAGTCAGAATGGAATGAATACAGAAGTCTTGTTACAATTGGTTTTTAGCAAACCTGAACACTTAAAAGTGAAAAAAAAAACAATCGGAACATATAACAGACAGAATGTACATATACATCAGCTATTGTATGCATTGCAAAATGTAATAAAATAACCTCTGGCTGTACAGGCAGCTCTGCCTGAGCAAATAGCTAAGTGCCTTTGTGTGTGCATGCTTTTTGAGGCCAGACACCCCATATGCTCTGAGGACCTTGACTGGACCCTGAAACCACCCTACCCACCGGCAGCTTATGAGCACCATGGAAGTGAGATGCTAGTAAGACGTTTCTAACAATGTCTTTCTATGGTACCAGCATGGGTAAGATGTGACCTTTAAAGAGTATCTCCACTCAAAATGTATACTTACCTCAATTGAAGAACAGGGATAAAGGAGCTATGTCTAACCTACCACTTTTCAATTAAACAGCCAGGAGCGAACAGAGTGAACTTATCCACAATATACAATAAAAAGGTTAGAGAGACAGGCAACTCCATAGGTACTACATATAACAAAAGTGCATTTATTGTGCACACGACATGTTTGGGACAGTCTAGGTCTGGCACTACTATTACTTCTGGACATGTTTGAAGTAAGAGTATTTTGAATGTATTGGTTTATTACCAATGATAATCTATTGAGGATTTGCACAATATTTTGCACTTTATTGTAATTTTTTTAATCTATGGTATATACCAGGATTAATAATTGTTTGTATTGGTGTTATCACTATATTTATAAAATATAAAAGGTGGTTGAATATATAGGTGTTCACACCTGAGAAAGGACCTAGACTGTCCGAAACATGTCGTGTGCACAAGTAATACACTTTTGTTATATGAAATACCTGTGGGGTTGCCTGTCTCATTGGTTGCTCTTTAACCTTTTTATTCTATATTGTATTTATGTCCAGGAACAGACATCTGGGCAACCAGTGATCTAGAGGATACGTAGGTATCTGGAACTGTATTTGAACTTATCTGCGATCCCACTCCTCTACTGTTCCTCTTACAGGTCCTGACATGCCCTTCCAATGTACGCGCTTGTGTATACAGTGCAAGGGCGCATTGAGAAGAAGTCTTATTAGCAAAAGAGACAGAGAAAGATCTATTAGTGAGATTAGTACTAATAGGAACTAATGGGAAGGTGACCCAGTAAGTACCACTGCCCACTATACCGGGGGTCACCTTCCCATTTGTTCCTACTAGCGCTATAGTAAACTTTGCCAGTAAAACTAGCTCTGGAAACTTATCAAAGTTCCGCAGTTTACAGAATGGTCTAATTGTCGACCTGTTCTTGAAAATTCTATTCATCTCTACACCTGCACCTGATGAAGTGTACCCCAAAATGTGCACTGCTGTGGCTTGCTATGTTTTAGAGTAAAGTAGTGTAAAGAAGAGTAATGTTATTGGTTCAAAGTATAGGAAGCACCAAACCTGTACCAATTCCTACAGGTGTGCCGAACCAAACATAGATATTTGAAAATGTTAATTACCCTTTACCTTTACATTTTTACTTGCACTATGACCTCTTATATCCATGTCTGAACAATATTGTGCTGGGTTTATTGTTTCTGCTATATGACCATTTATTATCTGTATCAAGATTTTTTTGTTTTTTTAGAAAACCATTATATATAAAATGAGTTTTCCAGCCCATTTTTCCATTAATTAATATTTATAGATGTAAAATATGCAATGATTATATTTATGTATATGACATAATTTACACAACATCGATTAGCTTAATGGCATGTAACATGCCTTGGTGAAAATGAATAGAATTGAGGTGAATGAACGATTTTGCATCTTTCAAAAAATGAAAATTCTAAATGTCAAAGTGGCAAAAATTTTTTTCCAGACTTTGTTGCGCTGATTTACATAATCTATAACAGAGAAAGGCTAGGAAGAATTACTGTTGGTAATTGCAAAACCTGCATCCCAGAGATAGTGGCTGATGACTTGGGGCTCAGGCATTCTATTATCTTCCAGGTAATTTTGTTCAGGTAATTGTTCCAATGTAACAACAAATGTTGTTAATTGAATTGACTGCTAATTCGTCTTTGTACTCAGCTGTCATTAACAGTCGTCATATTTATTTTTGGCCAGTCAAGCCCGTTTCTCGACAGAATAAAAATAAGAGATTAAAAAACAACCATAATAAAAATAAAAGGTGAATTGTAGCCCACAGTGAGATTGATATTACTATTACATGCAATGGTCAAATGATGGTTAAAACAAAAAGACCAATGGTACTATATTTATATCAGGCTGATGTCATAAGAGGTGTGGAAGTATGCTATTAATTTGCAGCAACCCATCAAATGTAAGCTTTGACCGAGTTACTGCAGGTAGATGTTATCTGATTGGTTGTTGCAGGGTCCAGGGATATATTCCGATTGCCGTTTGGAGTCAGGAAGGAATTTTTTCCCCCTTTTTAGCTTGGGTTTTTGCCTTCCTCTGATCAACTGTTAGGTAGGGTTTAAAAAAAAAAAAAAAATATATATATATATAATATATATATATATATATATATATATCTATATATATATTAAAGAGGGTGAATAGGTTGGACTTGATGGACGTATGTCTTTATTCAACCTTAATTACTTTGTTACTATGTTACTATGTTGCAGAAGAAGCAACTATACAACTAAATTTGTTTAAATGTTTCATAAACATAATGAAATATTGCATAGATGTGCAACATGTAGCCCTGCTACTGCAGCCAGGGAATGCTGGGAGTTTTGGTTTGCAAACATCTGTAGTGCGCAGGTTGGGCATCCTTAGTATATTATAACTACGGTATGTTTGAAACAGGTATCAGTTCAAATATCACATTACACGTGTCACCGCTTAATATGAAGGACTTTTACTAGCCAAGAAGAGCCTTTAGGACCAAGTGCCAGGAGCAAATGCCCTAAAACTATGCCTGGCAGTAACAACTAATGCAATGATGAATATAAGGTGCATGTTAGGCTGAACAAATAGAACTTGACCCTGGATCATTTGCTCCGTTTTTGCACTCTCTATAATAAATGTTTTAGGTGTTTGCATCAGTTTTATTGGTTAATTTTGAAGAAAGTTGTCCAGTTTGTTTCCCCAAAGAACATTTCTGTATGCAGCACATATCTGTTCATAATGGATATTGCAACACTCCTAGCTGAACCGCATAACCTACACTTTCATAATACAGACCATAACATTATTCAAGGGTAATGCTAAGCTCATTTTAACAAAAATCTACACAGTAGGAAGCAAGAAACTGCTAAAATGTTCCCTTGGAGAACTAAATTGATTGTATAAATGAAAGATCAAGTACTCAATAGAGTACAGAATAAAAAATAGGAATTGCCTTTTAAATTGATTTATGCATAAAAATCTGATCAGTAAGCAGGAATCTGCAAGTACAGAAAGCAGGAAGAATAAGTTTACCACTAGTGATACATGAATAGTCATTGGCATGGAACTTGGTCCTTGCAACTAATCAAAAGAGCTTTTCAGGTCCCATCTGAAGTTTGGTAAGAGAAGCTGCTCACGGCATCTTATTATTATTACGTTTAATAGCAGAAAATTTTACAGGCAAGAAATTCTGCATTAGAAGAGATATTACATTTTACTACTACAGAGATTACATTTTAACATGAATATATTCAAGCAATTTTAAGGGCTATGTACCGAGAGTCGCTATCACTCTCTATTGCCCCCTTTAGGCAATGCCCTGAGCTGGAACTAACAGGGCTATGTACCGAGAGCCGTTATCGGCTATTTGTGTCTTAAAATCACGTTAACCAATGTCACCAAGCGTTAACGTGACTTTAGTACAAGAAGGGCTATGTACCGAGAGTCGCTATCACTCTCTATTGCCCCCTTTAGGCAATGCACTGAGCTGATAGTGGCTTTCAGTGCATTGCAATGGAGTTTACCTTTTGCGAATCTTTAACACCAGTTATCTGCTGGCATTAGAGATTACGTCTTAAAAAGCTGTTAACGGCTTAGTACATTGGTTGTGGCAGTTGCGTGGCACAAAATTTGTGTAACATCCAACTGCCGTTTTCAGGGCTATGCACAGAGAGCCGTAATCGGCTATTTGTGTCTTAAAGTCACGTTAACTTATTTACCAAGCGTTAAAGTGACTTTAAGACACAAATAACGGCAGTTGCGACGTTACACAAATTTTGTGTCACGCAACTGCCGCAACCAATGTACTAAGCTGTTAACGGGTTTTTAAGACATAATCTCTAATGCCAGCAGATAGCTGGCGGTAAAGATTCGCAAAAGGTAAACTCCATTTGCAATGCACTGAGAGCCACTATCAGCTCAGTGCATTGCCTAAAGGGGGCAATAGAGAGTGATAGCGACTCTCGGTACATAGCCCTTCTTGTATCTTAAAGTCACGTTAACGCTTGGTACATTGGTTAACGTGATTTTAAGACACAAATAGCCGATAACGGCTCTCGGTACATAGCCCTGTTAGTTCCAGCTCAGGGCATTGCCTAAAGGGGGCAATAGAGAGTGATAGCGACTCTCGGTACATAGCCCTCCGATTTTGCCCCGCCTATTCTTTCTTCTTTCTTCAGCCATCTACTTGCGATGGCATCTGAGTTCCGCAGCGGAAAGTCCTCTTTATATAGGTTTGCAGAAATCCATAATCCGTTTCTGATGGTCCTTTTTTAATACTTGCTTTACATTACCAATCAGATTTCTGGAAAGTTCTGAATCTGATTGGTTAATGTAAACAGTATAAATTGACCAATCAGAAACGGATTATGGATTTCTGCAAACCTATATAAGAGGAGCTTTCCGCCGCGGAACTCAGATGCCATCGCATTAGATGGCTGTAGAAAAAAAGAAAGCGGCTGGCAAATCGGCTCCGCTGATGCCGCGGTGCCAGCGCTCACTGGCGCCCCAGTGAGCCTGCCTGGCATCCGACCTGAGTGGGTTGGTGTCGCCAGCCCGAAGACGTCCTTGGATCAAGACGCCGGCAACATCGGCCTCGTTGAGGTCGCCGCCCCGCCGTGGTACCCCTGGCGGCCGCAGGGTTACCTCTCGTGTCGGCGGCCTCGGCGAGCTGGTGTCGCCGACTGGAAGAAAGAAGACGTCGCCAAAGGGCTCTTTTAAGAGCCGCACTGGGGGTCCCGTTTCAGCTGCGGACCCCCCGCCAAAGGCACTTGTCTGCCGCAAGGGCCCTTGTAAGGCCGGGAGGGGGGTCCCGGTTCGAGCTGCGGAACCCCCTAAGCCCCAAAAGGCCCTTCTCAGGGCCCCGCTGGAGGGAGCCTCCACCCCCCCCAGCGCTCCCTCCCGTCCCCTTCCCCGGGAGCGGCCGGGGCGGGGCGGGGGGCTTGGAGGGGTTGCCGGGGAGGGGGTGCGTGGCGGGTGGTCGCGACCACCTGCTGCGGCCCCTCCCGGCAGCCCCTTCTAGCCTCCCGTTCCAGATTGCCGCGAACGGGGAACGGGTTGGGAGGGGCTGCTGGGATTGGCGGCGGCGGCGGGTGGTCCGCGCCGCCGCGGGGGTGGTCGCCGCTGGCGCGCCGCGGGGGGTGTGGGCGTGTGCCCCGCCCCCTTAGGAGCGGCGTCGGAGAGGATTCTAAGTCCCTTCGCGCGATACTATATGTATCGCCGCGAAGGGGCTTAAAATGACGGCAGCACATCGCGGCCGCGATAGTTACGCGGAATAGCGCTCGCCGTTATAAATACGGCATAGCGCTATTTTCGCGGCCGCGATGTGCGGCGGTAATTTTTTTCGTAAACTCGTTCCTTTATAAATATGCCCCCTAGTTTCTCAGCCTACCATCTGGAAGTGTTTTCAAGCAGGTTTCCTTGTTATCTGTAGAAAAGTGACAGAGAAAAATGTCTCCGGATTTAGAAGTTTCCCCAGCAAAGGAATGTTTTCTTTTATCATGCTCTTTGCATTCCACTAATCAAAGATGATTACTGATTTGTATAAGTTGTTAGTCTAGTAAAAGACCCACATATGATTGCTGAAAATATTTGTTTTATAAAGAAGAAACAAGAAGTCTCTGTCCCTAAGGCATTAGTCTCGTTGGCAATTATGGCTGATATTTCCACCCTGAAAACCAGAAAGAAGCAAAGGGACAGAAAACTTGAATGGCTGAGAAGCCCAAAGTCAAGTGGAAGTGTCGCGAGACAAGATGGACAAGGAAGGGATGGTGCGGGAGCAGACGACAAGAATACTGACAGAATTTAGTAAAAAGGTAATGTAAAGTCCTCTACTGATACCAGTGTCCAAACACACTCTAAAGTAATCTGTATCTTTTATTTATTCATTTACTTTTCTCTTTTGTGCCTAGGACCAGAATCACATAAACTACGAAAGTTTTTCTGGCACCTCTTATGTTCAGTTCTTATGGTCACAACCCCTATTATCAGGTCTTGTCAAATTTGCAGGGTTTAAGTCTGCATCAGAATTTAAATCAATGCATGGAAATCTTTTGCCCTATAATTGTGTTGACTCCCTCTTCAAACTTCCAATGGAGTTAGATTAGAACCATGTGGAAAGCAAGAAAGGTAACATTTTAATGAAATTATCTGAACTTTAACAGATCATACTTTTAAAACAACAGACTGGAAGCAGAATATAAATGATGCGTTTAATATATCCTTGGATCTGGGTTTAGCTTGCCATTGCTTTTATTTTAATGTCTTGCTCTACATAACTGTACATTTAGCCAGATACAGAATTAATGCTTTTTGTGGCTTAAATGAACTTACAGAAATCGATTTTATAGTTAAGGTCAACATTTAGAGAAGCACATTATTTTTACAATACATATTGATGTTTTGTGATTTAATCATCTGTAGAATTAGATCTAATTTTTTGAGGATAAATTTTACCTTTGAAAAATAGAAAATAAAATCTAATTAAAATAAGAAAAACCATGATCTATCTCTGGAATTATTATGACCGAGGGAAAGGAAGTACAGAGTAGCACAGACTTCTAGACTTTTTTGTCAGTAAATGTCAAGCTCACAGAGGGTTCCCACTCATGTGCATCAATACTGCATCTATTAAATATTAACGTGTTTAATTAGGCAGAACATTTTACAATGCTCTTTCATTTCCTTTGCTACACTCCACAGCCTTTAATACTTTTAACAGGAGATCAATGTCTAGGAGTTAAGTTTTATAATTACACATTTAGGTGGGAGATATAAACTATGGGGCTTGTTTAAAAAGATATGCACAGTTTTGTCTTGTTCTTAATATGCAGTTTAAGTTGCACTTTTTTTAACCCATCTAATAGAGCATGCCTAAAGTTACATTTGCATGATAATTCTTCCATCATAATTTTATGCCTGAAAGAACCTCAAACTATTCTACTTTACTTGAAATTCAACCTTGATGCAGGGATGCAGCCTTGGTATGTGAAATCACTCATACTTACTGATGCTCATTGGGTCCTTCCCCCAGTGATATCAGTCTCCTGCTGCTCATCTAACCTACATGAATTAGGTATCATTCCATATACAACAATGGCCACGGTCAGTAAGCATGGCCTAGTAGTGTTGTAGGTAGAGATGGCCGGTCGCGGACCCGAACACTGGGTCCGCCGCGGATTTATCACGTCCGCGAACGCGATTATTCCGGATTTTCCGGATTTTCTGCCTTCCGAACTTCCGAACCGCGGATTTTTTTTTTTCCCCAAAAATTTTTGAAATACGAGTATCCCCATAATTACAAGAATCTACGATCTTCGGGACCCGGAAAAACCGAAGATCCTCGTAATTACGCGGATTCTCGTAATTACGAGAATTTTCGTAAAACGAGAAATCCTTGTAAATTCGCATTTTGGGGATTTTAATTCAAGACGGAGCAAGCCATGACTAAAATTAGCCAATGGCAGCTAACATGATTATTGCCAGCCCCCTGGGTAAAAAGGCTGCTTCACAGGCGACATTTTGTCAGTGTGTTGGAGTGTGTTTAGTGAGAACCTGACAGTGTGAGAGTTGGAGAGAGAGTTTTTGCGCTTTTGAGCTTGTGTCCGTGTCTGTGTTTTTGTGTAGCTGACGTGCTACTCTGTGGCTAATGTTTTCACCTCTGGTTCAATCCTGCCTGGCCCGAGAGCAGTACTCACTCATTTGTTCTTCCTTCTCTCTCCATGAGGCACCTTTGTGTGTCACCTACTCTGACCATCTCATACAGCCGCACAGCTACTCTTGGCTAATGTTTTCAGCTCTGGGTCAATCCTGCCTAGCCCGAGAGCAGTATCTCCATATTACAAAGTGTGGGCCTGCTGTAACTCAATGGTGCTGTTCCTACACATTCACCTTGCTTTCCCTTGCACGAAGCATACTCTGAGGGAGAGTAGCCAATGGGGTGAGGGGTATGTCCAGTGGGGCCAAGCCTGCCTGGCCCCACAACATGGTGGCAAACTGCAGTTGGCCTGCTGTAACTCAATGGTCGCTGTTCCTACGAAGCATTACCCTTTCACCTGCTTTCCCTTGCATGAAGCATACTCTGAGGGAGAGTAGCCAATGGGGTGAGGGGTATGTCCAGTGGGGCTAAGCCTGCCTGGCCCCACAACAATGGTGGCAAACCGTTGGACATTATGTACCCAGTACCCCCATCGCCTTCTTTCCCTTGTTGTGTGCAAACTACTATATAGGGGAATGTGGCCAATTGGTCTGTGTAATTGCATTATGGTAAGGTATATACAATTATATACCAGACATATAGCTAGCTAAAAAGATGTGTATTTTAATTTTCAAATAAAAATTGATTATGAATCTATCTAAATAATTTGATATATCGAAAAATAAAACCCAAAAAAAATTTTTTTAACAGTTTTTTATATATATATATATAATATAATTTTTTCTTTTTTTTACAACTATATACAAAAAAACAAACAAAAAAAACACTGGGGTTACTGGGGTACCCTCCTCTCCAGTCTGGTCAGGCGGCGGTCCAGGTGGCGGTCCAGGCGCCGCACCATGTGGCGCATCTCCCGCCGCATCTCTGTAGTTCTTGGAGGAAGATATTGAGAGAATTGTGTTGAAGATGTTTGAGCAAAAAGAGCACATTTCCTAAAGCACCATGTGGTAGATGCAATTTTGCACCTGATAACTACTTACACATATGGTACTGCAATGCTATATATTTTCGTATGTCATAAAAAGAAACTCAGTATAAGCAATCATTATTTCTAAAATTCTTAGTTTTATTATGCATACCTAGTTATGGTAACTGATTTCTACTGATTGGCTGTTGGATGGGTTACACATGCTCATCTCTATGACAACCTGAATCAACCCAGGGACTGGGTCAAGGCAGACCATAACGGTCTCTATTAGGGGTCCTGCAAACAGGAATCATTATTTCCGTTGCATTTATTTAACACAGACACAATGCTGGATTGATGAATGGCAGATTAAGGTCATTGGGATGGATAAATACTGCTCTTTTTTTTCAAAAGTATATATATTACACTGAACTTCCACTTAAGCGATATTATTGCATCATGGGGGATCACTGATAAACAGCAGTAGGTAATGCTGGCATAAAACATTACGTTTATTGCTAAATTTTATCAGAACATTCTGGTTTTGTATCACTAGGACTGTGCTACATACAAAATTTTTTGGAAGTGGTGCACCCCCATAAAAGCATTGTCAAACCCACAGTACCCAATGTTGCATCATGTAGCTGGATTTTACACTGGGAAAATACAGATATTAATAGTCTTGTACATAACATTTCATTAACGTTGCATATGATTTACTTACGATTCTCAAGCATGGCCGCCAGAGGGACTGGAGGGCTGGAGGTGCTGGAGGGGCTGGGAGGGTGGAGAGTCTGGAGGGGGCTGGAGAGGGTGGAGGGGCTGGAGAGGGTGGGGAGGGCATGAGAAGGTGGAGGGCCTGTAAAAAAAAATGTTTTATTCAACAATCACCGTCCAATCCATTAGTAATATATTACATGTATAAGAACATTTCCTAAAAGGCTATGTAGTGAACATTTCTTGGACAATTTTGGATGTTTGGACCGAATTTCGTACTTAAGCTCAAAAACTGAGGGACAAGATACAGCCAGAGTCGGGACAATAAGAGGGGAATGAGAAATGAGAAGAACTGTGATCTGTCTCTCTCAAACCAATTAATAGATTTGTTGCATTTTTTTAACAAAAATTTTTATCAGTTAAATAATAATAAATTCACTTAATTATGACTGATTTTCACTAATTATTTGCTGACAATCAAGGTCAATAAAAAGATAAAAAAATTGCTTAGGATGCACTTACGTGTCTGGCTGGTGCCAGGTGCCTCCACTTCGGTCGGTGGACTGCCCGGTGGGGCAATGGAGAGCCCGGTGTGGGTGTGGACTGCCCGGTGGGGGCAATGGAGAGCCCGGGGGCTATTGGTGGTAGTGCTAAAAAAAAAAAGGAAATTTATTTTAACTCTCACTGTCATTAAATGTTCGTATACATTTACTAAAACAATTCTCGGAGAAGTTGTCAAAAATTATGCAAACATTTGGATAAAGGGCTTGGACATATCAACGTGTTAAAAAGCACACAATAGTGGGGCACAATTAATGTATCCTCAATTTTTGCACAATTATGCTATCGTACTGCACTCGCACGGCAATACCACATAGCGCACCGAAACATGCGCTTGTATGCTTGTTTCTGGAGCGCTCGTGTGCGCTGTAATATGGCCTTGGACAAATGAGAAATTAAGAAAAAAAAATTCTCAATAGGCTGCACTTACATTCTTCCTCTGGCGGAGACGTGGTGGGGGTGGGGTGTCGGATGAAATTCCCCTGCAAATTAAAATAAAAAATACATAATGAATGATATATCTAAAGGATATATTTAATTATAAACTTTGAATTCTGCTTGAAAATGCAGATAAATAAGGCAATATGTTATAGTTTCTTTAAAAGTCAATCATATTTCATGGCAATGATTTCATACCTTATTCTGGCTAAGTTCTTATATTTTTATTGTGGTGTATTGTAGCCATGGAAAGGGAAAGTTGGTTGAGTGTAGGGAGCATCAGTAGCTGTGTGTACTTGTATCTGTATAGATTTTGTGGGTAACACAACATTTTTAATTTTGGAGTGTAAAAATCAATTTTTAATAATTGATCAACATTTTATTTTTGACTTTACTTTCCCTTCAAATAGGGCTGCCATGTAACTAAAAGGGTGGTCAGTAAGTGTGTGTTTAACTGTGTCTATGTGTGGGTATCAGTGTGTATTTAATAGAAAAGAAATCAATTTTTAATGATCGATTTCATTTTAACTTTACTTAGCCTTTAATAAGGCTGCCATGGAATGGAAGGGTGGGCCACCAAGTGTGTTTACCTGTGTCTTTGGTGGGTATCATTTTGAATTTATATGTGTTATGTTAAATAAAGTAACTTTTCAGTGATTTATTTTTTGACTTTACTTACCCTTTAAATAGGGCTGATATTGAATAATATAATATAATAATAATAATAATAATGTAATAATAACCAGTGAATGAGAAATACAAAGAACTTGGATCTCTCTCTCTCTCAAGCCAAATTTAAGGATTATTGATGTTTAAAACAATATAAATATGTTTTTTGTCAGAAGTGAATTAAAATATTTACTACTTATTACAATACAGTATATAATAAAAAGTATACTTGCCTTCCATCATCTGCCGTACGGCTGCCACATGAGGCCTTGCCTCTTGAGATCCGACCACTGTCTCTGGAGGGTAGAGACGTGGGTCTGGTAGCCAAAGCGCGCAGGATCCGTCGCTGCAGCCCCTCCATGATCCTGCGCTTTTTGCGCTGCACACGATACGTTCCAGGGGGAAGTCATCATACCCCCTGGACAGAGGTACCTCAGGGCATACAGCTGCCTAACAGAAATGCCATTTTGCAGGAAGGAAGTTCCGGTTTCCTCGTTTTTACGAAAATCCTCGTTCTTACGAAATCTCTCGTTTTTACGGAAATCCTCGTTTTTACGGAGATCCGCGGGTTTACGGAATCCTCGTAATTACGAAATCCTCGTATTTTCGAGAAAATACCGTTTTTTAAAATCACCCTGGCGGACTGTAATTTTTAGGTATTGTAGGCATTGATCGTGTTTCTAAGGCCATACCCCGCGGGTCCCTGAGTGATTAAGTGTATGTTACCAAGGCTATTTAGACCCCTTTTAATGCGGATTTTGCCGAACTTTCATTTTAATACGTTTTAATGGGTCGCTCGCGAGTTTCGAATTTACGGATTTTTTCGAAAATCCGCGGATCCTCGCGCGGACCGGATTTTTCGAAGTTCGGACATCTCTAGTTGTAGGTTGTGGAGCACTAATCTAATTTTAGAATCTTCATTTCTTGAAGGAATCTAAAACATCTGCAGCATTAGTTTAAAAGTTTAAAAATATTGAGTTGGTGACCTATTTAGCAATTATATATTTAACAGTCATAACATTTATAAATCTGTTTGCAATGTGACCTATATTAAAGGCTTTCCCCCCAAAAACATGTATTGATCTATACAATATTGTCAGATAAAGTCTATCCACTAAGTTGGAATTAATTATCTACCAAACAGGTGTGTCACATAATGTGGCAAAAAATAGATCATTTCTAACACAAATTGCCAAATCCTTTATATAAAATATATATACTTTTGACTGTGGTCTTGTATATTCTGGTCTGGATTTGTTCTGTGTTATTTTCAGCATGGGTTCTTATAAAGTCACATAATTAGCATGGCAGATTGCCGCAGATTGCCACTGAACCAACTTAAGTTGCAAAGTTCATTGTTTTCAGGACATGTGCCTTTTTTACATGTTGATGTTGGTGAGTTGTATTTTAATATGTCAGGCTTGATCCTTAGGTTAGCGGAGCTTCTGTCGGGAAATGCTTTGTGAAGTAGGATGATTATTACTGATTAATATAAGGTAAGTGGGTCTGTCCTACCAGCCTTCAAGTCAGCAGACTAATGTTCAAACATGATGAATGGATAACTTTTCAATCAGAAAGTTCCCTAATACCCTGAGCTACCAGTAAAGGAGAGACGGTTACATAGATAACTCTATTTAGCTCTATAGCACTGGCAAGCTTTTCCCCCTTTATAACATCATCCCATGGAAGCAAACCTATGATTCAATGTTGAGCGAAGCGTATCGCTCCCTGGCACATCTTACCTTTCCACACTTACACTATGGAGTAATCAGTGCACAACACTTACTTACATGAACAGGTAGGGTGCCCCAGCTTACCACCCCTATCTATTGTCCTTAATTTTTTATGCTACATTGAGCAGGCCCAGCTACAGAAGTGAAAACCTATGCTAACCCAATATTTTTACATCTGTCAGCAATAGTGCCCTTTATTTCATTGCACCACTGTGACTCTACTAATCCAACCACTTATATTCATTAGTCTATCATAGCTATTAAATCAACCCTAAACACATAGATCAAATGCTCGATAGCACTTATTATTATGTGTAAGGATTATCTAATGAAAGTACTGATTCTGTTTTAATTTGTGGCCTTGGACTTTTGAGAGGACAGCATTTTGAATGTCAGTCCTGCTGCTAAGAATCTGAATGCCATTCTGCGCGAGACTCCTTAGTAGATTTATTTCTGCTGGGAATCACTGCTTTTATGTCAATATAATATCAGCGCGTGTCTTCTGCAATTTGCATTCCTATTGCAGAGCTACATGGATTTTAAATGCACAGAGAAGTAATCATTTCTATTAACACGATTTACTGTAAATGTAGAGACTGTGCACTTACAGGGCAAATCCTTATCAGGAGACAGGTGGTCATGCCTCATTCAACAAATAAAATGTTTTCGGGGATTATTTTTTGCGCTTTATATTTTTAGATGAAAACGCTTGAAGTTAGCAGCTTAGGTGGGGGGGCAATCCAATTCGCAAGCAGATAGTATCTTGTATTGGAATATATTAAACTGAAATGTTATTTTCATGTGCATTTGTATAGGAGAAGATTAAAATATTCTGTGTTATTAAGAGTTGTCTTGAACCTGTGTTTTTTTTAAAAAGACAACAAACTTTGAAACCTGGTGTAAAGGACCGTAAAATATGGACGTAAAATGTACTTAAACTCAACTTACCCTCTTGCAAAGCTTTACCATAATTACTCAAAAGAATCAAAAAATGGAGGGGACACCAAGCAGTAATAAACTGCAAAACAACAA
Organism: Hymenochirus boettgeri; assembly: GCA_019447015.1. Taxonomy (NCBI): domain Eukaryota; kingdom Metazoa; phylum Chordata; class Amphibia; order Anura; family Pipidae; genus Hymenochirus; species Hymenochirus boettgeri. The sequence continues at coordinate 66,894,922 of CM033469.1, read as the reverse complement.
CTATTTATTGCAATAAGTTTATTACTGCTTGGCGTCTCATTCATCTTTTAATCTTTGAGTCAACAGTGGAGATTACAAAATCGCCCCTACATTGGAGGGTTACCGAACGATACATTTGAGGCTACTAAAATCGACCAGTACTTTTAAGGGTTACTGAAATCAACCTCTGCATTCGAGGGTTGCCGACAATACATTCAAGGGTCACCAAATCGAAGGCTACAGTTGAGGGTTATTGAAATCGAACGCTTCTTTCGAGGGTTACAAAAATCAAACCTACACATGCACCAAAAGTGAAATTTCCCCCAAATTTGTGGAGAATGAACACACCTGGTGCATATTGGGGAGATATTTCTTTGCACACTAAGGTTTCTGTTTGTAAAAAATCTATTCCAATGATGAAAGAAAACAAAAGAAATAAAAAAAAATTACCTCATATTGCTTTATATTGTTAATAGGGCCCTACCTGTAAAAGGGACAAGGTTCTTGGACATGCCCTTGAGTTGCAACTAAACCATATTGCCAACAGTGCAAATGGCAAATGTAATGGTTCTCATGGTTGTCTATTGCATTCTGACTCATCTAGATTCAGGGTGAACTATTCCATCTGACCCCATTTAGGTTATCGATGTACAATTACATAAAACATAAAACTTCGCCATCTAAAGCTAATTCCGTGGAAACTTGCAGAAGATGTTATTGGAAAATAAAGCATTGCACCAAGCTCATATTCCGCAAGACTTAAAGTCTTAATTTCTCTATATCTTACCAAGGACCTAGGTGATTGCCAGAATGTGATTGATGAGGTAATAGTGACATGGTAGTCTAAACCTCTAGAAGGTAAATACATGAAATATACTTTATCATTATTCCAGAGTTACTCCAGATTTTCCACCAAGGAACTGTGCTTCCCTTATGTTTATCCTCAATGTGTGTTAATGTGTGTTGGGAAAAAAATATTCAAATACACATTTTCTAGGACATTGTTATGTTTCAAAGGTATTAACAGGTACAATGTATCTATAAAAGCCCTAATCTGCAAGAGATCCACAGTGTTACATAATTTTTGCATCTACATTGACCTTATCTCAGGAATAGCTGTGCAGTTTAAATCCAAGAGATGTTTTGTTCAACTGCAAAAAACTTAAAGGGGAACTAAAGTCCCCTTCCATTGCTCCAATAGAAGAGCACATTCACAAAGATACAAAAAGCGGTGTCTCACCTCTCCCTTTGCTGTGTATACTGGGTGATTTATGAAGTAACCTGTGGGTCTAGGGTCAGCTCCCATAATTCACCTTATCTGGAACACCCAGCTAAATGTATGCAGTACACTTCACAGGAAAGCTGCGGAGTGTCCGGAGGAAACCCAATGAGCCAATGTGCTGCCCATATTATTCACAATATAATTCCAGGGATAAAGGTGCTTATTCCCACCTCCCTGCAAATAATAGAACACTGTGCGTGTTCACACAACTCATCTGAAATATACGTGCTTCAATGTGGACCATACAAATTTAATTTTGCATGTGGACATAAAATATATTTTCTGCACAGCAGCCAATTCTAATAGAGGGAACATTGCTCAAGCGGTGCAGGTGTACTCTCACCCAACTCCTCCTATCTCTCTTATTTGCACATGCACAGAAGATAGGAGGAAGTTCGGGACAGTGCACCCTTCTTTCTTCTAAAAGCAAAGAATAATAACACTATTCCAACAGAGTTTTCATATGGATCAATAGTACAAGTAGAATCTTTATCTTTTGCTTGGAACATAATAGATAAACACACCAAAAAAAATGTAAAGCTACACACACATGCGATGCACACGCACCCCCCACTATAATACATTTATGTAAAACCTGATCACTGGTAGAGATGGACTAGAACTATCATGTTCGTCAGACCCGGGCTTCTCAACAACTACCGGACCCTGATTTCTTGGACTTTCGATATTTTCCGGACTTTCGAGGTGCTGAATATGCAAGTAAAATTTCCATATACCAATAAGCAAGTAAATATCAAATTAACAAATATGCGAGTAAAATGTCTATTATACCTATACGCTAGTAAATATCGAATTAACAAATATTCAAGTAAATGTCTATATACCAATACGCGAGTAAATATCGAATATGCAAGTAAAATGTCTATTAAACCATATGCGAGTAAATATCGAATGAACAAATCTTTTATGGGATTTTAATTGTATTTCATTTGAACATTTTTAAACTATTTGACTCCCTGACTTAATGGGTCCGTTTTCGAACTTTCGAACTTTCCATATAGTTCGAAAGTTCAAAACGAACAACTTAAGGAAGTTCAGCCATCTCTAATCATCTGTACAAGAACGATTATCATGCAAAATGGGCATTTGTTGGGTGGTTGGCCAACACAGGTTTTTTAGAAAAAAAATTTATTGCACGAACAAGAAAACAGCAGCATTATTCGAAAGGGAGGCGTTTTAGATTTTACTGACTAGATGTCCCCAGGGACTTAATTTTAGATGGGATATTATCCATTTTGTTTAATAGTCTGTATTTCCCATGTTGCCCATGAGCCATAGATGCCAAGCCACCCTTTCTATTTACTAACATTGTACCCTTGGATTCATTCTAACTTGAGATTGTTGAAATATTATCCTCTGGTGGTTTTAATTGTTTTTTATTTGTATATATGTATTTTGAATAAGGGTTAATGTTGCTATTGTCATCCATGACTAAGGGGTTGCCCCCGAAATGCGTTGTATGATGCTGCTGTTTTTCTTGTTTGTACGATAATTTCTTCAATACCGGAAGTTCTGTCTTTTCCTCTTCATTTTACTTAGTGGTGTGGAGACTGCTGGATGTCACTTCAGTAGAGATAGACTCCTGGGGGCTTGCTTGTTGACTGGAGCAGTGCGTCCGTTATACCCTGTGTTTCTAAAACCATTGCTTTTTTGGGCCATCAAATAATATGCAAAAAACAGGTTCATTTATAGCTTTATATTTTACTAGGAACATAATCAAAAATAATTATTCAAATCATCTGAATATTTTGTATTGCCCTAGTAAGGCTGATGCAAATCACACTGGCTGGTAAAAAAAACAACATGGAACCAGCAGCTTTTAAAGTCTTATTGGGATTTCCTGTGGAGATATTTGTATAGAAGTTACCGTGCATAGAGCACGTGAATTATGGGGGAGTGGACAATAATTGTACATGCTCGCAAGGCACTTTGAAGTCTACATGGGCCTTCATAGTTACAGAATCTTTTTCTCACATGTATTTGAATGCATATTAGGAATTAAAATTAAGTTTATTTGCATTATAACATTGCAACAAGAAACATTGATGTATTATTTTTATTTTTATTTTCAAAGATACGCCCCTCCAAAAGCTACAACTGGAATAGAAAGATAGCACTGCTGATGAATGTTAACACCCCGGGCCTACTGCAGATTTGGAAGCTACTACATAGATGACACTGGATTTCGTCTCACCATTTTAAGCAAAATTCTCACCCCAAAAGTTTTAACCTAATGACAAGCTCTCCTCAAATGTCATCCATGTTTTCTGTCAAAACAACTCCCAATAAAGAGTCATTGTGTGTTTACTCTTACACCATCAGTTAGATTTTTACCAACATTGCCCAAAACTGACAGACTATAAAAAAACAATTTTATTCACCAGAACTTTCTTTAAATTCACTTCCCTCTATTAAGAATTTTTTAGCATATGCACCATGGTCCAAACAGGTAAGGTCTAAAGTTCTTCTTCCACCAACACATTATGCTTAGTTGGTTGGGGTTTCTGTCTTGACCATTGAATGACTAACTAGTACTTCGGTTAACATGGCTTTAAGACAGAAATACCAATAGCGTCTCTCTGTACATAGCCCCAAGAGTGTTTTTCTATACAGATGTCTCCACACCAATATGGAAGTCCCTGATAAAACTTTTAATGCTGCTTGTTACCCTGAAGTTAATTTACCAGAATGTGTGAATTGTATCACGCCTCTCTGGCTCAATACAAAATAATAAGCTCATTTTTGGTGGTTAGGGGCATGAAGATTTACTTTTGCAAGACAGAGTAAATGCGGTGGCAGGTTCAATTCCCCAGCTTTTATATGATTGGTGCTGTCAGCTTCCCTACACAATGATGTCTGGAGGCTTTTGTTCTGGACAACATTGGTAAGCTTGATAATCCTTTCTTCAAATATTTTGTTTTCTATTCGCTCTTATATATATATAAAAAAAAGAGTCCTTACTATTTGCTTGTAATACTTTATAAAATATTTTAACAGTAATTGCTTCTTCAAAATAAAAACAAATGCACAAATGCACTGCTAGCCAATCCTAACAACTCAAATTTTTTATTTGCTTTAGCAGATACTATCTGACACTAATTATCAATAATAAGTTTTAAGTCCCTTTTAAAGGATAAGTACACTGTAAATCAAGTTATGCTCATTTGGAAGCTGCAGCTTTAAAAATACCGTTGCCATATATTTTTTTCCCCTATGCCCCTCCAGAGCCTACTTTGTGCCTTGGAAGTTGCTGCCATCTTTTACTTGGTTTGCTGAATGTTAAGCTCCGCCCTCTAAAATTTCCTCTGCTTTCTCCTGTTTGAGCCTCAAACAGTAATGCCTGTGAGTTCCGTGCACGTAGCAATGCATTCAGAACTCTCCTTCCCAATTGCTTAGCCTACTGATTCAAACTGACATTTTCTCCATTCTTTTTAGTTGCTTATCTAACTCTGTATCCTTTCAAACACGGACATTTGATCATTTTCCCACTGTGTTCTTTACATAAAAGTGTTTGGGCACTGGCAGCGCAACTAAACAAGCATGGTGGCTTAGTAGATTGCAGTCCTTGGCCCCTAATGGGTTAATGATGGCCCCCCCAATCTTTATTTGTTCTTCCTGTTTTTTGAGCTTTTTAATGCACCTTCTGTAGACCTTCGTAAAGTCAAGAAAAGATCCTGCACACCTAAACGAAGGTCACAACAAAGTATTTGCTCTATTTAATTTAATGACGTTTCGGTGCCTAGTGGCACCTTCCTCAGGCAAACAAGACTAACTGTAGACCTTCTGTTCATTCTTGTGCTATGTATTTATTAAACAGTGTGATGGTTGTAGGACTTGATTTAACACTTGTTTGATATTGATTAAAACTGGGTTTTTTTTGCATTGTGTTGCTCCCACAGCTTGTCAAAGGGGTTTACACTGTGTGGTGGGCATTATGTACTTTAAGCTGTGTCTTGGTCATATATTGACGACATATATGAAATAATTACAATAAATGTTTTGTATTGTGACTTTTCACTTATAATTGCTAATTGTTAAATCCTGTTCAGTGTGGTTTTTAAAGAATGCTTTGTACTGATAAGTGGAGAGAAATTAGTGTCAAGTCAAATGTCAGTAAGAACAATTAAAAAATCAGGAATTAGCAAGTTTGAAAAAAGGCTTATTTTCAAAATTTTAATGCTATTTTGCTTTTTTAAAAAGGTGTATTCAAGTTACCAGAGAAAAGCAATAGGATATTTAACGTGTTAAGTAAATTAGCCTGGTTTACTCATTACAATGGTAAATGGGGACCTTTTTTAAAACTATTGATTTACCCTCTTAGATGGCCGCAATCAATGATTTTTTAAAGGTATTTCAATTACTTAACATGGAATTCGGAAGGAACTTTGGCTTTCGAACTTTATGGACTAGTTTTCATTGGTATAGAACCCCACATATTGTACATTGGTTTTCTTATTGGATGTTACCCATTAGCATGAGAAATTGCAGAGAGCTGGGAACCACATGCTTGTGACTGCCCTATATTAAAACCCCTTTGGGATAAGGTAATGGTGGTATTTCTAATGTGTTGACAAGGAACATACCTACTGACCCCACGGGTGAAAACTATTATATTACTGCATTTACTGTATGTAAACTGGCACAACACTGGCTTTCGGAAAGTCTCTCTCTTAGGGGGCATCCTAAAGAAATGCATTATGATGAGATGGATAACTGATTGTAAGCTGTATAGGGCAGGGAGCTCCTTTGCTCTGTGGCAAGGTCTCAATCACTAATAAATTTAATTTTATATAATTATTTACTGAACTATTTATGTTTTGTTATTGTACAGCGCTGCATCCCCAAGTAGCACATATAAAATTAACTATACATACATACTATCTGCAGCAACCAACAAGAATTAGAAATTTACTGAACCATGGATGTTTGGATGGAAAACCAGACAAGAATGAAGTGTTTGGTAACTGATGCGGGTAAATATTAAGCTACTACAACTCAATGATATTGACAGATTGGTATGTTTCTTGATTACAGGTACCAGGTCTCTTTGATTGTACTGTATATTAAAGGTGGTGTACACCTAGGTGGGAATGAATGGGATCAAGGGAGAAAGTGGCTAATACTGTGTAATGTATATAATACTTATAGTATATAGCAAATACCAGAAGCAAGTTGTATTATTTAGAAACTTTCTTAATACTACTAACAAGAGCACATTGTATAGTTAAAAGTTTATATTATTCCAGTGTGTATTTAAGATGGAATCACTATAAGTTTGTTTATGTTGTGTTTTTTTTTGGGGGGGGCTTAAGTACACACTCTTTTCTCTTAGAAATGCATGGATTACTTCTTATAAATGTTTACTTTATTTTTTAAGGATTTTATTTTTTATATTCAATAGTTATCCCTGTTTCAAATGTTATTATTAAAATCATTATTTTCTAATGAATACAATTTCATTATTTAATAATATTAACAGGGAGATTCAATAAAAGTTCTTTAAAAGTTTGTTTAAAATAGTGCACTTTTGCCCCAACCATCAATATTATTTAACATTTGAAACTTAACATCTGATTGGTTGGCGCAAAATTAGCACCATTTTAAACTACTTTTATTGAATAACCCTGTAAGTATTTTTTTCTTGTTTTCTTGTATCTGATAATAAGATGTAGTTAAAGCAAGAGTCCACCCTCAAGTGGACTCTTCCAGAGAAGAGTCCACCCTTGTATAAAGGGTGAATTCCCCTTCCCTCCCCCCCCCCACAAACAAAAAAAAACAAACCACAGTAATTTGAAACCTGACAGTACCTGTAATACTGTCTGATGTTCTGTTACCACTCTTTTGATTACATATTTAAAACCACCTGCGATCGTACTTTTATGAATCTTTGTAGAATCCAATCGGTAGTAAATACCACAGGTGTATTCTTAGCCGATTGTAGATTTATGGTCGGTTTTGTGCTAGAACGATAATGATGTTAATTACCGATTGTAATAATGATCTTTAAAGGTGCGTTATCGCTAAAAAGCAATACTGCGCCATTATAAATATTGCCCCTGCTCTTCCATCATTGATTTAAAAGTAAACATTAACAGCCAATGACTGCTATACCCATAGCTGGCTTCTCTGACTGTGTGAGCTTGTAAAAAGGTTTAAGAGCTGTGAGAGGAGGCAGTTAAGGGAAAGGGGAGAAAGACATTTCACTGGTTAGTCCTACATCTAACAGTCATTTGCAAGTAGAACATTAGCCATTCATTGAATCTTTAAAGAAATCAAGTAGACCTATGAAAACAAATAAATAGATCAGCAAACTAGTTGAAGCCATATTGGTGGAACAAATACTGTGTACTAAGGGTCATTTACTGCACAAAGTATAAGTGCGTGCCTACCCTTCCTCAATGTGTACAGTAAATATATATGAGAACTGTTCATGGAGAAGGGAAGGGGAGTAACCAGATGATCCATCGCTTATTGTGGGACTGTGTGATGTCACTTCAACTACAGAATGAAGGTACAGTATTAACTGGTAAAATATCAATTTTTAGGATTTTAAAGGACAACTCCACCCTCATAAAAACATATTTTAGAAAGAATGGCCTCTTTAAAATATGTTGATATTCATAGTTTGTCCATATAATTCATTACTGTATGCCTGCTGCTTCTGGATGGCTCAAGGAAATTGAGCAATTTAGAAACCTGTACTGAGCCTGGGAATGCTCAGAAGAGACAGATAGATTAACCTTCAGTCATTGGCTGTGATGTCACTGTCAAATTCATAACTGACAGTTACTAATTGGAAGAACCAGGAAGCAGAAACAGGGGCACCAGGACATTGTGCAGGATTTCAGGTCAAACTATTACTGTTTAGGGTTTTGGGGACTTATTTACTGGTATGTAAGTTTCATTTTGGGGCTGGACTTGCCCTTTAAGGCAGCAATCATGGCAGTGGCATAACTGGAATCACGGGACCCCCAGCAGACTATAATGGGGCCCCTTACTTGCTTTATCTACTGTGTTTTCTGGGAGGAGGTTATATCTGTTCATAAGGGAAAAAAAGAATATGGGGCCCCCTTCTTCCCGGTGTTAAAATGAAAACTTCAAAAGTTAGTATTTTATGTGTAGTTCTGATTTAACTGCCTGACACCACGGATGAGGTATATATGACTTAATGTATGAATTTATTCTGTCTTACAGCTACGTAAGAATAATATCATGTCTGAATGAATTCAGCTTTCTGTATTTCATAAACCTGACACTACATATATACGCTTCTAAGCTCTGTTTTCATACTTCACAAAAAACAACAAACTGTGATTTGTTATGTACTTACATCATTTGAAAATGTATTTTACTCCTTGCCGTCTCCTTAAGTCTTCAACAGTCCTTTACCGATAATTTTGTGTGACTGCTGCACGAGACAAACTTTAAATAATACTTTTGGTTTTTTAATTGCTTCTGGGCCACTAATCCTTCAGTGAATACAAAAGTGCTATGTTTGTTCCTCGAACGGTGACATATGGGAATTGAGATAAGTGATGGCGCATTTGATGTTTGTTGTTTAAAACCTGATGGTCTCGACAGTATTTAATAATTTAAGCTAGAATCAGAATATACCTACATAATAAATTTGACTGAGCTCACATGGAAATTGAAGATTAAGATACAGCTTTAAGTTGGTTGGCACTACTGTGAGGAGCAGATTAAAAGGAGCTATAGATTTTCAATGTGTCTGTACTTACTTCAAAAGCCTCAGCAAAAGAAACTAAAATCTTGAAAGTTATGGAAATTTTATTTATTTTCAAAGCGTAATTAACTTACACTATCTGATTTTGGCATAGTACACAGTATAACAGTGGGTCCATTAAAGTTATGTGTAAAGTTAAGGATAAACAGGGGGACCACCCTTTTGCTATCGGTTATTATCTATCATTATTATTTGTGCTGATGCTTCAGTAAATTTTTGTGTGTGATGTGATACCTGTGTTGCTTGATAACCATTTCATTGTATGGAATGTATGTACATATGGACTAAATTGTCCCTGAGGAATGTTTTTTTCATCTGGAGCAGAACATCTTGGCCAAGATACATTTTATTGAGAAGGTTTAATTACTGGTACAGTCCTCTGATGTGGGGCTTTTGAACCCTCTGGACAAACTTGGGGTAAGTTGAATGGTCTTTTGGTATTCTTCCTCTATAAGGATTATGAGGTTTTTTTTTATTTGGCTGATGAAAAAGTAGAATCTTAGTTGGTACCTTTACTTACAATAAATTACCGACTTTCTTAGATAAATTTTTAAGAGTTTTAGTAAAACCACTAAATCTCTATTCCCTGTCACATTATATATTGGACATTTGGAATTATACTGTAGTCAAAATAATGAATACAGAAGTCTTGTTACAATTGGTTTTAGCAAACCTGAACACTTAAAAGTGAAAAAAAAAACAAGCGAACATATAACAGACAGAATGTACATATACATCAGCTATTGTATCATTGCAAAATGTAATAAAATAACCTCTGGCTGTACAGGCAGCTCTGCCTGAGCAATAGCTAAGTGCCTTTGTGTGTGCATGCTTTTTTGAGGCCAGACACCCCATATGCTCTGAGGACCTTGACTGGACCCTGAAACCACCCTACCCACCGGCAGCTTATGAGCACCATGGAAGTGAGATGCTAGTAAGACGTTTCTAACAATGTCTTTCTATGGTACCAGCATGGGTAAGATGTGACCTTTAAAAGTATCTCCACTCAATTTATACTTACCTCAATTGAAGAACAGGGATAAGAGCTATGTCTAACCTACCACTTTTCAATTAAACAGCCAGGAGCGAACAGAGTGAACTTATCCACAATATACAATAAAAAGGTTAGAGAGACAGGCAACTCCATAGGTACTACATATAACAAAAGTGCATTTATTGTGCACACGACATTTTTGGGACAGTCTGGTCTGGCACTACTATTACTTCTGACATGTTTGAAGTAAGATTATTTTGAATGTATTGGTTTATTACCATGATAATCTATTGAGGATTTGCACAATATTTTGCACTTTATTGTAATTTTTTATCTATGGTATATACCAGGATTAATAATTGTTTGTATTGGTGTTATCACTATATTTATAAAATATAAAAGTGTGTTGAATATATGGGTGTTCACCCTGAGAAAGGACCTAGACTGTCCGAAACATGTCGTGTGCACAAGTAATCACTTTTTGATATGAAATACCTGTGGGGTTGCCTGTCTCATTGGTTGCTCTTTAACCTTTTTATTCTATATTGTTTTTGTCCAGGAACAGACATGGGCAACCAGTGATCTAGAGGATACGTAGGTATCTGGAACTGTATTTGAACTTATCTGCGATCCCACTCCTCTACTGTTCCTCTACAGGTCCTGACATGCCCTTCATGTACGCGCTTGTGTATACTGCAAGGGCGCATTGAGAAGAAGTCTATTAGCAAAAGAGACAGAGAAAGATCTATTAGTGAGATTATACTAATAGGAACTAATGGGAAGGTGACCAGTAAGTACCACTGCCCACTATACCGGGGGTCACCTTCCCATTTGTTCCTACTAGCGCTATAGTAAACTTTGCCAGTAAAACTACTCTGGAAACTTATCAAAGTTCCGCAGTTTACAGAATGGTCTAATTGTCGACCTGTTCTTGAAAATTCTATTCATCTCTACACCTGCACCTGATGAAGTGTACCCCAAATGTGCACTGCTGTGCTTGCTATGTTGAGATAAAGTAGTGTAAAGAAGAGTAATGTTATTGGTTCAAAGTATGAAGCACCAAACCTGTACCAATTCCTACAGTGTGCCGAACCAAACATAGATTTTGAAAAGTTAATTACCCTTTACCTTTACATTTTTACTGTGCACTATGACCTCTTATATCCATGTCTGAACATATTGTGCTGGGTTTATTGTTTCTGCTATATGCCATTTATTATCTGTATCAAGATTTTTTTGTTTTTTTAGAAAACCATTATATATAAATGAGTTTTCCAGCCCATTTTTCCATTAATTAATATTTATAGATGTAAAATATGCAATGATTATATTTATGTATATGACATATTTACACAACATCGATTAGCTTAATGGCATGTAACATGCCTTGGTGAAAATGAATAGAATTGGGTGATGAACGATTTTGCTCTTTCAAAAAATGAAAATTCTAAATGTCAAAGTGGCAAAAATTTTTTTCCAGACTTTTTTGCGCTGATTTACTAATCTAAAACGAGAAAAGGCTAGGAAGAATTACTGTTGGTAATTGCAAAACCTGCATCCCAAGATAGTGGCTGATGACTTGGGGCTCAGGCATTCTTTATCTTCCAGGTAATTTTGTTCAGGTATTGTTCCAATGTAACAACAAATGTTGTTAATTGAATTGACTGCTAATTCGTCTTTGTACTCAGCTGTCATTAACAGTCGTCATATTTATTTTTGGCCAGTCAAGCCCGTTTCTCTCGACAGAATAAAAATAAGAGATTAAAAAACCATAATAAAAATAAAAGGTGAATTGTAGCCCACAGTGAGATTGATATTACTTACATGCAATGGTCAAATGATGGTTAAAACAAAAGACCAATGGTACTATATTTATATCAGGCTGATGTCATAAGAGGTTGGAAGTATGCTATTAATTTGCAGCAACCCATCAAATGTAAGCTTTGACCGAGTTACTGCAGGTAGAGTTTATCTGATTGGTTGTTGCAGGTCCAGGGATATATTCCGATTGCCGTTTGGAGTCAGGAAGGATTTTTTTCCCCCTTTTTAGCTGGGGTTTTTGCCTTCCTCTGGATCAACTGTTAGGTAGGGTTAAAAAAAAAAAAAAAAAAAATAATATATATATATATATATTATATATATATTATATATATATATATATAAAGAGGGTGAATAGGTTGGACTTGATGGACGTATGTCTTTATTCAACCTTAATTACTTTGTTACTATGTTACTATGTTGCAGAAGAAGAACTATCACACTAAATTTGTTTAAATGTTTCATAAACATAATGAAATTTGCATAGATGTGCAACATGTAGCCCTTGCTACTGCAGCCAGGGAATGCTGGGAGTTTTGGTTTGCAAACATCTGTAGTGCGCAGGTTGGGCATCCTTGTATATTATAACTACGGTATGTTTGAAACAGGTATCAGTTCAAATATCACATTACACTGTCGTCACCGCTTAATATGAAGGACTTTTACTAGCCAAGAAGAGCCTTTAGGACCAAGTGCCAGGAGCAAATGCCCTAAAACTATGCCTGGCAGTAACACTAATGCAATGATGAATATAAGGTGCATGTTAGGCTGAACAAATAGAACTTGACCCTGGATCATTTGCTCCCGTTTTTGCACTCTCTATATAAATGTTTTAGGTGTTTGCATCAGTTTTATTGGTTAATTTTGAAGAAAGTTGTCCAGTTTGTTTCCCCAAAGAACATTTCTGTATGCAGCACATATCTGTTCATAATGGATATTGCAACCCTCCTAGCTGAACACCGCATAACCTACACTTTCATAATACAGACCATAAACTTATTCAAGGTATGCTAACTCATTTTAACAAAAATCTACACAGTAGAGAAGCAAGAAACTGCTAAATGTTTCCCTTGGAGAACTAAATTGATTGTATAAATGGAAGATCAAGTACTCAATAAGTACAGAATAAAAAGGAATTGCCTTTTAAATTGATTTATGCATAAAAATCTGATCAGTAAGCAGGAATCTGCAAGTACAGAAAGCAGGAAGAATAAGTTTACCACTAGTGATACATGAATAGTCATTGGCATGGAACTTGGTCCTTGCAACTAATCAAAAGAGCTTTTCAGGTCCCATCTGAAGTTTGGTAAGAGACTGCTCACGCATCTTATTATTATTACGTTTAATAGCAGAAAATTTTACAGGCAAGAAATTCTGCATTAGAGAGATATTACATTTTACTACTACAGAGATTACATTTTAACATGAATATATTCAAGCAATTTTAAGGGCTATGTACCGAGAGTCGCTATCTCCTCTATTGCCCCCTTTAGCAATGCCCTGAGCTGGAATAACAGGGCTATGTACCGAGAGCCGTTATCGGCTATTTGTGTCTTAAAATCACGTTAACCAATGTACCAAGCGTTAACGTGACTTTAAGATACAAGAAGGGCTATGTACCGAGAGTCGCTATCACTCTCTATTGCCCCCTTTAGGCAATGCACTGAGCTGATAGTGGCTTTCAGTGCATTGCAAATGGAGTTTACCTTTTGCGAATCTTTAACACCAGTTATCTGCTGGCATTAGAGATTACGTCTTAAAAAGCTGTTAACGGCTTAGTACATTGGTTGTGGCAGTTGCGTGGCACAAAATTTGTGTAACATCGCAACTGCCGTTATTTCAGGGCTATGCACAGAGAGCCGTAATCGGCTATTTGTGTCTTAAAGTCACGTTAACTTATTTACCAAGCGTTAAAGTGACTTTAAGACACAATAACGGCAGTTGCGACGTTACACAAATTTTGTGTCACGCAACTGCCGCACCAATGTACTAATGGTTAACGGGTTTTTAAACATAATCTCTAATGCCAGCAGATAGCTGGCGGTAAAGATTCAAAGGTAAACTCCATTTGCAATGCACTGAGAGCCACTATCGCTCAGTCATGCCTAAAGGGGGCAATAGAGGTGATAGCGACTCTCGGTACATAGCCCTTCTTGTATCTTAAAGTCACGTTAACGCTTGGTACATTGGTTAACGTGATTTTAAGACACAAATAGCCGATAACGGCTCTCGGTACATAGCCCTGTTAGTTCCAGCTCAGGGCATTGCCTAAAGGGGGCAATAGAGAGTGATAGCGACTCTCGGTACATAGCCCCAACTAGGTTAAGATGCTACACTGGTATATACATATATAGGCCGGAAATAAAGCTAATATACAGCATGGTGGCTCAGTGGTTAGCACTCATGCCTTGCAGCGCTAAAGTCCTGAGTTCGATTCCACCCTTGGACACATCTGCAAGGAGTTTGTATGTTCTCCCCGTGCTTGCATGGGTTTCCTCTGGTTTCCCCACAATCACAAAGACATACTGATAGGCGGTATGTGTCAAATAAACGTGTTTAGATTGTAAGCTCTTCGGGGCAGGGCCTAATGTGAATGTATACATGTAATTGTAAAGCGATAGGGAAGATGTTGGTGCTATATAAATCCATAATATTAATAATTTTGTGTAAACAGATTTAATTATACATGTGGTCAGAAAAGGTTAAAGGCAAAGCATACTAACAGGGATGATAGTATCAACAATTAATAACTTTATCATCCAATTTACACTGTTGCCTTCACAGCGGGTACATATTTAATGATCCCTAGCAGGCAGCAAATTTCTTGCTGCTTCTTTAACAAACGGCAGGTGCCCTCCACACCACATATCCCAAGTGAGGAAAGCTAAATGAAAACTGGGAACTGCCTAATCAACAGCCTCACTAATAGACTCTGTGGGGAACCTCGTGCTAAAATGGAAACTCCAATCGAAAACCTAGTAGCAGCTAAAGTACATAATCCAAAGCGACGGTCAGGTATAACTAACCTAGGGAGAGTGAGAAAGGAGACACAGGGAGGCTCGAATAAATGGAGGAAAGATGGGGCAGATATTAATACTGAGATAGAAATATAGATAGAAGACACAGACCTGGTGACATACTGCAACAGGGGAATGCTGAGAATTGTAGTTTGAAAACATCTGGAAGGCTGCACGTTTGACATCCCAGCATTAAAACACTGGAAAGGAAAAGCAAATGTTTCCAAGTTTTATGCATTGGCTGCTGATTATTTAGACAGGAGACTGTGGGGGGTTAGGACCAGCAATGGTTAACGGTTGCTCTAAAAAGAAGAAATTCTGGGCCACTACACAATATAGACAGTAATATATATAATATATATTCATGCTTTTCAATCGGACAGCTTATTTTCAAGGGCCTAGGGAAAATATCCATAATGTATTTCCCCTAATAAAATATATTCCTGTAAACAATACAATCAGATTAGTGAGTGTCAGGAAAGTAATAGATATAAGCTTTCTAATCACTGAGAGGGACAGGTCCTAGGGAGATATTTCTACTAAGGAATCCATCACAAGCATAACCAATCAATCGCGCATGGTTAGGATTTGTTCCCTCGTGCTGAACAGCACATGAAAAGTGTGTATAGTTCAGCTGCCTATGGGATAAAATATTATTTACCATTTAAATTATATCCACAGTGGCTGAAAGGAACTGAGCACCAGTTCTGGATGTTGAAGAATAAACTCTTTCTGGGCCGTGTAACATGATTTTCTTCCAAAAGGACATAGAAATGTCTTCATTTTCTGTAAATCACACTCTGAATTCAAAAGGAGCCTGGAAATGTATCCAATTCATTGCCATAAAGCAGGCCGCACATTATATGGAATAATTAAAATGAATAATTACTTTTATTCTTAAGCAAATATATACCTGTTTGTTATAAAGAGAAAATCTCTACAGAATGCCCTACAGTTACATTTACATTCAGTAAAGAAATGAATGGAGAATCTCTCTCTCTCTCTCTCTCTCTCTCTCTCTCTCAAAGGAAGTGCCTTGGTCAGCAGCAGTCAGTCATTGGCCATGATGTGATCCATCACAGCCATGATAAAATGTGCTACTGTGAAGAAAACAGACGAAGAAGCAGGAAAGGGGAACCAAATATATCTGTATAATATACCACCTGAATGGGTTTCTATGAGACTCAACTGTAAGAAAATATCGTTATAATCGGTGCTCTACTTCCGGAAGTGTTACTCAACTTTTCTGTATCCAACCCCATAGTTTCCTTAATTCTCTTTACCCCTGGCACTAGATGCAGGAAAGCAGTAGCCACCAGATGTCACGCCACCAGCAAAGTCAACAAGTACACAAAGTCAATGTAAGCTTTCCTGCATCTAGAAGAGGAGATGATCGCACGAGAGAGCTGAAGTGCAGTGCCAGGGGTAGATAGAAACGAGCATACTGGGGGAGTTGGATGCAGAAAAGGTGAGTAACACAATTTCTGTAATGGGAGAGGACGTGTATATGTGTGTTAGTGACAGTTTGTGTGTGAGGGGGTATGGGGAAAGTGACCATGAGTCCATTACCAGAGGGGAGTTTAAGAGAGGGGGGTTAAGAGCAGCATGGGGACAGTTGAGGATAAGAAAAAAGAATGTACCCCCTACTGTAAATTATAAGGATATTAGATGTTACCAATGAGTTCCGTGACCATATAAAAGCATGAGTCCGTAGGCCTTGTTCTTTTATAGAAGGCACAAAACTCCTTCCAGAAGTAGAGCAACAATTATAACAATACCATTAAAGGGTATATACAGATATATTCACTTCCGGAAGTAAATCGATGTTTATAACAATATTTTGTTACAGTTTAGTCTCATAGAGACCCATTAAAGGGGTATATTACACAGATATATTCGATTCCGTAAGTAGAGCGATGATTATACCAATATTTTGTTACAGTTGAGTCTCATAGAAACCCATTCAGGGGTATATTATACAGATATATTCGCTTCCCCTTTCCTGCTTCTTCTTCTGTCTTCTTCCCAGAAGCAGCATGTAATCTATAAATCTTCCTTTTAGAATAACGGACTTAACTATTTCTGCCGTGTGGTTCTTGAATAGATGGGGCGGTACTTCCATTTTATTGAAACATAGGTAAAAATGAATTGGCAATCATACATGCACCATATCTGAATGTGCTTGAACTTAAGGTTTGAGCAGCATATCCTTGTATATATACATGGGGAAGAAGCTGCCAAGTCTAATTAATGCTTGCACACTTTACATGCCATTTAAATCCCCATCACATTTAATGCAGTCTGGTTAAAAAGAAGGTTTGCAACTCTGTAGCTTTGAGTTGCTTCCTTGAAAGAGGTCAAGCAGACAAGCAGGTATGGTGTTTCCCCCCCAAAGATTGTAATCTTAATACAGATTTCACTATGTTAGAACTGACACATGGAGACTGCCGTTTGCTAAACCCTGTGTATCTGTATATATGTAGTTTTTTGTGTTTATTACAGTGTGCACACTGGTGTGACTTCAAAGAGACAGAATTGAACTTTGTACTCCATAAAGATATCTATATATATATATATATATATATATTGTTTTTTTTATATATATATATAATATAAACAATTGTTGTGGGCGCACTCTCAGGATTTTGTTAAATCACAACTAAACAATTGTTGTGGGCGCACTCTCAGGATTTTGTTAAATCACAACGTCTTTATTGTAGTCTGATCAACATGTTTCAGCCCTCACAGGGGCCGTACGGCCCCTGTGAGGGCTGAAACATGTTGATCAGACTACAATAAAGAAGTTGTGATTTAACAAAATCCTGAGAGTGCGCCCACAACAATTGTTTATGGTTGGTTGTTTCTTTATTCATCAGTGAAATTATCAGCACTATTCTATTCTAAAATGGGTTTCTTATGAGTATGTATTAATATAACTAGCAAAGTAAACTTAAATAATGTGATGAAACCTTTCAGCTGAATCAGGATTGTAATGTTTTTAATCGTTACTTTAGTTTCCTTTGCTTATGACATGTTTGACACTTTCCTCTTTAAATCGCACAAGGCATCATCCATTATCATCAAAGTCAGTTTATGTTCGACAAATAGTCTGCTCTATGTACTTTACTTTGCATAATTTAGGATTTAAACTATAAGCAGTTTTGCAATAAAGCTCATTAACATGCAGCCTTTGATCTTGTACAAGCTGTTAAATGTGCATAACTTTAATGGATCCTATACCAAGTAATATATATATTTTCAGAAAAGGGATCATGACATTGGAATGGTCTGTTTTAACTCTGCTAACATTTGCAAAAATAGTTTGTTCTTTCTCTACTCAGTAAATGAAGATCACCTCTATACAGCTTTGTGTAGATCTTTCAAGTAGATTGTCAAGGTTTACTATAGTAGCATGTTAAAGAAATGACAGCTGCATTCCCCTGGTATTTTAACCTCTGAGATATTTCAGAAAGAGTTGAGCCAATCGAACTTCCTCTAAATGTCATAGATCTGTCCCCTCCATTCAATGGTAAGTGCACAGCTTTCAACACAGTAGGGGGGTTCTGTTTTCTGGATTGCTATTCACCTGTCTCTTTCATAGGCAGTGCAAGTGAAAGCATCGCATTTAGCAAACGCTCAATTGCAATGATTTTTCCCTTACCATATGTGATCTCAGCCAGTGTGCACATGAATCAGCCAGTCTGTATGAAATGTTCTAAGCAGTCACTAGCGTCCCTTTTTCAGTGAATTCAAAATGGTATAATGGCATTTTTATAAATGTCCTATTGCTTCCAAAGGGGTATAGTTCACACCCCAGGGACAATATAGGGAGGCAAATCCATATAATACATACAGAACATACAGAAAGTTAATAAATAATTAGTTCATGTGTTTGTGCAGATGAGGGTCTTGCAAAGATTTCCACTGTGTTAATAAGGTATCTTTAGTACTATATATTTTAAGCTGTGTACATCTTACGATATTTCAACACGACTGACCATTATGGCTAGAGATGGGATCCGGGTCCGACTTGGAACCCCTTGGTTTCTGAAATCCGAATTCAGAAAGATCGTTTGGATTTCGGGACTTCGGAGCACATTATCGTAGCCATGAACGTTCAATAATACTCGAAAATATGGTCGGAAACTCAAAAATAGTTTCCGAACGTATTTTCGAAGATTATCGAATGTTCAAGGCTATTTTCGAAAATAGCTCAAATGTTCGAAAAAATCGAAAACACCCTGAAGTCCCGAATTTAAGTTCCGCTTTTTCGGACCTTCCAGATTTTCCCGAAATCCGAAAAATCTGAAAACGGAAGGAAACCCGGCAGTTTTGTCCATCTCTAATTTGTGACTGATGTGCATAGCTACATTCTCCAAGATAGATAGTAACCCACTGCACTAGTGGACATCTGCAGACAGGGGTGCCCCTACCATGAGGCAAACTGAAACAATTGCTCAGGGCGCACCCCTGGGTAACACTTAAAAGGCGGCAGTTAAAAAAAACTTACTTCCTGCAATACCGCATTTCAACACCAGTCCACCAATCAGTATTAAGTCAACCCTCCAGTCCACCAATTAGTGTTAAATCAGCCCTCCAGTCCACCAGTCAGTGTTAGTCAGCCCACCACCACAAGCCACGCCTATGTTCCCGGAGGACTTCCCCACTTCACATGCCACTTATGTTCCTCACTTAACATGCCACCACCTGTCTGCCAATAGGCGGCATTTAAAACTTGTTTCAGGTGTCAAAAACCCTAGGAACACCGCTGTCTGCAGACATAATCGGAAGATAGATCTTCTCTGTCAAATGGCTGCAACATACAGTATTTAGGCTTTAAGTTCTCACTGATAACCTTGCCTGGCAGACTATAAGATCTGTTGCTGACTAACCGTTGCTGTGATGACTACCCGATCTATTGCAAACTCCTGCTGGTACACCTACCCACTTTTGATAAGTATAACAAGTGCTTTTTTCAGTACACTGTTTTATAGAGGGTAGCTGGGTTAACATTAGCCAGACCCAGACTTAAAATTAATTAATTAGTCTCCCCCTTCAACCACCACAGTAGTATGTGTATATATCACGACTATGGAGAGCATGTAGAGCCAGGCCCTATACAGCTCATCCCTTCCACAGCAGTTATGCTTGTACCACCTGAAGGAGACCTCCTGCTGTCTTTTAAACTTACCTAGATTAGCATCTCTATGAAGTCTCAGTATTCAACTGCAAGAATATCACCTGTATACAGTATGTGCTACCACCAGGTACCTCCGGTCTGCTCTACTCCTGCGTCCAATACTTGAGATGATGAAGACGAAATCAAGATTTATTGTATTTCGTTACTGTACAGCGATGCGTCCCCAAGTGGCGCTTTATAAATAAACTATACATACATCCTGATGGATTAAATTACACCAATCAATGCCAAAACGTGCTTTTATTGTACTATTAGCACAACATGTTTCAGATCTTACTGAACCTATATTAAGTCTCAGCATTTCAGGGTATATCTGTTGTATTCAGTTAGATAAACTGGACTTGAAGTTTAGTTCTTGAAGACGTTTCGCTAGTCATCCGACTGGCTTTCTCAATTCAGAATGACTTGTACAAGAATCTGTGGCAATTATGTACCCTGGAAAATCCCAATTAGCATATCACAGCCAGGTGTTAAGGGTGTGATTAGATAGTGGCTAAGAGGTGTTATAGGAACGCCCAGAGTAAGGTGTTAAAACAGCATTGTACATGGCAGACAGTTGGTGTCGAACCCCCCCACC
The DNA here is from genome assembly GCA_019447015.1 of Hymenochirus boettgeri. Taxonomy (NCBI): domain Eukaryota; kingdom Metazoa; phylum Chordata; class Amphibia; order Anura; family Pipidae; genus Hymenochirus; species Hymenochirus boettgeri. Next base: position 66,874,290 of record CM033469.1, on the reverse strand, counting down.
TCTATTTAGGCTTGGTTTCTTTATTTTCACATAAATGGCCTCCTTAACACCTCTCTTGAACCAGTCACGTTCCTTCGCCAGTATGTTAACATTACAATCTTCAAAGGTATGTCCTTTATCCTTAAGATGCAGATACATGGCTGAGTCCTGACCCGAGGAATTGGCTCTTCTGTGCTGGGCCATACGTTGATGCAGTTGCTGTTTGGTCTCCCCCACATACAAATCAGAGCATTCTTCACTGCACTGCACTGCATATATGATGTCGCTTTTCTTGTGTTTTGGTATTGGGTCTTTCGGATGTACCAATTGCTGCCTCAGTGTGTTGTTCGGTTTAAAGCAGACAGGGATACGATGTTTTTTGAAAATTCTTCTTAATTTCTCGGAGACCCCTGCTACATATGGGATGACCATGTTCTTCCTCCTGTCTTGCTTTTCCCCTTCACTGTTGGTATTCGTGTTCTTTTCTTTCCTTCTACTTCTTTTGACAAAGGCCCAGTCTGGATATCCACAAGTTTTAAGGGCTCCTCTGAGATGTTTCATTTCTTTAGCCTTCGCCTCTGTGCTAGTGGGGATGTTCTCGGCTCTGTGTTGCAGGGTTCTGATGACCCCCAGCTTGTGATCTAAAGGGTGGTGGGAGTCAAACATCAAATACTGATCTGTGTGTGTTGGTTTTCTGTAAACCTCTACTTCCAGTTTACCATTTTCCTTAACTTCTACCAAGCAGTCCAAGAAAGCCAGTTTGTTGTTTTGTACCTCTTCCCTTGTGAATTTAATGTTTTGGTCCACCGCATTAATGTGTTCTGTGAAAGCTTGTACTTCCTTCTGGTGGATTTTAACCCAGGTGTCATCAACATATCTGAACCAGTGGCTGGGTGCTATGCCCTTAAAGGTATTAAGCGCCTGTGTTTCTACCTCCTCCATGTAAAGGTTGGCCACAATAGGTGAAACTGGAGATCCCATAGCACATCCATGTTTTTGCTTATAGAACTTATCCCTGTATTTGAAATAGGTGGTATTCAGGCACAAGTCCAACAAGGAACACACCTGTTCTGGGTTGAGATCAGTTCTGCTGGTAAGAGTGCTGTCTTGGCCCAGCCGTTTTCTCACCATGTCAACAGCCTCCTTGGTGGGTATACAAGTGAAGAGAGATGTCACATCATAGGACACCATAGTTTCTTCTACACCGAGTACTATATCTTCAATCTTGTTGGTGAAATCCTGAGAGTTCTGGATGTGATACTTAGAACTTCCCACCAAAGGTCCTAAGATGTTAGCTAGATATTTTGCCACCTTGTATGTTACCGAGTTGATGCTGCTGACTATAGGTCTTAGTGGGGCCCCTTCCTTATGTATCTTTGGGAGTCCATATATGCATGGATGTGCCTCACCAGGGTAGAGGCGATGATACATTGCTCGGTCAATGGCTTTATCCTTTTGAAGCTGTTGTAGTAAGTCTATGACTCTTTTCTTGTAACGGCTGGTGGGATCCCTTGTTAAAGCCTCATATGTGTTGTTATCGGCCAGGAGCATGGTCACCTTATCATGGTAGTCTGAGGTGTTGAGTACCACTGTGCATCTTCCTTTATCTGCCGGGTAGATGGGGATACTGGAATCTTTCTTGAGGGATGTTAAGGCTCTTCTTCCTGTGTAGTCAGGGTAGATGAAGGAGTTTTAGCACTGGCAGGCTGCAGATACCTTAAGGCGAAGTTGTTCTGCCTCACTCTGTGATACCTTTTACTGTGGATAGAGGCTTCTGTGGCTGCTATAATATCCACCACAGGGATGGCTTTAGGGGTGATGGCAAAATTCAAGCCCTTACCAAGGACTTCCATTTCTGGCTGGGTCAGGGTCCTGTTAGACAAGTTTCTACCCATTCCTCCTTGTTAGATGAAGTGACACTTCCCTCCTTTTGTATCCAAGGTAGTTGTTCTCCTTTGGGGCTGTTCTGGGATGACAGAATAGAGAACTTGTTCTGTTGCCTTTGTGCCCTTACAGTGCTGAGAAAGCTGTGCTTGTTTGGTGAACTCCATCACTCTTTCCCAGATGGACACAGGTAGCTGTGAGGCCAGGTTTGTTCTAGTTGACTAATGTTGTGCATTAAGCATCGACTGTAAAATGTGTCTGTCGTACCCGTTCACTTAGGAGCTGTGTTTGAGCCTTTGCAGTATCTGTTTGGCTGATGCCTTTAACTGTGAATCAGACGTATACTGCATGTACAGCCTTTGTTGTCTGCATCGGAGGTTAAATCGCAGGTGGTTTCTGTAGTCTGCCAATTTCCTTGCTGTCTTTTCATATTGCCGTACAAGTTTGAGGGTTTTCTCCCCCAAATGATTAGAAATATGTTGTGAAGGTTCTCATTCACCAGGTCATGGTATATCTGTTGTATTCAGTTAGATCAAATGGACTTGAAGTTTAGTTCTTGAAGACGTTTCGCTAGTCATCCGACTGGCTTTCTCAATTCAGAATGACTTGTACAAGTCATTCTGAATTGGCTTATCAAAATTGAATTCACTCTTTACTAGAGATGGGATCCAGGTCTGACACGGAACCCCATGGTTCCAAAATCTGTCTGAATTTCGGAGCCTTGCGGCTCTAACAAGAGCCCTTTGGGGCTTAAGGGGTCCCGCAGCTCGAACCGGGACCCCCTTCCCGGCCCTTGCAAGGGCCCTTGCGGCACTGACAAGTGCCTTTGGCGGGGGTCCGCAGCTCAAACCGGGACCCCCAGTGTGCGGCTCTTAAAAGAGCCCTTGGGCGACGTCTTCGGGCTGGCGACCACAACCCACTAGGTCGGCGGTGCCAGCGGGCTACTGGCGGCCGCAGTGAGTCTGCCTGGCATCGGCGACCTGAGTGGGGTTGGTGTCGCAGCCCGAAGACGTCGCGTCGGTCAAGACGCCGGCAACATCGGCCTCGTTGAGGAGGGGTATTCTCGGGGGTCGGCGGCCTCGGCAGAGCTGGTGTCGCTGGGACTGGAAGAAAGAAGACGCCGCCAAGGGCTCTTTTAAGAGCCGCACACTGGGGGTCCCGGTTCGAGCTGCGGGACCCCCGCCAAAGGCACTTGTCAGTGCCGCAAGGGCCCTTACAAGGGCCGGGGAGGGGGGTCCCGGTTCGAGCTGCGGAACCCCCTTGAGCCCCAAAAGGCCCTTCTCAGGGCCCCGCTGGAGGGAACCTCCACCCCTCCCAGCGGCTCCCTCCCTTCCCCTCCCCAGGGGCGGCCGGGGCGGGGGGGCTTGGAGGAGTTGCTGGGGAGGGGGTGCACGGCGGGTGGTCGCGACCACCTGCGCGGCCCCTTCCCGGCAGCCCCTCCTAGCCTCCCGCTCCGAGATTGCCGCGAGCGGGGAACGGGTTGGGAGGGGCTGCTGGGAAGTGGCGGCGGGTGGTCTCCGCCACCGCGGGGGGTTGTGGGCGGGGTGGGCGTATGCCCCGCCCCCTTAGGAGATGCGTCGGGAAGGGATTTTAAGTCCCTTCGCGGCGATACTATACAGTATCGCCGTGAAGGGGCTTAAAATTACTGCAACACATCGCAGCTGCGATACATATCACGGGAATGGCGCTATTTTCGCGGCCGCGATGTGCGGCGGTAATTTTTTTGCTGCTATTTTCGTTCCTTTATAAATATGCCCCTAAATCTCCATTTTGGGATGCACGGAGAGGCAAATGTAGCATCGCCAGAGCGATTGCACGGGAAAACCCATAGTTCCTCTCTGTGCATCGTCCTGATAGTTTCTGTTGTACAGTAATTAAACTGCCTGGTAAATAAAATGTATATAATTTTAAACTTGGGCAACAAATCACAGTGGTAATCAGACTGGCTGGCAACTGTATATGTTCATTTTTTTAAACTTAAAGGGTATGTCCACCCCTAAAATAGGTTTTTAATATTCTGCTCCCCCATGTCCCCCAGCCCCAACCGCATGTTTCTTCTTTTCAAAAAGCTCCCCAAACTCTTACTTACCTCCCCCCTCGATCCTCCGCCGCACTGCCGGCCCTCTGCTTGCGAGAATGCAAGCAGAGGGGCGGGACCGGCAGTCGCGTCTGTGATTGGCTGAGCGGCAGCCAATCACGGACGCAGCTGCCGGTCATTCAGTGCAGCGGAGGAAAGCGGGGAGGTAGTAAGAGTTTGGGAGCTTTTGAAAAAAAAACATGCGGTTGGGGCTGGGGGACATGGGGGCCACATATTAAGGGGTTTAACGCTAGGGGGAGGGATAGTAGAACGGGAGGGAGAGGGAGGAGGAGGGAGGAGGGGAGAAGGGCTGCAGTGCGCTGTGCAAATATCTACCGGAGCTAGATAGCAGGAGAGACCTGTATCCTCCTGGTGGTTAGTTTTGAGACTTTGGGGGGGGGGTTACAGGAGAACCCTATGGAGCTGGGATGTGAGGTAAGGATTAAACTACACTACATGGTGGGGCCAGTAGTTGGGGGGATTATAGTTTTGGGGGTGGACATGCCCTTTAAACCTTCTCTGCAAAAATATGGTAGCACATAAACATGTCCTTTCTGGGTTTAAATCAAGTTACTATCCATTTTGTTTTATTTATAATGGCTGCCAAAAAGCTCTGGATTCCATCCAACCCAAAGAACATTGTTTAGCTCTTATTACTCTCTGAGCAAGTTTGTCTTTGTGTGCAACCTGATCCCACAATGCTGTAACCTATTGGATCTTGATTAAATGCTTCCTCAAGAGGAACAGGTGAAATTAGAAAACAACAAAGAATCCACTATGTTTAGCAAGCATTATATTTCTACCGTTTATTTCCAAACTATACAAATCCATTATGGGAATGTGAAGAAGCTACACACACACAATGTCAAGTGGCTGCACAAACAGGGTTATTCAATAAAAGTTCTTATCGTTAAATCAGTGCACATTTTGCCTCAACCAATCATATGTTAGCTTTCAAATGGTAAATAACATCTGATTGGTTGGGGCAATGTTAGCACCATTTTTAATGATAAGAACTTTTATTGAATCTCCCTGAAAGTGTGCCCTTTCAACATTGTTCTATAAACATATAATAAAGGGTAAATATCTCATAAAACAAATTGCCATGATTCTGCTTTAAATTTATTATATATTTCAGTTTGGTGTGGGGTCAATGAGGAATTGAATGGACTGTAGTTCTCAATCTTCCAGGTCATTTACAGAGAGAGTAGAAAAGTAAATCAAACACTGACAGCCATTTTAGATCTCATAGCACCAGGAATGGAACACATAGTAAAACTTTTAATTTAAAAAACAAGAACAGAGTGTGAATAAATGACTGATTGAATTATATTTAGAGAATCAAGTATTTTTTTTAAAATCAGTAGTAAAGGTGGGCATACATGTCCAAAACAATTGTAAATCCGATCGGAAGAACCGATCGAATATCCCAAACCTTGCACCAATAATTTTCCATAGATTTCAGCTTGATGGAGATTGAAAATTTTCCATCTTGCCCGATCAATATTGCCGATCGGTCTATCGAAAACCAGGAAAAGTGTCTTTGATAATACGATCAATTCAATCGAATTGATCGGAATATCAATGCCGTGTATGCCTGCCTTGTGGAATTATCTGCCTTGTAATGTTGTGGTGAATTTCTAAATACCCCAAAACAGAACTGACAGAATATCCATAGTTATGCTTGCCAACTGTATCCATAGTGAACATATGTTTTGGGGGAGGTGCGGTATGGTAGTGAGGGGTCCGTGTGTCCATGTGTAGAAAACTCTCTGTTCTTCTCTTAGATTGTGATGCTGGGATTTGCATGGAGGGATTGAACTTGATGGATTTTGTGTTATTTCAAAATAACTATGTACATTTTTAGATTTTGCTTAAGATCAAAATTCAGGTGGAGAAGGTTAAAGTTAAGGTTAAAATGTTTCCTATCTCCCTATTTGGTTTTAATGAGAGCAACTGGTTAGCAGTTTCTGATAGTTCTGTCATGGGAAATGGTTCTCCCTGTAGCGATAAATTCAACTATTTTGTACCTGGGCAACCACCTCCAAAAAAAGGGTGAAAATATTTTTGGCTTATAAAATGGGGAAAAATACTAAATGAAGTAAAATGATGAAATGTTTTCTAAGAGATTTCCAAATGTATAATCCATATAGATCAATATTGGACCGTGATCTTTTTTTTTCCATTGGTAGCAGATGTGTTTCCAGCTGATTTCTTCTTCAGTTGACTTACCATTTGCTTATAGTAACAGATACACAGAGAAGGCATTTATATTCTACGCAACAGCAGAAGATTATAAATATCCCAATTTAAACTAGCTTCATTAACAAATTAGCTGTAAAAGATTTAATCTCATTTTAACAGCATGAAGGTTCATCTGTAAGTGCTTTTTTATATCCCATTTAGATATATTATTGGGCTGAGCATGCAATCATGATGTAATGTATCTCATCCTTACAGTGCTTACACTGTAGATTGAACATCATTTCTGTAGGCATCATATCAGTTCTATTATTTAATGGCCTGATATTCACATGATGTAACCAAAACTAATTTACAGTTAAGGTCTGGCATGTGATTCTGGCATTTGATATTATCCGGTGCATTTTTAAAAAATTTTTTTACAGTAACTACCTCTTTTGTATTATTCTTGGTGCAGATGATAAATGTTGTCAATATCAATCTTTGAATATCTCTATGTTTGTTTTGCAGGAACTATACTACAAAACCCAATGTTTGTATAAATAAATAGAGAACTGCAGGATAGGGAGCAGGGAACATGGCAGGGAAGTGTAGCAGGGCATGGGATGAGTTAGAAGGCTATGGATGGCTGATAAGTGGTCATCGAAAGGTGATAAGCCAGATATAGGGAAGGAGCAGGGGGTACAGTGCAATAGGGGAGCAGAAAGATGTGGAAGATGGGTAGGAAAGAAGGGGGTGAAAACTAACCAATCAGGTTGACACTTTAACTATGCATGACAACCTACCAACTATAAGTGCTGTAAGAGTTTCTCACATTTTAAAGCTGTACCAATGGATTTCATCTAAACCTTCTAGAATATAAGTCAAAAATAGAGTACAAAAATGGCAGCACTCATACTTTATGCAGACAATCCATGTGGTGCGTACATCCTTGAGGTATTACCTCCCAGCTGTAGGTACATTGCGTAAAAGAAATAGGTAAGAATGCGCTACTCACAGGATATGAAGATAAAACACTTTCACTTTATTGAAGTCATAAAGTGTTCAGAGATGCATGGACCAACCAAAGCGGACAGAAAGACGGCCCACCCACCTGATGCGTTTTGTGGGTGTACCCACTTCCTCAGAGGCTTCTAGAATACTTTGATTTTAGCTACAGTTCTTTAGAGGGGGGTTAAAAGGGGTGACAGAACTTTCACAGAATCATTTGGTAAGGTACAAGTAAAAAAACAAGTTTCCTAATTATATTTCCCAATTATATTTACTCACAGGGAAAACTGCTCCTCTGCTGCTGGGAACTCATTCTTTCAGGAGAAATAGAAAATTGCCGCCCACAGTTATAGACTTGAATGGGCTGAAATCACTGGTCTCATCGGGATGTGGGAAAGGAGAGAAGGAGGGACAGTTGCTTTAGAGTGTATACAATATTAGCCTTTCTAAAGTTAAACATATAGCTGTCCAAAAGTTAATTTGCGTACATGCTGTTGTGTACATGTGAACAGGTACGGTAAATGTTCACTTGCTCTGGACAAATCAAATTTAACTGGGTCTGCGCAGCTCTGGGTAAATCTCACCACATGTAGGTATTTACCGCCAGCTATTAGCTGCGTTACATAAATATGTGCGTGAAGCCTCTGGTAAATAAGTTAAATAAGTTGAATAAGGTAAATAAACAAATTACAGGTTAGTTTCCTTCTTCCCTTTTTGACAAAGACTCAGTCCTGATATCCACAGGTTTTAAGGGCTTCTCTGAGTTGTTTAATTTCTTTAGGGGATGTTCTCTGCTCTGTGTTGCAGTGTTCTGATGACACCCAGCTTGTGATCTAAAGGACACCCAGCTTGTGATCTAAAGGACACCCGGCTTGTGGTCTAAAGGACACCCAACTTGTGATCTAAAGGACCCCCACAGCTTGTGATCTAAAGGACACCGAGCTTGTGATCTAAAGGACACCCGGCTTGTGATCTAAAGGACACCCAGCTTGTGATCTAAAGGACACCCAGCTTGTGATCTAAAGGACACCCAGCTTGTGATCTAAATGGTGGTGAATGAGACCAAAAAATTACACCCCAAAAAAAATTTAGTTTTGTTTGCATTCAACAATATTTATTAATTCAGCTATTGAACTTGTTGTTCTAAAGTTGTGAGGTAAATATTTGGATGCCCCTTTTTCTATAGAAAATTTGATGATTGATAAGCCATATAGTATATTACAAGGAATGGTCAACTTTGTCTTATCTAATCTGCAGTGCCAAGGGCATTGTACTAATTGGACTGAAGAGTTTTATCCCACTGCGTTTGTCATAGTTTTCTAAATAGAGAACTGAGAGACATAAATGCCCTTGTAACATTCTGTAATACCCCCCAGTCTGTCAACAGCTCCATCGCTGTTTTGGTGACATTCCATGAGTAAATTTTGTAAAACACTGGTATGTATAAATGTTCTTCTAATAAACTGGTATTTAAATTTACATCCAAATCAACTTAATTTAAAATTTTAGGGACTTTCTATGTTTCTATGTTTCTCTGGTCAAAATAAGTAAATTGCTATTTCCTTGAATATATGAGCTATAGCAAGCCACAGTAAATTAGAAAATTGCTTAATTAAAGACAATTTCATGCCTTTGAGAATATGATTTAATATATGTAGAAACATGAACATGCAGTGTTATCCTGTATATGTTTTAACCTCTCAATATTTTATTGTAAAAAGGGTATAATAAAAGTTTTATACAAAAATGTTATTTTTCCATGTCTAAGAGAAATGTTTGGAAATTTAAATACTGTGCTACTGATATGTAATAATTACCCAAAAGCAGCTGTACTGCTGGTTTTAATTTCCAGCCTAAATTCCTTGCCTTACAGTTCCAAATGTCAGTTACCAGAATAATCTGTAATTATGCTCATTAAAATGTGCTCTTCACACAAAGTAACTGAAAAGCTCACCAGGGCCAAACCTAGGTTAAAAGTAGAGATGGTCAAACTTCATAAAGTTTGGTCCACTTTTGAACTTCAGACCCATTAAAGTCAATAGGAGAGTGATAGTTCAAAAAGTCTGGATGATTTACAGCTAAACTAACAATGTAAATGGCTGTGGCACCTGGGAAATGGTCTGGGGAACATGTCACTATCACCAAAACTTGTTAAAACACTTCTTAAACACAAATGGGCAATTGTTGGGTTTTGCACAAGCTACATTCGAGGGTTACGGGTAATTTGAGGTTTATCGAACAATACTTTCGAGGGTTACCGAAAATAGAACCATAAATTCGAGGGTTACCGAAATTGAACTATACTTTCGAGGGTTACTGAAAACGAACGATACTTTCAAGTGTTAGCGAACGATAAATTCGAGGGTTACCAAAAACGATCCATACATTTGAGGGTTAACGAAAATCGAAGACTACATTCGATGGTTGGCGAATGACACATTCTAGGGTTAGCAAAAACAATCCGTACATTTGAGGGTTACTGAAAACAGATGATTCTTTCGAGGGTTAGTGAACAATACATTCTAGGGTTAGCGAACAGCCCATAAATTCGATAATTATCGAATTTACAATAATTATCGAAAATACAGCCGCGAGTCCAGAAAAATTATCTAGTTCGAACCCGAACTATTTCGAATTGTTTGAGTTTGTCTGAACTCATAAAGTTCGGCTCGAACTCGGGTTCGAGTTTGGTTTTGTGTTCATCTCTAGTTAAATGTTACCATCACTTACATATACCTATTGCCTGATATATCTAAATACCGCCACCACCCTTATGGCTAGGGGAACCAAAAACAGCCCTAACGGCTATAAATCTGAAATAATACTAAATATCTGCCATATCGCTGCAATATTGCTGCCATACTTAGGCCAGAATAATAACAGACAATATAACAAATACTATATAAAAATATTATGATATGTAGCGTCTCCTTAAATGACAGGGTTCTTACTTAGTTCTGTTTAAAGCATTCGAATAATCAACTTAACGATTATTAAAATTATCGCTTAATAAAAGAAAATAAAAACGGCGCAGTGTTATTTTAAAAAAAAGTATGAAACAGACATACAGTTAGACATCAGTAAAATGAAAGGGTGAAGTTAGAAAATACTTACTGTAGACTGATGAAAGTCTAGAGTCCTGATTAAAATAATAGTCCATTACCTTAAAAAAAGGTAACTCACTGTAATCCACTTGATATTCCATTATTCCATGTTAATCAGAATCTACCTTCCTATGTCTATTTCCCCTACCACCAAAAGGTGAAGATCGGACTAAAGGCTCGTACACATGTACGATGATTAAAGGCATGGTAACGCTTTTAAGCCATGCTGCGCCTTTATAAATATAGGCTAATATTTCATAATCCAAACAGGGTCCACTCAAGCTCACTAAAATTGGCAATTGCCAATACTAGGTAGGTGCAATCCTCACAGCTCTCTATCTTCAGGGCTAATGCAATCCAATATATGTAGAAAAATGGAGGCGCACACTACATAAAACTTTTTGGGGGATATAGTCCATTCTCAGATCTATCTGACCTACTAAGCCTAGGAGACTGAGTCTATGGTGCCCTTCAGAAGTACCTGCCAGGAATAACAACTCTAGGTGCCTTGCTGGGTTTATGGACCATTTGTTCAGATCCAGGAAGACAGTATACAGACTGGTTAATGAAGAAAAAACAATATACATACATAATATAATTAATGAAACCCTATTCCTCTTGGAATGTATTATTAAAGGACAATTATACTCACCTTCCCTCCGCTCCTCTTCTTTGGTCAGTACCTTTTACCCAGGGTGAGGACCTGAACCGCTAGGTCCTCACCCCTGGGTTCGCGTAAATTGAAGCACATCGTTACTGAAACGCTGCTCTGGGAGGCTCCGCCCCTTCTCTCCTTGCGCGATGAGGCCAATAGGAAGGCACGCTCGTTGCAGAGCGTGCCTTCCTATTGGCCTCGTCGCTGATGGGAGGAGGGGGCGGAGCCTACCAGAGCAGCGTTTCAGTAACACTGTGCTTCAAGTTATGCGAACCCAGGGGTGAGGACCTAGCGGTTCAGGTCCTCACCCTGGGTAAAAGGTACTGACCAAAGAAGAGGAGCGGAGGGAAGGTGAGTATAATTGTCCTTTAATAATACACAAGGTTTAGAATTATTGGGGATTTAATGTGTTCCATATAATGAAACCAACCCTCTTAAAAGGGTATCTCCTCCCCCAAACCTAAACACTGCCTTTAAAATTTTAAAATACTTACCCACCTCCATTCCCTTGGCCATGGCCTCCTCTGCTACGAAAGATCAACGTCTGTAACTGGCTGAGACACAGCCAATCACAGACGAGGAGGGTAGAGAGCTCCACATGCCAGACTGTAAAAACTGCCCCCCACAGTAAATACAGTCTCAAAGTCCTCACCAGCCTCATTGGTTTCATTCTTAATCATAATTATTTTACATTTAACCAAGAAATTTACCTACAACGGATGGGTGTAGCCATGGGAAGCAAAATGGCACCTCAGTATGCCAAATTATTTATGGCTGACTTTTAAGACAGGTTTTTGAAAACCCAACATTACAAACCACATAGTTACTATCATTACATAGACAATGTTTTTATGACACATGGAGAAGAACAGCTACGACATTTTATTCAGGATTTCATCAACTCCACCCAACAATTAAATTTGAAATGGAAAATCCACTGACAGAAACAATTATCTCCATTTCAACAGTTTTGATCCGCACCATACCAAGAAAGGAATCCTACACAGCCAAGCTACTAGAGTGCACAGAATATGTTCAGTAACGGAAGAGAGAGACAGACACCTAGGTGCACTTGGTACATCTTTCAAACAAAAGAGATATCCACGCAGAACAATTACCAGTAACATAAACAACGCATTGAGAACACCCAGGGATAACCTTCTACAATACAAAGAGAAAAAAATAAATGCCCGGATACCTTTGGTAACAACGTATAACCCAATATTGAAAGGAATACGTCCAATAATGAAAGAACTACAACCTATGATTAATCAAGATGAAACCCTTAAAAACATTTCCCAGAACCCCCTATACGTGCCTTTCGGCAACCACCAAACCTTCACTAAAAACTAGTAAGAAGAAAGTTACACACGGGTTATGAAAATATCACCCCAGGTACCAAACCATGCAGGGGTCCTCGGTGTAAACCGTGCAACAATATTAACAGTTCTCCATCTGTAACACACAGTAAAGGGGGTATTTAACATCCAGGGATCTTACAGCTGCACATCCAGCAATGTGGTGTATTTAATACAATGTAACAAATGTACGGACACTATATATATAGGGGAAACCAGTCAAACACTACAGAAGAGGATGAACTCCTACAGAAGTAGCATCACCAACCATAATGAGAATAATAACTGTTTGCCTGTGGGGCATCATTTTTCTCAACCAGGGCACTCCATGGAAAAATCCAAGTCCGGACCTTGAAGGGAAAGTTCAGCAGCAACCAAGATAGAAAAACATTTGAAGCCAAAATGATTCTATTATTTGACTCCAAAAACAATGGGTTAAACCAAGAGTTGGGATTCCTAGCCCACTATAACTGTTGAATATATTTGTATGTAGAACCATATGTGGATGGTATACAATATGTGCATATTCTCAGTGTCTGCTTTTCTCTCATCCAGCATCCCCCTCATTATTCCCCCACCCGCTACCTCTCTCCTTTCCATTTGGTTGCCCACCCTAGTATGCTTGTTATCGCTCTATATTATTACCCCTTCTCATTCCTCAGGATATTCTTTTTTGGGGGGGGGGGTTATTATCTTGTTATCTTGTGTAATTAGCTTTTTACTTTCTGTTAACCTTTGCTTCAATCAGTACTGCTCTGACCTGAGGAAGAGGGTTGATCCCTCGAAAGCTTGTCTACTAAAATAAACTGTTAGTCCATTAAAAGTATCACAGTACTCTACTTTTTACTACATATATTGGACTAATACGGCAAAACAATCATTATTTTTACCAAGACTTCTTTAAGAGAGACTTTCATCAGGCTGTGCAGGACAACCATAAGGAGCAAGGGAGAAAAGTAAGGATTTTTTAACAGTGGGGCCAACAGTGGGACAAAGTTTAGTTTAGGGGGTAGACATGCCCTTTAAACAGGCAGTATTCAAAATCTATATTTAAAACAATACCTCATATTCAGTCTTCTTATTAAAGAATATATTGATTATTCTAAATGTGTAGTCTATTCGGCTCCATGTGGTACATTCTGTAATGAATTCAGGATGTTCAGTTATGCAAGAAGCACCATGAGAAATTAATTTGTTGATCTGATGAACTTCTGAACAGGTGCACTTGGAATTCCATGGGAGCGCATTTCCCACACTGGCACAATCCAGGCCCTGTCTGTTTCTTCATCACTGAAATCTATGCTGCTGTCTTCTGATTCATGGTCAGATTCCTGTCCATTAACTTTCTCTTCTTTTTCTTTTTTTATCTTTCTGGGTTTGTCCTGGAATCACTCATTAAGGAATTCTGGATGGTTCTTTAGTTGCTGCTTACGGTATACTATGCATTGGGTAATAAAAAGTTAACATAGCCTTATAACTAGCAGGATAACAAGAAGAGTTTAGACAAACCTGTAAAATAGCTTTGCGGAGAGTTGAAGAGTTGAAGGATCACCACTGAGACATGTGTAATCTCCTCTTTCTGATGCTACTCCTTTGTATAAAGGCAAAAAAAGCATATTTCAGGGATCTGGGTGTTAGGATAGTATTTTAGGTTGAATAAAGACATTCGTCCATCCAGTCCAGCAATACCCACATTTCCTGCCTAACTGTTGATCCAGAGGAAGGCAAAAATGTAGAACATTGGGCAATAGCTGCAAGGTGCAATACAGGCCAGTCCCCTATGACTGTAGAATTCATTATAATTATGAGTTCCAGGTGCACAGACTAGGAACTAACCATTCAAATGGTGCTAACAATCCAACCTCGGGCCATATTTATAAATCCGCGGTATTGCCTCTTAGCCAGACCTACCTCTGACAAATCAAGCCTATCCGGTCTAAATAGTCCTTTGCATTTAAAGTCTATGTCAGGATAATTAATAAACTCTCCTCCCAAAGAGACTATAAAGGAGCACATTGCCTTGTTCACCTTCTTCCTTGCTATGTCTACTGCTGCCGGGGACCTGGCCCCCATGATGTTTAGCTTTATGGTTATATATGACCATACGATTGTCTTTCCAAATAACCTTCCACCTGTATGTCTAGCAACAAATTTTAAACTTTCAAGGTTAGTCCTGATTAAAATATCCTGTTAAGCTTTTTATAAACACAAAAACCCTCCTTTTTTCCCCCAGCTGCACATAAGCCCCACCGCTTTTTCACACCTAGCTCAGGTAAGGGAATCCTGTGTTCCTTCTCCTTAACCCCTTCCCCCAACTGAACTACAGTAGGACCCACGTTGGGTCCCTGCCCGCGACGTACGATGTGTATGAATGAACGTTTCAGGCCATAATCGGCCTATGTGTAGGCGCTTTATCAGCCAAAGCAGTCGTTTGTTCAGGGATTGTTGAACGACCGACTTGGCAGATCTCCGAAAGAACGATCGTTTGTGCTCCCAAGGCAGTTTCTCCTCTTTAATTTAAATTCAGAATCTTTTCTTTTTCTAAAGGAATCAATCTGCTTACTTTGACATACAATTATCAGGTCAGCCAGACTTATATTATTGTAATTCATGGGACAAGGCATGGTAGAAAAAACATAGAACAGAAAAAACAGAAGATGGTGTAGGGAACTGTTGCTATATGTCTGCATACAAGTGCCCTTTATTAAAAATAGCACATCCCTACCTTTAAAAACCAATCCAGGATCATGCTTCTAGCTTCAATCTAGGCAAACTTATAGCAGTATAAAAAGTGCTATTTCCAGCTAGCACTGTGAGTTGTGACATCACCAGCACCATTGCTCTGCCCCCTTGCCATAGGCACTGAACATGCCCAGTTGTATCCTACTGCTGTAAATGTCTTTAAAAAAAAGTCTGTAAATTTCCCTCGGCCCCAGTAACTTCCTATAGAGGGAGTCTGCTGCGGCTGAGGGAAACACACAGTCCCAAGCGCTCGGGACTGTGTGTATGCAGATCTTTGAAAAATGATCTTTAAGAAAAAATCTTTCAAGTGTGTACCCAGCTTTACCCTTTAACTCCTGCACTAATCAGAAAAAAAGATCCAGCAAGCAGCCAACCAGATGTGACGGACCTTTTGCTCTCAACCTCAGACCAAACAGAGCTTTTCCAGCTCACCAGAGCCAAAACCTAGGTTGAAAGTTGCCATCACTTACATATACTTATTACCATACAATACAAGAATTGTGGAAGCACTCCAATTAGGCTAATTTACATTTAGTGGAAGTGCTACTGATCTGGTCAAACATTTATACAAACATAGAGAAGATAATCAATGCACATTCCTAGGCCCCATACAATATCATATTATCTGCACACTGGCATACTTTATAAACAAAGGGGTTTTAGTATACATTACTGTGATCACATGAATGAAAAGCCTTCCAACCAGGTCAAGGTAACTCCAGTCTGGAAGGTCCTAACGTCTAACATTTCCCTTACTTCAATTACGATTAGCAAACTTTTGCATTTCTCATTCTTACACACTGGATCCATAAAACAGACAGCCCGTTATATGGATCCAGTGTGTAAGAATGAGAAATGCAAAAGTTTGCTAATTGAAGTAAAGGAAATTGAAAATGTTAGAAGTTAGGACCTTCCAGACTGGAGTTACCTTGACATGGTTGGAAGGCTTTTCATTCATGTGATCACAGTAATGTATACTAAAACCCCTTTGTTTATAAAGTATGCCAGTGTGCAGATAATATGATATTGTATGGGGCCTAGGAATGTGCATTGATTATGTTTGTATACTTATTACCAGGTATATCTAAATACTGCCAACAACACTCCTTAATAAAAGAATAGGGGAGCCAATATCAGCCTTAATGGTTATAAATTTGAAATATATCATGACAATGTTTAACTACTAATGAGCTGTGTCTATCTAAAATAAGCAGCGTTCTTATAACAATCTTTTGAGTTTGAGCAGGTTACTGGCATTAAGTGACATCAATGTATCACTCATTGCAGATTGGTGCTAAGGTTCCCAACAAGCATTCTCTGTCTCTTTCCTCTTTGAGCCAGAGGCACATTGTGGATGACCAAGGGTTCCCTCATCTCCCATAAGTTTATGGGCCATAGCTGTTTACATCCCTGACTGGAACAGTGATAGATTTACAGCAGCTGAATCTTTCTGTGCTAAGCATCTGAGGAGCAGGTCAGCTAGAAATCCCCATTCATCTGCAGATATACTCATCATAATAATTATCTTAATTCCATTTCTCACAGGATTTTTCCACATGATGGTAATCGGCTCATTCGGAGATCCGCCCGGCAGATCGTGCAACGATCTCCGAACGAATGGCCGTTTTGGCCGATTAAGTGCTCAACGGCCATTCGTACACATTGTGCGTCACGGGTGTGCACCCGCGATCGTATGTGTGTACAAACCTTTAGACTTTGAAATCGAATTAGTGCTATTGGTAGTGCAAATTGTGGAGCGCCAACCCCTGGTTGCTGACCCAATCAGATTGGAGGAGTGGCAATGTTAATGGGTCTCGGAGACACAAGATCCTTTCTTTCAGAGCTGAATCAGTCTTATAAAGCATTTTGTTCCTCTGTCCCTTTCATATTTCCTCTCTGATCTCTCACTTCATCCTGTCAGTCCTTATTATGCAGTGAAATGTGGAGCTGTTTTATTACTTTTCTAACTTGCACATTAATCTCTTCCACCATAGCACACTTATTCTCTAGTAAGCTGCATTTTTCCATATTTATAAAGGCCTGGTATGGCTATTTTGCGATACCTTGCCTTAAATGGTCATGCCAATCGCAAATTTATGTGATTACACCTACAATCGAACTTTTACGATTACCAGCGGTATCTCAAATTTGCAATTCTTCAGGTTTTTTAATATTCCCCATAGAGCATAGCTTTATCCTTTATGTGAGGAAAATCATAAGGTTATTCTACATCCAGTGATTGTTCCTATAGGTTTATAATGTACCATATTTCAGCTTATGGTATTTCCACCTACAGTGGGATTTTCATGGCTATTTAGGATATTCTCCACCAATAAAGAAAGTCTTCCTGGGTAATCTGGTTAGAAAATTACAGTCAACATTTGCAGCAACCAACCAGTTTGCCTTTTACTGGGTTAGGCGGAGGCCCCACCAGCGCACCAGAAGCAGGCACACAAGCGCACGCATTTCTGGCTTGTGCATGTTGCCTTGCGAGCGCACTGTGATCGCGCAATCATGTGTATGCGATCGCACAAAAAATCAGATTGCAAACCGATTAACGGAGTGCATTAGTGGGGCTACATCAATTGTCCAGACTAGGGACCATTTTTAAAAGCGCGGTCAGATCGAAATAACGATTAGATCATGCTAAAAAGCGGACTAATGTGGCCTAGTATTTGTAATTTAATATTATTAAAACGCATGCGCTTGCATAAAAAACAGTGCACGCAAAACGCAAACACATGTGCAAACGCGGGTGCATCGGAAATCACAGGTATTTTTGTATTCCCACGATTTCCATGTTAGCGAAAATCACGGGCGGAATGCGTGAGCGAAAATGCGTGAAAGACATGCTAGTGTGGCTTAGTCCTCACTGCAGTTAAAGATCACTTGCTTGGATGCTGCAGATTAATAGAACAGGAAGACTTTTTCACCTGTTGTGCCATACATGCAATTCTATAATCCATTTATCCACATAATATCCCATGTTATTTGCATGAGAGACACTATTATTTTCAGCAGCAGCAAATCACTTCTAAAGAAATATCACATTGGCTTTTACTGTTCAGAATTTATTGAAAGGAGGAAAAAAACCATCAGATCACTGAAGTACAGAGCTGGTGTAGAATCCACATCCTGAAACAGAATGAAAATTGATTTTGAAATCATTCTGAGAGAAGATAGAAATGTTGGAATTCACTATCCGAAAGAAATCTCTTGTTTTTTCAGCAGCAAAGCCTTGTGGGATTCAGGCTTCATTTGCCCTAAGGGGGATGTTAACACGTATTTAGATTCCTGTGTTTGTCAATAACTGTGACAAAGCGGTGTGTACTTGGTATTTATTACTTTCAAATCTCCATTGATAGGTGACATAATGATTTATTGCAACTGCATCATAGTTCCTGTGGTTTTGTGATGTTAATATGATTATTAAAAGAAGGCGACAGCTGTGACAGCTACAGAAATATCTCCTACTATATTCAATTAGAATGGAACTGACTTTGGAAAGACTCAATACATGCTGGAGGAAAGCTTATATAGTGCTGCCCTCTTGATTGCTTAATTAAAATAGCTTCATGTTTGAGATTCCACACTAACCACCAGAAGGTTTAATACGCATCTTTGCCAGGGATTAGTAATTATTCCAGAAAGTCTTGTTTTCTTTTCACCTTCCAGGACGCGAATGGAAGGTCACGTATACTTACCTCCCCCACTCTTCTCTCTTTTTCTCACCATTCAATGAACCCAGGTTACCAACCTAAATCACTAGACAACAGTCTGGATCAGCTGTTCTACTTACCTTACTTTTCCCTCAGCGGTCTGGGTCCAGGATCTGGCCAATGAGCGGAGGGTACAGGCAGGAACATATGGGGACACTAGAGAAGAAATATAAAAAGGAGCAGCAGATCGAAGGGCTTTAAAAGTTAGGGGAAGGATTTTGTATACAATGCTGTTTAACACGGAGTCAGGTTGTTGTCCACTACAGAGGAGATTTGTGATCCGGTTTATTAGAGAGAGAAATAATATGTGTGGCAGAGTTAAGTATAGACTGAAGGGGAGAGAGGTGAGAAGCAGAAGGACCAGAAAGTAGTAGGTTGTAATAGTCCAGGCGCGATAGGATGAGAGCATGCATAAGCATAGCAGTGGTCAGGAGAGAAAGAAACCCGCAGATTTTGGCTATATTGCGAAGGAAAAAGTGGCAAGTTTTCACAACATAGTTAATGTGGTTAGAAAACAGGAGTCAATAATTACCCCTAGTCAGCATGCCGATTGGATAGGGAAAATAGGGGTATTGTCAACAGAGGTAGAGAAAGATGGGACTGGAACAGGTTTAGGTGGAAAAACGATCAGTTCAGTTTTAGAAAGCTTTAATTTGAGGTAGCATTGAGACATCCAGTAGGAGATCGCAAGGAGGCAGTCGGAGATTGGAAGTCAGGAGTTAGCGTAGGTGTTGACAAGTAGATTTGCGGATCGTCTGCATATAAATGATACTTGAAGCCAAAAGAGTTGATAACATCTCCCAAGGAGATAGTGTAGAGGGAGAACAATAAGGATCCAAGTACAGACCACTGCGGTACCCCCACACCAAGAGGAACTGGAGAAGAGGTGTTGTTAGCAACAGATACAGAGTAAGTTCGTTCAGAGAGATAGGATAGAAACCAGGAAGCCACTTCATTCTGATTGCCTAAAGAGTGAAGTATCTGCATTAGGAGGGAATGATCGACTGTGTCGAAAGCAGAGGACAGGTCAAGGACAATAAGAATAGAAAAGTGGCCATTGCAACCTGCAGATAATTGACAACCTTACACATCTCAGTAGAATGCGCAGGACAGAATCCAGATTGCAAAGGATCCAATAGATTGTGAGCATGAAGGTAGTTAGCGATACGGGAGAAGACTAATCATTCTACTAGTTTATGTTGCACAAAGTCCTGGGGAGAGTGACGAGAAAGGAGAGGATCATCGGGAGGGGGTGCAGAAGGAAGTTGAAGATGGAGAACAGGCGACGTGGGTTCTCTTCTGTTCTTATGAGCTTTTCATAAGCTTGAGCATGTGCAGCAGAGGAAACAGCAGTCAATCATTGGCTGTGATGTCAGCAGTCACATCCTTGATTGACTGCAATTTACTCTGCCAAGAATGGAGGAAATAATTATCCTTATATAAGATAGTGAGACCCAACTGTAACAAAATATTGTTATAATCAGCGCACTATTACGTGGAAGTGTTACTCACCTTTCCTGCCTCCAAACCCCAGGTGGCTCATAACTCTCCTTCTGGCACTGCACTTCAGCTCACCTCCTATTCTAGATGCAGGAAAGCAGTAAGCCACAGATGTCGCGCCACCAGCAAAGACAATGTAAGTACACTGTCAAACCCCCTTCCCCTCTGTCTTTGACTTTGCTGGTAGCGTGTCATCTGTGGCTTACTGCTTATTTTGTGTTTGCTGCTGGTAATATGAATTTTTCCTTTGATGGTTCATTTAGTGGAGGAATTACTTAGCCCGTAAGACGTAGAACATAGGAATTTAGTCTGAAAGAAGTAAATACAGAAATCTATATTTCCTTCTTATAATTAACAGAAGTCAGGTGTGAGATAGATATGCAATTAAACTAGATAATGTTAAATGGGCCCCTTACAGTATGTTTCCTGGTGGGCCCTCACACTAAAAATTTTTTGCCCCACATTAACTATTTAGCAAATTAGCCTTAACATTTTAACTAAATATTACAATGGAATAAATGACAGAATAGCTCACAGTGTTGCAGTAAAGTTCACGTAGAATTAAATTGAAAGATGATAAAAAGAGGATTTTTGGCAGCTCTGTATTCGCAAGCTCTCCGTAATGACTCCAGTGTAATGTGTGTGTGTCTATGCGGAAATGCAATTATGGCAGTTTAATTGCAGTTTAATTAATAAGCCCTTTACGTCTTATTAAAGGGTATATTCACTCAAACAGAAAAAATACAGCAGGTTGTTAAGGTTGTTAAAACTGTCCCTGAACTTCTCTAAGCATTATTTGCAGAGCTTTTCAATTAATTATCAAATTATCTTATTTAATTCAAGGTTCATGTGCAATGCCTTGAATTATTAATTGCCCATATGCAAATGGACAAAGATTAATTCATTATAATTAACCTAGATGTCAAAGAAACTTATTAAAAAAGTCGTGAAGACAACGGCAGTCTGGCGCAAACCCCTCTCCAAACTAAATCTACTTTTACTACTGGATTAAAGTGGAAATGTTGCAGAGGATTTCTAGCATGAAAAGTACCTAAAGCCAGAATAAAAGTGATAATGATCCAAGTTTGTAGATTGCAATCTAATAATTCTTTGTTATTATCTGGATCCTCCAGATTTGTTTCCAGCAAAGTAGGACCTAAAGCAGAGCTGGTGGAAGTCTAAGTCCATTTTCGGTCCTAAATTCACCTAAATTTCCATACATGAAAACAGAATATAACTACTGTTGGGAATTGTGTACATACTCGCTCCAGGACATCGCAAAAAGCACAAGACTGTGTTCCTTTTAAGGATAGTTTGACAATAAAGATTTTGATTTTCCTCATATATATATTGTAAGCTCTTCGAGGCAGGGATCTCATTCCTAATGTGTCAAGGCATGCTGCATTTGTAGCAATTTATCCCTATTTCTATATATGTGATACATGTGATATA
Organism: Hymenochirus boettgeri; assembly: GCA_019447015.1. Taxonomy (NCBI): domain Eukaryota; kingdom Metazoa; phylum Chordata; class Amphibia; order Anura; family Pipidae; genus Hymenochirus; species Hymenochirus boettgeri. The sequence continues at coordinate 66,852,628 of CM033469.1, read as the reverse complement.
TGTTTATTCAAACGTGATGCACGTTTCAATAAAATTGTGACTGAAGACCCAGGAGTGCTCCGGTTACTTGCTGCTATGTATTACCTTGACTTACGGAAAGCATCCAGGCGGATATCACTACAGAGCAGTGTGTGCCTCGTACCTTCCTAATGATATATATATATATGTGTGTATTAACCTACTGTATGTGTCAAATTGTATTTGATTTAATTTTTATTTATCTGTATAATTACTTGGACTTATCCACTTGTTTGTAAACAATTTTTTGCACTTGTAACTTCTATGAATCTTGGATCATTATCACCAACTTTTATTCTGGCTTTCACTGATCAGTTTTTCAGCTCAAATGAGTCTTTATCTATAATCACTGAACCCTTAGTTGGACTACTACATTAAGTATCAGTGGGTATCACATACATTTTTTAACCATTAGCATTCCGTCTATGAATTTACTACATTATTTTTAATAAAATGAATTGTTTATCATCACCTTACATATTCATTATTGTCTGTTTTAAGTTCCCATAGGGGGACCAAGATTTGTGTATCCCTGTGGGTGAGGGATATATTTAGGATAAGTATACTAAAAATGAAGTTAGGGGCAATTGGAAGCATCAGCTTTAAAAAAAATTTGCCATATTTCCCACCCCCCCAAGCCCCTCCAGAGCCTACCATTGCAGAGTTTAAAGTTGCTGACATCTTGTTTGTCAGGAGGTGATTACTTAGATCCGCCCCTCCAAGATGTTCATGTACATTAGATGCTGATTGGCTAGCCTTATTAGGTAATGCATGATCGCTCTGTGCGCTCCATGCGCGTGTGTCCACCGTGCGCGCGCATGAAATCACGGCGCATATAATGTGACATGACATCAGTGTGTGCGCTGACGCAGCATTGCGTGCACATGGCAAGTCCTCTGGGAATCTAGGACCCCTTGGTGGCCCACAGAAATATCCCAGAATAAGTAAGGTATATACCTTCAATTTATCAGATAAAGTTACACAAAACTCACATAACATTAAGCTGGTTAGCCTATACTACACTTAAGATGTGTTATAAATATATAAATGGGCAGCACGGTAACTCAGTGGTTAGCCTGAGTTCGATTCCACCCTTGGACACATCTGCATGGAGTTTGTATGTTCTCACCGTGCTTGCCTGGGTTTCCTCTGGGCACTCCGGTTTCCCCCACAATCATAAAGATATACTGAAGGGTTGTATGTGTCAAATAAATGTGCTTAGATTGTAAGCTCTACGGGGCAGGGCCTGATTTGAATGTATACATGTCATTTTAAAGCGCTATGGAAGACAATGGCGCTCTATAAATCCACAATAATAATAATAAATATGTCATAACCTATAATGTGGTGCTATATAATCAAAACATAATAATACAGTGAATGTATATAACATTCTGAAATAGACTGTATCAAATAGGCTGTTCACAAAAGTGCTAGACGTCTCCATGTACTCATATTGCAGCTGTTAGAAAAAATTTTTGGTAGCACCAGGCTACAAGGATCTAGTAGATGGATAGTAATGCTGGCTATATACACTGGATCAACAGAACATAATTGAACCTTGGCTTCCAGATTGATCGTAAAGTCAAAAGTCTTGGTTCCCCAACCAGACATTATTTGCAATGGACATGACATTTGAAAGTCACAGATATCAGGGGATAAATCAACTAATTTATGTCCAGCATAAGTCTCCATACGATAATATGGCCATAATGAACATGTAGCGCTTACAGCACAATAGACCAGAGGGGCATATTTATATAGTTATCTTAAATAAGGGGTGAAAAATAACACTACCAGTTGGTAAATAACACTACTAAATACTGATCTTTATGTAAGAATACCACTCCACAAAAAAGGACACCGCACCTTAAATATGGATACTGTTACTTTAATTGGGCTACCACTCCTTTCATAAGAATACTGCTCCTTAGATAAGGATAATGCTCCTTAAATATGAATACTGCTCCTTAAATAACTAAACTGCTCCTTAATCAAAAATACTGCTCCTTTAATAAGATTACTGCTCCTTAAATAAGGATAATGCTCCTTAAAGACAAATACTGCTCCTTAAAGGGCATGTCCACCCCCCAAATCCGAATTTGCCAAGTGATCCAGAGTGAGAGAGGGAGGGCGGTTGGAAGAGAGCCCTACAAAGCATGCCAGAGTCCTCTTAGAGGAGAATAAGGAGGCAGAAACCTTTTTACGCACTGACAGGCTCCTGCTCTTCAGTTTCCTGGACTTTCACAAGGAACTGCAGTAGAACAATAAGGAGCGGTGGAGTAAGGAAAGGATTTGTTTACACTCCATGGTGGGGCCAGCAATGGGGGAAATTTTAGTTTGGGTGGTGGACATGCCCTTTAAATGAGGATACTACTCCTTAAATAAGGATACTACTCCTTAAATAAGGAGTAGTATCCTTAATTAAGGATATCGATCGTTAAATAAGGTTACCCCTTCTTAAATAAGTATACCCCAACACCTTAATAAGAAAATCTTTCCTTAAATTTCACTACAGATCCTTAAATAATGATACCTAAATCATGATCTTTCAATAAGAATACATGTTTGTATCAGTACTTATCCCAGGGCCATTTCTAGGCATAGGCTACCTTTTAGGGGGTGTCGTGGGCCCTCTTACCTGCTGGGCCCCTCACGGGCCCTGAAGATCTGTGTCTGCAGCTAGGCAAAGAACTAGGGCACCCAGTGTTGAACTAAGGTGCCCAGTGTTCTCCTTAGCATCTCCCTGTCAGCTTTTACTTGCTGTGTTAAACCTGCTCTCCTTGTTCTGCTGCTGTAATTTGCCACACTGCATTGCACCGGAATCACTCAAGAAATCGCACACGATTGCGTGTGTTATTCCAGTGATTCCCTTTTCACGGTAAGGGAAGTAGAGTTCGGGGAAGTCTCTGGAAAATCTATTATAGCGGTTGGGGCTGGGGGAGGGAGAGCTACTATATATCAAAGGGGTTTTACACTAGGGGGAGGGAGATGAAAACGGGTGGGAGAGGGAGGGGGGGAGGCCTGCAGTGCGCATGGCAAAATTCTCCTATATGGACTCTGCCAGGCTCCTGGTGGACAGTTTTGGGGACTTTGGAGGGACATAGCAGGGCAGCCATTTGGAGCTGGGATATAAGGTAAGGATTTTATTACACTACAGAGTGGGGCCAGTAGTGGGTAAAATTATAGTTTTGGGGGTGGACATGCCCTTTAACAGTGGCCCCTGTGACTAGCAGCCATGAGATCACTATCTCTGCCACTTTCTTCCTTCCATCCAACTCTCCAATTAGAGTAGGTGAGGAGTGAACAATTCAATGGAGGAGACATGGAAAGCAGGTACATACTGTGTATCATGTCAATGCTGGCACTGAAGGGTTAATGACAATACTCTGGTAATGTACTGGCACAGAAAATGTTAATGCCAATACTCTTCGAAATCTGCTGGCAGTGAAAGAATGAAACATCTAAGATCTCATAAAATTTCCCTGTTCCACCCAACTCGGCTACTTTTTCATTCCACCCAACTGGAAACAATTTCTAGGGGAAAAAAATGGTGCCACATACCATGTATCCACTGAAAACCTATCCTGTCCTTCCAATCTGTATTTCATTATTTCATTGGACGTATACACGCCTGCCCCACCTGGTGCAGCCTGAGCCAACTGCTAAAGTAGTCCACAGCAGCAGTGACAGTCTGTCAGAAGGAATTTAGTGGGAAACCCGCTGCAACAGTTTGGCTGGCCAATGATTGGGGGGAATTCTGGGCGGATGCGACTAGGGCACCAAGATGTCTAGAAACAGCCCTGACTTCAAAAGGAATAAAAAGCAGGCCCAACACAGTCTACACACAAAAAGAGAGTAATATCCAGCATATGTACTTCAAATGAGTATTATGCTAGTTAGTTATTACTTTTAGAAAACCACTAACTCTGTAGTTCTCTAAAATTAATACTTTTTCATCATGTTCTTTGGGTGCAGTTGTTTTAAAGCACACTGGCGCCATCTGGTGATTTTATTGGAGTCTATTCCTAAAAAAGGTAATTATAAAGCATTAATATTACAAAGTAATATTGATATAGCAATATAAATATATTACAATACTTAGGTTTCTGCCTCTTCCTTGTCCTCCAGGTTTGTGTAGGGGATCCCTTTCCCCTTCTCCCTTCAACCCTCCAGATCCCTCCATGGCTGCTTCACCCCCTACCTATAAACTCAATTTATATACTGTAGGGCACCCCTGCCCACCCAACATTTTTTTACAAACTAAGTGTGAGGCCACACTACAACGTACCAAGCGCGCATGCTTTCACATGCGTTTTCGCATGCGTTTTCGCTTTCATTGTGTTAGCGCACATTATTTTTGCGTTTGCGCTCGCGCTGTTTTTAAAGCGATTGTGCGAAAAATGCTCGCTGCGTACGGAAGCGAAATCGCATGCACATTGGCAATCACAGGAACATTCGCATTCCGCGATTTCCATGTTAGCGAAAATCGCGGGCGCGACCGCGAGTGCAAACCGCGTACGTGAACGCGCAAAAAACGCGCTAGTGTGGCCTAGCCCTAAGACACCAAGTCACTCAATTAAAGTGGCGTTTTCTGGATATAGTCAGGAAACAAGAAAGAGGTGGTAATTTTACTAATTTATTGTTAAAACAGGAAGCAATATGGATTAAAGGATATGTACACTGTAAAAAACTTTAGGTTAGTGGAAAGCTGTGGCTGTAAAAAATTTTTCCTTCAAATCCCCCCCCCCCCCCAGACCCTACCATTACTTGCTGGCTTCCTCCTCCTGTCTACCTGTATAATGGCGTATGGAGCTCCACCTCCACAAGGTCTCCTGTTCCCTCCAGCTTCCTTGGCCCCAAAAGTTGAGTTCCAGATGTCCCACGCACATGCGTGACTTCACTGGATGCATGTGACATCAGTGCGCATGCAAAATGACGGCAATGCAAATGTGTATGCGTGTGATGCCACAACACTGCGACACGTGCATTACCATCATGTCACGTGCACACTGAAATAACGCAGCAAGGTTTCACGTGTGCTAAGGACATCCTGAAGATAGCTTTTGGGGCCAAGGAAGCTGGAGGGAGCATGAAATTTCATAGGGGCGGAGCCCAAGATGCCATTATACAGGAGGAGTAAGCCAGCAAGTTTCAAGCAGTAAAGGTAGGCTCTGGTGGGGGGGATAGAACAAAATTAGGCAACTAATTTAAAATGAATGAAACAGATATATGCACACGGGCCACCCCCGCAAGATTGGAGGCCGGGCCACTTCCCCATCACAAACTCTTCCGCAATCAGCCATTTTTAAACAGCTGATCGCGCGTATGAATGAAACATACATGTGATCAGCTGTTTATGAGATCGGACCTGAACTTCCGGAATGTTTCATTCAATAGCAATGGATAGATTCAATATAGGTAGCATTTGGTTAAAAACAGAAACACATGTTGGAACATTAATAACCAAAATGTAACAGATTAAAGTGTATGTATACTGGAAAAATGACTTTGCGTCATCTTAATCTATAAATAAATATATGTAAGTAGCACTTACTCTGACGTGTGTGTGTTGCTGCATGTCTTCAATACATTACTTTTTTTGCTCGGGCTCTGACCACTAACCTGACTATTTTCCCACATACCAACACAGCACACCAACTGTCAAATAGAGATGGCCAAACTTCATAAAGTTTGGTCCATTTTCGAACGTTCAAACTTTGGAAAAAGTTTGAAAGTTGGAAAAATTGACCCATTAAGTCAATGGGGAGTGATAGTTCGAAAAGTTTGGATATTTTAAAGATAAACTAACAAAGGTAACTTAATGTAAATGGCTGTGGCACCAGGGAAATGGTCTGGGCTGGGGAACATGTCACTATCACCAAAACCTGTTTTAACAATTCTTACTTAATGATTGGGCAGTTGTCGGGTTCGCGCAAGCTACATTTGAGGGTTATGGGAAACGATACTTTCTAGGGTTAGTGGGAACTAACCATACATTCAAGGGTTACCGAAAACGAACGATACATTCAAGGGTTCCTGAGCGATAATTATCGAAAATACAGCCACAAGTTTGAAAAAATCAAACTAGTTCGAACTCAAACTAGTTTGAATAGTTCGAGTTTGTCCAAACTCATAAAGTTCGGCCTGAACTCAGGTTCAGGTTCGGTTTTGTGTTCGGTTTTGTGACCATTCCAGCTACAGTAAAACTGCTAAAACGCAAGATGTTTCAGTCAATCTAATGAAATAGGGGGCAGATCAACAAAAAAAAATTATACAGTTATAGTTGGGATAAATTATAGTTTCCAGTAATGGGTAATTAAAAAAAAATTCCAGTGTACATACCCTTTAAGTAAAGTATAATGAAAGTTAAATAGAGTACAAAGTAAAATGTGCAGGAACATTGTTTAGGCTTTATCTAGCCTAAGGTAGGCACAAATCGTTCAGTACCATAGATGTATAATATCTTGATGAATATTCACTACAACTTCAAGCACTTTATTGTCATTGTGTAACACAACTAAATTACTTTTTCATGACAACCCACGGTTAATATTGAATGTAATATATATAGAATTGCTTTTTTTATATGCACTTTTAAGACACTGCTTTTTAACGCATTGTCCTTTTAAAAAAATGTATGAATATTTCTCACGGTAGAGACACATGATTTATGAGACTATTTTTTATACTAATTTATGATAATATTAATGTTTGCTCACTTCCTCTAATGTTGATTAGATTATTGTTCACACCTATGTAAATGGAGGGAGTGGAGATGGACTAGAACTCGAACTCAAACCTGAGTTCGAGCCAAACTTATCGAGTTCAAACAGACTCAGACTTCTCAAACTATCCTGGATTTCTCAGACTTTCTGGACTTTTTATAATTATCGAACGTTTGCCGTCGCTGTTTTGAGAATTATCGAATTCACGAGCCGTTTACTAACCCTTGAATGTATCGTTCACTAACCCTCAAAGTATCGTTTGATTTCTGTAACCCTCAAATTTATGGTTCTATTTTCGGTAACCCCCGAAAGTTTCATTCGGTAACCCTTGAATTGGCTGTAACCCTTGAATGTAGCTTGCGCAAAACCCGACAATTGCCCGCTCGTGTTTAAGAAGTGTTTTAACAAGTTTTGGTGATAGTGACCATGGCTCCCCAGACAGACTTTTCGAACTACCACTCTCCATGGACTTTAATGGGTCCGAATTTGAACTTTCGAACTTTTACTGAAGTTCGAAAGTTTAAAAAACGGACCGAACTTTATGAAGTTCGTCCATCTCTAGGAGGAAGTGGCTTCACCCCTATAAAGGAAGTTTCACAATCTGCACATGTCTACGAAACATGTTGCTGAATACACAATAAATGTTTTTTGTATACCGTATATACTCGAGTATAAACCGACCCGAGTATAAACCGAGGTACCCAATTTCAGCTAAAAATCCTAATAAAAGTTGTTGACCCGAGTATAAACCGAGGGTAGAAACTTGGCATTCAAGATGTTTGGAAACTACAACTCCCAGCTAATAAAGCTCTGTGGAGTTGTAGTTTCCAAACATCATGAATGCCAAGTGAGGGTGGCATTCAAGATGTTGGAAACTACAACTCCCAGCATGCTTTATTAGCTGGGAGTTGTAGTTTCCAAACATCTTGAATGCCACCATCACTTGGCATTCAAGATGTTTGGAAACTACAACTCCCAGCTAATAAAGCATGCTGGGAGTTGTAGTTCCCAAACATCTTGAATGCCCCCCTCACCCAGTTCAGTTTTTACCTGTGGGCTCTTCTCCTCCCTCTCCTCCATCCAAGGGCTCTCTACATCCAAGGCTCTGCTACATCCAAGGTCTCTACATCCAAGGGCTTCCTGGCAGGTGCGGTATCCTGAGCATTCCGGCAGCCGCGCGCTCATTCCAGTACTGGCGCGCCGGCTGACGTCACTGCCCGGCGCCGGGCTTGGCGCCGGGCAGTACGTCAGGCCCGGTGCGCCAGTACACAGAAAGATCGTGCCGCGCCGGAATGCTCAGGTAAGCTACTGACTCGAGTATAAACCGGGTCCAAGTTTTCAGGCTGATTTTTCAGCCTGAAAAACTCGGTTTATACTCGAGTATATACGGTATACTGCCTCAGGTTCGTCTACAAATCTTTACTACTGATTGTATCCTGACCTCTGATGAGTGGGGTAGATTAAGAGTCCAAAGGCTTTAAAGTGGTGTGAGTAACCTGCAGGGGTGTAACTACAGGGGAGCAGGGGGAGCAACCGCAGTGGGGCCCAGGAGCCAAGGGGGCCCCACGTTCGTATGTTTTCTATGACATATATTGCCCCCTCCAAGAAAACCACTGTGGATGAAGCAGTTATAGGGGCCCCATCATAGTTTTGCTGGGGCGCCCAGTGCTAAAAGGTAAAAAAAGTTAGGACCCAGCAGAATAAAGCAAACAGTGAAGTGGTTGCTGGACTTAAAATCATTTGGCCAAGTTATTGAACTAATTGCTTTAATATACCCAGAAAGAAGGGCAGGCTTTTTAAGTCTCAATACAATGGTAAAGTTCAATATAAGCAAATTAATTGGATGTGCACTAGGCTTCTATTTTTTGTATGGTTTGGGTATGTGACCTGTGTTGATCGGTGGGGTAAAGGGCACCAGGCTTTTTGTGCCTATAGGCTCCTAAAATGTCAATCCGGCACTGTCCCTAAGCCTAGTATTTCTACCATGTCTTAGTATGTAGAGTGATTCAAAGCACAGAATGACGGAAGTAGATGAGAGTGCCCCTGTGACCACATCACACAGGTCAACACTGGTGTGGAGATGCTATTTTAAAACCTACAAAAACCTGAGCAACAGAAACGGATTTCATTGTTAATACTTTTTCTGCTTTTGTAATGTTAATTTAGTTTTTTTTAATATGGTAGATGTAAAAATGAACCAAACTTAGCAATAAATCTGCTGAGACGCTCCTGTATGTAGATTGGAAATTCTTACCAGCTTTGTATTAGAAAAAGTGAAGTTTCTAAACATAGATAATAATGGCAACAACTGCTGATGATATTTATTTGGACTTGAAGGGATTTGGGGAGGTTTTATATGCAATAATCCCTCCATCTTAACACGGGTGATAATCTCAGATGATGATAAATTTATGTAATACTTTAGAATTCTCCTATAAATAATTAATTTAGTGCAAAGCTAAGCACTCCAAATTTCTATGCGGCCTAAATAATTTAGAGTGTTTCCCATTGAATGCTTTTGTGGTTTATTGCGTAGTCATGGTGATTAGCATTAATGAAGAAAACAATCGACTTCAATTAAAAGAATTATCTTGTAGGAGGTAAGATATAGATAGAACTCCAGGACATCTTTAGCTGATGTAGAGTCTGCTGATGCTGAGTACAATAATATCATAGTTTTAATGTGTAGAAGATTTTCTTTAAATATTCTTTTACTTAGGATGTACATTTGCAAATAATTCATATAAATATGTAAATTCTAGAGTTGTAATTCATAGCAACCATTAATACATTTTCCTTTGTTGTTCTAAATCTAGTTATATGTGAGGACGAATTTGCCCCCATATTATGATGGAATGAGTGACCCCAGCACCATTGGACCACTTCCATTTATTGTAGGATCTCTTCTCCTAGCAGAAGAATCTCTGTTCTTTCTGCAACGGGGTCCTACTTAATAAATGGTTACCTAATAGCCCCTAATGTCATGTAGTGGGGCTCTTTGCATCCCTATACAGAGGTATTTAAATGTCTGCCTAGTTGTATATACCCAATTCATGGAAGATTTTCAATAAAACGTTCCAATTACTAGACCCCATATCCATTTTTTTCCTGGGGCCTGGCTAAAGAGATGCTCATCTTCCCATTAATCAGGCTAGGGGAGCAAAAGGAGAAGTGTATGTTCTCATTGGACAGGTTCCAGCCTGAGATGGGGATAGAGCTAGATAGGAATGCCATTTGGAACTCATAGTGGGGTACTCTTAATGAAAGGGGGTGAGTTGGAGCACTATAAATCCTTCCTGACTCAAAGAAAATGGAAAAAAATCCTTCCTGACACAAAAATTAAATCAGAGAAATACCAGGACCAACAAGAGCTTTATGTACAACTTTTTACAGTTCTTATCTGATGGCAAATTTAATTTTCTAATAATCTTGTCCACGTGTCCTATATAATAGCATAAATAAAGAATAGATCTTTCATCTCAGAATTCCTACAAACACTTTCAGGGAGATATAATAAAAGTTCTTATTGTTAAAAATTGTACTAATTTAATATTTTAAAGCTAACATCTGATTGGTTGGGGCAAAATTAGCACCACTTTTAACAATAAGAACCTTTAATAAATCTCCCTTATCCAATCAGATCTTATTTAAAGGGCATCTGTCTTATTCCCACTTTCCTCTGTGGCTCCATGTTTGTACACAATCTGATGTACTGCAGAGCTCCCCACTCCCCCTCTCTGGTCATTTCTCCATTCATATAATCAGGCTATGAACCAAGCCTGTGAACCAAGCTGCTCATGCGCATTAATCCACCTATACTTCACTCTATCCTTTGTAAACAAAAAATAAAATGTTGGTATGTAAGCCTGTAGCTGTAGAGAGGAAGTGTCTCTGTTGTTCTGGAGGTACTTGCTACACAAGGAGTGGGAGGAGGGTGAGTTAGGAGATACCAGAGTCCTACCTTATCACTGCAGCCTGATCTCCCTTTGACAGGCAATAAATTAGTGAAAACTTGGAAAGAGAGGGACCCAGTTCTGCTCTTTCTGCTTCTTTCACTTTCCCTTTACTTCTGTTTTTAACATCGTATTTGCCAAGCATTTTAGTGAGCAGGAAGGAGTAATTGGGAGACTTGCTGTAAAACTTGTGTAAGTCTACACACTACACCGGCAAGCTGTTAGGGGATTTTGATTGACAGCTCAAGCAGGAGTGGTATATTGAAATCTTGACTTCTTTTAACTTATATATCTCGGGACAGAGGAGGAAACTTAAGAAAATAAAGCTACTCTAGGGGTTGGGGGGAATTGTAGACCACATAGGAAGAAAAAAAATTACATTTTCCCACTATAGATGCCCTTTAACATTTAAAAGCTATCATCTGATTGGCTGGGGCAAAATTAGCACTATTTTTAACAACAAGAACTTTTATTGAATCTCCCTGCATGTGTTTTAAAGGCTCTGCTGCCTTTTATGTGAAGGAATTTTGGTCACCTTTAAGGACATGTCCACCCCCCAAACTAAAATTTAATCCACTACTGGCCCCACTGTGTAGTTTAAAAAAAAAAATTACCTTACATCTCTGCTCCTTATGGTTCTCCTGCAGTGCTTGTCCAAAGTCCAGGAAACTGAAGATTAGGAGGTGCCTTCCTGTATGAAAGGTTTCTGCCTCCTCCTTGTCCTCTGAGAGGACAGTGGCATGCACAGGGGAGCCCTTTCTCCCCCTCCTTCCCCCCTGATACCTCCCTGGCTGCCCTTTACCTAGCTTAAAATGTATTATATATAATGTAGGGCATCCCTTCCCACCCCAACCACTATATTAGATTGTTAAAAAAGAATCCAAACTCTACTTACAGCCCTTCGGTTCCACAGTGATCTCTATTGCCGGCAGCCGTGTCTGTGATTGGCTGCCTCTCAGCCTTTGAGTTGTATCAAGGTGTATGAGGTATCAAATGTTTAATGACATGAGTTTTACCTTCTGTCGTTCTTACCTGTCCTGGCCCATTCATTTCATCAGAAGTCATTTGCAAAAAAGATCGGGCCACATGGGTTGTCTGATGTTGCACAAATGTTGCAAGAATGTTGGTAAGTTTATAGTGTATGGCCAGCATAGGGTGTGTACACACGGGCGACATTCCCTTCAGACAGACTACCAATCAGTAAACTCTTTTTTGAGTATTAAAGCTGTACCACCAATTCTTTAGCCTATTGAAGACCATGCAATCATGCAAACATTTCTGCCATGTCCATTCCTTTTTTATTTTTTGGCAAATTTTGGAGGATATTTCTATCCAGCAAACCAAAATATTGTTCATGTGTGTCCACAGATTACACACCCCTAGGTTGCACTGCATATTCTTTACTATATGTAGTTTTCCGAACATAGTTACATACCGTAGTTTAGAATGTCATCAAACACAGCGACTTTATTTCAATACCCACTACCAAATTATTGATAAAAAGACTAGAAATGATCCCAATAAAGACAAGGACCGCCCCCCCCCCCCCCAAAAAAAGAAATGTATGTTGTCTATTGAAATACAGGTGACAGTTCAGAGCATAATAACCCATTTACATAAAGGTTTGTAAACCTGTTGTTGAGGTCGAAGGTAGTGTAACATAGTAAACTAGTAATTAAGGTTGAATAAGACATTCGTCCATCAAGTCCAACCTATTCCCTTTTTTTTTTTTTTTTTTTTTTAACCCTACCTAACAGTTGATCCAGAGGAGGCAAAAAACCCCAGCTAAAAAAGGGGGGAAAAAATTCCTTCCTGACCAAAACGGCAATCGGAAAGTATCCCTGGATCAACCAGATCTATATGCTTATACCAGTAATTCTCAATATTTTTTAGTTTTAGAAACTTATCCAGGCCTTTTTTAAAGTTATTCAATGAACTTGCCATTACCACCTCTGCTGGAAGACAGTTCCACAGTTTCACCGTTCTCACTGTAAAGAAACCTCTCCTAACTTGAAGATGAAACTTCTTTTCTTCCAACCTTAAAGGATGTCCACGAGTCCTCTGATATGACCTATTAGTGAACATGCACCAGTTCACTGTATGGGCCATTAATATATTTGTATAAGGTTATCATGTCCCCACGCAACCGCCGCTTCTCCAATGTAAACAGCCCTAACTTGTCTAATCTGCCTGCATATTCAAGCCCCTCCATTCCCCTTATTAATTTAGTTGCCCTTCTCTGAACTGCCTCAATTTCCAAGAGTCCCTTTTGTATATGGGATTCCAAAACTGCACCGCATATTCCAAATGTGGCCTTACCAGTACCTTGTAAAGAGGGAGAATAATATTTTTCTCTCTTGATTCCATTCTCCTCTTTATACAAGACAATATCTTGCTAGCTCTAGCTGTTGCTACCTGGCATTGTTTGCTACAGCTAAGTCTGTTATCTACCAGAACCCCCAAATCTTTTTCCATTTCAGATGCACTTAACACAGAGTTATTTATGGTGTAGGTGGCACAGGGATTATTAAATCCCAAATGCATCACCTTACATTTATCAACATTGAATCTCATCTGCCATTCTGCTGCCCATTTTGATAATCTATCTAGGTCTGCTTGCAGCACTTGCACATCATTGGAAGTTTCCAAAGCTCTGCATAATTTAGTGTCATCAGCAAACACAGAGACCTTGCTCTCAATGCCCCCTTCTAGGTCATTTATAAACAGATTAAACAGAAGCGGCCCCAGTACAGAACCCTGAGGAACTCCGCTTAGAACTTTAGCCCACATAGATGTAGCTCCATTAACCACCACTCTCTGTTTGCGGTCCAATAACCAGTTCTCTATCCATGAACAAATGTTTTCTTCAAGGCCAACAGTCCTCAGTTTATACATTAGTCGCCTATGTGGCACAGTATCAAAGGCTTTTGCAAAATCCAAATATACCACATCCACAGCTGTGCCTGAATCTAACTTCTTACTCACTTCTTCATAAAAACCAATTAAATTTGTCTGGCATGATCTATTTCTCATAAATCCATGCTGACTACTACTAATAAGATGATCTCTGGAGACAAAGTCAAGGATATGATCCCTTAACAAAGTTTCCATCACCTTCCCTACCACTGATGTTAGGCTTACAGGTCTATAGTTACCAGGCTGTGAACGACTACCTTTTTTGAATATTGGTATTACATTGGCTTTTTCCATCCAGCGGCACATCCCCAGACAAAAGCGAATCTGAAAGATGAGACACAGTGGTCTTGCTAGAACTGAACTAAGCTCTTTTAAAATCCTAGGATGCAATCCATCTGGTCCTGGCGCTTTATTGATATTAACTTTGTCTAATTGATTCCGTACCATATCCTCTGTTATCCATGTGAAGACTCTTCATTTCCTCCCTGCACATTGTTCAATCCCTACTGTAAGGATTCTCAACAGTAAAAACCGATGTAAAAAAACGGTTTAGCAGATTAGCCTTTTTGGCATCCTCTACAACCACCTCAGCTCCATTATTTAATGGTCCCACATTCTCAGTCCTCATTTTTTTACCATTTATATACTTAAAAAACATCTTGGGGTTGGACTTGCTTTGTTCGGCAATCCGTGTTTCATTTTCTATTTTAGCTAGTTTAATTGCTTTCTTGCACTCTTTATTACAACTTTTGAAGTCCCTGTAAGCCTGTTCTGTGCCTTCTGCTTTCAAAATTTTAAAAGCCCTTTTCTTTTTTTCCATTTCCCTTTTTACCTGAGCATTAAGCCATGCAGGAGTGGACCTAATTTTTTTACACTTGTTTCCTAAAGGTACCGATTTGGAAATGTTATAGTTTAATATCCCTTTAAAAGTGGTCCACATCTGCTCAGTATCTTTACCTAGAAACAGTTCCCCCCAGTCTATGAGCAGGAGCGATTCCTTTAAAAGCATAAAATTAGCTTTCCTAAAGTTAAAAGTTTTTGTTAAGCCAGTGCACTTTAATTTTCTGCAACCTATATTAAATGACACTATATCATGGTCACTATTCCCTAAGCTTCCCATTACCTTCATCTCCAAAATGAGCTCTGGGTTATTAGATATCACCAGATCCAACAACGCATTCTTTCTAGTAGAAACTTCTACCATCTGTGAAAGAAAATGCTCATATAGGAAATTTAAGAACTTTATACCTTTTGAGGTGCTGGCAGTTCCATTACTCCAATCTATTTCAGGGTAGTTAAAATCCCCCATAACCAGAACATGCCCCATACCAGCAGCCTTCGCCAACTGCATATGGAGATTCATTTCCACCTCTTCCCCGGCATTTGGCGGCTTATAACACACTCCAACAATTAATTTACCTACCTTCTTGCTTCCTGTACACAGTTCCACCCATAATGTTTCTGCCGCATCGTTTGCTCCCCCATCTATTCCATCTTTTAAATTTGGCTTCAATTCCTGTTTAACATACATACTCCTCCTCCTTTCTTATTAACTCGGTCATGTCTAAATAAGGAGTACCCTTCAATATTTACTGTCCAGTCGTGTGAATCATTAAGCCATGATTCTGCTATACCAATTACATCATACCTTTCCTTTAACGCTATTATTTCAAGTTCGCCGGTTTTTCCAGTCAGACTCCTTGCATTTGTAAACATACATTTTAGATTATCAATTGATTTACTTCCATACATGGTCGTACATGCCTCCTTATCCTCTATGCTCCCCCCTCCTCCTTCTCCTCCCTCCGTTGTGTTACTAGCCCCCAGATCCCTAACTTCTCTATCTACCCCTGTGTAGTTAAACGTTCCCTCCCCCCCCATACCTAGTTTAAAATCTCCTCCAACCCCCTAGCCATCTTCTCCCCCAAAACAGTTGCACCACCACCATTGAGGTGCAATCCGTCACTACTAAAGAGCCTGTAGCCAACAGAAAAGTCAGCCCAGTTCTCTAAAAACCCAAACCCCATCTCCTTACACCACTCTCTTAGCCACGCATTTATACTCCTGAGCTCCCGTTGCCTCCCTAGCGTAGCACGTGGCTGCGGTAGTATTTCTGAAATCACTACCCTGGAGGTCCTTGCTTTTAACTTGGCCCCTAATTCTCAGAAATCATTTTTAAGGACCTCACCTCCACCTCTAACTTTGTCATTGGCACCAATGTGAACCAAGACCGCCGGGTCACTCCCAGCCCCACCCAATAATCTGTCTACACGATCCAGCACAATAATAGTAAACCATCACAGATCTACCACACCGTTAGTGAGATCGTAAAATACAGCGCTGCATCTGTATTTAAATTCAGGGTTAGGATACAGTATAGCAAAATAGCAATCACAAAATTGCATCCACATCCGGTTCATTATTTTAGGACCACGTTGCTATATCACTGCTGCGTTGTAAAAATACAGATTGAGATGTTACTAACCTGTGGTTCCGATTATTATAATTATCGCAGGTTTATAAATAGCCCCCGTTGTGCTCTATTCCCATTCCAGAATCTTTGGATTTATCTAGATATTTCCATAATGGCATCTGCACAATAGAATACACTGATAACAGAAGAAAAATCCCCTAGAAACTAGTAATTCTTTGAAATGTTTCCCTCAAGATCATTCTGAAAATTTCATAAATGAATATACAAATTGTCAGTGCTCAGTGTATGATGTGGGATTAATAAATTCATTGACTTCATCAAAATCCTGGAAAGCATTAATTCATATGAATTATAAACCTACTAACGCAGTTAACAGTGGCTGTGAGAGGCAGCAAAATAGCTACTGCAAGAACTGAAGCACAACATCATAAATAATAGTTTCCTTGGCTCCCTCATTTCACCCGCAAATAAGAAAATAAAACACAAGAGAAATGAATTTTATAGAAATCCAATTTATTGATTCAAATGTTGCTTTAAAAAAACATGTAAGAAATGACGCATCGCAAAATGAAGTTTAGCAAACGGCTTTTTGTTTGTTTGGATTACCCAGCGCAGCCTTTACAACGCTGTAATCCATTCTCGTTGCAGGCAGTGCATTTCAAAGCTTTAAATGAATCTGTGAAGCAGTTTCGAAACACTGACATCTTGCTGCCATGGCACACTAGACAAGGGAGAAAGCCAAACCCACCACAGAAGGCACAGGCATGTGGATGCTGGACTCTCTGGGTAGAAGGGGAGAAACACAAGTTACCTACTATGCAGATGAGGAGATTACAATGTAAACTGTATATCAATGGTGCAGTTACCTCGATTTTCATTAATAGGTCTTGCAGCTCTCCTGATTCATTCATTGCCAGGATTTTTTCAGCACCCTGAAATATTCAAGACAGCAATGTCATACAAGGTTATCTCAATGCCTACCTATCATGGCTAATGTAAACTGCATTTTACCAGTTCTAGACCTTTGGAGCATTTAGCACTAAATTAGCAGACACAAAGCAAATAGATTTTCTTGCAAATTCTTGTGTTTAGAAAAAATACACATTTATACATAGATAGAGAATTGGTTGATGGATCGCATAGAGAGAGTAGTTATCAATGGAGCTACATCTATGTGGACTAAATTTCTAAGAAGGGTTCCACCAGGGTTGCCAGGTGTCTCTATTTGGATAGGATTGTCCCCACTGCAGGGCCAAAATCCTGAGTCCTGCAGTCAGGGCCAAAATCCCATCCAAACACTGGCCCTGGCAGCCATGCCCCTGAAACACCCACTCCCGCCCAGTTATGCCCTAACCCTGCCTCCAGCCTTGACCATGCCCCTAACTCTACCTTCGTCCACCCCAGCTCTGCCCCCGCCAGCCCACCATGACATCACAGTCCTGCCCCCTCCCAGTTGAGGGGGGGGAAATCTGGCAACCATGGGGATTGTACTGGGGACACTTCTATCTAATCTGTATGTAATTAATTAGGAGTGAACCCCAGAATTTGCTAAAGTCTGGTCATAATTTACTATTTAATGTAATTAAATGTAATTTACTGGTTAAAGGCACCACCTTTGACATGGGAGACCAGGGTTCGAATCCTGGCTGGGGGAAGCTATACAAATTTTGGATTATTATAATACCCTAGTAATATAATAACCATATAATAACCTAGTAATATAATAACCATATAATACCCTAGTAATATAATATTGTTTTTATATTACTAGGTATCATATGGTTATTATATTACTAGGTTATTATATGGTTATTACGGTCTATTACTATGTTATTATATTACTAGGGTATTATAATGTAATAACCATAATAACCTAGTAATATAATAACCATATAATAAGCTAGTAATATAATAACCATATGATAACCTAGTAATATAACAATATTATATTACTAGGGTATTACATGGTTATAATATTACTAGGTTATTATAGGGTTATTATATTACTAGGGTATTATAATAATCCAAAATTTGTATAGCTGCCCCCAGCCAGGATTCAAACCCTGGTCTCCCATGTCAAAGGTGGTGCATTTCACCAGTACACTATCCAGCCACAACATTATATGGATAATATATTACTAGGTTATCATATTGTTATTATATGGTTATTATATTACTATATAACCTAGTAATATATCATCCATATAATGTAGTGGCTGGATAGTGTGGTGGTTAAAGGCACCACCTTTGACAAGGGAGACCAGGGTTCGAATTCTGGCTGAGGGCAGCTATACAAATTTTGGATTATTATACCCTAGTGTCAGGAAAGTGTGTAGGGACTTGGCAAGAATGGGTTAACTATTGGTATTAGTTCTTGCAAAGGACCAATAAAAATACCATTCCACCCTGAAACAGTCCTATTGTTTATATTACGATTAGTCAATGGTGTAGTGTTAACCATTTAGCTGCCAGGACAGGGGTGTGCATAGTCAGTGAGAGTCAAGAGTGTTTTTGGGGCGTCTTTAAGGCCATAACTTAAAGTGGTGGCAACTTGTACCGATTGATTGATCAGATCACATGCCCAGCGAATTGGCATTCGTGACACCTAGTAATATAATAACCTAGTAATATTATAACCATATAATACCCTAGCAATATAATATTATATTACTAGGTTATCATATGGTTATTATATTACTAGGTTATTATATGGTTATTATATTACTAGGTTATTATGGTTATTATATTATAATACCCTAGTAATATAATAACCTAGTAATATAATAACCATAATATCCTAGTAATATAATAACCTAGTAATATAATAACCATATGATAACCTCGTAATATAATAACAATATTATATTACTAGGTTATTATATGGTTATTATATTACTAGGGTATTATAATAATCCAAACATTTGTATAGCTGCCCCTAGCCAGGATTCGAACGCTGGTCTCCCATGTCAAAGGCAGTGCCTTTAACCACTACACTATCCAGCCACGACATTACACTGCACTACATTGTAGAGTTAGTGAATGGCCCATAAATTTGATAATTATCGAATTTACAATCTAAAGTCCGGAAACATCAAAAGTCTGAGAAATCCGGGTCCAGGATAGTTCAAGAAGTCCGAGTCCGTTCAAACTCATAAAGTTTGGCTCGAACTTGAGCTCGAGTTCTAGTCCATCCCTAGTTTTAAACTGCAGGCAACAAACCCCAGCAAAGGCACTTGTCAGTGCTGCTAGGGACCTTCCAAGGGCTACAAGGGCACTGATAAGTGCCGGGGGGGTCCTGGTTTCAAGCTGCGGGACCCCTTAAGCCCCAAAAGGCACTTGTCAGTGCCACAAGGGCCCTTCCAAGGGCCACAAGGGCACTTAAAAGTGCCGGGGAGGGTAGGGTGGGTCCCAGTTTCAAGCTGCGGGACCCCTTAAGCCCCAAAAGGCCTTTCCAAGGTCCAAAATGGTCCTCCTGGGTTGGGCTGGGGGGACCCCCTAACATCCAGCAGTGGGATAATCCTCAAACAGCCAAAAGAATACTTGAATGTTTGCGGATTATTGAATTCGGCCATTCAAGGATTACCAAAAATGGGCTACTGGGCTAGTTTTGCTGTTCTTCCCGCAGGGACGTGTTCCCCGGACCATTTCCCACATCCCAGAGCCACTTACAGTAAGTTAGGAAAGGTGGAAATTTCCGATTTTTTTCCCATTGACTTTAATGGCGGATTTTTTAATTTTTGGAGTGGAACGGATTTTTGGAAGTTCGGCCATCTCTATTTATAACATGAAATTAATAGTTTGATTGGCAAATCTGAGAAAAGTATGCTTATACACTGCAATCATGAGAAACCAAGGACAAATGGGAGAGCCACCAACCTAAGAATCTAATTATCATACGGCAATGAAAACTGTTTGCATTTAAACTACGTTATCGCTAACTGCTAGCAGCAAGAATGGGGCTGGGTAATGTGCCAGACAAACTCCCAGCTGAAATCTAGGGTACCTGTAAAGAAAAGGGATCTAAAATAGTACCTGTCGAAGATAAGGCACCTAGCTCTATGGAAAAGCAGCACATTTTAAAAATGATCCTTTTCCCTTTGGAAAAGGATCCCTTTGGAAAACTGCAAATCTTCTTGAAACTATTTTAACTTTGGTTTGGTTCTCCTTTAATTAATATTTATTTATGTTGCCAGAGAGTCTGTTAAGAGCAAAAGCGAATTTAGACTCAGCTCTTTATTTCTGGCGATCATAACAATTTCATTATATGGTCAATTTGTTAATGTCATAGATAATGTTAGATTAACAGCACCAGTCTCACAGAACACCTGTAACTTTACCTTTCTCTAGATAGATGGTGCTGTGTAATCACAAAGAATTGTTCAGCTGAAAAATGAAAAACACTGGAACTTGGCTCAACTGTTTGAAAAGGAATTGTTGGTTTTATTAAAGCTACTCATTATATTAAAGGGAAAGCAATAGTCAGGTTGTGATTTTTACATTAATCTTCCCATACACAGTATTAAAGGGAATGCTCACCCTTAAAAGAAAAAACTGCCACTGTCAGTTACCTGCTAAAACCCTAAGTGATATAATTTGCTTTTTATTACCTGCATTACTAACCTGTTATTTAAGGATATTAAATTATTGCCCCCATTCTGGCAGAGTAAACTTTACAGTCAATGAAAGCTCTGAGTGCTGACATCACAAGCAATTGCTACTGTCTTATGCTGTGCTCAGGCATATAAAAAAGCTCATTGAGCAGAGGGAGAAGGCAGATACCTTTGCCAAAAAGAAATAGAACTTGTAATTAAATATCTGATCTGATCATAAATGCATGTAATAAACTGGTAAAAATAGCAGTTGGGGTTGGGGCAGATAACTGACCAGTCACCAGTTTGTTTTAAAGGTGGACATGCCCTTTAATATGTGAGAGACAGGAGCTTACAATCTACCCTTTGATTTGCATCTGGTGTGCATCTGGTATGCACTGTCAAACAGGGAGATCAACAATCAGGGAGATTCAATAAAAGTTCTTATCGTTAAAAATGGTGCTAATTTTGCCCCAACCAATTAGATCTTATTTACCATTTGAAAGCTAACATCTGATTGGTTGGGGCAAAATTAGCACCATTTTTAACGATAACTTTTATTGAATAACCCTGTTTATATTTTAAACCAGGTTTGGTGCACATGTATTAAGAGCTTAGAATCTTACACAACAGGTTAGATTTCAGGGCACAGTTATGTAAGAACGTACTGACATCACAACATCACATGACCTAGTTCTTATAATTTCTTATAAACAGCAATTTATATAGTTTTAGCATTGAAATTGCGCCTTGTTGGTTCCTCAGAATTTTTATGCGACACTTTGTATTTCACTTTTCAACACACTTGGCAGTGTAAGTTGTGCAGAAATGTCACATTGCCATATGCAAAGTGGTGAGAAGCAATTTTATTTTATGGTGTAATTTACTGTAAAATAATTTCTCACATCTGAGATTGAAAAATGGGTTTTTAAAGCATGGATTTTTGTTTTATTGAATGAAGGTTGATGTTTAAATATTAATGATTGAAAAATGGCCATAGGGCTGAATTGCCAGATTAAGGTTGTTGGGATAAAAAAATACTGCTCTTTTTTCTGAAAAATACATGTATTTGCACTGAACTTCCCCTTTAAAGATGTTTCGCTAGTCACCCGACTGGATCTCTCAATTCAATAAACTTCTGAATTGACAAAGCCAAATTTAGTAGGGAAACGTCTTCAAGAACTAAACTTCCAGTCCAGTTGATGTAACTGAATCCAACAGATATACCATGACCTGGATGAATGAGAACTTCACATATTGTTTACAGTCATTCATTACCAACCCCTGCTGTGTTCCTTTAAGGCTGGGTACACATGGTAGGAATTTTTGTCCTGATGTGAGCGAGCGCTCGGCCGGGAGAAAGGACTGTCGATCATTGCAATAGTGGCCGCAGCTGACAGTTCATGCAGTCCCATAGGGAACAGCATGATCGGCCGTGATTTAGCAACAGTTCCGATCGCCAGTATGTCTGATACGGTCGGACTGGCGATCGAGCTCGGTCACGGCCAGCCTCCCCACACCATCAGATATTTCTGACCGTCCTATACACGGCACTATCGGCCAGGCGGAAATATCTGCTGATGCGTGCCCAGGCTTATTTACCAAATGTTATGCTACTTTTTGATGCAATGAATAGGACCTGTTTAAGGAAAGGTTTAACGTGTTATATGTTGTAGACAATATGAGGACTGCACATACCCCAAGATAATGGCCATCAATGAATACTACAGGTAATGATGGGACCTCGCCCACTCTCTGACACCGTTCATCAAGTTCTTTCCCAAAGTCACTATTCAAAGCAATATTCTTCTCTTCAAATTTCACTCTGTGGTTCTGGAAAATCTTCCTCGCTGTTTCACACCTTTCAAATGTGTTTCGCACCACACGTAGACTTGTAGTGTAGATCACAATGCGCCCGAATTCAAGTGTTGTAGATGACTGCAAAAAAAATCAAATTCACAGTCACAGTCTTATAATTCAGTGTTTTGGGGGGTTTATTGACATATCTATATTACCATAAGGTGAGAGAGATGTGTCTTAGTAGTAAGGCTAAAAACGATATGAGGAACTTATTGTGGCTTATTTAAAATATTTATATTTGCTGCTTTTGGTTTTTTATAATTACTACAGTATTTTATTAAAGTGGAACTTTACTCAGTCAACCCTCCATCTCTACCTAATGTACCCAGGGTGAGGTTCTTACCCCTGTGTTTGTATTTGGGTGTCTTTTGCGAAACCCTGCACATTCAGTGCTAATATGGAGTTTAAGCTGCACTAACCAAGAGCAAATCAGTAAGTATGTGATTACTCCATAAAACAGCGCAGTGACTCTGGGTTAAGGTGCTAATTTTGCCCCAACCATTCAGATCCTATTTAACATTTGAAAGCTAACATCTGATTAGTTGGGTCAAAATTAGCACCATTTTTAACAATAAGAACTTTTATTGAATCTCCCTGTTTGGTCTTTATTCTATAATATGTACTATTAGGGGAGTTGGGTTGGCAGGTTATAGTTCACTTTTATTTGGTTTTGGAGAGTTGGACTAGTATATTTCTCTTTAAGTATATTGGTTGCTACAAAATTTGGCCACCAATATTATGGAATAGACAAAGCCAGTTAATAGGAGGGGTACTAATAAAAACAGGTCTTATATTTATTTAAATATCATTTTAAAGGGCATCTATAGTGAAAAAACTACAGCACTCCCCCCTCCCCTCTGTTACCTCCTTCATGTCTCAACTCCATCTAACCGACAAGCTTCTCATGTGCAGTAGGAGTTAAAAGTTCAACATCCTCAAAAACACACCCACGCACAGTGGCCAATAGAAAGCAAACTGTCCTGGAGACACGGATCTTTCGTGTCCTGATAAAATATGATCTCTCTCTTTGTGACCCATCATCAATCAGTGAAGTCTATCAAGAAGGGGGGTCAAGTGCAGCCTTATCTCTGCCATCAAAGCTACCTCTCTCCCCCTGCTAATGCTCTTATCTCTATGTTTGTAATAGAGCAGGGGGGGAGGGACTTGAGCAGGGAAGAGGGTCACGTCACAGGGATTTGATTGACAGTACAAGTAGTAGTAGAGGAATGCAATCACGTATTCTTCTAATTTGTGTATCTCAGGACAGAGAGGGAAACTTAAGAAAATACAGACACTCTGGGGGTTGGGGGAAATTATAGAGCTCATGGAAAGAAAGGGGGGAAAAGTTCATTTTCCCACTATAGATGCCCTTTAATATTTCTAAAAATATCACAGACTCTTTAGTTATAGCTGATGCTTATTACAGCAGTGAAGCAATAATATAAACTGAGGTACCAACATTAAGGTTTTCAACACCAACACTGACACTTAAAGGACATGTTCATACCACAATAGTTAGAAAGCTGAAACATGTAGGACTCCCTCTTCTCTCAACATCTCAAAAGGTTTCCAACTCCTCTTCAAGCTCTTTTTCAAGCTTGCACATGCTCAGATGAGGCAGTTTGGGGAGTAGCATTCAGAATCTTGCTATGATGTGAACTGTCACATCAGACAGCATATCAAGATATCAGATGTAAAAATGGAACTTTCTTTCGAGTGTTCGGAACATATTTTTTTTACTACTTTCAAGTTTCCAATCGTATTTTCTAGGGTTATCGAACATTCAAGGTTATTTTAAAGGGTTACCGAATGTATGAGGTTATTTTCCAGGGTTACCGAAAATAGCCTTGTACATTTGGTAACCCTCTAAAATATGTTCCGAAGTTTTGAAATCCAGATGGGAACCACCCGGTTTCGGAACCGCATACCATCTCTAAAGTTAGTGTTACATCTCTCAGTTTTCTGTCTATTGTAGTTTTGGGGTGATTAACATAGATACAGTTTTTTATTGAAAGGGAGGACTTGCCCTTTAAATATTGATAGTGGTATACGAATTACTTCTGTGGGATTCCTCCAGTTACTTTGTTTCCTCTCACAATCATAAAGGAAAAACATCAAGTTTATATGTGTGAAATAAAGTGATTAGATTATAAGCTCTTCAGGTCAGTGCCAGATAGGAATGGATGAAATAACTTTAAAGGTCTGTGGAATGTGTAGCTCTATATAAGAAATTAAATACATACATATATACATGACCACAGAGTTTTAATGCACAATGCAGAAATGCATGATGGTCTGTAAGTTTACATTGGCTGGTACAATGCCATAAGAACATCCCCCAGAAGAAATCTACATCTAACTGTGTTCATGGTCTGGCAATGTACGTCTCTATCCTCATAGATTGTGCTTCCGCTCCCCTTTCTTTACATATTGGAACTGTCTACACAGCAGAGAGGAATCATTAATCTTTGTCAGGAACCTCGTCACGGCTCCATTCTTCTTATTCACACAACATTGCAAATGGTGTGTAAAATTCAAGGGCAATTTAGTTTCTAAATTGTATATTTCAGGGCTGCCCAACCCTTGGGCCTTTTGTCAGATGTTGAATTACAACTTCCAGTGCTATTGGCATAATTAATCATTTTTATTACACAATACTGCAGAATGCAAGCTTTTCAAATATCCATTCATAATATAGCAGGAAGCACCCACACAAACAGATACTCTGTTATTTATGGTATTAATGTCATTGTCAGCTGGGTATCCAGCAGAGATAGACCGAAGGACGCACACACTTGTGCATCTGTAACTTTATTGTGACATTGGTATGGGCACAACGTTACCCCCTTCCTCAGATACCAATGTCATAAAGTTACAGTTACTCAAGTGTGTGCATCCCTCATTATATATCTGTACTGTTTAGTCAGCCAATCACAGACGCGGCTGCCCGCTATTGTGAGAGCAGAGGGAACAAAGGTTGGTACATCTTCTCTCTGCACTTTTTAAAGTTTTAAACATGGCGGTTAGGGTTGGGAGGGGGTCCCCTACACTATAGAAAAAAGTAGATTTTTTTAAACATGAACTACAGCACAGATAGATCCGCATAGAGGGAGCATGGAGGGGGAGAGAACTCCCCTGCGCATGCCAGAGTCCTCCAGCAGGACAGGAAATGGGCAGTAGTGGGTCAAATTTTAGTTTTGTGGACATGCCCTTTAATATACTAACACATTAACTTAGTAACATATTAAGGCTTCGCTCACACTAGAACACGTTTTGGTGCAGTAACAGTGCACATATTAATGAATGGCACCGTTCACACTAATGAGCTGCGATATAGTGAGTTGCATGCAACACACTGCATGCAGCAGTTTGGTGTGTCAACACACAGCATTGCCATTGAAAATAATGACATGCGTTGTACCTTAACGCAGAAGAGTATCACAAAAATTGCAAATGTGATGATCTGTTGCATTAAAAAAAAACGCCTAGTGCAGTGACGTAACTAGGAATTACTGGGGCCCCCTGCAAATCTATGATGGGGCCCATAACAGTGCTTTATTCACAGTGGTTTTCTGGGAAAAGGCTATATCTGTTATATACAATAACAAGAAGATGGGGCCCCCTTGGCTCCCGTGCCCCCCTACGGTTGCTCCACGTGCTCCCCTCTAGTTACACCCCTGGCCTAGTGTGAACGTAGCCTAACAAAGTAACATATTTACATAGTAACATAGTACTATGTATATATACATATATTATAAAATTTAGGTCTATACATCAAAGAATTACCTTAGTCTTTAGGATTTTCGCTCATTTAATTGAAACTCTGTTAATGGTTTGATAAAATCTGCTATGGGTATTTGGATTTTTTTTACAATGTGTTCTAGATTTTAATTTATTTTTAAAGCCTGCATTTATGAATTCAGGCCTGGGTTTTCTTGTCACTGCTATGTGGTGATTGTGGTACACTAACGTTATGTGTTATGATGAATTTAAAGGGTATCTCCACTAGTAAAAAAAAGTGCAGGAGCCAGGTAAGAAAATTACCCGACCTCTACTCCTCTGCTGCATAGTCTAACAGGTCCCGATGGACTTAGTACTCTATAAACATGCGCAAGTGCGATGTGCATGCGCATAGAATACAGAGTCTGTCAGGACCTGTCAGACTGCGCTGCAGAGGAGCGAGCAATCAGGTAAGTGCCTTACCTTCGTTCCCGGCACCTGCAGGTTTTATTAAAGAACGAGAGGTAACACACAGCTCCACCTCACATTCTTCAATAAAATAGAATATCAAAAAAAAATTTTACCAGTGGAGGAAAATCTGATCCTGGGGTCAGCTACCGACGAACATAAATGTTGAGATGACAGTATTATGGGAACTTACATTTTCAGTTCCCACTAGTGCATGATAACTTCCTTATAGGGGAACTGTGGTCTCTAAACATTTTAAAACGAGCCATCAACCACCTCTCTAGGTGCTGCACAGCCCAAGATATAAAGAAATTACTAACCAGAAAGTTAATGGGTGGGAGGCTGACATGTGACATTAATCCTCCTGCTCCTCCACCTCGCCACCGGCGGCGAGCACAGCCTCAGACTTCAGTGACAGGGCAAGAGACAGGAAGTCCCTCCCCCTCCCTGCTGTGTGAAGTGAAGATCCTCACAGTGAAGGTAAGGGAAGATTTAGCTCTATTTTCTCACTATGTGAAAACAGCCTTTTCAGGCAGAGTTCTCACCCTGTTCTCACTCTGCCTGAAAAGGCTGTTTTCACACAGTTTTCTGTAGGGGGGGAGTGTCCCACAGGTGGGCGGGTGATACTCAGGGCTGGATTTCCCACTAGGCCACCTTGGCCGTGGCCTAGGGCGGCACAGCCACCAGGGGCGGCATAATAAAATCAAATATGTTTAAGTTAAGCAGCATTGCATCCCCATATTAAATTTACACAATGCACATTAGTTGGCACACAGCAGATCCTTAGCGGCTTCTGTTAAATGTGTAATAGGCAGCGATTGCTGTTTTGCTAGGGGTGGTAGGGCCCTCTCCCAATCACAAAGCCTAGCTTCAGCCAATGAATGACCATGTATGGGTGGGGGGGGCACAGGCAATACAAGTTAGCTGGCCTAGGGGAGAAAAAAGTATAAATTCGGCCCTGGTGATACTGCTGACAGAAAATCTCAGGAGAGCTATTTCTGTCAATTTTGGACCACAGTTTCTGTAATTTTTGGACCACAGTTCCCTTTTAACAACAAAACATTCATCCAGCTGTGTAAATGCCTGTACACACATCCAATTTTACGGACGAGGGCCGACGCAAGAATGTTTTTTTGCCCACAATAATTTAGTGTATGGGGCAAAATTAGCACCATTTTTAACAATAAGAAATTTACTGAATAACCCTGTAAGTGAATTATAATGTGTTCTTAATATTTTTATTTGACTCTTTTCTTTCCATCTACATTAAAGGTCTGCAAGGCTTTCCCCCAGAATGCTCCGTGCTTTAATCTATCATGATTACATTATTTATAGCTGCTGCCTGTTTTCTGAAATGCATTAGGAACTGTCTTGGAACATACAAAGAGGAATGAATGTCAGTGGGGAAAATCATCTCCAGCATCCTAAGCTTAGATATCAATTGGCCTATTGTCCTACATGGACAATCTTTTTTTTTTGCTTTTGACATTTTGTTTGCAGTCCAAGCTGTTTAAGATTTTTAATCCCAGCCAGAGGGAATACTGTTCAATTTAATTCAGTGCCTAGAAGATTTGATTTGATTATCAGTTAAAGGAACGTTTTGTAAACTGATTATTGTCGGTGTGTTTTTACTTATTTTATGTGCAACAGAACCAAATTACATTTTATGGTTTTATGTCTTGGAGATATTACAAATAAAACACATTATTATTCAGTTTTTCATGCATGTTTATATGGATCAGTCTATATTAATACAGAAAATCAGGTTAAATGCCACCCTATGGAAATGGGCAATATGAAATGAACTGATGTGTGGTATATGATTCAAACTAAGAAAAAACACACACCTGGTACCGGGAGCATCTTAATGTGGGAGCGCTGATGCTTTCACACACGTCTTCCCAGAAACCGTCTCCCTCGCGGTGAGCCAACATGCAATATCAACCTCGAAAGTCAAAAAATGAAGTAAAAAAAAGATTCTTTATTGGTACAAGTTATAGCTGTTTGTGCGGCGTCCAGCCACGATGTGCTTTTAACTTGTACCAATAAAGCACCTTTTTTTTTACTTCACGGAGCAAGGTTGCCGGTCTTCATTTTTGGACCTTTCGAGGTTGATATTGGATGTGTGGTATATGGACTGGAATTGATAGGGTTGGTTTATAGAGCATAGACCTGGCAGCCTGCTGCATTCCCAAATCCCCACCATTCACTGTAAAGCTTTCAGAGTGGGACTGGTTGCTGGTCTCTCCTATGTGTGCACTTGCATACATGGGAGCACTATTTTGTTATTTAGGCAGGATCCCAGGGTCAAGCAGAGGATGTTCAAAGGAGGGATTCCTGCAAGGGTTATCATGGACAGTATTGAGCTCAGTGCTCAGCGCATTCTATATTTCTTGCACCTAGACTTTTTGATACATAATGCACTCCCTTCTGTAAAATATTAAGATACTAAAAGTCCCTACAGGGTTCCACAAACAAGTACAAGGCATATTATTTCAAAATATAAACAGCTTTCAGTTATTTATTATAGGTGCAAACCTAATTATACTAAAAACAATACTGCCATATAAAAGCCTTGTTTCTTTCTGACACTGCACACAAAGTAGTTAGTGTAAGATCAGTGCTTGGTTCTGTGGGCAGCAGCTGTCCTTAAGGGATTGATATTAGAGATGAGATCCGGGTCCGAAACCTGATCGTGGCGGATCCACGAACAAGGCCCGACCGAACGCATACACACATGTGATTATTGGACAAAACGCCTGTATGTCGCCCATGTACCATGCAGCCAAGGTTGTTTGTCTGCGGTTAGATCGTACGTACGACACTTTAAGCACCTATGATTTGCCACCTGTACCCTGATGGAAAGTTATTTAGTGGTTTAGTTTAAGTGTGGTTTTCACTGGTTTTGATATTCTATCATTGAAATAGTGGCTTAGAGAGGGCCTTATTCAATAGGAGGTGGTCGGTTGATGCAAATTAACAGCTCAAGCTAATTTTTGCACCTCTTATTGAATAAGCCTGATATGTCACAGCTGGCAGAGGCAGTATCAGAATGGGGCACTTGGATTTTGGCCCCCAGGGATTTCCCTAGTGTCCTGATTTACCAGTCTGACTTTGGGCAGGGGCATATCCTTGTGTGATTTCGGTAGTGTTGGCATACAGTATAAAGGAACTACAAAGGTTTTTGAATGATCAGGATAATGACAGTGTTAAATAATTAAAGAGCAAGGAAATGATCTCACTAATTTGACAATAAAAGCTGTGGCCCATTTTCACCCAGCACTGGTATTGAATGTCTGTCCTTTGGATCAAGCTGTGAAGGTTGAAGGTTGTTTATCGTGTGATGAAACAGTTACAACAGTAAAGTTGCGGTAACTGATTCGATATTACCATTGTCTCACAGGCTAGCGCAAACCCGCGCAACTGGTGCTTGCGATGTACTATTAGCGCTTGTGCTACATTTAGCGCGATATTTTAAAATCACCTTTTGGAATTTACCCACGGCCGCCAACGCGATATTGAATCAGGTATGGGAGATTTACCCAAGGCGATGGTGGCTCTGGGTTAATCTTCACCATTGACTAAAAACCTCATAGTATTGGTCATTTTTTATTTTCAACTCAGATATATCACTATTTAGACAAAACACACCAATAATAAAATCCATAAAAAAACTAACTACTATAAACCAAGGAACCCCAGGATGTCGAACCTTGGCACTCCAGGTGTTTGGAAATTACACCACCTATCACCTTGGCACCCAGCATGTTTAATTAAAGGTGTGTTTTACTATAAGCAGACATATTTGTTTGTCACATTATTTGTCCTATTTGTGCTTACCAGTAAATCATTTTACCTGTGCTCCTATATCTACCGGTATATGTTTTTTGAGATTATATAGATTCAAGAGAGAAAAATATTATTCTCCCTCTTTACAAGGCACTGGTAAGGCCTCATTTGGAATATGCGGTGCAGTTTTGGAATCCCATATACAAAAGGGACATCTTGGAAATTGAGGCAGTTCAGAGAAGGGCAACTAAATTAATAAGGGGAATGGAGGGGTTTGAATGTGCAGGCAGATTAGACAAGTCAGGGCTGTTTACATTGGAGAAGCGACGTTTGCATGGGGGCATGATAACCTTATACAAATATATACCCGATATACTCGAGTCGGCTTATACTCGAGTATAAGCCGAGGCACCCATTTTTGCCTTAAAAATTAGAAAAGATGATTGACCCGAGTATAAGCCGAGGGTATACAGTAACCCTAATACCTTTCCACTGTAGATGTTTGGAAACTACAACTCCCAGCATGCTTGGTTGCTGGGAGTTGTAGTTTCCAACCACCTATAGTAGAAAGGTATTGGGGGTTACTGTATGGCATACTGTCCCCCACCCTAATACCTTTCCACTGTAGATGTTTGGAAACTACAACTCCCAGCATGCTTGGTTGCTGGGAGTTGTAGTTTCCAACCACCTTAGTAAAAAGGTATGTGGGTGTCTGCATGGCATACTGTCCCCCAGCCCTCTCCCCAGTACCCCCCAGCCCTCCCCCCAGTCCCCCCCAGCTCACTTACCCGTACCTGGTCTTCAGTCTTCCTCTCTCTGCAATCCAGAAGCAGCCACGAGTCCGGCCGGCGTTCCCATTACTGCTTCGCGGCTGCGCGATGATATCATCCCACCAGCGTGCGTGATGACGTCATCGCGCAACCGCGAAGAACTACTGGGAACTGCCGCCGACTCGCGCTGCCTCTGGATTGAAGGTAAGTTCCTTGTGACTCTAGTATAACCGAGTCAAGGTTTTAGGTTAATTTTTAAACCTAAAAACCTCGGCTTATACTCGAGTATATACGGTAATGGGCCATACAATGAACTCTCTGGTGCATTGTTTATTAATAGGTCATATCAGAGGACTCGTGGACATCCTTTAAGGTTGGAAGAAAAGAGTTTCATCTTCAGGTTAGGAAAGGTTTTCTTTCAGTGAGAACGGTGAGAATGTGGAACTGTCCTTCCAGCAGATGTGGTAATGGCAAGTTCATTGAATAGCTTTAAAAAAGGCCTGGATAAGTTTCTAAAACTAAAAAATATTGAGAATTACTGGTATTGATACATATACTGTAGTTCTGGTTGATCCAGGGATACTTTCCGATTGCCGTTTGGAGTCAGGAAGGAATTTTTTCCCCCTATTTAGCTGGGGTTTTTTGCCTTCCTCTGGATCAACTGTTAGGTAGGGTTAAAAAATAAAAAATAAAAAAAGAGGGTGAATAGGTTGGACTTGATGGATGTATGTCTTTATTCAACTTTAATTACTATGTTACTATGTTTCTATAAACGAGAAGGCATACTCCTACTCAGAATGCACTAGACCCAGGATTCCAGATTCCCTGTTTTATACCAAAAAAATCTGTTATATTGCAGTGTATGTCCCTTCTGTGCCCTAGTTTGAAGGCCCTGAAAACTCTACTTTAACTAAAGCTGGTAAATCTTCATCAGAATCGCCTGACAACATTTATTAAACTATGGGGATCTTGGATGGGCTCATCACTTACTATGGACTTATCATAGGATTGCACTTTACCACCCACCCATTGTACCCCACTTGGTTTGAAAACAAGACACTGACTCGTTTAATTACTGTTTTATTATAGCAAATCATGTAATCATGTAATGTAAAAATGTTGAATGTTGATGCAGCAATTTACATGTACCATAAGGGTGCACGTACATCCTTGCTAATATTTTATATGTGTGTACTTTTTTAATAAAAAGAATAAAAAAAAAAAAAAGATAACGATTGTTAGATGATAGGTGATTGGCCCAAATCTTTATCTTTATCCACTCAATACAGGCTGCTGTTCCGACAGATCTGATAGTTCCAAAAGGAACTTCTAAATCTTGGAACTTCCAGTTTTTTAATCATTGTCGAAAATTTTAAACTACTTTTGAGTGTTACCGAATCTTCTTTCGAGGGTTACAGAATCTTCATTCGAGGGTTACCGAATGTACTTTTGAGGGTTACTAAAAATACAAGGCTACAAGGGTAATCTAATACAGTACATGAGGCTACTTTCGAGGGTTACCTTATATAAGCCGAAACACAAAAATAGCTTACGGTTGGTATTTCTACCTTAAAGGGCAACTCCACCCTCATAAGAACATCTTTTAGAAAGAATGGCCTCTTTAAAATGTTGATATATCATAATTTGTCCTATGAATTCATTACTGTATGCCTGCTATGCTTCTGGATGCCTCATGGAAACTGAGCAATTTAGAAACCTGTACTGAGCCTCTACTGAGCCTGTGCATGCTCAGAAGAGGCAGTTCTGAGTTTGGGGGCTGGACTTAAATTCAATCTGAATCTGGTCCCACTCGGACCCAGATCCAACACGGAATCGCTTGGTTACAAAATCCAAATGTTCCGTCGGAACCTGAGCGGATCGTTCAGATTTCAGAACTTTGGAATGTATTTTCGTAACCAATGTACAAGGTTATTTTCGGTAACCTTCGAAAATAACCTGATGTGTTCGATAACCCTTGAAAATATGATCGAAAACTACTATCGAGTTTCCAATTGTATTTTCGAGGGTTATCGAATGCACAATGTTAATTTCGAGGGTTACCGAAAATAACCTTGTACATTCCCTTGAAAATATGTTCCAAACCCTCGAAAGTACCTTGCATTTTCAGATCAACAAGTTTTTCCCCAGTTCCGCGTTTCGGACATCTCTATTTAATATCAGTATTTTTTATAATGTTTTAAAAATATCAATTAGGAAAAATAATTCACAGAAATGCACAGTGCCTTTTAATAAATATTCATAGCAGTAGTCTCTTAAAGTTTTGCCGTATTCACAAGCAGCAGGCAAAATATATGAGAATGTTTCTGTTTGCTTAGACGTGTTCTCTAATAAACTCTGGGGAGTTCCACAGACAGGTGTGTTTATTTTGATGTCATGTGACATTTCATAACATCGCTCTGAACAAAATCCTCTATCAACTATTAGCAAACTAGTATTGATCTATGTAAATATGGGAGCAGGTGAGTTTCTCAATACATTTACATTGTATATAATATGCAAAATAACAGGTTTAGTAGGAAAAGGTCCCCTACAATAAATGCAATATAGATTTTTAAATAATAATAATGTTTAACAATTCTCCACACAAATCAAGCCCTTTCATGCTTAACCTGTCACTACAGATGCAATTTAGAGAGAAGTCCCTAACTCCCTACAGAGAATTAATTAAGTCTGGTTCCTATCTGCAATAAGCATCTACATAATGTACCTTCTGTATTAGGTGCATATCTATGGGAGCACGTGTGATTGTCAGTAAAAAGAGTACAACCATTGCCTGCTAGCCTGTTACCTAAAGATACTAAAATCCAAAGATTGTTTGTTTCCCCCGCACACCTGCAAGGCAATATAGTAGCTGCTGGGTGCTACTCAGTAAACCATAGCCAAATGGTCACTTAGATCCAGACAGTATATAATTCAGAGCGCACACCAGTCTTAAACCACCAAACTGTGTTTATTAACACGTGACGTTTCGGCACCGAAACGTTTAAGACTGGTGTGCGCTCTAAAGATACTAAAAGGTTACCACATCTTGCAAGCCTTGTGCACCTTTGCAGAAATGTAGTTCCCCTCGTATATGAATTAGCATATCTGATAGGATCATTCTAAGCAACAGGATGTGTTAAATGTTACAGTATCCACCCGTAGAGAGAAAATTACTGTAGTGATGCCTCTCGCTAGCTTCTTTAAAGGAGTTGAATTACCTTTTAGAGACCGAGTGCCCAAACTGCAGCCCAAAACCCACTTATATTTTGCAAAGTGCCAACATGATAGTTTAACATGAATAATGAGGTTCTACTCAAAACAGATAGACAGAGACAGATACCGTGGATAGAATTGATTATAGATTAACATTGAATGTTGTTTGCACAATACATTTTGATACACTGATGTAGTGTGCTCCTCTCACTTTGATTTGAGGTTGGATCAACCCCAGGTGTGCTATAGTGAATCTATATTTGTTTTGCCATGTCTCTCTGCCTTTCTGGTAACAAACTCTGATGAATTTTACTGTGCATGAGTGCCCACAGAAAGGGCTCTGAGTGCCACCTCTGGCACGCATGCCATAAGTTCGCTACCACTGCTTTAGGCTAATGTAAAATTAAAGGGATAGAAGTCCATCAGGACTAGTAATCAACACAAGTTTTAAAAAAATTAAGTGAGTTTATTAAAACTTTGCAAATATGCACACATAACATTTCAGGGGTACCCCTGAGGAAGGAGAGTGCATATCAGCTCAGTGGTAATAAATTCACTCAAGCCAATAAAATTTAAGGCCCCTCTAGAACACATGGCAATGTGTGCAGGATTTTTGCAATGCGTGTGCAAATATCTTTGTATAACAAGTTATACAAGTTATGATTAAATAAAAGCCTGCATTCTTTCTGTTAAAATGAACCCTCGAATACATCTCTGGCTGAAGCCTCTGAGAAATAATATTGTGAAATATTGTGTATAATGTACCCCCTACTGTAAATTATAAGGATATTAGTCACCAAGGAGTTTTGTGGCCATTTAAATGCACAAGGCTACAAGCTGAATGCTTTGATAAAGGTCACGGAACCCTCTTACTTAAGGGAGAACTAAACTTGTATTTTTTAATCCTTATGTAAAATATTTTCTTCCAGTCTATTAGCTATTAGTGGTCTATGTCAGTTATAAAAATAAATGCAAATATCTGATTGGCTGATATGGATATAACAGCACAGCCCCTTTTTCCATAACATTGTATTTAAGCGACGTGCCTTCACATGAAGTACGGGGGATTGCATAACCACATTTTTAAATAAAGAATTAGTTTGACTGGGAAGGCTAACTTTGATATTTATGCTTTTTAGCTATTTTAATATAGTAAGAGATAACATATTGTATATTTCTTACTGCCTTTCACTTTTCCTTTTTAACCAGTCGTTGAGATTTGCAGCTGGCATCTTCTTTTTCCCTTATCACCTGAGATGTTCTTTTTACATGCATGGATGTGTCCCTTGAAACTGCAACTTGTTGAAGAAGCTCTCAGAATAGCACCATATCGGGTGTCCTATCATAAAATAACAACAGTCACATAATGGTGCCACCCAGTACAATGAGCTCTGTCCCTGTCACAGTGAGGTTTCTGCCTGATCGATCTCCTGCTCTGTGTCACAAGGGAGTAACTACCAGGGGAGCAGGAGGAGCAACCACAGGGGGGCCCGAGAGCCATGTTGAGTCTGGCGATCCCATCTTATTTTTCCTATGACCGATTTAGCCTCCTCCCAGAAAACCACTGTGGTTGTAGCACGGATAGGGGCCCCATTATAGTTTTGCTGGGGGTCCCAGTAATTCCTAGTTACGCCACTATGTGTATCGGTGTGATTTCCTGTTGTTTGTCCTTTACTCCTTGGCTGGATTCGAAGACATTATTAAGCTGGGTACACACATGTAAATGATAGGGAGAACGCTTGGGACTACAGATTTCCCTCAGCCGCAGCCAACTAATTATACTTTAATAGAGGGAGATCCAAACAAGCCCAAGACTGATGGTGAACATCCGTCAGCCTCGGAGAGCTCAAAAATTGTGCTACACACAATAAATAAATTCCTTGTCTGTTTTGCTCTTTTACACCACAATTAACTGAAGTTAAAAATTACATTTAAAAAAGTTGCTGAAATCCAGTGTTAAAAATGCATTGCATTGCTAGTGGCAATAAATAAATAAATAAATAAATAAAGATTGGACACTGGTGTAACCACCATAAAAATTTCTAAAACCCATATTTACCTAGAATGCATTGGTGCAAAAGGTTTATGGCACGGCCACACTGCGCCGTAAACACAATCGCACACGGAATTGCATGCGATTTCATGTGCAAATTTGTTGCATTTGCGCCTGCGTTTTCTTCTTTAGGCATAGGAAAATGCATGCAATTGCAATTAAAAATGCGGAACGCAAATCTCAATCGCATGCGCAATCCACCTGTTTTCGGTGCTTTGCCGCGTTTCCAATGATCTGAAAAAATGCAAGCGCAATCGCATGCGCAAAGGCAGAAAAAACGCTGCAGTGTGGCCTAGCCCTAAGTGCTCATTTATAATGTACTTTATGCAAAACTATTTAAAGTATTAAATGTGTAAAGTAGGGGGCTGCACTCTTCCGGCAAGTCAGGTTACCGTGACTTTAAGAGGCTAAAAGAAGGCTAAACTGCAAGAGAGATGTGTAGCATGCTAATTGTTAAAGGACTAAACAGGCTTTAAGGTTTTTCTAATACTGCAAATTTGCTACTAAAGATTTTAATCAGACAGATATACAGTTTGGTAAAAACCAATATAGTTTGTCTCCTGTCAAAATATAAATAATGCACTAAATTAAAATAAATAAATGATACCTGACAATGTACTGAGGGTCAGCATGGCATTAAGAAGGGGGGAAGGGCAGTGACGAAGTGAGATATCACAGGGCCCCATAGCAAGATTTCAGAAGCCCCCCCCCATATTAAAACCAGTTTGTCTTAGTTTAACCTAACCTGGCCACACTGCAGCAAGGTTTTTAAAGAAAAGTTTTACCTCACGTAGTTCAGCCCTACAAACCCCTTTTTCAAAAACCCGGACCTGGATGGGCTTCGGGCCCCATAGGAACTGCTATGGTTGTTATAGTGATTTGTGCATCCCTGGGGAAGGGGAAGCACAAATTTACATTCCCAAACTTACTGCAGCTGATGTGCCAATGTTATATCACCACCAGTTTGGTGTGTCAATATAGCGGGTTCACTGGAGAGCATTTTATACCAACCTCCTTACTTTCCCAGAGTTCTAATGTACTTGTGCAGTGGGAACTAGCAGACTGATCCAAAAATTACTGTAATCACCTTTATTACATCTCCCCCATTGTGTAGCTAATTTTGCAACACAAATGAAAAGTACTGAGGCCTTTAGATTAATACACTAAAGAACTGCAATCCCAA
Organism: Hymenochirus boettgeri; assembly: GCA_019447015.1. Taxonomy (NCBI): domain Eukaryota; kingdom Metazoa; phylum Chordata; class Amphibia; order Anura; family Pipidae; genus Hymenochirus; species Hymenochirus boettgeri. The sequence continues at coordinate 66,814,931 of CM033469.1, read as the reverse complement.
ACTTACTTCCCTGTCAGTTATATTACTTCTGAAAAAAAGTGAATGCTGTTATATAGGACTGGCTACACACAAGCAGATTTTTTTGACCCAACTCTCTGATATTTCGTGTATTGGTTAGTCGGGCCGAAAAATTTGATGTGATTTCGGCAGGGGGCGACACACGAAAGATCGGACACGTCGGAATTGAGCAGTCTCCTATAGACTGCGACCAACAGTGATTAGAAAAAAATGAAAAATCCATCCGTGTGTACCCACCCTAAAGAGGGTTTTAAATAACTAATTGTTTGCCTTAATTTATTGTGTGTTAATTGGGTACAGGCAATGTTTGTTTCTAAATTACCTACAGACACTAGAAAAGCAAGTGGCCTTGTGATTTAGAGAAAAGCATATAAACTCTGTGAAGGGAAGGACCCTAGTGAGTTATTCCAGGATGACGCGAGCCGCCATCTCCAAGTTGATATTCATTGACTTCAGACATGCTCAGTGTGATTCATGCTGGTATAGAAAGAATGATTTCTAATTAGTTCTCTTTTCCAGCTAATGAACGGGGTGAATGGGGTTTGAAAGATTTTACTTATGTAGTACAATATTTGGTTAGAAAGTAATTAGGAAAACCAATAAGTAAATAAAAGTTAAAAAAAAAATTTAAGTTTTTAAACAAGTTTAACTAGTAGATTCTCTGACAGTTTTTAATAAAAAAAACTTCTAACTTATAATTCCCTTTTCTATTTTTAAAATATAGGTCCAAGCACACCCAGAAGTATGGGAAATGCAGCCATAAAATCTTGTTAAATAAATATGAAAATGTGTTACTCAGTAAAAATATGGTCATGTACTTTAGGGTGAGGCCACACTACAATGCGCTTCCGTGCGTGTTTCTGGTGCGTGTTGGCATGTGCATTGCGTTCGCTCAATGTTGCGCAATCGGAGCATATGCCATTGCACAAAAAATGCAGAACACATGTGTTCCGATTAACGGTTCGCACATGCAGCGCACAGCAGTGTACCAGTGAGGCCACATCAATTGGGCCACACTAGTGTGCGCTTTTAAAAGCATGATCGGATCGCGATTAAAAGCCCATCAGTGTAGCCTAGCCCTTTCAGGGCAATAGCATTTTAGACGCGTTAGTCCACACATAGGGAGAACGCAGATTTCCCACAGCTGTGGCTGACCCCCTATATACTTTAAGTACAGGGAGACAACTTTGGCTTATGACTTTGTTCCATTGTTTTGTGGATAACTGTTCATATGTAATAAATAGAAGGGTATAGTGGTGGGCCCATGCACAATGCACTGATAGAAAATGTCGCATTGACAACCAAATGCTGAACTGACATCACTGGATGCTCATCCATTGGCCAGACTCCTGCCAGGCATAACTATTTGACCGAAGTTAAATACATCTGATTAGCTCTACGTTGGGCTGGTAAAGTACACATATAAATCATGGCTATAGATGTAATTAAATACATCCTAAAACTATATTCTAAAATGTATTTTTAAGTGACTATGTAAGAAGCTACTTCCATGTTACAAACTCTAAAAACAGTTTATACCTTGAAAACTGTCTGATTAGTGATGTTGTCTTTCTTCCTATGTGTATCTGTGGCTAATGATGTCACCCCTCTTGAAGTCTAAAAGGTTGATGACAAATTAACATATGTGAGAGAAGCTTTGCAGATAGAGGTAGACTAGCAATTCGTTTAATTTGTTGTTCTAAAAGGCAATTATTTGCTAAAGATTGGCGCTAGTGAAATAAAAGGTGATAAGGTTAATATGCTATTAATCTGCAGTAACCAATCAGATGTTAACTAACTGCATTACCCAGTACAAAGCTAAAATCTGATTGGGGCAAACTTTTGTACCTCTTATTGCATCTTTGTAGACATGGAGCAGTTATTGCTATTTTGTTTTTTTTTAAATGTTTAAAAAAAACCTTAATTGGTCAAAACAGTGCAAAGAAATCTCTAAATTCATTCACCTTTGCATTACTTGTCCTTGAAGTCTTGGAACAGCTTTAATGAAAGGCCAATAAAGTAGAGAGATCCTAATTGGGTGTAAGTTATCAGATAGATGTCAGGTAAGCATTCATTCATGAATATTTACACTTAGTGGATAACATATGTTATATGAGACCCGATAAAGGCAATATTACTGTCTCATCCCTGCAAACTTAAATAAGCTTTTAATAATGCAGCTGAAAAGTGCAAGTCCCCATATTAGTCATGTAAGCAATGTAAGCAACTGCTCTTGTTTTTGGTAAATATATATAGAAATTGAATATGCAGTCATGCAAATATATATTGAGTATTTGCACATTAGGAAAGCAGCTTGTTTGACTGTTATGAACATTCCCCAGTTTGCACAATAAACACAGACATTCAATGCACGTTAACATGTAATTTTTGAATAAAACACGGGATAGTAACATAGTAATTGAGGCTGAAAAAAGACATCCGTCCATCAAGTCCAACCTTTTCACCCTCCCCTTCAACCCCACCCAACAATTGATCCAGAAGAAGGCAAAAAAAAAACAGCTAAAAGGGGGGGGATTCCTTTCCGACTTCAACTGGATATCTATTATTACTTACCAAACATTATTTTCTTACCTGGAAAACCTTTGCCAAATTGTCAAAGAGGGCTTGGCCTGCACTGACTTTATGTTTGACTCCTCGGACTGTTCCATTTTTACTCAGAATGTTGACCCTTTTTGTTCCAAAACCCCTATCTTTGGTAGCTCTTGCTAAAACAAGCAAATCATCATGTTCATTTTCACTTTCATCAAATTCTGAGCTGGTGCAGCCATTTTGAACTCCATCACTCTCACTTGGTACACTGTATTGGTCAGTCTCCGAGCTGCTGGCACATTCAGAATCCAAGGAGTCACCATCTGCGTACACTTCCTTCAACACCCTTCCACTGTGAGATGAAGCTATTCTAAATCTGACTTTTCTTTGTTGTCTGCCTCCATCAGGATTTATTTCCATGTTCAACATTGCTTCATCCATTGAACAAAAATAAAATAAAATCATTTACATTGTTCAGCCTCAGACTGTCACCTCTTTTGCCAATTTGTCACACTCTCAACAATGGGAAAACTATTTCCACTGACAGCAGAACCCATAAGGAAATAATGTCAGGTATGGAAAGGTCTGGTTCGGTCTGAGACTCTGCAATAAATAATGAATTTCTTGTGCTATGGTTACCTTTAAACTAAAACCTGCAAACTGATATGCTTGATTCATTATGCATGGGCTTTTATGTACTTTCCCAGTAGAACAGGTGCATGTGAGTAATGCACAAAGAGGCCATTTTATTAGCTCAAGCAAATTACGTTATATACATTTAACCGCACACTGAAATGAACTCTGTGAAAACAGTTCTCTTTGTGCCATTATGAACACACAGTATTTCTATCAGTTTCTGATGAGGTCCAAAACATTTCTAGTAGACACTACTGTTTTATAAAATGATGTTAAGCATCAATACATTCCATTGAAAAACATTTACAGCAATGGGGTTACACATTAGGGGACTTAAATAATGATAGAGCAAAATGGTGCATGTTGTATTAGTTTACAGAAACAGAAGAAATGTTAACGGGATTTCTATGCCTCCCATACATGGTTTCGATATTTTGAGCCATTTAGCAAATTCGCTCGAATCGCTTGGAATATTGATAGTTTTATTTTACCAAACACTCGACAATATTGAAGGGGTTATCGATAAAAAGGAAAGATGGAAAATTCTCCATCTACCCCATCATAAGTCCCCAACTCCTTCAGATTTCAAGGTGCAATCAGTGGAAGATCGGTGGCGCAAGGTGGGAAATTTTAATTGGATTGGAAAAACATCTGCCCATGTATGGGTAGCTAAAGAGCACAAGCTCATTCTCGCACCTCTTATTAAATAGTCCATTGGAGTCCCCAAATGCCCCAACATTGCTCCCAAACTTGTAATGTAAATAAACCTAAACTTTGAATTCCAATCCTAAAATGAACCAACCTAAAATATATAACCACAGCATCAAGTTCCCATATATGATGAAAGGTGAACTTGAATTTAAGGCTACCAGGATGGACTAGTGTCCTTTTTTTCCTAGTCAAGGATAATGATAGAGAATGCTGGGAACTGGCCACTATCTAAAATGAGTACGAACTTAAATATTATAAATGTACTGTAGTTATTAGGGCACTTGCATTGTCCATTAAATGGTTGCGGGGGTAAAGTCAATAGGTCCTGACTCAAAATGCCTTTTGTATGTGATGGAGCGTAGCCAAATTTTCATTAAAAAATGTCACTGTCAACAGGCTAACATAAGGCCTCTCTACCATGCTTAAATGTTGCCCTAACAGGTTAATTGCCAGCCAGTCTCAGCACAGTATTTAGTGTTCCATCATAGGAGAGGTAAAAATTCTACAAAGAAATGAAATCAGTGGTGTAACTAGGAATCACTGGGCCATGCCCAAAACCCCCAGCCACTATCAACATCTTCATCTACAGTGGTTTTCTGGGAGGAGACTATATTTGTCATGGGAGAAATAAAAAGATGGGGCCCCCTTGACACCCCTGAATTAAATTCAACTATTGTGGCAAATGAAAATCTTGATTACTACAGTTTAAAAAGAAAATTCAGTACTACTCTCAGTTCACCTTTAATGTAGGTGATTGTCCTAGACAACGATACCTATTTTAGTTCGCTTTTCTCAGCTAAAGTTCAGCTATCCAAATATAACATAATAAACATATATGGAGTAAATTATTTTGAATGGGGGAGAATTATTATTGAAAAATAAACAGGGAAATGTGGTTTTTAGTGCACTTTGGACAGGACCCAAACTAACCCATATGTGACATGTTAAATAGGGTTAGCATAGGTTTTGCACAGAAACGGGGGGGGGGGGGGTGCACGTCTGACTTTTTTTTACCTTTCTTGGCATATTCATGTTAAAAATTTTAAGATTGATTTAGAGCAATTAATATGTGCTACATTTAACATCAGGTAAAAGAGTCTAAGGGGGATTGCAACTTCCCTTCCACACTGCAAAGATGCAGTAACAGCCGCAGAAAACGTATTGTATTACAGGAGTATGGAAGGGAAGGTTTTCGCTGCACCAGATTCTTCACCCGCCCACCCCAACATATTTAGCTAAACTATTTTTATGTGTAGATCTCCTGTTTCAACATGATCATAAACTATCTCCACTTTTATGAAATCTTCTGATTAGTTCCATTGAGAACATTAGACAGGAAAATGACTTTCACAGTACATAAGCCCTTTAATTTCATTCATTATGGCTTCTGTGTTTTAATGGATATTACTTTCAAAAGCTTCATTATTTTCTGAGCGCTGCTAAATAAGTTCCTCTGCTCAGTGGGGCATTTCTATTGCACTACATGCGAGAATAACAGAATGGTTCAGTGGTTTCCTATTCCCTCTTAATGGGAACTGATCTCACAAGTAGAGCTGCAGTATTTTGTGCAGCTAAATTAGTATGTGTAAAAGGAAAGCTATTTAATAGCCAAGAACCTCTATCTACTATATATATATATATATAATATATATATATATATATATATATATTATATATAATAGTAACCAAGAAAATGTAGGTGCACACAGTGTAGTACAGCCAAACAGGATGAACGCACAGGAGCTTCTGCTATGGCTGTGTCCTGTTTTAATACATTATAATAAAGTTTGATGGTTTTACACATACCACGGTGTTTGGTTGACTGCCTCTTGAACCACAGTGAGTATATTTACCTTTAGCGCAATCCACAGCTGCAGAGATGAAAAACTCTGACCGCTTCCTGGTTCTTATCCACTATAGCGCGCATGCGCAATATTGCGCGCTATAGTAGATTAGAACAAGGAAGCAGTCAGAGATTTTCATCTCTGCAGTGGTGGATCATGAGAAAGTGGTGGATCATACCTCCTTAACCCCCCAAGCTTCAATCAATACTTTAAAGGAATAGTTCACTTTTCGAGTGAACTATTCCTTTAAATACATAGAACTTTTAATGAAAAGTTTTTACACCCCCAAATGAAATTTGCCCCAATGCTGAGCCCACTGTCTAGTTTTTAATGACACCTTTCTCTTTTGCTCCATATGGTTTTCTTGCATGGCCAAAATACAGTGCAGGAAACTGAAATCTTGGAGCCTTTCCCTGGTGTGATCCATTTCTGTCTTCTCCTAAAGGTTTTTGACATGTGCAGTGGGGTTCCCCTCCCTCCTCTGCTCCATGCACGTAAGTGTAATTCGGTAAAAATCGCGTATTGTACTTGTAATGGCCGATAACCTAGACCTTGCTAGGTTTATTTCCCCCAATTCGGAATTTAAACTTACCCCCCTTCGTTCCATCGCTCTCCTTCTGCTGCTTTTTTTGATCATGAGAGCAGCTCGGTTATTGGCTGAGATTTTGACAGTCCAGCCCCTTCTGCTGCTTTAACGATCGGAAAATGCACTAGAATCTGGAACCAGGGCTGGCAATTAAGTTTAAATTCTGAATTGGGGGAAATAGACCTAGCAAGGAACAGTGATAGTAAATAGGGGTACTGTAATAGTGTGTCATTAGTGAATAGAACTAGTATATAGTGTAACTGTAATAGTGTGTTATTAGTGATAGTGAATAGTGAAGTAAATAATGCAATATTGTTATCATGATAAATGTAATCTACCGTAATAACCATATGATATAACCTATTAGTGCATAGGATGATTGCTCACAAGCAAGCACAATAACCTATTCAGCAGTATGTTATTACATTACTGAGGATATTATCAACCTTAACTAAAAATGCAATGCAGCCATTAACCAGGTAATATTCAGGTGGTTCTGTTTATTGTATTGAATAGCCCTGCCCCCCTGTGTGCTGCCATATTAACCCATTTTTGGTGGGTTAGTCTGGGACCTGACAGGCCCTTATGAGAAATGAACCTATTAATAACAATGGATCCAGTGTCTGGCCCTCTCTAGGTCCTTAATTCTCTTGTAGCCAGAATTAAAACATCTCAGCAGAACTTTCCCTTTTTTCCATGGAAGTGACACAGAGGGTTCTGGGTAATAGGAAGCCAAGCATTCATTAACCCAATCAGTACCAGGGGTGCCTGAAACACCAAAAGGGATGAAAGTGGAGCTGCCATGGTGAACACCACTTTGCCATATGGGCCCTGTCCAATCATCTGGCCACCAGATTGGGACAGTGAAATGATACGGGGAAAGGGAGGGGTCTGTTAACCCTTTCAGTACTGGAGCCATTGGGGCGACCATGGGGCAAGCACTTTCAGTGCAGGATAAATCTCGGACCCTTATGGTGGGAATTGGGAAAACAGGGTCTGGACATGATGGACATCTGTCATCTGGACTTACCGTCCGGCGTCCGCCTTCCACATCTATCTGAACTCTCAAGGTAGGAAAAAGCCCCAATACCTCTGATGGAGTAGGCTGCGCCTGCACAGTGCACTGCTACATACGCTGCTGCTGGCAGCCTGCGGCGGCACTTTCTGTGGCCCAGCCTTGCGAGTCGCGCCTTTCCACTTTCTCCTGACTGGGGGGTTTCTGGGTAGTAGGCGGCAGTTCAATCATTACCAATACAAATCAGGGGACCCAAGTTCCCCAAAGTACACTTATCAGGGCACAGGCACTGTTAGACAGCTATGTGAAAATTTATTAATTCATATACCATACACAATACACAGTACACTTAAATATACACAATAAACCATTTTGAAATACGATACACTGTGCGGGGCGTCCCCCGAACCAACTTTAAAATTCTAAAAATATGGAATCTCCTTCCCGATTCCCCCAAAAACAACCAGTGTAGGTGTGGAGCTACAGAGTCTCGAACCTATAATCAAAACCCGCTGTAGACAAATGTTAGTGTTATAGATACTCACAAACCCCCGGGTTTACGGCTGTGTGAAACGGGACTGCGTTCCCACGTGTCTGAGGGCTCTCGCTGCTCACCTCTCCTTCACTGATGTAACATCGCCGCTGCCTCTCTGTGTGTTCCTCCGATCTTCACCCGGCCACACAGCCTGTCCCGCACAGGGGTTCGGCCAAGATATCGTGCTGCTAGAATGTTTGGTTCAGTTCCACACCTTTTGGAGCAATCGTACTCAGAGATTTCCACCTGCACCTACGTACGTTTCACCCCCACAGGGTTTCCCACCAGGGCTTCCTCAGGGTACTACGTCACTATCCCTTATCCTCCTTATATCTGTTCCAATTAAAGCCACATTGTCCATAATACCTGGCTTTTAATTATTACACCTGAGGCAAGGTAGTTGGTTGAACAGTGTATCCCATTACCCACCAATATACATACCAATATACATTGTACATTATTTTGATAATCGACTGGGACCAATTATACCATCGGGAGATCCACCCTGTGGATTCCTCCTTACGTAACCACTCCACTGAGGATTGTTTACTGGTAATCATTTTGTTACAAGTAGCAAGCATACGATATCTCCTCATTCATGCCGAAAGGAGTTACAGTGTTTAAATTAAATATCCATTTTGTTTCTGCTTGTAACAACTTCTTATCTAGATTACCTCCCCTCATATCTAAACTTATCCTTTGCACTCCCATAAATTTCACATTCGGGGTTCTGCTGTTGTGGACCTCAACCATATGTTTGGCCACACTGCTGCGTTGAGTGTCTCCTTTCTTAATTGCTCGGATATGTTCTCCTATTCGCACACACAGCTTCCTGCGTGTTTTCCCTACATATCTTGAGCCACACTCACAAGTAACCATGTATATTACCTGTGTGGTCTGACATGTTATCAACTCATTGATCTTATATGTTTTTCCACTAGGGTATGTCACGCAATCACTTTTATCCTCCATGAAGGCACAGCATGTGCACTTCCCACATCTCCTATTCCCCCTAATAGGCGTGCTGTTTAACCAGGTCTGTCTGGTTGTGGATGAGTCCACATAGTGACTCTTACAGAGCTTATCCCTCAGGTTGCGAGACCTCTTTGCTGTTAACAAGGGGTATTTACCCACCTTGTCCCCTATTTCGGTATCCTCCGCCAACAGGTACCAGTGTTTGCCTAAGATCTTTTTAAGTGTATCCCACTCCTGATTGTAAGGGGAAACCAATCTAATTTTATGTTTTGCTATGTCGCTTGATGGCTTTCTACCAAACAACAGGTCCTGTTGTGTTGTTTCTTGGGCCCTCTTCCAACCTTTTTGTAGATCTCTCTGACTATACCCTCTTTGTTTCAATCTTTCACCCAAATCTCGGGCCTGTGTTTCAAAGGTCTTGTCCTCCGAGCAATTCCTCCTAATCCGGAGGAACTGCCCCACTGGGACCCCTTTTATGGTGCTGGCCGGATGATGACTGCTTGCATGTAGCAGCGAATTAACTGCCGTTGATTTACGGTATGTGGACGTCATCAGCCTGTCACCCACCTTCTGTATTTTCAAATCTAGGAAATTGATTTCCTGTTCACTCGCCTCATATGTTAGTTTGATATTGCGGTTATTTACATTAAGATTTTTGACAAATGTCTCCAATTCCTTCTTTGGACCGTTCCATAGCAACAATACGTCGTCTATGTACCGTATCCACATCAGGATGTGACTTTCCACACCCATGTTGGAGACTATGTCTGGTACGTCTAGATGCTCCCACAGACCTAAGTGGAGACAGGCGTATGAGGGCGCGCAAGCCGCCCCCATCGCCGTGCCTCTCACCTGTCTGTAATACCTGTTGTTAAAGGTGAACACATTATTGTCCAATATGAACTTTAATAACATCAAAACAAACTCATTTGGGCCAGCGTACCTCTGTCCTCTCGATTCTAGAAAGTGCCGACATGCTGATAGACCAACCTCATGGGGTATTGATGGATATAACCCTTCTACATCCAGGGCCACTAACCATGTGTCTTCCCCAACTATTACATCATTGAGTTTTCTTAATACATCAGAGGAATCGAGTACATATGAACTCAAGTTTTTTACAAACGGTTGTAGTGCTGCGTCCACAAAACGGCTGATATGTTCCGTCGGGCCCCCCATGCCCGATACAATCGGTCGACCTGGGGGAAACCGTTGTTTTTTATGGACCTTTGGAATGGTGTAAAAGGTTGGGAGTTTTGCGTTCTGGACATACATATAGTCCCTTTCTTCCCTCTCAATCACACCATCCCCCAAGGCTCCTGACAGCAGTTCCCATAAGCTCTTTTGTATACTATTCAAAGGCCATTTATTAGCGTCTGGGTGCCATCCCTTTATCAGAGTTTGTGCCAATGATTTTACCAGTATCTGTGTGTTATCCATTTATTAGCGTCTGGGTGCCAACCATTTATCAGAGTTTGTGCTAGTTTAGTTTATGGTGTATAGTTTATTCTTCTGTTATTATGGTGTTTAGTTTAGTTTATGGTGTATAGTTTATTCTCATCGTTATCAGGGTAAAGACCCATCGTTAAAGAGTATCACACACACACATTTGAAAGAATTTATGGTGAGGACCTATACCCCTAAGTGTCTAACTCCTGCACTTACTTTATGGTGAGGACCTATACCCCTAAGTGTCTAACTCCTGCACTTACCTCTTAAAGTTGTGATTGCTGGCACGCTCTTCTCCCCTTCCTACTTCCGTGTCGCTTGCTGATGACCTACTGGTATCAGACCGGAAGTGGGAGTTGGAGAACAGCTGGCGATCGCAAGTTTAAGACATCCTGTAAGGGAGTTGGAGAACAGCTGGCGATCGCAAGTTTAAGACATCCTGTAAGTGCAGGAGTTAGATGCTTAACCCAGGGGTGGGGACCTAGCGTTTAAGGGCAGGAGTTAGATGCTTAACCCAGGGGTGGGGACCTAGCGTTTAAGGTCCTCATCCCGGGTTCTTATAAATAGGAATGTGTGTGATACGACAATCTATGTGTGGGCTTGTGACCATGAGACAATCTATGTGTGGGCTTGTGACCATGAGACAATCTATGTGTGACAATCTATGTGTGGGCTTGTGACCATGAGACAATCTATGTGTGGGTTTGTGACCTTGAGACAATCTATGTGTGGGGTTGTGACCATGAGACAATCTATGTGTGGGTTGTGACCATGAGACAATCTATGTGTGGGGTTGTGACCTTGAGACAATCTATGTGTGGGGTTGTGGCCATGAGACAATCCATGCATTGGGTTGTGACCTTGAGACAATTTGTGTGGGGGTTGAGGCCATGAGACAATCTATGTGTGGGGTTGTGACCATGAGACAATCTATGTGTGGATGTTGCCTGTGATACTATCCATGTGTGGGTGTTGTGACCTTGAACAATCCATGTGTTTGGGGTTGTTGACCTGAGAAAATATGTGTGGGTTGTGGTCTTGAGACAATCCATGTGTTTCTCATCCAAGGAGTGCTCACTCACATTACCCTTAACACGGCCATAAATAAAGTATGTTGTCAAAATGAGCAACTTCCCCCAACAATCCGCCCAGTTGTGATGATCTTGTTAGTTTCCAGCATGATGGAGTCCCGTGTCACAAGACAAGGTTTAGAGATCTCACAGGATTTTTGAATATCGACAATGTGTCACTTATTTTGTCTGATCTCCAAACAAATTTAGTATGATACAAACACCTGATTAACACAATATACACAATTACAGTTTTGAAAAATCATGTAATTTATTGAAGGACAAATATTCACCAACTTCTATATCACCCATGTGAAAAGTAACTCAATAAACCAATAAAGTTCAAGTTCAGATAAGGGTTAATCACACTTAGCGCTACACAGATTGGTTGCTGCTAGCCCTGTTCAATTTAAACATAGTTAAACACATTCCAGCAATGTAAAGTTCCCTTAAAGGTCTCCTAACTCGGGGCACTATGTATCAATTGAAGGTAATTCTAATAATTTTAACCCCAATCATCCCAACACTATTATTCCACGCCTCCATCAATTTCTGTCAATGTATCCTGCAATATTGTCACTGGTTTTCTTAATCTCTCTATATATATAAGAGATTGAAACATTGACCCTAAATACAATAAGGGAAGATTTAGAAATCCACTGAGGAATTTATTTGGTGCTGTTTTTGATGCTCTAAAATGTAATTATCCATAACGGAATAAATATGCCTATTTAAATGGGCTGTCTGTGAAGTAAACATTACAGAAATGTGCAGAATCCACATTACACTGTGCCTAGAGGTTTCTGACCAACCAGATGTTTTGCTCCACATATTGCACTCTGATTCCCAGCTGAGAAATAATTGCAAATAACTTGGAATACCAAAAGGTCTAAATTAAGTAAGGGCTGGAAGTGCTTGTTTGACAACTTTTCCATGTTCAGGGACAGGTTGTACCCCATCTAGTGATAATAATAGGGTATTACTTGACCCAGATATGACAGCTTAACAAAAAAGTACATCCATCTTAGAGAAAACCAAACTCTGTAAAAGTTAAGCGCAAATAAGGTTGCTGTCCAGCTTTCAGTAGCTTGTGTCATCACTTTCACCCTCTGCTCAGCCTCTGTCCTGGTGTAAGATTGTGAATTGCTGATATTCTTCTGGGATGCACAGGAAGTCCCTGCAGATTGACATACAATCCATGTTCTGCAATCTGGTTTCCAAAATGCGACAAACTGACATTATTCGGCATATGCTATTATCTGTACACTCCTCTAGAATTTCTATGTATAAAGCATTCTTACTTTCCGCATTTTCCTCGCCTGTCTGAATCCTTTGTACTGTACTGTATACAGTTTAGTGAAGCATGTTGGAAAATGTCCCTCAGTCCCGGTCAGCCAAGTGGCAGGAACTACCAACAGAAGACTTTGCTGTTTGCAGTACAACAGTGAATCCCATGCCAGAGGTTACGGAAGTTATGGCATTTACAAACAGTCATGGGGTAACCAGGTGAAGAACAGGTTATGTTTCTCCTGAAATTTTCATGGCAATTTGGATTTTGGGTAAGATACCGCTATATAAATTTATGTATTGTATCCTGGTAGTAAGTCCTGGAGTTATGAAACCCCTGGTATTCACAGTATTGGTCGGTCGCCACAACTCCATTGGGCTAATTATTGGGGCAGGCTTTATTATTACTTGCTCTGTTTATGACTGCTATTTGGAAATCTGGCCATAGGGACTTTCCAGTACTTTGAGGCTCTTTATCTTCGGCCTCTTTTTGTTTCAACATGCATTTAGTTCCACCACTCCAGGAGACGCCCAGGTGGCTGCTAGCTATAGCAACTCTTACTATTGTATATCTACATCTATTGTATTTATATTATTGTATAAAGTTATTTGTTATTAGGAGCTGTGTTTTCTGTGGCTTGACTATATACTGTGTAAATTACCCTACGGTAATTGGCAGGAGTTTATGAGTCCTTTACAAGCGTGTGAGTGCCCTTTTAGGTGCTTTTGTTCTTTATTAGGTTTGTATTTCAATCTTCACCATGGGCACCGTGAATAAACCCTACGCAAGGACAAATAGTGAAAAGTAATGCAGTCCTCCTGTATTGTAATAATCTAAGTTCCTTGATTTTCCTTTCTGTTTTTCTTTTTTTCCACTGTTTTCCCCCCAACATTTCCATCATTGGCAGGAATAGCAAATCAATGTAGGAGGGGGTGTCAGTTTGTGGCAAAGTGCAACCCCCCCCAAAATACACGTGTTTGTCCTTGGGTCATCAATAAATCACCGGAGAACCTACAAGGCCATAGAATTTGGTACAAAATCTCCAAGTAAATAACATAAAGTCTTATCCTTACAGGTGTCATGTAGGTTTTTTACTAATATATATATATATATATATAAATAATAAATAGTATTATGTATACAGTATGCAAGGTATGCGCACGTCGCACGTCCGTCACGTCAAACACCTGTTTATTAGTATAAGTAAGTAGGCCAAAGCAACCTACGCGTTTCAGCCCGTTATCAATGGGCCGTCATTGGGAACCCTGATGACCGCCCATTGATACCGGGCTGAAACGCGTAGGTTGCTTGGGCCTACTTACTTTATTTAATAACAGTGTTTTAGACCGTGGAGTGCGCCTGCCATACGTTACTGTTTGATTTCTTATCCAGGCAGCACCCGGGCATTCTACTTGGTTACGGAGTGCATCGGATCTCTACATTCCTATATATATATATTATATATATATATATATATATATATATCATAAGGGACATATACGTGATCCCCTTTACAATAGGAGCAACAGTAGAGTAAATCCATATAAAATAAAGAAAAATTTCCACTGTTGCTCTCATTGTAACTTTATAAACAATTCTTACCAGCTGGTACGTGCTGCTTCCTGACACTATTAACAGTCGTTATAGAGACTGTGCATGTCAGTCATCATGACACTCTGTACAATAACCAAAAATAGATGCACGAGGTACCTCCCAGGTATCCAGTCCCTTCTGGCCACCTCACTGCCAGATAGACAATACTGGAAAATGAAACGAATAGGGCTGTCCAGTAGGGATGGACTCGAACTCGAACTCGAGCCCGAGTTCGAGCCGAACTTTATGAGTTCCAACGGACTCGGACTCCTCGAACTATCCCCGGACCGGACCGGATTTTTCGGACTTTCGATGTTTCCGACATTCGCAAACTCTAGAATGTTGTTTAATGTATGCAGTGGCTAGATAGTGTAGTGGTTAAAGCTGCTGCCTTTGGTGTGGGAGTCTAGGGTTCAAATCCTGCCTAGGTCAACTACATAAATGTTTGGATTTTTATAATACCCTTGTAATATAATAACCATATAATAACCTAGTAATATAATATTGTTTATTATATTACTAGGTTATATGGTTATGATATTACTAGGTTATTATGGTTATCATATTACAAGGTTATTATATTACTAGGGTATTATAAACCATATAAATACCTAGTAATATAATAACCATATGATAACCTAGTAATATAATATTATATAGGGTATTATATGGTTATAATATTACTAGGTTATTATATTACTAGGGTATTATAATACCATATAATAACCTAGTAATATTATAACCATATAATATTATATTATCATTATTTATATAAATATTATTATATGGTTATTATATTACTAGTGTATTATAATAATCCAAACATTTATATAGCTGTCCCTAGCCAGGATTCAAACCCTGGTCTCCCACCTTATAGGCTGTGCATTTAGCCACTACACTATACAGCTAATACATTGTATGACTTTATATTTTACTAAGTTATCATATGGTTATTATATGGTTATTATTTTACTAAGGTAGTATCTAGCTTATTAGCAAAAGAAACACTGATTGCCTATGTGTCTAATATAGTGTAGTGGTTATATGAACTGCCTTTGACATAGGAGTCCTGAGTTTGAATCCTGGCTAGGCCAGCAAAACATATTTGTTGATTATTATAATAACTTGTAATATAATAGCCTAGTAATATTATAACCTTATAATATTACTTATTATCTATTTTTATAAATATTATATGGTTATATTATTACTAGGTTATTATATGGTTATTATATTACTAGGGTATTATAATACCATATAATAACCTAGTAATATTATAACCATATAATATTATATTACTTATTATTATATGGTTATTATATTACTAGTGTATTATAATAATCCAAACATTTGTATAGCTGTCCCTAGCCAGGATTCAAACCCTGGTCTCCCACATCATAGGCAGTCCCTTAAACCATATAATATTTATAAAAATAGATAATAATAAGTAATATTATAAGGTTATAATATTACTAGGCTATTATATTACAAGGTTATTATAATAATCTAAAAACTGTATTGTTGGCCAAGCCAGGATTTGAACCCTGGACTCCCATGCCAAAGGCAGTTCCTTTCACCACTACACTATATTACATATATAACAAAGCTCTGTTTCTTTTGCTAATAACCTAGATACTACCATAGTAAAATAATAACCATATAATCACCATATGATAACTTAGTAAAATATCAAGCCATGTACTGTATTGGCTGTATAGTGTAGTGGCTAAAGGCACTGCCTATGATGTGGGAGACCAGGGTTCAAATCCTGGCTAGGGACAGCTAGACAAATAATTAATAACTGTAATATAATAACCATATAATAATATTTATAAAAAATAATATTATATGGTTATAATATTACTAGGTTATTATATGGTATTATAATACCCTAGCAATATAATAACCATATAATATTATTTATAAAAATACATAATAATAATAGTAATACAATATTATATGGTTATAATAGTACTAGGTTATTATAATCAAACATTTGGAGAGCTGCCCTAGCCAGGAATCGAACCCTGGTCTCCCACATCACAGGCTGTTGCTTTACCCACTACACTATACATCCCTCAACTGTTCGAATGAACTGTTTGCTGAACCTAGTAAGGACTGTATAATGGGATGGTTCGTACATTCGATAATCCCGACACTTGCCGGTCTGACTGGTTTTAAGAAGATTTGGTGACAGCAACATGTTCCCCAGTCCATTTCCCAGGTGCCACAACCAGTTACAGTAAGTTAGCACTGTTAGTTTTACTGTAATTTACTCGGACTTTTCGAACTATCTCTCCCCCATAGATTTGAATGGGTCCGGATTCGAACTTTCGAACTTTCGAACTTTCTTTGAAGTTCGAAAGTTCGAAAACGGACCGAACTTTATATAGTTCGACCATCTCTACTGTCCAGTCAAGGCCCAAGTGGCCGGTGTTGGTGTAACTGCAATAAAGAGGGATTACCCTTTGTAAATTATAAGCGACTGGACAGCCCTATTCTTTTCATTTTCCAGTACTCTGTACAATAAACTACATCTGCTGTTACCGTAATCTTGTCAGGACACAATAAGTGCCAGCTGGTAAGACTTGTTACTGAAAGTTAAACATAACTTATAATTGTAAGATATAAGCTTATAAGTTATTATAAGTAATAATGTGCTATTTACAATACAATAAAACAATTTAATGTCACTTCAGTCCTCTGACCTGTGTAATAACACCCAGTCTGCTGTTTCATGCTTTTATATGGTCACTGAACTCCTCTGTGATGTAATGTCCATTTATTACACTGGTAGTAGCACATTATCCCTTCTATATTATATTATAGAAAGTCATAGAAATCCTTCATACAATTGAACTAGAAGTACATTTGAATTTGCATTGTTTACTTCTGGGATTTTCTTAGCTCTGAGCTATTGATCATTGAGGGGATGGATCCATCTAATATTGATCTATACATAGTACTTGGCACTGATAACTGCTGTATATATTATGTACAGTTGTGTGGTGCTTGCCCTGTTTAGTTACATAGATATGAAAAGTACAACATAAACCACTTATCCTTCCCACTAGAGTCCTGGAAATGCTTGTAAAACCAAAAAAGTAAATTGCAGTAATAATTATTTTATATTGTATTATTCTTATAATCTGACATTTCTCATATGAAAGATATAATTTATGGAATACACATTTCAAACCATATTATGATAGCTAATTAATTTACATGTTAAACTCTTGGATTATGTAACGTTTAAAATCCTGTTTCCCTATGTAACATATTGGTAGGGGCCAGCATGGGGCAATCTTACAATGCACTATAGCTCTTAAAGGGTATGTCCACCATTTTTTAAGTTTGTTTTGCACTGTGTGTGCATCCTGCTCACTGATCACTTTCTCCCAAAGATCACATGCGAATTACTAGGTGCTCAGTCCAAAAAGGGTCTGTCACAAACCCTCAGGGCCACGACGCCCAACCACCTATCAGCTACTGGAAAACACACTCCAAGCAACCAACAGGTGGACGGAACAGATCGGACCTGGTGGGGTTAGTGAACAAACGATATACTACACAATTAATATTAATTATTATCAATATACTCGCCGCCACCACATTCCGAGAGAAACAGCGGAATGACCTGTTACCTATATCTAGGGGATTATCAGCACCCCTACTTCTAATAACCTGTAAGAAAATTGGTTATTCACCCCTAATATTCTATACACAGTTATACAGTATATCTATATACCTACACAATACCTCTTTATAGTAGCGTACTTCGAAGACACAGGTTAGTTTTGGGATATACTCAGAATAGGACAATAGCCTATAAATGATTTTATATAATTTATTAAAAGTTGACAAAAATAGTGCATAAAAGTATAAAGAAAAACCAAAGTAATTTACTGAACATAAAAACGGTAACACACAGGTGAGGGTAAGAAATGGATAAAAGAATGAATACTTAAAGATAATTGGCGTCTGAAAAGTCCATGAGCAGAGTCCAGAGCTTGTTAACCCAGATATGGGAAAAGTCCAAATAATATTTCCTGCTGTAAGCCAATATGGCCCGTCCTGTTGGCTAGATGTTATTGAAGATGTTATGACGAACTCCTGAGCTGAGACCCGGCTCCCAATTTTATCCTTTGTCAGAAAATGGGAGCAGTCTGGTCTCTAGAGGGGGTGGACTTGGTTCTGCTCCCGAAGGTTGGTTCCTATTTTTGGAGAGAATTTTAAATGTCCAATTCCCCTCCAGTCCATAATCTTTGATCTGCCAGTTGGTTTCTGCTCAAATCTCAACTAGAAGGTTCCCTGCTGAGCTGGTGCCTACTAGCATGTAACAGTGTATGCATATTACAGGGACTTCACACCTTTCCCCTTTGAGTCAGACTTCTTGCTAGGTCAGCTAACTTAACACCAAATGGGAATGGCTATGGGAAAGGAAGCAGAGCTTACAACTGAACATGAATTTAACCCTGTGATTACCCATGACAGGGAAACAATGTGGGAGCTGCCATACCTCATTTAAGTCATTTCTCCAGAGCGATCAGCTCTTGAGCGATTTTCTTTCAAAGGGATTTTCTGTTTTAAAGGGGTTTCTGTATTTAAGGGGAGAGAGCTTTAAGAAACAAAAGCGTTTATTAACTGTAGTTTGCAGCCTAGAAAATGTACTAACCTAGCACTATTTATTTCTAGGAGTGTGCCTGTGTAAGTAATTAATCACTGGTGTGTTTTTTGATTTTTTTACTACTTACTGCTTGAATAAGGTAGTAGGAATTGTTTAAGTAAACTCAGCACTGGGTTACTAAAATAAATACTGGTATTTAAACAGCACAGTTACCTGCAAGGTGGGGGCTGGTAAGAGACAAAGGAAAGGCATTTTTTCCCCCTTTTCTCTGATTGGATGGGGGTATAGCTAATTGGTTTAAATTGGCTGAGGGCTGTTGGCTCTTTGGTTTTGAACCTCATTTAAGTAATTTCTCCAGAGCGATTTTCTTTCAAAGGGATCTTCTGTTTTAAAGGGGTTTCTGTATTTAAGGGGAGAGAGCGTTAAGAAACAAAAGCGTTTAGAACAAGAAAGGGTTTAAGAACAACACTGCTGTGTATTGCTGTGTATTGCTGTGTCTCTGCTGTGTATTGCTGTGTCTCTGGTGTGTATTGCTATTTAGTATGGACAGTTTTGTTGGGGCCACGCAATGTGCATCCTGCTGCATGTATAGGATCTTGGAGCAGCCACCCCAGGGGACCTATGTATGTGTCAGATGTGAGTGGGTTGCCCATTTGGAATCTGAGGTCCAGAATCTAAAGGGTAAACTTGCAGCATTGCAGGGCTTGGCAAATCTGGGGGAAATGCAGGTACTGGCTGGGGCCAGTAAACTGGAGGGTGGAGATGGGGCAGATAAGGTGGAGAAGGAAGATAGATTTGTAAGGGTCACCAGGGTAAGTAGGGGACGGAAGGATAGGGACGCTTCTTCCCAGCTGGTCGATCCCAACAGATTTGCCATTTTAGGTGAAGATGTGGAGGACGATGGTTTGGAAGCAGCATGTATGGAGCGGGCCTTTCCCTTGAGCACCCAGGGGACGGACATCTCCAATACAAGGGAGGGAGAACTGGGGGCTAGGAAGGATAGGCAGGTGGTAGTGGTAGGGGACTCCATTATTAGAAGGGTAGATGGGTATCTGTCGCCAAGACCCTACATGCTGAACAGTGTGTTGTCTGCCTGGTGCTAGGGTTCGACATGTGGTGGATCATGTAGACAGATTATTGGGTGGGGCTGGGAGTGACCCAGCGGCTTGGTTCACATTGGTGCCAATGACAAAGTTAGAGGTGGAGGTAAGGTCCTTAAAAATGATTTCCGAGAATTAGGGGCCAGTTAAAAGCAAGGACCTCAAGGGTAGTGATTTCAGAAATACTACCGCAGCCACGTGCTACGTAGGGAGACAACGGGAGCTCAGGAGTATAAATGCATGGCTAAGAGAGTGGTGTAGAAGATGGGGTTTGGGTTTTTAGAGAACTGGGCTGATTTTTCTGTTGGCTACAGGCCTTTAGTAGAGACGGATTGCACCTGAATGGTGATGGTGCAGCTGTTTTGGGGGAGAAGATGGCTAGGGGGTTGGAGGAGATTTTAACTAGGTATGGGGGGGGAGGGTACGTTGAACTACACAGGGGTAGATAGAGAAGTTAGGGATCAGGGGCTATTAACACAACGGAGGGAGGAGAAGGGGGGGAGGGGGAGCATAGAGGATAAGGAGGCAATGTAACGACCATTTATGGAAGTAAATCAATTGATAATCTAAAATGTATGTTTACAGATGCAAGAAGTCTGGCTGGAAAAACTGGGGAACTAGAACTAATAGCTGTGTGTGTAACTTTGGCAGGTGGGGTTGGTGTTGTCGAACATATACTAATTTTTTGACAAATTCGAAATTTGTTTTTTTCACCTTTTAGTTACCCTTTTAAGTATGTGACTGCCACGGTAAAGTTAGGTCAGGAGATTTGGTGTACTGTGTCTGTTGGGGGTTTGGCGATATCAGTGTTTCGTTTATGACTCTGTTTTTGAGGTCACATGATCGTGAACAAACCTAAATTGTTAACTTTTAAGGATGTGACCCATTTAGTTCCAATGGGAGGAAAAACACCGGACAAATTTGCTACTACACCCAGTGACGCTTGCTTGCAGATTCCTTGCTAGGAATAGCACACTTCTCCTTAGATTCCCACCATTCTCTACTGAATTTCTGTCTCCTGCTCAAAAACTGTGGGAGGAGATTAACGTCCAAAAAACCGAAAACCGAATAAAAGGGAAGAAGAAGAAACAGAACAGTAATTTGGGCTCTTCAAGCCAAACTATGCGGGAAAGTTTAAGTCTAAACTTGAATTTGGCTTGAAAACCGATTTTGGAAGGGAATTGTGTGTTTGTGCTGCAGATTTTTAAAACTCATAATGCCAATGATGTAGGACATGTTTGTTTTTTAAACTTACCCTTAAATGTCACATGCCATTAAGTTTTTTGTCAGATTGGTGGGTGTGTACTCATTACGGTTGGTGGATAAAATACTTACTTTTTTAAATGTTTTTTCTTGACTTAGTACCCTTAATATGGCTGCCAGAACGGAATGGTGGGGTAAGTGGGTGTTTGTACCTGGACCAGGATGGAAGTTCAAAAAATAACTTTGATTATTGATCAAAATAGTTTTTTGTTTGACTTTAGTTACCCTTCCTACATATGGCTGCCATAGTACTGGTAAGTAGATCAGTATGTGGTGTACCCTGTGTCGAGTTGGGGGTTATTAAAAAAAAACCAAACTTATTTGATGATTGGTCCAAAATTATTATTTTTTACTTAGTTCCCCTTAAGTATGGCTGCAAACAGTAATGGAGGGGGTAGGTCAGTAGGGGTGTGTGGTCCTGCGTGCCATGTGGGGGTTAAAAAAACAACGGGTTTAAATAATGATCAAAATTAGTTTTTTGGACTTAAGGTACCCTTTAGGTATGGCCCTTGCATACAGTTAATGGAGGGTAGGTCAGTAGGTGGGTTTACCTGTATAATGTTGGGAGCTATAACAACAAACTCTTTTGATTATTGATCAAAATTTGCTTTTGACTTATCCCTTTAAGTACAGCTGCCACAGTAATGGATAGTAGATCCGTAGTGGGGGGTACTGTGTTTGGTGAGGGGGATTGTCTTTTTTTGTGTTTAAACCATAAAACTATCTTTTTATTGAGTGAAAATTAAATTAGTTTTTTGACTTTAGTTACCCTTTAAGTATGGTGCCACAGTATGGATAGGAGATCGAGGTGTGTGACCTGTGTCTGGCTGAGGGGGTATGTCTTTTTTTTACATTATTATCCCTTTAAGTATGGTGCCAAAGAATAAAGGTGGTTCAGTAGTGTGTTTTAACTGTGTGACGGGGGGGGGTATTTATTTTTGGCATGTAGTGACTATAAACTCACTTTTATTTGATGGATTGAATCAAAATTAGTTTTTGTGGGAGGAGATACGGTCCAAAAAAGAACAAAATGGAAGAAAAAGCAAAATTATTAACATATAATAAAACTCCAGTAATGGAATCTTAGACCTTTGGTACTGGATATAGGGGCCATACACAACAAATCCCTGAGATTTTGAATGCGCAATCGTATGATCTTGCACAATTATTCTTATTATTAGCCCAAAGTTAAATTTTTTACCCAACAATCATACTACCAACAAATTTGTTAGCATACGGGTCCCATTAGAGTGGCTTCTAAACTGTACTGATGGGACTATTTGGTGGAAAAGGGTTTAGTGTGGGTCTTCTGTTGTGCTGCTGGGGGGGGGGAGGGGAATATGAGTATAGATATAAAGGGGCCATGTCTTGTAATTTGGCCTAACCTACGTTAGTAATTTTTGTTAGTAAGTAAAGGATGGTGGATGGGGTGGAGTTTGTAGTGAGCAGAGAGTCCCAGTTTGTACCTTTGTGGGACCATTAATATTCTAATAACGGCCCTGCATCACAGGCAGTTCTTTGACAAGCTTGCTTTTCCCTGTTAGTTTATACTCTATGAAATTGTTTTAACCAGGGGGTCTGGTTAAAATCCTAGGGTTTCCTAAGGCTGCTAGGGGGTCTTTATAAGATATAAGGAAATTAAAAATGTTGCTTTAAGTATTGCCCATTGTTGTCCTGAAAAATATATATGTAAAATATTAGGAATCTGAATACATTAAACAATAAGCTTTTATAATAAATTATATGTTATTGACAATACAAGCACTGGCTGTGTAATCTGTTTTTGTGCAAACATCGTTACCATGGTAACAGTGATGTAATGCCACTGTGATGTCACAGCAGTATAAAGAGGGGTGTTTTGTGAAGGTTTAATCAGTTAACTTCAGCTTGATACGAAAAAGGTTCCAGATGTTCAGGTATGGAATAGCTTACAATTATAGAACACAAGCTATTTAAAATAGAATCCGATGGAAGCTTTACGGTTATTGCATTTATTTTTAAAGAATCTATACTCTAATATTAACTTTTTAAAATGGAAAAGCACCTGGGGCAGGTCAGTTGGGTTGATTATTCCTACATCACAATATCATTTCTGAGGAGATACGCACTAACAGTTTTCATTTGCCAGGTTAGTCCTGTATTAAAGATGGCTGAATCCAGGAGGAAGACTGGCAGAATCAGTTTTCTTGGGCTGGTTGCTCCTCACAGAAACAATATTGGGAGTTAGGGATTACCAATCTCTGTCCCAAGTACTTTTCAGTTTAACTGTTTTTTAAATAAGCTTTAGACACACGATAGTTAATCCTTTCAATAAAAAATCATGGTGATTTGTTTTCTTGTAAAGGAATTCTTTTAGATTTGATTAAGTGATGATATTAAAATTCAAGTCATGAATATTAATGATTTGAATAACAGGTCCAGGTTGCTTATAAAATGAATAGGCAGACCAAGCCTTAGCTTGAATACTGAGAACAGTTATTTCCGTTGGTTTCTAATACTATTTCCTTAAAATGACAGCTTTTTTAAAGTAATTGGAAGATTATTTCATCGTTCGGGTCCACACGTAGTGTCCTGATGAAGATTTTAGAAGAAGTTTGTCATTGAGGAGCAAGTAACAGAAGAGAGATCCTTCATACCTGAAGAGATGGTCACAAGAAGATAATAATCCGGATGAAGTCCAAGGTTACAGAAGAGAAGCCTATGCTCTGAGCATAATTTACGTTGTGATAGATTTATCAGATGACCAGCAAAGTAGAGGAGGAAACTGTCGCTCATGAAGAGAATGGCAATCAGAACTGTAACGCTATTGAAACGAACCCAACGCGTTCACCTACTGCCGGGGAGTGTTCATATTCATAACAATGGAGTTAACTGGTTATCATGCAAATGATAGACAGTCTGATTGTTACAGGTATGGGAAATCTAGAGGTTTGTTTTTATTTATCAATTCAATGGAATTTCAGAAGTTTATAATAGTTTACAAGATGGAGACAGACTTTCACTAAATATGATTTTTAGTTTTGCATCTTTTCTAGTGTTATTAACTGTGTGCCTTTTCCTTTAATCCCTTTACTAGTGTTGTACCGTATTGGCAAAAGATTACAAGGTCCATAGCTACCAACCAACAACATTGCAACTCGGTAATGTATATTTATCTTTTCCCATCCTTAGGATGATTGTCAGTAAATATTTCCAGTAGATGAATACAATGTATGTCACAGTCTGGATATCCCAATAACGGTTTCTCTTTCCTACAGTGTCCTGTGCACTTGTGCCTTCTTTGCCCCATTATTGGATTTATTGGCCCCGCTACGGCAAGAAAGTTATGATGTTTCATCAGCTTTTTTCTGGACCGTGTTTACATTGCAGGATTGTTCTTTTACTATGAGGTAACTGGCTTTTTCCCTATTCATTGAGCCATTGATTTGCAATATCAAACAGTTACTTAAAGTGAGATTTTGTTTGTAATTTACATATGAATTACCCATTATTGACTTGTCTTTCTATAACTTTCTTACCATTAGTCCTTTAACTGGCTCTTCCCAATCTGTCGAACTATGCTGGGGCCAACGGCAGAAACATCATGTCAATTATCCCGTATGTCTAGCAGATGTCTACTTTCCAGAATATAATGCTGTAATATTGTTTACACGCCGCATCAAGACTTTAGGCTGGTAAGTCTAGTGTCCTGTGAGTAAGTAAGTTG
The DNA here is from genome assembly GCA_019447015.1 of Hymenochirus boettgeri. Lineage (NCBI taxonomy): Eukaryota > Metazoa > Chordata > Amphibia > Anura > Pipidae > Hymenochirus > Hymenochirus boettgeri. Next base: position 66,789,965 of record CM033469.1, on the reverse strand, counting down.
TTTCTCTACTATTAAAGGGTATCCTCCACCCCCAAACTGAAATTTTCTGTAGTGTACGGTACCCTAGCCAACCCCCACACCCCATGTTAGATTTTTAAAAAAAGCCCAGAAATAGTCCACTATTTGTTCCTCAGCTTAAGGCATCTGGGGCCTCATTAACCTAGACGTACTGTGCTAAAAAAAGGGGCTAAACTTGTGCTAAAAAAGGGCTAAACTCGTGCTACATACTTTAAAGGCTAGCGCAAGTTTAACTCCATAACTGCACAACCGGCTGCTTGAGTTTCACAAAGACACCCTTAATAAAGGATTTGCACGAAATATTTCACAAAAGGCTCCATGATAACTGTCGATTGCTTCCTGGTTTAGTTTACTGTATCGCGCAATATTCACATGCGCGCTATAGTGAAACTCAACCAGGAAGCAGGTCGCCGGTTGTCAATGGAGCAACGGTGGATTTGTGTGGCACGGTAAATATACTTACCTTCGGTCCTGGAACCTGGTGAAATTGATTGAGAATGGAAGGTAAGGAATAGGTCCTTTACCTCCCTGTCTTCAATCACTGCTTTAAAGGAATAGTTCACTTTTTGTGTAACTATTCCTTTAACTCCACAATTTAAGACCAGCAGCTGTTCTTAAAATAGCGCTGGGGGAAAATTCCTTTTAGGAATTTACCTCCAGGAGCAATCAAAATTTTTTTTTAATAATACTGGATTGCAAATCTGGGTAAATGAGCCCAAGGAGCAGGATAGAAGGTAAGGACTTTTTAACACTAGTGGGGCCACAGAGTGGGTCACAGTAGTGGGTTAAAATTTTAGTTTTGGGGGTGGACATACCTTCAAACCTTTCTCAAAGGTTCCTATCCTGGTTATATCTGTCCCCTTCCCTTATGTTACCTTCTAGTGGTCATTTATTAACTAGAATCTCTATGCAGTGTCCTCGGGAGCCTTTTTGGACCAATTGCTTTAGGCTGGGGAGGTGAACACTGGCAATGGGTTCTAAGGGTAAGTAAGCTGTGTACGGTGAGGTATGGGGTCCACCAAACACAGGGTTGGATGAATTAATTTAAAATATGATATACGGGTTGGAGAAGAGCAATCAGGGTGTATAAGGATGAAGAAAACTGATGATTCTCTTTATTTTAATGCAGGTATCCCCAGCCTTTGGTCTGGTTTGGTTGTTTCTCCTAATAATATTTATGGTGGAGCCACGAAGACCATTCACCAGACAAGAGGAAAAAAAGCACTGAATCCCTTTGGTTTGACATTAGGGAATGCTAAAAAGTGGTTTGTCTCCTCCCCATTTAATGAAACAAGCAGATTTAAGGGCATGTCCCCCTAAAATGTAATTTAACCATACTGACCACATTCTATAGTTAAAAAAATCCTTACCTTAAAATCTGCTCCAAATGGTTCTTCTGCTTGCCCCTCCAAAGTCAGGCAACTGTTGTGTAGAAGCTCTCAGTGAGTCATCCTGTGGCTGTCTGTGCCTCAAACCTCATCAAGGCCTGAGGCATACGCAGGGAAGCCACTCCCCCCCCCCCCCACCATCTGCATCCATCCTCTGAGATCGTGGCACCTAGCGTTAAATCTTGGTTACATAAGGTAAGTAAGAGCTCCCAACCCTAACCGCCATATATTTTTGAAAAAAACTGCCCCATAGTTACTTACGGACCCTTCTCTCCCGCGGCGCCTTCGATGACATAGCTTAGCCGCGTCTGTGATTGGCCGAGTCTTAGCCAATCACAGACACACTGCGGACCAGCCCCTGCTTGCAACTTCCACAAGCAGGGAGCTGGATAGGAGACGGCGCAAGAGAGAATGGGCTGTAAGTAAACATCTGGGCATTTTTAAAAAATATTTATGGTGTTTGGGGGTGGGCAGCTGCTACCTACATTATATCAAAGTTTACTTTCAGGGTGGACATGCCCTTTAATATATAACCAGTACCTCCCATAGAAGATCATTCACACAATTGTGTTTACCAATCCAGAAAACCTTTAATGTGTGACTACTCAATCTTCTTCAGTCGTGCTTATCTTCTCCATCCTTGGATATGCAGCTTGGATGTCCGTTCAAAGAGCCATGACCTTCAAGCTTCCTCCACCTTCTTAAATCGTGCCAGAAAAATGACAAACACCAGCGTGCTTGTGCATGAGAAGAGACTGCTTATCATTGACAAGTAGGTCTCGTTTTTATATCCATGTCTTGGCTATTGATCTATCTTGTTTTAGATTGAGATTGTAGGGACGTATGGGTTATTTATTGTCTATTATATACATTGTTCTTTATTTCTCTTCCTAGTATGCTCTATGGGACCATCCGATGTGTTGTGACTCACAGGGATTGTAGTCTGTGTGACAATCAGTAAGCGATACAGCAAGAAGAATCCAAACATAGGACCCATTGTGTTCGCCATTGGACTTTTAGTGGGTGGTTCCACATATATTTTGTGCTGTTGTGCATCGCAGACAAGAGCATCATTTCTGCGCCTATGTAAGTGTACCTTTACCCTAGTGTTGTATGGGTGGATTTCTCTCTCCGTTTAATGATCATGCAATTTACTCAGCCCTTAATGACCTGGGAGGGGGGGTGGACCAGACCCCCTATTACCTGTAAAACCCCCTCTGAATACAGGAGATTCACTTATTGTAACCAGACTCTGTAACCATTCCTATCCTTTTTTTATTCCATGTGTTACTTTGCATCTGTAGAGTTTTCTGAACTAGGAGAGTTGCTTATATGGCACATTGTTAAGGTAGCGTAATCAGTTATTTCTCTATTCCTATTCTATTCTACCAAAATCTTCTCTTTTTTATGTTCATTTTCTTAACATTCTTTATTATGGTACGATGCCTATTTATGTTCATCTGCTATTTTACTAATGTCAGACAATCAGTGCTCCCCTTTTAACTGTTATCCCTAAAATCCTCCCCATCCTGACTTGTCTTTTTTTCTCCCTTCCCAGAAAATAGTGAAACCTACACGCGTGGCAATAGCAAGTGGTGCACAGATCGCTGTGGCACATTCACTTGGAAATGGAGGCAGTAAATTATTCCTTTTACTGGTAAGTAGAATCTGGTCTGATCAGGACTATCCATATTCCTTTCCTATGTCTCTCTATTGTACAGCCATGTGGATTATTGTTTCATTCATTTATTCTCTTTCCTTATCAGATTCCTAATTTGATCCAGCGGGGAAAACCAGTCACAAACCTGTCCCAGATGCACAGCCTACAGTACCCACTTATGGTATTCCCATTCATAGCAGTGATCGGGGGAATCCTCTTCCTGCTCACCAGTCGTCGTTATAAGAAGTATATGGAAGAGGCGAAGATTTACCAAGGAAAGACAGAGACCATCCACGGTTACATCTAACCAGATAGGATTGTAGCTTTCAGAAAGGTGGTGGTTATATAGATTGTTGAACAAGCAGTAATACGGGGTATTTTTGTTTATAATTAGATAGTTCAGGGTAATGTTTTGTTACCATGCATTTTTATTACTCTAGATTCAGCCATGAATAGAAGAAGAATAGAATAAGTTTACCGCATAAGAACCCATAAAACTATATGAAGGCTGTCAAGAATTAGCGGTGCCTAAGGAAAAAAACAACACGTATCGCCTACAAAACCTGAACCACAAAGAGGTGGTCCGAAAAAAGACCCCTTGTACATAGGCACAACCCCTTATGAGTCCAGGAAAAATCACAGATCACTTGGTTAGATCCCATCAAGTGTCCAGTTATTAAAGCAATCTAAAGGTAAAGTGCACACGCATAATATAAATAGCATGTTCAATACATCATACAATAATAAACCAATCCTAAAAAGACCCTGACCGTTAATGGAAATAAAATGCTGTGCTGAGTCAACCTACAACACGAACACTGGAGGTACAGAAGGTTCAGCAATATAACACAATTACTTATACTTGTAAAATGTATGATCCATGCAGGTGTTGAAACAATTTTCCTTGAGTTAGGCAGTTGCTACTTGGCTAAATATTCAATGGCTAGGGCGATGTGAACTTTGAAGAATCTCCGCAATCCCGATGCAAGGAACTGTTTGGAGGAGTATCTGTATGCGTCTGGCCTGAATGGAGGATCCCGGTGAAGAGGCTGCAAGGCAAGCAGCCCACAGAAGTCGGTGAGAGTTGTATTCATAACTGTGTTACTGACTATCTTTGCATGTATCGATACTGGGTTATATTGCTGTACTGCAGGAGAACTGTGGTTTTTCTTCATTGATACGTGTGTAGGGTACAGTAGACATCCAAACATTTTTTCTTTCTGTACCTCCTTGATTCCTGTTGTAGTTGACCTTTGAGAACTCGAGATTTCAGCAACAAGGGCCCAGCACAGCATTTTATTTCCATTAGCGGTCAGGGACCCTGAACGCTCGTTTAGTGTGTTCTTTTTTGGATTGGTTTATTTATGTATGATGCATTGAACATGGTATTTATATTATGCATGTGCACTTTACCTTTAGATTGCTTTAATAAACTTGACACTTGATGGGATTCTAACCAAAGTGATCTGTGATTTTTTCCTGTGGACTTCTAGGGTTGTGCGATAACAACTAGGCTGCCTACCCTTGTGAGTTCCTCAGCGATGTACAATGAAGATTTCAATTGTCCTTTGCCAGCCTGGTCTAACTCCACCCTTGCAGACGTCAGTGACAGACCATGGATGACGCGCTCTTCAAGAAGTGAATCTTGCTATTGGCCAGATTGCAGACAGATTACAAAGGCGAAATAGACCACCAGCGAGGGGATCTATATATTAAAGGAAACTAAACCCAATTTTTTATACTCCAATATGAAACAATCCCCCTAAAAACAACCAATAAACTATAAAATACCACTTCAGTAAATTGTGTTAAAGTAAATGTAAGCCTGTTAAGAACTGGATGAAGTATCTGTGTGTATGTGCAGTGTCAGACCACACCCCCTGAATTCAGTCACATGCTTCCTTGCTTTATCTGTCCTGTAAAAGGATTGGCATAGATTTTAATGGGTTGGACCAACTGTAACAAGTTTCTGTCATAGCTAAGGACTGGGCATGTGCAGAACATTGACCAAACTGTGTGATACAGAATGCTGTGAAGTAAAGCACAAACCATATGTTATTTAGGTATTTATTTATCGCCCGATTGAAATAAGAGGTAACGTTTTTATACTGCGCATAAGTACGGCAGTGCGTGAGCATGCAGCGGCTTCCAGTACCTTTCCTCTATTCCCTGGAGTTCCCTTGCATCCGTCTTTGGAAGGAAATCTTTCATTACTGGATAGTTGGTAGGCAAAGATCCTGCACTTCATGCAACTGGGCTTCATGGAGTTACTGAGTTTCCACAGTTACCTTTGCAGAGAAGGATGCCCAACAGAAGGATTCCCACAGGAGGTACCCACTGAACTTGGTGGGAGAGTGAGGGTGCAGTTTTGGAAACTACAACTCCCAGCTACTAAAGCATGCTGGTTTAGTATTTGTAGTTTCCAAACATCTGGAGTACATTCATAACCAAAATGGCAGTGACATAAATGTGTTTTGCAACATTTGTCGAATTTTTTTGATGCGGTCATATTTATATTATGTACAGAGTAAGCTTATAAGCATAGACATCATCACTTTGCATCAAAATGGCCTCGCATGCAAGAAATTACTGCTAAACACACACCTGAAACACCATTTACCTGGTCATTAAGAACTTCAAGGTGGGAGCTTCAGTTGTGGTGAAGAAGGCTTCAGGTTGGCAAAAAGCAAGTGCTGGACTGTTTTCTCCTGAGGAGTCGCTGGGGAATCATGATGCCATAGTAGGATTTGGCACCAAATTTGAAGTGGTGAGTTTGGCAATATTTTGATGAGAAGCACAAAAAGGAGCAAATCTTTCCAAGAAAAACATGAAATAAGGACAGATTGAAATTTGCAGGACGTACAGGGTTGGACAGCAGAAGACTAGAGTAAAGTTTTTTTTATCTGATAAATCTTCCTTTCCGAATTTTTGGGACATATGGAAAATCGAATTTTCAAAGAAGAGTTGTGTCTTGTGTTGTGCCAACAGTGAAACACCCTGAGACAATCTATGTGTGGGCTTGTGACCATGAGACAATCTATGTGTGGGCTTGTGACCATGATGACAATCTATGTGTGGGTTTGTGACCTTGAGACAATCTATGTGTGGGGTTGTGACCATGAGACAATCTATGTGTGGGGTTGTGACCATGAGACAATCTATGTGTGGGGTTGTGACCTTGAGACAATCTATGTGTGGGGTTGTGGCCATGAGACAATCCATGCATTGGGTTGTGACCTTGAGACATTTGTGTGGGGGTTGAGGCCATGAAGACAATCTAGGTGTGGGTGGTGACCATGAGACAATCTATGTGTGGGGTTGTGACCTTGAGACAACCTATGGTGGGTTGTGACCATGAGACATTCTTGTGCGGGGTTGTGGCCTTAGACAATCCATGTGTGGTTGTGACCTTGACATCTGTGTGGTGGGGTTTGGCCTTGAGACAATCTATTTGGGGTGTTGGCCTTGAGACAATCATGTGTGGGTTTGTGGCCTTGAGAAAATCTATGTGTGGGATTGTGACCTTGAGACAATCCATGTGTGGGGGGTTGTGACCTTGAGAAAATCTGTGTGGGGTTGTGGTGTTGAGATAATCCATGTGTGGCATAGTGACCTTGAGACAATCCATGTGTTGGGTTGTGACCTTGAGACAATCTATGTGTGGGGTTGTGGCCTTGAGACAATCTATGTGGGAGGTTGTGGCCTTGAGACAATCCATGTGTGGGGTTGTGACCTTGAGACAACCTATGTGTGTGGTTGTGACCTTGAGAAAACTATGTGTGAGTTGTGGCCTTGAGACAATCCATGTGTGGGGTTGTGACCTTGAGACAATCCATGTGTGGGGTTGTGACCTTGAGAAAATATGTGTGGGGTTGTGGTCTTGAGACAATCCATGTGTTTCTCATCCAAGGGAGTGGCTCACTCACATTTACCCTTAACACGGCCATAAATAAAGTATGGTGTCAAAATGAGCAACTTCCCCCAACAATCCAGGCACAGTTTAGTGATGACTGTGTGTAGTTTCCAGCATGATGGAGTGCCGTTTCACAAGACAAGGTTTATGAGATCTCACAGGATTTTTTGAATATCGACAATGTGAACACTTATTTTTGTCTGATCTCCAAACAAATTTAGTATGATACAAAAGACAACCTGATTAAACACAATATACACAATATACAGTTTTGAAATAATCATGTAATTTATTGAAGGACAAATATTCACCAACTTCTATATCACCCATGTGAAAAAGTAACTCAATAAACCAATGAATAAAGTTCAGTTCAGATAAAGGGTTAAATCACACTTAGCCGTACACAAGATTGGTTGCTGCTAGCCCTGTTCAATTTAAACATTAGTTAAACACATTCCCAGCAATGTAAAGTTCCCTTAAAGGTCTCCTAACTCGGGGCACTATGTATCAATTGAAGGTAATTCTAATAATTTTAACCCGCAATCATCCCAACACTATTATTCCAGCCTCCATCAAGTTCTGTCAATGTATCCTGCAATATTGTCACTGGTTTTCTTAATCTCTCTATATTATATTAAAGATTGAAACATTGACCCTAATACAATAAGAGAATTTAAAATCCACTGAGGAATTTATTTGGTGCTGTTTTTGATGCTCTAAAATGTTATTTTATATTATCCATAACGGAATAAAATATGCCTATTTAAATGGGCTGTCTGTAAGTAACATTACAGAAATGTGCAGAATCCACATTACACTGTGCCTAGAGTTTCTGACCAAGCCAGTGTTTTGCTCCACTATTGCACTCTGGATTCCCACTGAGAAATAATTGCAAATAAACTTGGAATACCAAAAAGGTCTAAAAATTTAAGTAAGGGCTGGAAGTGCTTGTTTGACAACTTTTCCATGTTCAGACAGGTTGTAACCATCTAGTGATAATAATAAGGTATTACTTGACCCAGATATGACAGCTTAACAAAAAGTACATCCATCTTAGAGAAAACCAACTCTGTAAAAGTTAAGCGGCAAAAGGTTGCTGTCCAGCTTTCAGTAGCTTGTGTCATCACTTTCACCTCCTCTGCTCAGCCTCTGTCCTGGTGTAAGATTGTGATTGCTGATATTCTTCTGGGATGCACAGGAAGTCCCTGCAGATTGACAGTACAATCCATGTCATGCAATCTGGTTTCCAAAATGCAGACAAACTGACATTATTCAGGCCTATGTATCTGTACACATCCTCTAGAATTTCTATGTATGAAAGCATTCTTACTTTCCAGCATTTTTCCTCGCCTGTCTGAATCCTTTGTACTGTACTGTATACAGTATATAGTGAAGCAATGTTGGAAAATGTCCCTCAGTCACGGTCAGCCGAGTGGCAGGAACTACCAACAGAAGACTTTGCTGTTTGCAGTACAACAGTGAATCCCATGCCAGGAGGTTACGGAAGTTATGGCATTTACAAACAGGTCATGTGGTAACCAGGTGAAGAACAGGTTATGTTTCTCCTGAAATTTTCATGGCAATTTGGATTTTGGGTAAGATACCGCTATATATATATATGTATTGTATCCTGGCTAGTAAGTCCTGGAGTTATGAAACCCCTGGTATTCATCAGTATTGGTCGGTCGCACAACTCCATTGGGCTAATTATTGGGGGCAAGGCTTTATTATTACTGCTCTGTTTATGACTGCTATTTGGAAATCTGGCCATAGGGACTTTCCAGTACTTTGAGGCTCTTTATCTTCGGCCTCTATTGGTTTCAACATGCATTTAGTTCCACCATCCAGGAGACGCCCAGGTGGCTGCTAGCTATAGCAACTCTTACTATTGTATATCTACATCTTTGTATTTATTTATTGTTAAAGTTAGTTGTTATTAGGAGCTGTGTTTTTCTTGTGGCTTGACTATATACTGTGTAAATTAGCCCTACGGTAATTGGCGAGTTTATGAGTCCTTTACAAGCGTGTGAGTGCCCTATTAGTGGCTTTTGTTCTTTATTAGGTTTGTATTTCAAATCTTCACCATGGGCACCGTGAGATAACCCCTAACGCAAGGACAAATAGTGAAAAGTAATGCAGTCCTCCCGTATTGTAATAATCTAAGTTCCTTGATTTCCTTTCTGTTTTTCTTTTTTTCCACTGTTTTCCCCAACATTTCCATCATTGAGGATATCAAAATCAATGGTAGGAGGGGGTGTCAGTTTTGTGGCAAAGTGCAACCCCCCCCAAAAATACACGTTTTTGTCCTTGGGTCATCAATAAATCGCCGGAGAACCTACAAGGCCTAGAATTTGGTACAAAATCTCCAAGTAAATAACATAAGTCTATATCCTTACAGTGAGGTCATGTAGGTTTTTACTAATATATATATATTAGTATACTATATATATATATAGTAACGTATGGCAGGCGCACTCCACGGTCTAAACACCTGTTTATTAAATAAAGTAAGTAGGCCAAAGCACCTACGCGTTTCAGCCCGGTATCAATGGGCCGTCATTGGAACCCTGATGACGGCCCATTGATACCGGGCTGAAACGCGTAGGTTGCTTTGGCCTACTTACTTTATTTAATAAACAGTTGTTTAGACCGTGGAGTGCGCCTGCCATACGTTACTGTTTGATTTCTTATCCAGCAGCACCCGGGCATTCTACTTGGTTACGGAGTGCATCGGATCTCTACATTCCTATATAATATATATATATATATATATATATATCATAAGGGACATATACGTGATCCCCTTTACAATAGGAGCAACAGTAGAGTAAATCCATATAAAATAAAGAAAAATTTCCACTGTTGCTCTCATTGTAACTTTATAAACAATTCTTACCAGCTGGTACGTGCTGCTTCCTGACACTATTAACAGTCGTTATAGAGACTGTGCATGTCAGTCATCATGACACTCTGTACAATAACCAAAAATAGATGCACGAGGTACCTCCCAGGTATCCAGTCCCTTCTGGCCACCTCACTGCCAGATAGACAATACTGGAAAAAGAAACGAATAGGCTGTCCAGTCAAGGCCCAAGTGGCCGGTGTTGGTGTAACTGCAATAAAGAGGGATTACCCTTTGTAAATTATAAGCGACTGGACAGCCCTATTCTTTTCATTTTCCAGTACTCTGTACAATAAACTACATCTGCTGTTACCGTAATCTTGTCAGGACACAATAAGTGCCAGCTGGTAAGACTTGTTACTGAAAGTTAAACATAACTTATAATTGTAAGATATAACTTATAAGTTATTATAAGTAATAATGTGCTATTTACAATACAATAAAAACATTTAATGTCACTCAGTCCTCTGACCTGTGTAATAACACCCTCTGCTGTTTCATGCTTTTATATGGTCACTGACCCCCTCTGTGATGTATGTTCCATTTATTACACTGGTAGTAGCACATTATCCCTTCTATTATTATTATAGAAAGTCATAGAAATCCTTCATACAATTGAACTAGAAGTACATTTTGAATTTGCATTGTTTACTTCTGGGATTTTCTTAGCTCTGAGCTATTGATCATTGAGGGGATGGATCCATCTAATTGATCTATACATAGTACTTGGCACTGATAACTGCTGTATATATTATGTACAGTTGTGTGGTGCTTGCCCTGTTTAGTTACATAGATATGAATTGAAAGTCCAACAAAACCACTTATCCTTCCCACTAGAGTCCTGGAAATGCTTGTAAAACCAAATAAATGGCAGTAATAATTATTTTATATTGTATTATTCTTATAATCTGACATTTCTCATATGAAAGATATAATTTATGGATAACACATTTCAAAACCATATTATGATAGCTAATTAATTTACATGTTAAACTCTTGGATTATGTAACGTTTAAAATCCTGTTTCCCTATGTAACATATTGGTAGGCCAGCATGGGGCAATCTTACAATGCACTATAGCTCTTAAAGGGTATGTCCACCTTTTTTAAGTTTGTTTGCACTGTGTGTGCATCCTGCTCACTGATCACTTTCTCCCAAAGATCACATGCGAATTACTAGGTGCCAGTCCAAAAAGGGTCTGTCACAAACCCTCAGGGCCATGACGCCCAACCACCTATCAGCTACTGGAAAACACACTCCAAGCAACCAACAGGTGGATGGAACAGATCGGACCTGGTGGGGTTAGTGAACAAACGATATCTACACAATTAATATTAATTATTATCATATATACTCACTCGCCGCCACCACATTCCGAGAGAAACAGCGGATGACCTGTTACCTATATCTAGGGGATTATCAGCACCCCTACTTCTAACAACCTGTAAGAAATTGGTTATTCACCCCTATATTCTATACACATTTATACAGTATATCTATATACCTACACATACCTCTTATAGTAGCGTACTTCGAAGACACAGGTTCGTTTTGGGATATACTCAGAATAGGACAATAGCCTATAAATGATTTATATAATTTATTAAAAGTTGACAAAAATATGTGCATAAAAGTATAAAGAAAAACTAAAGTAATTTACTGAACATAAAAAACGGTGACACACAGGTGAGGTAAGAAATGGATAAAAATGAATACTTAAAGATAATTGGCGTCTGAAAAGTCCATGAGCAGAGTCCAGAGCTTGTTAATCCAGATATGGGAAAAGTCCATATAATATTTCCTGCTGTAAGCCAATATGGTCCGTCCTGTTGGCTAGATGTTTTGAAGATGTTATGACAAACTCCTGAGCTGAGACCCGGCTCCCCAATTTTATCCTTTGTCAGAAAATGGGAGCAGTCTGGTCTCTAGAGGGGGGGGGACTTGTTCGGCTCCCGAAGGTTGGTTCCTATTTTTGGAGGGATTTTAAATGTCCATTCCCCTCCAGTCCATAATCTTTGATCTGCCAGTTGGTTTCTGCTCAAATCTCAACTAGAAGATTCCCTGCTGAGCTGGTGCCTACTAGCATGTAACAGTGTATGCATATTACAGGGATTCACACACACCTTTCCCCTTTGAGTCAGACTTCTTGCTAGGTCAGCTAACTTAACACCAAATGGGAATGGCTATGGGAAAGGAAGCAGAGCTTACAACTGAACATGAATTTAACCCTGTGATTACCCTAGACAGGGAAACAATGTGGAGCTGCCATACTCATTTAAGTCATTTCTCCAGAGCGATCAGCTCTTGAGCGATTTCTTTTCAAAGGGATTTTCTGTTTTAAAGGGTTTCTGTATTTAAGGGGAGAGAGCTTTAAGAAACAAAGCGTTTATTAACTGTAGTTTGCAGCCTAGTAAATGTACTAACCTAGCACTATTTATTTCTAGGAGTGTGCCTGTGTAAGTAATTAATCACTGGTGTGTTTTTTGTTTTTTTTACTACTTACTGCTTGAATAAGGTAGTAGGAATTGTTTAAGTAAACTCAAGCACGGGGTTACTAAAATAAATACTGGTATTTAAACAGCACAGTTACCTGCAAGGGGGGGCTGGTAAGAGACAAAGGAAAGGCATTTTTTCCCCCTTTTCTCTGATTGATGGGGGTATAGCTAATTGGTTTAAATTGGCTGAGGGCTGTTGGCTCTTTGGTTTTGAACCTCATTTAAGTAATTTCTCCAGCGATTTTCTTTCAAAGGGATCTTCTGTTTTAAAGGGGTTTCTGTATTTAGGGGAGAGAGCGTTAAAAACAAAAGAGTTTAGAACAAGAAAGGGTTTAAGAACAACACTGCTGTGTATTGCTGTGTATTGCTGTGTCCCTGGTGTGTATTGCTGTGTCCCTGGTGTGTATTGCTATTTAGTATGGACAGTTGTGTTGGGGCCGTGCAATGTGCATCCTGCTGCATGTATAGGATTTTGGAGCCCCCCCCAGGGACCTATGTATGTGTCAGATGTGAGTGGGTTGCCCATTTGGAATCTGAGGTCCAGAATCTAAAGGGTAAACTTGCAGCATTGCAGGGCTTGGCAAATCTGGGGGAATGCAGGTACTGGCTGGGGCCAGTAAACTGAGGGTGGAGATGGCAGATAGGTGAGAAGATAGATTTGTAAGGGTCACCAGGGGAAGTAGGGGACGGAAGGATAGGGACGCTTCTTCCGCTGGTCGATCCCAACAGATTTGCCATTTTAGGCGAAGATGTGGAGGAGATGGCTCGGAAGCAGCATGTATGGAGCGGGCCTTTCCCTTGAGCACCCGGGACAGCCATCTCCAATACAGGAGGGAGAACTGGGGGCTAGGAAGGATAGGCAGGGTGGTAGTGGTAGGGGGCTCCATTATTAGAAGGGTAGATAGGGTAATCTGTCGCCAAGACCCTACATGCGAACAGTTGTTGTCTGCCTGGTGCTAGGGTTCGACATGTGGTGGATCATGTAGACAGATTATTGGGTGGGGCTGGGAGTGACCCAGCAGTTTTTGTTCACATGGGTGCCAATGACAAAGTTAGGTGGAGGTAAGGTCCTTAAAAATGATTTCCGAGAATTAGGGCCAAGTTAAAGCAAGGACCTCAAGGTAGTGATTTCAGAAATACTACCGCAGCCACGTGCTACGCTAGGGAGACACGGGAGCTCAGGAGTATAAATGCATGCTAAGAGAGTGGTGTAAAAAGATGGGTTTGGGTTTTTAGAGAACTGGGCTGATTTTTCTGTTGCTACAGGCTCTTTGTAGAGACGGATTGCACCTGAATGGTGATGTGCAGCTGTTTTGGGGAGAAGATGGCTAGGGGTTGAGGAGATTTTACTAGGTATGGGGGAGGGTAGTTTGAACTACACAGGGGTAGATAGAGAAGTTAGGGACAGGGGCTATTAACACAACGGAGGGAGGAGAAGGGGGAGGGGGGAGCATAGAGGATAAGGAGGCATGTACCCCATGTATGGAAGTAAATCAATTGATAATCTAAAAGTATGTTTACAGATGCAGAAGTCTGGCTGGAAAAAACGGGGAACTTGAAATAATAGCTTAAAGGAAAGGTATGATGTAATTGGTATAGCAAATCATGGCTTAATGATTCACACGACTGGACAGTAAATATTGAAGGATACTCCTAATTTGGCATGACAGAGTTAATAAGAAAGGAGGAGGAGTATGTGTATGTTAAACAGGAATTGAAGCCAAATTTAAAAGATGAAATAGATGGGGGTATAAACGATACGGCAGAAACAATATGGGTGGACTGTATACAGGAAGAAGAATTGTTGGAGTATGTTATAAGCCCCAAATGCCGGGGAAGAGGTGGAAATGATCTCCATATCAGTTGGCGAAGGCTGCTGGTATGGGGCATGTTCTGGTTATGGGGGATTTTAACTACCCTGACATAGATTGGAGTAGGGAACTGCCAGCACCTCAAAGGTATAAAGTTCTTAAATTTCCTATAGCATTTTCTTACACAGATTGTAGAAGTTCCTACTGACAGAATGCGTTGTTGGATCTGGTGATATCTATAAACCTGAGCTATTTTGGAGATGAGGTAATGGGAAGCTTAGGGAATAGTGACCATGATATATGTCATTTAATATAGGTTGCAAAAAACTAAAGTGCACTGGGTTAACAAAAACTTTTAACTTTAGGAAAGCTAATTTTATGCTGTTAAAGGAATCGCTCCTGCTCATAGACTGGGGGGAACTGTTTCTAGGTAAAGATACTGAGCGATGTGGACTACTTTTAAAGGGATAGTAAACTATTACATTTCTAAATCTGTACCTTTAGGTAACAAGTGTAAAAAAATGAGGTCCACTCCTGCATGGCTTAATGCTCAGTAAAAAGGAAATGGAAAAAAAGAAAAGGCTTTTAAAATTTTGAAAACAGAAGGCACAGAACAGGCTTACAGGGAGTACAAAAGCTGTAATAAACAGAGCAAGAAGCAATTAAACTAGCTAAAATAGAAAATGAAATACGGATTGGCGAACAAAGCAAGTCCCACCCCAAAATGTTTTTTAAGTATATAAAGGGTAAAAAGATGAGGACTGAGAATGTGGGACCATTAAATAATGGAGCTGAGGTGGTTGTAGAGGATGCCGAAAGGCTATCTGCTAAACCGTTTTTTACATCGGTTTGTACTGTTGAGAATCCTTCTCCTTACAGTAGGGATTGATAATAATGCAGGGAAGAAATGAAGAGTATTACCTTGGCTAACAGAGGATATGGTACAGAAACAATTAGACAAAGTTATATCAATAAAGCCCCAGGACCAGATGGATTGCATCCTCGGATTTTATAAGAGCTTAGTTCAGTTCTATCTAGACCACTGTTTCTCATCTTTTCAGATTCGCTTTTGTCTGGGGATGTGCCGCTGGTTGGAAAAAAGCCAATGTATACCAATATTCAAAAAGGTAGTCGTTCACAGCCTGGAAACTATGTTAAGGGATCATATCCTTGACTTTGTCTCCAGAGATCATATTATTAGTAGTAGTCAGCATGGATTTATGAGAAATAGATTATGCCAGACAAATTTAATTGGTTTTTATGAAGAAGTGAGTAAGAAGTTAGATTCAGGCACAGCAGTGGATGTGGTATTTTGGTTTTGCAAAAGCTTTGGATGCTGGCCACATAGGTGACTAATGTATAAACTGAGGACTGTTGGCCTTGAAGAAAACATTTGTTCATGGATAGAGAACTGGTTATTGACCGCAAACAGAGAGTAGTGGTTAATGGAGCTACATCTATGTGGGCTAAAGTTCTAAGCGAGTGCCTCATGGTTCTGTACTGGGCCGCTTCTGTTTATTCTGTTTATAAATGACTTAGAAGGGGCATTGAGAGCAGTCTAGTGTGATGACACTACTTGCAGACTTGGAACTTCCAATGATGGGCAAGTGCTGCAAGCAGACCTAGATAGATTATCAAAATGGGCAGCAGAATGGCAGATGAGATTCAATGTTGATAAATGTAAGGTGATGCATTTGGGATTTAATAATCCCTGTGCCACTTACACCATAAATAACTCTGTGTTAAGTGCATCTGTATGGAAAAAGATTTGGGGGTTCTGGTAGATAACAGACTTAGCTATAGCAAACAATGCCAGGTAGAACGGCTAGAGCTAGCAAGATATTGGCTTTGTATAAAGGGGAATAGATTCAAGAGAGAAAAATATTATTCTCCCTCTTTACAAGGCACTCGTAAGGCCTCATTTGGAATATGGGTGCAGTTTTGGAATCCCATATACAAGGGACATCTTGGAAATTGAGGCATTTCAGAAGGGAAACTAAATTAATAAGGGGAATGGAGGGGCTTGAATATGCAGGCAGATTAGACAAGTTAGGGCTGTTTACATTGGAAGCGAGGTTTGCGTGGGGACATGATAACCTTATACAAATATATTAATGGGCCATACATGAACTCTCTGATGCATTGTTTACTAATAGGTCATATCAGAGGACTCGTGGACATCCTTTAAGGTTGGAAGAAAAGAAGTTTCATCTTCAGGTTAGGAAAGGTTTCTTTACAGTGAGAAAGGTGAAACTGTGGAACTGTCTTCCGGCAGATTGTGTAATGGCAAGTTCATTGAATAGCTTTAAAAAAGGCCTGGATAAGTTTCTAAAACTAAAAATATTGAGAATTACTGGTATCAATACATATAGATCTGGTTGATCCAGGTATACTTTCCGATTGCCGTTTGGAGTCAGGAAGGATTTCCCCCCCTTTTTAGCTGTTTTTTTTTGCCTTCCTCTGGATCAACTGTTAGGTAGGTTAAAAAAAAAGGAGGGTGTAACGGTTGGACTTGATGGACGTTATGTCTTATTCAACCTTAATTACTATGTTACTATGTTACAATAAGGTGAAATAATTGAAAATTAGGAGTGCAATTTCAGACTTGTGTATGGGGTTTTACATTGCACTCCTGTTTGTCACACCTCCCCCCTTAGATGTTCATAGGGATTGGTTTTACACAACCTAGACCGTTGCGACCAACTCCCTTGGCGCGGCTGTGCCATGTGGCTTTCTCCTTTATGATATGTTACATTGCATTACTGGGAAACATATTTTCTTTTTTGCGGTTTTACACTCCCTCCAGTCACAAGGCTAGGTACACGTGTACTGGGTTGGGATCCATTTTGTTACCCATGGCAGACTGGTCACCCTCTATACACTGTATTAACAATGAGTATCTCCAACACAACCATCTTTCTGACCTATTACCACAACTTCATTTCCGTTACCTGCTGGATAAACCATTTGAACACTGAGAGCCCTGTCACTAGCATCACCCCCTGGTGTGCTTGTGTAAACAAAGGGCTGGAAATAGTGGCTCTTGCGCTCACTAGGCATCTGGACTCTATTTCCCAGGATGCCCTGTTGGCCAAATTCCAGGTTACTACGGGTTTTACCAACATTTTTACAATTTTTTACACTCTTCACCACCCTCCTGCACATACTTTCTGGTTCCTCTTGAGACGAGACCAATCCCTGGGCTCTTCCAGTACAGTAAGATCACTGTGTTTTTCCTGGAAAACAATCCCTGTTTCCCTACACAATCCTTTTCGGATTTTATAACAGGTTCTTTGCTTAGCTCTACCTGCCCAAAGCTGCCCTTGTCTCCTTCAGTCTGGACAACAACATCCTCCAGGACCCCACTCACCACCGCCCCCACACACTCTGCACTAATTCCGAGCCTGGTCTACACTCTGACTGCTACTCACAAACTCAGGCAGTTTGGGTACAGGATCAGGGATCCCATATTGCTGTGTAACGTTCTGGACTGACCAGGGGAATTTCTCTCTTCCCCTCCCCCTCTACAATCACTGACTTGGGCCTTACTGGTTCTGGCACTGTGACTTCTACTCTGGTCTCCCAGCCCTCCTCCCAGTTACTCTGCCCTATGTAACCGGACTGAACCAGGGTGATATCCGGGGGAACGTACATTCCCTACTGCTCTTTCTGAAGGTCCAACTCATTCAATGTGCTGCAGTGTTATCTCGGATTCTGCATTACAAGTTCCAGCCAACTGTCCGGTGGGTAGTTGGTGAAGCTTGGCAGGGGTTGAGTCAACTGTCAGAACATGGAACGAACTTGTAAATAGCGTCTCCCTGCTCTGATTCCAATGACTGTTCCCTAGCAGTCCTTCCAACACTGTGAGTGACTGTTAACACAGGTAACACATTTTGACAGGTTCACCATTTTCATTTGTAACATTCACATTTTCAACATAACTACATATTGGCACTTTATCACCTTCCACACATACCATGGAGGCGGCCCCCTGTTAGTGCCTCAGAAGCCTTTCTCCTGTGTGACTCCAGACTGGGGTTACTGTGTAGTGCGTCAATCCATGCGCCACTACCAGTTTCAGCAGTTGCCCTATACACGGGGGGTCAACTGCTGACAATCTACATGTCTGAGGTCAGAGCTATAACTACTTCTAGCACTGACAACTAGCATACTACCGTAACTGCTACTCGGTACAACATTACACAAGTACAATCATTGGCATCCTTAACATTACTTATACATGCATTCTATCCACAGATACAGGCTTAATGTTAGATACACAAAATTATCAAATTGCACATTTACCCCAGGTACCTGTGAACTAGGTCCTGTCAAACCCTTCCTCTGCTCCAGCTGTTCTAACGCACGGTAGCACAATACCTTTGTGTGAGTTGAACCTTTAGCTTTAGACTCCGGGATGCTTTTGGCGGTTTGATACTGAGCCACTAATGTGCCTAGATCTGTCCCCAACAACACTGGACAGGATATCATCCAAGATACCCACTACTTTCTCTTGCTTTCCAACCCCCCAGTCGATTTCCACTCGGGCCTGCGATGTTGGGAAGGGTGCCCCCTATTCCTGTGAGGGTCAGGTACTTATCCGGGAGGATGTTCTTTTTTGCAACAAGGTTAGAGTGAACCAAAGTGACTCTGCTCCGGTATCCCTGAAGCTAGTAACAATCTGGTTGTTCACTTAAACCAACTGGTGATTTTGAGTGCGGCGTTGGATTTCCTTTCTACTGGCAAATAAAACAGTAGATGTTCTTGTGCAGATGGGGTTCTAGCCTGCTGCTGGCTATTTGCTGGTGATGCCCTCTTAGTGCTAGACGAGTATTTGAAGTGTCCTGGCTGAGACAATAGTGACACGTGCGATCCTCAATGTTCCGGTCTCTGGGTGGACGGCTCACAGGGCTGCAGGAGTAAATGGTTTACCTCCTTTCCATCCCTGGGACGACGTTCTGCGCGTGTCAGGCACACGGGTTGCAATGAAGTTATCCACCAGTTCAGCGGCAGCGGTTGTTGATTTGGGTTCCCGCTCTACACAAACTGAGGAACATCCGCTGGGCAAACCTGTAAAAACTGATCCTTTACCATCAGATCCTCCAGGGCTCCATAAGAATTGTTGGTGAGGTTCTGAGTCCATTGTCGGAATGTGATGATAGTTGCTAGCCACATCCGAAAAAGAGTCTGTGGATCCTTTTTGTACGACCGGAACCTTTTCGATGTCTGGCCCAATCCTCCTGATGCAGACGTTACTGACGGCAGGCTCTCTCAAAAGAGCATAAAGAAACAAATGTCTATCCTTCTACATTGCTCAAATTTAAATTTGGGACTCACTGGTGAACTTGTTCCTCCTGCTCCAAGAGAACTTGGATGAACTGTGGGCGGACTGGCGCAGTTTGGCCATTTCCAGTTCATATTGTCTCTCAGCTTGCCGCTCTGACTCCTACGCTCGCCCGACGCTCCTCCATCTCAACTTGCTGCTGACCTGGCGTTCCAGAAATTGCAGTTACTCCATTGGGTTAGTGTCGCTTAACCTTTGCAACACTGCCTGGAGCTGAGGAGACTCTGTAGCTGCAGGTTATGCCTTGGTGCTGGGATACAGTCCTTGGTGGTGTTCCATGCAGGGCAGTAACAATATCATTGGAGTCCAGGTCATAGTGAGTGATTCCTGCTGTAGGCTCATCAAGCTTTCCTTTGCTTGGAAATCTGCCCCCATTAATTCATGAATCAGCTCCTCCCTCCTTTTCCGATCGATGGAATCAATGTGTCTGCTTTGGCAAACAACGATTAAGTCATCCAGACTCATGCTTTCATAATTCACGGATTCAGACATTTTCCAAGTAGAAAAAGAAGAGAAAAAGATTTTGGGAAGGGCACTGTGTGTCTACCTGTTCAGTATAATTCTAATGCACTGCTATTGACCACAGAACTTGGGTTCTGCTCTACAGAGTTAATTAGTTAACACTGTATCTTAGAGATTCTGATATAAAAACCAAAGATCCCAAACGCTGCCAACCATTGTCACAAACCCTCCGGCCGCGACGCCCAACCACCTATCCGCTACCGGAAAACACACTCCAACAACCGACAGGTGGACGGAACAATCGGACCCGGTGGGTTAGTGAACAAGATATACTACACAATTAATATTATTAATATCAATATACTCGCCGCCACCACATTCCGAGAGAACAGCGGAATGACCTGTTACCTATATACTAGGGGATTATCAGCACCCCTACTTCTAACAACGTAAGAAAATTGGTTATTCACCCCTAATATTCTATACACAGTTATACAGTATATCTATATACCTACACAATACCTCTCTATAGTAGCGTACTTCAAAGACACAGGTTCGTTTTGGATATACTCAGATAGGACAATAGCCTATAAATGATTTTATATATTTATTAAATTGACAAAAATAGTGCATAAAAAATATAAAGAAAAACTAAAGTAATTTACTGAACATAAAAACGGTGACAACAGGTGAGGGTAAAATGGATAAAAGAATGAATACTTAAGATAGTTGGCATCTGAAAAGTCCATGAGCAGAGTCCAAGCTTGTTAATCCAGATATGGGAAAGTCCAAATAATATTTCCTGCTGTAAGCCAATATGGTCCGTCCTGTTGGCTAGATGTTATTGAAGATGTTATGACGAACTCCTGAGCTAAGACCCGGCTCCCAATTTTATCCTTTGTCAGAAAATGGGAGCGGTCTGGTCTCTAGAGGGGGTGGACTTGGTTCTTCCCCCAAAGGTTGGTTCCTATTTTTGGAGGGAATTTTAAATGTCCATTCCCTCCAGTCCATAATCTTTCATTTGCCAGTTGGTTTCTGCTCAAATCTCAACTAGAAGGAATCTGCTGAGCTGGTGCCTACTAGCCTGTAATAGTGTATGCATATTACAGGGACTTCACACCTTTCCCCTTTGAATTCAGACCTCTTGCTTGGTCAGCTAACTTAACACCAAATGGGAATGGCTATGGGAAAGGAAGCAGAGCTTACAACTGAACATGAATTTAACCCTGTGATTACCCATGACAGGGAACAATGTGGGAGCTGCAATACTACTGGACCATGCCAATAAGGTGAAATAATTAAAAATTAGGAGTGCAATTTCAGACATGTGTATGGGGTTTTACATTGCACCTCCTGTTCGTCACACGGTCTGGCTTCATTGCCACCAACATGTAAGGGAAACCCACCCTTTTTAATTAAATGTTTTCTTATTCACCTTTTTGGAACTTTAGGGAAAATAATTTCATTGGTGCACAAGCTCTTATCATTTGATATATGAAGGCATTGTCTTGTATTTTTCCCATTGCACATCTTGTGCTCCGTTTTCTCACAAACCCATTTCCCATTAGACCCTGTCTCATTAGATTACTATATCAACACTTTATCAACAGCAAATTCACTGTAACACATGATGTAGTTGTATTAAATCTAAAGGTAAAAAAGCTTTTAAAGGGAAACTGTGGTCTCCAAACAAGTTGATTTAAATGAAAGGTCAGGTTCCTACCTTTAATATGATCCACCAACCACCTCTCTGTGTGCTGCAAGATCAGAAAGTTAGTGGTGGGAGGTTCTGATTCTGCGGTCACAAAAATAGTTCCTCCTTCAATCTGGGTTGGCACATCCAGTTCAGGAGAAAACAAATGAAACCAGGAAGAGATTGAGTGACAGTGACTGAAGGTGGGGGGATGGTAGGTAAAATGCTTGCTTTTTCTTTATGCTTTTCTTTTTCTTTTTTTGCCAACCCTTCCCATCATGGGCCCTGTGGCTAGTGTTTCCAGATTTTAAGCAACGATTTGGTTTGGTCACTCCCACTTTCCCAAAACCACACCCAGTAACCCTTTGAGGTAACCCCCTTGTACGCTGTAAACATAGTATTAGGCCTCGTTCACACTAGATGGACCAAAATGGACCAAAATCATGCATTCCATTTTATGGTACATTTTTGCCCATATTCTTGCCATTTTTTGGGATTTGGGCACTAACATAAATGAATCCCTATCAGGGTGAAGATCCAGCCTGAATGAGTATCACACACATTCCATTTTATAAGAACCCGGGATGAGGACCTTAACCGCTAGGTCCCCACCCCTGGGTTAGCATCAACTCCTGCACTTACAGGATGTCTTAAACTTGCGATCGCCGCTGTTCTCCAACTCCCACTTCCGTCTGATACCAGTAGGTCATCAGCAATCGACACGGAAGTAGGAAGGGGAGAAGAGCGTGCCAGCAATCACAACTTTAAGAGGTAAGTGCAGAGTTAACACTTAGGGGTATAGGTCCTCACCTAAATTCTTTCAAATGTGTGTGTGTGATACTCTTTAACGATGGGTCTTTACCCTGATAACGATGAATTCATTGTTAGTGCCCAAATCCCACATTCGAAAATATTAAAGGGCAACTATACCAGATATACAGCTAAATAAAAAACATTTCTTTCATATTGATGGAGAAGAGGATCGGGGTTGAGGTGAACAAGTTGTCCTTTAAAGGTTATCTTCATTGGGGAAAATTAAATTTGGGCTATTCAGTTTTATTGAAGAATGGGAGGTATAGACGCTATATCTTGCCCCTTGTTCTTCAATTAAACCTGCAGGAGCCAGAATAAAATGAACAAACTTACCTGGTCTCGCTCCTCCTGTTTTTCTGACAGGTCCCGACAGAGTTCCTACAGTATGCGCATGTGCGTACAGTAGGAACTCAGTAGAGCAGGGGCGTAACTGCATGGGTTGGTGCTCCAGCAGGTTTTATTGAAGAACCGGAAGACAGCTCCTTTACATCTCATTCTTCAACTGAAAACTGAATAGCCCAAACTGATTTCCCCAGTGTTAAAACCCTTTCCCCTGTTATGTTAAACAGCCAGACACTGGTAAAATGACTACAACACTTTTTCCCTGTAACTCACCCTTCTCTGCTTGGCTGTGTTGAGTTCAGGCCAGATAATTTTTCCTCACTGCTGGCTGTTCTGGGGATGTAACCAAGTGACTGCAACAATGTATCAGATCGTGAACTTTCCTCCCTTGACTGCTGTGCTGTGCTCGGGATCAGGGGGAACAGTTTGAAATTTTCTGTCAGTAAAGGCTAAGTCCCACTAGGCAGCATGCATGAATCACATGACGCAGCAAAATGTTGCACGATTCATGTGCGCTACCCTGCGTATGCGCTGCTATCCCTTTGATGTTACCCTATCGCAGCGCACAAAAAATGTTAATTGCATGCGCCACTAAAAGGGTCGGCAACGCAGCGCAGCAGAGGTAATGGGGTCATCTCCCTCCTCTTTTATTGCTGTGCGCCGAGTGCTGAGCTAATGCAAAGTAAAGCGCACATCAAAATAGCCTAGTGGGGCCTAGGGTGCAGGACAGGGGTGTCCTTGCTCTGATGATCATAGGGTAAGTGGGGTAATTATTTTCAATATAGTTTGGGTGATCTGGGAATTAGGGTATGTTACATGTGACTATATGTGTAATTTGGACATTGGGACATATTATACTGTATGTATCTATATGCGTGATCTGGGCATTAGGGCATGTTATATGTACCAGTGTGTTTGATCTGGGCATTAAGGCATGTTATATGTACCTAGCTGTGTGAGCTGGGCATAAGAGCAACTTGGTTAGGTTAGTTAGGGCCTTGCTGAAAGCATCTACCCTGATGTGGTTGCAGGCTTACAAATCTTTTGGAAAAAAATATTTTACTCTACAGGAATTATGGTGTGGATAAATATCTTTTTGAGGAACTGTATAAATACCACCGTGATGTGAAGTTTAAAAAGACCAAATGTTATACCATGCCCATTCCTGGAAGCCATGCACACCAAACCCTGGTTACGGTGGCACACTTTATGGCGCCTAGAGGTACATAGGGGCGGCATTCTAAACTTTGGCACAGGTGGCAAAAACCCTAGAGACGCCCCTGCTGCAGGAATACTGCCTGTGTGTGTTAGGCAGAAAACCCAGACAAAAAGGGGTTTATGTGTAATTCCGTCCGCAACCTGCATCTGATAATGAAAAAGGGGACAAATCCGGGGTCCAGGTGCCCCCCCCCCACCTGCACCTCAGACCAATACCCCCCCACCATCTACAGAAAACTGTGTAAAAATATCCATTTCAGGCAGAGAAAGATTCAGCAGTTACATAGGAGGGGCCATGGCAGCCACATGAGTGGGAGGGGCTGCAAGAGAAAGGGCCAAGTGGGCTTCAAGGGAAGGAGCCAGGTTGGATCTGCAAGGGGAGGGGCCACGGGGCCTGTGAGTGTGAGGGGTCAAGTGAGGCTGCAAGGGAATTGGTCAAGGGGGTCTGCAATGGTGGGGGCCATGGGTGCCGACAAGGAGGAGAAGACAAAGGGAAGAGGGACCGTCATATGCATTCAGAGCAGGAAGAAGGAAGTGCAGGGGATCTGGTGATGCTGCTACCATATCACACATAAAAATTTAAATAACTTCAAAACCATGTAAACAAAATTAAGAAAGTAAATTGCAAAAATACTCAGGAAAGCAATTCCTGTCAATTTACCTAAAGTAATGTTTGGACCACAGTTCCCCTTTTAAAGCAGGCCATAAACACAATACAATTATGGGATGTGACAATAATAGTTCATCAAGAGATAAAGGTGCGTAAGTAGCTTAGTGGAGTCCTCAAAATGTTATATATAAATGTTATATTTTATGGAGTAATTACAAATTATGCATGCAAAGTAAAAAGCCAGTCAAGTATATTAAAGACAGCCTACAAATAATAAATATATACTTTAAGCATAATTAGTCTATTATGGTGTGTGTGTGTGTGTGTGTGTGGTGTAAAGTGTATATCTGCCTCCTTCCTTACCAACTTCCCACTAAAGTATTTGAATCCCCACAAGTTATATACCTCTATGGAGGCTTAGGTTACACTCTAAAACTTCCATGAATGGTCACAACTTATGTTACTAATGACCTTCATTTTCCAAAATAACTTCTACTACTTTGTGAGTAAGCAAGACAGATGTGAATGTATAACAAGCTTTGGTTAACTCTTTACAATACTGATTAACCCTTTATACTGGATTCAACAGTCCCCCTCTGCACACTGTTTTGCAAACAACAATATCTGGAACATAGTTATAATGAAAGTCCATCAGGAAAGTCCATAGATCTTCTTCAACGGTCTTTAGAAATTTGAAACATTGTACATAAAGTAGTAGTGTAATATCATTCTTATGCAATGTAATGGTAAAAAGTGATAGTATATAGGAATTAAACTAACTAAAGTAGAACTGGAACTCTCAAAACCTTCTTTCAAGTTCCATTCACAGTTGAAGTTCTTCTTTTCAGTCTTTTTTCCAATTATTTGATTGAAATTTAGTCTTTTTACAATATCTATAATTATGGGAGTCTTTCGGCTTTATGTATGGCTTGTAAAAACAGTGACCAAGATTACGAACAGGATAACACTCAAATCTTTACTCTGTATATGGTTGCCAGATAACTCTTTTTATCCTGTAGAAACAGGGGTGTTCCTAGGGTTTTTGACACCTGAAACAACTTTTAAATGCCGCCTATCTGTAGACGGGTGGCGGCACGTGAAGCAGGAATGGCTTTATCAGGGAACATAGGCGTGGCTTGTGGAGGTGGGTATGGTGGGCTGACTAACACTGACTGGAGGGCTGACTTAACACTCATTGGTGGACAGGTGCTAAAATGCGGTATTGCAGGAAGGAAGAGTTTTTTTAACTGCCGCCTTTTAAAGTGTACTGCAGGGGCACGCCCTGAGAAAATGTTTCAGTTTACTTAATGGTAGGGGCACCCCTGTTTAGAAATGGATGTTGTCTTCCACAATTTGATGAACTCATAAGAAATTTTAGAGAAACAGGGAACAGTAATAGTACAGGTATTCACTGACGCCCTTTTAAGGACCCAGAGTTTTTGCAGTCTGTACTCAGACAAGCCTGACCTCTATAA
This sequence comes from Hymenochirus boettgeri, assembly GCA_019447015.1. Classification (NCBI taxonomy): domain Eukaryota; kingdom Metazoa; phylum Chordata; class Amphibia; order Anura; family Pipidae; genus Hymenochirus; species Hymenochirus boettgeri. The sequence goes on along the minus strand of CM033469.1, from coordinate 66,763,821 downwards.
TACATTCTTGAGCAGGTAAATAGTTCATGTACCTTTATAACCCTGGTCCTTACAGTTAGAAAAAACTTTTTTCCATGTAGGAAATATTATCAGCTTGTCTTAGCTACTCCTTGGCATGAACTTATTCTTTTATCATCTCTGTTTTAGCTTTATTAAGCTTCTCTGTCTCTTGGCGTTGTCACTTTCTCAATCCTGATGTAGATAGATCTTGACCCTATGTCCCCTAACTCTAAACTACACTGAAATAAGTGTTATAATATATAAACCCATCACCCATTACCATATCATTATAAGGATAAATATGTCGTTTCCTAGTAAAATTTTAAACATCATTATTTACAGTGTAAACCAAATAGTAATTTGTGAAAATTGGAATCACATAACATATGTCACTTTATAAGTATTAAAAAAATATTAATTTATAATATGGTTTAAAGTACTATAGAGAAAAAAAACAAATAGTGGATACTTTTTAAACTTTAAGAGAACAGGTACAACAGTCAACTTTATAACTACAAACACATGTACTTGACATCTAACAATATTAAAAACTCCTAATATGTTTACATTAAACATTTAGACAATACCTAGGTATACAAGTATCACTTATCAATAATTTTCAAATTTCGAAACCAGTGACCAATTTAACAGCAGGTTTAGTATTGCTTTAGCTTGTAGGGCTTGAAATGATGCTTAAGAATATGAGGAAAAACTGCTGATATCTGATACCACCTGTTAAAAGTCAAGAGTTACTTAATCGTGTCTGGTGAACTGGAAGGCTGCCCTGGCAGTGGCTGGTGAACTGGAGGGCTGACCAAACATTTACTGGTGAACTGGAAGGTTAAAATTTCTTGGGAACTAGAGGGAATATATATATGCCACATGGAGGGTGGTAATGTGTGCCAGAGTGCCCCCAAACAAAGACTGGTACATGCAAGTTGCTCACAGTGAATAGTACATGCAAGTTGCCCACAGTGACTGGTACATATAATTTGCCCACAGTGACTGGTACAAACAAGTTGCCCATAGTGACCGGTACATAAAAATTGCTAATTGTGCCTGGTACATATACATTGCCCACTGTGACTGGTACATATCCATTACCAAAAATGACTGATACATGCAAGTTGCCCACAGTGACTGGTACATGCAAGTTGCGCACAGTGACTGGTACATGCAGGTTGCCCACAGTGACTGGTACATGCAAGTTGCCCAAAGTGACTGGTACATGTAAGTTGCCCAAAGTGACTTGGACGTGCAAGTTGCCATCACAGACTGGTAACATAAAAGTTTTATCTTACTGTAGCCAAGATGTGAGGAGAGATCAGATCACAGATCCTGTAGGCCGACAGCGAGTGCGCTGGTGTGCACCTAAACCACACACGCCAACACCTAGATGAATGCTAGTCATGTAGGCGCAATGGGGGAAACCTTTTAATCTAAGTGCCGCAAGATATGAGGCTGGGCCCCTGGCACACACCCTTCCCCAGCGCAAAAGGTCACCTTTAATGGCAGGGGTAAGCTAGCAAGTGGGTATATGGGAGGTCATCCAATTTATTATGATTATGTTCCTACCTAGGAATATCACCTCTCTAAAAAAATAAAGTTGGTTCTGGACCAGTTTTCTTCTAGCGTTAGACTAAGTAAGCATATCTCAGGATCTATTGGTACAGTTTGTTGGAGGATATCTAAAAGTGTCCTAGTGATCTGTGCCCAGTAGTTATGTATTAGGGGGCATTGTCATATTAAGCGCCAGAAGTCCGCTGGAGAGTGTTGACACTATGCACAGTCTGAAGTATACCTGGTTGATATAAGAGACATATGATGTGCGGTGAGGTATGCCTGGTGTAATCTGTTAAACTGTATAAGTTTACTGTTTGCGGATACCGACACCTGGAATATATCTACTCCATTTGGCTAGGATTGCTGGAGATTCCAGTGTGGAGATTATGGAAATATATTTGTATATGAATGAGCAGGGGTGTCTCTAGGGATTTTGCCACCTGAGCCAAACCCTGAATGCCGCCTATATGTGGCGCGCGCAGCCGACGGAGCAAAGTGGGCGTGGCTTGTGTGTGGGCGTGGCTTTGTCGGTGGGAGTGCAGCTAGCCATTTTGTCATTTTGAACTTGGCAGCATTTATTTGTACATTTTCTTTAAATAGACAATAATCAACACCATAATAACAGAAGAATAAACTATACGCCATAAACTAAACTAAACACCATAATAACAGAAGAATAAACTATACACCATAAACTAAACTAAACACCATAATAACAGAAGAATAAACTATACACCATAAACTAAACTAAACACCATAATAACAGAAAAATAAACTATTTATAAAATATATAATATATAAAATAACCTGCCACCACGTCAAGGTTCCTTTTAATAGGGCCCTAACTTACCTAACTAGTCTAACCTAGCCTAACCTAACAAACTATCTAAAGCTAATCTAACCATATGAAATGCCTTTTAACAATATCTAACACATGTACAGTGAGAACAGACAGTAAAGGTCCCATACAGTGATTGCAGACAGTAAAGGTCCCATATGGTGAAAACAGACAGTAAAGGTCCCATACATATTCTATCCTCTATCTCTCACATTCTCTCACACACCCTTTCTCTCATACATACTGTACATACACCCTCTCTCACACATACAATGGTTGGCACCAAATCTGCTAAAATCGTTGGCACAAACTCTGATAAATGGTTGGCACCCAGACGCTAATAATGATAACACACAGATCTGGTAAATCATTGGCACAAACTCTGATAAAGGGATGGCACCCAGACGCTAATAAATGGTTGGCACACAGATACTGGTAAAATCATTGGCACAAACTCTGATAAACGGTTGGCAGCAAGACTCTAATAAATGGTTGGCACACAGATACTGGTAAAATCAGTGGCGAAAATTCATAAATGGTTGGCACACAGATACTGGTAAAATCATTGGCACAAAACTCTGATAAATGGTTGGCACCCAGACGCTAATAAATGGATGGCACACAGATACTGGTAAAATCATTGGCACAAACCCTGATAAATGGTTGGCACACAGATACTGGTAAAATTAGTGGCACAAACTCTGATAAAGGGATGGCACCCAGACGCTAATAAATGGTTGACACACAGATACTGGTAAAATCAATGGCACAAACCCTGATAAATGCTTGGCACACAGATACTGGTAAAATCATTGGCAAAAAACTGTAATAAGTTGATGGCACATAAACATAGGTAAAATCATTGGCAAAAAACTATAATAAATGGTGGGCACACAGATGACGGTTGGTACCATTGGCACAAACTCTAATAATGGTTGGCACACAGATACAGGTAAAAATCATTGGCAACAAAATGTAATAAATGGTTGGCACCATTTTTACAGTAAATAGGGGTACTGTAATAGTGTGTCATTAGTGAACAGGAATATTAAATACTGTTACTGAAAATGGGTTATTAGTTAGTAGTAACAGTGATAGTAAATAGGGGTACTGTAATAGTGTGTCATTAGTGAACAGGAATATTAAATACTGACTGTAATAATGGGTTATTAGTTAGTAACAGTGATAGTAAATAGGGGTACTGTAATAGTGTGTCATTGTGAACAGGAATATTAAATACTTTTACTGTAATAATGGGTTATTAGTTAGTAGTAACAGTGATAGTAAAAGGGGTACTTAATAGTGTATAGTGAACAGGAATATTAAATACTGTTACTGTAATAAGGGTTATTAGTTAGTAGTAACAGTGATAGTAAATAGGGGTACTGTAATAGTGTGTCATTAGTGAACAGGAATATTAAATACTGTTACTGTAATAATGGGTTATTAGTTAGTAGTAACAGTGTGATAGTAAATAGGGGTACTGTAATAGTGTGTCATTAGTGAACAGGAATATTAAATACTGTACTGTATAATGGGTTATAGTTAGTAGTAACAGTGATAGTAAATAGGGGTAATGAAAGTGTGTCATTAGTGAATAGAACTAGTATATAGTGTAACTGTAATAGTGTGTTATTAGTGATAGTGAATAGTGAAGTAAATAATGCAATATTGTTATCATGATAAATGTAATCTACCGTAATAACCATATGATATAACCTATTAGTGCATAGGATGATTGCTCACAAGCAAGCACAATAACCTATTCAGCAGTATGTTATTACATTACTGAGGATATTATCAACCTTAACTAAAAATGCAATGCAGCCATTAACCAGGTAATATTCAGGTGGTTCTGTTTATTGTATTGAAAGCCCTGCCCCCCTGTGTGCGCATATTAACCCATTTTTGGTGGGTTAGTCTGGGACCTGACAGGCCCTTATGAGAAATGAACCTATTAATAACAATGGATCCAGTGTCTGGCCCTCTCTAGGTCCTTAATTCTCTTGTAGCCAGAATTAAAACATCTCAGCAGAACTTTCCCTTTTTTCCATGGAAGTGACACAGAGGGTTCTGGGTAATAGGAAGCCACATTCATTAACCCAATCAGTACCAGGGGTGCCTGAAACACCAAAAGGAGATGAAAGTGGAGCTGCCATGGTGAACACCACTTGCCATATGGGCCCTGTCAATCATCTGGCCACCAGATTGGGACAGTGAAATGATACGGGGAAAGGGAGGGGTCTGTTAACCCTTTCAGTACTGGAGCCATTGGGGCGACCATGGGGCAAGCACTTTCAGTGCAGGATAAATCTCGGACCCTTATGGTGGGAATTGGGAAAACAGGGTCTGGACATGATGGACATCTGTCTCTGGACTTACCGTCCGGCGTCCGCCTTCACCATCTATCTGAACTCTCAAGGTAGGAAAAAGCCCCAATACCTCTGATGGAGTAGGCTGCGCCTGCACAGTGCACTGCTACATACTGCTGCTGGAGCCTGCGGCGGCACTTTCTGTGCCCAGCCTTGCGAGTCGCGCCTTTCCACTTTCTCCTGACTGGGGGGTTTCTGGGTAGTAGGCGGCAGTTCAATCATTGCTGCTCGTGACACTTCTTTCGGGTTCCTCTGGGAAAAGTAGCTCCGGTCGGGGTCCAGTGAAGGGTCCTGACTCCTTACGCAAGCGCCACCTCTCAGGATACATGCGGAGTCCGGATAAATGCGGCGCCGGCGCTTCCTCGCTCTCCACACCTGGCGCCGGTAAGATCGATTTTCGGCTCGAAATGCTGCTTTTGAGCCACACAGACAAAGTGCCGCTCTGCTACTTTGTCTCAATGTGGCTCATTAGCGAGACGGCCCTGACTGTACAGTTGTAGATAACACTGTGTTGTAAATGTACTGTTACAGTTGTAGATAGCACGGTGTTGTAATTGTACTGTTACAGTTGTAGATAGCATGGTGTTGTAATTGTACTGTTACAGTTGTAGATAGCACGGTGTTGTAATTGTACTGTTACAGTTGTAGATAGCACTGTGTTGTAATTGTACTGTTACAGTTGTAGATAACACTGTTGTAATTGTACTGTTACAGTTGTAGATAACACGGTGTTGTAATTGTACTGTTACAGTTGTAGATAATACGGTTTTGTAATTGTACTGTTACAGTTGTAGATATAAGGTTTTGTAATTGTACTGTTACAGTTGTAGATAACACGGTGTTGTAATTGTACTGTTACAGTTGTAGATAACACGTGTTTGTAATTGTACTGTTACAGTTGTAGATAACACGGTGTTGTAATTGTACTGTTACAGTTGTAGATAGCACTGTGTTGTAATTGTACTGTTACAGTTGTAGATAGCACGGTGTTGTAATTGTCTGTTACAGTTGTAGATAGCACGGTGTTGTAATTGTACTGTTACAGTTGTAGATAGCACTGTGTTGTAATTGTACTGTTACAGTTGTAGATAGCACGGTGTTGTAATTGTACTGTTACAGTTGTAGATAACACGGTGTTGTAATTGTACTGTTGCAGTTGTAGATAACACGGTGTTGTAATTGTACTGTTACAGTTGTACATAACACTGTTTTGTAATTGTACTGTTACAGTTGTAGATAGCACGGTGTTGTAATTGTACTGTTATAGTTGTAGATAATACGGTGTTGTAATTGTACTGTTACAGTTGTAGATAACATGGGTTGTAATTGTACTGTTACAGTGTGATAGCACGGTTGTTTAATTGTACGTTACAGTTGTAGATAACAGACTTGTAATTGTACTGTTACAGTTGTAGATGCACGGTGTTGTAATTGTACTGTTACAGTTGTAGATAACACGGAGTTGTAATTGTACTGTTACAGTTGTAGATAAACACTGTGTTGTAATTGTACTGTTACAGTTGTAGATAACACGGTGTTGTAATTGTACTGTACAGTTGTAGATAACACTGTGTTGTAATTGTACTGTTACAGTTGTAGATACACGGTGTTGTAATTGTACGTTACAGTTGTAGATAACACTGTGTTGTAATTGTACTGTTACAGTTGTAGATAGCACGGTGTTGTAATGTACTGTCAGTGTAGATAACATGGTTGTAATTGTATGTTACAGTTGTAGATAGCACGTGTTGTAATTGTACTGTTACAGTTGTAGATAACACTTGTGTTGTAATTGTACTGTACAGTTGTAGATAACACGGTGTTGTAATTGTACTGTTACAGTTGTAGATAACACTGTGTTGTAATTGTACTGTACAGTGTAGATACACGGTGTTGTAATTGTACTTTTCAAGTTGTAGATTGTAGATAACACATGGGATTGTAATTGTACTGTTACAGTGTAGAGAACACGGTGTTGTAATGTACTGTTACGTTGTAGATAACATGGATTGTAATTGTACTGTTACAGTTGTAGATAACACGGTGTTGTAATTGTACTGTAAGTTGTAGATAACACTGTGTTGTAATTGTACTGTTACAGTTGTAGATAACACGGTGTTTTAATTGTACTGTTACAGTTGTAGATAACACTGTGTTGTAATTGTACTGCTACAGTTGTAGATAACACGGTGTTGTAATTGTACTGTTAACGTTGTAGATAACACTGTGTTGTAATTGTACGTTTACAGTTTGTAGATAACACTGTGTTGTAATTGTACTTTTACAGTTGTAGATAACATGGACTTGTAATTGTACTGTTACAGTTGTAGATAGCACGGTGTTGAATGTACTGTTACAGTTGTAGATAACACGGTGTTGTAATTGTACTGTTACAGTTGTAGATAGCACATTGTTGTAATTGTACTGTTACAGTTGTAGATAACACTGTGTTGCAATTGTACTGTAACAGTTGTAGATAACACGGTGTTGTAATTGTACTGTTACAGTTGTAGATAACACGGTGTTGTAATTGTACTGTTACAGTTGTAGATAACACTGTGTTGTAATTGTACTGTTACAGTTGTAGATAACACGGTGTTGTAATTGTACTGTTACAGTTGTAGATAACACTGTGTTGTAATGTACTGTTACAGTTGAGATAAACCGGTGTTGTAATTGTACTGTTACAGTTGTAGATAACACTGTGTGTAAAGTACTGTTACAGTTGTAGATAACACTGTGTTGTAATTGTACTGTTACAGTTGTAGATAACACAGTGTTTTTAATTGTACTTTACAGTTGTAGATAACACTGGTTGTAATGTACTGTTACAGTTGTAGAACACGGTGTTGTAATTGTACTGTTACAGTTGTAGAAACACGGTGTTGTAATTGTACTGTTACAGTTGTAGATACACTGTGTGTTGTAATTGTACTGTTACAGTTGTAGATACACGGTGTTGTAATGTACTGTTACAGTTGTAGATAACACTGTGTGTAATTGTACTGTACAGTTGTAGATAACACGGTGTTGTAATTGTACTGTTACAGTTGTAGATAACACTGTGTTTAATGTACTGTTACAGTGTAGATAACACGTGTTGTAATTGTACTGTTACAGTTGTAGATAACACTGTGTTGTAATTGTACTGTTACAGTTGTAGATAACACTGTGTTGTAATTGTACTTTACAGTTGTAGATAACATGGTTGAATTGTAATGTTACAGTTGTAGATAACGGTGTGTGTAATTGTACTGTTACAGTTGTAGATAACACGGTGTGTAATTGTACTGTTACAGTTGTAGATAGCACATTGTTGAATTGTACTGTTACAGTTGTAATAACACTGTGTGAATTGTACTGTAAGTTGTAGATAACACGGTGTTGTAATTGTACTGTTACAGTTGTAGATAACACGGTGTTGTAATTGTACTGTTACAGTTGTAGATAACACTGTGTTGTAATTGTACTGTTACAGTTGTAGATAACACTTTATAATTGTACTGTTACAGTTGTAGATAACACTGTGTTGTAATTGTACTGTTACAGTTGTAGATAACACTGTTGTAATTGTACTGTTACAGTTGTAGATAACACTATGTAATTGTACTGTTACAGTTGTAATACACGTGTTGTAATGTACTGTTACAGGTGTAGATACACGGTGTTGTAATTGTACTGTTACAGTTGTAGATAACACTGTTTGTAATTGTACTGTTAAAGTTGTAGATACACGGTGTTGTAATGTGACTGTTACAGTTGTAGATACACGGTGTTGTAATTGTACTGTTCAGTGTAGATAACACGTGTTGTAATTGTACTTTTACGTTGTAGATAAACATGGATTGAATTGTACTGTTACAGTTGTAGATAGCACGTGTGTGTTGTATGTATTTACAGTTGTAGATAACACTGTGTTGTAATTGTACTGTTACAGTTGTAGATAACACTGTGTTGTAATTGTACTGTTACAGTTGTAGATAACAGGTGTTGTAATTGTACTGTACAGTTGTAGATAACACGGTGTTGTAATTGTGCTGTTACAGTTGTAGATAACACTGTGTTGTAATTGTGCTGTTACAGTGTAGATAACATGTGTGTAATTGTACTGTTACAGTTGTAGATAACACGGTGTGTTAATTGTACTGTTACAGTTGTAGTAGATAGCACTGTTTGTAATTGTACTGTTAAGTTGTAGATAGCACGGTGTTGTAATGTACTGTTACAGGTGTAGAAACACTGTGTTGTAATTGTACTGTTACAGTTGTAGTAACATGGACTTGTAATTGTACTGTTATAGTTGTAGATATAGCACGGTGTTGTAAATGTACTGTTACAGTTGTAGATAACATGGACTTGTAATTGTACTGTTATAGTTGTAGATAGCACGGTGTTGTAATTGTACTGTTACAGTTGTAGATAACACGTGTTGTAATTGTACTGTTACAGTTGTAGATAACATGGACTTGTAATTGTACTGTTATAGTTGTAGATAGCACGGTGTTGTAATTGTACTGTTACAGTTGTAGATAGCCAGTTGTTGTAATTGTACTGTTACAGTTGTAGATAGCACGGTGTTGTAATTGTACTGTTACAGTTGTAGATAACATGGAGTTGTAATTGTACTGTTACAGTTGTAGAAACACGTGTGTAGTACTGTTACAGTTGTAGATAGCACTGGGTTGTAATTGTACTGTTACAGTTGTAGATAGCACTGTGTTGAATTGTACTGTTACAGTTGTAGATAACACTGTGTTGTAATTGTACTTTTACAGTTGTAGATAACATGGACTTGTAATTGTACTGTTACAGTTGTAGATAGCACGGTGTTGTAATTGTACTGTACAGTTGTAGATAACACTGTGTTGTAATTGTACTGTTACAGTTGTAGATAACACTGTGTTGTAATTGTACTGTTACAGTTGTAGATAACACGGGTTGTAATTGTACTGTTACAGTTGTAGATAACACGGTGTTGTAATTGTACTGTTACAGTTGTAGATAACACTGTGTTGTAATTGTGCTGTTACAGTTGTAGATAAACACTGTGTTGTAATTGTACTGTTACAGTTGTAGATAACACGGTGTTGTAATTGTACTGTTACAGTTGTAGATAGCACTGTTGTAATTGTACTGTTACAGTTGTAGATAGCACGGTGTTGTAATGTACTGTTACAGTTGAGATAACACTGTGTTGTAATTGTACTGTTACAGTTGTAGATAACATGGACTTGTAATGTATGTTATAGTTGTAGATAGCACGGTGTGTAATTGTACTGTTACAGTTGAGATAACATGGACTTGTAATGTTACTGTATAGTGTAGATAGCACGGTGTTGTAATTGTACTGTTACAGTTGTAGATAACACAGTGTTGTAATTGTACTGTTACAGTTGTAGATAACATGGACTTGTAATTGTACTGTTATAGTTGTAGATAGCACGGTGTTGTAATTGTACTGTTACAGTTGTAGATAACACAGTGTTGTAATTGTACTGTTACAGTTGTAGAATCACGGTGTTGTAATTGTACTGGTACAGTTGTAGATAAACATGGAGTTGAATTGTACTTAGTTGTAGATAACACGGTGTTGTAATTGTACTGTTACAGTTGTAGATACACTGGGTTGTAATTGTACTGTTACAGTTGTAGATAAGCACGTGTGTAATTGTTACTGTTACAGTTGTAGATTGACGGTGTGTAATTGTACTTTTACAGTTGTAGATAACATGGATGAATGTACTGTTACAGTTGTAGATAACACGGTGTTGTAATTGTACTGTTACAGTGTAGATAACACTGTGTTGTAATTGTACTGTTACAGTTGTAGATAACACTGTGTTGTAATTTTACTGTTACAGTGTGTAGATAACAGGTGTTGTAATTGTACTGTTACAGTTGTAGATAACATGGTGTTGTAATTGTACTGTTACAGTTTGTAGATAACACTGTGTTGTAATTGTACTGTTACAGTTGTAGATAACACTGTGTTGTAATTGTACTGTTACAGTTTGTAGTAACACGGTGTTGTATTGTACTGTTACAGTTGTAGATAAGCAGTGTTGTAATTGTACTGTTACAGTGGAGATAGCACGGTGTGTAATCGTAATGTTACAGTTGTAGGATAACCGGGTTGTAATTGTACTGTTACAGTTGTAGATAACATGGACTTGTAATTGTACTGTTATAGTTGTAGATAGCACGGTGTTGTAATTGTACTGTTACAGTTGTAGATAACATGGACTTGTAATTGTACTGTTATAGTTGTAGATAGCACGGTGTTGTAATTGTACTGTTACAGTTGTAGATAACACTGTGTTGTAATTGTACTGTTACAGTTGTAGATAACACGGTGTTGTAATTGTACTGTTACAGTTGTAGATAACATGGAGTTGTAATTGTACTGTTACAGTTGTAGATAACACGGTGTTGTAATTGTACTGTTACAGTTGTAGATAACATGGAGTTGTAATTGTACAGTTACAGTTGTAGATAACATGGAGTTGCAATTGTACTGTTACAGTTGTAGATAACATGGAGTTGTAATTGTACTGTTACAGTTGTAGATAACATGGAGTTGTAATTGTACTGTTACAGTTGTAGATAACACTGTGTTGTAATTGTACTGTTACAGTTGTAGATAACACGGTGTTGTAATTGTACTGTTACAGTTGTAGATAACACTGTGTTGTAATTGTACTGTTACAGTTGTAGATAACATGGAGTTGCAATTGTACTGTTACAGTTGTAACCCTTTCAGTGTATTCAGTTTCAGTAATATTCAGGGTTTAGACAGATTTTACAATAGGAAACCTCTCAGTAAATAGGGAACATTATATATTGGGTTTTTTTCAGCACAAAGTATATTCTTACAAGATAACAAGAATTTTGTAACTTTTCTGGAGAATGAAATGGCTTGCTGGGTGTATTATGTACTATGTGCACACAAAAATCTTACTGTTTCTAAAATAGCTGGTTCACCTGAGTATTGGGCATTACAAGTGCAATTACAGAAAGAACTAGAAAGGGAAAGTTTAAGTATAAACTTTGAATTTGGCTTGAAAGACTGCATTTTGGAAGGGAATTTGTGTGCTTGTGCTGCAGATTTTAAAACTCAATAATGTCAACGATGAGGACATTGTTGTTTTTTACTTACCCTTTAAATATGTCACATGCATTAAAGGTAGGTCAGTTGGTGTGTGTGTATTTATATCAGGTTGGGGGATAAAATACTAACTTTTTTGATTATTGATCAAAATTTGCTTTTTTGACTTTAGTTACCCTTTAAGTATGGCTTGCCACGTAATGATAAGTAGATCAGTAGGTGTGTGTACCCGTTCGGTTGAGAGTTAAAAAAAAAAAACTTTTTTGATGATTGGTCAAAATTAGTTTTTTTTACTTTAGTTACCCTTTAAGTATGGCTGCAACAGTAATGGACGGGTAGGTCAGTAGCTGTGTATACCTGTATCACGTTGGAGGTTAAAAAAAGTTTTTTGATTATTGATCAAAATTTGCTTTTTTGACTTTAGTTACCCTTTAAAGATGCTTCCACAGTAATGATAAGTAGATCAGTAGGTGTGTGTACCTGGGTCTGGTTGAGGGGTATGTCTTTTTTGTGTTATACAACCATAACTATTTTTTATTGAGATATAATCTAAATTAGTTTTTTTATTTGTTACCCTTTAAGTATGGCTGCCACTGTAATGGATAAATAGATCAGTAGGTGTGTGTACCTGGGTCTGGTGAGGGGTATGTCTTTTTTGTGTTTAGAACCATAAAACTATCTTTTATTGAGGATAAATCTAAATTTGTTTTTTTGACTTTAGTTACCCTTTAATATGACTGCCACCATAATGGATAAGTGGATCAGTAGGCATGTGTACCTGGGTCTGTTTGAGGGGTATGTCTTTTTTGTGTTTACAACCAAAAAACTATTTTTTATTGAGGATAAATCTAAATTAGTTTTTTTACTTTAGTTACACTTTAAATATGGCTGCCAATGTAATGGATAAGTAGATCAGTAGGTGTGTGTACCTGGGTCTGGTTGAGGGATGTCTTTTTTGTGTTTAAACACATAAAACTATCTTTTATTGAGGAATAAATCTAAATTTGTTTTTTTGACTTTAGTTACCCTTATAAATGGCTGCCACCGTAATGGATAGTAGATCAGTAGTGTGTGTACCTGGGTCTGGTTGAGGGGGGTATGTATTTTTTGTGTTTACAACCATAAAACTATCTTTTACTGAGAATAACTCTAAATTAGTTTTTTTTTACTTTAGTTACCCTTTAAGTATGGTTGTCACAGTAATGGATAAGTAGATTAGTAGGTGGGTGTACCTGGGTCTGTGTGGGGGGTTGGGGGTATCACCATTTGTATTTATGACCGTGAAAAAAACGTTTTGAAATATCCACATTTGAGGATTGTTACCATTATAGTCTATGGGAAAAAATGTCCGGAAATTCGCCGATAACGCCGTAACGCTTCCGCGGATTCCTTAGCTAGAAGCTAGCACACTTCTCCTATATGCCCCGAACATCTGTACCGAATGTCTCTAGCTCAAAAACTGTGGGACGAGATACGGTCCAAAAAAGCGGAAAAATAAAACGGAAGAAAAAGAAAAAGAAGAAGAAATAGAAAGAACAGTAATTTGGCTTTTTCAAGCCAAATTAAAAAGTCAAGTCTTCAAACAAAAACACCCTCCAAATTTGGAAGTACCTCCCACAATATTATTATTGTTGAAATCTACACACCTTTAGCTTTGTAATGTGTCATACTTTCATACCTACATGCAGTTTTTCAGATGCAGTTCTCCATAGAACTCCATGCTTTTAGGAGATGATTCAAAGTTAGAAATTCCCCACACTAAATATCAATCTCTCACATGTCCTGGACAAAACAGTATGCCATGGTGACCAAGAACTCAGTGGTCACCATGTCAAAGGTCCTCGTTGGAGAGAGGAAAACCTTCCAGAATGGTAACCATCTCTGCAACAATCCACCAATCAGGCCTGTATGGTAAAATGTATACAATTAAAAGAAAATGGCAATGTCCCAATTAGTATATAGTTTCCAAGGTAAAGATCACCCTGACCTCTTCTTTTAGCAAAGATGCCAGACAATCTCTATTCCGAGGGTCAGGACGCACGACTTTGATACCCTGCACTGACATATAACTAACCTGTCCTTCATTGCATGTGAGAAAATGTCTTGCTACAGGACTAGACAAGTGTTTCACCTCAATGTTTCTGAGGTGTTCTCTGACCCTACATTTCAAAGGGCAGGTCATGCAACCTACATAGTGTATATTACACCTACCACACGTCAGTAAATATATAACGTATTGAGTATTACAATTAATGTAAGAGTCTATATGATACATCTTATTCGTTGTAGAACTAACACAAGTGTTGCCTTTATTAATATACAGGTCTTACACCTGGAGGCACCACAGGGAAAACATCCCTTATATTTCAGCCACGTTTTCAGATTATTAGTGGGGCTCACAAAAAGGCTAGGTGACAGGATCTTAGCTACAAAGTTATAAAGAATATTTGTATCATATTACCTCTGCGGTAGCTCTTTATTACCAGTGTGAACCGAAGCTCGAGTTGTGTGAGTACTGAGTTTCTACATTCTGTATGGTAAAGTGGCCAGACACAAGCCACTCCTTTGTAAAAGACACATGAAAACCCACCTGGAGTTTGCCAAAAGGCACTTGAAACACAATTCTCTGGTCTTTGGTGTGAAAGCCAGACTTCTTGTTTGGAGGAAGCCAGGCACCGTTCCTCACTAGGCCAATACAATCCCTACAGTGAAGCATGGTGGTGGCAGCATCATGCTGTGGGGTTGTTTTTCAGTGACAGGAACTGGGAGAATAGTCATGATAAAGGGAAATAGGACTGCAGCAATGTACAGAGTCATCCTGGATGAAAACCTTCTCTTGAACTTAGGCTGGGGCGATGGTTCATCTTTCAGCAGGACAATGATCCTAAGCACACAGCCAAGATACCAAAGAAGTGGTTTGGGGAAAACTCTGTGAATGTCCCTGAGTGCGCCAGACAGAGCCCAGATTTGAATCCATTGAACATCTCTGGAGAGATCTTTAAATGGCTGTGCACTGATGCTTCCTTTCCAACCTGATGGAGCTTGAGAGGTGCTGCAAAGAGGAATGGGCAAAACTGCCCAAGGATAGGTGTGCCAAGCTTGTGGCATATTCAAAAATACTTGAGGCTGTAGTTGCTGACAAAGGTGCATCGACAAAGTGTTGAGCAAAGGCAGTTAATACTTATGTACATGTACATTTCACATTGTCATTATGGGGTGTTGTGTGTAGAATTCTGGGGAAAAAAATAATTTAATCCAGTTTGGAATAAGGCTGCAACATAACAAAATGTGTAAAAAGTGCTAAGCTCTGGATGCACTGTTTGTCTAAGTAGTCCAACCCATAATACCTGTATAACAGTTACCTAGTAACATAGTATTGGAGTTAGTATGTCCATCTAGTCCAACCATTATACTCTACCCATAATGTTTGTATAACAGTTACATGATGATACAATGTAGACTTGCACTCCAGCGTGAAATAGTGGTTTTATTGTTAGCCAAACATCAACAGTAACAACGTTACTTCATCACGCTGGAGGTCCTACGAACATAAAACTAATTTTTTTTGATCATTGATTGTAGGTGTGTGTAACTTTGGCAGGTTGGGGTGTGTGTTAATGAACATAATACTAAATTTTTTTGATCATAATTCGAAATTTGTTTTTTCACTTTTATTACCCTTTAAGTATGACTGCCACGGGTAAAGTTAGGTCAGTGGATGTGTGTACCTGTGTCTGTATGGGGGTTGGCGATATCAGTGTTTGCGTTTATGACCTGTTTGGGTCACATGATCGTGAAACCTTAAAATTGTTCACTTTTTAGGATTGTACCCATTATAGTCAATGGGAGGAAAATACCCGAAATTTGCTACTAACCCAGTGACGCTTCTGCAGATTCCTTAGCTAGGTAATAGCACACTTCTCTTATATGTCCCACATGTCTCTACTGAATTTCATGTCTCCTGCTCAAAAACTGTGGGAGGAGATACAGTCCAAAAAACCCCGAAGAATAAAAGGGAAGAAGAAGAAACAGAACAGTAATTTGGCTCTTCAAGCCAAACTAGAATGGGAAAGTTTAAGTATAAACTTTGAATTTGGCTTGAAAGACCGAATTTTGGAAGGGAATTTGTGTGTTTGTGCTGCAGATTTTAAAACTCAATAATGCCAATGATGAGGACATGTTGTTTTTTACTTACCCTTAAAATATGTCACATGCATTAAAGTTTTGTCAGTTGGTGTGTGTGTGTACTCATATCAGGTTGGTGGATAAAATACTGACTTTTTAAATGTGTTTTCTTGACTATAGTTACCCTTTAAATATGGCTGCCATGGAAACGGAAGGGTGGGTAAGTGGGTGTGTGTACCTGGACCAGGATGGAAGTTAAAAAAATAAACTTTTGATTATTGATCAAAATTAGTTTTTTTGACTTTAGTTACCCTTTACATATGGCTGCCATAGTAATGGATAAGTAGATCAGTATGTGGGTGTACCTGTGTCGAGTTGGGGGTTAAAAAAAAACCAAACTTATTTGATGATTGGTCAAAATTATTATTTTTTACTTTAGTTACCCTTTAAGTATGGCTGCAACAGTAATGGAGGGGTAGGTCAGTAGGTGTGTGTTCCTGTGCCATGTGGGGGTTAAAAAAACAAACGTTTTAAATAATTGATCAAAATTAGTTTTTTGGACTTAAGTTACCCTTTAGGTATGGCTGCAACAGTAATGGAGGGGTAGGTCAGTAGGTGTGTTTACCTGTATCATGTTGGGAGTTAAAAAAACAAACTCTTTTGATTATTGATCAAAATTTGCTTTTTTGACTTTACCCTTTAAGTACAGCTGCCACAGTAATGGATAAGTAGATCAGTAGGTGTGTGTACCTGTGTTTGGTTGAGGGGGTATGTCTTTTTTTGTATTTACAACCATAAAACTATCTTTTATTAAGGATATATCAAAATTAGTTTTTTTTACTTTAGTTACCTTTTAAGTATGACTGCCACAGTAATGGATAAGTAGATCAGTAGGTGTGTGTACCTGGGTCTGCTTGAGGGGTATGTCTTTTTTTGTGTTTACAACCATAAAAACTATCTTTTATTGAGGAAAAATCTAAATTAGTTTTTTGACTTTAGTTACCCTTTAAGTATGGCTGCCACAGTAATGGATAAGTAGATCAGTAGGTGTGTTTACCTGGGTCTGGTTGAGGGGGGTCTGTCTTTTTTGTGTTTACAACCATAAAACTATCTTTTATTGAGAAAAAATCTAAATTAGTTTTTTTTACTTTAGTTACCCTTTAAGTATGGCTGCCACAGTAATTGATAAGTAGATCAGTAGGTGTGTGTACCTGGGTCTGGTTGAGGGTTATGTCTTTTTTTGTGTTTACAACCATAAAACTATCTTTTATTGAGACAAATCTAAATTAGTTTTTGACTTTAGTTACCCTTTAAGTATGGCTGCCACAGTAATGGATAGGTAGATCAGTAGGTGTGTGTACCTGGGTCTGGCTGAGGGGGTATGTCTTTTTTTTTACATTATTTACCCTTTAAGTATGGCTGCCAAAGGAATAAAGGGTAGGTCAGTAGGTGTGTTTAACTGTGTGAGGGGGGGGGTATTTATTTTTGCATGTATGACTATATAACTAACTTTTATTGATGATTGATCAAAATTAGTTTTTGTGGGAGGAGATACGGTCCAAAAAAGAACAAAATGGAAGAAAAAGCAAAATTAATTAACTATATAAATAAATCCAGTAATTGTTGCATCTTAGAACCTTGTACTGATATAGGGGCCATACACGAACAAATCCCTGAGATTTGTGAATGCGCAATCGTATGATCTTTGCACAATTATTCTTATTATTAGCCCAAAGGTAAAGTTTTTACCCAACAATCATACTACCAGAAATTTGTTAGCATACGGGTCCCATTAGAGTGGCTTCTAACTGTACTGATGGGACTATTTGGTGGAAAAGGGTTAGTGTGGGTCTTCTGTTTGTGCTGCTGGGGGGGGGGAATATGAGTTAGAATATAAAGGGGCCATGTCTTGTAATTTGGCCTAACCTACGTTAGTAATTTGTAGTAAGTAAAGTGCATGGGGTGGAGTTGTAGTGAGCAGAGAGTCCCAGTTTGTACCTGTTGTGGGACCATTAATATTCTAATAACGGCCCTGCACAGGCAGTTCTTTGACAAGCTTGCTTTTCCCTGTTATTTATACTCTATGGAAATTGTTTTAACCAGGGGTCTGGTTAAAATCCTAGGGTTCCCTAAGAGGCTGCTAGGGGGTCTTTATAAGATAGTAAGGAAATTTAAAAATGTTGCTTTATAAGTATGCCCATTGTTGTCCTGAAAAATATATATGTAAAATATTAGGAATCTGAATACATTAAACAATAAGCTTTTATAATAAATTATATGTTATTGACAATACACAGCACTGCTGTGTAATCTGTTTTTGTGCAAACATCGTTACCATGGTAACAGTGATGTAATGCCACTGTGATGTCACAGCAGTATAAAAGAGGGTGTTTTGTGAAGGTTTAATCAGTTGAACTTCAGCTTTGATACGAAAAAGGTTCAAGATGTTCAGGTATGGAATAAGCTTACAATCTAGAAACAAGCTATTTAAATAGAATCCGATGGAAGCTTTACGGTTATTGCATTTATTTTTAAAGGATAACTATACTCTAAATATTAACTTTTTAAAAATGGAAAGCACCTGGGGCAGGTCAGTTGGGTTGATTATTCCTACATCACAATATCATTTCACTGAGGAGATACAGCACTAACAGTTTTCATTTGCCAGGTTAGTCCTGTATTAAAGATAGTGCTGAATCCAGGAGGAAGACTGGCAGAATCAGTTTTCTTTGGGCTGGTGCTCCTCACAGAAACAATATTGGGAGTTAGGGATTACCAATCTCTGTCCCAAGTACTTTTCAGTTTAACTGTTTTTTCAAATCATGTGATTTGTTTTCTTATAAAGGAATTCTTTTATATCAGATTTGATTAAGTGATGATATTAAAATTCAAGTCATGAATATTAATGATTTGAATAACAGGTCCAGGTTGCTTATAAAATGAATAGGCAGACCAAGCCTTAGCTGAATACTGAGAACAGTTATTTCCTTGGTTTCTAATACTATTTCCCTTAAAATGACAGCTTTTTTAAAGTAATTGGAAGATTATTTCATCGTTCAGGGTCCACACGTAGTGGTCCTGATGAAGATTTAGAAGAAGTTGTCATTGAGAGCAACGTAACAGAAGAGAGATCCTTCATACCTGAAGAGATGGTCACTGAGATAATAATCCCGGATGAAGTGACCAAGGTTACAGAAGAGAAGCCTATTGCTCCTGAGCATAATTACGTTGTGATAGATTTATCAGATGGACAGAGCAAAGTAGAGGAAACTGTCACTCATGAAGAGAATGGCAATCAGAACTGTAACGCTATTGAAAAGAAGCCCAACGCGTTCACCTACTGCCGGGGAGTGTTCATATTCATAACAATGGAGTTACTGGTTATCATGCAAATGATAGACAGTCTGATTGTTACAGGTATGGGAAATCTAGAGGTTTGTTTTTATTTATCAATTCAATGGAATTTCAGAAGTTTATAATAGTTTACAAGATGGAGACAAGTTTCACTAAATATGATTTTTTAGTTTTGCATCTTTTCTAGTTTTATTAACTTGTGTCGCCTTTTCCTTTAATCCCTTTCTAGCTGTTGTACCGTATATGGCAAAAGATTACAAGGGTCCATAGCTACCAACCAACAACATTGCAACTCGGTAATGTATATAATATTATCTTTCCCATCCTTAGGGATGATTGTCAGTAAATATTTCCAGTAGATGAATAACAATGTAATGTCACAGTCTGGATATCCCAATAACGGTTTCTCTTTCCTTACAGTGTCCATGTGCACTTGTGCCTTCTTTGCCCCATTATTTGTATTTATTGGCCACCGCTACGGCAAGAAAGTTATGATGTTTCTATCAGCTTTTTTCTGGACCGTGTTTACATTTGCAGGATTGTTCATTTACTATGAGGTAACTGGCTTTTTCCCTATTCATTGAGCCATTGATTTGCAATATCAAACAAAGTTACTTAAAGTGAGATTTTGTTTGTAATTTACATACTGAATTACCCATTATTGACTTGATCTTTCTATAACTTTCTTACCCATTAGTCCTTTAACTGGCTCTTCCCAATCTGTCGAACTATGGCTGGGGCAACGGCAGAATACATCATGTCAATTATCCCGTATGTCATAGCAGATGTCTACTTTCCAGAATATAATGCTGTAATATACTGTTTACACGCCGCCATCAAGACTTTAGGCTGGTAAGTCTAGTGTCCTGTGAGTAAGTAAGTTGTTTCTACTATTAAAGGGTATCTCCACCCCCCAAACTGACATTTTCTGTAGTGTACGGTACCCTAGCCAACCCACAACCGCCATGTTAGATTTTTAAAATAAGCCCCAGAAATAGTCCACTATTTGTTCCCTCAGCTTAAGGCATATGGGGCCTCATTAACCTAGACGTACTGTGCTAAAAAAGGGGCTAAACTTGTGCTAAAAAAGGGGCTAAACTCGTGCTAACCAATACTTTAAAGGCTAGCGCAAGTTTAACTCCATAACTGCACCGGCTGCATGAGTTTCACAAAAGACACCCTTTAATAAAGGATTTGCACGAAATATTTCACAAAAGGCTCCATTGATAACTGTCGATTGCTTCCTGGTTTAGTTTACTGTATCGCGCAATATTGCACATGCGCGCTATAGTGAAACTCAACCAGGAAGCAGTCGCCGGTTGTCAATGGAGCAACGGTGGATTGTGTGCAAGGTAAATATACTTACCTTCGGTCCTGGATCCTGGTGAAATTGATTGAAGAATGGAAGGTAAGGAATAGGTCCTTTACCTCCCTGTCTTCAATCACTGCTTTAAAGGAATAGTTCACTTTTTGTGTGAACTATTCCTTTAACTCCACAATTTAAGACCAGCAGCTGTTCTTAAAATAGCGCTGGGGTAAAATTCCTTTTAGGATTTACCTCCAGGAGCAAATCAAAATTTTTTTTTTAAATACTGGATTTGCAAATCTGGGTAAATGAGGCCCAAGGAGCAGGATAGAAGGTAAGGACTTTTTAACACTAGTGGGGCCCAGTAGTGGGTCCAGTAGTGGGTTAAATTTTAGTTTTGGGGGTGGACATACCCTTCAAACCTTATTCTCAAAGGTTCCTCTCCTGGTTATATCTGTCCCCTTCCCATTATGTTACCTTCCTAGTGGTCATTCTATTAACTAGAATTCTCTATTGCAGTGTCCTCGGGAGCCTTTTTGGACCAATTGCTTTAGGCTGGGGAGGTGAACACTGGCAATGGGTTCTAAGGGTAAGTAAAGCTGTGTACGGTGAGGTTATGGGGTCCACCAAACAGGGTTGGATGAATTAATTTAAAATATGATATACAGGGTTGGGAGAAGAGCAATCAGGGTGTATAAGGATGAAGAAACTGATGATTCTCTTTATTTTAATGCAGGTATCCCCAGCCTTTGGTCTGGTTTGGTTGTTTCTCCTAATAATATTTATGGTGGAGCCACGAAGACCATTCACCAGACAAGAGGAAAAAAGCACTGAATCCCTTTGGTTTGACATTAAGGGAATGCTAAAAAAGTGAGTTTGTCTCCTCCCCATTTAATGAAACAAGCAGATTTAAAGGGCATGTCCACCCCTAAAACTGTAATTTAACCATACTGACCACATTCTATAGTTTAAAAAAATCCTTACCTTAAATCTGCTCCAAATGGTTCTTCTGCTTTGCCCCTCCAAAGTCCAGGAAACTGTTGTGTAGAAGCTCTCAGTGAGTCATCCTGTGGCTGTCTGTGCCTCAACCTCATCAAGGCCTGAGGCATACGCAGGGAAGCCCTCCCCCCCCCCCTCCCACCATCTGCATCCATCCTCTGAGATCGTGGCACCTAGCGTTAAATCTTGGTTACATAAGGTAAGTAAGAGCTCCCCAACCCTAACCGCCATAATATTTTTGAAAAAAACTGCCCCGATAGTTACTTACGGACCCTTCTCTCCCGCGGCGCCTTCGATGACATTAGCCGCGTCTGTGATTGGCCGAGTCTTAGCCAATCACAGACACACATGGCGGACCAGCCCCTGCTTGCAACTTCCGCAAGCAGGGAGCTGGATAGGAGACGGCGCAAGAGAGAATGGGCTGTAAGTAAACATCTGGGCATTTTTAAAAAAATATATTATGGTGTTTGGGGGTGGGCAGCTGCTACCTACATTATATCAAAAGTTTACTTTCAGGGTGGACATGCCCTTTAATATATAACCAGTACCTCCCATAGAAAGATCATTCACACAATTGTGTTTACCAATCCAGAAAACCTTTAATGTGTGACTTACTCAATCTTCTTTCAGTCGTAGCTTTATCTTCTCCATCCTTGGATATGCAGCTTGGATGTCCGTTCAAAGAGCCATGACCTTCAAGCTTCCCACCTTCTTAAATCGTGCCAGAAAAATGACAAACACCAGCGTGCTGTGCATGAGAAGAGACTGCTTATTCATTGACAAGTAGGTCTCGTTTTTATCCATGTCTTGGCTATTGATCTATCTTGTTTTAGATTGAGATTGTAGGGACGTATGGGTTATGTTTATTGTCTATGTATATAACATTGTTCTTTATTTCTCTTCCTAGTATGCTCTATGGGACCATCCGATGTGTTAGTGACATCACAGGGATTGTAGTCGGTGTGACAATCAGTAAGCGATACAGCAAGAAGAATCCAAACATAGACCCACTTGTGTTCGCCATTGGACTTTTAGTGGGTGGTTCCACATATTTTGTGCTGTTGTGCATCGCAGACAAGAGCATCATTTCTGCCTATGTAAGTGTTACCTTTACCCTTAGTGTTGTATGGGTGGATTTCTCTCCGTTTAATGATCATGCAATTTACTCAGCCCCTTAATGACCATGGGAGGGGGGGTGGACACAGAACCCCTAATTACCTGTAGAAACCCCCTCTGAATTACAGGAGATTCACTTATTGTAACCAGACTCTGTAACCATTTCCTATCCTTTTATTTCCAGGTGTTACTTTGCATCTGTAGAGTGTTTCTGAATCTAGGAGAGTTGCTTATATGGCACATTGTTAAGGTAGCGTAATCAGTTATTTCTCTATTTCCTATTCTACCAAAATCTTCTCTTTTTTTATATATGTTCATTTTTCTTAACATTCTTTATTATGGTACGATGCCTATTTATGTTCATCTGCTATTTTACTAAATGTCAGACAATCAGTGCCTCCCTTTTAACTGTTATCCCTAAAATCCTCCCCATCCTGACTTGTCTTTTTTCTCCCTTCCCAGAAAATAGTGAAACCTACACGCGTGGCAATAGCAAGTGGTGCACAGATCGCTGTGGCACATTCACTTGGAAATGGAGGCAGTAAATTATTTCTTTTACTGGTAAGTAGAATCTGGTCTGATCAGGACTATCCATATTCCTTTCCTATGTCTCTATTGTACAGCCATGTGGATTATTGTTTCATTCATTTATTCTCTTTCCTTAACAGATTCCTAATTTGATCCAGCGGGGAAAACCAGTCACAAACCTGTCCCAGATACACAGCCTGCAGTACCCACTTATGGTATTCCCATTCATAGCAGTGATTGGAGGAATCCTCTTCCTGCTCACCGGTCTTCGTTATAAGAAGTATATGGAAGAGGCGAAAATTTACCAAGGAAAGACAGAGACCATCCACGGTTACATCTAACCAGATAGGATTGTAGCTTTCAGAAAGGTGGGTGGTTATATAGATTGTTGAACAGAGCAGTAATACGGGGTATTTTGTTTATAATTAGAGATAGTTCAGGGTAATGTTTTGTTACCATGCATTTTTATTACTCTAGATTCAGCCATGAATAGAAGAAGAATAGAATAGAAGTTTACCGCATGAAGAACCCTAATGAAACATAGATGAAGGCTGTCAAGAAATATAGCGGTGCCTAAAGGAAAAAAACAACACGTATCGCCTACAAAAACCTGAACCACAAAGAGTGGTCCGAAAAAAGACCCCTTGTACATAGGCACAACCCCTTAGAGGTCCAGAGAAAAATCACAGATCACTTGGTTAGAATCCCATCAAGTGTCCAGTTTATTAAAGCAATCTAAAGGTAAAGTGCACACGCATAATATAAATAGCATGTTCAATACATCATACAATAAATAACCAATCCTAAAAAAGACCCTGACCGTTAATGGAAATAAAATGCTGTGCTGAGTCAACCTACAACACGGAATCACTGGAGGTACAGAAAGGTTCAGCAATATAACACAATTACTTGATACTTGTAAAATGTATGAATCCATGCAGGTGTTGAAACAAGTTATTCCTTGAGTTAGGCAAGTATGCTACTTGGCTAGATATTCAATGGCTAGGGCGAGTGAACTTTGAAGAATCTCCGCAATCCCGATGCAAGGAACTGTTTGGAGGAGTATCTGTATGCGTCTGGCCTGAATGGAGGATCCCCGGGTGAAGAGGCTGCAAGGCAAGCAGCCCACGTAAGTCGGTGAGAGTTGTATTCATAACTGTGTTACTGACTATCTTTGCATGTATCGAGTAACTGGGTTATATTGCTGTACTGCAGGAGGAACTGTGGTTTTCTTCATTGATACAGTGTGTAGGGTACAGTAGACATCCAAACTATTTTCTTTCTGTACCTCCATTGATTCCATGTTGTAGGTTGACTTTGAGAACTCGAGATTTCAGCAACAAGGGCCCAGCACAGCATTTTATTTCCATTAGCGGTCAGGGACGCCTGAACGCTCGTTAGTGTGTGTCTTTTTTTGGATTGGTTATTTATTGTATGATGCATTGAACATGGTATTTATATTATGCATGTGCACTTTACCTTTAGATTGCTTTAATAAACTTGACACTTGATGGGATTCTAACCAAGTGATCTGTGATTTTTCTGTGGACTTCTAAGGGGTTGTGCCTATGTACAAGGGGTCTTTGGACCACTCTTTGTGGTTCGGGCTTTGTAGGCGATACAACGAGGCTGCCTACCCTTGTGAAGTTCCTCAGCGATGTACAGATGAAGATTTTCAATTGTCCTTTGCCAGCCTGGTCTAACTCCACCTTGCAGACAGTCAGTGACAAGACCAATGGGATGACGCGCTCTTCAAGAAGTGAATCTTGCTATTGGCAGATTGCAGACAGATTACAAAGGCAGAAATAGACCGGACCAGCGAGGGGATCTTATATTAAA
The DNA here is from genome assembly GCA_019447015.1 of Hymenochirus boettgeri. NCBI lineage: Eukaryota > Metazoa > Chordata > Amphibia > Anura > Pipidae > Hymenochirus > Hymenochirus boettgeri. The sequence continues at coordinate 66,738,676 of CM033469.1, read as the reverse complement.
GGAGAACTAAACCCAATTTTTTATACTCCAGAATATGAAAACAATCCCCCTAAAAACACCAATAAACTATAAAATACCACTTCAGTAAATTGTGTTAAAGTAAATGTAAGCCTGTTAAGAACTGGATGAAGTATCTGTGTGTATGTGCAGTGTCAGACCACACCCCCTGAATTCAGTCACATGCTTCCTTGCTTTATCTGTCCTGTAAAAGGATTGGCTAGAGATTTTAATGGGTTTGACCAACTGTAACAAGTTTCTGTCATAGCTAAGGACTGGGCATGTGCAGAACATTGACCAAACTGTGTGATACTAGAATGCTGTGAAGTAAAGCACAAACCATATGTTATTTAGGTATTTATTTATCGCCCGATTGAAAATAAGAGGTAACTGGTTTTATACTGCGCATAAGTACAGGCAGTGCGTGAGCATGCGAGCGGCTTCCAGTACCTTTCCTCTAGTTCCCTGGAGTTCCTCTTGCATCCGTCTTTGGAAGGAAATCTTTCATTACTGGATAGTTGGTAGGCAAAGATCCTGCACTTCATGCAACTGGGCTTCATGGAGTTACTGAGTTTCCACAGTTACCTTTGCAGAGAAGGATGCCCAACAGAAGGATTCCCACAGGAGGTACCCACTGAACTTGGTGGGAGAGTGAGGGTGCAGATGTTTGGAAACTACAACTCCCAGCTACTAAAGCATGCTGGGTTTAGTAGTTGTAGTTTCCAAACATCTGGAGTACATTCATAACCAAAATGGCAGTGACATAAATGTGTTTTGCAACATTTGTCGAATTTTTTTGATGCGGTCATATTTATATTATGTACAGAGTAAGCTTTATAAGCATAGACATCATCACTTTGCATCAAAATGGCCTCGCATGCAAGGAAATTACTGCTAAACACACACCTGAAACACCATTTACCTGGTCATTAAGAACTTCAAGGTGGGAGCTTCAGTTGTGGTGAAGAAGGCTTCAGGTTGGCAAAAAGCAAGTGCTGGACTGTTTTCTCCTGAGGAGTCAGCTGGGGAATCATGATGCCATAGTGAGGATTTGGCACCAAATTTGAAGTGGGTGAGTTTGGCAAATATTTTGATGAGAAGCACAGAAAAGGAGCAAATCTTTCCAAGAAAAACATGAAATAAGGACAGATTGAAATTTGCAGGACGTACAAGGGTTGGACAGCAGAAGACTAGAGTAAAGTTATTTTATCTGATAAATCTTCCTTTCCGAATTTTTGGGACATATGGAAAATCGAATTTTCAAAGAAGAGTTGTGTCTTGTGTTGTGCCAACAGTGAAACACCCTGAGACAATCTATGTGTGGGCTTGTGACCATGAGACAATCATGTGTGGGTTTGTGACCTTGAGACAATCTATGTGTGGGGTTGTGACCATGAGACAATCTATGTGTGGGGTTGTGACCATGAGACAATCTATGTGTGGGGTTGTGACCTTGAGACAATCTATGTGTGGGGTTGTGGCCATGAGACAATCCATGCATTGGGTTGTGACCTTGAGACAATTTGTGTGGGGTTGAGGCCATGAGACAATCTATGTGTGGGGTTGTGACCATGAGACAATCTATGTGTGGGGTTGTGACCTTGAGACAACCTATGTGTGGGGTTGTGACCATGAGACAATTCTTGTGCGGGGTTGTGGCCTTGAGACATCCATGTGTGGGGTTGTGACCTTGAGACAATCTGTGGTGGGGGTTGTGGCCTTGAGACAATCTATATGTGGGGTTGTGGCCTTGAGACAATCCATGTGTGGGTTTGTGGCCTTGAGAAAATCTATGTGTGGGATTGTGACCTTGAGACAATCCATGTGTGGGGTTGTGACCTTGAGAAAATCTGTGGGGGTTGTGGTGTTGAGATAATCCATGTGTGGCATAGTGACCTTGAGACAATCCATGTGTTGGGTTGTGACCTTGAGACAATCTATGTGTGGGGTTGTGGCCTTGAGACAATCTATGTGGGAGGTTGTGGCCTTGAGACAATCCATGTGTGGGGTTGTGACCTTGAGACAACCTATGTGTGTGGTTGTGACCTTGGAAAATCTATGTGTGGAGTTGTGGCCTTGAGACAATCCATGTGTGGGGTTGTGACCTTGAGACAATCCATGTGTGGGGTTGTGACCTTGAGAAAATATGTGTGGGGTTGTGGTCTTGACAATCCATGTGTTTCTCATCCAAGGGAGTGGCTCACTCACATTTACCCTTAACACGGCCATAAATAAAGTATGGTGTCAAAATGAGCACCTTCCCCCAACAATCCAGGCACAGTTTAGTGATGATCTGTGTAGTTTCCAGCATGATGGAGTGCCGTGTCACAAGACAAGGTTTAAGATCTCACAGGATTTTGAATATCGACAATGTGTAACACTTATTTTTGTCTGATCTCCAAACAAATTTAGTATGATACAAAAGACAACCTGATTAAACACAATATACAATATACAGTTTTGAAATAATCATGTAATTTATTGAAGGACAAATATTCACCAACTTCTATATCACCCATGTGAAAAAGTAACTCAATAAACCAATGAATAAAGTTCAAGTTCAGATAAAGGGTTAAATCACACTTAGCCGTACACAAGATTGGTTGCTGCTAGCCCTGTTCATTTAAACATTAGTTAAACACATTCCCAGCAATGTAAAGTTCCCTTAAAGGTCTCCTAACTCGGGGCACTATGTATCAATTGAAGGTAATTCTAATAATTTTAACCCGCAATCATCCCACACTATTTTCCAGCCTCCATCAAGTTCTGTCAATGTATCCTGCAATATTGTCACTGGTTTTCTTAATCTCTCTATATTAATTAAAGATTGAAACATTGACCCTAATACAATAAGAGAGATTTAGAAAATCCACTGAGGAATTTATTTGGTGCTGTTTTTGATGCTCTAAAATGTATATTATCCATAACGGAATAAATATGCCTATTTAAATGGGCTGTCTGTGAAGTAAACATTACAGAAATGTGCAGAATCCACATTACACTGTGCCTAGAGGTTTCTGACCAAGCCAGATGTTTTGCTCCACATATTGCACTCTGGATTCCCAGCTGAGAAATATTGCAAATAAACTTGGAATACCAAAAAGGTCTAAAAAGTTAAGTAAGGGCTGGAAGTGCTTGTTTGACAACTTTTCCATGTTCAGGGACAGGTTGTAACCCATCTAGTGATAATAATAAGGTATTACTTGACCCAGATATGACAGCTTAACAAAAAAGTACATCCATCTTAGAGAAAACCAAACTCTGTAAAAGTTAAGCGCAAATAAAGGTTGCTGTCCAGCTTTCAGTAGCTTGTGTCATCACTTTCACCCTCTGCTCAGCCTCTGTCCTGGTGTAAGATTGTGAATTGCTGATATTCTTCTGGGATGCACAGGAAGTCCCTGCAGATTGACAGTACAATCCATGTCATGCAATCTGGTTTCCAAAATGCAGACAAACTGACATTATTCAGGCCTATGTATCTGTACACATCCTCTAGAATTTCTATGTATGAAAGCATTCTTACTTTCCAGCATTTTTCGCCTGTCTGAATCCTTTGTACTGTACTGTATACAGTATATAGTGAAGCAATGTTGGAAAATGTCCCTCAGTCACGGTCAGCCGAGTGGCAGGAACTACCAACAGAAGACTTTGCTGTTTGCAGTACAAGACAGATCCATCCAGGACGTTACAATGTTATGGCATTTACAAACAGGTCATGGGGTAACCAGGTGAAGAACAGGTTATGTTTCTCCTGAAATTTTCATGGCAATTTGGATTTTGGGTAAGATACCGCTATATATATAATGTATTGTATCCTGGCTAGTAAGTCCTGGAGTTATGAAACCCCTGGTATTCATCAGTATTGGTCGGTCGCACAACTCCATTGGGCTAATTATTGGGGGCAAGGCTTTATTATTACTGCTCTGTTTATGACTGCTATTTGGAAATCTGGCCATAGGGACTTTCCAGTACTTTGAGGCTCTTTATCTTCGGCCTCTATTGGTTTCAACATGCATTTAGTTCCACCATCCAGGAGACGCCCAGGTGGCTGCTAGCTATAGCAACTCTTACTATTGTATATCTACATCTATTGTATTATATTATTGTATAAAGTTAGTTGTTATTAGGAGCTGTGTTTTCTGTGGCTTGACTATATACTGTGTAAATTAGCCCTACGGTAATTGGCAGGAGTTTATGAGTCCTTTACAAGCGTGTGAGTGCCCTTTTAGGTGCTTTTGTTCTTTATTAGGTTTGTATTTCAAATCTTCACCATGGGCACCGTGAGATAAACCCTAACGCAAGGACAAATAGTGAAAAGTAATGCAGTCCTCCTGTATTGTAATAATCTAAGTTCCTTGATTTTCCTTTCTGTTTTTCTTTTTTTCCACTGTTTTCCCCAACATTTCCATCATTGGCAGGAATAGCAAAATCAGGTAGGAGGGGGGTGTCAGTTTGTGGCAAAGTGCAACCCCCCCCAAAAATACACTGTGTTTGTCCTTGGGTCATCAATAAATCAGCCGGAGAACCTACAAGGCCATAGAATTTGGTACAAAATCTCCAAGTAAATAACATAAAGTCTTATCCTTACAGGTAGGTCATGTAGGTTTTTACTAATATATATATATATATATATATATATATATATATATATATATATATAGTAACGTATGGCAGGCGCACTCCACGGTCTAAACAACTGTTTATTAATAAAGTAAGTAGGCCAAAGCAACCTACGCGTTTCAGCCCGGTATCAATGGGCCGTCATTGGGAACCCTGATGACGGCCCATTGATACCGGGCTGAAACGCGTAGGTTGCTTTGGCCTACTTACTTTATTTAATAAACAGTTGTTTAGACCGTGGAGTGCGCCTGCCATACGTTACTGTTTGATTTCTTATCCAGGCAGCACCCGGGCATTCTACTTGGTTACGGAGTGCATCGGATCTCTACATTCCTATATATATATATATATATATATATATATATATCATAAGGGACATATACGTGATCCCCTTTACAATAGGAGCAACAGTAGAGTAAATCCATATAAAATAAAGAAAAATTTCCACTGTTGCTCTCATTGTAACTTTATAAACAATTCTTACCAGCTGGTACGTGCTGCTTCCTGACACTATTAACAGTCGTTATAGAGACTGTGCATGTCAGTCATCATGACACTCTGTACAATAACCAAAATAGATGCACGAGGTACCTCCCAGGTATCCAGTCCCTTCTGGCCACCTCACTGCCAGATAGACAATACTGGAAAATGAAACGAATAGGGCTGTCCAGTAGGGATGGACTCGAACTCGAACTCGAGCCCGAGTTCGAGCCGAACTATGAGTTCCAACGGACTCGGACTCCTCGAACTATCCCCGACCGGACCGGATTTTTCGGACTTTCGATGTTTCCGACATTCGCAAACTCTAGAATGTTGTTTAATGTATGCAGGCTAGATAGTGTAGTGGTTAAAGCTGCTGCCTTTGGTGTGGGAGTCTAGGGTTCAATCCTGCCTAGTCACTACATAAATGTTTGGTTTTTATAATACCCTTGTAATATAATAACCATATATAACCTAGTAATATAATATTGTTATTATTTACTAGGTTATATGGTTATGATATTACTAGGTTTTTGGTTATCATATTACAAGGTTATTATATTACTAGGGTATTATAACCATATAATAACCTAGTAATTAATAACCATATGATACCTAGTAATAATATATTTATAGGGTATTAATGGTTATAATATTACTAGGTTATTATATTACTAGGGTATTATAATACCATATATAACCTAGTAATATTATAACCATATATATTATATTATCATTATTTATATAATATTATTATGGTTTTATATTACTAGTGTATTATAATAATCCAACATTTATATGCTGTCCCTAGCCAGGATTCAAACCCTGGTCTCCCACCTTATAGGCTGTGCATTTGCCACTACACTATACAGCTAATACATTGTATGACTTTATATTTTACTAAGTTATCATATGGTTATTATATGGTTATTATTTTACTAAGGTAGTATCTAGCTTATTAGCAAAAGAAACACTGATTGCCTATGTTGTCAATATAGTGTAGTGGTTATATGAACTGCCTTTGACATAGAGTCCTGGTTTGATCTGGCTAGGCCAGCAAAACTATTTGTTGATTATATAATAACTTGTAATATAATAGCCTAGTAATATTATAACCTTATAATATTACTTTTATCTATTTTTATAATATTATATGGTTATATTATTACTAGGTTTATATGGTTATTATATTACTAGGGTATTATATACCATATAATAACCTAGTAATATTATAACCATATATATTATATTACTTATTATATATGGTTATTATATTACTAGTGTATTATAATAATCCAAACATTGTGTATAGCTGTCCCTAGCCAGGATTCAAACCCTGGTCTCCCACATCAATGGCAGTCCCTTAAACCATATAATATTTATAAAAATAGATAATAATAAGTATATTATAAGGTTATAATATTACTAGGCTATTATTTACAAGGTTATTATAATAATCTAAAACTGTATTGTTGGCCAAGCCAGGATTTGAACCCTGGACTCCCATGCCAAAGGCAGTTCCTTTCACCACTACACTATTTACATATATAACAAGCTCTGTTTCTTTTGCTAATAACCTAGATACTACCATAGTAAAATAATAACCATATAATCACCATATGATAACTTAGTAAAATATCAAGCCATGTACTGTATTGGCTGTATAGTTTAGTGGCTAAAGGCACTGCCTATGATGTGGGAGACCAGGGTTCAAATCCGGCTAGGGACAGCTAACAAATAATTAATAACTGTAATATAATAACCATATAATAATATTTATAAAAAATAATTATATGGTTATAATATTACTAGGTTTTATATGTTTATAATACCCTAGCAATATAATAACCATATAATATTATTTATAAAATACATAATAATAATAGTAATACAATATTATATGGTTATAATAGTACTAGGTTATTATAATCAAACATTTGGAGAGCTGCCCTGCCAGGAATCGAACCCTGGTCTCCCACATCACAGGCTGTTGCTTTACACCCACTACACTATACTCCCTCAACTGTTCGAATGAACTGTTTGCTGAACCTAGTAAGGACTGTATAATGGGATGGTTCGTACATTCGATAATCCCGACACTGCCGGTCTGACTGGTTTTAAGAAGATTTGGTGACAGCAACATGTTCCCAGTCCATTCCCAGGTGCCACAACCAGTTACAGTAAGTTAGCACTGTTAGTTTTACTGTAATTTACTCGGACTTTTCGAACTATCTCTCCCCCTAGATTTGAATGGGTCCGGATTCGAACTTTCGAACTTTCGAACTTTCTTTGAAGTTCAAAGTTCGAAAACGGACCGAACTTTATATAGTTCGACCATCTCTACTGTCCAGTCAAGGCCCAAGTGGCCGGTGTGGGTGTAACTGCAATAAAGAGGGATTACCCTTTGTAAATTATAAGCGACTGGACAGCCCTATTCTTTTCATTTTCCAGTACTCTGTACAATAACTACATCTGCTGTTACCGTAATCTTGTCAGGACACAATAATGCCACTGGTAAGACTTGTTACTGAAAGTTAAACATAACTTATAATTGTAAGATATAAGCTTATAAGTTATTATAGTAATATGTGCTATTTACAATACAATAAAAACATTTATGTCACTTCAGTCCTCTGACCTGTGTAATAACACCCAGTCGGCTGTTTCATGCTTTTATATGGTCACTGAACTCCTCTGTGATGTAATGTCCATTTATTAACCTGGTAGTAGCACATTATCCCTTCTATATTATATTATAGAAAGTCTAGAAATCCTTCTACAATTGAACTAGAAGTACATTTGAATTTGCATTGTTTACTTCTGGGATTTTCTTAGCTCTGAGCTATTGATCATTGAGGGGATGGATCCATCTAATATTGATCTATACATAGTACTTGGCACTGAAACTGCTGTATATATTATGTACAGTTGTGTGGTGCTTGCCCTGTTTAGTTACATAGATATGAAAGTACAACATAAACCACTTATCTTCCCACTAGAGTCCTGGAAATGCTTGTAAAACCAAAAAAGTAAATTGCAGTAATAATTATTTTATATTTTATTATTCTTAATCTGACATTTCTCATATGAAAGATTAATTTATGGAATACACATTTCAAACCATATTATGATAGCTAATTAATTTACATGTTAAACTCTTGGATTATGTAACGTTTAAAATCCTGTTTCCCTATTAACATATTGGTAGGGCCAGCATGGGGCAATCTTACAATGCACTATAGCTCTTAAAGGGTATGTCCACCATTTTTTAAGTTTGTTTTGCACTGTGTGTCATCCTGCTCACTGATCACTTTCTCCCAAAGATCACATGCGAATTACTAGGTGCTCAGTCCAAAAAGGGTCTGTCACAAACCCTCAGGCCACGACGCCCAACCACCTATCAGCTACTGGAAAACACACTCCAAGCAACCAACAGGTGGACGAACGATCGGACCTGGTGGGTTAGTGAACAAACGATATACTACACAATAATATTAATTATTATCAATATATCGCCGCCACCACATTCCGAGAGAAACACGGAATGACCTGTTACCTATATCTAGGGGATTATCAGCACCCCTACTTCTAATAACCTGTAAGAAATTGGTTATTCACCCCTAATATTCTATACACAGTTATACAGTATATCTATATACCTACACAATACCTCTTTATAGTAGCGTACTTCGAAGACACAGTTAGTTTTGGGATATACTCAGAATAGGACAATAGCCTATAAATGATTTATATATTTATTAAAAGTTGACAAAAATAGTGCAAAAAGTATAAAGAAAAACTAAAGTAATTTACTGACACATAAAACGGTAACCACGGTGAGGTTCAGAAATGGATAAAAGAATGAATACTTAAAGATAGTTGGCATCTGAAAAGTCCATGAGCAGAGTCCAGAGCTTGTTAATCCAGATATGGGAAAAGTCCATATAATATTTCCTGCTGTAAGCCAATATGGTCCGTCCTGTTGGCTAGATGTTATTGAAGATGTTATGACAAACTCCTGAGCTGAGACCCGGCTCCCAATTTTATCCTTTGTCAGAAAATGGGAGCAGTCTGGTCTCTAGAGGGGGGGGGGCTTGATTCTGCTCCCGAAGGTTGGTTCCTATTTTTGGAGGGAATTTTAAATGTCCAATTCCCCTCCAGTCCATAATCTTTGATCTGCCAGTTGGTTTCTGCTCAAATCTCAACTAGAAGATTCCCTGCTGAGCTGGTGCCTACTAGCATGTAACAGTGTATGCATATTACAGGGACTTCACACCTTTCCCCTTTGAGTCAGACTTCTTGCTAGGTCAGCTAACTTAACACCAAATGGGAATGGCTATGGGAAAGGAAGCAGAGCTTACAACTGAACATGAATTTAACCCTGTGATTACCCATGACAGGGAAACAATGTGGGAGCTGCCATACCTCATTTAAGTCATTTCTCCAGAGCGATCAGCTCTTGAGCGATTTTCTTTCAAAGGGATTTTCTGTTTTAAAGGGGTTTCTGTATTTAAGGGGAGAGAGCTTTAAGAAACAAAAGCGTTTATTAACTGTAGTTTGCAGCCTAGTAAATGTACTAACCTAGCACTATTTATTTCTAGGAGTGTGCCTGTGTAAGTAATTAATCACTGGTGTGTTTTTTGTTTTTTTTACTACTTACTGCTTGAATAAGGTAGTAGGAATTGTTTAAGTAAACTCAGCACTGGGTTACTAAAATAAATACTGGTATTTAAACAGCACAGTTACCTGCAAGGTGGGGGCTGGTAAGAGACAAAGGAAAGGCATTTTTTCCCCCTTTTCTCTGATTGGATGGGGGTATAGCTAATTGGTTTAAATTGGCTGAGGGCTGTTGGCTCTTTGGTTTTGAACCTCATTTAAGTAATTTCTCCAGAGCGATTTTCTTTCAAAGGGATCTTCTGTTTTAAAGGGGTTTCTGTATTTAAGGGGAGAGAGCGTTAAGAAACAAAAGAGTTTAGAACAAGAAAGGGTTTAAGAACAACACTGCTGTGTATTGCTGTGTATTGCTGTGTCTCTGCTGTGTATTGCTGTGTCTCTGGTGTGTATTGCTATTTAGTATGGACAGTTTTGTTGGGGCCACGCAATGTGCATCCTGCTGCATGTATAGGATTTTGGAGCAGCCCCCCCAGGGGACCTATGTATGTGTCAGATGTGAGTGGGTTGCCCATTTGGAATCTGAGGTCCAGAATCTAAAGGGTAAACTTGCAGCATTGCAGGGCTTGGCAAATCTGGGGGAAATGCAGGTACTGGCTGGGGCCAGTAAACTGGAGGGTGGAGATGGGGCAGATAAGGTGGAGAAGGAAGATAGATTTGTAAGGGTCACCAGGGGAAGTAGGGGACGGAAGGATAGGGACGCTTCTTCCCAGCTGGTCGATCCCAACAGATTTGCCATTTTAGGCGAAGATGTGGAGGATGATGGCTAGGAAGCAGCATGTATGGAGCGGGCCTTTCCCTTGAGCACCCAGGGGACAGCCATCTCCAATACAAGGGAGGGAGAACTGGGGGCTAGGAAGGATAGGCAGGTGGTAGTGGTAGGGGGCTCCATTATTAGAAGGGTAGATAGGGTAATCTGTCGCCAAGACCCTACATGCTGAACAGTGTGTTGTCTGCCTGGTGCTAGGGTTCGACATGTGGTGGATCATGTAGACAGATTATTGGGTGGGGCTGGGAGTGACCCAGCAGTCTTGGTTCACATTGGTGCCAATGACAAAGTTAGAGGTGGAGGTAAGGTCCTTAAAAATGATTTCCGAGAATTAGGGGCCAAGTTAAAAGCAAGGACCTCAAGGGTAGTGATTTCAGAAATACTACCGCAGCCACGTGCTACGCTAGGGAGACAACGGGAGCTCAGGAGTATAAATGCATGGCTAAGAGAGTGGTGTAAGAAGATGGGGTTTGGGTTTTTAGAGAACTGGGCTGATTTTTCTGTTGGCTACAGGCTCTTTAGTAGAGACGGATTGCACCTGAATGGTGATGGTGCAGCTGTTTTGGGGGAGAAGATGGCTAGTGGGTTGGAGGAGATTTTAAACTAGGTATGGGGGGGAGGGTATGTTGAACTACACAGGGGTAGATAGAGAAGTTAGGGATCAGGGGGCTATTAACACAACGGAGGGAGGAGAAGGGGGAGGGGGGAGCATAGAGGATAAGGAGGCATGTACGACCATGTATGGAAGTAAATCAATTGATAATCTAAAATGTATGTTTACAAATGCAAGAAGTCTGGCTGGAAAAAACGGGGAACTTGAAATAATAGCTTTAAAGGAAAGGTATGATGTAATTGGTATAGCAGAATCATGGCTTAATGATTCACACGACTGGACAGTAAATATTGAAGGATACTCCTAATTTAGGCATGACAGAGTTAATAAGAAAGGAGGAGGAGTATGTATGTATGTTAAACAGGAATTGAAGCCAAATTTAAAAGATGAAATAGATGGGGGTATAAACGATACGGCAGAAACAATATGGGTGGAACTGTATACAGGAAGCAAGAATTGTTGGAGTATGTTATAAGCCGCCAAATGCCGGGGAAGAGGTGGAAATGAATCTCCATATGCAGTTGGCGAAGGCTGCTGGTATGGGGCATGTTCTGGTTATGGGGGATTTTAACTACCCTGACATAGATTGGAGTAAGGGAACTGCCAGCACCTCAAAAGGAATAAAGTTCTTAAATTTCCTATATGAGCATTTTCTTTCACAGATTGTAGAAGTTCCTACTAGACAGAATGCGTTGTTGGATCTGGTGATATCTAATAACCCTGAGCTTATTTTGGAGATGAGGGTAATGGGAAGCTTAGGGAATAGTGACCATGATATAGTGTCATTTAATATAGGTTGCAAAAAACTAAAGTGCACTGGGTTAACAAAAACTTTTAACTTTAGGAAAGCTAATTTTATGCTGTTAAAGGAATCGCTCCTGCTCATAGACTGGGGGGAACTGTTTCTAGGTAAAGATACTGAGCAGATGTGGACTACTTTTAAAGGGATAGTAAACTATTACATTTCTAAATCTGTACCTTTAGGTAACAAGTGTAAAAAAATGAGGTCCACTCCTGCATGGCTTAATGCTCAGGTAAAAAGGGAAATGGAAAAAAAGAAAAGGCTTTTAAAATTTTGAAAACAGAAGGCACAGAACAGGCTTACAGGGAGTACAAAAGCTGTAATAAAGAGAGCAAGAAAGCAATTAAACTAGCTAAAATAGAAAATGAAATACGGATTGGCGAACAAAGCAAGTCCCACCCCAAAATGTTTTTTAAGTATATAAATGGTAAAAAGATGAGGACTGAGAATGTGGGACCATTAAATAATGGAGCTGAGGTGGTTGTAGAGGATGCCGAAAAGGCTAATCTGCTAAACCGTTTTTTTACATCGGTTTGTACTGTTGAGAATCCTTCTCCTTACAGTAGGGATTGTAATAATATGCAGGGAAGAAATGAAGAGTATTCACATTGGCTAACAGAGGATATGGTACAGAAACAATTAGACAAAGTTAATATCAATAAAGCCCCAGGACCAGATGGATTGCATCCTCGGATTTTATAAGAGCTTAGTTCAGTTCTATCTAGACCACTGTTTCTCATCTTTTCAGATTCGCTTTTGTCTGGGGATGTGCCGCTGGATTGGAAAAAAGCCAATGTAATACCAATATTCAAAAAAGGTAGTCGTTCACAGCCTGGAAACTATGTTAAGGGATCATATCCTTGACTTTGTCTCCAGAGATCATATTATTAGTAGTAGTCAGCATGGATTTATGAGAAATAGATTATGCCAGACAAATTTAATTGGTTTTTATGAAGAAGTGAGTAAGAAGTTAGATTCAGGCACAGCAGTGGATGTGGTATATTTGGATTTTGCAAAAGCTTTTGATGCTGTGCCACATAGGTGACTAATGTATAAACTGAGGACTGTTGGCCTTGAAGAAAACATTTGTTCATGGATAGAGAACTGGTTATTGGACCGCAAACAGAGAGTAGTGGTTAATGGAGCTACATCTATGTGGGCTAAAGTTCTAAGCAGAGTGCCTCATGGTTCTGTACTGGGGCCGCTTCTGTTTATTCTGTTTATAAATGACTTAGAAGGGGGCATTGAGAGCTTTGGAAACTTCCAATGATGGGCAAGTGCTGCAAGCAGACCTAGATAGATTATCAAAATGGGCAGCAGAATGGCAGATGAGATTCAATGTTGATAAATGTAAGGTGATGCATTTGGGATTTAATAATCCCTGTGCCACTTACACCATAAATAACTCTGTGTTAAGTGCATCTGTAATGGAAAAAGATTTGGGGGTTCTGGTAGATAACAGACTTAGCTATAGCAAACAATGCCAGGTAGTAACGGCTAGAGCTAGCAAGATATTGGCTTGTATAAAAAGGGGAATAGATTCAAGAGAGAAAAATATTATTCTCCCTCTTTACAAGGCACTCGTAAGGCCTCATTTGGAATATGTGGTGCAGTTTTGGAATCCCATATACAAAAGGGACATCTTGGAAATTGAGGCATTTCAGAGAAGGGAAACTAAATTAATAAGGGGAATGGAGGGGCTTGAATATGCAGGCAGATTAGACAAGTTAGGGCTGTTTACATTGGAGAAGCGACGTTTGCGTGGGGACATGATAACCTTATACAAATATATTAATGGGCCATACAATGAACTCTCTGATGCATTGTTTACTAATAGGTCATATCAGAGGACTCGTGGACATCCTTTAAGGTTGGAAGAAAAGAAGTTTCATCTTCAGGTTAGGAAAGGTTTCTTTACAGTGAGAAAGGTGAAACTGTGGAACTGTCTTCCGGCAGATGTGGTAATGGCAAGTTCATTGAATAGCTTTAAAAAAGGCCTGGATAAGTTTCTAAAACTAAAAAATATTGAGAATTACTGGTATCAATACATATAGATCTGGTTGATCCAGGTATACTTTCCGATTGCCGTTTGGAGTCAGGAAGGAATTTCCCCCCCCTTTTTAGCTGTTTTTTTTTGCCTTCCTCTGGATCAACTGTTAGGTAGGGTTAAAAAAAAAGGAGGGTGTAACGGTTGGACTTGATGGACGTATGTCTTTATTCAACCTTAATTACTATGTTACTATGTTACAATAAGGTGAAATAATTGAAAATTAGGAGTGCAATTTCAGACATTGTGTATGGGGTTTTACATTGCACTCCTGTTTGTCACACCTCCCCCCTTAGATGTTGCATAGGGATTGGTTTTACACAACCTAGACCGTTGCGACCAACTCCCCTTGGCGCGGCTGTGCCATGGTGGCTTTCTCCTTTTATGATATGTTACATTGCATTACTGGGAAACATATTTTCTTTTTTGCGGTTTTACACTCCCTCCAGTCACAAGGCTATAGGTACAAGCTGTACTGGTGTTGGGATCCATTTTGTTACCCATGGCAGACTGGTCACCCTCTATACACTGTATTAACAATGGATAATCTCCAACACAACCATCTTTCTGACCTATTACCACAACTTCATTTCCGTTACCTGCTGGATAAACCATTTGAACACTGAGAGCCCTGTCACTAGCATCACCCCCTGGTGTGCTTGTGTAAACAAAGGGCTGGAAATAGTGGCTGCTGCGCTCACTAGGCATCTGGACTCTATTTCCCAGGATGCCCTGTTGGCCAAATTCCAGGTTACTACTGGTTTTACCAACATTTTTACAATTTTTTACACTCTTCACCACCCTCCTGCACAATACTTTCTGGTTCCTCTTGAGACAGAGACCAATCCCTGGGCTCTTCCAGTACAGTAAGATCACTGTGTTTTTCCTGGAAAACAATCCCTGTTTCCCTACACAATCCTTTATCGGATTTTATAACAGGTTCTTTGCTTAGCTCTACCTGCCCAAAGCTGCCCTTGTCTCCTTCAGTCTGGACAACAACATCCTCCAGGACCCCACTCACCACCTGCCCCACACACTCCTGCACTGAATTCCGAGCCTGGTCTACACTCTGACTGCTACTCTCAAACTCAGGCAGTTTGGGTACAGGATCAGGGATCCCATATTGCTTGTAACGTTCTGGACTGACCAGGGGAATTTCTCTCTTCCCCTCCCCCTCTACAATCACTGACTTGGGCCTTACTGGTTCTGGCACTGTCGGACTTCTACTCTGGTCTCCCAGCCCTCCTTCCCAGTTACTCTGCCCTATGTAACCTGACTGAACCAGGGTGATATCCAGGGGAAACGTAGCATTCACTACTGCTCTTTCTGAAGGTCCAAACTCATTCAATGTGCTGCAGTGTTATCTCGGATTCTGCATTACAAGTTCCAGCCAACTGTCCGGTGGGTAGTTGGTGAAGCTTGGCAGGGGTTGAGTCAACTGGGTCAGAACATGGAACGAACTTGTAAATAGCGTCTCCCTGCTCTGATTCCAATGACTGTTCCCTAGCAGTCCTTCCAACACTGTGAGTGACTGTTAACACAGGTAACACATTTTTGACAGGTTCACCATTTTCATTTGTAACATTCACATTTTCAACATATAACATACATATATTGGACACTTTATCACCTTCCACACATACCATGGAGGCGGCCCCCTCTGTTAGTGACTCAGAAGCCTTTCTCCTGTGTGACTCCAGACTGGGGTTACTGTGTAGTGCGTCAATCCATGCGCCACTACCAGTTTCAGACAGTTGCCCTATGACACGGGGGGTCAACTGCTGACAATCTACATGTCTGAGGTCAGAGCTGAAATGGATATCTTGGACTTCCTCTTTCAGCACTGAACCCCAGACCTTAGCAGTACTACCAGTAACTGCTACTTCCGGTACAACATTATCACAAGTACAATCATTGGCATCCTTAACATTACTTATACATGCATTCTTATCCACAGATACAGGCTTAATGTTAGATACACAAAAATTATCAAATTGCACATTTACCCCAGGTACCTGTGAACTAGGTCCTGTCAAACCCCTTCCCTGCTCCAGCTGTTCTAACGCACGGTAGCACAATACCTTTGTGTGAGTTGAACCTTTAGCTTTAGACTCCGGGATGCTTTTGGCGGTTTGATACTGAGCCACTAATGTGCCTAGATCTGTCCCCAACAACACTAGGACAGGTATATCATCCAAGATACCCACTACTTTCTCTTGCTTTCCAACCCCCCAGTCGATTTCCACTCGGGCCTGGGCGATGTTGGGAAGGGTGCCCCCTATTCCTGTGAGGGTCAGGTACTTATCCGGGAGGATGTTCTTTTTTGCAACAAGGTTAGAGTGAACCAAAGTGACATCTGCTCCGGTATCCCTGAAGCTAGTAACAATCTGGTTGTTCACTTTAACCAACTGGTGATTTTGAGTGCGGCGTTGGATTTCCTTTCTACTGGCAAATAAAACAGTAGATGTTCTATGTGCAGATGGGGTTCTAGCCTGCTGCTGGCTAGTTGCTGGTGATGCCCTCTTTAGTGCTAGACAGGAGTATTTGAAGTGTCCTGGCTGGAGACAATAGTGACACGTGCGATCCTCAGATGTCTCCGGTCTCTGGGGTGGACGGCTCACAGGGGCTGCAGGAGTAAATGGTTTACCTCCTTTCCATCCCTGGGACGACGTTCTGCGCGTGTCAGGCACACGGGTTGCAATGAAGTTATCCACCAGTTCAGCGGCAGCGGTTGTTGATTTGGGTTCCCGCTCTAGCACAAACTGAGGAACATCCGCTGGGCAAACCTGTAAAAACTGATCCTTTACCATCAGATCCTCCAGGGCTCCATAAGAATTGTTGGTGAGGTTCTGAGTCCATTGTCGGAATGTGATGAGTAAGTTGCTAGCCACATCCGAAAAAGAGTCTGTGGATCCTTTTTGTACCGACCGGAACCTTTTACGATGTCTGGCCCAATCCTCCTGATGCAGACGTTACTGACGGCAGGCTCTCTCAAAAGAGCATAAGAACAAATCAATGTCTGTATCCTTCTACATTGCTGCAAATTTAAATTTGTGACTCACTGGTGAACTTGTTCCTCCTGCTCCAAGAGAACTTGGGGATGAACTGTGGGCGGACTGGCGCAGTTTGGCCATTTCCAGTTCATATTGTCTCTCAGCTTGCCGCTCTGAACTCTCACGCTCAGCCCGACGCTCCTCCATCTCAACTTGCTGCTGACGCTGGCGTTCCAGAAATTGCAGTTACTCCATTGGGTTAGTGTCGCTTAACCTTTGCAACACTGCCTGGAGCTGAGGAGACTCTGTAGCTGCAGGGTTATGCCTTGGTGCTGGAGATACAGTCCTTGGTGGTGTTCCATGCAGGGCAGTAACAATATCATTGGAGTCCAGGTCATAGTGAGTGATTCCTGCTGTAGGCTCATCAAGCATTTCCTGTGCTTGGAAATCTGCCCCCATTAATTCATGAATCAGCTCCTCCCTCCTTTTCCGATCGATAGGAATCAATGTGTCTGCTTTGGCAAACAACGATTAAGTCATCCAGACTCATGCTTTTATAATTCACGGATTCAGACATTTTGCCAAGTAGAAAAAGAAGAGAAAAAGATTTTGGGGAAGGGCACTGTGTGTCTACCTGTTCAGTATATATTCTAATGCACTGGCTATTGACCACAGAACTTGGGTTCTGCTCTACAGAGTTAATTAGTTAACACTGTATTCTTAGAGATTCTGAGTATAAACACCAAAGATCCCAAACGCTGCCAACCAATTGTCACAAACCCTCCGGGCCGCGACGCCCAACCACCTATCCGCTACCGGAAAACACACTCCAAGCAACCGACAGGTGGACGGAACAGATCGGACCCGGTGGGGTTAGTGAACAAACGATATACTACACAATTAATATTAATTAATATCAATATACTCGCCGCCACCACATTCCGAGAGAAACAGCGGAATGACCTGTTACCTATATCTAGGGGATTATCAGCACCCCTACTTCTAACAACCTGTAAGAAAATTGGTTATTCACCCCTAATATTCTATACACAGTTATACAGTATATCTATATACCTACACAATACCTCTCTATAGTAGCGTACTTCGAAGACACAGGTTCGTTTTGGGATATACTCAGAATAGGACAATAGCCTATAAATGATTTTATATAATTTATTAAAAGTTGACAAAAATAGTGCATAAAAAATATAAAGAAAAACTAAAGTAATTTACTGAACATAAAAACGGTGACACACAGGTGAGGGTAAGAAATGGATAAAAGAATGAATACTTAAAGATAGTTGGCATCTGAAAAGTCCATGAGCAGAGTCCAGAGCTTGTTAATCCAGATATGGGAAAAGTCCAAATAATATTTCCTGCTGTAAGCCAATATGGTCCGTCCTGTTGGCTAGATGTTATTGAAGATGTTATGACGAACTCCTGAGCTAAGACCCGGCTCCCAATTTTATCCTTTGTCAGAAAATGGGAGCAGTCTGGTCTCTAGAGGGGGGGGGGCTTGATTCTGCTCCCGAAGGTTGGTTCCTATTTTTGGAGGGAATTTTAAATGTCCAATTCCCCTCCAGTCCATAATCTTTGATCTGCCAGTTGGTTTCTGCTCAAATCTCAACTAGAAGATTCCCTGCTGAGCTGGTGCCTACTAGCATGTAACAGTGTATGCATATTACAGGGACTTCACACCTTTCCCCTTTGAGTCAGACTTCTTGCTAGGTCAGCTAACTTAACACCAAATGGGAATGGCTATGGGAAAGGAAGCAGAGCTTACAACTGAACATGAATTTAACCCTGTGATTACCCATGACAGGGAAACAATGTGGGAGCTGCCATACCTCATTTAAGTCATTTCTCCAGAGCGATCAGCTCTTGAGCGATTTTCTTTCAAAGGGATTTTCTGTTTTAAAGGGGTTTCTGTATTTAAGGGGAGAGAGCTTTAAGAAACAAAAGCGTTTATTAACTGTAGTTTGCAGCCTAGTAAATGTACTAACCTAGCACTATTTATTTCTAGGAGTGTGCCTGTGTAAGTAATTAATCACTGGTGTGTTTTTTGTAATAAATGGTTGGCACACAGATACTGGTAAAATCAATGGCACAAACTCTGATAAATGGTTGGCACCCAGACGCTAATAAATGGTAATAAATGGTTGGCACACAGATACTGGTAAAATCAATGGCACAAACCCTGATAAATGGTTGGCACACAGATACTGGTAAAATTAGTGGCACAAACTCTGATAAAGGGATGGCACCCAGACGCTAATAAATGGATTACAACACCGTGTTATCTACAACTGTAACAGTACAATTACAACACTGTGTTATCTACAACTGTAACTTCCATGTGAAATGTCTCTCTGAAGTTTAACATTTTTACAAAAACATCAGCAGCTGTTTTTACAGGGTATCTCTACTGGGCACTTTTTGATATTCGGTTTTATTGAAGAACAGGGGAGACTGGGTTAGTTCTGTAACATCGTTCCTTCATTCTCCTGAACGTTATATTGTTCTTCAATAAAACTGACTTGCAAAAAGTGCTTTTCCCAGTGGATGATACCCTTTAAACTAAGTTTATCAGCATTAGAACAATAGTTTACTGTTGATACACAACAACAAAAAATCAAAAGGTGCTTAAATCAATCTGAAAAACAAACCTGATAAATACAGTATAAGATGCTTGAGAAAGGTCCAATAGGATGGAAACATGCAGCTTAAAGGGTATGTCCACCCCAAAAATAGAAAAATTCCATAGTGTACTATATACATAGACAAGAACAAATGTTTATTTACCAGGTCAGTGTGCTGGTGGTGCCAGGGGGGATGTGCTGGTGGTGCCAGGTGGGTGTGCTGGTGGTGCTAGGGGGTTGTGCTCGTGATGGCAGAGTGGGATGTGCTGGAGGTGCCAGGGGAGGGATATGTGTTATGACAACTGTAGCTGTGCCATGGGGGGTGGGGGGATTTAACTCACATTAATAGAGCTTTGTTTAACCTTTCAAGACAAATTCAAAGTTTATAATTTAATCTTCTCTTTCTGGATATTGTTGATATTGCAATTTGAATATATACATTTCATTTTAAGATTTCACCTTCCAGGGACAATTAAATTCTAATGGTTACCTGGGTCTACAAAGAGGGATAGTTAGAAGAAGCGTTGTCCATAGACTGAATGAATGAAGATTACAAAGAAAAGAAAGGAACATGATTATGTCAGGTGAGATTTTGTTTCTCTTTTTATCTTCTCTAATATCACATAAAATTGTACAGTGTGTTACTGTGTGTAGAAAATTCTTAAAGTAAAGCAGCCTTACAATTAGCCACAAGGGGCTGCTCTTCATCTGTTCAAAGTGCACTCAGAAATGATCTGACATTTAAAGGATGCTAAATTAAATCTGCTCAATGCTATTCATACATGCATCAATATGCAATCATGGCAATAATAACAACCGTATAATAATAGCAAGAATTATTCTCTGGCGCAATTACGAAAAGGGGGGGATTTTTGTCAGCCCGATTTTGTCTACAGGCACCATACACAACAACATTACCTGATGCTAGGTATCGGCTGGTAATATTACAATGTGTTAGATAACTACTTAGTATCTTTATACTATGTAGCATTGTCCCTTTAAGTAAACTACAGTCAGTTACCCAATGAAAATGATTAATGATGTGTCTGTGTGCAAAAATGTTTTATTTGTAAAGGTTTGACAGGTGTGATTAACAAACCTACATTCCAACTGCCCTGACCCATAAGTTCAGTTGTGGAGCAATTACATTTATTTACACTTATTTACACTTATTTAGTGACAAAATATCAACAAAATCTTCTAAGATATTTTTTTATTTTGTATGTACAAATCCTTAAGATATTTATCTAGGCAGTGAGTTTAGTAAGAAAGACGCACACTGCATAACATATATAGAAATTCACAGTAGAAATGAAACATACAGGGAGATTCAATAAAAGTTCTTATCGTTTAAAATGGTGCTAATTTTGCCCCAACCAATCAGATCTTATTTAACATTTGAAAGCTAAAATCTGATTGGTTGGGGCAAAATTAGCACCATTTTAAACGATAAGAACTTTTATTGAATAACCCTGATAGTATTTTGCTTTATATAAGAATGCAAACCAGTCATTCAATGCTCTTATGTTCTATTATTGAAGTAGTTTTGGGTAAAAAAAAAAGACATGTCTGGGAAGTTCAACCCCTAATCCCCAACCAAAGAGTTACGCCACCTTAACCCCATGCACAAACAGGCTATAACACACACACACCTATCATATACACCAATTTGCACATGGACATAACCAATCACATTCGGTATGTTCAACTATGGAGTTAACTAGCTGTAACCCTTGATATTCTGCCTGACCAAGAACACATCCAAGTCTCCTTTGAAACATACTGCCAACAATGTTCTGATAAATCAACGATTTAGAAAAAATTATGAAAGCTAGGCACAGACGAAGAGGTGCCCACCAGACGATAAATGGGAGTCAAATGACTTTCAAAAAACATCTTCAAGAACTTAACTTCCAGTTAAGTTCTTAACTTAAGTCCAGTTGATCTGAATTTCACAATACATTCTCAATAGAGATGGCCGAGTCAGACCTGGATCTCAAAAAACTTACAGTAAGGCTGCCATAGACTTTCATATATCATTGTGCCAAATTCTGTTTTGGTAAGTGTATGGTAAAGAAAGAATTATATTTATGTTTAATATTTCAATACAATCTCTTTTTATTCTTAAAGGGGAAGTTCAGTGCAAATACATATGCTTTTTAGAAAAAAGAGCAGTATTTTTTCATCCCAATGAAGGCATTACACAAACTAACAATTTAACAAATATTGACAATTTCCACTGAACTGTCCCTTTAACTTCTATTGTTGATTCCTCTCGGGTTGGACCTTCCTATATCACTAGCCTATTTCTCTCAGCCTTTTCCAGGATCTAGTGCCACACAAAAGGCATATAAAAAGGCAGAGTGCTGCATTTTCATCCACCCATACAAATAAAGGATAGGAGGTTGCACAAGAATACATGTTTTCCTTTGTGTAACAGCAATACAAAGATGCTCTCTTCTGATCCTATATTTTATATAGGATTTTAATGGATGATGAACAGATGTGTTTCCGCCTACACAACTCCTGCTATATACCATGACTCAGGCGAGGAGACAGTCTTATGACTTGCTAATTAGATGCATTCACAGCCATCTGGCTGTGATTAAAAACCATGCTAATTGCAGGTGTATTAATTGTAATTCACTAGAATTAGAATTATAGATCTATTCTTAATTACATGACAGTTGTCTGTGTATTATATTTCTGCTCTATTATAGTTAGAGGTTACTGTACTTGAATCCTCATACAGACTTTCTTTACTTCCCAATATTGGAGGTTTGGGGGTTGAGAGTAAGATTTGTCTATTTCCATTTTTAATAAAACATATGAATTCCTTAATACATACATATACTTTAAAGTAAAAAAGAACAGTATTTTGGACCTTAACCTGACCAATTTAGCATTTTGTCTGTGTATAAATAAATGCTTATAAAATACTGACTTCCTGTTTGCAGGACCCCTAGTAGAGACCGTTATGATCTTGCCCTTGACCCAGCGCCTGGGTTGATTTAGCTGCTCAGTAGAGATCTGAGCATGTTTGACCCATCCAACAGCCAATCAGTAGAAATTACTGTTAGGAACATTCCAAGTTAGTGTGAATTCTGGGAAGAAGAAGGAACATTACAGAATCTGTAATGTCATCTCACTAATGTCAACAGCAGGAAATAGCAAGAGGTATAAATTCAACCGATTTATCAAAATGGAAGAGAATATGTAGAATAAGTATGTATAATATAAACTAAGAATTTTAAAATAATATTTTCCACTGAACTTTCCCTTTAAGAAACACTAAAGAATGCATGACAGCATAGTACAGTATATGCACAAATAAAGGTGGACAACGCATGTTGACCTGACCTGACCATCTTTTACTGCAATTTGTTGCCATTAATTCTGAATCAGGAAAGTAAATTAAAAAAATCTTACTCTTAATTCCGATGAACAGAAACATTTTAAAATAGTAAAAATTATAAAAGATAAATATAGAATTCTTCCCTCGCTGCTCTATTCTGTTCTGGCCTTGTCAACTCCACAATTTTGACCAATAGACGGACACCCTCTTCAAGAAGCATGTCCTCTAATATGCTGCATCGAATGAGTCGCCGGCTGTGGGTAGGGTGCAGATCCTGAAAAAGGGGGTGAAAGGCAGCAAGAAGGTAAACTTTTAAACCATAACCTGTACTGCTAATGTTTCAGGTCCTCACCATAGATACAGGTTAAGGAAGTTGGGATTCATTTTGGCTCTTCTAGAATATAAGTACAGCGGTGCACAAAATCTAATTTGGTATGCACACAGAAAATATATATTTGCGCACAATATTAAATTAAGGGAACATTGCCTGGACAATCATTTTCCAATGGGGATTATTCTCTTGATTAGAGATGGCCAAACTTCAGTAAAAGTTTGGAAGTTCAGAAACTAACCCATTAAAGTCTATGAGAGAAAATAGTTTGAAAAGTTCGGATAAAGCACAGTAATAATAGCATGGTAATGGCAATAGCAATGATAACTTCTTTCTAACACAATCGGGCAATTGTCGGGTTTCTGCATTCTACATTCGAGGGTTACGGACAATTCAAGGGTTTGGAGTTCGGAAAGTTCATGTTTGTCCAAACTATGAAAGTTCAGATCGAACTCGGGTTCAGTTCTAAGTCCATCTCTACTCTTGGGGGCATATTTATAAAGGATTGTCTTTTTCACCAAATAATTAGCGCAGCACATCGCAGCGAAAATAGCGCCAATTGGGGCTTCGTTTCGCCTTATTTATAAAAAAGCGAAAAAAACACACTTCGCGGCTGAAAAAGGCGAACGGGCGCGATGAAGAGCGAAAAGTATCGCAGCAAAAACTTAACGCATCTAAGAAGACTGCATTGCGAAAACCATTCGAAACCAGAAAAGCCCACTAGAAAATGATGTCAAGTTCAAAATGGCCACCTCACATTTACCAAGAAGTCAGCCATGTCTTATTTAGTCAATCTTCTTAGAATTTCTCAATTGGAATCCAATTTTCTTTTGCACTGCACATTCGCCTTTCTAATGCGCGATCGCTTTTCCAAGGCATATTCCATTATAATGCGCGGTCGCCTTTCTAATGTGCGTTCGCTTTTCCAAGGCATATTCCATTATAATGTGCGGTCGCCTTTCTAATGTGCATTCGCCTTTCTAGTGTGCGTTCGCCTTTCTAATGTGCGTTCGCCTTTCCAAGGCATATTTCATTCTAATGCGCGATCGCCCTTCTAATGCGCGTTCGCTTTTTCAAGGCATATTACCCATTAGAATGCCTTTTCGCTCAAACAATGACTTTTCACCACCTTCAGGGTCGCGCTAATCTCGCTCCCTTTTCGCTAAAATTACCATTGCGAAGTAAGGCGAAAAGGGTTTAGCGATAGCTCGCGGAAACGGTTTCGCCATACGTTAACGCTACCTTTATAAATAGCGTTAACTGTCTTTTTGGCGAAAACCCATGCGAAAAGCGAATGCGAAAACATTTCGCTACTTTTCGCTCTTTTATAAATATGCCCCTTGATGTTGATTTCAAATAATGATCTGTTTGGAGGACATCAGCAGGTGATACTGCAGTTCTTCTCAAAGTTATGATTGTTTCAATATTTGTGTCAAATCCAATGTTTTATTGATGTAAAGCTTGACAAAAATGAAGTCCAATGGTTCACCTTTCATGTTTACCCTTGGCAGCTACACACAGTGCTTACTGTGCAAATGGCTGAACCCAGATCATGCAAAGGAGCTTGCATATACAGTGCTAAGAGATAACCAAGTATACTGGAATTCTCATGAAATAAACAATGGGACAACATTCATCTCAATATTATCACAGTGATTTGGGGAGCTGGAGTCTTTGAAATTGATTGAAAGATTCTAAAAGATTCAGATAATTTGTATTCTAACCAAAGGCTGTCGATATGCACGGACGCCGGCCCAAGCATTTGCACAAGCGCAGCATCATTCAGGGATTGGAGGAGGTTTAGGGGGGGGCAGGCATAGGGTGTGTGTGTCACGGGTTTTGCTAGTAGTATAATAAGGGGTAGTCTGAATGGAAAACAGACAAGAAGTAAATAGACATAAAAGTGACATTCCATGAGACACCAGCTTCAGTTTTGATAAATAAAAGTGTATATTTGTATCCGAGCCAGGTTTGCATTACATTGTGTATTTCCTTTCTCCCTTAGGTACTTAATTATAGTAATGTATGTGGCCTGAGCCTGAAATGCCTTTCCTGGAATTAACAAGGATGTGGCAAGGTTTAAATAATTGTTTTCAATAAAGCTAAGTGAAGCAGAAAGTAAATAATTTGATTTTTGCCAGACTCCACTTCCTCTAGGTGCACACTTCTCCAACTTGTATTCCTGCTGTCACCTGCAAGACCAACGACTGGGCAAAAATGTCTTGTTTTCATTTTTTTAATGTGTCTTGGTTAAAGTCAATGCAGTTTTGTTTTATTTTCTTTGTTTTATTCATCATTTCGAAGAAATATTTGATCCGTGGACATATTTTATTGATATTGTAAAGCTCTGTAGGCAGGTCTGTGCCAAACGAAAAAAGACGAGGGTTGAAAGCCTGCTTATGGAATGGTGCCAGAGAGAAATAAAACTTGTATTTGGCCTATTCAGTGCATATACAGTAGTCGGCTCTGAAGAAATGCATTTGTACTGCAAATTAAATAAGCCTGAAACCATAAAAGACATTGCTGGATGTGCAGTAGGAACACATTTCAGTTTTAGTGGGAGAAACCTGCATTACAATGTAACAGTAATATCATGTTAATAATGTGTAACCTAAATAATTATATTTGTAAAAGAAATACGTTGGTTGGTATCAGTTGACAAAAGGCAACTTCAAAAGATACTTGCAAAAAGCTTATTTATTGCGAACAAAACCACACGACATGTTTCGGACTCCTCTCAGTCCTTTTTCAAGTGTGCTCTTGCAAACCCCCCACCACCTGTAAATAACACATCTAATAAGTGACATCACCAAGGTCCCACCCCCACAGGGTTCCTCCCCTCATAAGTCTTATATAAGTCCAAAGGTAAGTCCATAGGTCTTGACATCAGATATTCCATGGTTCCTTCTAGTGTGCTCCAACAATATTAAAGTGTCCATAAACTGTAAAAATTGTCCAGAAAAAAGTCCAAGTATTTACACATATGAGAACCCATATCTTCCAATATGATCATACAGGCACTGCCTATAAAGGCCTACCTTGTATGGTACAATTTTCAAACCAGTGAGTACTGCCCTCTATGGGCCTACTCAAAGAAGAAAAAGGGTATAAAAGGGCATTGGTCGAAACAATTATACATATATTATAAGTATAAAGTAAACATATATTATATGTCTAATGAAATCAATCTGCCATATTACCATAACCTTTGTGCGGGGATATTTTACCTAGGGCGAAGTAGATATTCGTATTCATATGTATTCTATATTCGGCAGATTGTTCTATCTGGAAAAGGAATTGTTGTTGTTTTTGTATACCAGGAGGTTTTTCTGGGGAATTTTTCCTACCATGTGTGATCTTTTGTCAAGTTCTTTTTGGGAGTAGCCCTTCTCTTTAAGTTTGTTTAAGATTCTATGGGCCGATATCTGATAATTGTGGTCATTGGAGACTATACACCTGGTGCGTATAAGTTGACCCTTTGGTATAGCTTTAAAGATTTTTAGGTTATGAAAACTGTCTGTCCTTAGTATATTATTCCTGTCAGTCGGTTTCGAGCATAGTGATGTTTGTATTTATAAAGGTAGGCCTTTATATGGCAGTGCCTGTATGATCATATTGGAAGATATGGGTTCTCATATGTGTAAATAGTTTATGGACACTTTTTCCAGTTTATGGACACTTTGATATCGTTGGAGCACACTAGAAGGAACCATGGAATATCTGTACTTATATAAGACTTATGAGGGGAGGAACCCTGTGGGGGCGGGACCTTGGTGATGTCACTTATTGGATGTGTTATTTACAGGGTTTTGCAAGAGCACACTTGAAAATGGACTGAGAGGAGTCCGAAACATATTGTGTGGTTTTGTTCGCAATAAATAAGCTTTTTGTAACTATCTTTTGAAGTTGCCTTTTGTCGACTGATACCAACCAACATATTTCTTTTAACATTAAAGTGTTGGAACAGGACACCGGGTATCCTATGACCACGCAATTAGGTAGAACTGAAAACCCACTTTTTGTAGCAGTCTAATTATATTTGTACCCTTTATGCTAGGAACACAGAAGCAGATATTTTGGGAAGACTGACCAATGTTATGGAAATTAAGGTGCTATTTTTTCTTCCACTGTCAACCATGTTGGTCTTTCTTTCGTCTAAATTGCACAGGTCATAATCAGCGAATGGTCAGATGATCAGATGTCTGCCCGTGCGTAGCCTACGTCAGGTCCAATTGATCAAACTGAATACCACAGATATACCATGACCTGGATTAATGAGAACCTTACCTAGAACCCAATATACCCAGTCTTTACATTATATTCAGTTTACACATATGCTTGTGAAGGTTCTCATTCATCCAGGTCATGGTATATCTGTTGTATTCAATTAGATCAACTGGACTTGAAATGTAGTTCTTGAAGACGTTTCGCTATTCATCCGACTGGCTTTCTCAATTCAGAATGAGTCTCATTCTGAATTGAGAAAGCCAGTCGGATGAATAGCGAAACGTCTTCAAGAACTACATTTCAAGTCCAGTTGATCTAATTGAATACAACAGATAGTTTACACATAGTTCAAATATATATACTTGTAATTTGGAAATTAGCATTTAGATATTGCCTTGTAGGCTTAATGTCTCTATTAGTTGCAGAGAATGATTATCCATTAAGGCTACTTACAGTACGAAGCTGCCTAGGGCACAGTAGCATCAGTGGGTCACACTTTAGTACCCCAGCCATACTATACATGTACAAGTGCCCCAAAATATCAGCCCTGTCTGGAGCCCATCTGTTTAGTTGTATAGGTGGCTATATTTAAATACATGACCATTAGCACTATGGAAATGCATTTTTACTTAAAGCGGAACTGTGGTCTCCAAACAATAAAAGGACAGAAAACTACCTTTAAAATGAGCCACCAACCACCTCTCTATGTGCTGCACAACCCAAAATATAAAGAAATGACTGATCAGAAAGTAAGGGGTAAGAGGCTCTGAATCTGCGGTCACAAATACTAGTTCCTCCTTCTAACCTGCGGTTGGCACATGCTCAGTGCAAGAGAAAGCAGAAGAAAAAAGGAAGGGATTGAGTTACAGTGACTGAAGGAGGAAAGAGGGAGTGTGTGTGTGTGTGTGTGTGTGTGTGTGTGTGTAGGGAGGAGGTGTAAGAGCACAGCCCACAGCAGAGGGCTGATAAGGTGTGTACATTTGCATTTTTCTTAATGCCTTCCACACAGGGAGGGACTGTCACATGGTTTTAGAGCAGGAAGTGGTTCTGGTGATGCTACTACACACACACACACACACACACATAAAAATGTAAATATCTTCAAAGCTATGTAAAAATAGTAAATTGCACAAATACTCAGGAAAGCAATTCTTGTCAATTTACCTAAAGTCATTTTTGAATCATAGTTATCCTTTAAAATAACGATTCTGCAATGTGCATAATGGACATAGCATTCGCTACAATGCTGTTTCCTTGGTAAGAGACGCCTTTTCATGCAGATTTCAACAAAATACTATATACTGATTATAAATGTCAAGCTTTTCCTGTAAGAGATAAAATCAGTTAGTCAACAACCGAAAATGATTCAGCTTAACTCAAGGAGGAATTTCCTCCAGATCAAAATTTTTTTTTTTAATTCTATAAATACACTTTCCATAAGGAACTAACACTTTGTTCAGGTGGCTGTGATCTATTTGCATAACTTTAGAACAAACGTTCACCGTGAACTAGAAACTGCAATACACAAGGAATGGAAATGTATAATTAGAAACTGCAGTAATGTCCAGAACTGTAGAAATGCTGGTTTGCATTTCATCAGGATATGATGAATGGAAAAATATTAAAGGGCATTTTCACCCTGCAAACAAAATTCTAACCTTAAGGCTCGTACACATGTACGATCACGGGACCTGACCCGCGACGCACAATGTGTACGAAAAAACGTTTCGACTGATAATGGGCCCGTGTGTAGGCTTTTTTTTTGCCGAAATGGTTGTTTAATCGGAGATCCGCCAAGTCGGTCGTTCAACCATCCCCGATCGAACGACCATTTTCGTCGATAAAGTACCTACACACGGGCCAATTATCGGACGAAACGTTTGTTCGTACACATCGTGCATTGTGGATCGGGACCCACGATCGCACGTGTGTACAAGCCTTTAAACTTAAATCCTTAATTTCACAATGCCTACCTTTCTCGCGGTGCTTCTAACATCCTAACGGTCCTTCACCATACATTACCTCTCTTTAAGGTGGCAGCTGTCAGTCAAGGCTGTGACAAATACATCACATCCAATGACTTACGACAGTTGCAAAATCCAGATTCACATAAAGCTACCAAAGCCATTAAGGAGATGTCTATGGTGATGAAGGACACTGGCCCCACTATGTAGTGTGTAAAAATCCTTACCTCACTTTCCAGCTCCAAATGGTTCTCCTGTAGTTCCCCCCAAAGTCCCAAAAACTGGTCAGCAGGAGTACTGCAGAGTCCATATAGGATTCTGCCTCCTGTCTCCCCTCTGGGAGAAGTTTAGCATGTGCACTGCAGCCATTCTCCCTCTCCCTCCCTCCCGATTTTGTCTCCCTCCCCCTAGCTCCAAACCCATTTGAGATAATGTACTGCTCCCTCCCCCAGCCCCAACCGCATTACTATTATTCACAGAAAGTCCCCCGATCTCTTTAGATCCATTCCATAAAATGCAGTTTGGTAATTTTTGGGTCTGGGTCTAGTATTGAGGGGCTACTCAGGGGCAGCTAATGGGCCGTATGTGGCCCCTGGACCTTACTCTGGTCTGGTCTATTAGATAAATATTATAAAACATCTATTAGATAAATATTATTAAAGGTCTATTAGATAATTATTATAAAAGGTTTATTAAATAAATGTTATTAAAGGTCTATTAGATAAATATCATTAAAGGGTAACTGTGGTCTCCAATTCTTTCAAACTAGTAAGTATTACGTATTTAAAAATACTGCAGGCTTACATTTAGCCCTAACTTGTTTTGAGACCACATTTGCCCTTTAAAGGTTTATCAGATAAATATTATTAAATGTCTTTTAGATAAATATTATAAAAGGTTAATTAGATCAATATTATTTAAGGACTATTAGATAAATATTATAAAAGGTTTATCAGATAAATATTATTAAGATGTCTATTAGATAAATATTATAAAAGCTCTATTCGATAAATAGTATAAAAGGTCTAATCTAATAGATAATTATTCTCCTGTTTCCTTTCAGCAATCGAGCTAATATTCATTTTCAATGGTTCTTTTTATAATCCATCCATTTATAGCTGTAAATCAGTCTTGAAGAATCGCTTACACAAAAACAATTCATTCTTTTTAAATTAAGTTCAAGCTGGAATCAGCATAAAAAGAATACAAACTTCTTTCTGAGGGTTTGTTTGTTTTTTTAGAAAAAATAGCCTTATCAACTAATTATTATGTCGACAGATCTTTTAAAAGGGAAGTTTTAAAGTTTTTAAAGATTTAAAGATTTAAACTAAAAAAAATTAACTTAAACTCAGGGTCAATTTGTGCAGCCAATATGAACCACGAGCCACTCTGATTTCTTATTAATGATATATTCTTTTTTAATTATTATAAGCTATCCTGCTTCAGTACATTTCTTACTTTAGTTCTTTAATTAAATTATGTGTGTAGAAGGATGTATTGTTAATACAATGTAATATTATTTTCTTTACATTAAAACAACATCTATATGAAGAGAATTGTCAAAATTAGAGATAAACAAAACTGTCAATATTTGTTCTGCTGTCAGTTCTGCAGAATGGAACCCAATTGAAGCCAATGGGAGTGGAAATTCTGTAATCATCATGGTTTAATTTATAGTCTAATATCAATATTAACTATGAAAAAATTACATATGGACCTGC
Source organism: Hymenochirus boettgeri (assembly GCA_019447015.1). Taxonomy (NCBI): domain Eukaryota; kingdom Metazoa; phylum Chordata; class Amphibia; order Anura; family Pipidae; genus Hymenochirus; species Hymenochirus boettgeri. Next base: position 66,707,447 of record CM033469.1, on the reverse strand, counting down.
GAGATGACATGGGGAACGTCTATCAACGGATATTTAAAAAAGTTTAATACTAGGAAAAAAGTGTCAATAATTTCTACAGACTATGGCCATTATTGAGCGATGAAAATAGGATTTTTTCCCTCATTTTTTGCATTTTGGCATTGAATTTCAACACTGTGTTTCATAATTTTTGACATTGCATTAAAAAGAAATTCCATCAACTTTTGCCCATCGAAATTCCAAATATTCTGTAGGATCAGTGAAAACCTCAAAGGTTTTCTCTTCAAAGCTGGGACTCATATCTATCTATATAGACGCATCTACAAACACCAACAAACCTGAAAATTCTGATTTTGTGATCCCAAGTGCAATGTGTTTCAGTTCCACATGAAGTCAGAGCTGCAGATTTACCCAGGTAGATTACAGGTGTGTGCCTCCAGCTCTGCATCATAGTATGTAAGTCATATGTAAGTCCAGAAAAAATGTGAAGGACGCATAAAACGCTTTTCTGTGTTTTTTGTGTTATTCACATTTTTTCTGGATGTAAGTAAGTCTAACAATCTTGGGGTATGGGGTGGTGGGAAAGGTAAGGATAGATTTTAAAGGTTCAATCTTCTACCAAATTCCAAAATATAAATTAAAGAGTAAGAATACACTGGAAAAGAAAAAAACACCAACCTATATGTTATTTTCAGTAGCCTAAAACAACATACAACTGAATAATATAGAATATGAAGAGCAGTTTAACAACTAGAAAGGGAAAGTTTAAGTATAAACTTTGAATTTGGCTTGAAAGACTGCATTTTGGAAGGGAATTTGTGTGTTTGTGCTGCAGATTCTAAAACTCAATAATGTCAATGAAGAGGACATTGTTGTTTTTTACTTACCCTTTAAATATGTCACATGCATTAAAGGTAGGTCAGTTGGTGTGTGTGTATTCATACCAGGTTGGGGGATAAAATACTAACTTTTTTGATGATTGGTCAAAATGAGTTTTTTTTTACTTTAGTTACCCTTTACGTATGGCAGCCACAGTAATAGATAAGTAGATAAGTAGGTGTGTGTACCTGGGTCTGGTTGAGGGGGTATGAATTTTTTGTGTTTATAACCATAAAACTATCTTTTATTGAGGATAAATCTAAATTAGTTTTTTTGACTTTAGTTACCCTTTAAATATGGCTTCCATGGGAATGGAAAGGTAGGTCAGTAGGTGGGTGTACCTGGGTCTGTGTGGGGGGTTGGGGGTATCGCCATTTGTATTTATGACCATGAAAAAAACTGTTTTGAAATATCCACATTTGAGGATTGTTACCATTATAGTCTATGGGAAAAAATGTCCGGAAATTCGCCGATAACGCTGTAAAGCTTCCGCAGATTCCTTAGCTAGAAGATAGCACACTTCTCCTATATGCCCCGCACGTCTGTACCGAATTTCATGTCTCTAGCTCAAAAACTGTGGGAGGAGATACAGTCCAAAAAAGCGGAAGAATAAAACGGAAGAACAAAAAGAATAAGAAATAGAAAGAACAGTAATTTAGCTTTTTCAAGCCAAATTAATAACAACTAGGGTTGCACTACTCCTAGGAGCCAGGTAGCCATTGTGCCAAGAAATGGCAATTTGGGGGTTACATTTTTAAAGAGTTATTAATGTCTATGGACTGGCTTTTGAACTAGTTTTATTCACTCCTACTTTATGTCAAAGATAATGTCCCTGATCTAATTAGATTGGGGTCTTTTGTTCCACAGCTACTGCTCAGCATCCTATAAACTAGTGATCAAGAAAAAACAGAAAATAGGCACTGGCAACGTTGGCATGATAGATGTGATTGAATTATTTATGGTTTTATTTATTAAATGAATAGTTCATTGCAAAAGTGAACTATTCCTTTAAAACATTGATTGAAGACCGGGAGGTAAAGGAGCTATGCCTAGAAGTGGTCGGGAATTTCATTGTGACAGTGGAGGTTCACATGAAATGTAAGTTTGTTCTATCTTCGTTCCTGGCTCCACATGCCTTGTTTGAAGAATGGAAGGTAAGGAATAGCTCCCCCATCTTCAATCAATGCATTAAAGGAATAGTTCAGTTTTGCGGTGAACCATTCCTTTAACCTCGCCTTTTAATATTAGCAAATCAATTTGTTTTGCTATTTTAAAATAAAAGTCCAAATCCTACAGAATAATGTTTTGTATTAGGATAATGGCTGCAATCCCAAAAACTTTCAACTCTTGCTTATTACTTTCAATTAGTGTGAGTTATTAGTCTAACTGGCAAAGCCAACCCAGTATTTACTCCCTTACAATATGTTTATTGTTCTACCAAATGTGAAAAGACTTGTTAACAGAGCAAATGCTATGCAAACAAATGCACAATTAAACATGATACAATGTATTCATACCGGCAGCATTTATCAAAATGTGAATGAAAATCAAGCCAACATATCAAACCCTAAATGACATTGCCACACACATTGTATTATGCCAATAACATGTACCTAGAACAATTTAGAGATCAGCCTAGGAAACAAAGTAATGGGATGCCGTATGGTGAGCTGGGCACTGTATTCTGTAGACAATTGTGCTATAAAATACAAGACCCAATGACTATAATTTATGTATTTACAGTGCTGGGGTGGTAAAACTGGCCATACACATGTTATCCCACAGCATGTGTACTGACACATCACATTGGTATCTGTTGGCACACATGCTGTGGGAACAGCACACATGGACCCATCCGATCCCCATATGTGGTATGGGGATCGGTCGGCCATGTGGCCTTACACCTCTACTTCAAGTAAAGGGAGGCGATAACGGCAGACGGAAAATTTCCATCATTACCGACTAAGGTCATTCATCGGCACTCCGATCGGTCAGGAAAAGCTCCTACACACGAATGATAATAGGTAAATTCTGTTGTTCCCCAACAGGATTTACCTATTATGGTTCATATATATGGCCACCTTAAGTTGAGAGCAAAGGGATAGAGAATGAAACACTCAGTGGTTTTATTTGCGGGTCCCTATCAATTAGTCCTATCATGCAAAGTTAATTTGTAGGAATCTTGGTTATTTTGTGCTTCAAGGGATCTACCTGCCCATCTTACAGGCAGCGAAAATACAATTTGTTTTTTTTTTTTATGACTGACATTGATTACCATTTATTGCTTTAAAGTTATGAGTAGTTATTGATCCACCTCCTGACCCCTATAAAAACAAATGTTAAGGAATCATGCAGGAATCTTGTTATTTTGTGCTTTGAGGGATCTGCCTGTCTTATAGGTATGGGTGGGATTTTGCACATGAAAGGTTAAAAAAATATAATTTATGTTATTTTTTTTATGGCAGCCACCCATTACCTTTTATTATTTTAAAGTTATGAGCACAGATATTGATTTACCTCCTAACCACCATACAAACAAATGTTAAGTAAAAGAAAAAAGCTCTTCTGGAAAATGAATTGTTTCTGACAAAAGCGTCTGATGGTAGTTTGGTTCACAATAGAAGATATGGAGCTGATAAATGTCAGTGTAATTTCCTTGTGCTGGAAAAAAGGAAGTGAAGAGGAACACAGGCCATTGAATGACTTTATGTTATTGATTTTTCAATGGCAAATAAATAGAAAACCATCAAAAAGATAAAATTTCTTACAAATCACCCAAAGAAACAGTTGTTCAGTAATAAAAAAAAAAAGTGAGGAAAGCAGGACATTAACCATAGTCCAAGAAACTCAATGGAGAGACCCTTGGCTAGATAGAGGCAGGAGAGAAGGTAAGGTACTTACCTGATCGGTCGCTCCTCCACTGCCTATTCTGACAGGTCCTGACGGATAATGTCCGTTGGGACTTGACAGACTACGCAGCGGAGGAGCGATCGATCGGGTAAGTACCTTACCTTCTCTCCTGGCTCCTGCAGGTTTTATTGAAGAAAGGGAGGTAAGAAACAGCTCCTTTACCTCCTGTTCTTCATTAAAACTAAAATAAAATTATTTTTTTAGTGGAGATACCCTTTAATCACTCTTTATTTTATCATGAATTAAATGTGCAGCCTTTTGATATAGTGCAGCATTTCCCTATAATATTTATATTATTTATAAAAAAATGTATTATATTTTACGTTAAAATGTCCAAAACTGCCGGATATCCATGACGTAAAGAACTTCCATTCTTACTGGTTGTGTACGACAACAAAGTGAAACAGCAAGGGACAAAATAATGTTATCTGCATCAGTAAATAACTCCATGTGATATACCATAAGAACGGAGTCTGATATAACATTTCATTTCCCCTGCAAGACAAACTTCCTTCTGGGAAATGTATAGACTACCTTCACAACCCCCTACCATCCAGAATGTCAATGGCCTGAATAATAGAGCGGAACAGTACACATTTCATTCTTGAAAAAGGGTTTGTGAGCAAATAAAAGAGCAGAATTTCACAGGTCATTTTCTAATTAAATATTTACACACTTTCTTACAGAAGACATTCCATTTCCCTCTAGAGTTTAGAAAGCTACCAAAGTCATTCCGAGTTACTTAAAATAAGAAAGTGTACCAAGAGCCCTCTGATGTTTGACAATTTAAAAAAAAAAAATTAATCATTCTGAGTCAATACTACATATTAATGCTATTAAATCAGAGAAGTGGGTACTCAAATGTGCAAACAGAAGTGATGCAACTCCCATCACTGTGCTATGGCAGGTATCATGGAAAATGAGTTTGTTTTATAGCATTGATAGGGCAGTGCATGAAGTTGTGCCAATAAGTGGTATATTTTACATTGTGTTCCATTAACAAACCATTTTCCTGATCATTGTTCCTAAAGGGTTTGTAACTTTATATTTTCTTCATCTAACCTATGGAAATGTGAATTCGCTATAGATGATAACTTTCCTTGGTTAGTTGTGAGGTTAAATAATAACCTAAGACAAAAAAGAAGCTGTTGTGTGCAAAGTGAGCATATTACTCTACCTAATGACAAGAATATTTGCAAACATGCAATTCATATTGTTTACATTCTGTATTTCCATTCTAACGCTGATTCACAGCTTGCACTTCTCTATAGTTAAATAAAAGCAATTGGTTTGTGAAATGACCATTTTGTAATAAGTTAAAGGGGAACTGTTGCATTTACATGAAAGGCCAGTTTCCAACCTTTAAAACGAGCCATCAACCATCCCTCTACCTGCTCCACAGCCCAAGATATAAAGAAATTACTGACCAGAAAGTTAATGGGTGGGAGGCTGACATATGACATTCCTAAGGCTGCTCCTCCAACTCGCCGCCGGCAAGCACAGCCTCAGACTCCCTCAGTGTGTGAGGGAGACAGGAAGTCCCTCCCCCTCACTGCTGTGTGAAGGACCTGCAGCTGCAGAGAAGGTAAGGGAATCTACAGCCCTTCTCTCTCACTATGTGCCTGAAAAGGCTGTTTTCACACAGTTTTCTGTAGGCGGGGTCTGAGTGGCCAACAGCACCCGCGAGTGGGTGGGGCCATGGCACCTGTGAGTGGGCGGGGCCATTACACCTGCGAGTGGGCAGGGCTAAATCACCCATGAGTGGGCAGGGCCACGTGGGGCTGTAAGGGAAGGGGGGCCTGCAAATGGATGGGCCATAGGATCCATGTGTGGGAGGGGCAGGGGGGGCTGCAAGGGGAGGAGGAGACACAGGGCAGATTGACTGTCATCCACTGACATTCTATAATTAATTTATTAATTTTCAACTTTCATTCCAAAATAGATATTGACGTTTAAATAAAAAATAAAATTAAGCTGTTGAAAATATTTTTGCTATGAAAATTAAGTACCACACCCCTAATGCTCTTATAGCACAACAGCCCTTTGGGGAACTTTGTTCTATTGTATTATTATTTCTGAGGTTTGAATGCGCATTTTGGCTCTGACCAGGTGTTTGACCAAGACTCAGGGACCTTTTTCCAGTTCATAACAGAAAAAATATATAACCTGTATTACAAGAAACCTGTATACCTTCTTGTTTAGGTGAAGGGAAAGCCACAGTATCTGCACGTGTTCTTAATTAGTGTAGGTGCAAACACACTACATAGTAACAAAACATTGTTTGGAGATTGAATAAAGACACATGTCCATCTAGGTCCATGGTTTTGTCGTTCTGACTGTAAAAAAATGTTTTCTAACCTGAAGATAAATTTCCAGTTGGAGCTTATTTAAAAATTAAAGAATTTTGCCTGTGTTCTTAATCTGCATCAGCCAATCAGATGTTATCACATGATTTACAACTGAAGAAGACAAGTAAAAAGGTGTCAACTGATTGGTTGCTGCAAATTAACAGCACAGGCACATTTTTTGCACCACCTATTAAATAAGCCTGTATATGTTTTGGACTTTTGTGTCTTTTCCCCTTGTAGTGTGTTTGCACCTGATAAAGGCATAATATTGATTATAAACCATTATCAGGCTGAGGAACTTTGTGGAAACATTGTTACTTTCACTTTCCATTTTCTTCAGTCTTCCATTACCACAAGGAGATACAAAGTTGCTAGTTGGAGAAATAATCTCTCTCTTCCTGGGTTAATCACACTGAGCATGTCCAAGTTCGCAGAGCTAAGGGAAGGGGCGATTATGTTCCGAGAGATTTTAGTACATATCTTTGCTAGGAATTAAATATTGTAGAAAGACATGGGAAGAATAGGTTATATGAATCTTTAGTTTCTAGATTACAAGTCATGTGTTTTACATCAGAGATCTCCTTTCGTAGAAAATTGTCACACCTCTGGTTATATAATTTGAACAAGCAATACGTGCTTCTTTGGATGTAATTTTTGTGTATGTATGTATTTTATTTCTTATATAGAGCTATATATTCCACAGCGCTTTACAATTATTTACTCAATTCACATCAGGCCCTGCCCCGAAGAGCTAACAATCTAATCACTTTATGTACACATACAACCTATCAGTATGTCTTTATGATTGCACAGGGAGAACACACAAACTCCTTGCAGATGTGTCCAAGGGTTGAACCGAACTCAGGACCTCAGCGCTGCAAGGCATCAGTGCTAACCACTGAGCCACCGTGCTGCCCATGGTGCATGTTGTTAGCATTAAGTTCAACTGAGGAAGTAATCTGGGTGAAACATCTTTGTATTGCTGAACATGTCTAGTCACATTTGTCTTATTAGTACTAAAAACAGGAGTAATAACATTTGATTTTCAAAGAGAATGTATGCATTTAAAAAGTAAACATCCAGCAATGAAAGTGAGAAGGCTTAGCTACTTATCTTCACAATGCGATGAATAATGGTTCAGTATTATAGCGAAGAAACTGAATATCTTCTTTTGTGCTGCCTTTGTTATGCAGTTAACATGCTGAATGTCAGTTCTGGGCATGCTGACAAAACCCAAGGTAAGCAAGTGTGGAGCGCATCAGATATCCTGCAGCTAAAATAAAGGACAGTTCATCTGAAGAAGACAAAGACGTATCTCCTTCCAATGAGATTACAGTCCCATGGATTTCAGTGGGTCAGTAAATGCTTCTTAATCTATTTGTTTGGTTCTCTCTCTATTGAATTGCATACATATTCATAACTGTAGGGTAAAGGATGTGCTTCTAAAAATAAAAAAAGAACAATAAAAGTGACAGCAGGTGTGAGGTGTTTAATGGCTGTGACCATATAAATAGACAGTTTAATATTCTTCATAATGCACACCTTATTTCCTACCACTCACTCACACAATGCCATATTGGGCTGTTACACTTGGTCCAGCAGCTTTCGCAATGGATCTGGTTCACCAACAACAAAATAAAACTTTCCCCCAATCCATCATTGGGCTTGCTATATAAAGATCACAGCTATGTGAATCATAGAAGGGAAACTGGATCAATAATAAACATATATAGCATGAGGCAATTCATTCATAGCAGTATACTTAAATCGATGCTGATGGGAGATCAGTTGTATTGATTTCCTTGATTAACTTTAGGTGTAATGTTCCAGATAGAACCCCTGTAATATATAGTGCTGTGACTTTAAGACTGAGCCAGCCTCTAGTCACAGGTTATGAGTTGATACATTGTTGTGCTTAGTGCTGTAAGTGTTGGACTCCATTTTGTTTAGTGTGCTCTCTTGCTGTTTAGAAGTTCTATGTTAATACTTCAGTAAAGCCTGTTCTTCAGAATACAGTTCCTGTGTTATCAGCACATGTCCTAGCAATCTGAAGTATTTAAAGGAATTGTACACTGAAATGACTTTGCCTCATTTCAATCTATAAATGAATACATGTTAGCAGCACTTACACACTTACTCTGATGTGTTTGAGTTGCTGTATGACATCAATCCAAAATTTGTTTTGCTTAAGCTCACTCACTCAGCCCCCCAGCCCCCTGTCATACTATCTGACTCTCTGTGAGGGCAAGCATGATCAGTTATCCTGATGAGGCATCATTGGGAGAGGGAATATCCCACCATGCAGTTTACGTACCAACTGTCACCCTTCCAGCTACAGCAAAACTATATGTTACAGAAGAGTTTATGACACAAAGGCACTTGATTGACAGTTAAAATGTAAGACATTTCAGACTGGATATCTAAAGAAATAGGGACAGATCAAAAAAAAATAGTACAGTAATAGTTGGGAAGAAATATACAGAGAACAGTAATGGGTAATTTAAAAAAAAACTTCCCAGTGTACACATCCTTTAAAACACACAAGATGAAAGAATAACTGGTGTTTGGGGAATTATATAAATAATATAAAGGGTAAAAAATTACCTGCGCATCCGACGCTCGCGATTCAACATCGCATTTGCAATAGTTTTAGCTCAGGATTTTAACGCCAGCAAATAGCTGCCTTTAAAATCCCACATTGGGTAAATACCTTACCGGGATTTACCCAGATTTGCAAACGCGATATTGAATAGCTAAAGGAGCTTTTACCCAAAGCGATAGCGGCTCTGGGTAAATGATCCTGCAGGTGGTGCAAACGATCAATGGCTCCCTTATTGGAAATCAATCAAGGATGTACCAATTGGCTATGTATGTCTTGCCTAAAGCTGGCCATACACTACCAGGGAGATTTACGGTGAGGTGCTGGGCTTTCTTTAAGGATAATGTCCCAAACTAAGGTTAAAATTGTGCTAACAAATTGTAAATCGTCTAGCGCGACTTTAACCCTAGTTTGTGGCGACTTGTGGAGAATCAGGAACAGACCTTCGTGCAGCCGCTGCAAACTAGAGATCAACTAAAATTGAAACTAGAACCCAAGTTTGAAATAAATTTTGTGTTCGAATTAACTTTTTGAGGTTTTTTCGACCTTCTGAGAGTTTTTTAAATTTCTGATTCCGCCATGATTCCTCTTGTTTAATAATGAATACCCCCTTTAAAGGGATTCAGAGGCAGATTCTAGAAATATCGAATTTCCGAGTTAATTATCGAATTTTGAATGCAGAAGCTCGAAAGTAGCATATGAAGAAAGCTGTTTTATTTCAAGTTCTGGATATTTGTACGTGTTTCCCAGACCATTTCCCGGGTCCCAAAGCCATGTACAGTAAGATGGGTTACCACTGATATTTTACCTTACTTTATCCAAACTTTTCAAACTATTTGTCCGCATTGAATTTAATGGGTCCGATTGAGAATTTTAGAACTTTTCCAGAAGTTTAAAAATTCAAAATGGGACCATATTTTTGTTCGACCATCTCTAGTCACAAATTGTCCCGAAAAAAACCACGCACACTAGTCTATTATTAGTAGCCATTAGAGATGGACCCGAACGCGGCTCCGAAACAGAATTTACGGATGTGCCGGAACTCAAACTTTGTGGATTTCTTACTTTTTCCAAACTGCAGAGCTGTTTTAGATAATTATCCACTGAGAATTTTTCCTAATTTAAAAATCGAAAAGTTTGCGTTGCTGTCTGTTGTGCTGCGATCAGCATTTATTTGTACAAAAGTGCTTTCATTGTGCAAAATCGCAATGTATCGCAATGCACTAGTGTATCTTGCAGTCTGGCCTCAGCCTTTGTCTCAGAGGAGGACTGGGACCTATTGGCCTGGGGGGCAAATACAACCAAGCGGCCCTTCCATGTAGATTGTATCTGCCCTCTAGGCCCTGTTACACATGTGTCTGTGCACTGACACTGTTTATCTCCGTCTTGGGTGAGGAGCAGCAGGGCAAGTAAAAGCATACTTCCCAATATTTTGAAATGCAAAAGAGGGATAAAATAGAAAGGGAATGTTGGGTGCGTCAGCAAGTGCGGAAAAACTGTCCACGTCCACTTTATTTAAGATTACACCCATTATAAAGACCTCTATTTTGATTTTACATTGTTGCCCACAAATTTTTTAAGTGTATGATCTGGTTAAGATAACAGTAACAGACTAATAAACTGGAGGGCTGACTGGAGGGCTAACACAGAGCGCTGAAGGGCTAACACAGATCACAGAAGGGCTAACACAGAGCACAGAAGGGCTAACACAGAGGGCTGGAGGGCTAACACAGAGCACAGAAGGGCTAACATAGAGCACAGAAGGGCTAACACAGAGCACAGAAGGGCTAACACAGAAGGCTGAAGTGCTAACACAGAGAGCTGAAGGGCTAACACAGAGCACAGAAGGGCTAACACAGAGGGCTGGAGGGCTAACAGAGAGCGGAAGGGCTAACACAGAGGGCTGGAGGGCTGACTCCATTGAAGATTCATTGAACGGGGATAATCGAACACAGCAAAAAGAGGCTTTAAAAAAGCCTGGTTTACACCTAGACAAAATCTGCTTATGAACAAAAACAAACAAAAATTTGAGGGTAAGTTGAGAATGACCAAATTCAACCAACAATGGGATTCGGTCAAATCAATTTTGAAAAAACACTGGCACTGGCTTGAAAATGACACAGTCCTTAAACATAAAGTGGGTAAAGTGGGTTTCTAGTTTAACAGCGAAAAAAGCTGCAAGCCTTAAAGGAAAACTATACTAAAAATTAATTAATTAGAAATGGAAAGTACCTGGGGCAGGGAGGTTGGATTGGTTATTCCTACCTCACAATATTGTTTAGTTGAGGAGCTACAGCACTAACAGTTTTCATTTGCCAGATTAGCCCTTGACTAGTCCTGTATTAAAGATAGTGCGGAAGACAGGAGGAACTGGCAGAATCAGTTTTTTTTGGGCTGGTGCTCCTCACAGAAACAATATTGGGAGGTAGGAATTACCAGGCCTATATCCCTGTCCCAAGTACTTTTCAGTGCATCTGTTTTTCAGGTGCTCATGTAATTCCGGCAAGGTGCAATCTGAGTGACACGATGGAGCTATAAGTTATCCTCGTGTGTAGGTGAAGGCCCAATACCCCTCTATTGTCTCATTATGTGGCTTGTGTTACCTTGTGATATTATCTGCATTGTACTATAAATATTGGGATATTCTACCACACGAAAGTTGTAAACTCACAAGCAAGGGCGCCTTGTATGATATCTTGTCTGTACGGTTCATTCGCCTGTAAATGTTTTTGTGTCTAAGTATAATCTTTTTTTTAATTATAAATCTCCTCCAGTTGGAGAGGATTTTTGAAAAAGAAATAAAACTCTAATTTTTTATACATTTGTTTTTGTTGTCCATTCCTTGTTTCGTATATTTACAATAAGTTTTTGCATAGTATTAACTAACTAAACATTTTATAAAACTTTTCTCTGGACCCTTATACAGTTCTTTTCCATCCGGCAACATCATTAGGTTAAGTTGACATCAGGAATAAAATGTTCACATTGTAACTACCGTCAATATATGCAGCCTTGATTTTGGCATTCAACATTTTTGTATTGGGACCTTTTATACACCCGTTTCAGGGGCGGGTTCCCATCTCAACCAAATCTCCGTATACTTAAGGGACATCCCCTACGTTTATAGAGCATCTGCCTATATGGTAACACTTTATTTACTGCCGCCTTCCAATCTGTGAGGAGTGGGGGGGGACCCAAATCCAGATCTTGGCAATCTGCAGCCTTGCTAAGAACAATACCTCCCTGAGGAAAATTTTTGAGGATGTATCTGTTTGCAGATCTTCTATAATGCCTAGCAGACATAACTTGGGATCGCACCCCACTGGGGATCCCATTTTATCATGAAGGAATGTTATTATTTGTTTCCAGTATCCCTGGATCTTGGTGCTTGACATTTTGGGCATAGCGGGTTGTAGTTTAATTTGTATTTAGATATACGGATTGGGGTGGGGTATGTTCTATGAAGAATATAGATCTGTGATAATCTATCTGAGGCTTTTGTGGAGACCTGTCTACAGTACATACCTCCAGCGCCTTCCCCCACTCCTCCATTTCCATGGGGCCCACATCTGCCTACAGTACATACCTCCAGCGCCTTCCCCCACTCCTCCTTTTGCATGGGGCCCATGTCTGCCTACAGTACATACCTCCAGCACCTCCCCCCACTCCTCCATTCTAATAGGGCCCATGTCTGCCTACAGTACATACCTCAAGCACCTCCCCCCACTCCTCTTTTTCCATGGGGCCCACATCTGCCTACAGTACATACCTCAAGCCCCAACCAATCATATGTTAGCTTTCAAATGTTAAATAAGATCTGATTGGTTGGGGCAAAATTATCACCATTTTAAACGATAAGAACTTTTTATTCAATCTCCCTGATAGTGTCCTCAGGCAGGCCCAGCATTTCGAGGATTCTAATTGTTTCAGATTGGTACCAGTGATGTAAATGTGATAGCTGTGCTGCTAGATAATATAAACTGTAATTGGGGAGTGCCAGGCCACCTAGTTCAATAGGACGCTGTAACACTGCCCACCCCACTTTGTGTCTGCTCGGCCCCTAAATGAAGGATTTCAGAATGGAGTCTAATATTTTGAAATATTTGAGTGGTATATATATAGGGGAATGCCAGAGTATATACATAGCCTTAGGGAGTAAGATCATCTTACTTAATCTTCCGGTGACTCCTAAATGGAGTTTACTCCACACTTTTGGTTTTGGTTTGGTTTTGGATTTAGTTAGCGCAATAAGAGGTTCTATATTGAATTTAATGTATTACACAATATATAGAAAATTTTGCTGTTGTACATCCATATTAAAGTGCAACTAGAGACCAAAAATATAATACATACAAAACATAGAATTCTAGTGCACAAACAATTCTAATTGCATATTGGCTACTTCCATAAGGTTGCTGCTACAAACAGTCTGCTAAACCCTGGATAAATAAAAGCAATTAGTTCAATAAGTTGGTCAAATTATTTTAAGCCCAGTCACCTCGTCAAGTTTGCTTTCTTTAACTGGGTCCTAACCTACTGGTACTAGACTTTTTGGCTACATAAGCTGACAGCTTCTCCTGTGTGGCCTGGATGCTTGAAGCTGACTCTCTAGTTTAAAGTACTTTGCTCAACGAGCACATGACCTAACCCTGCGTGGAGTACAATTACCCAGAAGGCTTGTTCAAACCTTCAATGTAACACACAATATATAAAAAATTAGGCTGTTGTACTTCCATATTAAAGTGCAACTAGAGACCAAAAATATAATACATACAAAAAACAGAATTCTAGTGCACAAACAATTCTAATTGCATATTGGTTACCTCCATAATTTAATGTATTCTTTGATGTCCTTTGATATCCAGATACCTAAATATTTAATCTTATCTGTTCTTTGTCTAAGTATAATCTTAGACTTGGGGGCATATTTATAAAGCACCCGAAAATAGCGCCAAAAAATTACCGCCGCACATCGCGGCCACGAAAATAGCGCTATCGCCGTATTTACAACGGCGAGCGCCATTCCCGCGATATGTATCGCGGCCGCGATGTGCTGCGGTAATGTTAAGCCCCTTCGCAGCGATACTGTATAGTATCGCCACGAAGGGACTTAAAATCCCTCCCTGACGCCTCTCCTAAGGGGGCGGGGCATACACCCACACCGCCCACACACCCCGCGAAAGTTTCAGAACTTTCCAGAAATCTGATTGGTTAATGTAAAGCAAGTATTAAAAAATTGACCAATCAGAAACGGATTATGGATTTCTGCAAACCTATATAAAGAGGAGCTTTCCGCCGCGGAACTCAGATGCCATCGCAGTAGATGGCTGAAGAAAGAAGCGGCTGGCAACATCGGCTCCGCTGAGGCCGGCGGTGCCAGCGGGCTCACTGTCGGCCGCAGTGAGTCTGCCTGGCATCGGTGACCTGAGTGGGGTTGGTGTCGCCAGCCCGAAGACGTCGCCCAAGGGCTCTTTTAAGAGCCGCACACTGGGGGTCCCGCCAAAGGCACTTGTCAGTGCCGCAAGGGCCCTTACAAGGGCCGGGGAGGGGGTCCCGGTTCGAGCTGCGGGACCCCTAAGCCCCAAAGGGCACTTGTAAGTGCCGCAAAGGCCCTGATAGGGCCGGGGAGGGGGGTCCCGGTTCGAGCTGCGGGACCCCTTAAGCCCCAAAAGGCTCTTGTCAGAGCCGCAAGGGCACTTGTAAGTGCCGCAAAGGCCCTTACAAGGGCCGGGGAGGGGGACCCCCTAAGCCCCAAAAGGCCCTTCTCAGGGCCCCCCTGGAGGGAGCCTCCACCCCTCCCAGCGGCTCCCTCCCTTCCCCTCCCCGGGAGCGGCTGGGGCGGGGGGCTTGGAGGGGTTGCCGGGGAGGGGGTGCGCGGCGGGTGGTCGCGACCACCTGCTGCGGCCCCTTCCCGCAGCCCCTCCTAGCCTCCCGTTCCGAGATAGCCGCGAGCGGGGAACGGGTTGGGAGGGGCTGCTGGGAAGCGGCGGCGGGTGGTCGCCGCCGCGGGGTGTGTGGGCGGGGTGGGCGAAGTAAAACAGCTGATACTAGCCGAGCGAAACCAGTACCGCCGCTTTATAAATAGAAGCGGCGGTAACAGGTAAGTATCGCCGCGAAGGGTTAACGCTTCGTTAACTTTTCGCGGCCGTTTTCGGACTTAAACGCGATTTATGCGTTAATGTCCGCGAAAACGGCCGCGAAAAGTTAACGAACCTTTATAAATATGCCCCTTGGTGTTTATATAACATTGTGTATTTAAGGGTAAATTTTACTATTATTTTAAGTGTTTTTTTTCTAGTCCATTAGGACTAGACAGAGCGAGTTTCTTTTCCTCTAGTGTTAAGGAACAGTGTCAGTTTTTTTGTGTAAATGTCTAGAGGGCTGACATGGTGCGCTGAAGGGCTAACAGAGTGCTGGAGGGCTGACTAGCAGAGTGCTGCAGAAAAAATGCCCACATCCACTTTTTTTAGTAAGATTACACCCATTATAAAAACCTCTGATTCGATTTTACATAATAAGAATGGTACATACCTAAGAACATGGGTGGTCAGGTACACCTGAGTCTCCCACTCAGGAACTTAGTCACACCCCCCCGAGAAAAACCCGAGAGAGCACGACTGAGACAAATAAGAAACTACTGTACCTACCACCACCAAAAAAACCACACACAATAAGAATGATATAATATATAATAACAACTGTATTAAAATATCAATAAATGACTGGCCAGTCACAATGTTAAAAACTCTATAAAATAGCACATATAAAGTATACTGTACAAATAATCCAACATACAGCAAAATTGCTACATATATATAAATGAGTAGTATATAAATAAATAAGAAGAGGGCATGTGGCCAGACAGTTCCAAATGTTAATTAAATCACCCGAGACAATCCTCCTAATGATTGGTATCCGGGGAATAGGTACATATAATCCGTGATGATATATGGTGATAGAGGAGGTAAGTGTCTAAAACAATGGTGTGCGCACACCAAAAAATATAAAAATATATATGTCTGCACCACTAGAGGCGGAGGTTTAAAGAGTGGGTGCAGTATTAACTAGTCATTTATTGATATTTTAATACAGTTGTTATTATATATTATATCATTCTTATTGTGTGTGGTTTTTTGGTGGTGGTAGGTACAGTAGTTTCTTATTTGATTCGATTTTACATTGTTGCCTACAAAATGTTCAAGTGTATGATGTGGTTAAGATAACAGTAACAGACTAATAAACTGGAGGGCTGACTGTAACACTGACTGCTGAAGGGCTAACACGGAGTGCTGGAGGGCCCACACAGTGCTGAATGGCTAACACGGAGTGCTGGAGGACCCACACAGTGCTGAAGAGCTAACACAGAGCACTGAAGGGCTAAAATGGAGTACTGGAGAGCTAACATGGAGCGCTGAAGGGCTCACACGGAGCGATTAAGGGATAACATGGAGTGCTGAAGAACTAACAAAAAGTGCTAGAAGGCAGACTGATATGGAGTGCTGGAGAGTTGACTAACTCAGAGTGCTGGAGGGCTGACTAACAGAGTGCTGGAGGGCTGACTGCTATAGGTTACAAAAGTTAATGAAAGTTAAAAAAAGTTTACAAAATAACCCCGCTCACACAGACTGCTAAATATTTGATGCCCATATTCCCAGCCCACACAGACTGGTAAATATATGATGCTTATATGCCCAGCTCACAAACTAGTAAATATATGATGCCCACATGTCCAACTCACAGACTGGTAAATATATGATGCCCATATGCTCAACTCACACAGATTGGTAAATTTATGATGCTCATACACCCAGCTCACACACAGCTAAATATATAATGCCCATATGCCCAACTCACAGACTAGCAAATATATGATGCCCATATCCCATATGCACAGCTAACAGACTGGTAAATATGTGATGTCCATATGCCCAACTCACAGAATGGTAAATATATGTTGCCCATATACCCAACTCACAGACTGGTAAATATATGATGCCCAATATGCCCAGCTAACAGACTGGTAAATATATGATGCCCATATGCCCAACTCACAGGCTGTTAAATATAGGATTCCCATATGTTTAACTCACACAGACTGATAAATATATGATGTTCATATGCCCAGTTCACAGGCTGGTAATTATATGATACCCATCTCACACAGACTGGTAAACCTATGATGCCTATATGACCATCTCATACAGACTGGTAAACATATGACGCCCATATCCCAGCTTACAGACGTGTAAATATATGATGCACATATGCCCATCCCACACAGACTGGTAAACATTTGATGCTTTATTTTATTCATATTTACAATAAATAAAAAAAGGGCGGCATAGGGATTAACTAACCTCCGGTATGGAGATATCATAACCTCCTCGAGAATTGTGCCTAAATGAAGTCTCGCACTTAGGACAGAGCACTGCGAGTGCGTCAGTTCTTTTGACTTTTTCACCTAGAGACAATTATTACAGTAAAGCTCCCTGCATGCCAACCTAATTGCATAAAGGGGCTATGACACATCACTGCACAGTTATTAATAGAAGCACATAGCCTTATAATGCCCATACACAAACAAATTCACGGTTGTATGATAGATCTTATGATAACAATTTTCCCGTTGGCACACCGATCGTATGATCGCCCATAGAAAAACCGGGGACCATACATGCCCCATTAGACATAGCATGTTCACAGATTTGCTATAATTTATCATACAGATGTAGATATATATATAATTATTAATTTTTAGATATATGTCACATATAGAGATGGACTAGAACTAAAACCCAAGTTCGAAATGGATCACTACTGTAAACCTATTTACCAATAATTTTGCAACCAATATTGCGATCAGAATATTAGGCTAGAAATTTTGAATGTTGAATTGGTGTAGAGGTAATCTGTAGTACCTTGCCTTTAATTCCAAGAAGATTGGCTTTGCGCTTACTGTGGAACATGCTATTAACTAAATAGATTTTGTAGCCTTTAGCAAGGAAGACAGAAGCATGAATATAATGACCTTTTGTGTTTTATATGCTGTGAAGCAGGCCCACGGTTGGCAGACAGACAGGGCTTTAATTGATTTCCAATAATAGTGGCTAAAATGAACGTTATATATATTATGAAGATTTGCTCACTGTGGCATAAATTTTCAATTTATAGTAATAGGTGAAATGTGAAAAAAAGGAGCCAGGTTACAGTGCTGTCAGTTTAAAAACTAGATTTCAAGGCAAAGTCCCAAAAATACATTTTTGCATTTTTTTTTAGGAAACACAATCAGTCCCCAATAACAAAACCAGAAAAAAGTATATGTTTTCCAAAAGGTAAGTAGAAACAAGAGAGAAAGGTTTCAGTACAGGAGTTGGTTCTGTGATCAGCGCAGTATATGTAAGGGGCATATGAGGACACTAAATATAAAGACTAGAACGTTCAGAAAGGGATTTTGTAAACAAAACATTGTTTAAATGGAAGTTAAGTAATTGTCTGGATTAAGGGTTACGTTTGTGCTTGACCTGGTTCTACACTGAACTACCAAACTTTTGACTGCTGAAAGCACATCCCTAGTAGAGGGTAAAACAATATGAGCAGCAAAGTTTAGTCCTATTAAGTAGTAAAGGAAAATAAAGATGGAGAGCAGGACGGCCAGTTAGTACAAGGTTACAGTAGTCCTTTTAGTACAAGGTTACAGTAGTCCAGTTAGTACAAGGTTACAGTAGTTCAGTTAGTACAAGGTTACAGTATTCCAGTTAGTACAAGGTTACAGTAGTCCAGTTAGTACAAGGTTGCAGTAGTCCAGTTAGTACAAGGTTACAGTAGTTCAGTTAGTACAAGGTTACAGTAGTCCAGTTAGTACAAGGTTACAGTAGTCCAGTTAGTACAAGGTTACAGTAGTTCAGTTAGTACGAGGTTACAGTATTCCAGTTAGTAAAATGTTAAAGTAGTCCAATAGTCCAATTAGTACTAGGTTACAATAGTATAGTTAGAACAAGGTTACAGTAGTCCAGTTAGTACAAGGTTACAGTATTTCAGTTAGTAAAATGTTAAAGTAGTCCAGTAGTCCAATTAGTACTAGGTTACAGTAGTATAGTTAGAACAAGGTTACAGTAGCTCCAGTTAGTACCAAGGTTACAGATATGTCAGTAGTAAAATGCAGGCATTAAAAGCCTAGTCTAGTAGATCCAATACGAAAGTACGTAGCTGTTACCGTGTTATAGATTTAGAACAAGGTTACGTTAGGTACAGTTAGCCCAAGTTACAGTATCCCGTTTACATGTTACTCCAGTAGTCCATGTTTAAGTAAGGTGACCAGTTAGTAGTGTAGTACTAGGTTAAGTACAAGCGTTACAGTAGTACAATAGTATAAGTTAGTGCAAAGTTACCGTAGACTAGTTAGTACAAGTGTTAAAAGACTGAGTAGCTACAGTTAGTACAAGTTTACAGTAGTAAAGTTAGTGAAAGTTACAGGAGACTAGTTAGTACAAAGGTTACAGTAGCCAGTAGTACAGTTAGATACAAGGTTACAGTAGTCCAGTTGTACAAGGTTACAGATATGTCCAGTAGTCCAGTTAGTACAGGTTAAAGTAGTTATGTATGTCCAGTTATGACAAGGTTACAGTAGTCCAGTTAGTACAAGCCGTTACAGTCTTCAGTTAGTACAATGTTAAAGTAGTCCAGTAGCTCCATAGTACAAGATTGATTTAGTACAATGTTGCAGTATTAGAGTTTAAAGTAGTCAAGTAGTCCAGTTAGTACACAGGTACAGTAGTCAGTAGTCTCAGTTAGTACAAGGTTACGTAGTGTTGGTAGTTAGTTATACAAGGTTACAAGTAGTCTAGTAGTCTAGTTGTTAAGATTACAGTAATACATAAGTGTAAGGTTACAGTCCAGGGTGTTCCTGGGTTTTTGACACCTGAAACACTTTTAAATGCCGTCTATTAGCAGATGGGGGGTGGCAGTGTAAGCAGGAATGGCTTCATCCGAGAACATAGGGTTGTTTGTGGAGGTGGGGTATAGTAAGCTGACTTACACTGACTGGAGGGCTGACTACACTGATTGGTGGACTGGGCTGAAATGCAGTATTCCACCCCCAAAACTAAAATTAACCTTACTGGCCACATAATAGTTTAAAACAATCCTTACCTTCATTCTTGACTCAAAATAGTTCCCTGCTGTTGCGCCTCCAAAGTCCAGAAACTGCTGTGTAGGAGCAGTGTGTGACTCATGCTGTTGCCTGAGACCTTCCTCAACCTCATCAAGGTGAGGATGCTCAGGCAGCCCTCCCTGCCTCTCAGCCAATCACGAGCGGCTGCCGGTCCCGCCCCTGCCTTTCAATTCCATCAAGCAGAGGGCTGAACACTGCAGCAGGGGAGAGAGGGCAGGATAAGTAAGAATCGGGGGACTTTCTAACAATTATATTAATGCAGTTGGGCGGGGGCGAGCATGCCCTCACCACATATCAAAGATTAAATTTGGGTGGACATGCCTCTAAGTGTCCCCATGGGCACCGCCTGAGAAATGTTTTAACTTGCTTCATGGTAGGGGCAACCCCTGGTTACAGTAGTCCAGTTAGTAAGGTAACAGATGTCCAGTTGTTGATAGATGAGAGCATTGTGAAGTCAGCAGAGACAGGGACCTACAGATAAGTATATGTCACAATAGTTATCACCAGTCCTCATGGCTTTGTGTTTATATCTGATGCACAAACTCATTCGTTTACTAGATAGAATGTTAATAGATTCAATATGAGTTTTAACATTCGGTATGCATTGTTTAGAGTTTGTTCCTCAACTACCTCATTTCCCCATACGATGGCGTTTCTTTCGTTTCTGACATTCCGATCTTGCTTCCATATCATGTGGTTTTTTATATACTACATATTCGTAACCGCAAAGGAGACGCGTGCGATCAGCGCTATAAGAGGGTTGGTTCTCTGACACATGAAATAAACCCCCATCGTCTCTGATGGAAAACTTGGTTACCATTCCAATCTGCATCACATAAGTAAAGAGCTCGAAATGAAAGGGCCCATGCGGCGTATTCATTTCTCTTCGTGTACTCACTGATTGTGAATGCAGCGCAGCCCTAAGTAGAGCTATAGTGTATGGGCTCCTTTACAAGTCTAAATAAACCCCAATATCTGCATTGAATTTAGCACAATTAATCCCTCGCTGCAGAAACTGACTGCACAAGTCTGCCCTATTCACATAGTTTTTGTTGTTGATGGGCCATGATTGTCGGATTATTTCCATCATGCTCTAGTGCAGTATGCAGACTATTTGTAGAGAGGGTTTCAGAGGATTAAAACTAAGATCTGTCGTTAAAAGTTGTGCGCAAGAAGAACATTAAGAAAATTATTTTGCCGGCTTGCCAATGCTTACCATGCACTTTGTAGGTGACTTAATGAAACTTTAATGCCACCAAATTAACCTGTTAGAGGTTAATAGGAAATGTGATGTCCTCCTTTCTGCTGCACTGGTACTGAGTGCTCTCTGTGACTAATTTGTTATGCCCTGCATCTCTGGAGTAGGGTTGCCCCTCTTCTTTTCCATTTTAGACAGCAAAACTGTTTCAAACTGTTCCGCCCCACCCAACCTATTAAATGTACTCTGGGTGAGGGTCATCACGTTGGATTTACCAATCCAAGTTGTGATGGCTGATTAGCTCTGCCCTGATCCAGTGATCACAATTCAAGTAAGATTACCTGCAATAGTGGTTGCAATATGGATCCCTATCTGGTGGTGGCAATTGGTTTTAAAGACAAACTAAACCCTGAAAAGCTTCAGTTTTACATAAATAAGGCACCTGGATCACTGTCACTGATGGGGTTTGGAAACTGGCTTTACTGGAAGAGAAAAAAAAGGTTTATACCCAAAACTTAACTGGTAAAGCCATTGGGGTTCTTTGGTTAACTAGCCAGGACCCTGCTTTAATTATAGGCCCATTAAAAAAAAAGCTGTAGATTTACTTTATTCAAAAAAGTGGATCAGTCAGGATGCTGCATCGTCACTTCCTCTGTAAGCATATTCTCATTGGTTGGATCACTGACCAATGGTAACACTCAGACCAGACAGAAGCAGGAGTTCGTAAAGCTGGTAACTTCCTACTTGCCTGTCAATGGGAGGTGCAATGCGTATAACAGTATACAATTGTCATAGTGTGTTGCAATGACGATATGGAAATTTGCTTGGGCGTGTTGCTTGTTTATATTATGATATGACAATTTGCCTGGGTGTGTAGCCAATTTAACACACTTGCCTAGTAAAAGGAAAGTTTGGTTTGGATTATATATTTATTGCGGCTTAACTAATAAATTTAATTTATTTAAAGTACTTATTTTACTGTAATTCCTGAGTTTTTTTAAGAAGAAAGAGAAATCATTTCTTCCAGGCACCCACCTGATGTACCCGTGAACTACTAATTGTGCATTTATTACAAAAATTATTTTGGAGACCTCAGTTTTCCCAATTGGCTTTTATGTGAGATGTTTATAACAGTGCAAACTCCTAAGCATTTATCCAACACATCCAGAGAATAAAACAGCTTGTCCATCCAGGGCCTTAAGACACGTGGTCTATTAAGGGGATTCCCAAATGTTCCCAACTGGAATATCTTATTTATGTGATCCTTTTCCCTTATACCAAACAAAGCTCCGTAGGTAGCCATCCTAAAGACATTCTTACAAGTCACATAAACTGGCATAAGCATGAGAGGGAACTCAGAGAAGCTAGTCTTTTTATTTATTTATTTTAATACAAAATCATTTTAATTTAGAGAGTAATAAAGTTGTAAGGCTTTTAAGTACAATGTTAAACAAACAAACTTGCAGACAATCTACCTAGGGGCGCTCACTTGTAATGTCCACTTCTATAAACTAGGAATAACCCACAAGCATGTAATTAACGTATGTTAAGTGTGGGCTGTAATTTTTTCAAGTGTCGAACACTGACATTAAGTGTTAAAAACAATATACAATATATAATATTACTACATTAGTGATGTATCTCCGTATCTCTGCACTCAAGATTATCGTTGTTATTATCCTTTGCTGTGCTTTCAAGTTCCTCCCAATTAGACTAACATAAGATTGTAAGGAACAAAGATTTGCCTTTTTTAGTTATTGTATGTATTCATTTTCTGGACTGCTGATATTCTATAAAAGTTACAGTGGTGTGAAGGTTGGGGCTCTACTATAATTGGCTAGTTAAGAACAAATTTCCATAAAGATGTAGGCCACACTGAGCACGCACTTTGAGCATAAAGTTTGTGCGCATTGGTGCCCACTTGCCCTGCGTTCCCTGTCATTTCGGGGATTGAAGCTCATACGAATCGCACCAAAATGGTGATTACATGCGCTCCGATAATTGGACCGCAGCACATATGGGACCCAGCACACTAGTGTGGCCAATCCAATTAGCCAACACTAGTGTGTGCTTTTTATCATGCGATGGGATTATGCCTGTTAAATGCACTGTGTGTGTCTTTGAATTAAACTTAGATTTTATAGTATAATGTTTTTCTGTAATTCTCTGACTGGCAAAGTAAGATAAAACTGGAAACGGATCACACCAGAATGATCCAATATACAGTAAGAAAACATGTCCAATTCTGATAGAGGAGTTATCTCCCGTAAGAGTGCCACTGTTCCTGTCATTGTTTTACACTAAGTAGGTGCAAAGGCCATGCATAATTGAACGCAAAGAACCTCAGCTGTGCTTTACTGTAGTTTAAACAGAAATGCTACCACTATCTCTTGTAAGACAGCCAATCCCTTTCACTCTCATTTATATTTAATATCATTATGTAATTACCCAGTTGATACATGCTCAGACCCTTAATGCGCAACAAGGGAACACAGGGGGAGGAGGGACAGTGTGACTGGGATATTGCCTTGTATAGATTACCTATAGATTACACTTTGGAGATGAGAAGGAGGGAGAATGCAGTAAAGCTACTGGATATGTTCCGACTGTTTATTGCCCTATTATTTGTTAAGAGCATATCCACGGCACAGTATACGAGAAAGATGCTAAAGTATATGAGTATCTAGATATACAGCTAGCTGCTTGTGTAAGGTACATATAACACAAGCTTAAAGATGGTACACACACTAGATAATTGGTGTACAAAGGGCCAATGAACGACCGATTGGTGATAATCGTATGTTTATGGTGGTTCCACAAGCATCATTAAAGGTGGGTACACACGGTAATGAGAAAGAGACAATATGTCAGATCCAACTGTATCGTCCCTTGGTTGCTGTGTGTAGCATATTCCCAAGGCCGCTGATCCTTCACCGTCAGCGTCAGGAATGTTTGGAAATGCCCAAAAATATCACTTGCCCACAGGCATCTCCCTGTACTGAAAGTATAGGAAGTCGGCCGCGGCTGGGGGAATCGCATTCGGGACTGGTGAGTAGTGCGATTGTTACAAAATGAATCTTGCATATTCTATTTGCATTTTGTATAAGATCATGGATGTGTGTACCGAGCTTTAGTGACTCATCTGCCACATCAAACTGATATTAGCGCACTGCCTGCAGGAGGTATCTCTTCCTTGTGCAGCCAGCTTAACAGTCCCTGAGATAGCTTGAAGCAACAAAGCACATCTATAGTGCAAATTTATTAGCTCTACTCATTAAAATAGTTAGAGAAAGTAGTATAGAAATAACCATGTATTTTTTCAGAAATTTGCAACCATGAGCTCAGTTAGTGAGTATCATAAGTATATCATTTAATGAGAGATGGATGGTTGATAGATAAGCTAGACATATAGGGAGACATATAGGGCAAAAAAGTTTTTACTAGCATTAAGAATGGACATTTGTTTTTGTGCATCTCCTACATGGGCACCTGAATGAGGCTATAGATAGATACTGACAGATGGATAGAAAAAGGCAGGTAAAGAGATAGATGATACGTGCTTGGTTGTGGAGAACTTTTCAGAAACGCGCGCACACCGGAATTACATGAGTCCAGACTCACTCTTGGATAAAAACACAACTTTAATTTAAAGTTGTGTTTTTATCCAAGAAGTGAGTCTGGATCATGTAATTCCGGTGTGCGCCGTTCTGAAAAGTTCTCCACAACCAAGCACGTATTGACTGGAACCGAAGTGAGGGTTCGGGGCAGGCAGCCACCGGACCACCAAAGGGAAGGGGGTGAGGACGGTTCTCCCTGAGTCCAGGAATAATTGTGTCTAAATTATCGGGATAGATCCCCAGCGAGAGGCACAGGGTTTGTCACACCTGTGCCTGCAGTAACATAAAGTGAGTTTCACAGTGGTTACAGCATGTTTAAATTGGATTTAGGTTCACAAATAGCATGTTTTTGATATAAAGAGATAGATGACAGAGTAGATAAATATATATATATATATATATATATATATACAGTAGATAGACAGGTGAGTAAAGAGAGATACATACATTCAGACATGTAAAGAAAAGACTAATGAATGATAAACGCAGACAGACATATAGGGATATATAGACAGATGACAGAATGATATAGCTAGAGAAACATCTATCCTGCCGAATGTGGCATGGGTAAAGGGGTGTGACCTAGACAGAATCATGCAGGGGCGGAGTTAGGGCATTCTGGAGGCCATAGCGGTAGATTAAGGGGTGTTCCGGGGTCGGAGGTACCGGTCCTTGCAGTCGTAGGAGTATGGGTGGACTCGCGGGGGAGCCACTCAAAAATCCGGAAGACTTCCACAACTGCCGGGGGATGGAATACCTTAGATAGATGATAAAAAGATAGACAGATAGATAAAAAGCGCTACGGAAATGTTAGCACTTAAATCCACAATAATAATAATGATAGATGATAATAGATGATAATTGATTGATGGATAATAGAAAGATGGTGTTAGTGCTATATGA
The DNA here is from genome assembly GCA_019447015.1 of Hymenochirus boettgeri. NCBI lineage: Eukaryota > Metazoa > Chordata > Amphibia > Anura > Pipidae > Hymenochirus > Hymenochirus boettgeri. The sequence goes on along the minus strand of CM033469.1, from coordinate 66,681,844 downwards.
ATCCACTATAATAATAAAACTAATAATAATGATAAAAAGATAGATAGATAATAGATGAATAAACATAGATAATAGATAGATGATAGATATGTAATAGATAGATGATAATGGATAGATAGATGAGAAGATGATAGATAGATAGATAGATAGATAGATAGATAGATAGATAGATAGATAGATAGATAGATAGATAGATAATACTGTAGATATCTAATCCTTAAATAGATAACAGAGAACTCCTAGGACTTGTGCAAATAATTTTCAACCTTTATCATGTGCAACAAAACAGATAGCTGTAGATAGATAGATAGATAGATAGATAGATAGATAGATAGATAGATAGATAGATAGATGAAAGATAGATAATAATAGATAGATGATGATGATAGAAGACCGATAGATAGAAATAAATAGGCGTATATATAGATTGGAAGGCATACATATAGATGATAGGTAGGTAGATAGATAACTAGCTGATAGATAATAGATAGGTAGACAATAGATAAATGATAGATAATATATAGATGTTAATAGATAAATAGATAGATATAGAATATAATAGATGATAGATATAGAATGATAGATATAAGATAGATAATAAATAGATGGATATTAGATAGATAATAGATGATATAATTAGATAGATAATAGATAGATATTAGATATAATAGTAATAGATAAGATAGATTAGTATAATAGTTAGATAGATATTAGATGATAGATAAATAGATAATAGATAGATATTAGATAAACAGATATTAGATAGATAGATATTAGAAAAAGATGATGAGATATATATTAGATAGATAATAGATATATATAGATAGATAAATAGACAATAGATATTAGGTAGATAGATGCTAGATATTAGATAGATAGATATTAGATAAATAGATGACAAATACAAAGAGAATAATAATGATAGATAAGACAGATAGACTGAAAGAAGTGGTCAGACAGTCAATGGACAGACAGATAGACCGATGACTACATATATTATATCTGAACCTATGTTGTCTGTTTGCATGAGTGCTGCATAATACTTATGGCAGTATATTTTGTTGCACTCCCTTCTGAGGAAGCCCTCCTTATCCACCCCCAGATTGGGTAGTATGCCCATTTATATACACATTATATACATAAGGCGCACTCCAAAAAACATTAGATAGGGTTCCCTGAACTGTCATGACTCCACTTGTCAGCCCTGCAGCTAGAACACAAACGGCGGGCGATTCCAACGTACAATAAACAGCGGGGGTAGACCTTTGTACTAAACTGTATTTTCCTTATTATCAAACACCTCCGCATTGACTTAAGAAGCAAGTGGATTCGATGTCACATGTTTTTTTACATCGATTGAAACAAAGAAGCTGAAAGATTTGAATATAAAACAAAGCGCAGTGTATAGCAGAAGCGCCTACCCCTCTTCGTTGGGTGGTAGATTCCAGAATATAGAGCGTGAGGGCAGGCTGTGTGTGTGGCTTCAGTTGTGGAGAAGGAGGGAGCGGGGAGGAGGTGTGTGAGGGGTTCGTAGGGTTAAAGGTGGCGGGGGGTCTCCATTTAATGTGGATTACATCTACTGCATGAGATACACCAGGTGACCGCTGACAGAGCCGATCCTGGGAATTGTAAAGTACCGGAATGTGGAGGGAGCAGTTCTGTCACTGTGTCGGCTGAGGCTGGAGTGTTGCGAGGGTTTGGGGAGTCAGCGGGTGCAGGACTGGGGGGGGAGGTTGGGACTCATCTCTGCTCAGGCTCTGGTACTTGTATCCCCCACCCCCAACACTTAAAAATAGAGGCAGCTTATCCAATCTTCAAATGCCACATATGGAACTACAACTCCCAGCAGCCCCCTAGGGAGGGTGGGGAACTTTGCTGCAGCCCCAATGTGTATCCACTTCTTTATCCCGTGCCATTGCTGGCTATAGTCTATGTAGTGTAGTGGCAGTTATTACTGTGATGCAATTGTAAGGAAAAAAAACCAAAAAAAATTCCACTTTACTTGCCATTCCTGGCTAAATAGCTTGGATCAGTGTATATTGCACCTTGGCACTCCAGATGTTTGAAATTTAAAACTCCCACCATGCCTTGCAGAATTCCAAACATATGGAGTTCCAAGGCTTGACATGATTGGCTTAAATGATTTAATTTTCTGTAACCCTCTATTGCAATGTTTCTTTAAAGGTGAGACCCTCCATGAATAATCCAATTATTAACTAATTGCTCTATCCCCACCACTGTATCTGACACCAGATATAAAGTTGCCATTCAGAGTACATTCTCAGTCTGGTGCCCACACCTACCAAGTTGTCAATTAATTACGGGGTGATCTGCCTTTGACCTCTCTGCAACTCTGTAATGAGTAGTTAACAAATTACCATCATGAGTATTAAGGTGAATTGTCCGAATGCTGTTGTTTAGGGCTGAGAGTTACAGGTTTCTGCTAGTTGAAAGAATAGAATCCATTCTGGCACAATTTAGATTAGATGTGGTTATCCCTTAACACCATCATTTTCCGGACCTTTACAAACCCTCCATTTATTAGGGCCCACAATTCAGTTAAGATCTGGAACAGAAAATATACCGTCCTATGCACTCTATCCAAGCGTGGGTGCCTACGCCTCAAAGAATCCAAACCTTAGTGGATCGATATTTCAGAAGTAAAAACAGTAGAGGGTCGCACTCCAAACGTAATAAATTTATTTAGTGACCAACATCACATTGTTGTTACGTTTGGAGTGTGACCCTCTACTGTGTTTTACTTCTAAGATCTGGAACAGGAGTTCATGCTTAGGATGCTCAAAGCATCCTGTTACACCTGTGATGGAATTATCTCATGGCAACAACTAAAGGTTTTGTTGATTTGGGTTGCTGCGGTGTAGGATTTAAATAAACTTTGTAGATTGAATAATAAACCACCATTTTCATTTACGTTTGCTTTCATTGGGAATAATTCCCCCTTTCATTTGATTTATGTTTCATGAACTTTTAACATGTAACAGCTAAATTAATCTGTTTTCTAGCTGTTATGATCTCGTACCATATGTTTAGTACCTCATTGAGAGAGCAGTTATAAGCAACCCCTCACACCAAACATTCTAAAGATGTTTAATTGCTCAACGGCTATAACTCACCCCGTACCAGACCCTCTCTCTTAAACTAGTAGTAGTCACATCTTAGCTACCGTAATTCAATAAAAGGGCTAGTCCCAAAAAATCACCTCTACACATGTGAATGTTTTCAAACATTAGCTCATTTTACATTGTATTGAAAAAATAATTAATATGACTCTCTGCTATAGTTGTAGTTTAGTACCCTGTGTTAGTACTGCATCTGTCATTATTAGACCCATTCTAGCCTCTGCTATTTTGACAGCCTGCCCAAGATTGATTGGAACATTCCTTTTAATGGAATTATTTATTAAAGTGGGGCGGGCTATCTTGACTTGCTGGTGTGTCTTGATCCAGGTTCTTTTCTCCATAGACCAGTTAAATTCTACTTTCTGTTTAAAGATACATCCAATCTCTAGTCTCATTACTTCCTTTTTTTGTGATCCAGTCTAAAGAGGAAGCTGTACATTTACGCGGAAAAGGTCAGAAGTAACAACCACTGCAAGCAACATGTCTACTGTACAAACCACAGTGGCTGACATCCGTTCCGAGCAGAAAGGTATGAATCTTGGTGACTTGTATTTTAAAATGTGTTCTTCAAGAGTCTAGAGGATCCTGGTTACCCTTGCGTCTATGGATGAGGAAAAGGTTTAGAGTTGATCAGAGAGAATGTGGAAATCCCTTTACAAATCTGCCTTCTGGCTTGTGTTGCTTTGTGTTTTGGTCAATACAAACTTCAATTTAAAGGGTATGTCCACCATTTCAAATTTTCTTATTATTAGAGGGCTTCCCCCCAGCCCCAACCGCTATAAAAAAATCATTGGAAACTCCCCCGATCTTTACTTACCTTAACTCTTTCCTCCGCCGCATTGCCCGGGCCTCTGCTTGCATGGAACTGCAAGCAGGGGGTGGGAACGGTAGCCGCGTCTGTGATGGCTGAAAGGCAGCCAATCACGGACGCAGCTGCTTAGAACGCCGGGAAAAGCGGTAAGGTAAGTAGAGTTCTGGGGGAGTCTCTGATAATTTATTATAGTGGTTGGGGCTAGGGGGAGACAAGAAATACGGCCAAGGGGTTTCACGCTAGGGGAGTAAGACCAAAACGGGAGGGAGAGGGAGGGAGGGCTTTTCTGTGCATGGCAAAATTCCCGGAGGGGAGACAGGAGGCAGAGTCCTATATGGACTCTGCAGTAGTCCTGGTGGGCAGTTGTTGTTGGACTTTGGGAGTAAGGTAAGGATTTTACTACACTACACAGTGGGGCCAGTAGTGGGGGGTTATAGTTTTGGGGGGTGGACAATGCCCTTTAAAACATCCCTGTAAAATTATTCATAAAGTATTGTCTGATTTCATTTCATTGGATCCTCCAGCTGTGATTAATTAAATCAGTTGTACAGTGAAGAAAAAGTATTAAGCTTGGCCTCAGCGTATAGACTGAGCAATTCTACACTGTTTTATTATTCAGCTAGAACTGCACCTCAAAGACCTATAATAAGTGTGTTAGAAGTATTTTTGACAGTCAATATAGATAACATTTGTAATGGGATTTATAGTTTACACTACCCATCCCATTGGAATATCAGAATCTAATTGTGGTACAATATAACCCATAGAGCTTTTTTCTGTAGTGGGTGGTGTTGAGATCACATAATACATTAATTTATGTCCAATTGGGTGTCGCAGTGCAGAACAACTGCACATAGAAAGGCCTTCTATAAACATGTACAGATATCGTTAAAGCTGATGTTGTTCAGTTAAATTGTGCTTACTGCCATGCTTTCTCATTGTGATTTTTATTTCTGCCAGGAAATGGGTGATAAGCCAAGCAATGAATACATATATAAATGATAGGAAAAATACTACAGTAACTACAGTCTGAAATGGACCTGAATCATGTAAATAGGAGTTGAAATGATACAAAGTGTAGCTCTTTTACATAGAATTGAATTCAAATAAAATAGATGTAGTATATTTGCTTTTCTTGTTATTTCTTCAGATTATGCTTTGTTAGCTTGTTTGATTTGTACATCTATTACATATATGTAGATATGCGATGTCACTAATAAATGAATAGCAGGGAGAATAAAGGCTTTGAAACTCCCCTTTTCAGCAATATGCAAGTAAGGAACAGAGACTTTGGGAATTACCATGTTTCCATGGAAGCTCTAAGGAACACTATTGGGGTTATTCAACAAAAAGTTCTTATCGTTAAAAATGGTGCTAATTTTGCCCACAACAATCAGATTTTATTTAACATTTGGAGCTAACATCTGATTGGTTGCGACCAAATAAACACAATTTTTAACAATAAGAACTTTTATTGAATAACCCTGTTTTATCTTAAAACGACTTTTCAGCATTCCACAAGCTTAATGCAAAACCAGAGCGCCAACTACAGACTGGTCGGTTATTGAGCCATCATCAGTGAGTGCAGGCCTCTTGTTTTGCATTGTGAAGCGCCTAAATGATATGATGTGGATCAATTTTCAAGATACTAAGCGTTTCTGCAATATTTTTTTTCTCCTTACAGTGAGCTATTGTAACTAACATTTCTCTATTCCCAACCTCTGAATTCCAGATCTCTTTAAGCTGATGTGTTAACTGTTAAATGTTTATTTTAAGTGGATACACTTATAAACACCCATGAGTGCTATAGCTTCTGTGTTTTCGCCTGTGCTGGCAGGAATCACACCCCTGTTATGGTTAATGTTTGTACCCACCATAAAAACAGTCTGTGACCAAACTGTGTGATACTTAAAGGGATGCATCAACTGATTTTTTAAGTTCAATTACTTTTTAGTAGATTTTGAAAATTTGACATTTTTTTCATGCAATATAAATTTTCTTTTCTACAACTATTTTAACTTCGCATCTATAGTTATTTGTACACTTTCATTGACATATTTATCTATAAAAATTTCGATTCATATTTGGTAACGGATCTCACCGGTTTTTTATGATCTATTAACCAATAACTTCTCAGTATATGTGCTGCTTAACCCGAGAGACCAGTTTTGGAGAAATGTATGCAGGAATCATGCGTAGTATATGAAATTTCCTCATTTATCATTATAGAATTGATTCTACGAAATGCTGTTTACAGTCCAAGGAGTTTTTTCTCATGTGTCCCTATATGGATTTTGTAGCCAATATTGTATATTGTATACATTTGTTGTGCTGTTTAGCTAAATCTGGTATATCAGGGGGGTCTGATAGATTGTAATCCAGATTTCCATAGAGCTTGTACATATATGGCAATCCCACCATATTTGCATGAAATTTCCCTTGTTTACGCCCCTAAAACATAACGGGCTAACGTCTGGATAATATTACTTTATATCTTATACATAACTTTCAAAGAGGTTTCTTTAAGGCTATATTCAGGCTTCTTTTATAATATCTCAAAAGTTTCAACCCATCTTACCTGATACTTTCTCTGTAGGTCTGATTCCCATGCCAATTGGAATCCATACTTGGCCCTTGTTAGGGGTGTGTTTAGTTTCTTATATATTGGGATCTCCTTTTAGTATGTGGTCTTGGAGACAAATTATGTTAGGTATCATTGTTCCTTTTTTGCCATCTTCTTTGCATAGAGCATATTTGAAGGTGTTGTGTAGTTACCTCGTGGGGGACTGAATATTCTTTCGCTTTCAGTTCTCCATATTGATTTTTTACCAGGGTCCCAGAAGTGGGCTAGTCTATAAGTGCCTGTATTCTCCACCAAGTGTAGTAGCCTTTTTCTAGATATCTGGTTTATAGAAGAGGTTAGTGTGTGATTGTAGTCATTAGAGAAGGGAGCCTGTGAGCTTGTATCTCAGTTTAATTTTGTCCCAAGAGTTACTAATGTGCTAGGGCTGTTGTTTTGTTTAGGTTTCTGATTTTGCTGGGGTCCATGCTACTGTAATCAACTGACTTTTTTTTAAGATTCTTTGTTGTTTGTTAACTGAGAGAATGGGAAGTAAATAAGGCTATGTCTGTCTCCACGTTGTCAGGTAAAACTTGCAGGCGATGGACGTAACTTATCTCGGATTGCTCAGCCCACTGACAGTCTCGGCACCACGACATCTCCCCACGTCCACAGTCTTTGCATTGTGTTATGGTGTGTACACACATTAGTGATAAAGGGCCAATCCTGGCTGTGCTGTGGGAATCACCCCTTTGGTTAATGTGTGTAACCTCTGTGCCAAACGCAACTTGGATACTTAAGAGGGTATGTCAACTGATTATAAAGTAAGATTTTTGTTCTTTGTTAACTGAAGAACGGGAGGTAAATGAACGTCTTGTACAGCTTGCTACCGGTCTCTTCAGTAAAAACTTGCAGGTGAGATCAGAACTACTCTGATGCACCCATTGCCACTGACGCGTCTTCGGCACCCACTGACGATTCTACTGACGCATCCACGTCCATTGCATTGTGGGAGCACAATGTACAAGGAGCGTGGATGCATCAGTGAGAAGCCAGACTGAAGTAATCTGAGGTAAGTTTTGTCTCTTGCCTGAAAGTTACTGAAGAAAGGCGGGTAAGACCATAGTCATTTTCCCACCGTTCTTTATTTAAGAGGAACAAAAGAATCTTTAAATGTCGGAGGACATACCCTTAAAATGGTTGGAATTAAAGAACAAACCATGTTAGGAGGTAAATGTCTAGCATCTATCATCAAAATGAGAGGAGGGAGACTCTACCTTCTGAACAATAGGGAGATTCAATAAAGTTTCTAAAATGGTGCTAAGACTGGTACACAACACCTGTGATAAAGCCCCGATTCTTTTTTTTATTTTTATCGGGATTTATCACTAGTGGGTGTAGTGGCTTTCCGAATGAGGGAAAACCAAAAATTTCCTCAGGCCTATGCTGCTGTATGTGCATAGGGAGATGTTTGGGACTGTGTGTATCCAGATCTTTGCAGATCCTGTCTGTCATCTTTCAAAATCTGTATGTGTGTACCCACCTTAATTTTGCCCCAACCAATCAGATTTATTGTAACATTTGAAAGCCCACATCTGATTAGTTGGGACAATTTAGCACCATTTTAAATAAGAACTTTTATTGAATAACCCTGAATGTTCTTCTGATTTGTAGTTTACCTTTAAGTTGAAAGCTTATAATTTTTAAGTTATTTTTGCTGGATAAGAAGCAAATAATTATTTTTTACAGAGGAAAAAAAAAACAGTATGGTACAACTAAGGCTGGTACACACAGTCCAATTTTTCAGATGATCGACCACTGTTGATTAGATAGGGTTGAAATATTGACAGTCTCTAACAAAATACCACAGCGGTTGACACCACTGATGTGTGGTATAGAACATCAGTCCATCACAATGAAATATGGACCTTAATGATTTTAAAGGTCAATTATTCTATTACTCTACCTCACTCCCCTACTCTCTGCCCATTAAAGAACCCAGGGTGTCAGTCTAATTCTTGATCATACACTACCTAATCTCCCTTACTGCTCGTCAGTCTTGCCAATGGGAAGAATAATTTTTGCGGAGGATGCTCTTTGCCGTTGAGCCTCCTATGTTGGACTCTATTTTTCCTTCAGTCAGCACAAGTCTCCTAAGGACAAGACTATTAGTTTAAAGGGCAATGTCAACCCTCTTAAGGGCTGTCACTGCATATGCTTCAGACCTTGCTGAGGTTAGCGAGGAAACGGCACTGGATACGTCACTGAGCAGCACTCCTACTCTCAGTTTCCTCCGACTTGAAGAACGCATACCGCGAGAACAGCACAGGAGCCGGCATGTAGGTAAGGACATTTTTTTTATATTGTACAGTGGGGCCAGTCAAGTTGTGATAAAATATTTTATGTTTTGGGGGGCTGGCGGATCCTGCCTTTAAGTGACACAGGCCGAGGACCGAATGAGAATTGGAACTGCCTTAGTATGCCCCACCCCGTAAAATTTGGGTGTACAAATTGAGTTACGAGGACCTTGAATTTGACTACACAACTTGGTTCCACCCGAAATGGTGGTAACAATTTAATTCTCATACAACAAACAAATCTCTGATCGAATTGGTAGATAGTTTGAAGGAAGTTTCAGGGCCAGGTTGGACCATCACGGCACCCAGCCTAATGTTGCTGGGCATTAGATGTTTGGAATGTTGGTTACCGTGTTTCACAAAATCACATTTTTTTTATCTAAAACAATAATACATACTAGAACTGGCCCTTTATTTTCAATGTCTCTAGTTATAGGCACATTATAGTGAAAAATTGTTTTTTTTTTTTTATTTCTTCTAATGTAATCCTATAAGTCATCCATCCCCCGGTTACCTTTTAGTTTTCTTACAATTCTACCATAGTCCCCGAGATATAAGCCTTGAACTAGCTGTTGACTTGTAGGAGCTGCTACACCCATTCTCATTCGTACTCACACACACACATACCCACATCCAAAGCTCCCCTGCAGTACTGTCACACCACTCTCTCACCCACACTATATGTACCAGTGCAACATATATCCGGTAGTCAAATGCTGTAGTGGCTAAAACCAACAATCAATAACAACTTAACCCGCAATATGAGCATAACACACTATAAAACAGCCCCCTCCCCCCAAACAAAAAATCTTATATACATACAAAACCAGTGACTCAAATGGAACACTAAACATATGTCTATAATATACAGTGATAAGATACAACTATATACAACACAAGACACACAGTGCAAGTCTATGAAATATATGACTAAAGCACTGAAATGTAACAGGACAACAAGAGTGTCACTGTGTTTTGTGAAGGTCTCACTACAACAGCGTTGCTGCTTACCGACTCTCTCTCTCAGTGATTATGATCTCAGCTAAGCAGGGGGAGAGATATGAACTTTAGGTAAAAAGTAAATAACAAATTAGCAAAGTTAGGAGTAACAGGCAGAGTTTCAGTCAACTTACTTGTAAAGAATGCTCAGCACTAGCAACTTGACTCTACACCTCTCTCCCCCTCTGCCCCCCTTCACATATTGCATACTTTCTCCCACACACTTTGATGCTGCAGTCTGAGCTCTGGAAGGGAGGGGTACAACAGGATGTCAGCACTTCATTAAAGTCCTTCACTGGACAATGCTCGCTATGCCTGTATACCAGCCACGTCTGCTTGAGGTGAGTAGATAAGAGAGAAGGGAGGAGGGGACAAATACACCAGCTTGGTAAACACTCTGCCCATGGTTAAGAAACGAAAGCCCGAAGAAACATGACATAGTAAGAGGTGTTGGGCAGCTTATACTAAGTGATCTTATACAGTTGTCTATAGCAACAAAGTTGTTTGTCATTCTATTAGTTGCCCTTTATTAGATTCTGCGTGAACAGTATTTATTTGCTGTGAATGGCTGTATATGGTCGCTGCTGCTAGATTACAAACTGGGCTACAAACCATTTACTGGACCAATGGTTTATGTATTGTATATTGACATAAGATAAGGCATGTCTATATGGTGCGGACTCAAAAACACCAGTATTCGGAGCAACTTCAGACTGAAATTTTTGTGCTTGAATAAAGTGATGTTCTTGGTCGGTTGGCCCCACGTCATTGTTAATGTCTCAAATTTCTCCCTCTGTTGGGTCACCTAACCTAAAAAGGGAGGGTGAAAGAATCTCAAAGAAAAATACTTATGATCAAGCGGGTAGCTGTGTCTAGAGGGACTATTAATTTATACCGGTGTGCGACATCGCAAAGGCAGAGTTCCTTCTTGTGCTGTATTACCATAATAAGACATTGAATTAAGGCAGCTACCATGAAGGCTGAGAGGGCTGGGCTTGCTAGATAGGTTCTGTAAAATATAAATGACTGAAGCTGAAGCTTTTCATTATATATGAATTATTCATTATTTACGACATATAAGTATTGGATCGTATGTAGTACACAGGGGGATGCAAGTGTGAAAGTAAAGGGCCAGGGATGTGCCAAGAAGGAAGCTGTTCAAAGATGACAAGTTGGAGGTTATAGGCTTCATGCTGACGGTTGTTCAGGCGGGGTATTTTTTTATGGGACGATAGACAAGATTTGGCTTGGTAACCCTTTAGCTGGGTGCAACAAATCACCTGAAAAAGAAAATGTATCAGATACTTTTGGCCTAGATGGGAAAAATATACAGAAGGCCAGACACTGGATCCACGTTTCGATCAACTTGGTAGAATAAAAAAGAAAAAAAATATCTGATTAAGGTAGCTCATTAAAAGGCTTCTTAAAAATCTGACATGATGTGCAATATACACGAATTCTGTTGACCAGTCTAAAGAAAACAAATTTCAAAAAAACAATTTTTGAATGCTATTCCCCCTAATGCTCTTTTGAAAAGCAGGCCGGGCTTACCACGGAGCCGCGAGCCGAGGATCATTTCTTTGTGGCAGGACAGCCACCGGAATCTTGTCCCCGGCTATTGTTCCTAACTAGATGTGTTTTGGAGTTCTGGAGGTATTGTACCTTCCGGGCTAATATCGTAAAGCGTGCATTTACTATCTTTCAATGATTCTCCTCTTCTCCCCATCGTGGGGACGAACATGGTTCATATTAGTGTTATTCCCGGGGAGAACGGTAAGGTACTCTTGTCACGACCCTTATCTTATGCAGTCTGTTTAAGGATTGACATTTTACAGTGTAAGCTATCTTTCTTGTTAGAAATCACTTTTAGAAAGCGCGAAGGGCCATAGGTTTAAGTTGAGCTCTATGGGTGTAAGATTTGTAAGAATGCTTAAAATTTTTTAAGTCCTGTTCTCTTTAAAGACTAAATACGAAGCATGATTGCTGGAGTGAGATGACTGGCCCGACGGACGGCCATTACGAGGGAGAATTAGCTTGGTCGTATGGGCATCGTCTTGGAAGCACATTCATTGGGGACTAAGCAGTTCAGAGCTGTGCAGAGGTCTGTATGTAGCTAAGGGATATCCACATTGTGAAATACTATCTAAATATAGTCTATGGGTGCTTCCGCTCCGCCATTTTGGGCTTTAGCAAAATCATTTACAAACATAGTTGATTAATATTACAGAGGACCCTTCTTATAGCTTCCTAAGATTGTAAAAAACATCTGTTACTTCGGCTGCTGATAAGCGTTTTGATGACAAGGGATGTGGGAGGACCTTATATACCATTGCTTTTTTGTCATGCTGTATCAAGAATACTTTAAATAGCTGTTCAGGAAGTGAGAAGGTCTATTAAAGTAACATTGCTTAGAAACACAGCTGCCTTCCTTCAGTTAGTATGTCATCTGAGTAAGTGCTGTGCAAGCGTGGAGACATTCTACACTCGACTTGATCTCTTGGAAGGAACATCTGAGTCCCCAATATGACTTTGGAATTTAAGCCTACAGGGATTACCAAAACTTTTCAATTGCAGTTATTACAGTTAAAATTACCGTAACAAACTTTTTTAAATTTCCTTCATTCATACAATCGTATCACTGTACAACATATAGTTTCATAAGTTAATAGAGTTTGCTAACCAATACACTTTTTAATAATAATAAGCATGTGTGTTAAATCAGGTCATCGTGGAGTTGTATGAGCGTCGGTCTTGTTACATTGTGTTTATCTTCATCCTAGTCGACACTAAACGGAGAGAAAGCGTGGGTATTGTCGTAGACAATGCCCCAGGGTGTTGAAAAATAACACCCCAGGCTGGACAATGCTTGGAGGTGAGGTAATTGGGGGTTTTGTATTGGACTGCATGAGTTCAGTCCCCAGAAAGTACTGGTATATTTCTGACATGACATGAAACTGATCAATAGACTGGAATATAGAGTTTTATATTTTAAGATATTTTAACAGTCTAAGCCATCGGACCATGAGGTGGGTAATAGAAACATCATTCCAACAGCAGTTGTATGTTAAAGGAGGAGATTGGCACTTATGTTGACATAAAATCAAATGATCCAGATAAAATTACAGAAAGTGGTTTTAATTCGTATCTTATTGGAAAGAGAGAGAGGCATATTATATATCTTCACAGGTTTAAAATTAATTACAGTTGGTGATTAGGCATAAGGAGAGGTGACAAACAATCACAAAGACTTAATAAACATTTAAACGAGTCGTTTGCTGCAGATAATGTTAATTTTGAAGAAGGGAACCCTCTATTGCAGGTGGCCTGACATTGCAAAAGAGGTAAACAGGAACATTTAGTGGTCACATACTGCTCCAAAAAAGATGTCCCAAAATCCAATTTCTTTCCTTAATCTGACCCCAAATCTGTACTAAAAAACTGGAACAAGCAAATCGGATATGAATTAATCACTTTTACTTCATAATATGTGGTTTAAATTATTTCTGGTCTGATGGACAATGTTGAAGGAATAACCAGATAAGACATCTTTTAACATTCTAAAGGCAAATAGCAGATGTTCTTAACAAGAACAGGGTTTGATAGGTGTGGTACCCACTCCGTCACAGCCAGCATCACCCCTAAGGGGAAGCCACCTCACAACACACTTTCCACCTTACACAGGGTTTCTCTGAGATTACTAGCTAGTAGGCTAATGATACTGAAAATACATTGCAAGAAAATCATTTCTTTCATGGACAGTTTACTGACAAAATACCCTAAAATAAATAATAATTCCCAAGCTTCCATGTTTTTTTTGTTATCCCCCATCATGTTCCCTTCCTGTAAAAGAAATCAATCCAGTGATGTTTCTTTATGTTCTTAGCGCATGTGTGAGTCACTTTATGGCCATGAAATCGGATTTAGGGTAACATTTAATAAACCGTGTGGCAAGTCAAAGAGCAGTAAATCAGAAAGAGGAACAGTAGGTGTGCAGTGTGATGCATGAAGAATACCCAGCATTCACATTTACTCATTATTTATTTATTACAGTAGGTGTCCTTTATGTATGTATGTAGAGAGAGTGACATTTGTGCATACCAGAGGTTTATGCCCTTTTGTATTAAAGGACAATTAATATATTTCTTTTCACGGATCCTATAGATGAATAGAACCAGGGTGAGGAACCTAAATGTGAAGTCCTCACCCTCGGTGGTACTTTACCTAACAGCAGAAATACTTACTCAAAAGTCTCCCTCAGGCTCGCTCCTTTGGTCGGTTCTTCCCACTCGGCCACTGGCAACTGATCAGAGATGAAGCCAATGAAGAGACACGCCTCCTGCAGAGAATGTCTTCCTATTGGTACTCATAGCAAACTGCAGTAGAGGAGCGAACACAGAAGGGAAACTTAAGTCTAAGTAAATTCAGTGTTAGGTGAAAGTAGGTAACAAAAAGGTGTAGGAGTTAAAGTTTTGGGTCACATCCTTTCGTCTCACACTGCCAACTATGGCGGCACAGCTTCTGAGGACTGTTCAGCCAGGACTAAGTGACTAAAGTAGATGCCTGGTCGACCGTGTGCGCAACAGAGGGTGCAGTAATAGAAGATCCGCACAATCAGTCGGTGGTTTTCCTATGCATATAATTTGTTAAATGAGTGGTGCGGTTGTGTTGAATTACCGAAGAAGAAACCAGACACATATATTTTGGCCTGAAACGCCCGACCAACAACAGAACGTCAGACGGGTCGAAGTATGATGGGGGTGTATCCAGTTTTTAGCATTTTAGGTCCTCACTTGGGTACTACTAAGCGGAAGGAAGAAGTGGAGCCAGGGGGAGGCCACAAAATTTCGTTAAGGGAACATAGATTATTTTAGGAAACCTTTATCTGGTAGCTATAGATGTAGTTCAGTTATAAAGTAAGGATTTGTGAATTTTACTTTGTTTTTTAACCTGTCCCGGCTGAGAAAATTAAATATTTTAATTAAAAATGTTTAGAATCTTGGATAGTATAATCCTAACTGTGTCCTGGTATGGGTGCTGGTTGTGGTAGGCATGGTGGAGAAGAATAGACAGGGAAAAAATATGCTGGTTTATTATTGTTTCAGTACGTTCCTTCTCTAGTAATGTTTGTTAGTTGTTAATATCCTACTGCGGTTTTAGGAATAGTAGTGAAGGGGAAAGGTTTTAATGTCTATTAGCAGAGAAAGGTAATATATAAGAATATTAAGAGAGGTGTTTTCTTCTTTTGTTTACTGATTACTGTTTAGCACCCCATACAGATGTGCAGGTGATGCCCGGAAGACGGGCCGACCTGGTGGTGACAATCTGTGACTGTATGAACTGCTTGGGCCATAGGGGGTTTATTTTAAGTGGGACAAGATCCACACCCCCCTCCCCCAAAACAAATGACCAACCTAGCAGACTATACATGTCATTTGTTAGCTGAAGCGGGGATTAGTGTTGTTGTGGTTTGAATGTATGCACTGGCCACATCTGTTCGAGATTTAGAAAGTTTGTTCCAATGCATCAAAAAAATGTCCGAAATTGTCCCCAGGCACTATGTTATATATTAGTTAGAAAATAAAGCCGGCTCTTGATGATTGTGAAGCACTTCGTTAAACCTTGTATTGGCATTTAAAACTTATCCATTAGAGAAAATACGTCTATAGCTCACGGACATTATACTATGTTCAGAGGGCTGTTAAAGACAATTCAGAGCGGGCACCATCCTGTTCATGTTCACAGGAATTTTTAGGGTGGATCTAAAGGTGGGTTATTTGGTTACTAACCATAAAGGGGCGATAGCTTTTGAGCCCAATGGTTATCGTTCCTTTACCTTTTGGTGTTTAGCTGCAATTCCGAGCACTCATAGGCCGATGAACTTTCAGTTTGGAACTTGGCATCCTTCAGTATATGGGCTGAAAATTTCCCCATGTACTTTGCATAGGGAGTAGGCCAACGAATGAGGGAAATCTGCAGTTGCCGAGCATTTTCCAATCCTTTAATATGGAGAAGCTTGGAGATTCTTTCGGTCATTTTTAAAAATCTGCATGCGTGTATTTCAAGCTTTCGGATTGATGCATCAGTCCAATAACTGTGTATTACGTTTATGTTCCTGCCTACTCAAAAATTTAGGACTATTTTTTTTTAGTAAAAGATATTGCAAACTAAACGATAATTTCTGTTAAAGGACGACTTACCCTCATAATGACATCTTTTAGAAAAAAAAATGGGCATTTTAAAGTGAGCTGGTTATGAGCTTGAACTGCCTAAGAGGAGGCAGCTGGAAAATAGTTCCACATACAGAGAATGACTTAATTACTACATATCCCTGATAACCATTGCTAACTGGAAGAACCAGGATGTGGAAACAGGGGCAACAAGCAGCATTTCATTTTAGTCATACCTTGTAATCTTTTTAAGTATCTGCAGAGCTTTTTGTATTGCGGGGGGGTCGATTTAAGTATCTTTCTTTGAGGGGGCAGATTTTTTTTTTTCCCTTTAAAGTATTAATTGTGGGATAAGATATAGCAGATGGGAGTTTTTCTTCCCTTCATAGTCTCACTTTCAGGCATTTAGGGCTGAGGGTGGCGACACTATACCTGACAAGCTGCCAGAAATGGGCCAGCTGTGATTGCCCAATGTTGTGAACTGTTCACATTAAAGCGGCAATTAGTGGGATGGCTTGATACGTCTCGATTTGTGTGCACTACAATCAGTGCTCAAATAGCAAGCAAAACTGTTTATTCATAGAAATTATAAACAAAAGTCTGATAATTTACGGGCAACTGGTTCGAACACAGATAAGAAGTAATAAAAGCTTGCGTTTTTTTTTAAAATGAGCCTGGCTCAGCATTGAAAAAATTGTGTTTGTGGCGAATGTTAATTCAGTTCCAGTAGGTTGAGTGATATCTCCAGGGAGAAGCATGCCAGTTGAGGGTATCCCAGACCGACTTTCCAAGGAGACTATCAGTGAAGTCGGTTGCTTGGAGCGGAGTCCGGGGGTAAGGTTCCTACCTCGCTGTAAGTTTACTGAAGGAACGGGAGGTACAGAGATAGGGCATTAACCCCTGTCTTACAGTAAATCAGATAGAAACCAACTTAACTTTTCGATGGAGGGACCTTTTACCCTTTACAATAAACTCATTATTGTAGGCCAAAAGATCCTTCCCATTTCTAAGCCTAGGACCCCCCCCAAAGAAGCTTTTAACAAACTACCGGGCCTCTTACGCAGAGAAGAATCAGCTTTTCTTGCTCATTAAAACCCTTTTTTGGCTCCTCCATTTATGTCGGGATATGTATAGATGAGGTGCGTATCGGCGCTTTGCTTGTGCACGACCTCTTTGTTCTCGCCCCTTCCGTCTATTCCTGACTGCGGATGTTGTTTAAGTTAAAATAAAGGATGGCAAATAAGTGAGTAAACACTGTACAGGAGGGACAACATTTCAGGAGGACACACCGGTAGCTCCTTCATATGTGTCTCAGCTCCTTCTCCTTGTAAAGCTGCTTGACCTAAGTATAACCTGATCGGCTTAGCTTTTAGGCTAATTTAAAAAACTAAATAACTCGGCTTATATTTAATGGTATATACCCCGGTATCATAAAATTTGCATGTATAGTATAGATTTGAGGCTTTTAGAATAAAGAATATACGTTCATAGTTCCAGTCCAATCCATCTAGCAATTCCTCCTTTGATCTGCCTAACTGTTGATCCAGAGGAAGGCAAAACAAACCCCATCAAATGTATGTAAGGAGGACAAAAATTCCTTCCTGACTCCAATGGCTTTGACAGGGTTGCACTTGCCTTTAACGCCTGCATTATACTTACATTGAAACCAATACAGCCTGCCTTACCTTCTAATGGAAATACTGACAGCACTGCCGGCATTATATAGGTCAGGGGTGCTAACTTTCATCCCACAGGATGTTTGAGAAATACACTTCCAAGCATTCCTTGTGCATGAAGCATAGAATTATCGTTTTAACACCATCTAAAAGCCCTGATATAGGTGTCTGGTTTTAATGGAATGAGCCCCCCCCAAAGACCCGATGGTAGTGTGAGGGTTCAACTTCTGTTATAATTATCACAAGCATCCGAGGGCAGAGTTACTGCTCCACTCTATTCATAGCCTGGTGATAACCAAGTCACAAATCCTACTTAGATCCTTCCGGCACCAACTAGAAAACACAGCAGTGCAAAGACATGAACACCATGCAGAGTGCGCTCAATTGATCTGCCATGAACCCTTTTGCACCCTTGGGAATCTGGCGAGAGTTGGTGAATGCGTGCTTAATTATCTTTGAATTATTACTCTTATTATGGATTTATATCGTGCAAATCTCCGCAGCACTAGTAATTACAGGTATACATTAACATCGAGCCCTGGCCAAAGAGCTTACAATCAAGACATTTATGGACCACTGCATCCTGTGGTATTGATTATGATTGTGGGGGGATACCGGGATTGCCCCGGAGGAGGAAACCAGGCAAGGGCGTGGCAGAAATAACTTTGAGATGTGTCCCCAGGTGGAAATCGCACTCAGGGTTAGAAAGAAGGGTGTGCTGGGCAGTTTTGGGCAGGGTTATAGTCGGAACTTGGTGCCGGCACACAAGCTACATCTAAAATTAATTAGTAAATCACAACAGTGTTCTTTCTGTGTTTCTAGCCAGCTGAGGGCGCCCGGCTAAAGGAAGATAAAAGAGGCTAGGGGGAAACAAGCTGTGCTTTTTAGTCATTTCTGAAATAAAGGTTACGATTGTAAATCTGTAAAATCTTTCACTTAAAATAATTCAAAACCTAGTCCACTTTTGATTATTCCACGTGCAATTGCTTCTCCAAGAGTTCAGGCTAACCACTAAAATTTGAATTTCTAAATTTCTCTTAAAAGGGACAATTATACTCGCCTTAGACCCCGCTCCTTCCATCGGAGTCCAGGGGAGGAATTAAAAGGCATGTCCACCTTTTAAAACTTTTGGCACATGCAGGGGATACTCCTACCCCCACGCGCTATATTCATAATTTTCAATTGTACGACACCTTCTCATTTCTTGCGATGCTTCTGGTACGGCGATAACCCTGACCGACACGAAACTGCAAGCAGGGGGCCGGACCGGCGGCCGTGGACTTTGATGGGCCTGAGAGGCAGTCAATCACAGCCGTGGCTGCCTTATCTGTAGAAACAGGCAAGAAGGAGGAGGTGCAAAGTACAGATTGAAAGCGCTGTAAAGTTTGGAATATAGCGATTAGGGTGGGCAGAGTATGCCCTGCATGGTGCCAAAAAAGCTTAATAGATAGAAGGCTGCCAGCCACGGAGGGGATCGGGAGGGAGGGGGGGGGAGGCCTGACGAGAATGCTCAGATCTTGCTTTAGGTAGCAAAGTACAGGCATCCAGGAATGAGGGCACTGACAAGCTCCCACCAAGCAGTTTCCTGATTTGCGAGCGCACAAACAGGGGAGAACTACAGGAGCAAGGATTAAGGTAAGATTTTTTTTTTTGTACGGTGGGGCAGAGAGTTGGTAATTTTAGTTGGCGGGGGGTGGACATGCCCTTTAATGCCATTCCTCACCCTGCGGTTTGAACTCTAGAATTTACTTCCCTAACGTTTCCACCTCGGTGCCTCTGCTCACTTTCTTCGAGCAGTGTCCTCATTGGCCACACGACGGTGCCGAAATGGACTTAAGGATAAGAGCACGGTTTAGGAAACCACAAGGTTGAGTTAAATCTAGAGTTAGAAAGTGAGGTGAGTGCAGTTTAGGTCCTAACCTGGGTCTTTCAAGGGTGACTGCAGGTTTTGGTTAAAGAAGTAAAGAAACTTGTCCTTAAGCAATCTATGCGTTTACTTTTTTGCACTTAAACCTAACCCCTTTTTTTTGTTTGAACAAAGTAAATAAAAGTACCTACTTGGGGGAAGCAAATTTGGGGAGCATGCTTAAATCTGTGGTAGGGTAGAAGGTAAGAAGGGAGCTAGAAGTAACTAGAGGATTTGACTTTACAACATCTGGTTAGGACCCGTGCCATACATATTAGATGAACTCAAGTTATTAAGGCATTTTGTCACAAACATTTGTATCTGTAATGCTGTTGCCATCAGCACGTCTCCATATTCGTGTAAAATAAGAGTGAGCTAGTGAATAATAGAGATGGGCCCGACCTAACTGAAGTTGGGTTGTGTCAGAACTCCCAAACTTCAGAAATGGTTCCCACACCCACAAGGTTACAGTAGTCCAGTTAGTACAAGGTTACAGTATTCCAGTTAGTAAAATGTTAAAGTAGTCCAGTAGTCCAATTAGTACTAGGACTAAGTGGACTACTGACTACTTAACATTTTACTAACTGGAATACTGTAACCCTTGTACTAACTGTACTACTGTAACCTTGTTCTAACTATACTACTGTAACCTAGTACTATTGGACTACTGACTACTTTAACATTTTACTAACTGAAATACTGTAACCTTGTACTAACTGGACTACTGTAACCTTGTTCTAACTATACTATTGTAACCTAGTACTAATTGGACTATTGGACTACTTTAACATTTTACTAACTGGAAATACTGTAACCTCGTACTAACTGAACTACTGTAACCTTGTACTAACTTGACTACTGTAAACCTTGTACTAACTGGACTACTGTAACCTTGTACTAACTGAACTACTGTAACCTTGTACTAACTGGACTACTGCAACCTTGTACTAACTGGACAACTGTAAACCTTGTACTAACTGGAATACTGTAACCTTGTACTAACTGAACTACTGTAACCTTTGTACTAACTGGACTACTGAAACCTTGTACTAAAAGGAAAGGACTACTGTAACCTTGTACTACCTGGCCGTCCTGCTCTCCATCTTTATTTTCCTTTACTACTTAATAGGACTAAACTTTGCTGCTCATATTGTTTTACCCTCTACTAGGGATGTGCTTTCAGCAGTCAAATTTGGTAGTTCAGTGTAAAAACCAGGTCAAGCACAAACGTAACCCTTAATCCAGACAATTACTTAACTTCCATTTAAACAATGTTTTGTTTACAAAATCCCTTTCTGACGTTCTAGTCTTTATATTTAGTGTCCTCATATGCCCCTTACATATACTGCGCTGATCACAGACCAACTCCTGTACTGAAACCTTTCTCTCTTGTTTACTTACCTTTTGGAAAACATATACTTTTTTCTGGTTTTGTTATTGGGGACTGATTGTGTTTCCTAAAAAAAAATGCAAAAATGTATTTTTGGGACTTTGCCTTGAAATCTAGTTTTTAAACTGACAGCACTGTAACCTGGCTCCTTTTTTTCACATTTCACCTATTACTATAAATTGAAAATTTATGCCACAGTGCAAAATCTTCATAATATATATAACGTTCATTTTAGCCACTATTATTGGAAATCAATTAAAGCCCTGTCTGTCTG
Organism: Hymenochirus boettgeri; assembly: GCA_019447015.1. NCBI lineage: Eukaryota > Metazoa > Chordata > Amphibia > Anura > Pipidae > Hymenochirus > Hymenochirus boettgeri. The sequence goes on along the minus strand of CM033469.1, from coordinate 66,660,564 downwards.
CCAACCGTGGGCCGCTTCAAAGCATATAAACACAAAGTGTCATTATATTCATGCTTCTGTCTTCCTTGCTAAAGGCTACAAATCTATTTAGTTAATAGCATGTTCCACAGTAAGCGCAAAGCCAATCTTCTTGGAATTAAAGGCAAGGTACTACAGATTACCTCTACACCAATTCAACATTCAAATTTCTAGCCTAATATTCTGATCGCAATATTGGTTGCAAAATTATTGGTAAATAGGTTTACAGTAGTGATCCATTTCGAACTTGGGTTTTAGTTCTAGTCCATCTCTATATGTGACATATATCTAAAAATTATAATTATATATATATCTACATCTGTATGATAAATTATCAAATCTGTGAACATGCTATGTCTAATGGGCATGTAGGGTCCCCGGTTTTTCTATGGGCGATCATACGATCGGTGTGCCAACGGAAAATTGTTATCATAAGATCTATCATACAACCGTGAATTTGTTTGTGTATGGGCATTATAAGGCTATGTGCTTCTATTATAACTGTGCAGTGATGTGTCATAGCCCCTTTATGCAATTAGGTTGGCATGCAGGGAGCTTATACTGTAATAATTGTCTCTAGGTGAAAAAGTCAAAAGAACTGACGCACTCGCAGTGCTCTGTCCTAAGTGCGAGACTTCATTTAGGCACAATTCTCGAGGAGGTTATGATATCTCCATACCGGAGGTTAGTTAATACCCTATGCCGCCCTTTTTTTATTTATTGTAAATATGAATAAAATAAAGCATCAAATGTTTACCAGTCTGTGTGGGATGGGCATATGTGCATCATATATTACACGTCTGTAAGCTGGGATATGGGCGTCATATGTTTACCAGTCTGTATGAGATGGTCATATAGGCATCATAGGTTTACCATTCTGTGTGAGATGGGTATCATATAATTACCAGCCTGTGAACTGGGCATATGAACATCATATATTTATCAGTCTGTGTGAGTTAAACATATGGGAATCCTATTTTAACAGCCTGTGAGTTGGGCATATGGGCATCATATATTTACCAGTCTGTTAGCTGGGCATATTGGGCATCATATATTTACCAGTCTGTGAGTTGGGTATTGGGCAACATATATTTACCATTCTGTGAGTTGGGCATATGGACATCACATATTTACCAGTCTGTTAGCTGTGCATATGGGATATGGGCATCATATATTTGCTAGTCTGTGAGTTGGGCATATGGGCATTATATATTTAGCTGTGTGTGAGCGGGTGTATGAGCATCATAAATTTACCAATCTTGTGTGAGTTGAGCATATGGGCATCATATATTTACCAGTCTGTGAGTTGGACATGTGGGCATCATATATTTACTAGTTTGTGAGCTGGGCATATAAGCATCATATATTTACCAGTCTGTGTGGCCTGGGAATATGGGCATCAAATATTTAGCATTCTGTGTGACGGGGTTATTTTGTAAACTTTTTTAACTTTCATTAACTTTTGTAACCTATAGCAGTCAGCCCTCCAGCACTCTGTTAGTCAGCCCTCCAGCACTCTGAGTTAGTCAACTCTCCAGCACTCCATATCAGTCTGCCTTCTAGCACTTTTGTTAGTTTCTTCAGCACTCCATGTTATCCCTTAATCGCTCCGTGTGAGCCCTTCAGCGCTCCATGTTAGCTCTCCAGTACTCCATTTTAGCCCTTCAGTGCTCTGTGTTAGCTCTTCAGCACTGTGTGGGTCCTCCGCACTCCGTGTTAGCCATTCAGCACTGTGTGGGCCCTCCAGCACTCCGTGTTAGCCCTTCAGCAGTCAGTGTTACAGTCAGCCCTCCAGTTTATTAGTCTGTTACTGTTATCTTAACCACATCATACACTTGAACATTTTGTAGGCAACAATGTAAAATCGAATCAAATAGAAACTACTGTACCTACCACCACCAAAAACCACACCACATAAGAATGATATAATATATAAACAACTGTATTAAATATCAATAAATGACTAGTTAATACTGCACCCACTCTTTAAACCTCCGCCTCTAGTGGTGCAGACATATATATTTTTATATTTTTTGGTGTGCGCACACCATTGTTTTAGACACTTACCTCCTCTATCACCATATATCATCACGGATTATATGTACCTATTCCCCGATACAATCATTAGGAGGATTGTCTCGGGTGATTTAATTAACATTTGGAACTGTCTGGCCACATGCCCTCTTCTTATTTATTATATACTACTCTTTTATATATATGTAGCAATTTTGCTGTATGTTGGATTATTTGTACAGTATACTTTATATGTGCTATTTTATAGAGTTTTTAACATTGTGACTGGCCATTCATTTATTGATATTTTAATACAGTTGTTATTATATATTATATCATTCTTATTGTGTGTGGTTTTTTTTGTGGTGGTAGGTACAGTAGTTTCTTATTTGTCTCAGTCGTGCTCTCTCGGGTTTTTCTCGGGGGGGGTGTGACTAAGTTCCTGAGTGGGAGACTCAGGTGTACCTGACCACCCATGTTCTAGGTATGTACCATTCTTATTATGTAAAATCGAATCAGAGGTTTTATAATGGGTGTAATCTTACTAAAAAAAGTGGATGTGGGCATTTTTTCTGCACACTCTGCTAGTCAGCCCTCCAGCACTCTGTTAGCCCTTCAGCGCACCATGTCAGCCCTCTAGACATTTACACAAAAAAACTGACACTGTTCCTTAACACTAGAGGAAAAGAAACTCGCTCTGTCTAGTCCTAATGGACTAGAAAAAAAACACTTAAAATAATAGTAAAATTTACCCTTAAATACACAATGTTATATAAACACCAAGGGGCATATTTATAAAGGTTCGTTAACTTTTCGCGGCCGTTTTCGCGGACATTAACGCATAATCGCGTTTAAGTCCGAAACGGCCGCGAAAAGTTAACGAAGCGTTAACCCTTCGCGGCGATACTTACCTGTTACGCCGCTTCTATTTATAAAGCGGCGGTACTGGTTTCCTCTCGGCTAGTATCAGCTGTTTTACTTCGCCCACCCCGCCCCACACACCCGCGGCGGCGACCACCCGCCGCCGCTTCCCAGCAGCCCCCCCCAACCCGTTCCCCGCTCGCGGCTATCTCGGAACGGGAGGCTAGGAGGGCTGCGGGAAGGGGCCGCAGCAGGTGGTCGCGACCACCCCCCGCGCACCCCTCCCCGGCAACCCCTCCAAGCCCCCCGCCCCAGCCGCTCCCGGGAGGGGAAGGGAGGGAGCCGCTGGGAGGGGTGGAGGCTCCTCCCGGGGGGCCCTGAGAAGGGCCTTTTGGGGCTTAGGGGGTCCCCCTCCCCGGCCCTTGTAAGGGCCTTTGCGCACTTACAAGTCCCTTGCGGCTCTGACAGAGCCTTTTGGGGCTTAAGGGGTCCCGCAGCTCGAACCGGACCCCCTCCCCGGCCCTATCAGGCCTTTGCGCACTTACAAGTGCCCTTGCGGCTCTAACAGAGCCCTTTGGGGCTTAGGGTCCCGCAGCTCGAACCGGGACCCCCTCCCCGGCCCTTGTAGGGCCCTTGCGGCACTGACAAGTGCCTTTGGCGGGACCCCCAGTGTGCGGCTCTTAAAAGAGCCCTTGGCGACGTCTTCGGCTGGCGACACAACCCCACTCAGGTCACCGATGCCAGGCAGACTCACTGCGGCCGACAGTGAGCCCGCTGGCACCGCCGGCCTCAGCGGGGCCGATGTTGCCAGCCGCTTCTTTCTTCAGCCATCTACTGCGATGGCATCTGAGTTCCGCGGCGGAAACCTCCTCTTTATATAGGTTGCAGAAATCCATAATCCGTTTCTGATTGGTCAATTTTTAATACTTGCTTTACATTAACCAATCAGATTTCTGGAAAGTTCTGAATTAGTACTAGGTTACAGTAGTATAGTTAGAACAAGGTTACAGTAGTACAGTTAGCACAAGGTTACAGTATTCCAGTTAGTACATGTTTAAAGTAGTCCAGTAGTCCAGTTAGTACAAGGTTACAGTAGTCTAGTAGTCCAGTTAGTACAAGGTTACAGTAGTACAATAGTACAGTTAGTGCAAAGTTACAGTAGACTAGTTAGTACAAGGTTACAGAAGTCTAGTAGTACAGTTAGTACAAGTTTACAGTAGTACAGTTAGTGCAAAGTTACAGTAGACTAGTTAGTACAAGGTTACAGTAGCCTAGTAGTACAGTTAGTACAAGGTTACAGTAGTCCAGTTAGTACAAGGTTACAGATGTCCAGTAGTCCAGTTAGTACAAGGTTAAAGTAGTCTAGTAGTCCAGTTAGTACAAGGTTACAGTAGTCCAGTTAGTACAAGGTTACAGTATTCCAGTTAGTACAATGTTAAAGTAGTCCAGTAGTCCAATTAGTACAAGATTGCATCTTAGTACAATGTTGCAGTATTCCAGTTTAAAGTAGTCAAGTAGTCCAGTTAGTACAAGGTTACAGTAGTCTAGTAGTCTAGTTAGTACAAGGTTACCGTAGTCTAGTAGTCTAGTTAGTACAAGGTTACAGTAGTCTAGTAGTCTAGTTAGTTACAAGATTACAGTAATACAGTAAGTGTAAGGTTACAGTCAGGGGTGTTCCTAGGGTTTTTGACACCTGAAACAACTTTTAAATGCCGTCTATTAGCAGATGGGGGGTGGCACGTGAAGCAGGCATGGCTTCATCCGAGAACATAGGCGTTGTTTGTGGAGGTGGGTATAGTAAGCTGACTTACACTGACTGGAGGGCTGACTACACTGATTGGTGGACTGGGGCTGAAATGCAGTATTCCACCCCCAAAACTAAAATTTAACCCCTTACTGGCCACATCAAGTAGTTTAAAACAATCCTTACCTTACATTCTTGCTCAAAATAGTTCCCCTGCTGTGCGCCTCCAAAGTCCAGGAAACTGCTGTGTAGGAGCAGTGTGTGACTCATGCTGTGCCTGAGACTTCCTCAACCTCATCAAGGTTGAGGCATGCTCAGTGCAGCCCTCCCTGCCTCTCAGCCAATCACGGACGCGGCTGCCGGTCCCGCCCCCTGCTTTCAATTCCATGCAAGCAGAGGGCCTGAACACTGCAGCAGGGGAGAGAGGGCAGGTAAGTAAGAATCGGGGGACTTTCTAACAATTATATTAATGCAGTTGGGGCGGGGGGAGCATGCCCTACCACATATCAAAAGTTAAATTTTGGGGTGGACATGCCCTCTAAGTGTCCCACATGGGCACGCCCTGAGCAAATGTTTTAACTTGCTTCATGGTAGGGGCACCCCTGGTTACAGTAGTCCAGTTAGTACAAGGTAACAGATGTCCAGTTGTGATAGTATGAGAGCATTGTGATAGTCAGCAGAGACAGGGACCTACAGATAAATATAAGGTACAAAAGTTTTCAGCATATTCATGGCTTTGTGTATTATATTTGAATGCACATAACTCATTGTTTCATTAGAATGAATTGAAGTAAATAACCCAACTATTTAAAGTCTGGTTATACATTCGTATGACATTAGTTTAGACTTTGTCCATAACTACCTCATTTTCCCGATTGCGTTTCTTTCTTTCTGACATTCCCGTCTTGCCCATTCATTTTTTGTAACTACAAGTTAACCGCAAAGAAGAGTGAGTCAGGCGGTTTTTCTCATGCCATGAAAACGCCTGGGGAAAAGTTGCGGGAACGCCTGAAGGTAAAGTATAGTGTATGGGCTCCTTTACAAGTCTAAATAAACCCCCAATATCTGCATTGAATTTAGCACAATTAATCCCTCGCTGCAGAAACTGACTGCACAAGTCTGCCCTATTTCACATAGTTTTGTTGTTGATGGGCCATGATTGTCAGGATTATTTCCATCATGCTCTAGTGCAGTATGCAGACTATTTTGTAGAGAGGGTTTCAGAGGATTAAAATCTAAGATCTGTCGTTAAAAGTTGTGCCAAGAAGAACATTAAGAAAATTATTTTTGCCGGCTTGCCAATGCTTACCATGCACTTTATGTAGGTGACTTAATGTAAACTTTAATGCCACCAAATTAACCTGTTAGAGGTTAATAGGAAATGTGATGTCCTCCTTTCTGCTGCACTGGTACTGAGTGCTCTCTGTGACTAATTTGTTATGCCCTGCATCTCTGGAGTAGGGTTGCCCCCTCTTCTTTTCCATTTTTAGACAGCAAAACTGTTTCAAACTGTTCCGCCCCACCCAACTCCTATTAAATGTACTCTGGGTGAGGGTCATCACGTTTGGATTTACCAATCCAAGTTGTGATGGCTGATTAGCTCTGCCCTGATCCAGTGATCACAACTTTCAAGTAAGATTACCTGCAATAGTGGTTGCAATATGGATACCCTATCTGGTGGTGCAATTGGTTAAAGACAAACTAAACCCTGAAAAGCTTCAGTTTTACATAAAATAAGGCACCCTGGATCACTGTCACTGATGGGGTTTGGAAACTGGCTTTACCTGGAAGAGAAAAAAAAAGGTTTATACCCAAAACTTAACTGGTAAAGCCATTGGGGGTTCTTTGGTTAACTAGCCAGGACCCTGCTTTAATTATAGGCCCATTAAAAAAAAAGCTGTAGATTTCTATTTATTCAAAAAAGTGGATCAGTCAGGATGCTGCATCGTCACTTCCTCTGTAAGCATATTCTCATTGGTTGGATCACTGACCAAATGGTAACACTCAGACCAGACAGAAGCAGGAGTTCGTAAAGCTGGTAACTTCCTACTTGCCTGTCAATGGGAGGTGCAATTGCATATACAGTATACAATTGTCATAGTGTGTTGCAATGACGATATGGAAATTTGCTTGGGCGTGTTGCTTGTTTAATATTATGATATGACAATTTGCCTGGGTGTGTTAGCCAATTTAACACACTTGCCTAGTAAAAGGAAAGTTTGGTTTGGATTATATATTTTATTGCGGCTTAACTAATAAATTTAATTTATTTAAAAGTACTTATTTTACTGTAATTCCTGAGTTTTAAAGAGAAAGAGAAATCATTTCTTCCAGGCACCCACCTGATGTACCCGTGAACTACTAATTTGTGCATTTATTAACAAAATATATTTTTGGAGACCTCAGTTTTCCCAATTGGCTTTTATGTGAGATGTTTATAACAGTGCAAACTCCTAAGCATTTATCCACCACCATCCAGAGAATAAAACAGGTCTGTCCATCCAGGGCCTTAAGACACGTGTTCTATTAAGGGGATTCCCAAATGTTCCCAACTGGAATATCTTATTTATGTGATTCCTTTTCCCTTATTACCAAACAAAGCTCCGTAGGTAGCCATCCTAAAGACATTCTTACAAGTCACAATAACTGGCACTAAGCATGAGAGGGAACTCAGAGAAGCTAGTCTTTTTATTTATTTATTTTAATACAAAATCATTTTTAATTTTAGAGAGTAATAAAGTTGTAAGGCTTTTAAGTACAATGTTAAACAACCAAACTTGCAGACAATCTACCTAGGGGCGCTCACTTTGTAATGTCCACTTCTATAAACTAGGAATAACCAACACAAGCATGTAATTAACGTATGTTAAGTGTGGGCTGTAATTTTTTCAAGTGTCGAACACTGACATTAAGTGTTAAATAACAATATACAATATATAATATTACTACATACTAGTGATGTATCTCCGTATCTCTGCACTCAAGATTATCGTTATTATATCCTTTGCTGTGCTTTCAAGTTCCTCCCAATTAGACTAACATAAGATTGTAAGGAACAAAGATCTTTGCCTTTTTTTAGTTATTGTATGTATTCATTTTCCTGTGACTGCTGATATTTCTATAAAAGTTACAGTGGTGTGAAGGTTGGGCTTACTATAAATTGGCTAGTTTAAGAACAAATTTTCCATAAAGATGGTCAGGCCACACTGAGCACGCACTTTGAGCATAACGTTTGTGCGCATTGGTGCCCACTTGCCCTGCGTTCCCTGTCATTTTCGGGGATTGAAGCTCATACGAATCGCACCAAAAATGGTGATTACATGCGCTCCGATAATTGGACCGCAGCACTATGGGACCCAGCACACCTAGTGTGGCCAATCCAATTAGCCAACACTAGTGTGTGCTTTTTATCATGCGATGGGATTATTGCCTGTTAAAATGCACTGGTGTCCTTATTTGAATTAAACTTAGATTTTATAGTATAATGTTTTTCTGTAATTCTCTGACTGGCAAAGTAAGATAAAACTGGAAACGGATCACACCAGAATGATCCAATCATACAGTAAGAAAACATGTCCAATTCTGATAGAGGAGTTATCTCCCAGTAAGAGTGCCACTGTTCCTGTCATTGTTTTACACTAAGTAGGTGCAAAGGCCATGCATAATTGAACGCAAAGTAACCTCAGCTGTGCTTTTACTGTAGTTAAACAGAAATGCTACCACTATCTCTTGTAAGACAGCCAATCCCTTTCACTCTCATTTTATATTTAATATCATTATGTAAATTACCCAGTTGATACATGCTCAGACCCTTAATGCGCACAAAGGGAACACAGGGGGAAGGGACAGTGTGACTGGGATATTGCCTTGTATAGATTACCTATAGATTACACTTTGGAAGATGAGAAGGGAGAATGCAGTAAAGCTACTGGATATGTTCCGACTGTTTATTGCCCTATTATTTGTTAAGAAGCATATCCACGGCACAGTATACAGAAATAGATGCTTAAATATATGTAGTTCTATATACAGCTAGCTGCTTGTGTAAGGTACATATAACACAAGCTTAAAGATGGTACACACACTAGATAATTGGTGTACAAAGGGCCAATGAACGACCGATTCGGCTGATAATCGTATGTTTATGGTGGTTCCACAAGCATCATTAAAGGTGGGTACACACGGTAATGAGAAAGAGACAATACTGTCAGATCCAACTGTATCGTCCCTTGCTTGTTGCTGTGTGTAGCATATTCCCAAGGCCGCTGATCCTTCACCGTCAGCGTCAGGATTGTTTGGAAATGCCCAAAAATATCACTTGCCCACAGGCATCTCCCTGTACTGAAAGTATAGGAAGTCGGCCGCGGCTGGGGGGAATCTGCATTCGGGACTGTGAGTAGTGCGATTGTTACAAAATGAATCTTGCATATTCTATTTGTCATTTTGTAAAGATCATGCATGTGTGTACCGAGCTTTAGTGACTCATCTTGCCACATCACTAACTGATATTAGCGCACTGCCTGCAGGAGGTATCTCTTCCTTGTGCAGCCAGCTTAACAGTCCCTGAGATAGCTTGAAGCAACAAAGCACATCTATAGTGCAAATTTATTATGTCTCTACTCATTAAAATAGTAGAAAGTAGTATAGAATTAACCATGTATTTTTTCAGAAATTTGCAACCATGAGCTCAGTTAGTGAGTATCATAAGTATATCATTTAATGAGAGATGGATGGTTGATAGATAAGCTAGACATATAGGGAGACATATAGGGCAAAAAAGTTTTTTACTAGCATTAAGAATGGACATTTGTTTGTTGTGCATCTCCTACATGGGCACCTGAATGAGGCTATAGATAGATACTGACAGATGGATAGAAAAAGGCAGGTAAAGAGATAGATGATACGTGCTTGGTTGTGGAGAACTTTTCAGAAACGGCGCACACCGGAATTACATGAGTCCAGACTCACTTCTTGGATAAAAACACAACTTTAAATTAAAGTTGTGTTTTTATCCAATATTCCAAGAAGTGAGTCTGGACTCATGTAATTCCGGTGTGCGCCGTTTCTGAAAAGTTCTCCACAACCAAGCACGTATTGACTGGAACCGAAGTGAAGGGTTCGGGGCAGGCAGCACCCGGACCACCAAAGGGAAGGGGTGAGTACGGTTCTCCCTGAGTCCTAGGAATAATTGTGTTCTAAATTATCGGGATAGATCCCCAGCGAGAGGCACAGGGTTTGTCACACCTGTGCCTGCAGTAACATAAAGTGAGTTTCACAGTGGTTACAGCATGTTTAAATTGGATTTAGGTTCACAAATAGCATGTTTTTGATATTAAAGAGATAGATGACAGAGTAGATATATATATATATATATATATATATATATATACAGTAGATAGACAGGTGAGTAAAGAGAGATACATACATTCAGACATGTAAAGATAAAGACTAATGAATGATAAACGCAGACAGACATATAGGGATATATAGACAGATGACAGAATGTATAGCTAGAAAGACATCCTATCCTGCCGAATGTGGCATGGTAAAGGGGTGTGACCTAGACAGAATCATGCAGGGGCGAGTTAGGGCATTCTGGAGGCATAGCGGTAGATTAAGGGGTGTTCCGGGGTCGGAGGTTACCGGTCCTTGCAGTCGTAGGAGTATGGGATGGACTCGCGGGAGACCACTCAAAAATCCGGAAGACTTCCACAACTGCCGGGAGGGATGGAATACCTTAGATAGATGATAAAAAGATAGACAGATTAAAAAGCGCTACGGAAGATGTTAGCACTATTAAATTCCACAATAATAATAATGATAGATAGATAATAGATAGATAATTGATTGATGGATAATAGAAAGATGGTGTTAGTGCTATATGAATCCACTATATAATATAAAACTAATAATAATGATAAACAGATAGATGATAATAGATGATAAACATAGATAAATAGATAATGATAGATAGTATATAGTAGAGATAAGGAAGATAGATAGATAGATATATGATAGATAGATAGATAGAGATAGATAGATAGATAGATGATAGATAGATAGATAATAGATAGATAATACTGTAGATATCTAATCCTTAAATAGATAACAGAGCACTCCTAGGACTTGTGCAATATATTCAACCTTTATTTCATGTGCAACAAAACAGATAGCTTTAGATAGATAGATAGATAGATGATAGATAGTAGATAGATAGATATAGATAAGATGAAGATAGATATAAATAGATAGATGATTGATAGATAGACCGATAGATAGAAAATAAATAGGCGTTTATATATAGATTGGAAGGCATACATATAGATGATAGGTAGGTAGATAGATAACTAGCTGATAGATAATGATAGGTAGACAATAGATAAATGATAGATATATATAGTTATTTAGATATAGATGATATGAAATATAATAGATGATAGATATAGATGATAGATATAAGATAGATAATAAATAGATGGATATAGTGATAATAATATAGATATAGATATATTATTAGATATAGATAATAGATAGATATGTATAGATAATAGATATTGTTTAGTATGATTATGTAGATATTAGATATTGATAGATATTGATATGATGATGGATATTTAGATGTAATGATATATAAGTAGATAAATAGACTAGATTTAGTAGTTGTAGATTTAGATAGATAGATTAGATAAATAGAGATGCATCAAGAGAATAATATGATAGAAAGACAGAATAGACTGAAAGAAAGTGTCAGACGTCATGGACAGACAGATAGACCGACTGACCTACCATATATTATATCTGAACCTATGTTGTCTGTTTGCATGATGCTGCATAATACTTATGGCAGTATTTTTGTTGCACTCCCTTTCTGAGGACAGCCCCTCCTTATCCACCCCAGTATTGGGTAGTATGACCCATTTATATACACTTATATACATAAGGCGCACTCCAAAAACATTAGATAGGGTTCCCTGAACCTGTCACTGACTCACTTGTCAGCCCTGCAGCTAGAACACAAACGGCGGGCGATTCCAACGTACAATAAACAGCGGGGGTAGACCTTTGTACTAAACTGTATATTTCCTTATTATCAACACCTCCGCATTGACTTAAGAAGCAAGTGGATTCGATGTCACATGTTTTTCTACATCGATTGAAAACAAAAGAGCTGAAAGATTTGAATATAAACAAGCGCAGTTTATAGCAGAAGCGCCTACCCCTCTTCGTTGGGTGGTAGATTCCAGATATAGAGCGTGAGGGCAGTGCTGTGTGTGGCTTCAGTTTGGAGAAGGAGGGAGCGGGAGGAGGTGTGAGGGGTTCGTAGGGTTAAAGGTGCGGGGGGTCTCCATTTAATGTGGATTATCCATCTACTGCATGAGATACACCAGGTGACCGCTGACAGAGCCGATCCTGGGAATTGTAAGTACCGGAATGTGGAGGGAGCAGTTCTGTCACTGTGTCGGCTGAGGCTGGAGTGTGCTGAGGGTGTTGGGAGTCAGCTGGGTGCAGGACTGGGGGGGAGGTTGGACTCCATCTCTGCTCAGGCCTCTGGTACTTGTTATCCCCCCCCCCAACACTTAAAAATAGAGGCAGCTTATCCAATCTTCAAATGCCACATATGGAACTACAACTCCCCAGCCCCCTAGGAGGGTTGGGGAACTTTGCTGCAGCCTCCAATGTGTATCCACTTCTTTATCCCGTGCCATTGCTGGCTATAGTCTAATGTAGTGTAGTGGCAGTTATTACTGTGATGCATTGTAAGGAAAAAAACCAAAAACATTTCCACTTTACTTGCCATTTCCCTGGCTAAATAGCTTGGATCAGTGATATTGCACCTTGGCACCCAGATGTTTGAAATTTAAAACCCCACCATGCCTTGCAGAATTCCAAACATATGGAGTTCCAAGGCTTGACATGATTGGCTTAAATGATTTAATTTCTGTAACCCTCTATTGCAATGTTTCTTTAAAGGTGATGACCCTCCATGAATATCATCCAATTATTAACTAATTGCTCTATCCCCACCACTGTATCTGACCCAGATATAAAGTTGCCCCATTCAGAGTACATTCTCCAGTCTGTCTGCCCACACCTACCAAGTTGTCAATTAATTACTGGGTGATCTGCCTTTGACCTCTCTGCAATCTGTAATGAGTAGTTAACAATTGTTACCCATTGCAGTATTACAGGTGAATTGTCCGCAATGCTGTTGATTTTAGGCTGAGAGTTACAGGTTTCTGCAGTTTGAAAGAATAGAATCCATTCTGGCAAATTTAGAATTTAGATGTGGTTATCCCTTAACACCATCATTTTCCGGACCTTTACAACACCCCTCCATTTTATTAGGGACCCACAATTCAGTTAAGATCTGGAACAGAAAATATACCGTCCTATGCACTCTACACAGCGTGGGGTGCCTACGCCTCAAAGAATCCAAACCTTAGTGGATCGATATTTCAGAAGTAAAACACAGTAGAGGGTCGCACTCCAAACGTAATAAATTTATTTAGTGACAACACATCACATTGTTGTTACGTTTGGAGTGTGACCCTCTACTGTGTTTTACTTCTAAGATCTGAACAGGAGTTCATGCTTAGGATGCTCAAAGCATCCGTTACACCTGTTATGGAATTATCTCATGCAACAACTAAAGGTTGTTGATTTGGGTGCTGCTGGGTGTAGGATTTAAATAACCTTTGTAGATTGAATAATACACACCATTTTCATTTTACGTTTGCTTTCATTGGGAATAAATTCCCCCTTTCATTTGATTTATGTTTCTATGAACTTTTAACATGTACAGCTAAATTAATCGTTTTTCTAGCTGTTATGATCTCGTACCATCGCTTTTAGTTACCTCATTGAGATCAGCATTTATAAGCAACCCCTTCACACACACATTCCTAAAGATGTTTAATTGCTCACACACGGCTATAACTCACCCCGTACCAGACCCTCTCTCTTAAACTAGTAGTAGTCACATCCTTAGCTACCGTAATTCAATAAAAGGGCTAGTCCCAAAAATACACCTCCTACATCTGTGAATGTTTTCAAACATTCAGCTCATTTCATTGTATTAAAAAATAATTATTGACTCTCTGCTATAGTTGTAGTTTAGTCCTCTGTGTAGTACTGCATCCGTCATTATTAGACCCATTCTAGCCTCTGCTATTTTGACAGCCTGCCCAAGATTGAGTGGAACATTCCTTTAATGGAATTATTTATTAAAGTGGGGGCGGGCTATCTTGACTTGCTGGTGTGTTCTTGATCCAGGTTCTTTTCGTCCATAGACCAGTTTTCACTTTCTGTTTAAAAGATACATCCAATCTCCTAGTTTCATTACTTCCTTTTTTTTGTGATTCCAGTCTAAAGAGGAAGCTGTACATTTTACCTGCGGAAAAGGTCAGAGGTAACTAACCACTGCAAGCAACATGTCTACTGTACAAACCACAGTGGCTGACATCCGTTCCAGAGCAGAAGTATGTACTCTTGGTGACTTGTATTTAAAATGTGTTCTTCAAAGTCTAGAGGCATCCTGGTTTACCCTTGCGTCTATGGATGAGGAAAAGGTTTAGAGTTGATCAGAGAGAATGTGGAAATCCCTTTACAAATCTGCCTCCTGGCTTGTGTTGCTTTGTGTTTTGGTCAATACAAACTTCAATTTAAAGGGTATGTCCACCATTTCAAATTTTTTCTTTTACATATAGTAGGCTTCCCCCCCAGCCCCAACCGCTATAAAAAATCATTGGAAACTCCCCCGATCTTTTACCTTATAACTCTTTCCTCCGCCGCATTGTCCCGGCCTCTGCTTGCATGGAACTGCAAGCAGGGGGTGGGACCGGTAGCCGCGTCTGTGATGGCTGAAAGGCAGCCAATCACGGACGCAGCTGCTTAGAACGCCGGGAAAAAGCGGTAAGGTAAGTAGAGTTCGGGAGTCTCTGATAATTTTATTATAGTGGTTGGGGCTAGGGGGGAAGCACTAACATACGGCCAAGGGGTTTCACGCTAGGGGGAATAAGACCAAAACGGGAGGGAGAGGGAGGGAGGGCTTTTCTGTGCATGGCAAAATTCTCCCGGAGGGAGACAGGAGGCAGAGTCCTATATGGACTCTGCAGTAGTCCTGGTGGGCAGTTGTTTGGACTTTGGGATGTAAGGTAAGGATTTTACTACACTCACAGTGGGGCCAGTAGTGGGGGGGTTATAGTTTTGGGGGGTGGACATGCCCTTTAAAACATCCCTGTAATTATTTCTATATAAAGTATTGTCTGATTTCATTTTCATTGGATTCCTGCAGCTGTGATTAATTAAATTCAGTTGTACAGTGAAGAAAAAGTATTAAGCTTGGCCTAGCAGTGATAGACTGACATTCTACACTGTTTTATTATTCAGCTAGAACTGCACCTCAAGACCTATAATAATGTGTTTAAGAAGTATTTTGACAGTCAATATAGATACATTTGTAATGGGACTTTATAGTTTACACTACCCTACCCATTGATGAATATCAGATCTAATTGTGAGTACAATATAACCCATAGAGCTTTTTTTTCTGTAGTGGGTGGGTGTGGAGATCACATAATACATTAATTTATGTCCAATTGGGTGTCGCAGTGCAGAAACAACTGCACATAGAAAGGCCTTCTATAAACAATGTACAGATATCGTTAAAAGCTGATGTTGTTCAGTTAAATTGTGCTTACTGCCATGCTTTTCTCATTGTGATCTTTATTTCTGCCAGGAAATGGGTGATAAGCCAAGCAATGAATACATTACATAAATGATAGGAAAAAATTCTACAGTAACTACAGTCTGAAATGGAACCTGAATCATGTAAATATTGGTGTAGAAATGATACAGAAGTGTAGCTCTTTACATAGAACTTTTGAAATTCAAATAAAATCAGATGTAGATATTTTCTTTTCTTGTTATTTCTTCAGATTTATGCTTTGTTAGTGTACATTATTACATTAGTCTGTGATATGATGTCACTAATAATTAATAGCATAGGAGAGAATAAAGGCTTTGAAACTCCCTTTTCAGCAATATGCAAGTAAGGAACAGAGACTTCTGGGAATTTACCATGTTTCCATGGAAGCTCTAAGGAACACTATTGGGGTTATTCAACAAAAAGTTCTTATCGTTAAAATGGTGCTAATTTTGCCCCAACCAATCAGATCTTATTTACCATTTGGAAGCTAACATCTGATTGGTTGCGACAAAATGAACACAATTTTTTAACAATAAGAACTTTTATTGAATAACCCTGTTTTATCTTAAAACGACTTTTACAGCATTCCACAAGCTTAATGCAAAACCAGAGCGCCAACTACAGACTGGTTTCGGCTTTATGAGCCATCATCAGTGTAGTGCAGGCCTCTGGTTTTGCATTGTGAAGCGCCTAACTGATGTATGATGTGGATCAATTTTCAAGATACTAAGCTGTTTCTTCCTGGAGATAGATACTGTAGATAGATAGATAGATAGATAGATAGATAGATAGATAGATAGATAGATAGATAGATAGATAGATAGATACTGTAGATATATAGATATATAGATAGATAGATAGATAGATAGATAGATACTGTAGATAGATAGATACTGTAGATAGATAGATAGATACTGTAGATAGATAGATAGATAGATAGATAGATACTGTAGATAGATAGATAGATAGATAGATACTGTAGATAGATAGATAGATAGATAGATAGATATATAGATAGATAGATAGATACTGTAGATAGATAGATAGATAGATACTGTAGATAGATAGATAGATACTGTAGATAGATAGATAGATACTGTAGATAGATAGATAGATAGATACTATAGATAGATAGATAGATACTGTAGATAGATAGATAGATACTAAATATGATAGATACTGTAGATAGATAGATAGATA
This sequence comes from Hymenochirus boettgeri, assembly GCA_019447015.1. Classification (NCBI taxonomy): domain Eukaryota; kingdom Metazoa; phylum Chordata; class Amphibia; order Anura; family Pipidae; genus Hymenochirus; species Hymenochirus boettgeri. The sequence continues at coordinate 66,644,020 of CM033469.1, read as the reverse complement.
GATACTGTAGATAGATAGATAGATAGATACTGTAGATAGATAGATAGATAGATACTGTAGATAGATAGATAGATACTGTAGATAGATAGATAGATAGATAGATAGATAGATAGATAGATAGATAGCAAGAAGTGAGTCTGGACTCATGTAATTCCGGTGTGCGCCGTTTCTGAAAAGTTCTCCACAACCAAGCACGTATCATCTATCTCTTTACCTGCCTTTTTCTATCCATCTGTCAGTATCTATCTATAGCCACCATTCAGGTGCCCATGTAGGAGATGCACAACAAACAAATGTCCATTCTTAATGCTAGTAAAAAACTTTTTTGCCCTATATGTCTCCCTATATGTCTAGCTTATCTATCAACCATCCATCTCTCATTAAATGATTATACTTATGATACTCACTAACTGAGCTCATGGTTGCAATTTCGAAAAATACATGGTTAATTCTATACTACTTTCTAACTATTTTAATGAGTAGAGACATATAAATTTGCACTATAGATGTGCTTTGTTGCTTCAAGCTATCTCAGGGACTGTTAAGCTGGCTGCACAAGGAAGAATACCTCCTCAGGCAGTGCGCTAATATCAGTTAGTGATGTGGCAAGATGAGTCACTAAAGCTCGGTACACACATGCATGATCTTTACAAAATGACAATAGAATATGCAAGATTCATTTTGTAACAATCGCACTACTCACAGTCCCGAATGCAGATTCCCCCCAGCCGCGGCCGACTTCCTATACTTTCAGTACAGGAGATGCCTGTGGGCAAGTGATATTTTTGGGCATTTCCAAACATCCTGACGCTGACGGTGAAGGATCACGGCCTTGGGAATATGCTACACACAGCAACAGCAAGGGACGATACAGTTGGATCTGACAGTATTGTCTCTTTCTCATTACCGTGTGTACCCACCTTTAATGATGCTTGTGGAACCACCATAAACATACGATTATCAGCCGAATCGGTCGTTCATTGGCCCTTTGTACACCAATTATCTAGTGTGTGTACCATCTTTAAGCTTGTGTTATATGTACCTTACACAAGCAGCTAGCTGTATATAGAACTACATATATTTAAGCATCTATTTCTGTATACTGTGCCGTGGAATGCTTCTTAACAAATAATAGGGCAATAAACAGTCGGAACATATCCAGTAGCTTTACGGCATTCTCCCTTCTCATCTTCCAAAGTGTAATCTATAGTAATCTATACAAGGCAATATCCCAGTCACACTGTCCCTTCCCCTTCCCCTGTGTTCCCTTTGTGCGCATTAAGGGTCTGAGCATGTATCAACTGGTAATTTACATAATGATTTAATATAAAATGAGAGTGAAAGGGATTGGCTGTCTTACAAGAGAAGTGGTAGCATTTCTTTTACCTACAGTAAAAGCACAGCTGAGGTTACTTTGCGTTCAATTATGCATGGCCTTTGCACCTACTTAGTGTAAAACAATGACAGGAACATGGCACTCTTACTGGGAGATAACTCCTCTATCAGATTGGACATGTTTTCTTACTGTATGATTGGATCATTCTGGTGTGATCCGTTTCCAGTTTTATCTTACTTTGCCAGTCAAGAATTACAGAAAAACATTATACTATAAAATCTAAGTTTAATTCAAATAAGGACACCATTGCATTTTAACAGGCATATCCCATCGCATGATAAAAAGCACACACTAGTGTTGGCTAATTGGATTGGCCACACTAGGTGTGCTGGGTCCCATAGTGCTGCGGTCCAATTATCGGAGCGCATGTAATCACCATTTTTGGTGCGATTCGTATGAGCTTCAATCCCCGAAAATGACAGGGAACGCAGGGCAAGTGGGCACCAATGCGCACAAACGTTATGCTCAAAGTGCGTGCTCAGTGTGGCCTGACCATCTTTATGGAAAATTTGTTCTTAAACTAGCCAATTTATAGAAAGCCCAACCTTCACACCACTGTAACTTTTATAGAAATATCAGCGTCACAGGAAATGAATACATACAATAACTAAAAAAAGGCAAAGATCTTTGTTCCTTACAATCTTATGTTAGTCTAATTGGAGGAACTTGAAAGCACAGCAAAGGATATAATAACGATAATCTTGAGTGCAGAGATCGGAGATACATCACTAGTATGTAGTAATATTATATATTGTATATTGTTATTTAACACTTAATGTCAGTGTTCGACACTTGAAAAAATTACAGCCCACACTTAACATACGTTAATTACATGCTTGTGTTGGTTATTCCTAGTTTATAGAAGTGGACATTACAAAGTGAGCGCCCCTAGGTAGATTGTCTGCAAGTTTGGTTGTTTAACATTGTACTTAAAAGCCTTACAACTTTATTACTCTCTAAAATTAAAAATGATTTTGTATTAAAATAAATAAATAAAAAGACTAGCTTCTCTGAGTTCCCTCTCATGCTTAGTGCCAGTTATTGTGACTTGTAAGAATGTCTTTAGGATGGCTACCTACGGAGCTTTGTTTGGTAATAAGGGAAAAGGAATCACATAATAAGATATTCCAGTTGGGAACATTTGGGAATCCCCTTATAGAACACGTGTCTTAAGGCCCTGGATGGACAGACCTGTTTTATTCTCTGGATGGTGGTGGATAAATGCTTAGGAGTTTGCACTGTTATAAACATCTCACATAAAAGCCAATTGGGAAAACTGAGGTCTCCAAAAATATTTTGTTAATAAATGCACAAATTAGTAGTTCACGGGTACATCAGGTGGGTGCCTGGAAGAAATGATTTCTCTTTCTCTTTAAAACTCAGGAATTACAGTAAAATAAGTACTTTTAAATAAATTAAATTATTAGTTAACCGCAATAAAAATATATCCAAACCAAACTTTCCTTTATACTAGGCAATGTGTTAAATTGGCTAACACACCCAGGCAAATTGTCATATCATAATATTAAACAAGCAACACGCCCAAGCAAATTTCATATATCGTCATTGCAACACACATGACAATGTGTATACTGTATATGCAATTGCACCTCCCATTGCAGGCAAGTAGGAAGTTACCAGCTTTACGAACTCCTGCTTCTGTCTGGTCTGAGTGTTACCATTTGGTCAGTGATCCAACCAATGAGAATATGCTTACAGAGGAAGTGACGATGCAGCATCCTGACTGATCCACTTTTTTGAATAAATAGAAATCTACAGGCTTTTTTTTTAATGGGCCTATAATTAAAGCGGGTCCTGGCTAGTTAACCAAAGAACCCCCAATGGCTTTACCAGTTTAGTTTTGGGTATAACCTTTTTTTTTCTCTTCCAGGTAAAGCCAGTTTCCAAACCCCATCAGTGACAGTGATCCAGGGTGCCTTATTTTATGTAAAACTGAAGCTTTCAGGGTTTAGTTTGTCTTTAACCAATTGCACACCAATAGGGTATCCATATTGCAACCACTATGGCAGGTAATCTTACTTGAAAGTTTGATCACTGGTCAGGGCAGGCTAATCAGCCATCACAACTTGGATGGTAAATCCAAACGTGATGACCCTCACCCAGAGTCACATTTAATAGGAGTTGGGTGGGCGGAACAGTTTGAAACAGTTTTGCTGTCTAAAATGGAAAAGAAGAGGGGGCAACCCTACTCCAGAGATGCAGGGCATAACAAATTAGTCCACAGAGCACTCAGCCATGGCAGCAAAAGGAGGACATCACATTTCCTATTACCTCTAACAGGTTAATTTGGTGGCATTAAGTTTACATTAAGTCACCTACATAAGTGCATGGTAAGCATTGGCAAGCCGGCAAAAATATTTTCTTAATGTTCTTTCTGGCACAACTTTTTAACGACAGATCTTAGATTTTAATCCTCTGAAACCCTCTCTCAAAATAGTCTGCATACTGCACTAGAGCATGATGGAAATAATCCTGACAATCATGGCCCATCAACAACAAAACTATGTGAAATAGGGCAGACTTGTGCAGTCAGTTTCTGCAGCGAGGGATTAATTGTGCTAAATTCAATGCAGATATTGGGGTTTATTTAGACTTGTAAAGGAGCCCATACACTATACTTTACCTTCAGGCGTTCCCGCAACTTTTCCCCAGGCGTTTTCATGGCATGAGAAAAACCGCCTGACTCACTCTTCTTTGCGGTTAACTTGTAGTTACAAAAAATGAATGGGCAAGACGGGAATGTCAGAAAGAAAGAAACGCAATCGGGAAAATGAGGTAGTTATGGACAAATGTCTAAACTAATGTCATACGAATGTATAACCAGACTTTAAATATTGGGTTATTTACTTCAATTCATTCTAATGAAACAATGAGTTATGTGCATTCAAATATAATACACAAAGCCATGAATATGCTGAAAACTTTTGTACCTTATATTTATCTGTAGGTCCCTGTCTCTGCTGACTATCACAATGCTCTCATACTATCACAACAACTGGACATCTGTTACCTTGTACTAACTGGACTACTGTAACCAGGGTGCCCCTACCATGAAGCAAGTTAAAACATTTGCTCAGGGCGTGCCCATGTGGGACACTTAGAGGGCATGTCCACCCCAAATTTAACTTTATTTTGTGGTAGGGCATGCTCCCCCCCCCCCCCAACTGCATTAATATAATTGTTAGAAAGTCCCCCGATTCTTACTTACCTGCCCTCTCTCTCCCCTGCTGCATGTTCAGGCGCCCTCTGCTTGCATGGAATTGAAAGCAGGGGGCGGGACCGGCAGCCGCGTCCGTGATTGGCTGAGAGGCAGGGAGGGCTGCACTGAGCATGCCTCAACCTTGATGAGTTGAGGAAGTCTCAGGCAACAGCATGAGTCACACACTGCTCTACCACAGCATTTTTCCTGGACTTTGGAGGCGCACGCAGGGGAACTATTTTGAGCAAGAATGTAAGGTAAGGATTGTTTTAAACTACTTGATGTGGCCAGTAGGGGTTAAATTTTAGTTTTGGGGGTGGAATACTGCATTTCAGCCCCAGTCCACCAATCAGTGTAGTCAGCCCTCCAGTCAGTGTAAGTCAGCTTACTATACCCACCTCCACAAACAACGCCTATGTTCTGGATGAAGCCATGCCTGCTTCACGTGCCACCCCCCATCTGCTAATAGACGGCATTTAAAAGTTGTTTCGGTGTCAAAAACCCTAGAACACCCCTGACTGTAACCTTACACTTACTGTATTACTGTAATCTTGTAACTAACTAGACTACTAGACTACTGTAACCTGTACTAACTAGACTCTACTAACGGTACTACTAACTAGACTACTAGACTACTGTAACCTTGTACTAACTGGACTACTTGACTACTTTAAACTGGAATACTGCAACATTGTACTAAGATGCAATCTTGTACTAATTGGACTACTGGACTACTTTAACTTGTACTAACTGGAATACTGTAACCTTGTACTAACTGGACTACTGTAACCTTGTACTAACTGGACTACTAGACTACTTTAACCTTGTACTAACTGGACTACTGGACATCTGTAACCTTGTACTAACTGGACTACTGTAACCTTGTACTAACTGTACTACTAGCTACTGTAACCTTGTACTAACTAGTCTACTGTAACTTTGCACTAACTGTACTACTGTAACTTGTACTAACTGTACTACTAGACTTCTGTAACCTTGTACTAACTAGTCTACTGTACTTTGCACTAACTGTACTATTGTACTACTGTAACCTTGTACTAAACTGGACTACTAACTACTGTAACCTTGTACTAACTGGACTACTGGACTACTTTAAACATGTACTAACTGGAATACTGTAACTTGTGCTAACTGTACTACTGTAACCTTGTTCTAACTATACTACTGTAACCTAGTACTAATTGGACTACTGGACTACTTTAACATTTTACTAACTGGAATACTGTACCCTTGTACTAACTGACTACTGTAACCTTGTTCTAACTATACTACTGTAACCTAGTACTATTGGACTACTGACTACTTTAACATTTTACTAACTGAAATACTGTAACCTTGTACTAACTGGACTACTGTAACCTTGTTCTAACTATACTATTGTAACCTAGTACTAATTGGACTATTGGACTACTTTAACATTTTACTAACTGGAAATACTGTAACCTCGTACTAACTGAACTACTGTAACCTTGTACTAACTGGACTACTGTAACCTTGTACTAACTGACTACTGTAACCTTGTACTAACTGAACTACTGTAACCTTGTACTAACTGGACTACTGCAACCTTGTACAACTGGACTACTGTAAACCTTGTACTAACTGGAATACTGTAACCTTGTACTAACTGAACTACTGTAACCTTGTACTAACTGGACTACTGTAACCTTGTACTAAAAGGAGACTACTGTAACCTTGTACTACTGGCCGTCCTGCTCTCCATCTTTATTTTCCTTTACTACTTAATAGGACTAAACTTTGCTGCTCATATTGTTTTACCCTCTACTAGGGATGTGCTTTCAGCAGTCAAATTTTGGTAGTTCAGTGTAAAAACCAGGTCAAGCACAAACGTAACCCTTAATCCAGACAATTACTTAACTTCCATTTAAACAATGTTTTGTTTACAAAATCCCTTTCTGAACGTTCTAGTCTTTATATTTAGTGTCCTCATATGCCCCTTACATATACTGCGCTGATCACAGACCAACTCCTGTACTGAAACCTTTCTCTCTTGTTTACTTACCTTTTGGAAAACATATACTTTTTTCTGGTTTTGTTATTGGGGACTGATTGTGTTTCCTAAAAAAAAATGCAAAAATGTATTTTTGGGACTTTGCCTTGAAATCTAGTTTTTTAAACTGACAGCACTGTAACCTGGCTCCTTTTTTTCACATTTTCACCTATTACTATAATTGAAAATTTATGCCACAGTGAGAAATCTTCATAATATATTAACGTTCATTTTAGCCACTATTATTGGAAATCAATTAAAGCCCTGTCTGTCTGCCAACCGTGGGCCTGCTTCAAGCATATAAACACAAAGTTCATTATATTCATGCTTCTGTCTTCCTTGCTAAAGGCTACAAATCTATTTAGTTAATAGCATGTTCCACAGTAACGCAAAGCCAATCTTCTTGGAATTAAAGGCAAGGTACTACAGATTACCTCTACACCAATTCAACATTCAAATTTCTAGCCTAATATTCTGATCGCAATATTGGTTGCAAAATTATTGGTAAATAGGTTTACAGTAGTGATCCATTTCGAACTTGGGTTTTAGTTCTAGTCCATCTCTATATGTGACATATATCTAAAAATTATAATTATATATATATCTACATCTGTATGATAAATTATCAAATCTGTGAACATGCTATGTCTAATGGGCATGTAGGGTCCCCGGTTTTTCTATGGGCGATCATACGATCGGTGTCCAACGGGAAATTGTTATCATAAGATCTATCATACAACCGTGAATTTGTTTGTGTATGGGCATTATAAGGCTATGTGCTTCTATTATAACTGTGCAGTGATGTGTCATAGCCCCTTTATGCAATTAGGTTGGCATGCAGGGAGCTTAACTGTAATAATTGTCTCTAGGTGAAAAAGTCAAAAGAACTGACGCACTCGCAGTGCTCTGTCCTAAGTGCGAGACTTCATTTAGGCACAATTCTCGAGGAGGTTATGATATCTCCCATACCGGAGGTTAGTTAATACCCTTGCCGCCCTTTTTTTATTTATTGTAAATATGAATAAAATAAAGCATCAAATGTTTACCAGTCTGTGTGGGATGGGCATATGTGCATCATATATTACACGTCTGTAGCTGGGATATGGGCGTCATATGTTTACCATTCTGTATGAGATGGTCATATAGGCATCATAGGTTTACCATTCTGTGTGAGATGGGTATCATATAATTACCAGCCTGTGAACTGGGCATATGAACATCATATATTTATCAGTCTGTGTGAGTTAAACATATGGGAATCCTAATTTAACAGCCTGTGAGTTGGGCATATGGGCATCATATATTTACCAGTCTGTTAGCTGGGCATATTGGGCATCATATATTTACCAGTCTGTGGAGTTGGGTATTGGGCAACATATATTTACCATTCTGTGAGTTGGGCATATGGACATCACATATTTACCAGTCTGTTAGCTGTGCATATGGGATATGGGCATCATATATTTGCTAGTCTGTGAGTTGGGCATATGGGCATTATATATTTAGCTGTGTGTGAGCGGGGTGTATGAGCATCATAAATTTACCAATCTTGTGTGAGTTGAGCATATGGGCATCATATATTTACCAGTCTGTGAGTTGGACATGTGGGCATCATATATTTACTAGTTTGTGAGCTGGGCATATAAGCATCATATATATTTACCAGTCTGTGTGGCCTGGGAATATGGGCATCAAATATTTAGCATTCTGTGTGACGGGGTTATTTTGTAAACTTTTTTAACTTTCATTAACTTTTGTAACCTATAGCAGTCAGCCCTCCAGCACCTGTTAGTCAGCCCTCCAGCACCTGAGTTAGTCACTCTCCAGCACTCCATATCAGTCTGCCTTCTAGCACTTTTGTTAGTTCTTCAGCACTCCATGTTATCCCTTAATCGCTCCGTGTGAGCCCTTCAGCGCTCCATGTAGCTCTCCAGTACTCCATTTTAGCCCTTCAGTGCTCTGTGTTAGCTCTTCAGCACTGTGTGGGTCCTCCGCACTCCGTGTTAGCCATTCAGCACTGTGTGGGCCCTCCAGCACTCCGTGTTAGCCCTTCAGCAGTCAGTGTTACAGTCAGCCCTCCAGTTTATTAGTCTGTTACTGTTATCTTAACCACATCATACACTTGAACATTTTGTAGGCAACAATGTAAAATCGAATCAAATAGAAACTACTGTACCTACCACCACCAAAAACCACACCACATAAGAATGATATAATATATAAACAACTGTATTAATATCAATAAATGACTAGTTTACTGCACCCACTCTTAAACCTCCGCCTCTAGTGGTGCAGACATATATATTTTTATATTTTTTGGTGTGCGCACACCATTGTTTTAGACACTTACCTCCTCTATCACCATATATCATCACGGATTATATGTACCTATTCCCCGATACAATCATTAGGAGGATTGTCTCGGTGATTTAATTAACATTTGGAACTGTCTGGCCACATGCCCTCTTCTTATTTATTATATACTACTCTTTTATATATATGTAGCAATTTTGCTGTATGTTGGATTATTTGTACAGTATACTTTATATGTGCTATTTTATAGAGTTTTTAACATTGTGACTGGCCATTCATTTATTGATATTTTTAATACAGTTGTTATTATATATTATATCATTCTTATTGTGTGTGGTTTTTTTTGTTGGTGGTAGGTACAGTAGTTTCTTATTTGTCTCAGTCGTGCTCTCTCGGGTTTTTCTCGGGGGGGGTGTGACTAAGTTCCTGAGTGGGAGACTCAGGTGTACCTGACCACCCATGTTCTAGGTATGTACCATTCTTATTATGTAAAATCGAATCAGAGTGTTTTATAATGGGTGTAATCTTACTAAAAAAAGTGGATGTGGGCATTTTTTCTGCACACTCTGCTAGTCAGCCCTCCAGCACTCTGTTAGCCCTTCAGCGCACCATGTCAGCCCTCTAGACATTTACACAAAAAAACTGACACTGTTCCTTAACACTCAGAGAAAAGAAACTCGCTCTGTCTAGTCCTAATGGACTAGAAAAAAAACACTTAAAATAATAGTAAAATTTACCCTAATACACAATGTTATATAAACACCAAGGGGCATATTTATAAAGGTTCGTTAACTTTTCGCGGCCGTTTTCGCGGACATTAACGCATAATCGCGTTTAAGTCCGAAAACGGCCGCGAAAAGTTAACGAAGCGTTAACCCTTCGCGGCGATACTTACCTGTTACGCCGCTTCTATTTATAAAGCGGCGGTACTGGTTTCCTCCGGCTAGTATCAGCTGTTTTACTTCGCCCACCCCGCCCCACACACCCGCGGCGGCGACCACCCGCCGCCGCTTCCCGCAGCCCCCCCCAACCCGTTCCCCGCTCGCGGCTATCTCGGAACGGGAGGCTAGGAGGGGCTGCGGGAAGGGGCCGCACAGGTGGGTCGCGACCACCCCCCGCGCACCCCCTCCCCGGCAACCCCTCCAAGCCCCCCGCCCCAGCCGCTCCCGGGAGGGGAAGGGAGGGAGACCGCTGGGAGGGGTGGAGGCTCCTCCCGGGGGGCCCTGAGAAGGGCCTTTTGGGGCTTAGGGGGTCCCCCCTCCCCGCCCTTGTAAGGGCCTTTGCGCACTTACAAGTGCCCTTGCGGCTCTGACAGAGCCTTTTGGGGCTTAAGGGGTCCCGCAGCGCGAACCGGGACCCCCTCCCCGGCCCTATCAGGCCTTTGCGCACTTACAAGTGCCCTTTGCGGCTCTAACAGAGCCCTTTGGGGCTTAGGGTCCCGCAGCTCGAACCGGGACCCCCTCCCCGGCCCTTGTAGGCCCTGCGGCACTGACAAGTGCCTTTGGCGGGACCCCCAGTGTGCGGCTCTTAAAAGAGCCCTTGGCGACGTCTTCGGCTGGCGACACCAACCCCACTCAGGTCACCGATCCCAGGCAGACTCACTGCGGCCGACAGTGAGCCCGCTGGCACCGCCGGCCTCAGCGGGCCGATGTTGCCAGCCGCTTCTTTCTTCAGCCATCTACTGCGATGGCATCTGAGTTCCGCGGCGGAAACTCCTCTTTATATAGGTTTGCAGAAATCCTAATCCGTTTCTGATTGGTCATTTTTTAATACTTGCTTTACATTAACCAATCAGATTTCTGGAAAGTTCTGATTGGATAAAAACACAACTTTAAATTAAAGTTGTGTTTTTATCCAAGAAGTGAGTCTGGACTCATGTAATTCCGGTGTGCGCCGTTTCTGAAAAGTTCTCCACAACCAAGCACGTATTGACTGGAACCGAAGTGAAGGGTTCGGGGCAGGCAGCACCCGGACCACCAAAGGGAAGGGGTGAGTACGGTTCTCCCTGAGTCCTAGGAATAATTGTGTTCTAAATTATCGGGATAGATCCCCAGCGAGAGGCACAGGGTTTGTCACACCTGTGCCTGCAGTAACATAAAGTGAGTTTCACAGTGGTTACAGCATGTTTAAATTGGATTTAGGTTCACAAATAGCATGTTTTTGATATTAAAGAGATAGATGACAGAGTAGATATATATATATATATATATATATATATATATACAGTAGATAGACAGGTGAGTAAAGAGAGATACATACATTCAGACATGTAAAGATAAAGACTAATGAATGATAAACGCAGACAGACATATAGGGATATATAGACAGATGACAGAATGATATAGCTAGAAAGACATCCTATCCTGCCGAATGTGGCATGGTAAAGGGGTGTGACCTAGACAGAATCATGCAGGGGCGGAGTTAGGGCATTCTGGAGGCATAGCGGTAGATTAAGGGGTGTTCCGGGGTCGGAGGTTACCGGTCCTTGCAGTCGTAGGAGTATGGGATGGACTCGCGGGAGACCACTCAAAAATCCGGAAGACTTCCACAACTGCCGGGAGGGATGGAATACCTTAGATAGATGATAAAAAGATAGACAGATAGATAAAAAGCGCTACGGAAGATGTTAGCACTATATAAATCCACAATAATAATAATGATAGATAGATAATAGATAGATAATTGATTGATGGATAATAGAAAGATGGTGTTAGTGCTATATGAATCCACTATAATAATAAAACTAATAATAATGATAAACAGATAGATAGATAATAGATGATAAACATAGATAAATAGATAGATGATAGATATGTAATAGATAGATGATAAATGGATAGATAGATAGATAGATAGATAGATAGATAGATAGATAGATAGATGAAAGATAGATAATAAATAGATAGATGATTGATAGATAGACCGATAGATAGAAAATAAATAGGCGTATATATAGATTGGAAGGCATACATATAGATGATAGGTAGGTAGATAGATAACTAGCTGATAGATAATAGATAGGTAGACAATAGATAAATGATAGATAATATATAGATGATTAATAGATAAATAGATAGATAATAGAAATATAATAGATGATAGATATAGATGATAGATATAAGATAGATAATAAATAGATGGATATTAGATAGATAAATAGATGATATATATTAGATAGATAATAGATAGATATTAGATAAATAGATAATAGATATTAGATAGATATATAATAGATAGATAGATATTAGATAGATAAATAGATAATAGATAGATATTAGATAAACAGATATTAGATAGATAGATATTAGATAAATAGATGATGGATATATATTAGATAGATAATAGATATTATATAGATAGATAAATAGACAATAGATATTAGGTAGATAGATGATAGATATTAGATAGATAGATATTAGATAAATAGATGACAAATACAAAGAGAATAATAATGATAGATAAGACAGATAGACTGAAAGAAAGATGGTCAGACAGTCAATGGACAGACAGATAGACCGACTGACCTACCATATATTATATCTGAACCTATGTTGTCTGTTTGCATGATGCTGCATAATACTTATGGCAGTATTTTTGTTGCACTCCCTTTCTGAGACAGCCCCTCCTTATCCACCCCCAGTATTGGGTAGTATGACCCATTTATATATCACATTATATACATAAGGCGCACTCCAAAAACATTAGATAGGGTTCCCTGAACCTGTCACTGACTCCACTTGTCAGCCCTGCAGCTAGAACACAAACGGCGGGCGATTCCAACGTACAATAAACAGCGGGGGTAGACCTTTGTACTAAACTGTATATTTCCTTATTATCAACACCTCCGCATTGACTTAAGAAGCAAGTGGATTCGATGTCACATGTTTTTTCTACATCGATTGAAACAAAAGAAGCTGAAAGATTTGAATATAAACAAAGCGCAGTTTATAGCAGAAGCGCCTACCCCTCTTCGTTGGGTGGTAGATTCCAGATATAGAGCGTGAGGGCAGTGCTGTGTGTGGCTTCAGTTGTGGAGAAGGAGGGAGCGGGGAGGAGGTGTGAGGGGTTCGTAGGGTTAAAGGTGGCGGGGGGTCTCCATTTAATGTGGATTATCCATCTACTGCATGAGATACACCAGGTGACCGCTGACAGAGCCGATCCTGGGAATTGTAAGTACCGGAATGTGGAGGGAGCAGTTCTGTCACTGTGTCGGCTGAGGCTGGAGTGTTGCTGAGGGTGTTGGGAGTCAGCTGGGTGCAGGACTGGGGGGGGAGGTTGGACTCCATCTCTGCTCAGGCCTCTGGTACTTGTTATCCCCCACCCCCAACACTTAAAAATAGAGGCAGCTTATCCAATCTTCAAATGCCACATATGGAACTACAACTCCCAGCAGCCCCCTAGGGAGGGTTGGGGAACTTTGCTGCAGCCTCCAATGTGTATCCACTTCTTTATCCCGTGCCATTGCTGGCTATAGTCTAATGTAGTGTAGTGGCAGTTATTACTGTGATGCAATTGTAAGGAAAAAAACCAAAAAACATTTCCACTTTACTTGCCATTTCCCTGGCTAAATAGCTTGGATCAGTGATATTGCACCTTGGCACTCCAGATGTTTGAAATTTAAAACTCCCACCATGCCTTGCAGAATTCCAAACATATGGAGTTCCAAGGCTTGACATGATTGGCTTAAATGATTTAATTTTCTGTAACCCTCTATTGCAATGTTTCTTTAAAGGTGATGACCCTCCATGAATAATCCAATTATTAACTAATTGCTCTATCCCCACCACTGTATCTGACCCAGATATAAAGTTGCCCATTCAGAGTACATTCTCCAGTCTGTCTGCCCACACCTACCAAAGTTGTCAATTAATTACTGGGTGATCTGCCTTTGACCTCTCTGCAATCTGTAATGAGTAGTTAACAAATTGTTACCCATTGCAGTATTACAGGTGAATTGTCCGCAATGCTGTTGATTTTAGGGCTGAGAGTTACAGGTTTCTGCTAGTTTGAAAGAATAGAATCCATTCTGGCAAATTTAGAATTTAGATGTGGTTATCCCTTAACACCATCATTTTCCGGACCTTTACAACCCCTCCATTTTATTAGGGACCCACAATTCAGTTAAGATCTGGAACAGAAAATATACCGTCCTATGCACTCTATCCAAGCGTGGGTGCCTACGCCTCAAAGAATCCAAACCTTAGTGGATCGATATTTCAGAAGTAAAACACAGTAGAGGGTCGCACTCCAAACGTAATAAATTTATTTAGTGACCACACATCACATTGTTGTTACGTTTGGAGTGTGACCCTCTACTGTGTTTTACTTCTAAGATCTGGAACAGGAGTTCATGCTTAGGATGCTCAAAGCATCCTGTTACACCTGTTGATGGAATTATCTCATGGCAACAACTAAAGGTTGTTGATTTGGGTGCTGCTGGGTGTAGGATTTAAATAACCTTTGTAGATTGAATAATACACACCATTTTCATTTTACGTTTGCTTTCATTGGGAATAATTCCCCCTTTCATTTGATTTATGTTTCTATGAACTTTTAACATGTAACAGCTAAATTAATCTGTTTTCTAGCTGTTATGATCTCGTACCATCTGCTTTTTAGTTACCTCATTGAGATCAGCATTTATAAGCAACCCCTTCACACACACATTCCTAAAGATGTTTAATTGCTCACACGGCTATAACTCACCCCGTACCAGACCCTCTCTCTTAAACTAGTAGTAGTCACATCCTTAGCTACCGTAATTCAATAAAAGGGCTAGTCCCAAAAATACACCTCCTACATCTGTGAATGTTTTCAAACATTCAGCTCATTTTACATTGTATTGAAAAAATAATTAATATTGACTCTCTGCTATTAGTTGTAGTTTAGTACCTCTGTGTAGTACCTGCATCCTGTCATTATTAGACCCATTCTAGCCTCTGCTATTTTGACAGCCTGCCCAAGATTGATTGGAACATTCCTTTTAATGGAATTATTTATTAAAGTGGGGCGGGCTATCTTGACTTGCTGGTGTGTTCTTGATCCAGGTTCTTTTCGTCCATAGACCAGTTAAATTCTACTTTCTGTTTAAAAGATACATCCAATCTCCTAGTTCTCATTACTTCCTTTTTTTTGTGATTCCAGTCTAAAGAGGAAGCTGTACATTTTACCTGCGGAAAAGGTCAGAGGTAACTAACCACTGCAAGCAACATGTCTACTGTACAAACCACAGTGGCTGACATCCGTTCCAGAGCAGAAGGTATGTACTCTTGGTGACTTGTATTTAAAATGTGTTCTTCAAAGTCTAGAGGCATCCTGGTTTACCCTTGCGTCTATGGATGAGGAAAAGGTTTAGAGTTGATCAGAGAGAATGTGGAAATCCCTTTACAAATCTGCCTTCTGGCTTGTGTTGCTTTGTGTTTTGGTCAATACAAACTTCAATTTAAAGGGTATGTCCACCATTTCAAATTTTTTCTTTTACATATAGTAGGGCTTCCCCCCCAGCCCCAACCGCTATAATAAAATCATTGGAAACTCCCCCGATCTTTACTTACCTTAACTCTTTCCTCCGCCGCATTGTCCCGGGCCTCTGCTTGCATGGAACTGCAAGCAGGGGGTGGGACCGGTAGCCGCGTCTGTGATTGGCTGAAAGGCAGCCAATCACGGACGCAGCTGCTTAGAACGCCGGGGAAAAGCGGTAAGGTAAGTAGAGTTCGGGGGAGTCTCTGATAATTTTATTATAGTGGTTGGGGCTAGGGGGGAAGCACTAACATACGGCCAAGGGGTTTCACGCTAGGGGGAATAAGACCAAAACGGGAGGGAGAGGGAGGGAGGGCTTTTCTGTGCATGGCAAAATTCTCCCGGAGGGGAGACAGGAGGCAGAGTCCTATATGGACTCTGCAGTAGTCCTGGTGGGCAGTTGTTTGGACTTTGGGATGTAAGGTAAGGATTTTACTACACTACACAGTGGGGCCAGTAGTGGGGGGGTTATAGTTTTGGGGGGTGGACATGCCCTTTAAAACATCCCTGTAATTATTTCTATATAAAGTATTGTCTGATTTCATTTTCATTGGATTCCTGCAGCTGTGATTAATTAAATTCAGTTGTACAGTGAAGAAAAAGTATTAAGCTTGGCCTAGCAGTGATAGACTGACAATTCTACACTGTTTTATTATTCAGCTAGAACTGCACCTCAAAGACCTATAATAAGTGTTTAGAAGTATTTTGACAGTCAATATAGATACATTTGTAATGGGACTTTATAGTTTACACTACCCATCCCATTGATGAATATCAGAATCTAATTGTGAGTACAATATAACCCATAGAGCTTTTTTTCTGTAGTGGGTGGTGTTGAGATCACATAATACATTAATTTATGTCCAATTGGGTGTCGCAGTGCAGAACAACTGCACATAGAAAGGCCTTCTATAAACAATGTACAGATATCGTTAAAGCTGATGTTGTTCAGTTAAATTGTGCTTACTGCCATGCTTTTCTCATTGTGATCTTTATTTCTGCCAGGAAATGGGTGATAAGCCAAGCAATGAATACATTACATAAATGATAGGAAAAATATCTACAGTAACTACAGTCTGAAATGGAACCTGAATCATGTAAATATTGAGTGTAGAAATGATACAGAAGTGTAGCTCTTTACATAGAACTTTTGAAATTCAAATAAAATCAGATGTAGATATATTTGCTTTTCTTGTTATTTCTTCAGATTTATGCTTTGTTAGTGTACATTATTACATTAGTCTGTGATATGATGTCACTAATAAATTAAATAGCATAGGGAGAGAATAAAGGCTTTGAAACTCCCTTTTCAGCAATATGCAAGTAAGGAACAGAGACTTCTGGGAATTTACCATGTTTCCATGGAAGCTCTAAGGAACACTATTGGGGTTATTCAACAAAAGTTCTTATCGTTAAAAATGGTGCTAATTTTGCCCCAACCAATCAGATCTTATTTAACATTTGGAAGCTAACATCTGATTGGTTGCGACAAAATGAACACAATTTTTAACAATAAGAACTTTTATTGAATAACCCTGTTTATCTTTAAAACGACTTTTACAGCATTCCACAAGCTTAATGCAAAACCAGAGCGCCAACTACAGACTGGTTTCGGCTTTATTGAGCCATCATCAGTGTAGTGCAGGCCTCTGGTTTTGCATTGTGAAGCGCCTAACTGATGTATGATGTGGATCAATTTTCAAGATACTAAGCTGTTTCTGCAATATTTTTTTTCTCCTTACAGTGAGCTATTTGTTAACTAACACTTTCTCTATTCCAACCTCTGAATCCCAGATCTCTTTAAGCTGATGTGTTAAACTGTTACCTGTTTATTTTAAGTGGATACACTTATAAACACCCATGAGTGCTATAGCTTCTGCTTGTTTTTCGCTGTGCTGGCAGGAATCACCCCTTTATGGTTAATGTTTGTACCCACCATAACAGTCTGTGACCAAACTGTGTGATACTTAAAGGGCATGTCAACTGATTTTTTAATGTTCAATAATTTTTAGTAGATTTTGAAAATTTGACATTTTTTTCATGCAATAAAATTTTCTTTTACAACAATTTTAACTTAGCATCTATAGTTATTTGTACACTTTCATTGACATATTTATCATAAAAATTTCGATTCATATTTGGTAACGGATCTCACAGGTTTTTTAGATCTATTAAACCAATAACTTCTCAGTATATTGGCTGCTTAACCAGAGAGACCAGTTTTGGAGAATAGATGCATGGAATCATGCAGTATATGAAATATTCTCTCATTTATCATTATAGAATTGATTCTACGAAATGCTGTTTTACAGTCCAAGGAGGTCTTTTTCCATTGTGTCCCTATATGGATTTTCGTAGCCAATATTGTATATTGTATACATTTGTTGTGCTGTTTAGCTAAATCTGGTATCTCAGGGTGTCTGATAAGATTGTAAATCCAGATTTCCATAGAGCTTGTACTATATGGCAATCCCACCATATTTGCATGAAATTTCCCCTTTGTTTACAGCCCCTAAAACATAACGGGCTAACGTCTGGATATATTTACTTTATATACTCTATACATAACTTTCAAAGAGGTTTCTTTAAGAGCTATATTCAGGCTTCCTTTATTTAATATCTCAAAAGTTTCAACCCATTCTTCCTGATACCTTTCCTCTTGTAGGTCTGATTCCCATGCCAATTGGAATCCATACTTGGCCCTTGTTAGGGGTGTGTTTAGTTTCTTATATATATGGGATAGTCCTTTTTTAGTATGTGGTCTTTGGAGACAAATTATGTTAGGTTCATTGTTCCTTTTTTTTTGCCATTTCTTTTGCATAAGAGCATATTTGAAGGTGTTGGTAGTTACCTCTTGGGGGGACTGAATATTTGCTTTTCAGTTCATCCATATTGATTTTTTTACCAGTGTCCCAGAAGTGGGCTAGTCTATAAGTGCCTGTATTTCTCCACCAAGTGTAGCCTTTTTCTAGATATCCTGGTTTATAGAAGAGGTTATGTGTGATTGTAGTCATTAGAGAAGGGAGCCCTGTGAGCTTGTATCTCAGTTTAATTTTGTCCCAAGAGTTACTAATGTGCTAGGGCTGTTGTTTTTGTTAGGTTTCTGATTTTTGCTGGGGTCCATGCTACTGTAATCAACTGACTTTTTTAAAGATTCTTTGTTTGTTTAACTGAAGAATGGGACGTAAATAAGCTATGTCTTGTCTCCACGTTGTTCAGTAAAACTTGCAGGCGATGGGACGTAACTTATCTCGGATTGCTCCAGCCCCACTGACAGTCTCTGGCACCACTGACATTCTCCCACACGTCCACAGTCCTTTGCATTGTGTTATGGTGTGTACACACATTAGTGATAAAGGGCCAATCCTGGCTGTGCTGGTGGGAATCACCCCTTTTTGGTTAATGTGTGTACCCTCTGTGACCAAACTGTGTGATACTTAAAGGGTATGTCAACTGATTTTATAAAGTAAGATTTTTTGTTTCTGTTTAACTGAAGAACGGGAGGTAAATGAACTATGTCTTGCCTACGGCTCTTCAGTAAAACTTGCAGGTGTGAGATCAGAACTTACCTCTGATTGCCCCATTGCCACTGACGGTCTTCGGCACCACTGACATTCTCTGACGCATCCACAGTCCATTGCATTGTGGGAGCACAATGTACAAGGAAGCGTGGATGCATCAGTGAGAAGCCAGCACTGAAGTAATCTGAGGTAAGTTTTGTCCTCTTGCCTGAAAGTTATACTGAAGAACGGGCGGTAAGACATAGCTCATTTACCACACGTTCTTTATTTAAGCAGGAACAAAGAATCTTTAAATGTCGGAGGACATACCCTTAAAATGGTGGAATTTAAAGAACAAAACCATGTTAGGAAGGTAAATGTCCTAGCATCTATCATCAAAATGAGAGGAGAGACTCTACCTTCTGATACAATCAGGGAGATTCAATAAAAGTTCTTAAAATGGTGCTAAAGCTAGGTACACACACCTGTGATAAAGCCCCGATTCTTTTTTTTTATTTTTATCGGGGATTTATCACTAGTGGGTGTAGTGGCTTTCCCGAATGAGGGAAAACCCAAAAATTTTCCTCAGCCTATGCTGCTGTGCATAGGGAGAATGTTTGGGACTGTGTGTATCCAGATCTTTGCAGATCCTGTCTGTCATCTTTCAAAAATCTGTACTGTGTGTACCCACCTTAATTTTGCCCCAACCAATCAGATTTTATTTAACATTTGAAAGCCAACATCTGATTAGTTGGGACAAATTTAGCACCATTTTAAATAAGAACTTTTATTGAATAACCCTGAATGTTCTTCTGATTTTGTAGTTTACCTTTAAGTGAAAGCTTTAAATATTTTAAGTTATTATTTGCTGGTAAGAAGCAATAAATTATTTTTTACAGAGGAAAAAAAAACAGTATGTACAACTAAGGCTGGGTACACACAGTCCAATTTTTCAGATTGATCGACCAACTGTTTGATAGATAGGGTTGAAATATTGACAGTCTAACACAAAAATACCACAGCGGTGACACCACTGATTGTGTGGTATATGAACATCAGTCCATCACAATGAAATATTGGACCTTACATGATTTTAAAGGTCAATTATACTTACCTACCTCACTCCCCTACTCCTCTGCCCATTAAAAGAACCCAGGGTGTACAGTCTATTCTTGATATACTTACCTTAACTTTCCCTTAACTGCTGTCATCTTGCCAATGGGAAGAAGCAATTTTTTGCAGAGCATGTCTTCCCGTTGGACTTGTTGGACCTCCTATTTTCCTCTTAAGTCAGCACAAGTCTCCTAAAGGACAAGAATATTAAGTTTAAAGGGCATGTCCACCCTCTTTAAGGGCTTCACTGCATATGCTTCAGACCTTGCTGAGGTTAGCGAGGAAACAGGCACTGGATAAGTCACTGACAGCCTCTACTCCTCAGTTTCCTGAACTTTGAAGAGGCATAACAGGAGAACCACAAGGAGCAGGGATGTAAGGTAAGGATTTTTTTTAATTGTACAGTGGGGCCAGTAGTTGGTAAAATTTTAGTTTGGGGGGTGGACATGCCCTTTAAGTGCACACAGGCCGATATTTTGACCTTATATTGCCCACTGTAAAATTTGGGTTAAATATGGCCTTGAATTTTGACTGACACAATTGGTTCCACCGAAATATTGATGGTACCAATTTAATTCTCATACAACAAACTACTGATCGATTGGTAGATAGTTTGAAGGAAGTTTCAGGGCCAGGGTTGGACCATCGGCACCCAGCCTAATGGTTGCTGAGCATTAGATTTTGGAATGTTTGGGTTACCGTGTTTCACAAAATCACATTTATTTTTATCTAAAACAATAATACAATACTAGTACTGGCCCTTTATTTTCAATGTCTCTAGTTAAAGGGCAATTATAGTGAGAAAATTGTTTTTTTTTTTTTATTTCTTCTAATGTATCCTATAAGTCATCCCATCCACCAGGGTACCTTTAGTTTCTTTAAATTCTACATAGTCCCCGAGATATAAGCCTTTGAATATGCTGTGATTTTAGGAGCTGCTACACCTCATCTGTCACTCAAAGGCACACACCCACACAATCCAAAGCTCCCTGCAGTACTGTCACACACTCTCTCACCCACACTATATGTACCATGTGAACATATACCGTAGTACAAATGCTGTAGTGCTAAACACAATCAATAAACCATTAACCCAGCAATATGAGCATAACACACTATAAAACAGCCCCTCCCCCCAAAAAAAATCTTATATACATACAAAACCAGTGACTCAAATGGAACACTAATACAGTATATATAATACAGTAACAGACTATATACCAAACAAGACACACAGTGCAATCTATGAAATATATAGACTAAAGCAACTGAAATGTAACAGGACAACAAGCAGTGTCACTGTGTTTGTGAAGGTCTCACACAAGCTGCTGTTACACTGACTCTCTCTTCAGTGATTGATCTCAGCTAAGCAGGGGGAGAGATATGAACTTTAGGTAAAAAGTAAATAACAATTAGCAAAGTTAGAGAACAGGCAGAGTTCAGTAACTTACTTGTAAAGAATCTCAGCACCACTTGTCCTCCTCTCTCCCCCTCTGCCCTCCCTCAGCAATTGCTACTTTCTCCCACACTTTGATTGCTTGCAGTCTAGCTCTGGAAGGGAGGGGTCAACAGGATGTCAGCACTTCATTTAAAGTCCTTTCAACTGACAATGCTCGGACTCTGTATACAGCCCGTCACTGCTTGAGGGGGAGTAGACAGAGAGGGGAGGGGGACTACACAGCTTGGTACAAACTTCTGCCAGTGTGAAGAAACGAAGCCACACAGAAACATGAAAGTAAGGCAGCTTATACTAAGTGATCTATACATTGTATACAGACAAAGTTTTTTTTTCACTATAGTTGCCCTTTATAGTTCTGCTTGAACATGATTTTTTGCTGTGAAGCTGTGTGTCTGCTGTCTAAGATTACAAAAGGGCTACAAACCATTACTGGAAATTTTTATGTATATGATATAAGAATAAGGAATGTCTATATTTCCTTCAAAAACACCCGAATATTGTGGCTTAAAAGGATGTATGGTGCCTCATTTATTTCAAATTCTTATGGTGACTACCTAAAAAGGGACTGAAAAATCAGAAAATCTGATGAAAAAGGGTACTAAGGATATTTATTTACCGTGGAGATCCCAAGGCAGTTTCCTTCTTTGCTATTACCATCTAAGAATTGAATAGCCTACATGCAGGCTTGAGGCTGGCTTGCTGTTCTGTAAAAATAAAATGACTGAAGTTTTTCATTTATAAATTATTCATTATTTGACATCTATATTGGATAGTATTAGACAGGGGAGTGAAAGTAAAGCAATGTGCGAGGAGGAAGCTGTTTCAAGCTACAAGTTTGGTTATTGCTTCTGCTGTATGTAAGATTTATTACACAATATATTGGCCCAACTGGGTGCAAAAATATCACCTGAAAAAGAAAAATGTATCAGATACTTTTGCCTAGATGGGAAAATACAGAAGGCCATACATGGATCCACTTTTCGATCAACTTGGTAGAATAAAAAGAAAAAATATCCTGATTATGGCTAGCATAAAAGGCTTCTTAAAATCTGACATAATGTGCCATATAACTAATTTGTGCCAGTCTAAAAGTAAAACAAATTTAAAAACATTTGAATGCTATTCCCCCTAATTGCTTTTTAAAAGGCAGAGGGAAGGGGCAGAGCATCATTTTGTGGCATGACAGCCCTACATCTGTCAGCTTTCTAACTATTGTAGTTTTGGATTTTGGAGGTTTACCGGTATATGTAAATTCTTTACATCTTTCCTCTTCTCCTCTTTCCCAGTGGGGCAGACATGGTCATATTTATCCAGGGAGACGGTAAGGCTTTAACCTCCTTATGCAGATGTACAGGATTTTGCACATTTTACAGTTATATTCTTCTTGTTAGAAATCCTTTTAGAAAGGCGAGCGATATGTAAGTTAGTTCTATGGGCTGTAAGATGCTTAAAATTTTTTTAAGTCCTGGTTCTCCTTTAAAGCTAAATACAGACGCATGATTGCTGGAGTGAGATGACTGGCCCGACAGGACGGCCATTACGATGAGAATTAGCTTGTGTATGGGCAATCAGTTGAGCATCATTGATAAGGCAGTTCGATTGCACGTCTGTATGTAGCTAAAGGCTATCCAAGTGAAAATCATATCTCTCCCTTTTTGGGTTTATAAAATCATTTACAAACATAGTTGATTATATACAGGACTTCTATACTTCTAAGATGTAAACATTGTTACTTCCTGCTGCTAAGCGTTTATGACAAGGCATGTGGGAGGGACCTTATCCCCTTGCTTTTTTTGTCATTGTACCAGACTATTAAATAGCTGTTCAGGAAGTGAGAAGTCTATTTAAAGTAACATTGCTTAGAACAGCTTGCCTTCCTTCAGTTAGTCATGAGTAATGCTGTGCAGGTGGAGACATTCTACACTCGACTTTATCTTTTGGAATGGAACATTGCCCAATATTGACTTTGGAATCATCCTAGTGGATTTACCAAAACTTTCAATTGCAGTTATTACAGTTAACACATACCGTATACAAAGCTTTTTTTAAATTCCTTTCCTTCATACAAAGTATCACTGTACACTATATTTTCATAAGTTTTAATAGAGTTTGCTTAACAATACACCTTTTAATAATATAATAATGTGTGTAACAGGTCATGTGTGTTGTATGAGCGTAGGTATTGTTACATTGTTGTTTATCTTTCATCATACGTTCTGCACTAAACGGAGAGAAACGGTGGGTTATTTGTGTAGACAATGCCCCAGGGTGTTGCAAATAACCCCAGGCTGACAATGCTTGGAGGTAATTGTTGTATTGTGGCTGCATGAGTTCAGATCACCAGAAAGTACTGGTATATTTCTGACCATGACCATTGAACCTTGATCAATAGAACTGGATATAGAGTTTTATATTTAAGATATTTTAACAGTTAAGCCATCGGACCAGCAGGGTCATAGAAACTATCATTCCAACAGCAGTTGTATGTTAAGGAATTGGCATCTTAGGTTGACATAAAATCAAACTGATCCAGATAAATTAAAGAAAAGTGTTTTAATTCGTATCTTATTGGAGAGAGAGTGCAATGTATATATCTTTCACAGGCTTTAAAAATAATACAGTTGTTGATTAGCATAAGGAGAGGGTGACAACATCACAAAGCTTAATAAACATTTAAGCGATGTCTTTTGCTGCAGTAAATGTAATTTTGAAGAAGGTAACCCTCTATTGCAGGTGGCCTGACATTTGCAAAGAGGTTAAGCAGGAACATTTAGGGTCACACTGCTCCAAAAAAATGTCCAAATCCATATTTCTATTCCTTAATCTGACCCAAATCTGATACTAAAAAACTGTGAACAAGCCAAATCGGATCTGAATCTAATCAATTTACTCATATATATGTGGTTTAAATCTATTCTGGTCTGATGGACAATTTGAATGAATAACCAGACTTAAGACATCTTTTAACACTTCTTAAAGCAAATAGCAGATGTTTCAACACCGAACAGGTTTGATAGGTGTGGTACCCACTCCTGTTCACAGCCAGAATAACCCAAGGGGAAGCCCCTCACAACACATTTCCACCTTACACTAGGTTCTCTGGATACTAGTAGCTAATGCAAATAAATTTGCAAGAAAATTTCATTTCATGGACCTTTACTGCAAAATACCCTAAAATAAATAATAATTTCCAAGCTTCCATGTTACCATCATGTTCCCTTCCTGTAAAGAAATCAACATCAGTGAGTTTCTTTATGTTCTTAGCGCATGTGAGTCACTTTATGGGCACTGAAATCGGATATAGGTAACATTTAATAACCGTGTGGCAAGTCAAAGAGCAGTAAATCAGAAATAAACATTTAGGGTGTGCAGTGTGAATGCATTGAAGCTACCAATGCATTCAATTATCTTTATTTATTTATTACAGTAGGTGTTTCTATGTATGTAGAAGAGTGACATTTGTGCATACCCGGTTTATCTCTTTGTTTAAAGGACAATTAATAATTTCCTTTTCACGGATCTATAGATGCATAGAACCAGGGTGAGGACCTAAATCGTGAAGTCCTCACCCTGGGTACTTTACCAACAGCAGAAATACTTACTCAAAGTCTCCCTCAGTGCTCGGTCTGTTTCTTCCCACTCGCACTGTCACTGTCAGAGATGAAGCCAATGGAAAGACACGCCTCCTTGCAGAGCATGTCTTCCTATTGGCTACATAGCAACTGCAGAAGAGGGAGCAGAACACAGAAGGAAACTTAGTCTAAGTAAATCAGCTGTTGTAGGTAAAGTAACAAAAGGTGAGGATTTAAGTTTGGGTCCAATCCTTTGTCCCAACTGACCATTTGGCACTTCTGACTTGTCAGCCAGGACGAAGGACCTAAAGTAGCTGCGGTCTCGACCGTTTGCTGCAACCGAGGGTGCAGTCCATAGAAGACCGCACAATCAGTCGTGGTTTTCCCATGCATCTAATTTAAATGAGTGGTCGGTTGTGTCTTACCGAAGAAGAAACCATCCAATATTTTGGCCTGACCGACCAATACACAGAAATGTCAGACGGGTCGAATTATTGTATGGTGTGTATCCAGTTTTAGCATTTTAGGTCCTCACCTTGGGTACTACTAAGGGAAGGAAGAAGTGGAGCCAGGGGGAGGCAAAATTTCCTTTAAGGGAACATAGATTATTTTAGAATAGTCCTTTATCTGGTAGTATAGATTAGTTCAGTTATAAAGTAAGGATTTGTTGATTTTACTTTGTTTTCACCTGTCCAGGCTGAGAAATATTTAAATAATTAATTAAAAAATGTTAGAATCTTGGAAGTATAATCCTAACTTGTCCTGGTATGGGTGTGTGTGTAGGCATGGTGGAGAAGAATAGCAGGGAAAAAAAATATGGTTATTAGTTTTCAGTACATGTTCCTTCTATTGTATGTTGTGTAGTTTTTAATATCCTACTGCTGGTTTAGGAAAGTAGTGCAGGGAAAGGTTAATGTCATATTAGCAGAGAAAGGTTAATATAAGAATATTAAGAGAGGTGTTTTCTTTCTTTGTTTACTGCTACTGTTTAGCACCCATACAGATGTGCAGGGTGATGCACGGCGAGACGGGCGATGGGGGTGACAACTGTGACTGTATGACTGCTGGGCATAGGGGGTTTATTTTCAGCTGGGACAGATCCTACACCCCCCCCCCCCAACAATGCCCAACCTAGCAGCTATACATGTTCATTTGTTAGCTGAAGCGGCTATTGTTTGTTGTGGTTTGACTGATGCACATGGCACATCTGTTCTAGGCTTTAGAAGTTTGTCCAATGCATCAAAAAAAAAATGTCAGAAAATTGTCCCCAGGCACTATGTTCTAATTAGTTAGAAAATAAAGCATGTCTTGTGATTTTGTAATCACTTCGTAAACATGTTATGGCATTTAAACTTATCATTAGAGATAAATCGTCATAAGCTCACAGAATTATACTTGTTCAGAGGGCTGTAAAGAAAATTCAGCAGCGCACTCCTGTTCATGTTCACAGGAATTTTTTAGGTGATTAAAGGTGGGTACTAACAATAAAGGGACGATAGCTTTTGATCCAATGGTATCGTTCCTTTACCTTTTGTGTGTTTAGTGCAATTCCGAGCACTCCATAGGCCGATGAACTTTCAGTTTCGGCCTTGGCATCCTTCAGTAATGGGCGAAAATTCCCATGTACTTTAGCATAGGGAGTCGGCCACGAATGAGGGAAATCTGCAGTGCCGAGCATTTTTCCAAATCCTTTACATATGAGAGAAAGCTTGGAGATTCTTTCGGTCATTTTTTTAAACATCTTGCATGCGTGTATTCAGCTTTGGATTTATGCATCAGTCCAATAAACTTTGTATTACGTTTTGTTCCTGCCTACTCAAAATTAGGACTATTTTTAGTAAGATATTGCAAACTAAAAGCTTAATTAATCTGTTAAAGGACGACTTCACCTCATAATGACATCTTTAGAAAAAAAATGGGCATTTTAAAGGGAGCTGGTTATGAGCTTGAACATGCTCAGAGGAGGCAGCTAGGAAAATAGTTCACATCACAGAGAATGACTTAATACTATCATATCCATGACTAACCATTGCTAACTGGAAGAACCAGGATGTGGAAAACAGGGGCAACAAGCAGCATTTCATTTTAGTCATACTTGTACTCTTTTAAGTATTGCAGTTTTTGTATTTGGGGGGGTGATTTACGTATTTCATTTGAGGGGTAGATTTGCCCTTTAAAGTATTTTAATTGTAGGGATAATATATAGCAGATGGGAGTTTTTTCTCCTTCATAGTCTCACTTTCAGGCATTTAGGGCTGAGGCGACACTATAACCTGCACAAGCTTGCCAGAAATGGGCACGCTGTGATTGCCCAATGTGTGCAGATCACACTTAAAAGCGCATTAGTTGGTCTGGCTTGACCGTTCGATGTGTGCCAATACAATCAGTGCTCAAATAAGCAAGCAAACTGTTTATTCATAGAAATTATACAAAATATTCTGATACTTTACAGGGCAACTGGTCTCCGAACAAGATAAGAAGAATAAAAAGCCTGCAGTTTTTCTTTTAAATGAGCCCTGGCTCAGCCATTGAAAAATTGTGTGTGGCGAATGCTTAAAATTCCAGCTTCCAGTAGGTTGAGTGATATCTCCAGGGGAGAAGCATGCTCAGTTAAGACCAGATCCGAATTCCCAGGAGACTCTCAGTGAAGTCGGTTGGGGAGGGGTCCGCGGGTGTGTCTCTCTCCTCGCCTGTAAGGTTTACTGAAGAACGGGAGGTAAGAGATAGGGCATTACCTCCTGTTCTTCAGTAAATCAGATAGAAACCAACTTACTTTTGATGGACATACCCTTTAAAAAACTCATTGTAGGCCAAAAATGCCTCCTCCCACTTCTAAGCCCATAGACCCCCAAAGAAGCTTTTAAAACTACCGGCATCTTACCAGCAGGAGAATCAGAGCTCATTACTTGCTCCATTATGTCTGGATATTGTATAGATGAGGTG
Source organism: Hymenochirus boettgeri (assembly GCA_019447015.1). Classification (NCBI taxonomy): domain Eukaryota; kingdom Metazoa; phylum Chordata; class Amphibia; order Anura; family Pipidae; genus Hymenochirus; species Hymenochirus boettgeri. The sequence continues at coordinate 66,615,953 of CM033469.1, read as the reverse complement.
CGTATCTGCGCTGCTTGTGCCACGACTTTGTTCCTGCTCCTCCGTCTCTCCTGACTGCGGATGTTGTTTAAGCTAAAATAAGGATGGCAAATACGTGAGTAAACACTGTACAGGAGACACACTTCAGGAGACACACCGGTAGCTCCTTTCATATGTGTCTCCAGGCTCCTTCTTCATGTAAAGCTGCTTTGACCTAAGTATAACCTGAGGTTAGCTTTTTAGGCTAATTTTAAACTTAAAAACCTCGGCTTATATTTAAGGTATATACGGTATCATAAATTTGCATGTTAGTATAGTATTTGAGGTTAAATAAAGACATACGTCTATCCAGTCCAATCCATCTAGCAATTTCCTCATTTCCTGCCCAACTGTTGATCCAGAGGAAGGCAAAAAAAAACCCCATAAATTATGAAGGAGGAAAAAATTCCTTCCTGACTCCATGGCTTTGACATGGGTTTGACATGCCCTTTAATCCTGCATTATAAATACATTGAAACCAATACAGCCTGCCTTACATTCTAATGGAAATACTGACCAGCCTGCATTATATAGGTCAGGGATGTCTAACTTTCATCCCACAGGATGTTTGAGAAATACAACTTCCAGCATTCCTTTGTGGCAGAATGCATAGAATTATAGTTTAAAAAAATCTAAAGCCCCTGATATAGGTGTCTGGTTTTAATGGAATGGAGCCCCCAAAGAACCTATGGTAGATGTGATGGTTCAACTTTCTGTTTATTAATTATCACACAGCATCAGAGGGCAGAGTTACTGCTCCACTCATTTCATAGCCTGGAGATGTAACCAAGTCACACACTCATACTTAGATCCTTCCGTGCACACAAATAACACAACACAGCAGTGCAAGCACATGAACCACATGCAGAGTGCGCAATTGATTTGCCATGCAAACCCTTTTGCACCTTGGGAATCTTGCGAGAGTGGTTAATGCGTGCTTACATTATCTTGTGAATTAATAATTATATGGATTTTATAGTGCCAACATCTTCCGCAGCACTTTAATATGAATTACATGTATACATTCACATCGAGCCCTGCCCCAAAGAGCTTACATCTAGCACATTTATTACACAGCATCCGTGAGTTGACTTTATGATTGTGTGGGGGGAACCGGATTGCCCGGAGGAAACCCAGGCAAGGGCGTGGAGAAACATAACTCTTGCAAGGTGTCACAGGAGTGGATGAACGAACTCAGGATGTTAGAAAGGGGTCTTGACTGGGCAGTTTTGGCAGGAGTTTAGCTTGACCTTGGTGCCGGGCACACAAGCTACACTAAATTAATTAGTAAATCACAACAGTGTTCTTTCTGTGTTTTCTAGCCAGCTAGGGCGCCCGGCTAAAAGATGCTAGGGAGAACAAGCTTTGCTTTTAGTCCATCTGAAATAAGGTTTTTACTATGTACATCTGTAAAATCTTTCACTTAAATCATTCACACTTAGTCCACTTTGATTATTCACGTGCAATTGATTTCAAGAGTTCAGGCTAAAATAAATTTTGCATTTTCTAAATTTTTCTCTTAAAGGACAATTATACTCGCCTAGACCCCGCTCCTGCCATCTGTAGTACCCAGGGTGAGGACTTAAAAGGCATGTCCACCCTTTTTAAAAAACTTTTGGCACCATGCAGGGGATACCCTCCTACCCCAACCGTATATTCATAATTTTCAATTGTACTTACACCTTCTCATTCTTGCGCTGTTCTGGTCCGGCTCCCCTGCCCGCCGGAACTGCAAGCAGGGGGCCGGACCGGCGGCCGTGGCTTTGATTGGCTGAGAGGCAGTCAATCACAGCCGTGGCTGCCTTCTCTGTAGAACAGTGCAAGAAGGAGGAGGTGCAAGTACAGATTGAAAGCGCTTTTAAAGTTATGAATATAGCGATTAGGGGTGGGGAGAGTATGCCCTGCATGGTGCCAAAAGCTTTAATGATAGAAGGCTGCCAGCCACGGAGGGATCGGGAGGGAGGGGGGGGGGAGGGCTCTACTGAGCATGCCTCAGATCTTGCTTAGGTTAGCAAAGGTACAGGCACCGGATGAGGCACTGACAGCTCCCAAAGCAGTTTCCTGATCTTTGCAGAGGCACAACAGGAGAACTACAAGGAGCAAGGATGTAAGGTAAGGATTTTTTTTTGTACGGTGGGGCCAGTAGTTGGTAATTTTAGTTTGGGGGGGGTGGACATGCCCTTTAAATGCCATTGTCCACCCCTGGGTTTGTAACTCTAGATTTATTACCTAAAGTTTCCTTCGGTGCTCTGCTCCCACTTTTCAGAGCACGTCTCCTCATTGGCCGAGGTGCCGATGGACTTCAGGATAAGAGCACGGTAGGAAACACAAGGTGAGTAAATCTAGAGTTAGAAAGTGAGGGTAGTGCAGTTTAGGTCCTCAACCTGGGTACTTTCCAAGGGTGGACTGAGGTTTTGGTAAAGAAACTTGTCCTTTAAGCAATTCTGCGTTTACTTTTATGCACTTAACCTAACTTTTGAACAAGTAAATAAAAGTACCTACTGGGGGAAGCAATTGAGCATGCTTAAATCTGTGGTAGAGGTAAGAAGGAGGAGCTAGAAGTAAATAGAGGATTTGACTTTACAACATCTGGTTAGGACCCGCTGGCCATACATTATTTAGATGAACTCAATGTTATTAAGGCATTTTGTCACAAACATTTTTATCTGTTAATGCTGTTTGCCATCAGCAATTCTCCAATTCGTTCTAAACTAAGGTAGTACTAGTGAATAATAGAGATGGCGACCGAAATGAAGTTGGGTTAGTTTCAGAACTCCCAAACTTCAGTAAAAGTTTTTAAAACAAACCCATTAAAGTCAATTGGGAGTGATAGTTCGAAAAGTTTGGATGTTTTACAGATACAATAACAATGGTAACTTACTGTTAATGTTGTTGTGGCACATGGGAAATGGTCTGGGGAACATCACCAAAAACCGTTTTAAAACAATTCTTACTTCAGATCAGGCAATTGTTGGATTTGTGCATGCTACATTCAAGGGTTACGGCCAATCGAGGGTAACCGAACGCTAGATTCGAGGGTTACTGAAAATAGAAATATACATTCAAGGGTTACCGAAAGTCGAAGACTACATCGAGGGTTGGCAAAAACGAACATTACATTCCAGAGGGTTACTGAACGATACATTCACGGGTTAGCGAAAGGCTTGTAAATACGATAATTATGGAATTTTTGATATTATCAAAAGTACAGCCGCAAGTTTGGGAAAAACAAACTAGTTCGAGTTTGTCCGAAATCGGGTTTGAGTTCGGGTCCAACACTAGTGGGAATAAATAACATCTTTAGGCCATGAATTTAAAGAAAAATTAGTTGTTTTAGTAATGAAAAAGCAAATGGTGTGCTACAAACTTCTGTAGACCAGAATGTATCATTAACAGAATGTATTGGGGGTGCCAACTATTTCTGAATCTAGCTGAGTTTATTTGGCTGCAGCCCGGGGAGAAAGCCTTAAGGAACCCTGCAGCCTGACAATGTTATTCCACTTTCATAAACAAACGTTTGTCACAGGATTTAAAAAAAAAAGTTGGTCATTTCATCCAATAGGAATCCTAATTAGTATACCTGGTGGTTGCCATTTTGCCAGGTGTGTTCTTTTTTTTTTTTTTTTAGGGGTGTGGGGGGTTTGTTACAGCCATGTGTATGTAAAGTTCAAAGATAAGTAAAACATGTCCCTGTCTGACTCCTGACACTTAAATATTTGAACATTTTTTTCCCTTTAAACTCAGCAGGAGGAAACGAAACTGCAAGTACTGAAACACTTCCAAAGCTAGTTACTTTTAAATGAAAGTGAAACAGGAGGTAGGATACTTGCTCCCACCTTTATTGTATTATAGATACACTAGACAGTTAAGCCCATTATATAAACACTCTCTTGCTCTCAAAAAGCCACGCAGGATTCATGGACGCACATTAGCGCTTTTATTTATAGGATGGGGTTTAGTTAGCTTTGAATGTTCCTTTAAATTTCTTTAACTGTTGGCTTGTGGAAAACATCTACCGTGTGTGGGCTTTTTCTTAAACATTATGTGCAAATAAGGAAATCTAACGGTGTGTAATTTTTTTTATAGGGTATGAGAAGACTGATGATGTCTCAGAAAAGACTTCATTAGCTGACCAAGAAGAAATGCGAATAATCTTTTTAACCAGCCTCAGCTGATAAAATTCTGCAATAACCATGTTAGGTAAGAGCATCCATTTTCCATTTCCTTTTCACACAAAGGTGCCACCTAGGCAGAAAATGTTGTGGTTTAAAGGAAACTAAACCCAAATGTTTAACACCCCAGAATCTGAACATACACCCTCTAAAAACACCAATAAACTGAAAATATCAATACAGTAAATGCATTAAGTAAAATGTACCACTTGAAGAACTGGATGAAATAAACTGTATGAATGTACAGTAAACTGGCCACACCCCTGATCCAGTCACATGCTCCCTTGCCTATTTTGTCCTGTAAAAGGATGGCTAGAGGCTACTAGTGGGTGTGACCAACTGTAAAAAGTTCCTGCAGTATTTTAGGACTGAGCATGTGTAAAGAACATAATGGTCAGTGACCACACTGTGCGATACCGGAAACACTAGGAAATAAGACACAAACCTCTGTTAGAAAGTAAAATTTCTCACCAACCATATCAAAATGAGAGGTGAGACACGGATTATTTTTTAATACAGGAGATCTGCCTTCTTTATTCAATGTTGTTCAGAGGCTTTTGTTGTCCTTTAATTGTTTGTAACCTATAGCTGCGACACAGATTCAATGCTACATATATGAAAACGCATGTAAACCTGTAATCTCATAAAAAAAAAAATTGTGCTGTGTCAGAATAGTGATCCGACCCCTTCCCCAGTATTAATGGACCATAACAATGCAAGCATGTCTGCAAACCTTTTTATCCCATGTACTCTATGCTGAAATTGCAACTCATTATGTGTATAGTCGTGTATGTATGTTTTATTTTTTAATACGAGGATGAATAATGCACTCTCATACCCTCCTTATTTAAAAGTTATTAAGTAGACAGCCCAAGAATTTGGAGTGTACTTAAATATATTTCCTTTGTTGGTGCTTTAAATGAGGTTTAACATATATTGGACCATAGTGGGGTATAGACAATTGAAGAGAAGTGCCCCAAGAAACGGAAATCCTGGTGTGCAAAGTACTTTTTTCGGTTTTCTTTCTTAATTGTATGTATTTATTATCTGATTCCTTGCTCAATATCCATTTGTGATCGACTTACTGTTTACAATTGAATGGAATTGCACTATGCTGTGTGGGTCTAGCATTGCTGCTGCTTTCCACTTTAGAAATCTTACAACCTGGGAAGTAATTGGTGGAGACGACTTGAATCAAATGGACCTGGTTAGTGGGTCTCTGTGCATTAAAAGGTTTCCCATGTTTCTAAATTTAATTCCATCTCTGTCTGACAGCTGTTATTTGTTTGATTCTTTCTGAGTAAAGTACTGTAAGTAAAATATTTGTAAAACAGACAATCATTTGCATTTGTTGCAGCCTGTTAATTCTCTGTATAATTGGGCAAACAATGCAGTTCTAAACTCCTAAATAGTCTTATTAGCTAGTGCATATGAGCTTTGTGAAATACACCATAACTGTACTATGCTAATCTCAAATATCAACTTTTACATTTCAGTTTTAAGTAAGTGAATGGGGATAAACCTGGAAGGTGTGAGAATATCAGCTCTGTGTTGCTGCTGCTAAGTGAAGGTGCCTTCCCGCAGTTTTCCCCCTTCTTTATGCCTGTTGCTGGCCCACCCACCTAACCACCCATCACCTTGGCAGTACCCCTCATGCCTCCGTAACTCCCTAACTGGCTGCCAGACTCTCCCATGCGCCCCAAGGACTAAGTGCCTTAGGGGCTCCATTATTCATCCAGAGAAAATGTGTTTATACTGTTTGAAAGAGAATGGGTGCTTTCACCTTTAAGCTTTTAGATATACCTGTTGGAATGAATTGGATGTTATGTACTGAAGCAGGTCACACACTATTGAGTGGAGTAACCGTTTTACCTGCTGTGACAATTTTCTTATAGTTCATGTTTGGTAATTGTTATTACAATAATATTGGTCACAAAGTGATCAGGCACCGTTAGGGGGTAAGATTGTAGTGTGTGGCCAGCTGATCTTGTGTTAAGATAAACTAAAATGTTAATGAAATGTTTATAAACAAAACAGATACAAACCAGAGAAAGAAAGCTGTATAAATAACCCTTTAATGTTATCCTTTGCCTGGCTTAGTTTTAAACATTGGTGTTTAGAATAAATAACTTCCATTTCTGCATGTTGTTCTGCTACTATAATAACAGGGAAGTTGCCACTTTCTATATGTAAAGACCTTTTATTAATGCACAATAAAAACATCTGCCTTTATGCTAAAATGCTGCTGCTTTTTTCTTTTTAAGCACTGCAAAATACAATGCCATCACATTTCTGCCAAGATTTCTCTATTCTCAATTTAGAAGAGCTGCCAACTCGTTTTTCCTGTTTATTGCACTCCTTCAGGTGAGCCACCAATGCTAATAATTCTAATGTCTGCATCCTGAGCTTATCATTAGCAAACTATCCATTTGCTCTATGGGGAACACTATTACTATATTATGTTTTGTGTGCAGCATCCATCCTGTGCATGCATTTGGTACCGTACCTGTCATTGGCTAAAGTGAAAACAAGAATAATGCATTGACTGACTGGCAGTGAGGTTTCCAAATATATAATGCTTGCACCATTGGTTTAGAATCCTATACCGGTAATTGGATTTTTATTATTTGTTAAATTTTTTTTGTTATTTTATGACTGGTATAAAAAATATAAAGCACAAGAGGACAAATGAAAATAATTTAAGGAATAACACACTTTTTACTTGTTTTTATAGGACTGCTGTCTTGTAGTGACAAATTACTTAGGGATTTTAAACAGAATGCGACATTCACCTTGGAAAATGATTGTTGCTATTAAATGACAAGTGCCCAGGGAGATGTAATAAAAGTTGTTATTGTTATAAATGGTGCTAATTTTTCCCCAACCAATCAGATGTTCACTTTTAAATAGTAAATAACATCTGATTGGTTGGGGCAAAATTAGCCCAATTTTTAACGATAAGAACTTTAAAACATTCAGGGATATGTAATTAAATATTGCAATGTGATCTACAGTCTCTGAGATACGCATCACTGATATGAAGAATATAGGAGTGGTGGAAGTCGAGATGGCAAGGGGAATGCAGAATATAAAATCGTTTTTTTCTACAAAGTGCACATTTTTTAAAAGTTTAGCAAATTTAGCAAGAAGCTATATGGCAGTACATGCTGCCTAGGGCAATTAATATATAGACTTACGATACAGGGAAAATAAATAAAAGTGCCTTAAAGAGAAGGGATGTTGTTTGAATTTATTAGTTATGATTTGCATAGCCCTAGTTTTGTTGAACTGGAGTATTTGTATATGCAATATACCTAATTTAGGACATGTAGGAAATTTGAATTTGTAAAGGTTTCCCTAATGACGTGGAGTGTTGAAGGCTGCAGGTTTCTGAAGTGCTTTGACCGTAATTGGGGCCCCTGTCGGCTTGTACAAGAAGAGAAGTTAAAATATGAATCATTGCATGACAGATAGTGCCAAGATATGTCTCAACCAATTTAACATTTATATCGGGTATAATGCCAAATATTATTGTAATTAGAATGTGTGGGTAATATGATAAATTAAAATGTGCGTACTTTTTTTTCTCTGCATAATTACTGGCACACAAATTAGAATTAACTTTTTTTTTATTATTATTATTTCTGCAAATAAAAAAAAGGATATTTTTTGCAGATAATATCTTGTAGCTGGGCAGGCACAGGTTGTGTAACACTACAGTTTCTGACAAAAGTCTTGTCTCCTGTGTATTTTGCAGTAACTCCTGCTATTAACCTGATTTTTAATTGATTAATTGGTGTTAGAAATAGCTCATATGAAAAGCTAAAGCCCTTCCAAATAGAATTTAGAATTTAATCAAGACAGAAAGGTCAAAATGTTGCAAGACAAAAGTGTAGTCGCCTATACAGAAAATGATCTACTTGGATCTACAATCCAAAAATGTCAGAAAATTACGTAGTGGTGCTGTGTGATCCAAATTTAATATCTTGTATGACTTCCATAAGCTTGAAGGACAGCATCCATGCGGTTTGGCAAGGATTCATACAATTTATTCATGAAATCATCAGGAATAGCCGAGAAAACCATGCCTCACAGAGTTCATCAATATTCTTTGGTTTCATCTTCCATGCTTCCTCATTCATCCTACCCCCACATTTGCTCAAAGATGTTTGTCAGGTGACTGGGCTGGCCAATCCTGGAGCACCTTGATCTTCTTTGCCTTAAAGGGCAATTATAGTGAGAAAATAGTTTTTTTTTAATTTCTTCTAATGTATCCTATAAGTCATCCCATCCACCAGGGTACCTTTAGTTTCTTTAAATTCTACATAGTCCCCGAGATATAAGCCTTTGAATATGCTGTGATTTGTAGGAGCTGCTACACCTCATCTGTCACTCAAAGGCACACACCCACACAATCCAAAGCTCCCCTGCAGTACTGTCACACACTCTCTCACCCACACTATATGTACCATGTGCAACATATACCGGTAGTCAAATGCTGTAGTGCTAAACACAATCAATAAACCATTAACCCAGCAATATGAGCATAACACACTATAAAACAGCCCCTCCCCCCCAAAAAAAATCTTATATACATACAAAACCAGTGACTCAAATGGAACACTAATACAGTATATATAATACAGTAATACAGACTATATACCAAACAAGACACACTGTGCAATCTATGAAATATATAGACTAAAGCAACTGAAATGTAACAGGACAACAAGCAGTGTCACTGTGTTTGTGAAGGTCTCACTACAAGCTGCTGTTACACTGACTCTCTCTTCAGTGATTATGATCTCAGCTAAGCAGGGGGAGAGATATGAACTTTAGGTAAAAAGTAAATAACAATTAGCAAAGTTCGAGAACAGGCAGAGGCAGAGTTCAGTAACTTACTTGTAAAGAATCTCAGCACCACTTGTCCTCCTCTCTCCCCCTCTGCCCCTCCCTTCAGCATATTGCTACTTTATTCCACACTTTGATTGCTTGCAGTCTAGCTCTGGAAGGGAGGGGTCAACAGGATGTCAGCACTTCATTTAAAGTCCTTTCAACTGACAATGCTCGGACTCTGTATACAGCCCGTCACTGCTTGAGGGGGAGTAGACAGAGAGGGGAGGGGGACTACACAGCTTGGTACAAACTTCTGCCAGTGTGAAGAAACGAAGCCACACAGAAACATGAAAGTAAGGCAGCTTATACTAAGTGATCTATACATTGTATACAGACAAAGTTTTTTTTTCACTATAGTTGCCCTTTAATAGTTCTGCTTGAACATGTATTTTTTGCTGTGAATGCTGTGTGTCTGCTGTCTAAGATTACAAACTGGGCTACAAACCATTACTGGAAATTTTTATGTATATTGATATAAGAATAAGGAATGTCTATATTTTCCTTCAAAAACACCCGAATATTGTGGCTTAAAAGGATGTATGGTGCCTCATTTTATTTCAAATTCTTATGGTGACTAACCTAAAAAGGGACTGAAAAATCAGAAAATCTGATGAAAAAGGGTACTAAGGATATTTATTTTACCGTGGAGATCCCAAAGGCAGTTTCCTTCTTTGCTATTACCATCTAAGAATTGAATAGCCTACATGCAGGCTTGAGGCTGGCTTGCTGTTCTGTAAAAATAAAATGACTGAAGTTTTTCATTTATATGAATTATTCATTATTTAGACATCTATATTGGATAGTATTAGACAGGGTGAAAGTAAAGCAATGTGCAGGAGGAAGCTGTTTCAAGCTACAAGTTTGGTTATTGCTTCTGCTGTATTGTAAGATTTATTACACAATATATTGGCCCAACTGGGTGCAAAATATCACCTGAAAAAGAAAAATGTATCAGATACTTTTGCCTAGATGGGAAAATACAGAAGGCCATACATGGATCCACTTTTCGATCAACTTGGTAGAATAAAAAGAAAAAATATCCTGATTATGGCTAGCATAAAAGGCTTCTTAAAAATCTGACATAATGTGCCATATAACTAATTTTGTGCCAGTCTAAAAGTAAAACAAATTTAAAAACATTTGAATGCTATTCCCCCTAATTGCTTTTTAAAAGGCAGAGGGAAGGGGCAGAGCATCATTTTGTGGCATGACAGCCCTACATCTGTCAGCTTTCTAACTATTGTAGTTTTGGATTTTGGAGGTTTACCGGTATATGTAAATTCTTTACATCTTTCCTCTTCTCCTCTTTCCCAGTGGGGCAGACATGGTCATATTTTATCCAGGGAGACGGTAAGGCTTTTAACCTCCTTATGCAGATGTACAGGATTTTGCACATTTTACAGTTATATCTTTCTTGTTAGAAATCCTTTTAGAAAGGCGAGCGATATGTAAGTTTAGTCTATGGGCTGTAAGATGCTTAAAATTTTTTTAAGTCCTGGTTCTCCTTTAAAGCTAAATACAGACGCATGATTGCTGGAGTGAGATGACTGGCCCGACGGACGGCCATTACGATGAGAATTAGCTTGTGTATGGGCAATCAGTTGAGCATCATTGATAAGGCAGTTCGATTGCACGTCTGTATGTAGCTAAAGGCTATCCAAGTGAAAATCATATCTCTCCCTTTTTGGGTTTATAAAATCATTTACAAACATAGTTGATTATATACAGGACTTCTATACTTCTAAGATGTAAACATTGTTACTTCCTGCTGCTATAAGCGTTTTATGACAAGGCATGTGGGAGGGACCTTATCCCCTTGCTTTTTTTGTCATTGTACCAGACTATTTAAATAGCTGTTCAGGAAGTGAGAAGTCTATTTAAAGTAACATTGCTTAGAACAGCTTGCCTTCCTTCAGTTAGTCATGAGTAATGCTGTGCAGGTGGAGACATTCTACACTCGACTTTATCTTTTGGAATGGAACATTGCCCAATATTGACTTTGGAATCATCCTAGTGGATTTACCAAAACTTTCAATTGCAGTTATTACAGTTAACACATACCGTATACAAAGCTTTTTTTAAATTCCTTTCCTTCATACAAAGTATCACTGTACACATATATTTTCATAAGTTTAATAGAGTTTGCTTAACAATACACTTTTTAATAATAATAATAATGTGTGTAACAGGTCATGTGTAGTTGTATGAGCGTAGGTATTGTTACATTGTTGTTTATCTTTCATCATACGTTCTGCACTAAACGGAGAGAAAGCGTGGGTTATTTGTGTAGACAATGCCCCAGGGTGTTGCAAATAACACCCAGGCTGACAATGCTTGGAGGTAATTGTTTGTATTGTGGCTGCATGAGTTCAGATCACCAGAAAGTACTGGTATATTTCTGACCATGACCATTGAACCTTGATCAATAGAACTGGATATAGAGTTTTATATTTTAAGATATTTTAACAGTTAAGCCATCGGACCATGCAGGGTCATAGAAACTATCATTCCAACAGCAGTTGTATGTTAAGGAATTGGCATCTTAGGTTGACATAAAATCAAACTGATCCAGATAAATTAAAGAAAAGTGTGTTTTAATTCGTATCTTATTGGAGAGAGAGTGCATATGTATATATCTTTCACAGGCTTTAAAATTAATACAGTTGTTGATTAGCATAAGGAGAGGTGACAACATCACAAAGCTTAATAAACATTTAAGCGATGTCTTTTGCTGCAGATAAATGTAATTTTGAAGAAGGTAACCCTCTATTGCAGGTGGCCTGACATTTGCAAAGAGGTTAAGCAGGAACATTTAGGGTCACACTGCTCCAAAAAAATGTCCAAATCCATATTTCTATTCCTTAATCTGACCCAAATCTGATACTAAAAAACTGTGAACAAGCCAAATCGGATCTGAATCTAATCAATTTACTCATATATATGTGGTTTAAATCTATTTCTGGTCTGATGGACAATTTGAATGAATAACCAGACTTAAGACATCTTTTAACACTTCTTAAAGCAAATAGCAGATGTTCTAACACCGAACAGGTTTGATAGGTGTGGTACCCACTCCTGTTCACAGCCAGAATAACCCAAGGGGAAGCCCCTCACAACACATTTCCACCTTACACTAGGTTCTCTGGATACTAGTAGCTAATGCAAATAAATTTGCAAGAAAATTTCATTTCATGGACCTTTACTGCAAAATACCCTAAAATAAATAATAATTTCCAAGCTTCCATGTTTACCATCATGTTCCCTTCCTGTAAAGAAATCAACATCCAGTGATGTTTCTTTATGTTCTTAGCGCATGTGAGTCACTTTATGGCCACTGAAATCGGATATAGGTAACATTTAATAACCGTGTGGCAAGTCAAAGAGCAGTAAATCAGAAATAAACATTTAGGTGTGCAGTGTGAATGCATTGAAGCTACCAATGCATTCAATTATCTTTATTTATTTATTACAGTAGGTGTTTCTATGTATGTAGAAGAGTGACATTTGTGCATACCCGGTTTATCTCTTTGTTTAAAGGACAATTAATAATTTCCTTTTCACGGATCTATAGATGCATAGAACCCAGGGTGAGGACCTAAATCGTGAAGTCCTCACCCTGGGTACTTTACCTAACAGCAGAAATACTTACTCAAAGTCTCCCTCAGTGCTCCGGTCTGTTTCTTCCCACTCGCACTGTCACTGTCAGAGATGAAGCCAATGGAAAGACACGCCTCCTTGCAGAGCATGTCTTCCTATTGGCTACATAGCAAACTGCAGAAGAGGAGCAGAACACAGAAGGAAACTTAGTCTAAGTAAATTCAGCTGTTAGGTAAAGTAACAAAAGGTGAGGATTTAAGTTTGGGTCCAATCCTTTGTCCCAACTGACCATTTGGCACTTCTGACTGGTCAGCCAGGACGAAGGACTAAAGTAGCTGCGGTCGACCGTTTGCTGCAACCGAGGGTGCAGTCCATAGAAGACCGCACAATCAGTCGTGGTTTTCCCATGCATCTAATTTAAATGAGTGGTCGGTTGTGTCTTACCGAAGAAACCATCCAATATTTTGGCCTGACCGACCAATACACAGAAATGTCAGACGGGTCGAATTATTGTATGGTGTGTATCCAGTTTTAGCATTTTAGGTCCTCACCTTGGGTACTACTAAGGGAAGGAAGAAGTGGAGCCAGGGGGAGGCAAAATTTCCTTTAAGGGAACATAGATTATTTTAGAATAGTCCTTTATCTGGTAGTATAGATTAGTTCAGTTATAAAGTAAGGATTTGTTGATTTTACTTTGTTTTTCACCTGTCCAGGCTGAGAAATATTTAAATAATTAATTAAAAAATGTTAGAATCTTGGAAGTATAATCCTAACTTGTCCTGGTATGGGTGTGTGTGTAGGCATGGTGGAGAAGAATAGCAGGGAAAAAATATGGTTTATTATTGTTTTCAGTACATGTTCCTTCTCTATTGTATGTTGTGTAGTTTTTAATATCCTACTGCTGGTTTAGGAAAGTAGTGCAGGGAAAGGTTAATGTCATATTAGCAGAGAAAGGTTAATATAAGAATATTAAGAGAGGTGTTTTCTTTCTTTTGTTTACTGCTACTGTTTAGCACCCATACAGATGTGCAGGTGATGCACGGCAGACGGGCGATTGGGTGACAACTGTGACTGTATGACTGCTTGGGCATAGGGGGTTTATTTTTCAGCTGGGACAGATCCTACACCCCCCCCCCCCCCACACTTTGATTGCTTGCAGTCTAGCTCTGGAAGGGAGGGGTCAACAGGATGTCAGCACTTCATTTAAAGTCCTTTCAACTGACAATGCTCGGACTCTGTATACAGCCCGTCACTGCTTGAGGGGGAGTAGACAGAGAGGGGAGGGGGACTACACAGCTTGGTACAAACTTCTGCCAGTGTGAAGAAACGAAGCCACACAGAAACATGAAAGTAAGGCAGCTTATACTAAGTGATCTATACATTGTATACAGACAAAGTTTTTTTTTCACTATAGTTGCCCTTTAATAGTTCTGCTTGAACATGTATTTTTTGCTGTGAATGCTGTGTGTCTGCTGTCTAAGATTACAAACTGGGCTACAAACCATTACTGGAAATTTTTATGTATATTGATATAAGAATAAGGAATGTCTATATTTTCCTTCAAAAACACCCGAATATTGTGGCTTAAAAGGATGTATGGTGCCTCATTTTATTTCAAATTCTTATGGTGACTAACCTAAAAAGGGACTGAAAAATCAGAAAATCTGATGAAAAAGGGTACTAAGGATATTTATTTTACCGTGGAGATCCCAAAGGCAGTTTCCTTCTTTGCTATTACCATCTAAGAATTGAATAGCCTACATGCAGGCTTGAGGCTGGCTTGCTGTTCTGTAAAAATAAAATGACTGAAGTTTTTCATTTATATGAATTATTCATTATTTAGACATCTATATTGGATAGTATTAGACAGGGTGAAAGTAAAGCAATGTGCAGGAGGAAGCTGTTTCAAGCTACAAGTTTGGTTATTGCTTCTGCTGTATTGTAAGATTTATTACACAATATATTGGCCCAACTGGGTGCAAAATATCACCTGAAAAAGAAAAATGTATCAGATACTTTTGCCTAGATGGGAAAATACAGAAGGCCATACATGGATCCACTTTTCGATCAACTTGGTAGAATAAAAAGAAAAAATATCCTGATTATGGCTAGCATAAAAGGCTTCTTAAAAATCTGACATAATGTGCCATATAACTAATTTTGTGCCAGTCTAAAAGTAAAACAAATTTAAAAACATTTGAATGCTATTCCCCCTAATTGCTTTTTAAAAGGCAGAGGGAAGGGGCAGAGCATCATTTTGTGGCATGACAGCCCTACATCTGTCAGCTTTCTAACTATTGTAGTTTTGGATTTTGGAGGTTTACCGGTATATGTAAATTCTTTACATCTTTCCTCTTCTCCTCTTTCCCAGTGGGGCAGACATGGTCATATTTTATCCAGGGAGACGGTAAGGCTTTTAACCTCCTTATGCAGATGTACAGGATTTTGCACATTTTACAGTTATATCTTTCTTGTTAGAAATCCTTTTAGAAAGGCGAGCGATATGTAAGTTTAGTCTATGGGCTGTAAGATGCTTAAAATTTTTTTAAGTCCTGGTTCTCCTTTAAAGCTAAATACAGACGCATGATTGCTGGAGTGAGATGACTGGCCCGACGGACGGCCATTACGATGAGAATTAGCTTGTGTATGGGCAATCAGTTGAGCATCATTGATAAGGCAGTTCGATTGCACGTCTGTATGTAGCTAAAGGCTATCCAAGTGAAAATCATATCTCTCCCTTTTTGGGTTTATAAAATCATTTACAAACATAGTTGATTATATACAGGACTTCTATACTTCTAAGATGTAAACATTGTTACTTCCTGCTGCTATAAGCGTTTTATGACAAGGCATGTGGGAGGGACCTTATCCCCTTGCTTTTTTTGTCATTGTACCAGACTATTTAAATAGCTGTTCAGGAAGTGAGAAGTCTATTTAAAGTAACATTGCTTAGAACAGCTTGCCTTCCTTCAGTTAGTCATGAGTAATGCTGTGCAGGTGGAGACATTCTACACTCGACTTTATCTTTTGGAATGGAACATTGCCCAATATTGACTTTGGAATCATCCTAGTGGATTTACCAAAACTTTCAATTGCAGTTATTACAGTTAACACATACCGTATACAAAGCTTTTTTTAAATTCCTTTCCTTCATACAAAGTATCACTGTACACATATATTTTCATAAGTTTAATAGAGTTTGCTTAACAATACACTTTTTAATAATAATAATAATGTGTGTAACAGGTCATGTGTAGTTGTATGAGCGTAGGTATTGTTACATTGTTGTTTATCTTTCATCATACGTTCTGCACTAAACGGAGAGAAAGCGTGGGTTATTTGTGTAGACAATGCCCCAGGGTGTTGCAAATAACACCCAGGCTGACAATGCTTGGAGGTAATTGTTTGTATTGTGGCTGCATGAGTTCAGATCACCAGAAAGTACTGGTATATTTCTGACCATGACCATTGAACCTTGATCAATAGAACTGGATATAGAGTTTTATATTTTAAGATATTTTAACAGTTAAGCCATCGGACCATGCAGGGTCATAGAAACTATCATTCCAACAGCAGTTGTATGTTAAGGAATTGGCATCTTAGGTTGACATAAAATCAAACTGATCCAGATAAATTAAAGAAAAGTGTGTTTTAATTCGTATCTTATTGGAGAGAGAGTGCATATGTATATATCTTTCACAGGCTTTAAAATTAATACAGTTGTTGATTAGCATAAGGAGAGGTGACAACATCACAAAGCTTAATAAACATTTAAGCGATGTCTTTTGCTGCAGATAAATGTAATTTTGAAGAAGGTAACCCTCTATTGCAGGTGGCCTGACATTTGCAAAGAGGTTAAGCAGGAACATTTAGGGTCACACTGCTCCAAAAAAATGTCCAAATCCATATTTCTATTCCTTAATCTGACCCAAATCTGATACTAAAAAACTGTGAACAAGCCAAATCGGATCTGAATCTAATCAATTTACTCATATATATGTGGTTTAAATCTATTTCTGGTCTGATGGACAATTTGAATGAATAACCAGACTTAAGACATCTTTTAACACTTCTTAAAGCAAATAGCAGATGTTCTAACACCGAACAGGTTTGATAGGTGTGGTACCCACTCCTGTTCACAGCCAGAATAACCCAAGGGGAAGCCCCTCACAACACATTTCCACCTTACACTAGGTTCTCTGGATACTAGTAGCTAATGCAAATAAATTTGCAAGAAAATTTCATTTCATGGACCTTTACTGCAAAATACCCTAAAATAAATAATAATTTCCAAGCTTCCATGTTTACCATCATGTTCCCTTCCTGTAAAGAAATCAACATCCAGTGATGTTTCTTTATGTTCTTAGCGCATGTGAGTCACTTTATGGCCACTGAAATCGGATATAGGTAACATTTAATAACCGTGTGGCAAGTCAAAGAGCAGTAAATCAGAAATAAACATTTAGGTGTGCAGTGTGAATGCATTGAAGCTACCAATGCATTCAATTATCTTTATTTATTTATTACAGTAGGTGTTTCTATGTATGTAGAAGAGTGACATTTGTGCATACCCGGTTTATCTCTTTGTTTAAAGGACAATTAATAATTTCCTTTTCACGGATCTATAGATGCATAGAACCCAGGGTGAGGACCTAAATCGTGAAGTCCTCACCCTGGGTACTTTACCTAACAGCAGAAATACTTACTCAAAGTCTCCCTCAGTGCTCCGGTCTGTTTCTTCCCACTCGCACTGTCACTGTCAGAGATGAAGCCAATGGAAAGACACGCCTCCTTGCAGAGCATGTCTTCCTATTGGCTACATAGCAAACTGCAGAAGAGGAGCAGAACACAGAAGGAAACTTAGTCTAAGTAAATTCAGCTGTTAGGTAAAGTAACAAAAGGTGAGGATTTAAGTTTGGGTCCAATCCTTTGTCCCAACTGACCATTTGGCACTTCTGACTGGTCAGCCAGGACGAAGGACTAAAGTAGCTGCGGTCGACCGTTTGCTGCAACCGAGGGTGCAGTCCATAGAAGACCGCACAATCAGTCGTGGTTTTCCCATGCATCTAATTTAAATGAGTGGTCGGTTGTGTCTTACCGAAGAAACCATCCAATATTTTGGCCTGACCGACCAATACACAGAAATGTCAGACGGGTCGAATTATTGTATGGTGTGTATCCAGTTTTAGCATTTTAGGTCCTCACCTTGGGTACTACTAAGGGAAGGAAGAAGTGGAGCCAGGGGGAGGCAAAATTTCCTTTAAGGGAACATAGATTATTTTAGAATAGTCCTTTATCTGGTAGTATAGATTAGTTCAGTTATAAAGTAAGGATTTGTTGATTTTACTTTGTTTTTCACCTGTCCAGGCTGAGAAATATTTAAATAATTAATTAAAAAATGTTAGAATCTTGGAAGTATAATCCTAACTTGTCCTGGTATGGGTGTGTGTGTAGGCATGGTGGAGAAGAATAGCAGGGAAAAAATATGGTTTATTATTGTTTTCAGTACATGTTCCTTCTCTATTGTATGTTGTGTAGTTTTTAATATCCTACTGCTGGTTTAGGAAAGTAGTGCAGGGAAAGGTTAATGTCATATTAGCAGAGAAAGGTTAATATAAGAATATTAAGAGAGGTGTTTTCTTTCTTTTGTTTACTGCTACTGTTTAGCACCCATACAGATGTGCAGGTGATGCACGGCAGACGGGCGATTGGGTGACAACTGTGACTGTATGACTGCTTGGGCATAGGGGGTTTATTTTTCAGCTGGGACAGATCCTACACCCCCCCCCCCCCAACAATGCCCAACCTAGCAGCTATACATGTTCATTTGTTAGCTGAAGCGGCTATTGTTTGTTGTGGTTTGACTGATGCACATGGCACATCTGTTCTAGGCTTTAGAAGTTTGTCCAATGCATCAAAAAAAATGTCAGAAATTGTCCCCAGGCACTATGTTCTAATTAGTTAGAAAATAAAGCATGTCTTGTGATTTTGTAATCACTTCGTAAACATGTTATTGGCATTTAAACTTATCATTAGAGATAAATACGTCATAAGCTCACATACAGTATGCTATGTTCTGAGGGCTGTAAAGAAAATTCAGCAGCGCACATCCTGTTCATGTTCACAGGAATTTTTTAGGTGATCTAAAGGTGGGTACTAACAATAAAGGGACGATAGCTTTTGATCCAATGGTATCGTTCCTTTACCTTTTGTGTGTTTAGTGCAATTCCGAGCACTCCATAGGCCGATGAACTTTCAGTTTCGGCCTTGGCATCCTTCAGTAATGGGCGAAAATTTCCCATGTACTTTAGCATAGGGAGTCGGCCACGAATGAGGGAAATCTGCAGTGCCGAGCATTTTTCCAATCCTTTACATATGGAGAAAGCTTGGAGATTCTTTCGGTCATTTTTTAAACATCTTGCATGCGTGTATTCAGCTTTGGATTTATGCATCAGTCCAATAAACTTTGTATTACGTTTTGTTCCTGCCTACTCAAAATTTAGGACTATTTTTTAGTAAGATATTGCAAACTAAAAGCTTAAATTCTGTTAAAGGACGACTTCACCCTCATAATGACATCTTTTAGAAAAAAAATGGGCATTTTAAAGTGAGCTGGTTATGAGCTTGAACATGCTCAGAGGAGGCAGCTAGGAAAATAGTTCACATCACAGAGAATGACTTAATACTATCATATCCATGACTAACCATTGCTAACTGGAAGAACCAGGATGTGGAAACAGGGGCAACAAGCAGCATTTCATTTTAGTCATACCTTGTACATCTTTTAAGTATTGCAGTTTTTGTATTTGGGGGGGTGATTTACGTATTTTCATTTGAGGGGTAGATTTGCCCTTTAAAGTATTTTAATTGTAGGGATAATATATAGCAGATGGGAGTTTTTCTTCCCTTCATAGTCTCACTTTCAGGCATTTAGGGCTGAGGCGACACTATAACCTGCACAAGCTTGCCAGAAATGGGCACGCTGTGATTGCCCAATGTTGTGCAGATCACACTTAAAAGCGCATTAGTTGGTCTGGCTTGACCGTTCGATGTGTGCCAATACAATCAGTGCTCAAATAAGCAAGCAAACTGTTTATTCATAGAAATTATACAAAATATTCTGATACTTTACAGGGCAACTGGTCTCCGAACAAGATAAGAAGTAAATAAAAGCCTGCAGTTTTTCTTTTAAAATGAGCCCTGGCTCAGCCATTGAAAAATTGTGTGTGGCGAATGCTTAAATTTCCAGCTTCCAGTAGGTTGAGTGATATCTCCAGGGGAGAAGCATGCTCAGTTAAGACCAGATCCCGAATTCCCAGGAGACTCTCAGTGAAGTCGGTGCTGGAGCGGGTCCGCGGGTAAGTGTCTCCTCCTCGCCTGTAAGGTTTACTGAAGAACGGGAGGTAAGAGATAGGGCATTTACCTCCTGTTCTTCAGTAAATCAGATAGAAACCAACTTACTTTTTTGATGGACATACCCTTTAAATAAACTCATTATTGTAGGCCAAAAATGCTCCTTCCCACTTCTAAGCCCATAGACCCCCAAAGAAGCTTTTAAAACTACCGGCATCTTACCAGCAGGAGAATCAGAGCTCATTACTTGCTCCTCCATTATGTCTGGATATTGTATAGATGAGGTGCGTATCTGCGCTGCTTGTGCACGACTTTGTTCCTGCTCCTTCCGTCTCTCCTGACTGCGGATGTTGTTTAAGCTAAAATAAGGATGGCAAATACGTGAGTAAACACTGTACAGGAGACACACATTCAGGAGACACACCGGTAGCTCCTTTCATATGTGTCTCCAGGCTCCTTCTTCATTGTAAAGCTGCTTTGACCTAAGTATAACCTGAGGTTAGCTTTTTAGGCTAATTTTAAAACTTAAAAACCTCGGCTTATATTTAAGGTATATACGGTATCATAAATTTGCATGTATAGTATAGTATTTTGAGGTTAAATAAAGACATACGTCTATCCAGTCCAATCCATCTAGCAATTTCCTCATTTCCTGCCTAACTGTTGATCCAGAGGAAGGCAAAAAAAACCCCATCAAATTTATGAAGGAGGAAAAAATTCCTTCCTGACTCCAATGGCTTTGACATGGGTTTGACATGCCCTTTAACTCCTGCATTATAACTACATTGAAACCAATACAGCCTGCCTTACATTCTAATGGAAATACTGACCAGCCCTGCATTATATAGGTCAGGGATGTCTAACTTTCATCCCACAGGATGTTTGAGAAATACAACTTCCAGCATTCCTTTGTGGCAGAATGCATAGAATTATAGTTTAAAAACATCTAAAGCCCTGATATAGGTGTCTGGTTTTAATGGAATGGAGCCCCCAAAGAACCTATGGTAGATGTGATGGTTCAACTTTCTGTTTATTAATTATCACACAGCATCAGAGGGCAGAGTTACTGCTCCACTCTATTCATAGCCTGGACTGATAACCAAGTCACACACTCATACTTAGATCCTTCCGTGCACCAAATAACACAACACAGCAGTGCAAGCACATGAACCACATGCAGAGTGCGCAATTGATTTGCCATGCAACCCTTTTTTTGCACCCTTGGGAATCTTGCGAGAGTTGGTTAATGCGTGCTTACATTATCTTGTGAATTATTAATATTATTATGGATTTATATAGTGCCAACATCTTCCGCAGCACTTTAGAATTACATGTATACATTCACATCGAGCCCTGCCCCAAAGAGCTTACAATCTAAGCACATTTATTTACACATGCATCCTGTGAGTATGACTTTATGATTGTGGGGGGAACCGGATTGCCCGGAGGAAACCCAGGCAAGGGCGTGGAGAACATAACTCCTTGCAGATGTGTCCAAGGGTGGAATCGAACTCAGGATGTTAGAAAGGGGTCTTGACTGGGCAGTTTTGGCAGGAGTTTAGTCTGACCTTGGTGCCGGGCACACAAGCTACATCTAAATTAATTAGTAAATCACAACAGTGTTCTTTCTGTGTTTTCTAGCCAGCTAGGGCGCCCGGCTAAAAGATGCTAGGGAGAACAATGCTTTGCTTTTAGTCATTCTGAAATAAAGGTTTACTATTGTACATCTGTAAAATCTTTCACTTAAATCATTCACACCTTAGTCCACTTTGATTATTCACTGTGCAATTGATTTCAAGAGTTTCAGGCTAAAATAAATTTTGCATTTTCTAAATTTTTCTCTTAAAGGACAATTATACTCGCCTAGACCCCGCTCCTGCCATCTGTAGTACCCAGGGTGAGGACTTAAAAGGCATGTCCACCCTTTTTAAAAACTTTTGGCACCATGCAGGGGATACCCTCCTACCCCCAACCGCTATATTCATAATTTTCAATTTGTACTTACACCTTCTCATTCTTGCGCTGTTCTGGTCCGGCTCCCCTGCCCGCCGGAACTGCAAGCAGGGGGCCGGACCGGCGGCCGTGGCTTTGATTGGCTGAGAGGCAGTCAATCACAGCCGTGGCTGCCTTCTCTGTAGAACAGTGCAAGAAGGAGGAGGTGCAAGTACAGATTGAAAGCGCTTTTAAAGTTATGAATATAGCGATTAGGGGTGGGAGAGTATGCCCTGCATGGTGCCAAAAGCTTTAATAGATAGAAGGCTGCCAGCCACGGAGGGATCGGGAGGGAGGGGGGGGGGGAGGGCTCTACTGAGCATGCCTCAGATCTTGCTTAGGTTAGCAAAGGTACAGGCACCGGATGAGGCACTGACAGCTCCCACCAAGCAGTTTCCTGATCTTTGCAGAGGCACAACAGGAGAACTACAAGGAGCAAGGATGTAAGGTAAGGATTTTTTTTTGTACGGTGGGGCCAGTAGTTGGTAATTTTAGTTTGGGGGGGGTGGACATGCCCTTTAAATGCCATTGTCCTCACCCCTGGGTTTGTAACTCTAGATTTACTTACCTAAAGTTTCCTTCGGTGCTCTGCTCCCACTTTTTCAGAGCACGTCTCCTCATTGGCCGAGGTGCCGATGGACTTCAGGATAAGAGCACGGTAGGAAACACAAGGTGAGTAAATCTAGAGTTAGAAAGTGAGGGTAGTGCAGTTTAGGTCCTCAACCTGGGTACTTTCCAAGGGTGGACTGAGGTTTTGGTAAAGAAACTTGTCCTTTAAGCAATCTCTGCGTTTACTTTTATGCACTTTAACCTAACTTTTGAACAAGTAAATAAAAGTACCTACTGGGGGAAGCAATTTGAGCATGCTTAAATCTGTGGTAGAGGTAAGAAGGAGGAGCTAGAAGTAACTAGAGGATTTGACTTTACAACATCTGGTTAGGACCCGCTGGCCATACATTATTTAGATGAACTCAATGTTATTAAGGCATTTTGTCACAAACATTTTTATCTGTAATGCTGTTTGCCATCAGCAATTCTCCATATTCGTTCTAAACTAAGAGTAGTACTAGTGAATAATAGAGATGGCCGACCTAACTGAAGTTGGGTTAGTTTCAGAACTCCCAAACTTCAGTAAAAGTTTTAAAACAAACCCATTAAAGTCAATTGGGAGTGATAGTTCGAAAAGTTTGGATGTTTTACAGATACAATAACAATGGTAACTTACTGTTAATGGTTGTGGCACATGGGAAATGGTCTGGGGAACATCACCAAAACCTGTTTAAACACTTCTTACTTCATGATCAGGCAATTGTTGGATTTGTGCATGCTACATTCAAGGGTTACGGCCAATTCGAGGGTAACCGAACGCTAGATTCGAGGGTTACTGAAAATAGAACTATACATTCAAGGGTTACCGAAAGTCGAAGACTACATTCGAGGGTTGGCAAAAACGAACATTACATTCGAGGGTTACTGAACGATACATTCACGGGTTAGCGAAAGGCTTGTAAATACGATAATTATGGAATTTTTGATAATTATCAAAAGTACAGCCGCAAGTTTGGGAAAACCAAACTAGTTCGAGTTTGTCCGAACTCGGGTTTGAGTTCGGGTCCATCACTAGTGGGAAATTAACATCTTTAGGCAATGAATTTAAAGAAAATTAGTTGTTTTAGTAATGAAAAGCAAATGGTGTGCTACAAACTTCTGTAGACCAGAATGTATCATTAACAGAATGTATTGGGGTGCCAACTATTTCTGAATCTAGCTGAGTTTATTTGGCTGCAGCCCGGAGAAAGCCTTAAGGAACCCTGCAGCCTGACAATGTTATTCCACTTTCATACAACAACGTTTGTCACAGGAATTTAAAAAAAAAAGTTGGTCATTCTATCCAATAGGAATCCTAATTAGTATACCTGGTGGTTGCCATTTTTGCCAGTGTGATTCTTTTTTTTTTTTTTTAGGGGTGTGGGTGGTTTGTTACAGCCATGTGTATGTAAAGTTCAAAGATAAGTAAAACATGTCCCTGTCTGACTCCTGACACTTAAATATTTGTAACATTTTTTTCCCTTTAAACTCAGCCAGGGAAACTGAAATCTGCAAGTACTGAAACACTTCCAAAGCTAGTTACTTTTAAATGAAAGTGAAACAGGAGGTAGGAATACTTGCTCCCACCTTTTATTGTATTATAGATACACTAGACAGTTAAGCCCATTATATAAACACTCTCTTGCTCTCAAAAAGCCACGCACGGATTCATGGACGCACATTAGCGCTTTTATTATATAGGATGGGGTTTAGTTAGCTTTGAATGCTTCCTTTAAATTTTCTTTAACTGTTGGCTTGTGGAAACATCTACCGTGTGTGGGCTTTTTTCTTAAACATTATGTGCAAATAAGGAAATCTAACGGTGTGTAATTTTTTTTATAGGGTATGAGAAGACTGATGATGTCTCAGAAAAGACTTCATTAGCTGACCAAGAAGAAATGCGAATAATCTTTATTAACCAGCCTCAGCTGATAAAATTCTGCAATAACCATGTTAGGTAAGAGCATCCATTTTCCATTTCCTTTTCACACAAAGGTGCCACCTAGGGCAGAAAATGTTGTGGTTTAAAGGAGAACTAAACCCAAATGTTTACACCCCAGAATCTGAACATACACCCTCTAAAAACACCAATAAACTGTAAAATATCAATACAGTAAATTGCATTAAAGTAAATGTTACCACTTGAAGAACTGGATGAAATAACTGTATGAATGTACAGTAACTGGCCACACCCCTGATCTCAGTCACATGCTCCCTTGCCTATTTTGTCCTGTAAAAGGATTGGCTAGAGGCTACTAGTGGGTGTGACCAACTGTAAAAAGTTCCTGCAGTATTTTAGGACTGAGCATGTGTAAAGAACATAATGGTCAGTGACCACACTGTGCGATACCGGAACACTAGGAAATAAGACACAAACCTCTTGTTAGAAAGTAAAATTTCTCACCAACCATATCAAAATGAGAGGTGAGACACGGATTACTGTTTTTATATCAAGGAGATCTGCCTTCTAATTCAATGTTGTTCAGAGGCTTTAGTTGTCCTTTAATTGTTTGTAACCTATAGCTGCTGACACAGATTCAATGCTACAATATGAAAACTGCATGTAACCTGTAATCTCATAAAAAAAAAAATTGTGCTGTGTCGAATAGTGATCCGACCCCTTCCCCAGTATTAATGGACCATAACAATGCAAGCATGTCTGCAAACCTTTTTATCCCATGTACTCTATGCTGAAATTGCAACTCATTAGTTGTATAGTCGTGTATGTTATGTTTTATTTTAATACGAGGATGAATAATGCACTCTTACACCTCCTTATTTAAAAGTTATTAAGTAGACAGCCCAAGAATTTGGAGTGTACTTAAATATATTTCCTTTGTTGGTGCTTTTAATGAGGTTTAACATATATTGGACCATAGTGGGGTATAGACAATTGAAGAGAAGTGCCCCAAGAAACGGAAATCCTGGGTGTGCAAAGTACTTTTTCGGTTTTCTTTCTTAATTGTATGTATTATTCTATGTCCTTGCTCAATATCCATTTGTGATCGACTTACTGTTTACAATTGAATGGAATTGCACTATGCTGTGGGGTCTAGCATTGCTGCTGCTTCCACTTAGAAATCTTACAACCTGGAAGTAATTGGTGAGACGACTTGAATCAAATGGACCTGGTTAGTGGGTCTCTGTGCATTAAAAGGGTTCCCATGTTTCTAAATTTAATTCCATCTCTGTCTGACAGTGTTATTTGTTTGATTCTTTCTGAGTAAAGTACTGTAAGTAAAATATTTGTAAAACAGACAATCATTGCATTTGTTGCAGCCTGTTAATTCTCTGTAAATTGGGCAAACAATGCAGTTCTAAACTCCTAAATAGTCTTATTAGCTAGTGCATATGAGCTTTGTGAAATACACCATAACTATGTACTATGCTAATCTCAAATATCAACTTTTACATTTCAGTTTTAAGTAAGTGAATGGGGATAAACCTGGAAGGTGTGAGAATATCAGCTCTGTGTTTGCTGCTGCTAAGTGAAGGTGCCTTCCCGCAGTTTTCCCTTCTTATGCCTGTTGCTGGCCCACCCACCTAACCACCCATCACCTTGGCAGTAGTACCCTCATGCCTCCGTAACTCCCTAACTGGCTGCCAGACTCTCCCATGCGCCCCAAGGACTAAGTGCTTAGGGGCTCCATTATTCATCCAGAGAAAATGTGTTTATACTGTTTGAAAGAGAATGGGTGCTTTCACCTTTAAGCTTTTTTTGATATACCTGTTGGAATGAATTGGATGTTATGTACTGAAGCAGGTCACACACTATTGAGTGGAGTAACCGTTTACCTGCTGTGTGACAATTTTTTATAGTTCATGTTGGTAATTGTTATTACAATAATATTGGTCACAAAGTGATCAGGCACCGTTAGGGGGTAAGATTGTAGTGTGTGGCCAGCTGATCTGTTGTTAAGATAAACAAAATGTTAAGAAATGTTATAAACAAAACAGATACAAACCAGAGAAAGAAAGCTGTATAAATAACTTAATGTTATCCTTTGCCTGGCTTAGTTTTAAACATTGGTGTTTAGAATAAATAACTTCCATTTCTGCATGTTGTTCTGCTACTATAATAACAGGGAAGTTGCCACTTTCTATATGTAAAGACCTTTTATTAATGCACAATAAAAACATCTGCCTTTATGCTAAAATGCTTCTGCTGCTTTTCTTTTTAAGCACTGCAAAATACAATGCCCTCACATTTCTGCCAAGATTTCTCTATTCTCAATTTAGAAGAGCTGCCAACTCGTTTTTTGTTTATTTCACTCCTTCAGGTGAGCCACCAATGCTAATAATTCTAATGTCTGCATCCTGAGCTTATCATAGCAAACTATCCATTTGCTCTATGGGGAACACTATTACTATATATGTTTTGTGTGCAGCATCCATCCGTGCATGCATTTGGTACCGTACCTTCATTGGCTAAAGTGGAAAACCAGAATAATGCATTGACTGACTGGCAGTGAGGGTTTCCAAATATATAATGCTTGCACCATTGGTTTAGAATCCTATACCGGTAATTGGATTTTTATTATTTGTTAATTTTTTTGTTATTTTATGACTGGTATAAAAAATATAAAACACAAGAGGACAAATGAAAATAATTTAAGGAATAACACACTTTTACATTGTTTTTATAGGACTGCTGTCTTGTAGTGACAAATTAATTAGGGTTTAAACAGAATGCGACATTCACCTTGGAAAAAGTTGTTGCTATTAAATGACAAGTGCCCAGGGAGATGTAATAAAAGTTGTTATTGTTATAAATGGTGCTAATTTTCCCCAAACAATCAGATGTTCACTTTTAAATAGTAAATAACATCTGATTGGTTGGGGCAAATTAGCCCAATTTTTAACGATAAGAACTTTAAAACATTCAGGGATATGTAATTAAATATTGCAATGTGATCACAGTCTCTGAGATACGCATCACTGATATGAAGAATATAGGAGTGGTGGAAGTCGAGATGGCAAGGGAATGCAGAATTATAAATCGTTTTTTTCTACAAGTGCACATTTTTTAAAGTTTAGCAAATTTAGCAAGAAGCTATATGGCAGTACATGCTGCCTAGGGCAATTAATATATAGACTTACCGATACAGGGAAAATAAATAAAAGTGCCTTAAAGAGAAGGGATGTTGTTTGAATTTATTAGTTATGATTTGCATAGCCCTAGTTTGTTGTGAACTGGAGTATTTGTATATGCAATATACCTAATTTAGGACATGTAGGAAATTTGAATTGTAAAGGTTCCCTAATGACGTGGAGTGTTGAAGGCTGCAGGTTTCTGAAGTGCTTTGACCGTAATTGGGCCCCCCGTCGGCTTGTACAAGAAGAGAAGTTAAAATATGAATCATGATGACAGATAGTGCAAGATATGTCTCAACCAATTTAACATTTATATCGGGTATAATGCCAAATATTATTGTAATTAGAATGTGGGGGTAATATGATAAATAAAATGTGCGTACTTTTTTTCTTCTGCATAATTACTGGCACACAAATTAGAATTAACTTTTTTTTTTATTATTATATTCTGCAAATAAAAAAAAGGATATTTTTTGCAGAAATATCTTGGGCTGGGAGGCACAGGTTGTGTAACACTACAGTTTCTGACAAAGTTGTCCTGTGTATTTTGCAGTAACTCCTGCTATTAACTGATTTTTAATTGATTAATTGGTGTTAGAAATAGCTCATATGAAAGCTAAAGCCCTTCCAAATAGAATTTAGAATTTAATCAAGACAGAAAGGTCAAAATGTGCAAGACAAAAGTGTAGTCGCCTAACAGAAAATGATCTACTTGGATATCTAAATCCAAAAATGTCAGAAAATTAGTAGTGGTGCTGTGTGATCCAAATTAATATCTTGTATGACTCCATAAGCTTGAAGGACAGCACATCCTGCGGTTTGGCAAGGATTCATACAATTTATTTCATGAAACATAGGAATAGCCGAGAAAACCATGCCTCCACAGAGTTCATCAATATTCTTTGGTTTCATCTTCCATGCTCCTCATTCATCTACCCCCACATTTGCTCAAAGAGTTTTGTCAGGTGACTGGGCTGGCCAATCCTGGAGACACCTGACTTCTTTGCCTTAAAGGGCAATTATAGTGAGAAAATAGTTTTTTTTTAATTTCTTCTAATGTATCCTATAAGTCATCCCATCCACCAGGGTACCTTTAGTTTCTTAAATTCTACATAGTCCCCGAGATATAAGCCTTTGTAATATGCTGTGATTTGTAGGGTTGCTACACTCATCTGTCACTCAAAGGCACACACCCACACCATCCAAAGCTCCCCTGCAGTACGTCACACACTCTCTCACCCACACTATATGTACCATGTGCAACATATAGTCAAATGCTGTAGTGCTAAACACAATCAAAAACCATTAACCCAGCAATATGAGCATAACACACTATAAACAGCCCTCCCCCCCAAAAAAAATCTTATATACATACAAAACCATGACTCAAATGGAAACATAATACAGTATATATAATACAGTAATACAGACTATATACCAAACAAGACACACTGTGCAATCTATGAAAATATAGACTAAAGCAACTGAAAGTAACAGGACAACAAGCAGTGTCACTGTGTTTGTGAAGGTCTCACTACAAGCTGCTGTTACACTGACTCTCTCTTCAGTGATTGATCTCAGCTAAGCAGGGGGGAGAGATATGAACTTTAGGTAAAAAGTAAATAACAATTAGCAAAGTTCGAGAACAAGGCAGAGGCAGAGTTCAGTAACTTACTTGTAAAGAATCCAGCACCACTTGTCCTCCTCTCTCCCCCTCTGCCCCTCCCTTCAGCATATTGCTACTTTTTCCACACTTGATTGCTTGCAGTCTAGCTCTGGAAGGGAGGGGTCAACAGGATGTCAGCACTCTAAAGTCCTTACAACTGACAATGCTCGGACTCTGTATACAGCCCGTCACTGCTTGAGGAGTGATGGAGAGCAGAGGGGAGGGGGACTACAGCTTGGTACAAACTTCTGCCAGTGTGAGAAGAAACGAAGCCACACAGAACATGAAAGTAAGGCAGCTTATACTAAGTGATCTATACATTGTATACAGACAAAGTTTTTTTTTCACTATAGTTGCCCTTTAAGGAATTTTGATGTGGAGATGGAAGTATGCGATGAAGCACCCTCCTGCTGCAGAATTTGGCCTTTTCATGGTTGGGATATATGCGGTAGTGAAGATTTCTTGGTATTTACACTATTGATGTTGCCTTCCACTGCAGATCCTTTGCACACCCCCATACTGGATTGTAACCCCAGACCATGATTTTGCTCCACCAAACTTCACTGTTTTCTGGTAAATCTCTGCTCCATGTGGGTTTCCAGTAGGTCTCCTGCAATATTTGCGGGACTGTGGTGTAATTAACAGAAGATTTATCTGAAAAATCCACCTTTTGCCATTTTCCAGCGTCCATCCTTTTAGCAGGCTGTGGGACTTGGCAAATGCCACACGGTTTTCAATTGTCTTTGTTTATGTGCTGGCTTATGGGCACTGATTCGACCCTGGAGGCCTTTTTGAGACAGAATCCGACAAACTGTTGTGGTTGACCAGGGATTTCAGGTGACCAGGTCTCCTGGAGCTCTGCTGCAGTTGAAAATGGGCTTGAATTGGATTTGCGAGCCAACAAACGGTCCTCTTGAGCAGTTGTCTTGTGGAGTCTTCCTGACCTGGGCTTGTCAAAAACTTCTCCAGTCTCTTCAAATCTTTTCTTTATCCTCTGAACTTGACGCTGAGAGACATTGAAGGTGTGCACCACATCAGCAGCGGATTTGGTCTTCAGCCTCTTGATAATCAACACTTTAGTCAGGTCAGGGTGAATCTTAGGCATGTTTGCAGAGGTCTATTTGCAGTTAATGTAAAGGTCTAGTGTTCTGAGGTTCTTTTTATACACACCTGACACCTAATTGATCCATTATTAGTCACAGGTGAAGCCCATATGACAAGCCGACAACACTTAGGTCTTTGCAAAAATTGACTCAATGGGCTTTACCAAGCTGTGAATTAGAATACTTTTTGTTTCGTTTTGCATTGAAACATTATTACAAAAGCTGTTTGGGGTAAAATGAACCATTTCTTGAAACAAAATCTGCATTAGAATTATTGTTAAGCGGCACTTCAGGTCTATTTGTACACAAGCGACAAGACTTTCTAGTTTTCTTACATTGAGAATTCGCCATCTGATAGATCTATCTTGTCTTTGACAATTTAACCATCTTAATCATTAAGAAATTGAAAAACTTTACACAGCCAAAGCAAAATAATATTTTTCAGCTGACCAGACCTTTTTGTGCTGAGCCATCTCACTGTGAGCTGTCCAGCTGCTGAATTCTTTGTTCATTTTCTGTTTTCTCCTAGAGCTCGAGTTGTCTCATGAACTTTTACTTATTTTTCTTATTCTGTTGTCTAGCAATACATTTAAATGTCATACAAAACATTTCAAAGAATACAGATTTATTGATTTTGTGTTTCTGTAAGACGAGCTATGTAATAAATCTGACAAAAAAATATAAAGGAACAGGTCAAACTTTCTAAAAGAAAATTATGCAAAAGGTGTGTGGAATTACACATCAGTTGCAAATGTCTTAATTAATGTAATTTGCTAATTTAAATGTGCATTAAGTTTCAATACACTGTCCACACTAAATCATCAGTTAATCATAGCTGGTGCCATATTATATGTTCCAATATAAATCTAATTATTATTATGCCAGTCGATAACCAATTAGTCAGGAATAAAAACGTACAGGCTGATATTTCCGTCTTAATGATTGGTCACAATTTTTGGATAGACCAGTATATTGTTTGGAATATCAATCTTTCAGTTGGAAAGGTTGAAGAGAAGTCTGCCCATGTGTACTAAACCTAAGGTACTTTTTGTGCATCCTAGATTAAAAGATACATTCTAATTGCCATTAAACTGTAGCCCTATAATTATCATACCTCTCCTAAAATAGTACTGCAGGATTGTTAAGATTTCAGCACACCCTGCACAGCACATTGTTTAGTTTTTAAAGCAGAAGTTTATGTGGACATGTATAAGAGCAAAATGTTTCAGATTAAAGGGCATGTCCACCCCCAAAACTATAATTCCCCCCCACTACTGGCCCCAATGTGAGTGTAATAAAATACTTACTTTACATCCCAGCTCCAAATGGTTCTCCTGTAATGTCCCTCCAAAGTCCCAAAAACTGCCCACCAGGAGTACTGCAGAGTCCATATAGGACTATGCCTCCTGTCTCCCCTCCGGGAGAAGTTTGGCATGCGCACTGCAGCCCTTCTCCCCCTCCCTCTCCCACCCGCTTTGGTCTCCCTCCCCCTAGCGTAAATCCCTTTTAGTATATTATAGTCCATGTTCCCCCAGCCCCAACCGCTATAATTATAGTCTCAGAAATTCCCCCGATTATTACTTACCTTACCTCTCTCCTTCACCTTTGTGAGCAGCCGGCAGACGCGTCTGTGATTGGCTGCCTCTCAGCCAATCACAGACGCGGCCGCCAGTCCCGCCCCCTGCTTGCAGTTCCGTGCAAGCAGAGGGCCGGGGCTTTGCGGCGAAGGAGAGAGGTAAGTTAAGTAAGGATCGGGGGACTTTCTGAGGCTATAATTATAGCGGTTGGGGCTGGGGGAACATGGACTATAATATATTAAAAGTTTCTATAAAGGGTGGACATGCCCTTTAAAGGGCAATAAAATGCTCATATCAACCCCCTTAGTTGATGACCAGGGTGTGGACCCACTGGGTCTTACGTTGTTACTGAGAACAAATCCTGTCAGCCTCTTTCAGGGCTCTCCTGACACCATTCCGGACTATGACTAGGCTCCTTTCAAAGCACACCTTCCCATTGGTTTAATACCAGGAAGTGGAGGGGGCAGGTCCGAATTCACTAAGATTCACTAAGCTAAACTTGCAGGGCTCATGAGACTCAGGTGTGAGGATGTCATGATTTGCTTCAACACATTGGATATTGTACAAAAAAAAGACCACCTTTTGTAAACAGTTTCTTTACCCCTTTTAGAGCAGCAATAAATATGTCCCTGCAACGTTATTTCAAATAGAAACAAAAAGTGGAGGAGCTCACTCTCTCTATCTCTCTATCTCTCTCTCTCTCTCTCTCTCTCTCTCTCTCTCTCTCTCTCTCTCTCTCTCTCTCTCTCTCCTCTATCTCTCTATCTCTCTCTCTCTCTATCTCTATCTCTCTCAAAATTTAAACCCTCAATCCCCACCTACACATTATGTGATTACACGATTGGCAGACCTGGGTCCAAAGTGAGGCTACCCTGGTCCATACCTTACATATTAAAGTGCATAGTCTTCTCCTAGGCCCTTTAAACACATATCTTGCACATATCTTTTGGCATATACTATTTTAAGGACAATTTGCACTACTTTTTATTTTATATTTTTAAATATAATGGGCACTTAACATATGGAAATGTATACTGTAATGTGTTTAAATTATTGATGTTTAATTATATAACATGCACCTTATTATTATGCACTTTAAATCAGAGCTCTCAGCTCTCCTTAATAGATATAAAATATATGCATCGTTTCAGGCCAGGGCACCAGTGAAAATGTATCACAACACTGTTATAAAGGTTGCTGGGAGCTGTAGCTTTTAATTATATAACACTGCATATTGCTGGGCAGCTAGTAATATGTTGCACAATATTTTAAAGTCCTCTTTGTTGCTTATTATAGTAACCACTGGTTTCAACCATTAATAATGTCTGTGCCAGCAGACACCATTGTGTTGTCCTCTGTTTAATACTCAATATATCTTACATTTATGTTTCATTACCTGGTGCCCTGCGAGGCAGTGTGTTTTATTTTCTTTTTGTTCTCTGAATCCAAAGTGATTGCAGGGCTTTACTGAAAGGTTTTCTAATGTTACCCATAAACACAGTACATCTATAGTTAGAAATAATGCTGAAAGGTAATCTGAGGTTTTTGAGC
Organism: Hymenochirus boettgeri; assembly: GCA_019447015.1. NCBI lineage: Eukaryota > Metazoa > Chordata > Amphibia > Anura > Pipidae > Hymenochirus > Hymenochirus boettgeri. The sequence continues at coordinate 66,582,346 of CM033469.1, read as the reverse complement.
TGTAAGACGTGTAATGTGTTTTAGCTTAAACTACCATAGATCAACAGGCTAACATTATATTAAAACTTGTTATTGCTTATATTATAAACTTCACTTGACAACCTTTGTCAGCAGTTAATCATGCTATAGTTTTTTACTGTTTTCCTGGTATTTAGCAAGATAAGACTCATTTATAGTACCGGGAATCTACTTTCATTTAGCAAGTTTCAAAATTCAGACGGCAAATACCCTGGTGCCCATGCAATTAAATTCTATGTTTCCGCTTCTGGGAGCACTCTCAAATAGGGATCAATGGCAAGGGGCTGACACTGGAGGCAATTTGCTTCAGACGCTGCTCCCCATAGCCGCACTACTGAGTAGTACTGGACGGTTTCCACAAAAAGAATAGGGCTGTAGGCCGACACTGATGTAGAGAGAGGGGCTTCAGGTAAAGAAATTAAAACGGTAAATAATATAATATCGTAACATTTGCAAAATATTTTTTTTTTTAAAACAAAATTTAAATTAATTTTCTTTATCATGTTTTCTTGTGATTTCGAGATTCATACAACTGTGTTTTTTATTGCAGCAAATTCCCGATGTATCTCCAACAGGTCGTTACACCACGTTGGTTCCTCTGCTATTCATTTTAGCTGTGGCAGCCATCAAAGAAATAATAGAAGATGTTGTAAGTACATCTTTTCAACATTGTGCAACATGTTTACTGTGCTTTAGATCTAATACCTACAGCACTGATACAGTACAGTATAGTATGGTATCTCTACAGTACAAGATGTTTCCAATGCTTTAGATCGAAAACCTACAGTACTGATAAAGTACAGTATAGTATCCCTACATTACAAGATGTTTCCTATGCTTTAGATCTAATACGTACAGTACTAATACAGTAAAGTATACTATCCCTACAGTACAAGATGTTTCTTATACTTTAGATAATACCTACAGTACTGATACAGTATAGTATTCTTACAGTACAGGATGTTTACTATGCGTTAGATTGAATACCTACAGTACTGATACAGTACAGTATAGTATCCCTACATTATAAAATGTTCCCATGCTTTAGATCTAATACCTACACTACTGATATAGTATAGTATTCCTACCATACAAGATGTTTCTTATAGTATACCTGCAGTACAAGATGTTTCCTATGCTTAAGATCTAATACCTACAGTACTGAGGATGAAGTGAATGCTACCTTTCTTCAGTCCAAGCTGTTGGAAAGCAATGAAGTGTAATAAAATATGCTAGAAGAAAGTAGTGTAAAGCAGCAGCGCAGTTGTATTGTAGGGAAAATCACTGTGAAAGTATAAACTATCTACAAACATATAAACTTGTGTGTTTTTATTTGAGGATTAATAGAAAGGTGTTTGACAAGGTTCTGCTTTGAGTAACCGCACATCAGACAGCATAGCTATTTTTTATACTCCTGTCCCACTAGTGAACGAAATAACCTTGTAATGAATATAACTTAGCTTACCAATGCTTCCCATATGGAAAAAAACAAAACAAATGAGAGGTAACTAGTTAAAATACTTCTTCCCCCCCGGATTCCTTTTAAGGAGCTTTTTCTAGTTAAAGAAATTAAAACATTTCGGTACCAGGTTATGTTTTCCAGCATTCTCATTGAAGAGACAGAACCCCACTGGCTGGATGAAATACAGAGCATCTCGGTCCAAAGATTTTGTAAACTGTTTCTACCATTTGAAAAGAAATAGTAACTGAAAATTCCAAACCTGAGACGTGTCAGATTATCATACACATGCCAATAATCACCCAAAGCCCACAGTTTTGGCTACTGTATTGTCTCACCTTTAAACCTTAAGGTTTTATGTGATGTGTTCCACTGTTGTCGAGGCATGTGTCTTGCCCATACAGGCAAAATGTTGTGAAATGTGAGTCAGTGGTGTGCTGTTCATAAAGGGCAATGGGGAGAGGGAAGAAGGAAAGGCAGCTCTGCACCTAGAAATGCCCCCAGTGATTTCATTTATCTACCCATTACTCTTCCATACTTACAAATAAGTGAAGACATCTTGGATATAAAGTAATACCTTTTATTGGCTAACTAAAATGATTGAAAATGCAAGCTTTCGAAGCACTAGGCTTCCTCAGGCATGATACAATACTGAATCTTTTATAAAGCACTCTATTTTATACATACTAGAACAAAGACTTTCTGACATTACATAAATGTTATCTTTTGCACCCATGCCTGATTGGCAATGGCTGTATAAAATAATAAAATAGATTATTTTTTGCTTTATAAGATTCAGTATTGTATCATGCCTGAGGAAGAAGCCTAGTGCTTCGAACGCTTGCATTTTCAATCATTTTAGTTAGCCAGGCTTCCTCCTCTGTTCCTCTGAATCAAGGGGTGGACAAGCAGGAGAGCTGTTATCCCAGCTCCCTGCTGGCTTTACAGGTAAAATCCGGAGGTAGGTGTACTCTCTCCTGCCTCTTCCTGAAATACTGATTGCTCTATAAAAAATATAGTTTAATGCTAACTATATACTAATTTAAAGTGTAGGTGATTGCATAGAAATATAATATTATTGCTTTTACTATGTACAAAATTATGGGATGTCCAACCTGCATCTCTTCTTTTTCTGCCAAATCTATAACCTATTACCTTTCATTACAAATTCAGGTTTGGCAATAGCTGTAGATTTTGAAGATGATTAGCAAAGTAGTAATTTGTCAGCTGAATATGGGTTGTGGAATGCAGCTTGTCTACATTGTTTTATATACTAAGAAACAGAAATGCCAACATTTCAATTTTTTTTTCACAGAAAAGACATAAAGCTGATAATTTTGTGAACAAGAAAAAAACTCAAGGTAGGGACTATTTCTATTATCATATTTCCCATCTCATTTGGGAAAATGTTTAGCAGTTCTGGTGACTTATGAAAGTCTGGTTAGAAATTTTAAACTGTTAATCAAGAATCGCTTTCTTGTGGACTGGAGTTATATAATATAATAGGTGTGGTGGGAAATTAAGCTTACAGTATTCCAATAATCTCTAAACCACAGCAGTGATCAGGCACCTATTCTCTCTAGGTTTTGTTGATGTTCTGGTTTAGTGAGCTTAAATCTGACCTTTACATTTCTTTGACAGAATAATGTTTCTTGCTAACATAGGGAAAGAAGATTTCGAAAATCAAGAAAAAGTATTATGAGATAGAAAAATGAAAGTAGGCGGAGGCATCCTGGGCGTAAGCAGGTTTCTATTTTTAATAGACAGGAATGCTGTCATTTAATTGGTTCTTTCTAGGTGAACCAAGCATAACTTAACTCGCGTAACTGAGATTATTATCTGTTTAAAGGAATTTGTTCAGTTCTTTTAAATAGAAAATCTGCTAATCCAGGATTTGTTACCTACTATCTATTGAAAACTTTTCCTGTAAGTTCCCTAGTAGCCTCTTAAAGGGCATATCCACCCCCTCACATCCCAGCTCCATATGGTTCTCCTGTAGCCCCCCCCCCCCCAAAAGTCCCAAAAACTGCCCACCAGGAGGATAGCAGAGTCCATATAAGACTCTGCCTTCTATCTGGCCTCCGGGAGAAGATTGGCATGCGTACTGCAGCCCTTCTCCCCCTCCCTCCCTCTCCCTCCTGATTAGGATTCCCTCTCCCTAGTGTAAAAATCTTTTTACATAACATTCCCCCTGTCCCCCCAGCCCCAACCGCTATATTTGTATTATCAGAAAATGCCCAAAACATTACTTACCTTCCCTCTTTCCTCCACCGCACTGAACTCCCGGCAGCCGCGTCCGTGATTGGCTGCCGCTCAGCCAATCACAGACGTGACTGCCGGTCCCGCCCCTCTGCTTGCATTTTCTCTTAAGCAGAGGGCCTGGCAGCATGGCGGAGGTAAGAGGGGAGGTCAGTAATGTTTTGGGCATTTTCTGATAATACAAATATAGTGGTTGGGGCTGGGGGGACAGGGGGAATGTTATGTAAAAAATTTTTTAGAAGGGTGGACATACCCTTTAAACCACATGAATACATTGGTGTACTTGCCCCAAAGCATTTAATACTGATGTATAGATCATGGGAAGAAAATATTCCCTCATAACTCCTTAATATAAAAGGATTTCTTTAGGACATGGTTTCTCAAAATTATTCTCCATTACAAAATGCTTTAAGCTCCAGTCAATGTAAATCTGAAGATTTGACATTCAGTGCATGGTAAGCTAGCATTCCACGGAACGATTTATTTTCGGATCATTTCAGCTGATTGAAAATTTCATTGAAGAACCAATCAAATTTTGCACCTTGTGCTGACGATTTTTCGCAGATTTCAAACTGAACTCAAAAATTAGGGTAGACGAAAAATTTTCTGCCTGACTCTATTTTATTTATTTTTATTTTTTTTTGTCATTTAAACATTTTTTTTAAAGAAATCTTTAACCCAGTGTTGCTTGAAAAATTGGAAAACTGTTATCAATATTTTATTGAATCGGTCGAATTGGTAAATTAGTCAAAATAGCGATGCCCTATATGGCCTGCTTTTGTGTTTTAAAAGATATATTTTTAATAAAGCCCAATAGTATTAGATCTTTTTAGATTTACACAAAATGCTATCTACTGGGCTGTAAAAACACAGCAATGTTTACATTTACATGTTGCCATAGAGTTTTCTCCTTGTGACCTGACAAGTTTACCCCGCAAATTGTAAATAGATAAATTCTTACCCCCACTCCACCCCACCCCCCCAAATCTGCAATAATTAGAAATCTGAGAGATGTAAGTTTAGTCTGAAATGCTGCTGGATGTTCTGTTTCCTCGCTTTCTGGTTTTTACGGTTAGCAGCTATCGGTCATGGATGTAATAGATAACAGACAAAAAGAAAAACTGCACAGATTGCAATACTTAATAATAATAGGGATAAAATTAAAAGTATTTAAAAAAACATCACCCTGACCATATTATAAATACCAAGAGTGGTCAGGGCATTTCTGTAGAAAGATTTGTTAATGCATTTTGTGAGCGAATCACGTTTGTGAGAAAAGTGCCTCTTGCTGCTATATTGCCGTGACCAGCCTTGGTATTTATATTATGTTATATCAGTTTACTTATCCTTGTTGTACTATATTGACTTAAGACTAACATGACTCACTATGCCCAGATAATACAGTCAGGGTATTGTTTGGTTTTTTTAAATGCTTTTAACTTTTTGAGAGTTTTGCAATATGTGCTGTTTTTCTTTTTGTTTGTTATTTAGTATATTACAGACTAGCACTTTATACTTTAGGACTTTGTGTGCCCTGATTGCATTTATTTTTTCTTCTTATTGATGTAACAGATGACATAACATCAAATGACTGAATGCTATTCCCCTAGTTGTTTCCTCTGAGCATGTAAAAACTTGTAAAAAAAAAAAAAAAGCTTGAAGAGGAGACTGTATATTTTGAGAGGCAGAGAAAAGAAGGTGAGCATCATTATTAGACTTGTCAGTCGGCTTTCTAACTATTGCAGTTTCGGGGGGTGATTTGCCTATATATTTTTCATTTGAGTGGTGTACATTCCGTTTAAAGAGCAGTAAAGGGCTGAAAACATTCTGTGGATTTCCCATGTTTAGCGGAATCAAGTAGTGTGTGTATTGTTTGCCTTAAAGGCAAACTTTGGTCTCCATACAAGTGCCCTCCAATAAAAATCCTTTAAAATGAGTCCAGGATCAGGCTGCTATCTGCAATGATGTATCTTTCACAGCATGGGAGAGAGGACGTTCTAACTAGGAAAGGAAACTTTTAATTTCGGCAGCTAGAGACTTCATCCTAGCCCTGAAATGTACGAGTTATATTCAACGGTCCTTTAAATTACAACTCTTGACAACAGTTCTCCTGTTCCATATTATTCCTGAGAGAAAGCAGTTCAAATTTAAAAACCGCGGGTACTGTAGGACAACACCTGATAATGAACCCAGAGGGTTAATGGATTCACTATGTTACAACTTACAATAACAATGTTTGTCAGCAATGATTTGTGGTAAAGGGCAGATAAATGGCAGAAATGACAGTGGATACACATGTTAACCCTTTTTGACAGATGTTCATTCTGCTATTGGAATTGGAAGTAATCCACTGATATAGCTTAAACATGGGAATGTTTTCCTCATTTATTTCTCCTTTTATTAAAATTAAATTATTAGCACTACAGGGTACCAGTTGATTTGACGCTTTTTGCCATAATTAAAGGGATGTCCACCCCAACCTAAAAATGGTGTGTAAGCAGATCCGCCCCCCAAACTGCAATACTTTTAAAGATTTTCCTCGACCTCTTAGCAGGTATGAGGCCTAATTTTCCTTCTTCCTATACATCAAATTTTGATTGCTACATTCCGCATAACTGCGGTGTAGAGGAAACATAGCTTGGTATCCCTTTTTAAAGCAGAACAATCTCTACAAGCCTGCACATGCAGATAAGGCTGGTGGGGTTAAAGTATTCTGTCCCGAGGGACAGAGCCTGGGAGCTGGCACATCGAACTACATACTAGGTGTGAGTGGCTGCGGTGAAAGATTTAAAAGAATAGCAGTTTGGGAGGGGGGATGATCTTGTATACAAAATTTAGTAGTGAAAATTAACTTTAAGTAAAAGTCTTTGTAATTAAATTGTAAAATGAGATCTTAAAACTTTAAAAATGACATATGATCATTAGTATAGACAAATGTGGTACTAATGCCCCCTCCCTGTACTATATGCTTGGTAAAGTTGAAGACAGTCTGTTGAAGCACCTACAATCTTAAAAATTTACGTTAGCTATTGCCTTACACAGAGTTGGCTGTACAGACTTGCCATATATTGGCATCATATCATAATGTTATGACACGTTCAAAATAAGTGCAAGCAAGTGAAAGTTTCTAACTAGAACTTTTTCTTTTCCAGTGTTGCGGAATGGCGCTTGGGAGATTGTGCATTGGGAAAAGGTATTTTGTGAGAAAAATGATTCAATAAGAATTGCTGTGTTTTTTTGGGTCGGCAAACCGTGAAACTGAGGTTCTTGGAATAGTAATAGAAAAGCGAAAATGAAACCAGAGGAGAAAAGAAATAATAATGTGTACTTGGTATTCCCATAGGACCCTGCGATGCTGTAATCACTTTGCGATATTATGTATTGCAGGAGCCAGGATGGGAAGGTGCTTTCACTTACCACGTTAAGCTTTGCAATAAACTTAATGATTTCATTGCATCAGGTGCCTGGTGCCGTTAATGTAAATGGTAAAGGGCACGTTACTTATGTTTAAAGCCCCCTCTCGCCTGATATTATATTGGGTAGCGTGGCTTTACCTACATAATTATCCAATACAGACATTTATTGCATCCCCCATAGTCTCTATTTCCAGTCTCTCTGCCTCAGGTTCAAAACAACTTCATAGAATTAGACAAATTAAAAGAGGCAACAGGTGTGCCACAGTACCATTTTAAACCCAATCATATGTGATAGGGGCACTCATGCTGCTAAATAAATAATCAATCGTATGGAGTTTTAAATGATCAAAAATTGATCAGTTTTAGCCAACTCCGAATTTGGACAGTCTGCAGTTTTTTCCACAAAACTCCCCCGTAACTCAGAAATACCCCCCAAAAACTATATATTCCTGAAATCTACACACCTTCACCTATGTAACGCTGTAGTATGTTCATTCATACCATCAATGGCGTGGGCACAGTTCTTCGTAGAAGTTCGCACTTTTCTGAAAAAATGAACAAAAAACAACTTCAAAAGGTAGAAATCATGCCAAAACCTGATGGAAAGTAAAAAAAGTTACTAAATATCAACCTCCCAAATGTCCTGAATCAAACGGTATGCCATATGTGTGGTTACACACGTGGACATGGAAGCGAATGGCCACGAAGTGAGACAATGCACGATGGCTCAGACACACCGAAATTATTTAGCCAACTCCGAATTTGGACAGTCTGCAGTTTTTTCCACAAAACTCCCCCGTAACTCAGAAATACCCCCAAAAACTATATATTCCTGAAATCTACACACCTTTAGCTATGTAACACTGTAGTTTGTTCATTCATACCATCAATGGTGTGGGTGCAGTTGTTTGTCGAATCTTGCATTTGTCTGAAAAAATGAACAAAAAACAACTTCAAAGGGTAGAAATCATGCCAAAACCTGATGGAATGTAAAAAAAGTTACTAAATATCAATCTCCCAAATGTCCTGAATCAAACAGTATGCCATATGCGTGGTTACACACGCAGACGTGGAAGCGAATGGCCACGAAGTGAGAGAATGCGCAAACAGCAAAAATATTCAGCCAACTTTGAATTTGAACAGTGATTTTTCATTCACTGGCAAAGATCAATAATTTGGTGATCATAAGTGATCACCAAATTTTGATCTCTGTCCCCATTTTTTTGCTAAGTCTTTGCTAAGTAGAAAAAAAATCCTATTTTTGAATGGAACTTTGAGTTCCATTCACAAAAAGTATAGTAAAGCTGTCATACTGACAGCTTTACTATACCAGGTACTGCACTGTGATCTAAATGGAGATTGCAGTGCACTACCTCCACTAGACCACCAGGGGCAGCATCCTACTACTCTTAGGGAAGACCCCGGTGAAGCAGGAAGTTCAGTGACATCACCAGGGTCTCCCTTAGTGCGATCTCTTCCTGCTCTGCTGCGGATCGGCAATGGGCTCCAGCTAAGCACTTCAAAGAGTGCTAGCTCCCGATACCCCCATCGGATTTTCATGAAACCAGTGGGGGATCGAGGGGGCTAGGGGGCACCTGAATACTGCCCCCCGATTGCCCATAGCTTTTCAGGATTTTTTTTTTAAAGGGGAAGCCACAGAACGTGAATACACGTTCTGTGGCAGTTTGAGCCTTTTCAATGGAGAATGCGTATTCACGTGAACATTGAAAAAACAGATTTTTCACCCGATTTTGACAAATCCGTCCGGAAATAACGGATGTCTGGAATCCCTACCCAAAACTAAAATTTAACCCAATGCTGGCCCGACTGTATAATGTTCAAAAAGGCTTACCTTACTCCTCTGCTCCAAATGGTTCTCCTGCAGTGCCTGTTCAAAGTTCCATAAAGTAAAGAGTAGGAGCTGTCTGCTTCTTCCTTGTCCTTGTTGATGTTTCTGGCATTTCCCCCCCCCCCCCCCCCGATCCACCTGGTTTCTTAACCCCCTACCTACAAAAGCTTTTGCTGTGGTGTAGCCCACCCCCAACTGCAAAGTTCATTTTGTAAAAGAATCAGCAGAAATGTACTTACGTTCCTTCGTTCCATCGGCTCTCTGCATCGGCTCTCTGCATAGCCTCTCAGCCAATCATAGATGCGGCTGCAGGTCCAGCCCCTGCTTGAAACTTCTGGCAAACAGAGGGCCGGGATCAGAGTGCCGGGGAATGAAGGAGTGTAAGTACATTTCTGCTGCTTCTTTTAAAAAAACAAACTTGATGGTTGGGGGTGAGCTACACTACAGTAAAGGTTTTTTTTCAGGATGGAGATACCCTTTAATGAAAAAATAACCTTCCTTTTGCGCCAAGATGTATGCATGCATGCGCACTCACTGTCGGCCTGCTACAGTGGCTGCAATGTGATTATTTTTATCTACAAATAATAATAAATTTTGTATGTACCAGTCTGCATGGGCAACTTATATGTACCAGTCACTGTGGGCAGATTTTCTGTATCATTCATTGTGGGCATGTATATTTACCAGTCTGTGTGGGCTACTTGCATGTACCAGTCACTGTGGGCAACTTGTCTGTACCAGTCACTGTGGGCAACCTATATGTACCAGTCACTGTGGGCAACTTACATGTACGAGTCTGTTTGGGCAACTCGCATGTACCAGTCACTGTGGGCAAAGTGTGACTGTTAAAGTCAACACTGTCTGGTGAACCGGAGGCTGATGTGGCTGGTGACCTGGAGGGCTGAACTGACAGTGGCCATTTCACCAGCCAGTGCTAATTCAGCCCTCCAATTCACCATCCAAATGTTAGTTATCCCACCACACCCACCTTCTTAACCCAAGGCCACCTTCACAAGTCCATCCACTTTTTTGTGTCTGCCACTTTGTGTGACGCAGGAAGATGCAGGTGACAGCTTTAAAAAGTTTGGCTCAGGTGCCAAAAAGGTCTAGAAGTATCCCATAGTACACTAACATTAACAACATGTGAGCTGGTAAGGACACATATGGTACACACTAAGGGCTAGGGCACATTAGTGCGCTTTTAAGCGTGTTCCGATTGCGTTTGTGATCCAACCATGCTTGTAAAAGTGTACACAAGTGTGGCCCACTTGATGTGGCCACGGTTGTGCGCTGCCATGTGCTGTACATGTGATCTGTATTTGTTGCCCAATCGCATACAATGGGATTGTGCAACATTGCATGATCGCAGCGCAACTGCACGAGCGCGCCGGAAATGCGTATGCTTGCGTGTCCGTTTCCAGAGCGCTCGTAAGCGACGTAGTGTGGCCTCGGCCTTAGGGCCTGTTAAAACTGCACATGGATCAAAACGGACCACAACGACCGTCTGTTGGTTTGGGTGTAGTAGTCTGTTTTTCCTTAAAAAATTTTTTTCTGAACATTAAAAAATGTATAGTGGTACACGTTTCTGTCTGTGTATTATTTTTATTGATTTATATAGCGCCAACATCTTCCATCTTCTTTACAATTACATAGTCATACATTACACACAGGGTAATACATGTTATACAAAGTCATACTTATTACATACACAGATAATACCGGTACATAATATAAGTATACAGAGTGATGAGTTGCTTACAGCAAAAAGGAGTATTTTGCATATCTCCACCCCTTACTCTGGAGAGCCTGGGAGTAAGAAATTACTTCTTGTTTCTTAGATTTTCTGGGCAGTGCTATTCATATAGCATGAGACTGCGAGATGCCTTCTGTTATAAGAAGGAGTTTCTCCAATTTTATGCTCAGTGGAGGGCTTTTTGCTCCTTTTGCCCCCCCCTCCCTAAGCTTTCTATCTGCCTAGTCTACTGTACACCCAAGTCCTATGCGATAAGAGCCATGAATCTGTATCTTGCACTGACGAGATCTATCAAGATTGAAGCATGTCATGTCTGAAACCGGAAGAAGGGGAAAGATGGCCCCGAAACGCGCGTCGGTTGTTTGGTGCTTTTCAAACTAGGCTGGATGCTGGACTTCATTACGGGAGACGGGAAGCCGTGCTGGTCGTTATATTTTTGATTATCCTACTTGGTTCCCTGCTCGGCCGTCTGCCTGGAGCGGGAGGTGGAAGCTGTGCTTGGGTTTGGGATAGGAACAGTGCAGCGCTGGAGCTTGCACGAGTCGCCTGCCCCCAGTCACGGTTTTCCGCCGGACCATTCTGTGTGTCTCATCGGAGAGCAATCTTTCGGTTGGGCTTCTACATCTACGGAGGAGGAGAGTAACATCTTTATTGGGAGCGACCGTATGATACACTGTTGGTACAGGATAGAGGTCCCCGACAGGATCCATACTACTTGGTGAGATCGCTCCATTATCTAACTCTGACTATTATTATTATTATTGCATTTGACTTACCCGTGGAGACATTGTTCCATCGTCTATCTCTCGCCAGCCCGCCTAGGTTATAATTATATTTATTGTATTTGTATTTTTGGTGCACTATGTGTTTTTATATTGGTATTTGATTGGGGATTTATTAAGTATATGTTTTAGATATTTGTTGAATAAAGCTCATATTTTTAACCCTCTATGTTCTGACTGATCAATTTTTGATCATTTAAAACTCCATATGATTGATTATTTATTTAGCAGCATGAGTGCCCCTATCACATATGATTGGGTTTAAAATGGTACTGTGGCACACCTGTTGCCTCTTTTAATTTGTCTATATTTATATACCATTGTTAGCACCGATACTATTTGTATCTAGCTGCATTTCATTCTTACCCTATCTGAGTATCATTTAACTACTGTTTTAAACATGTCATGTCTGCAGGTCAGATGATTGGCCCTATATATTAATCTATATTGCATGTTATTAAGCCAGCGGCTCTGGACACATGCATAAGCTAAGGAACATAAAGGAGTATTTTGCATATCTCTGCCCCTTACTCGGGAACCTGGGAGAAAGAAATTACTTCTTGTTTTGTGGGCAGTGCTATTCATATAGCATGAGACTGCAAGATGTTTTCTGTTATAAAAAGGTGTTTCTCCATTTTTATGATCATTTTGGCCCCCCTCTCCCTTAGCTTTCTAGCTGCCTTGTCTACAGCAATACCATGATAAAATAGGAAAGAGGACTCTGCCCAAAGAGCTTACAGACTAGAGGATATGGGGGTGAGACATAAGGTGACAGGAATTGGTAGGCTGTAGGTAGATTGGCAGTGGAGTGTGAAAGGCGGGTTGGATCATATTGGGTAGTAAGAGGGGTAATTTTTAGGCCAGGTTATATGCTAGCCTAAAGAGGTGGGTTTTAAGGTTACATTTGAAGGTGTTAAGGGATGGTGAATGACGGACAGACGGAGGAAGGGAGTTCCATGTGAGTTGATAAGAACACATTAGGAACTGCACACTACATATGTGAGTAGGTAATGTCTAAAAGCAACAGGGCAGAGGAAATAGTGAGCCAGTGAGTAAATGTGCCCTGGAGTGAGAGGGAAGAGCCGAGCAGTGAGTAAAAGTGTCTGTAATGTACAATCCGCCCCCAGCTGCTCCTGCTGACTATAGCTGGATGGGCGGACCCTGGAGTCGCAGCCCAGCGGGGGGAGCCCAGAGCAGGATCTTGCCTTGTTGCTTGCTCCCTGAGATCAGTGTGGTCGCTTCACCGGTGACTGAAAGGGAGATGGTTTCCCATGATTGTGCTCTAGTTGTCTCATCTGCTCGCCGTAAGGAATCATTACCTGTAGCTTATTAATAGACTTTCCTCTGATCCCCCCCCCCCCCCCTTGTCCTTTGCACGTTTCCTTGAGTGACTGGAGTTTCTTTTTCCTTATTAAAAAAAAGCAGCAGCCGAACCTTGGTCCCTCCTCCCTGTGTGTAGTGATGGCTGCGGACGGAGCTCGATCCAGGTTTGGAAATGTGGGGAAACCGCACGGAGGGGGAAGCGGGAGTAACAGCCCCTCATCCAGCCCCAAGCTCGTTGGTGGAAAGATCAGGACACCGCCGCTGCAACGGGGTCGTCCGGGATCTCCTTATGGCGGCCCTCCGTCCCCCTCACCTGGATCTAAACATCAGCTGAAACAAGCTCCCTGCTCCCCGGCTCACGGATTTAGGAAAGTCACCCTTACCAAGCCCACCTTCTGTCATCACTGCACGGATTTCATCTGGGGGCTCGCAGGCTTCCAGTGCGAAGGTAAAGTGTGGAACCAGTGACAGATTCGATCTGATCATAAACACATCCTGTACATTCTATCCATGGAGCCAATCTATACCCTGTACATTCTATCATGTAAGCAATCTATACCCTGTACATTCTATCATGTAACCAATCTATACCCTGTACATTCTATCATGTAACCAATCTATACCCTGTACATTCTATCATGTAACCAATCTATACCCTGTACATTCTATCATGTAACCAATCTATACCCTGTACATTCTATCATGTAACCAATCTATACCCTGTACATTCTATCATGTAACCAATCTATACCCTGTACATTCTATCATGTAACCAATCTATACCCTGTACATTCTATCCATGGAACCAATCTATACCTTTAGCCAACTCCGAATTTGGACAGTCTGCAGTTTTTTCCACAAAACTCCCCCGTAACTCAGAAATACCCCCCAAAAACTATATATTCCTGAAATCTACACACCTTCACCTATGTAACGCTGTAGTATGTTCATTCATACCATCAATGGCGTGGGCACAGTTCTTCGTAGAAGTTCGCACTTTTCTGAAAAAATGAACAAAAAACAACTTCAAAAGGTAGAAATCATGCCAAAACCTGATGGAAAGTAAAAAAAGTTACTAAATATCAACCTCCCAAATGTCCTGAATCAAACGGTATGCCATATGTGTGGTTACACACGTGGACATGGAAGCGAATGGCCACGAAGTGAGACAATGCACGATGGCTCAGACACACCGAAATTATTTAGCCAACTCCGAATTTGGACAGTCTGCAGTTTTTTCCACAAAACTCCCCCGTAACTCAGAAATACCCCCAAAAACTATATATTCCTGAAATCTACACACCTTTAGCTATGTAACACTGTAGTTTGTTCATTCATACCATCAATGGTGTGGGTGCAGTTGTTTGTCGAATCTTGCATTTGTCTGAAAAAATGAACAAAAAACAACTTCAAAGGGTAGAAATCATGCCAAAACCTGATGGAATGTAAAAAAAGTTACTAAATATCAATCTCCCAAATGTCCTGAATCAAACAGTATGCCATATGCGTGGTTACACACGCAGACGTGGAAGCGAATGGCCACGAAGTGAGAGAATGCGCAAACAGCAAAAATATTCAGCCAACTTTGAATTTGAACAGTGATTTTTCATTCACTGGCAAAGATCAATAATTTGGTGATCATAAGTGATCACCAAATTTTGATCTCTGTCCCCATTTTTTTGCTAAGTCTTTGCTAAGTAGAAAAAAAATCCTATTTTTGAATGGAACTTTGAGTTCCATTCACAAAAAGTATAGTAAAGCTGTCATACTGACAGCTTTACTATACCAGGTACTGCACTGTGATCTAAATGGAGATTGCAGTGCACTACCTCCACTAGACCACCAGGGGCAGCATCCTACTACTCTTAGGGAAGACCCCGGTGAAGCAGGAAGTTCAGTGACATCACCAGGGTCTCCCTTAGTGCGATCTCTTCCTGCTCTGCTGCGGATCGGCAATGGGCTCCAGCTAAGCACTTCAAAGAGTGCTAGCTCCCGATACCCCCATCGGATTTTCATGAAACCAGTGGGGGATCGAGGGGGCTAGGGGGCACCTGAATACTGCCCCCCGATTGCCCATAGCTTTTCAGGATTTTTTTTTTAAAGGGGAAGCCACAGAACGTGAATACACGTTCTGTGGCAGTTTGAGCCTTTTCAATGGAGAATGCGTATTCACGTGAACATTGAAAAAACAGATTTTTCACCCGATTTTGACAAATCCGTCCGGAAATAACGGATGTCTGGAATCCCTACCCAAAACTAAAATTTAACCCAATGCTGGCCCGACTGTATAATGTTCAAAAAGGCTTACCTTACTCCTCTGCTCCAAATGGTTCTCCTGCAGTGCCTGTTCAAAGTTCCATAAAGTAAAGAGTAGGAGCTGTCTGCTTCTTCCTTGTCCTTGTTGATGTTTCTGGCATTTCCCCCCCCCCCCCCCCCGATCCACCTGGTTTCTTAACCCCCTACCTACAAAAGCTTTTGCTGTGGTGTAGCCCACCCCCAACTGCAAAGTTCATTTTGTAAAAGAATCAGCAGAAATGTACTTACGTTCCTTCGTTCCATCGGCTCTCTGCATTGCCTCTCAGCCAATCATAGATGCGGCTGCAGGTCCAGCCCCTGCTTGAAACTTCTGGCAAACAGAGGGCCGGGATCAGAGTGCCGGGGAATGAAGGAGTGTAAGTACATTTCTGCTGCTTCTTTTAAAAAAACAAACTTGATGGTTGGGGGTGAGCTACACTACAGTAAAGGTTTTTTTTCAGGATGGAGATACCCTTTAATGAAAAAATAACCTTCCTTTTGCGCCAAGATGTATGCATGCATGCGCACTCACTGTCGGCCTGCTACAGTGGCTGCAATGTGATTATTTTTATCTACAAATAATAATAAATTTTGTATGTACCAGTCTGCATGGGCAACTTATATGTACCAGTCACTGTGGGCAGATTTTCTGTATCATTCATTGTGGGCATGTATATTTACCAGTCTGTGTGGGCTACTTGCATGTACCAGTCACTGTGGGCAACTTGTCTGTACCAGTCACTGTGGGCAACCTATATGTACCAGTCACTGTGGGCAACTTACATGTACGAGTCTGTTTGGGCAACTCGCATGTACCAGTCACTGTGGGCAAAGTGTGACTGTTAAAGTCAACACTGTCTGGTGAACCGGAGGCTGATGTGGCTGGTGACCTGGAGGGCTGAACTGACAGTGGCCATTTCACCAGCCAGTGCTAATTCAGCCCTCCAATTCACCATCCAAATGTTAGTTATCCCACCACACCCACCTTCTTAACCCAAGGCCACCTTCACAAGTCCATCCACTTTTTTGTGTCTGCCACTTTGTGTGACGCAGGAAGATGCAGGTGACAGCTTTAAAAAGTTTGGCTCAGGTGCCAAAAAGGTCTAGAAGTATCCCATAGTACACTAACATTAACAACATGTGAGCTGGTAAGGACACATATGGTACACACTAAGGGCTAGGGCACATTAGTGCGCTTTTAAGCGTGTTCCGATTGCGTTTGTGATCCAACCATGCTTGTAAAAGTGTACACAAGTGTGGCCCACTTGATGTGGCCACGGTTGTGCGCTGCCATGTGCTGTACATGTGATCTGTATTTGTTGCCCAATCGCATACAATGGGATTGTGCAACATTGCATGATCGCAGCGCAACTGCACGAGTGCGCCGGAAATGCGTATGCTTGCGTGTCCGTTTCCAGAGCGCTCGTAAGCGACGTAGTGTGGCCTCGGCCTTAGGGCCTGTTAAAACTGCACATGGATCAAAACGGACCACAACGACCGTCTGTTGGTTTGGGTGTAGTAGTCTGTTTTTCCTTAAAAAATTTTTTTCTGAACATTAAAAAATGTATAGTGGTACACGTTTCTGTCTGTGTATTATTTTTATTGATTTATATAGCGCCAACATCTTCCATCTTCTTTACAATTACATAGTCATACATTACACACAGGGTAATACATGTTATACAAAGTCATACTTATTACATACACAGATAATACCGGTACATAATATAAGTATACAGAGTGATGAGTTGCTTACAGCAAAAAGGAGTATTTTGCATATCTCCACCCCTTACTCTGGAGAGCCTGGGAGTAAGAAATTACTTCTTGTTTCTTAGATTTTCTGGGCAGTGCTATTCATATAGCATGAGACTGCGAGATGCCTTCTGTTATAAGAAGGAGTTTCTCCAATTTTATGCTCAGTGGAGGGCTTTTTGCTCCTTTTGCCCCCCCCTCCCTAAGCTTTCTATCTGCCTAGTCTACTGTACACCCAAGTCCTATGCGATAAGAGCCATGAATCTGTATCTTGCACTGACGAGATCTATCAAGATTGAAGCATGTCATGTCTGAAACCGGAAGAAGGGGAAAGATGGCCCCGAAACGCGCGTCGGTTGTTTGGTGCTTTTCAAACTAGGCTGGATGCTGGACTTCATTACGGGAGACGGGAAGCCGTGCTGGTCGTTATATTTTTGATTATCCTACTTGGTTCCCTGCTCGGCCGTCTGCCTGGAGCGGGAGGTGGAAGCTGTGCTTGGGTTTGGGATAGGAACAGTGCAGCGCTGGAGCTTGCACGAGTCGCCTGCCCCCAGTCACGGTTTTCCGCCGGACCATTCTGTGTGTCTCATCGGAGAGCAATCTTTCGGTTGGGCTTCTACATCTACGGAGGAGGAGAGTAACATCTTTATTGGGAGCGACCGTATGATACACTGTTGGTACAGGATAGAGGTCCCCGACAGGATCCATACTACTTGGTGAGATCGCTCCATTATCTAACTCTGACTATTATTATTATTATTGCATTTGACTTACCCGTGGAGACATTGTTCCATCGTCTATCTCTCGCCAGCCCGCCTAGGTTATAATTATATTTATTGTATTTGTATTTTTGGTGCACTATGTGTTTTTATATTGGTATTTGATTGGGGATTTATTAAGTATATGTTTTAGATATTTGTTGAATAAAGCTCATATTTTTAACCCTCTATGTTCTGACTGATCAATTTTTGATCATTTAAAACTCCATATGATTGATTATTTATTTAGCAGCATGAGTGCCCCTATCACATATGATTGGGTTTAAAATGGTACTGTGGCACACCTGTTGCCTCTTTTAATTTGTCTATATTTATATACCATTGTTAGCACCGATACTATTTGTATCTAGCTGCATTTCATTCTTACCCTATCTGAGTATCATTTAACTACTGTTTTAAACATGTCATGTCTGCAGGTCAGATGATTGGCTCTATATATTAATCTATATTGCATGTTATTAAGCCAGCGGCTCTGGACACATGCATAAGCTAAGGAACATAAAGGAGTATTTTGCATATCTCTGCCCCTTACTCGGGAACCTGGGAGAAAGAAATTACTTCTTGTTTTGTGGGCAGTGCTATTCATATAGCATGAGACTGCAAGATGTTTTCTGTTATAAGAAGGTGTTTCTCCATTTTTATGATCATTTTGGCCCCCCTCTCCCTTAGCTTTCTAGCTGCCTTGTCTACAGCAATACCATGATAAAATAGGAAAGAGGTCTCTGCCCAAAGAGCTTACAGACTAGAGGATATGGGGGTGAGACATAAGGTGACAGGAATTGGTAGGCTGTAGGTAGATTGGCAGTGGAGTGTGAAAGGCGGGTTGGATCATATTGGGTAGTAAGAGGGGTAATTTTTAGGCCAGGTTATATGCTAGCCTAAAGAGGTGGGTTTTAAGGTTACATTTGAAGGTGTTAAGGGATGGTGAATAACGGACAGACGGAGGAAGGGAGTTCCATGTGAGTTGATAAGAACACATTAGGAACTGCACACTACATATGTGAGTAGGTAATGTCTAAAAGCAACAGGGCAGAGGAAATAGTGAGCCAGTGAGTAAATGTGCCCTGGAGTGAGAGGGAAGAGCCGAGCAGTGAGTAAAAGTGTCTGTAATGTACAATCCGCCCCCAGCTGCTCCTGCTCACTATAGCTGGATGGGCGGACCCTGGAGTCGCAGCCCAGCGGGGGGAGCCCAGAGCAGGATCTTGCCTTGTTGCTTGCTCCCTGAGATCAGTGTGGTCGCTTCACCGGTGACTGAAAGGGAGATGGTTTCCCATGATTGTGCTCTAGTTGTCTCATCTGCTCGCCGTAAGGAATCATTACCTGTAGCTTATTAATAGACTTTCCTCTGATCACCCCCCCCCCTTGTCCTTTGCACGTTTCCTTGAGTGATTGGAGTTTCTTTTTCCTTATTAAAAAAAAGCAGCAGCCGAACCTTGGTCCCTCCTCCCTGTGTGTAGTGATGGCTGCGGACGGAGCTCGATCCAGGTTTGGAAATGTGGGGAAACCGCACGGAGGGGGAAGCGGGAGTAACAGCCCCTCATCCAGCCCCAAGCTCGTTGGTGGAAAGATCAGGACACCGCCGCTGCAACGGGGTCGTCCGGGATCTCCTTATGGCGGCCCTCCGTCCCCCTCACCTGGATCTAAACATCAGCTGAAACAAGCTCCCTGCTCCCCGGCTCACGGATTTAGGAAAGTCACCCTTACCAAGCCCACCTTCTGTCATCACTGCACGGATTTCATCTGGGGGCTCGCAGGCTTCCAGTGCGAAGGTAAAGTGTGGAACCAGTGACAGATTCGATCTGATCATAAACACATCCTGTACATTCTATCCATGGAGCCAATCTATACCCTGTACATTCTATCATGTAAGCAATCTATACCCTGTACATTCTATCATGTAACCAATCTATACCCTGTACATTCTATCATGTAACCAATCTATACCCTGTACATTCTATCATGTAACCAATCTATACCCTGTACATTCTATCATGTAACCAATCTATACCCTGTACATTCTATCATGTAACCAATCTATACCCTGTACATTCTATCATGTAACCAATCTATACCCTGTACATTCTATCATGTAACCAATCTATACCCTGTACATTCTATCCATGGAACCAATCTATACCCGAACATAGAGGGTTAAAAATATGAGCTTTTCAACAAATATCTAAACATTACTTAATAAATCCCCAATCAAATACCAATAAAAAACACATAGTGCACACCAAAAATACAAATAAATAAATATAATTATAACCTAGCGGGCTGGCAGAGATAGACGATGAAACAATGTCTCCACGGGTAAGTCAAATGCTCGGAGAGCAATCTTTCGGTTGGGCTTCTACATCTACGGAGGAGGAGAGTAACACCTTTATTGGGAGCGACCGTGTGATACACTGTCGGTACAGGATAGAGGTCCCCGACAGGATCCATACTACTTGGTGAGATCGCTCCATTATCTAACTCTGACTATTATTATTATTGCATTTGACTTACCCGTGGAGACATTGTTCCATCGTCTATCTCTCGCCAGCCCGCCTAGGTTATAATTATATTTTATTGTATTTGTATTTTTGGTGCACTATGTGTTTTTATATTGGTATTTGATTGGGGATTTATTAAGTATATGTTTTGATATTTGTTGATAAAGCTTATATTTTTTAACCCTCTATATTCTGACGTCATTTTTTTGATCATTTAAAACTCCATACGATTGATTATTTATTTAGCAGCATGAGTGCCCCTATCACATATGATTGGGTTTAAAATGGTACTGTGGCACACCTGTTGCCTCTTTTAATTGTCTAATTCTATGAAGTTGTTTTGAACCTGAGCAGAGAGACTGGAAATAGAGACTATGGGGGATGCAATAAATGTCTGTATTGGATAATTATGTAGGTAAAGCCACGCTACCCAATATAATATCAGGCGAGAGGGGCTTTAAACATAAGTAACGTGCCCTTTACCATTTACATTAACGGCACCAGGCACCTGATGCAATGAAATCATTAAGTTTATTGCAAAGCTTAACGTGGTAGTGAAAGCACCTTCCCATCCTGGCTCCTGCAATACATAATATCGCAAAGTGATTACAGCATCGCAGGGTCCTATGGAATACCAAGTACACACATTATTATTTCTTTTCTCCTCTGGTTTCATTTTCGCTTTTCTATTACTATTCCAAGAACCTCAGTTTCATCACGGTTTGCCGACCCAAAAAAAACAGCAATTCTTATTGAATCATTTTTCTCACAAAATACCTTTTCCCCAATGCACAATCTCCCAAGCGCCATTCCGCAACACTGGAAAAGAAAAGTTCTAGTTAGAAACTTTCACTTGCTTGCACTTATTTTGAACGTGTCATAACATTATGATATGATGCCAATATAGGCAAGTCTGTACAGCCAACTCTGTGTAAGGCAATAGCTAACGTAAATTTTTAAGATTGTAGGTGCTTCAACAGACTGTCTTCAACTTTACAAGCATATAGTACAGGGAGGGGGCATTAGTACCACATTTGTCTATACTAATGATCATATGTCATTTTTAAAGTTTTAAGATCTCATTTTACAATTAATTACAAAGACTTTTACTTAAAGTTAATTTTCACTACTAAATTTTGTATACAAGATCATCCCCCCTCCCAAACTGCTATTCTTTTAAATCTTTCACACCCGCAGCCACTCACCACCTAGTATGTAGTTCTGAGTGCCAGCTCCCAGGCTCTGTCCCTCGGGACAGAATACTTTAACCCCACCAGCCTTATCTGCAGTGCAGGCTTGTAGAGATTGTTCTGCTTTAAAAAGGGATACCAAGCTATGTTTCCTCTACAAACCGCAGTTATCGGAATGTACCAATCAAATTTGATGTATAGGAAGAAGGAAAATTAGGCCTCATACCTGCTAAGAGGTCGAGGAAAATCTTTAAAAGTATTGCAGTTTGGGGGGCGGATCTGCTTACACACCATTTTTAGGTTGGGGTGGACATCCCTTTAATTATGGCAAAAAGCGTCAAATCAACTGGTACCCGTAGTGCTAATATTAATTTTAATAAAAGGAGAAATAAATGAGGAAAACATTTCCCATGTTTAAGCTATATCAGTGGATTACTTCCAATTCCAATCAGAATGAACATCTGTCAAAAGGGTTAACATGTGTATCCCACTGTCATTTCTGCGCCATTTATCTGCCCTTTACCACAAATCATTGCTGACAAACATTGTTATTGTAAGTTGTAACATAGTGAATCCATTAACCTCTGGGTTCATTATCAGGTGTTGTCCTACAGTACCCGCGGTTTTTAAATTTGAACTGCTTTCTCTCAGGAATAATATGGAACAGGAGAACTGTTGTCAAGAGTTGTAATTTAAAGGACCGTTGAATATAACTCGTACATTTCAGGGCTAGATGAAGTCTCTAGCTGCCGAAATTAAAAGTTTCCTTTCCTAGTTAGAACGTCCTCTCTCCCATGCTGTGAAAGATACATCATTGCAGATAGCAGCCTGATCCTGGACTCATTTTAAAGGATTTTTATTGGAGGGCACTTGTATGGAGACCAAGTTTGCCTTTAAGGCAAACAATACACACACATACTTGATTCCGCTAAACATGGGAAATCCACAGAAATGTTTTCAGCCCTTTACTCTGCTCTTAAAACGGAATGTACACCACTCAAATGAAAAATATATAGGCAAATCACCCCCCGAAACTGCAATAGTTAGAAAGCCGACTGACAAGTCTAATAATGATGCTCACCTTCTTTTCTCTGCCTCTCAAAATATACAGTCTCCTCTTCAAGCTTTTTTTTTTTTTTTACAAGTTTTTACATGCTCAGAGGAAACAACTAGGGGAATAGCATTCAGTCATTTGATGTTTATGTTCATCTGTTACATCAATAAGAAGAAAAAATAAATGCAATCAGGGCACACAAGTCCTAAAGTATAAAGTGCTAGTCTGTAATATACTAAATAACAAACAAAAGAAAAACAGCACATATTGCAAAACTCTCAAAAGTTAAAAGCATTTAAAAAAACCAACAATACCCTGACTGTATTATCTGGGCATAGTGAGTCATGTTAGTCTTAAGTCATATAGTACAACAAGGATAAGTAAACTGATATAACATAATATAATACCAAGGCTGGTCACGGCAATATAGCAGCAAGAGGCACTTTTCTCACAAACGTGATTCGCTCACAAAATGCATTAACAAATCTTTCTACAGAAATGCCCCCACTCTTGGTATTTATATATGGTCAGGGTGATGTTTTTTTAAATACTTTTAATTTTTATCCCTATTATTATTAAGTATTGCAATCTGTGCAGTTTTTCTTTTGTCTGTTATCTATTACATCCATGACCGATAGCTGCTAACCGTAAAACCAGAAAGCGAGGAAAAGAACATCCAGCAGCATTTCAGACTAAAACTTACATCTCTCAGATTTTCTAATTATTGCAGATTTGGGGGGTGGGGTGGAGTGGGGGTAAAATTTATCTATTTACAATTTGCGGGGTAAACTTGTCAGGTCACAAGGAGAAAACTCTATGGCAACATGTAAATGTAAACATTGCTGTGTTTTTACAGCCCAGTAGATAGCATTTTGTGTAAATCTAAAAAGATCTAATACTATTGGGCTTTATTAAAAATATATCTTTTAAAAACACAAAAGCAGCCATATAGGGCATCGCTATTTTGACTATTTTACCAATTCGACCGATTCAATAAAATTGATAACAGTTTTCCCAATTTTTCAAGCAACACTGGGTTAAAGATTTCTTTAAAAAAAATGTTTAAATGACAAAAAAAATAAAAATAAATAAATATAGTCAGGCAGAAAATTTTTCGTCTACCCTAATTTTTGAGTTCAGTTTGAAATCTGCGAAAAATCGTCAGCACAAGGTGCAAAATTTTGATGGTTCTTCATGAAATTTTCAATCAGCTGAAATGATCCAAAATAAATCGTTCCGTGGAATGCTAGCTTACCATGCACTGAATGTCAAATCTTCAGATTTACATTGACTGGAGCTTAAAGCATTTTGTAATGGAGAATAATTTTGAGAAACCATGTCCTAAAAATCCTTTTATTAAGGAGTTATGAGGGAATATTTTCTTCCCATGATCTATACATCAGTATTAAATGCTTTGGGGCAAGTACACCAATGTATTCTGGTTTAAAGGGTATGTCCACCCTTCTAAAAAATTTTTTTACATAACATTCCCCCTGTCCCCCCAGCCCCAACCACTATATTTTGTATTATCAGAAAATGCCAAAACATTACTGACCTCCCCTCTTACCTCCGCCATGCTGCCAGCCCCTCTGCTTAAGAAAATGCAAGCAGAGGGGCGGGACCGGCAGTCACGTCTGTGATTGGCTGCGGGCCAGCCAATCACGGACGCGGCTGCCGGGAGTTCAGTGCGGTGGAGGAAAGAGGGAAGGTAGTAATGTTTTGGGCATTTTCTGATAATACAAATATAGCGGTTGGGGCGGGGGGGACAGGGGGAATGTTATGTAAAAGTTTTTACACTAGGGAGAGGGAATCCTAATCAGGGGAGGGAGAGGGAGGGAGGGGGAGAAGGGCTGCAGTACGCATGCCAATCTTCTCCCTGAGGCCAGATAGAAGGCAGAGTCTTATATGGACTCTGCTATCCTCCTGGTGGCAGTTTTTGTGGGACTTTTGGGGGGGGGGGGCTACAGGAGAACCATAGGGTGCTGGGATGTGAGGGGGTGGATATGCCCTTTAAGAGGCTACTAGGGAACTTACAGGAAAGTTTTTCAATAGATAGTAGGTAACAATCCTGGATTAGCAGATTTTCTATTTAAAAGAAGACTGAACAAATTCCTTTAAACAATAATAATCTCAGTTAACGCGAGTTAAGTTTGCTTGGTTCACCTAGAAAGAACCAATTAAATGACAGCATTCCTGTCTATTAAAATAGAAACCTGCTTACGCCCAGGATGCCTCCGCCTACTTTCATTTTTCTATCTCATAATACTTTTTCTTGATTTTCGAAATCTTCTTCCCCTATGTTAGCAGAAACATTATTCTGTCAAAGAAATGTAAAGGTCAGATTTAAGCTCACTAAACCAGAACATCAACAAACCTAGAGAAATAGGTGCCTGATCACTGCTGTGGTTTAAGATTATTGGAATACTGTATATTAATTTCCCACCACACCTATTATATTATATAACTCCAGTCCACAAGAAAGCGATTCTTGATTAACAGTTTAAATTTCTAACCAGACTTTCATAAGTCACCAGAACTGCTAACATTTTCCCAATGAGATGGAAATGATGAATAGAAATAGTCCCTACCTTGAGTTTTTTTTCTTGTTCACAAAATTATCAGCTTTATGTCTTTTCTCTGTGAAAAAAAAATTGAAATGTTGGCATTTCTGTTTCTTAGTTATAAAACAATGTAGACAAGCTGCATTCCACACCCATATTCAGCTGACAAATTACTACTTTGCTAATCATCTTCAAATCTACAGCTATTGCCAAACCTGAATTTGTAATGAAAGGTAATAGGTTATAATTTGGCAGAAAAAGAAGAGATGCAGGTTGGACATCCCATAATTTTGTACATTAAAAGCAATAATATTATATTTCTATGCAATCACCTACACTTTAATTAGTATATAGTTAGCATTAAACTATATTTTTTATAGAGCAATCATATTTCAGGAAGAGGCAGGAGAGAGTACACCTACCTCCGGATTTTACCTGTAAAGCCAGCAGGGAGCTGGGATAACAGCTCTCCTGCTTGTCCACCCCTTGATTCAGAGGAACAAGGAGGAAGCCTGGCTAACTAAAATGATTGAAAATGCAAGCGTTCGAAGCACTAGGCTTCTTCCTCAGCATGATACAATACTGATCTTATAAAGCAAAAAATAATCTATTTTATTATTTATACAGCCATTGCCAATCAGGCATGGGTGCAAAAGATAACATTTATGTAATGTCAGAAGTCTTTGTTCTAGTATGTATAAAATAAGTGCTTTATAAAAGATTCAGTATGTATCATGCCTGAGGAAGCCTAGTGCTTCGAAAGCTTGCATTTTCAATCATTTTAGTTAGCCATAAAAGGTATTACTTTATATCCAGATGATCTTCACTTATTTGTAAGTATGGAAGAGTAATGGGTAGATAATGAAATCACTGGGGGCATTTCTACTAGGTCAGAGCTGCCTTTCCTTCTTCCCTCTCCCCATTGCCCTTTATGAACAGCACCACCACTGACTCACATTTCACAACATTTTGCCTGTATGGGCAAGACACATGCCTCGACCACAGTGGAACACATCACATAAACCTTAGGTTAAAAGGTGAGACAATACAGTAGCCAAAACTGTGGCTTGGGGTGATTATTGGCATGTGTATGATAATCTGACACGTCTCAGGTTTGGAATTTTCAGTTACTATTTCTTTTCAAATGGTAAAACAGTTTTACAAAATCTTTGGACCGAGATGCTCTGTAATTTCATCCAGCCAGTGGGGTTCTGTCTCTTCAATGAGAATGCTGGAAAACATAACCTGGTACCGAAATGTTTTATATTTCTTAACTAGAAAAAGCTCCTTAAAAGGAATCCGGGGGGGAAGAATATTTTAACTAGTTACCTCTCATTTGTTTTGTTTTTTTTCCATATGGAAGCATTGGTAAGCTAAGTATATTCATTACAAGGTTTTTCGATTTCGTCACTAGTGGGACAGGAGTATAAAAATAGCTATGCTGTCTGATGTGCGGTTACTCAAAGCAGAACCTTGTCAAACACCTTTCTATTAATCCTCAAATAAAACCACAAGTTTAATGTTTGTAGATAGTTTATACTTTCACAGTGATTTTCCCTCAATACAACTGCGCTGCTGCTTTACACTACTTTCTTCTAGCATATTTTATTACACTTCATTGCTTTTCCAACAGCTTGGACTGAAGAAAGGTAGCATTCACTTCATCCTCAGTACTGTA
The DNA here is from genome assembly GCA_019447015.1 of Hymenochirus boettgeri. Lineage (NCBI taxonomy): Eukaryota > Metazoa > Chordata > Amphibia > Anura > Pipidae > Hymenochirus > Hymenochirus boettgeri. The sequence continues at coordinate 66,555,683 of CM033469.1, read as the reverse complement.
GGTATTAGATCTTAAGCATAGGAACATCTTGTACTGCAGGATTACTATAAGAACATCTTGTATGGTAGGAATACTATACTATAATCAGTAGTGTAGGTATAGATCTAAAGCATGGAACATTTTAAATGTAGGGATACTATACTGTACTGTATCAGTACTGTAGGTATTCAATCTAACGCATAGTAAACATCCTGTACTGTAAGAATACTATACTGTATCAGTACTGTAGGTATTATCTAAAGTAATAAGAAACATCTTGTACTGTAGGGATAGTATACTTTACTGTATTAGTACTTAACTTATTAGATCTAAAGCATAGGAAACATCTTGTAATGTAGGGATACTATACTGTACTTTATCAGTACTGTATTTTTCGATCTAAGCATTGGAACATCTTGTACTGTAGAGATACCATACTATATACTGTACTGTTCAGTGCTGTAGGTATTAGATCTAAAGCACAGTAAACATTTGCACAATGTTGAAAGATGTACTTTACAACATCTTCTATTATTTCTTTGATGCTGCCACAGCTAAAATGAATAGCGAGGAACCAACGTGGTGTAACGACCTGTTGGAGATACATCGGGAATTTGCTGCAAAAAAAACACAGTTGTAGAATCTCGAAATCACAAGAAACATGATAAAGAAAATTAATTTAAATTTTGTTTTAAAAAAAAAAAATTTTGCAAATGTTACGATATTATAATTATTTACCGTTTTAATTTCTTTACCTGAAGCCCCTCTCTCTACATCAGTGTCGGCCTACAGCCCTATTCTTTTTGTGGAAACCGTCCAGTACTACTCAGTAGTGCGGCTATGGGGAGCAGCGTCTGAAGCAAATTGCCTCCAGTGTCAGCCCCTTCCATTGATCCCTATTTGAAGAGTGCTCCCAGAAGCGGAACATAGAATTAATTGCATGGGCACCAGGGTATTTGCCGTCTGAATTTTTGAAACTTGCTAAATGAAAGTAGATTCCCGTACTATAAATGAGTCTTATCTTGCAAATACCAGGAAAACAGTAAAAAACTATAGCATGATTAACTGCTTGACAAAGGTTGTCAAGTGAAGTTTAATAATATAAACATAACAAGTTTTAAATATAATGTTAGCCTGTTGATCTATGGTAGTTTAAGCTAAAACACATTACAAAACGTCTTACAGCTCAAAAACCTCAGATTACCTTTCAGCATTATTTCTAACTATAGATGTACTGTGTTTATGGGTAACATTAGAAAACCTTTCAGTAAAGCCCTGCAATCACTTTGGATTCAGAGAACAAAAAGAAAATAAAACACACTGCCTCGCAGGCACCAGGTAATGAAACATAAATGTAAGATATATTGAGTATTAAAGAGGACAACACATGGTGTCTGCTGGCATCGACATTATTAATGGTTGAAACCAGTGGTTACTATAATAAGCAACAAAGAGGACTTTAAAATATTGTGCAACATATTACTAGCTGCCCAGCAATATGCAGTGTTATATAATTAAAAGCTACAGCTCCCAGCAACCTTTATAACAGTTTGTGATACATTTTCACTGGTGCCCTGGCCTGAAACGATGCATATATTTTATATCTATTAAGGAGAGCTTGAGAGCTCTGATTTAAAGTGCATAAATAAGGTGCTGTTATATAATTAAACAATCAATAATTTAAAACAACATTACATATACATTCCATATGTTAAGTGCCCATATATTTTAAAAATATAAAATAAAAAGTAGTGCAAATTGTCCTTAAATATATATGCCAAAAGATTGTGCAAGATATGTGTTTAAAGGGCCTAGGAGAAGACTATGCACTTTAATATGTAAGGTATGGACCAGGGTAGCCTCACTTTGGACCCAGGTCTGCCAATCGTGTAATCACATAATGTGTAGTGGGGATTGAGGGTTTAAATTTAATGATGAGAGAGAGAGATAAGAGATAGAGATAGAGAGAGAGATAGAGAGATAGATAGAGCGATAGAGGAGAGAGAGAGAAGAGAGAGTAGAGAGATGAGAGAGAGAGGGAGAGATCAGAGAGAGAGATAGAGAGAGTGAGAGAGAGATAGAGAGAGATAGAGACTATATAGAGAGTGAGCTCCTCCACTTTTTGTTTCTATTTGAAATAACGTTGCAGGGACATATTTATTGCTGCTCTAAAGGGGTAAAGAAACTGTTTACAAAGGTGGTCTTTTTTTTGTAACAATATCCAATGTGTTGAAGCAAATCATGACATCCTCACACCTGAGTCCATGAGCCTGCAAGTTTAGGCTTAGTGAATCTTAGTGAATTCGGACCTGCCCCTCCACTTCCTGGTATTAAACCCAATGGGAAGGTGTGCTTTGAAAGGAGCCTAGTCATAGTCCGGAATGGTGTCAGAGAGCCCTGAAAGAGGCTGACAGATTTGTTCTCAGTAACAACGTAAGACCCAGTGGGTCCACACCCTGGTCCATCAACTAAGGGGGTTGATATGAGCATTTTATTGCCCTTTAAAGGGCATGTCCACCCTTTATAGAAACTTTTAATATATTATAGTCCCATGTTCCCCCAGCCCCAACGCTATAATTATAGCCTCAGAAAGTCCCCCGATCCTTACTTAACTATACCTCTCTCCTTCGCCGCAAAGCCCCGGCCCTCTGCTTTGCACGAACTGCAAGCGAGGGGCGGGACTGGCGGCCGCGTCTGTGATTGGCTGAGAGGCAGCCCAATCACAGACGCGTCTGCCGGCTGCTCACAAAGGTGAAGAGAGAGGTAAGGTAAGTAATAATCGGGGGATTTCTGGACTATAATTATAGCGGTTGGGGCTGGGGGAACATGGACTATCATATACTAAAAGGGATTTACGCTAGGGGGAGGGAGACCAAAGCGGTGTGGGAGAGGGAGGGGAGAAGGGCTGCAGTGCGCATGCCAAACTTCTCCCGGAGGGGAGACAGGAGCATATCCTATATGGACTCTTGCATTACTCCTGGTGGGTCAGTTTTTTGGGACTTTTGGAGGGACATTCAGGAGAACCATTTGGAGCTGGGATGTAAAGTAGTATTTTATTACACTCACATTGGGGCCAGTAGTGGGGGGGAATATAGTTTTTGGGGGTGGACATGCCCTTTAATCTGAAACATTTTGCTCTTTATACATGTCCCACTAAACTCTGCTTTAAAAACAAACTAAACAATGTTGCCGTGCAGGGTGTGCTGAAATCTTAACAATCCTGCAGTACTATTTTAGGAGAGGTATGATAATTATGGGCTAACAGTTTTAATGGCAATTAGAATGTATCTTTTTAATCTAGGATGCACAAAAAGTACCTTAGGTTTAGTACACATGGGCAGACTTCTCTTCAACCTTTCCAACTGAAAGATTGATATTCCAAACAATATACTGGTCTATCCAAAATTGTGACCATCATTAAGACGGAATATCAGCCTGTACTTTTTTATTCCTGACATATTGGTTTCGACTGCATAATAATAACTTAGATTTATATTGGAACATATAATATGGCACCAGCTATGATTAACTGATGATTTAGTGTGGCAGTGTATTGAACTTAATGCACATTTAAATTAGCAATCACATTATTAAGACATTTGCAACTGATGTGTAATTCCACACACCTTTTGCATAATTTTCTTTTAGAAAGTTTGACCTTTTCCTTTATATTTTTTGTCAGATTTATACATAGCTCGTCTCTTACAGAAACACAAAATCAATAAATCTGTATTCTTTGAAATGTTTTGTATACATTTAAATTATTTGCTAGACAACAATAAGAAAATAAGTAAAAGTTCATGAGACAACTCGAGCTCTAGGAGAAAACAGAAATGAACAAAGAATTCAGCAGCTGGACAGCTCACAGTGAGATGGCTCAGCCAAAAAGGTCTGGTCAGCTGAAAAATATTATTTTGCTTTGGCTGTGTAAAGTTTTTCAATTCTTAATGATTAAGATGGTTTTAATTGTCAAGACAAGATAGATCTATCAGATGGCGAATTCTCAATGTAAGAAACTAGAAAGTCTTGTCGCTTGTGTACAAATAGACCCTGAAGTGCCGCTTAACATAATTCTAATGCAGATTTTGTTTCAAGAAATGGTTCATTTTACCCCAAACAGCTTTTTGTAATAATGTTTTCAATGCAAACGAAACAAAAAGTATTCTTAATTCACAGCTTGGTAAAGCCCATTGAGTCAATTTTTGCAAAGACCTAAGTTTGTCGGCTTGCATATGGGCTTCACCTGTGACTAATATGGATCAATTAGGTGTCAGTGTGTATAAAAAGAACCTCAGAACACTAGACCTTTACATTAACTGCAAATAGACCTCTGCAAACATGCCTAAGATTCACCCTGACCTGACTAAAGTGTTGATTATCAGAGGCTGAAGAACCAAATCCGCTGCTGAGTGGTGCACACCTTCAATGTCCTCTCAGCGTCAAGTTCAGAGGATAAAGAAAAGATTTGAAGAGACTGGAGAAGTTTTTGACAAGCCCCAGGTCAGGAAGACCCACAAGACAACTGCTCAAGAGGACCGTTGTTGGCTCGCAAATCCAATTCAAGCCCATTTTCAACTGCAGCAGAGCTCCAGGAACCTGGTCACCTGAAATCCCTGTGTCAACCACAACAGTTTGTTCGATTCTCTTCTCAAAAAGGCCTCCATGGTCAATCATGCCCATAAGCCAGCACTAAACAAAAGACAATTGAAAAACCGTGTGGCCATTGCCAAGTCCCCACAGCCTGCTAAAGGATGGAACGCTGGAAAAGTGGCAAAAGGTGGATTTTTCACAGATAAATCTTCTGTTGAATTACACCACAGTCCCCGCAAATATTGCAGGAGACCTACTGGAACCCACATGGAGCAGAGATTTCCCAGAAAACAGTGAAGTTTGGTGGAGCAAATCATGTGTCTGGGGTTACATTCCGTATGGGGTGTTGCAAAGGATCTGCAGGGGTGGAAGGCAACATCAATAGTGTAAATACCAAGAAATCTTCACTACCCGCATATATTCCCAACCATGAAAAAGGCAATTCTGCAGCAGGAGGGTGCTTCATCGCATACTTCCATCTCACATCAAATTCTTAAGGGCAACTATAGTGAAAAAAAACTTTGTCTGTATACATGTATAGATCACTTAGTATAAGCTGCACTTACTTTCATGTTTTCTGTGTGGCTTCGTTTCTTTCACACTGGCAGAAGTTTTGTACCACTGATCAATTTTTGATCATTTAAAACTCCATACGATTGATTATTTAGCAGCATGAGTGCCCCATCACATATGATTGGGTTTAAAATGGTACTGTGGCACACCTGTTGCCTCTTTTAATTTGTCTATATTTATATACCATTGTTAGCACCGATATTATTTGTATCTAGCTGCATCTCATTCTTACCCTATCTGAGTATCATTTATCTACAACTTCATAGAATTAATGCAATTGAGAGTTATCCGAGTTGAGTAATATTTGTGCAAACTTCCTTTATTCACTACTTTAAATACAGAAATGTTATGTTTCAGGCTCACACGTTTTTAAGGTTTACAAAAATAGCCAAATCCATGAACACTCACAATGTGGGTGAGTCCACCCATTACTTGCATAATTCATTCTAAAATGTTTATCACTGACACTGAAGTTTTCATGAATATCACTAAACTCTCATTGGCATTCTTTTGTTGCTTCTGTAGAAGGGGATAATATGTCATATATACACATATACACAAAGAAAGCTTAAATCCTTCTCCTAAAAATGTCATTTTCTAAGATAATACGCTCTCAGTGGACAATGAGTTTACAGTTATATGAAAGTTGTTTTCAAAATCTAAATAATAAACTAAAATGTTTATTCATACATAGCCTTATTAGCCTCATCTTGCAGGCTGGTTTATTAAAAGGCCTGTCCACCCTTAAAACAATACTCACATGTCAGTTACCTGCCCTCAACCCCAACTGATATAATAAGCACATTATTAGATGTATTATTAATCCTCCCTCCAATCAATCAAGGACGTTGTCTGCTGACCTCACAAACAATAATTGACTGCTGATTCTTCCTGCTGCCTCCTCTGCACATGCTGAAGCTTCTAAAACACTCACTGAGCTGAGCGAGCAGACAGATACCTTGTTTCTTATAAATGAATGTCTAGCTGTATGTAGACATCTGCTCCTGGTTTTATCAGTAGGATTGGTCTAACTTAACCATCCAGTATTATGTATATCATGTTTATCAGAGACTGGGCTTCTCAGTGATCACTTTTTACAAAGTGTTACATTTTTAAAAAAAATATACCGGTATACATTTTTAACATTCCTTATTCATCCCATAATAACAGTGGCCCAATGCAAATCCATGCTTGCTGAGCATTTTACTGGTTTTCCCCACTAGTGCATACTTTCAGCGCAAAAATGTTTTAATTTCAATTCCAGTTATACCTGAAAAAAACGTACACAGGAAGATTCACCGAGAGCCGCACATGCTCTGTATAAGTCTCCCAGACCAGATTCTGTGTGAGTGTCTCTTGTAAATATACTGTGTGAGTGTCTTGCTATACGCAGCTGCCGCAACCTAGGGGTTAAAGTTGTGCAAACCAATATTGAATCGGTTAGCATGACTTTAACACGGTAAAAAAGCCATGCCCCTCTCCATGAATCCGACTGATAATGTTTCAAGTGCTATTTATGGCCTTGACACTCGAGGAAGAAACTAATAAACATTTTGCTTCAACAATGCATATGTTAAATATTGCACTTTAGTGGCACAGAATGTTTTTTTTTTTTTATTTTCTGCTAATACTTCCTTAATTGATTTTAAAGGGATGGGTTTTCCAGTAATACCTTTTAAAACTAAAAACACATAAAAATTTTTGAGGAGAATCACTTTAAAACCAAATATACGGTAAACTTAAAGGGCATGTCCACCCCCAAAACTATAATTTAACCCACTACTGGCCCCACTGTCTAGTGTAGAAAAATCCTTACCTAACATCCCTGCTCCAAATGGCTGCCCTGCAATGTCCCTTCAAAGTCCAAAAAAGTGAGTCCCATTCTGTCTCTTCTCTGGGAGAATTATGCCAGGCACACTGAAGCCCTCCCTCCCTCTCCCTCCCTTTTCTCTCTCCCTTCCCCTAGCTCAAATACCCTTTCCTGTAGTGTTGGGCTCCCAACCCCAACCGCCATAGTTATTTGCAGAATAACTCTCCCGATCTCTACTTACATTACCTGTTTCCCCCGACGTTCAGTACAGCCAGAAGCTGAGTCTGTGATTGGCCTCTCAGTCAATCATGGACGCGGCTACCGGTCCGGCCCCCTGCTTGCAGTTTCATGCAAGCAGAGGGCAGGGACTGAACGTCGGGGGGGAAAGAGGCAATGTAATTAGTGATTTTTGCTTCAAATAACTATAGCGGTTGGGGTTGGGGGAGGGAGTCCTACACTAGAGAAACAAACGGGTGGACATGCCTTGTAAGAAGTAGAGTCTCTTCAGATCAAATTGAAAAATTGATTCCAGCACTGTACCCAATACTTCTGTACATGCCATACTGGCCATATGATTGGATGCCTTTTTAGTCGCTGCATGTTTTAAGTATGACGACAATTAATTCATCAAGCAATGCTAGAATAATGCAGTATCCATTTGCTAGTAATTGGAAATGGGCATCCAGGAAGGATTTCTTGTTGAGTAGGTTTGAATGCTAGGATGTTTATTTCCTATGATTTAAGTGCTTGAAGACACACTAAGAAAGGAAAACTCCTAGTAATGTAGTTATGTTAACACTAGAAAGTGCTAAATCTTTAATGTGCCTTTCTAAACGTCACTAAGTGGAAATAATTGATCCCTCTTGTGATTCATTTAAACATTTTGATGGTGTCCTGTTTTTTTCTCTTTTTAGCAAGATAACAGCTGCACATGAAAATTAAGTCATTCCTCATTACATCATTTATTTGTATATGTAGCAGAGTAAAAGAACACATGCAGTTACCATAGTTGCGAACAACATTTGTATTTTTTTAGAACAATAGGATACAAATGGGAAAATTTGCAATTAGGAAAATTATAGTTTTCAGTATTTTAAATCTCTGACATATGGAGATATATGCTGCATGTCACTACTTTACATAACTCTGTCTTGTAATATCTGAATGTATAGTATATTTGTGTAATTGATATATACATTATATCCTGTATATCCATAAGCACATGGGCAAACAAGACATGGTAGTTCATTACTGACCAGAGCAAAGGAAAGTAAAACCAAACCTATAGGGTCAATTGATTTTTCACAAACAAGCAGAATATGTTGACTACGTAGGTGTGTGTAATATAAATAATGTATTTTTTTGCACTGAGCTTCATGTTCGCAGTATTTATATAAATTTATAGGCAAAACCTGTGTGTGTGTGTGTATGTATGTATATAATTATTTATTTATATTATTTTTTTAATTCCCTCCTATTGGAGGAACTTTTATTGAAGTTTACAAGAGAAAATATTAGGGTACAGAAAAAGCAGGGAGGAGTATAGTAGGGGAATTACAAATCGAGATTATCAAACTTTTTCTTTTTTAAGCAGTTACACTGTTTGGTAGTACCCCACTTAGATATTTATTAAACTTAGCTTGTTTTTAACGATTAGTCTTAAATTCTGTTGTAACTCTAGTTCCGTAGAATCAACTTGTAGCATTTATTAAATAATAAACTTTTTACCCAACTATTCTAAGGTACTTCTGTCATTTTGATAAATGTTTTATTCATTTGGTATTTAGTTGCTTCATGGTATTGCCTACCTTTTGTATAGTCTGGAGATTGGCAGTTACTAGTCATTGTATGTTTGATCAGATAAGTGCCACCTGTCCCATATTTTATTGTATTTTCCTATGCATCCTCTATTATTATATAGTACTTTTTGTGGGGTAATGTTGAGTTAATAGCTGCTTTCCATTGGGAGAGAGTAGGAATCGTGGTTTGTATCCAGGTTCAGCAAAGAGTGTTTACATTAGGAATATTTGGTGAAATTTCTTTGTTTGAATATGTTCCATAATTCCAAGCAGGCATGCTTTGGGGTCCACTACCATGGGGGAGCCCATATTGTCATACAAGAATATTACGATTTGCTGCCAGTATCCCTGTATCTGGGGGCATGTCCACAGTAAATGAAAGAATGTGCCTGGGGCCCCCTGACATTTGGGGCATAGAGGGTTATAATTAGGTTTGAATTTTGCTAGTCTTATAGGGGTTAGGTATGTTCTGTGGAGAATATAACTGTGGGTTTTTTTGGGGGGGGTTGTTTGCTGGCTGTTAGGGATTCATCTTCATCCAGATGGGCCAGGTCAATTTCCCACAATCATTTTATGGTAAGTGTTCCTTATTCCTCTTGGGGTCTGTAGTAGTTGATATAAATTTGATATTAGCTTGGTAGGTTGGTTGCTTTGTAGAGTCCTTGTTAAGGGGTTGTGAGGAAATTGTAGGGGATGGTCTCGGAATTGTGTTGTAAATACATGTCTGATTAGGGAGTTGGAAGTCTTGTTTTAGTTGTTCAAATGACTTGGGGGTGTTGTTGGCTATTAGGTGAGATATTCGATAGATACAATAGTTGGACCACAGTTCTATGTTGGGAGTGTTGAGAAATTTTTTTAGGTGTTTATTGAACCACTGAATGGTGTGGTTGTTTATGGAGGAGAGGTTCAGAGTTTGTTTTATAAGGGGATGGGTGGATATACCCCTGGAGATGTATTGTGTTTTTCGGGTCTGGGGAGTTAGGTACTCTTATGAGGTGTAAAAATCTCTCTTCCTCTGTGTGTAACCAGTGGTAAATATTAATTGGCATCTCTGTTATCCCATAAGTATTGAAATCTGGAACAGCTAGGCCCCCTAGTTCTGTTCTTCATTTGAGTATGGGCCATTCCAGTTTGGGTCTTGTAGAGCCCCATATAAAGGGGCAAAACCTGTATTTAATTGTAGTTTCCTATATTGAGAGAAGCAACCTTACCTTGTGTGGTTTGTTGTGCTCTGTCAATATTGTGTTACCCCTTTGGCTGCTTTTTAGGATTAATACTGGATTTAAGCATCAGTATCAGGACTAAAGATAATAAAGGGGCTTATTCTATAAGAGGTTGGAATTTTGCCCGTGTTCTTAATCTGCAGCAACCAATCGTATGTTTTCTGAAGGTGACACGGGCAAATGTTTTGCACCTCTTATTAAATAATATGTTTAGTATCCATCTATAACACCAGTTTGGTATTCAATGCTGTGCTATTTTTCTTTATGTATTATACAAATTATTATCTTACCATGTGGGGGATAAAAATAAACTTTACATTTAAATCCTATAGAAATACCTCAGGTTGAGCCCAAATAAAGTTTAACAAATTGGTCTGTTAAAAAGTTTGGGAAAACAAATTTAACAGCAGTAAGAGTCCTGTCACCGGGGCAACTGTTTCCGCAATTATTTGGCTGCAGGTGTCTTCCTTTATTGTTTGTAATGATGCATGAACAAACTGGAAGGCAGCATTTGTTTGCTATATTGCTGCTAATAAATTGGAGGGTTACAGAGGGGCCACTATCTGTAAATCCCTTCTAAAAGTATTGCTAACCTATATCCGCGCTCTGTAAATCTTCCCCATAGTATCTAAAAATAATTGACTGTGTATCAAATACTATTTGTTATGTTCCATTGATAAAAGAAGTGCTAAGTTCTAATAATAAGGGAGGCTAAGTTGGTGATATAATAAGGACCCAAATCACTTTTTAAAACTTATAAATAAAGCTAACACATGAATCGCACAAAATAATGTGATCATTGGGACTACTACTATTCTAATTCACAAGCTCATTGTCTTTTAGCTGGGCCGCCCACCAGCTACTTTTTCATGCCACCCGGCTGTTGTAATTTACTAAAGAATTTAGATGTAGGTTTAATAGGTGTAGGTCTGGCACGATGGTCAGACAAAACTCTCTTTTAAACTGCCTAGTCAAGACCCTTTTGTAACACAACATAACGTAGGCATGCATTAACTTACTCTTGCAAGATCCCCAAGACCACGAAAGGGTGGCGTGGCAAACCCGTGCGGGTCATGTGTGCTTGCACTGCTTTTTTGTGTTATTGGGTGCGTGGAAGGATATTTGTGGTTGACCGAGTGAGCCCACACACTGGAACAACAGTCACCAACTCATCACACAAACATCTGGTAAGAGATCAGTGCTGTCAATCTCCCATTCTCAGTTCAGGCTATAGATAGTGTGGAGCCTTATTTGATCTAGTCATGCGGAGGGGTTAATTATGCCTCCTGCTGCTGTATGGGATTGGTTTGTGTGATTAATTAATGGAAAGTTAGACTAATACTTACACTTATTTCTGGGACAGTGAAGGTCTTATATCTGGGATGCCCAACCTGTGGCCGTTCAGATGTTATAAAACAACTCCCTGCATTCTGCAACCAAGGAATGTTGGGAGACTTCTCAAACATCTATGGGGATGAACGTTGGATATCCCTGACCTATATATTGAGCATGATGAAAGGTTGGTCAGTATTTCCATTAGAAAGTTAAGGCTAAATTGGTTTCAATTTACTACAATTGAAATGAATTTTAGTTTAAAATTCATGTCAAACTTTAAAATAATCGTAAAATAATTAATAATTAACTAGTAAACATGGTTTCACCAACAAATCCCCCCATCCTGCACTATACCTGGCTATAAAAAAATTCTGGGGAGAACACTAAAGCTCCTCTGCAAAATCTTGATTTGGCATTCGCCCTAAAGATTTGAATGGTGCTTGCTGTAGGGAACCAAAGTAAATATAACAAAAATACATACTTTTGTTATTTATACATACTTTATAATTAGTTTGATTATAAGTTTAAACTGCATCTTTTCAGCTCCTCATGAGTCTTAAAACTACTTGAACTTTGGTTCTCCTTTTTATTAACATTTTACAAACTTCTCACATATGACTGTTTTAACGATTATCATTTATGCAGTGTGTGCAAAAAAAACACCCATAATAGGTCCACAGAGTTTAACGGATATACAGGCTTATGTAATAAGCCGTGCTGTTAATTTTCAGCAACCAATCAGATGATAAGATACGTTTTTACTAGTCTACTTCAGAAAACATTTTTAGGGCTATGCACGGAGAGACCGTATTGCTCTCTATTGCCTCCCTCTATGTTTTATATATGGCTAAAATGTGGGATGTAGGTGGACATGCCCTTTAAAGCAAGGGAAATACTGAAAGCATGCTCATTCTTTTTTAATATGTTGGGAACCCAGTCACAAAAACTAACAAGTTGCATAGCTAGTTAAGGACCTCATTAAAATAAAACATGTAACAGTGGTAATATTGTTGTAGCATTTCAAAGATTGTGTTCTTTGTCTCATTTGGGGGGGGTTCTTTCTTTGCATTTTTCACTTCTCAGGAAGCCATAATTCACAGTGGTATGAGCTAAAAAAAGCACTGTTATTGCTTCATCTAGGTGCTGACTTGAAACCAGCATTGTGTTGGCAGTTTGTTTTTTTAAAACCAGACTGACATCCAAAGTAGAAACATGTTGCATGATTGGTAATTAATGCGTTTATATTCATGTATCATGACAGTTTATAAAGTATTACAAGCAACAGATTAAACTGTGCGCGTTGGTGATTAAATATATTGCTCATGTCTCTGATTTTAAAGGGATATAATGCTGACACAAAATACAATTCATTATTTTTCATTTTAGCTCATACCATTTTATTATCCTGGTTTCCTTGGATGCCTGCAAACCCATTTATTAAAGTTTAAGCATCTTCTATATAACTTGTGGCATCCTTTTATCCATCGTGGTATGTTTGTATACATTAAAGGTTTTTATTTGCAGATTATTAACCAGTTCCCAGTTTTCTTTCAGATAGAGGTTGGAGATGTAGTTAAAATAAGTGGCACAGAATATATACCTGCTGACACTATACTTCTATCATCAAGGTAGAGATACCTATTGCTTGTACATTTTTTGAAAGTCTGGTCTCTCTACCCTGTAATGCACAGGCCTTTAAACTCCGGCTCTCCAGCTGCTGCCAAACTTCAAACCTCTGCAAATCCCAGCACCTTGCAAAAGCTTAAACTACAGCTTTCTGCATACTATAATAAGCTAGGGCTGTTGTGGGATGCTGGTATTTATAGTCCCACAGCACCTTAAGAGCCAGTGTTTAAAGACCCGTACTGTAAATGCCATTATTTGTACCAAGGAAATAAGGATAAAACTGGATAATGATTTTGAACTATGCATTTTTTAAATTGACACAATAACATTTTAAGAAACTCCACCATAAAATGTTTACTTGCAAGGAGCAAAAATATTGAAAACACCGAAAACCAAAGTCTTATCATTATTTCCTTGGATAATATTACGACTGTCCACATGGTGCATTTTTATGATCTATTTTGACATCTGGTTGCTTCAGGAAGTGTTAGAAAGCACAGAATATCTGTCTAACTTGGCAATACACATTGCATATGTTAAAGTCGATTCTAAGTCCGATCCAACAAATATCGATTGATTGTAACATTTGCAGAAGAGGAAGTTTTACCTTGCGATGTTCCCTGGTCTGAAAACACTTTGCAAACGAAACATCAATCAGAAAATGAGTGGACATGGTGCATTGTGGGAACACCGCAAGCCAAAATTTCAGTGTGTGAGCACCTTAGTTTATTTTAATTTCTAATCATGTGTTTTCAAAAGAAATTACAAATCTATATTTTCATACTGGTAATTCAAATGTAACCTGCTCTAAAATAGATCTTAAAAATAATTTACAATATTATGTTAATCTATGTTTTACATTTTTTGCTTAATCTCAATATTTATGTATTTTGTCTGTTTCTTAAACCCTCCCTCTTTGTCTTTTTATTCTTTTCCGCCCCCCCCCCCCTTCCCCCCATCATTTTCACACTGGGATATGTAGGTTTCAATAGGGGAAATAGTGAAAGTAACCAATGGGGAGCATCTCCCAGCTGATCTCATCAGTCTTTCGTCAAGGTCAGAAAACTGGTTGTGCAGAACATGTGCAAGTGGACCCTCTTGTAGAAGTTACTTATATCATGAAGTTCAGTCAGCAGTAATAGAAGCAGCAGTTACTGGAGTTATAATTCACACAACATGCTGCCTCGTGGCTGCTGGTGAACGCTTCTGGTAGTTATTTCATCACAATAAATATTAGCCCACATCCAGGGAAAAATTACTTCACGTTCACTGATTAATCTGAAATTAATCTATTATTCAGCCCTACACTAGTTTGATTTATTGTTCTGTCCTTTTTAGTTGCCCCTTAAATGGCATGTTCACCCCTTAAATTAAAAATGCTATAAATTGGTAAATCTCTCCCCCCCATAATTACAATAGTTATAAATCTGACAAAAAAAACTGTGCTCTTCCCCATCTCTCTGCCACACAAAGTGTCTGCCTCCTCTTCAAGCTTTCCAGGCATTTTCACTAGCCTTTACATGCTCAGAGGAGGCAGCTAACGTTTATAGCATTACATCATTGGCTGTGATGTCAACTGTTACAGCCATGACAGCTGCAAACTGTAAGAACCGGGAAGCAGAAAGAGAGGTAACATAACATCAGGCAGCTTTTCTGTTAGAATTACATCTCTCAGATTTCTTAAAATTGCAGGTTAGGGGGTGATTTACCTATAGACAGTTTTTAATTTGAGGGGATGACTTACCCTTTAAGATTAGAATTTCTGTATACTCTCTTCATAATAGAGATAAGGCATTAATTCTGGCTATCTTGTAAGTTTCCATTTTCAAGTAAAGAAATTAATCCTTGGGTTTTAAATCCTCTCTTTAAAATCTGGGCAAGTGAATTAAAGTAACACTGTAAAACTCACAAAGTTACACATCATGTATATAAAATCTATTTTAATGTATTACAATCCTGCAACTTAAGTTATTTACCACTTGTTGGTTTCTGTGGAGGGACCAAATAATTACCGTTGCTGTACCCTTCTTATACATCACATATGGTATGTCTGTTATAAAGGCCTTCACCAAAGATAAAACTGGCTTTTGAATCACATTTAAAACTGTATTTGTTTTTTAAAAGGGTCCCTTGCACAAGGCCAAAATCTGCACTTAAATCTGTAGCATGCTCCAGGGTGATGCACTGTCACTTTCTTGCAATGCATGTAGTGTTTGCACTTTCACTCTCCTGCTGGGCTGATTTTACTTTATCTTTTCTTAAACAAAATTGCTGACTTATGAAATTTAGTATGGTATTTGCCCATGTGTGTTTATCTCTGCTTGTTACTTTTCTGCTTTCTTTGCAAATTGTCCCAAGTTAAAGAAGAAATCATACAGGGAACTTAGTTCATCAGCAATAGAAAGGGCCCTGTTAAAAGTGCAATCTAGTTTGTACATTGAAGTCTATAATGTCTTCACTGTCAGCTAATTTTATAAAAAGAATTCTGATTAATAGAAGTTTTTATTCCGGCATGTAGCTGTTAAAGATGTTGTTACGCAACAGCTTCCAGTGCCCTGTGAGAGATTTTTATACAGAGTTGGGGTTTCAATATCAAACACATCTGGCTGGCACCAACCTTCCCTACTTCTTTAAATTTCACTAACATTCTCATAATATGGTGATTGCACATATTCAGATATTAGAAGGTTCTTGCTTGAAAATTCGTACAGTTTACAAAAAATGATTCGGAAGTCCATTAAACGCAACCTTCTCTCTGAATGCCTTGCTGAGAATGATTCAAAGCATCTCCACAGCACTCAGGTGGATAATTGTTTTCACTAATGTTGTTTGATAATAAAATTGACATTCTTCTGACTTCGTCAAAGTATTAATATTGCTTTCTTCATTTTGCAAGCAGTGCTATTCGAATGTAATGTTGAATGTTGCCTAACGATTTCACCTTTTAATGGCTTTAAAACTGGTGCTTCTGGGTCTCTTGGACCATGGTTTTAGCAGTAAAGGATGTGCTAATTGTGCTAATTGGTGTTTTCACTTTTATTAGTGAACCTCAAGCAATGTGCTACATTGAAACCTCAAATCTAGATGGAGAAACAAATCTCAAGATACGACAGGTAATCTTTGCTTTTATTTCTTCATTAATTTCAAGATTAACCTCATTGCAAAAGTGTTTTGCAAATGTGAATTTAAATGGCATGTTCATCCCTTAAATGAAAAACTATAGGTAACCCCCCCCCTCAAAAAAAAACCCCTTAAAACCACAATAGTTACATCTGTAGGATTAACAATGCAGCAAAATGTTCTTCTCCTTCTTCCTATCATAAAGTTTCTGCCTCCTGTACGAATTCTTTTTGGAGAATCCAAATTTGTTCACTCCAGAACCTGAAAACATCCCCTCTGTTTTTAGAGTTCTGGACCAATAAACTTCAAAATCTCACTGCAATAAATAGCATTACTATTACTATAGCATTAAACTGTGTGTATATTCAGTGAATGGCCATATCCTGACCTCAGTCACATGCTCCCTTGCCTAATCTGTCCTGTAAAAGGATTGGCTAGAGGCTACTAGTGGGTGGGACTAATTGAAACAATCTTAGGACTGAGCATATGGTCATTGGCCAAACTGTGTTATACTGGGATGGTGGGAAATAAAACACAAACTCCCCATGTTAGAAACTTAAATTTCCCAACAACCAAATTCAAATGAGAGGTGAGACACAGATTACTGCATTTATATTAAGGTGCTCTTCCTTCTGAAATAGGATTGTCCTTTAAGCTCTTTCATAAGCCTGTGCAAATTTTTTTTTTTTTCAACTGGGCCAATGGAAAAAAAGATTGTCGTTTATCCATGCTCGATTCAACGATTGTGCGTTATCGAGATATTCCGATATAGTATGACCACAGTCGTTGTTGTGTCTATAGCCACCTTAACAGATGCTCAACAGAAGGAAAGGGGGTAACAGAACATAGGTTAATCTTGCATCTCTTTTTAACTATTGTAGTTTTGTGGGTGATTTTTCTATATACAATTTTTTTCATTTGAGGAGTGAACTTGCACTTTAACCTGCAAATATGCTTTATTAATACTTGAATTTCTTTTAAAAAGTGCCTGAGAAGCAAGTGCAGTGTTAAGTACCCAGTGGAACAATATTGCATTGTTAACATATTTTCTATTCTGCAGCAGTTTGATTAATCTGTTTCACACTTTCGTAATGGAATTGATAAGTGCCACTATGCAAATGTTTTAAGTCTTCTACAATTTCTTGGCATCAGAGATTCTATTGCCCTTAGATGACTTTTTGGATTGCTTTGAAAATAATCTGTGAATGACATTGATTTTTGCATGTCAAATTTAAAAAAAAATACAAAATTATGTGAAGGGCTTGTAAAAGCAAATATCAAGACTAGTAGAAAAACCAAACTGCTGGTACCTTTAGCATTTTAACGCCAATAGGAATGTTATTCTTTTATGTAAAATTGTCTTCTAAGCCCCAAATTCTTTTCCACATAACTTGTTTTGCAAAATCTATTGGTGACTATAATACACATACAATTTTTCCCCCCTAGGGTCTATCAGTGACTGCAGATATGAAGGACATGGATACATTGATGAGTTTGTCTGGCAAGATTGAATGTGAAAGCCCTAACAGACATCTCTATGACTTTAATGGAAACTTTAGACTGGATGGCCATGGGTTTGTAATATTTAGATTTTTCTGGTCAGGGTCATGGAATGAGAACAACTGTTGTATTTTACCTAGATAGTTCAGAATTTTAATTAGGAGTAAACCTTTCTTTAACATCCTATATTTTTGAAATACATTTACCTTTAACATACTGGGATAGTGGCATAACTGTGTTCACACAAATGACTTAATCTAAAGCTGCCCATACATGGCTTACAAAATGTGTTGTTTACCAGGATGTAGACATACACAACCAGGTACAACTCTCTACTTCTGTACATAGGACACTATATACAGGCCCTACCTGGATCATCATTTGCAATCAGCATTGGGACATTATGTCCATCTTATAATGTTTGGTGCAGACAGATGTCAGAAAATCGCAGTTAGCAGGTATGTCATATAGTGTATGGCCAGCATTATAGGTAATAAACAATTTCCTTTCACTTTCACCTTGACTGATGGAAATTTGTTTCCAAAAATTTAAACCAACCTAAAACCAATTGCGGGCATGATCGTACTGGACTTACAGCATTTATTCTCTTGACACATTGGAATCCCTAACCACAAATGGCCAGCTTTAAGAGAATTATTGTCACTGAATGAACAATTGATGGATTTTTAGCTGGGATAAGGCAGAGTGCAGACACCAGCTACAAATTAACTGATGGCCCTGGGCCTTAAAGTGGCCATACACATTGCTGATACTCAACAAAGCCCATTGGAGTATTGGAAAGATGTGGAGGGCAAAAACTGCAGTGATGCAGATGAACTACCGCTGGCAGCATTATTGAAGTCCATTCCCGACAGAAAATTTCCATTGGCCAGTATGGCTCCATTTATTTTTAGTAGAGGGAGGCGATATGCTACTGAAAGATTCTGCTGGTACACGTGCGATTGTAATCACGTGTGTATGGGCACCCTTGATGCAGTATTTGGTCTTATTATATAATATATAATTATTCACTTGCTTCTTGTATTGCAATGATAAAGTCATTGTTACTACAAATGAATAATGTGCTTTAAATAAGGCACAGGAACATTATTCCACTGATATGAATAAATTCTGTAAATGGTCCCAAAGATTTGTACAGTGAAAATCACATCTTGTAAATAGAAAAGGGAAGAATGGATCACTTTTTGGACTGATTTGGTTTCTTAATGTCCCTGTTCCATGCTCTGTTTTGGAATTCTTCTTATATTTCAAGTCTCTTCTGCATGTATGAAGAACTAAGTATCCTCAGCAACTAGCAACTTCTAAAATTGTGTAGTTAACCAATAAAAGGCATCCCTTTATTTGTTTGAAACTAAATGAAATGTGTTTTCATGATTTTAGTGGAAAACATGTAAAAGGTTAAGGTCTTTTACATCAAACTGGTTTTACAGGTTTTGCCTATCTAATCTGAAAAGGTAATTTGGGTTTTTTTACTTTAGTTTGCTTTGGTGTAGTTTTTATTGAGAAGCTAAAGATAACACTTCAATCAGGAAACTAAAGCTGGGTACACACGATGAGATATTTCAGTCCGATAGTTCAGTGTATCGGTCGATCGGACCGAAATTATCGCATCCGAATGTGCCCATGTCCGATCGACCATTCGTCCGAATCGGACAAAAGGACGATCGGACATGGTGGAAAACCTCGTCCTCTATGGACCGCACGATCGGTCGCGGTAACTATCGGACGCGGCTGCTTTTGCCACGAGCGACAGTCCTTCCTCCTGGCAGACCGGTCGAAAGTTTCGAACGGTCGGTCAGGAGAAAAAATCGGCAGGTGTGGACCTAGCTTAAAGGTTCGTACACAAGTGCGATCGTGGGTCCCAACCTGCGACGCACGATGTGTACAAACGTTTGTTTCGGGTGATAATCAGCCCGCGTATGGGCCCTTTATCGCCCGAAACAGCCGGTCATTCAGAGATCCGCCCTGTCGGTCGGGCAACGGCCCCCAACCGTATGCCTGTTTCAGCCGATGAAGGGCCCATACACCGGCCGAAATGAACGTTCGTACACATGGTGCGTCGCGGGTCGGGACCCGCGATCGCACGTGTGTACGAAACTTTACTGCCATTGTGCAAGACTTTATGCATGTTAAAAATCCTATATAGAGCACAACCGTAAAATATGGAGCTGCAGTAGTTCTTTAGCTGGGTACACACCAGCAGGTTCTTCTTCCCGACAGACCTTCACTCTTGGACATCACCCAGTCGACATCTGGGAGAATCGCAAATAATCACTCGTATGCGCTGTCTGGATTCCACTCACCCGTGTATTGCCTGCTTTAGGGCTCGTTCCCACTAGAAACTGACAGTAATGCACACCATGTGTTTGTCAGTTTGTGTCCATTTTTTTCATATATTTGTATCCATTTTTAACACTGTATTCCATAGATTTCTATAGAAAATGCATGAAAAATGGACAGAAATGCTGTATGCAGTGCGTTTTTTAAACGGACTGGAACGGAACTGATTATAACGCAGCAGGTGTGAACGATATTATGAAATCCTATGGGGTTTTACTGTCTGTCCATTTTTTTAAACGCACCTGCATTTGAATAATGGATACAAACTGATGTAGTGTGAACGAGCACTTAAAAGCTGCAGATATTTGTTTATTAGTGACTTAATGTTGTACAGGTCACATTTAAACTGAATATAAATTTAACATATATATATTGGTTGAGGCAAGACTGAAAGTGCAGATGTGTGGTATAGTTTGTACTAGAATTAATTTTTACGACATGAGATATTTTATATCTTAAATTACATTATATTAAAAGTAAACGTTGGTCTCTAAACAAGTTAAAAGGGTATGAATACAGAAAAATGACTATATTAATCCATAGTTAAATACATCTAAAAGTAGCCCTCTCTGAGGTGTGTGCGTTGCTGCATAACATACATAAATTAACACCTTTTGTCTGTACAAATCTTTGAAGGGTGGCGGGGGTGGAAAGTGCCATCATGTCCATTTGTACTGTTTTACTTAAAACCCAATTAAGTTACCCATACACAGGCAGAGGATTTTCCAATTGTTGGCAATAATTGGAAATACTATCTGAAGAACCAATCAAAGTTCCCCACTTTGCTTCTCCTTGAAATCTGCGGGAGATGGAAACTAAGAAGATATTGGGTCGGTGGAAAATTTTCTGCCTGGCCCGCTCTTCGTTTTTTTGATAAATCAATTAAATTGAAAAAACAGAAAAGTTATCGATATTTTGAGTTATTCAATCGAATTTGTTGAAATGCTCAAAATATAGATGCTGTGTATGAGGGTCTTTAATTACTACAGTCCCCTTCTTCCATATTACGCTTTAGAATTCTAGTGGATTTGGCAGTGCAAATACCACGAGGAGGGACACTTTAATAGAATGAATGGGTAGTGCATTATGGTGATACCTAATATTTACAATGCTGCTCCGTATATCAATGACATTCTTGTTTTATAGGCTTGTTCCACTAGGCCCTGATCAAATTCTACTAAGAGGGGCTCAGTTGCGGAATACGCAGTGGGTACATGGAATAGTTGTGTACACTGGTCATGACACAAAGCTCATGCAGGTATAGTATTCTGTTTACTTAGCATAAATATTCTTCAAGACCCAAAAAAAACATTTACAAACCATACCTTTTCCCTTTTTTTAACAATCTTTTCATTCATATGTAAGTTAATGTGGGATGAGATCTGACCTATATGCCATATACCATCTGGTGGTGAATTGTGTGAACTGCTGGAATTATCAATTACATTTTGTGTGTCAATGTTTTAACTGCAGTTACAAGAAGTATTATTGTCAGTTGTTATTGCACACAGTAAAGGTTCGTACACACACGCATTTTTGCCCATGATCTACAATAAACGAGTGGCAGATGAATGTCTGCTTTGGGCTACGATCAACCATGTGTATGCATGGGTGTCGTCAGCTCAACACTGGGAAACATCTGTGTGGCTTCCATTCGATTGCAAGATCGGGTCTGCCATTTTTCAAAGATCAGGGTACACACTGTCCCGAGCGTTACACAGAATATACACAGTATGGGGAGAACGTTTGGGAATGCATGTTTCCCTTGACGGCAGCTAACTCCCTCCACAGGGAGACTACCGCGGGGAAATTTAAGGTCTTTTCCGAACTGCTGCGAGGCTGGCTGGAACTTTTGGCAGTCATTCTTGCTTGGAAAATGAGCTACAAACACTGCCGATAAAGCCCAGATACTGTCTGATCAAAAGGTTTCGGGGCTTTAACCTTACTGTGTTTACCCAGCTTCAGTTAGAGATATAGAAAGAGGGGAGCAGGCTGAGTATTTTTCAGGAACTAGACTACTGTAAACAAACTAAGATGTAATTAATGTTCAAAGGAGAATAAAAGTTGGGGATTTTGTTGAACACAGCCTTAAAAAAATTTTTTACCCCCTGCCTCCTATTTGCGGCTATTACCTCTTTGTTTGGTTCCCTCTAAAGCTGTTATGGAGCTACACAGCCATGAGCTGCATGACATCTCTGTCATACCTGGTATTTCTTATTCATTTGTAAACTCTGCTCTTGCGTGGCCTCTGTTTTCAGGTAGTGCATGTGATGGAGGAACTTTTTAATATTATATTATATGACCAATGAATTAAGATGACAGTCTGCCACACATGTACAATTTTCAGCATAAGCATCCGTTTGTCCATTCCTCCCAGTCGGCAAACAATTGGTTTGAGTGCCTTTAAGGGACTGTCCACCCCTCTTCAAAAATTACTATATTGTAGATTACCCCCGAAAACCTAGAGATCGTTTTATCCTAAAGCTTTAAATCGGCTCCCACGTTGAGTTATTATACTTACATGCTCCTCGCTCCACCGCTGATTCCGGGTTCCACAGTCAGTCTCCACTGCGGCTGCTCTGTTCTTTTTGTGTTCCCGAGCAGCCGCAGTGGAGACTGCTCCGGGAATGGCAGTCTGATTGGCCGTGAAGTCACTGCCGACACTGACTTCCTTACCCAGAAGTGCAGAGCCGCAGCAGTGGAGCGAGGAGGAGCATGTAAGTATAATAGCTCAGTCTGGGAGCGGATTTACAGCTTTAGGATAAAACAATCTCTAGGTTTTGGGGGTTATTCTATATATACATTTTTGAATAAAGGGGTGGAGATTCCCTTTAAGTTGCACCCATTAAAGTGTATATTTAAAGGGTAATTTAAGTCACCAGACAACATTTTTCCCAATAGACAGATCACAATTATACAACAAGCTGTGCCTTCCCTCTCACTTTCTTGTGGCTATTGGATGATTTATAAAAATGAACCTGTGGGTACTAGGGGTTAGCTTGCCATATTCATCTCTCTGGGTTTTCTGGTAGTCCATGTGTAAATCATATTATATGCTTTCTTGGACACAAAACAGGGATTTTATGATTGTGTTTTTAAACAATCTCCTTTCCACAATTACACAATACTCTCATTTCATACAAAATGTAATCTTTGCAGTGCAGCATATGTCCCAGCATTAAACACAATTAAAAGGGCATTAATAAATCTGGAAATTTTAACGTCACCTTACAGATTGTTTTTCTACGATTAGAGCATTAGCTCTCTAACCCATCAGAACTAACACAGGATTTGTTTGTTTTGGTATAACTATTATGAATTATTTTATACTATTTTTACACCTAAAATGTTAATATTTCAAATGTTTATTGGATATGGGGTTTAAAGGGGAACTGTGGTCTCCAAACAAGTTGAGATTAAATTAATGGTCAGTTTCCTACCTTTAAAACGAGCCACCAACCACCTCTCTACGTGCTCCACATCCCAAGATATAAATAAAAGACTGACCAGAAAGTTAATGGGTGGGAGGCTGACATGTGACATTCCTAAGGCTTCTCCTGCACAGTGCCGCCGGCGAGCACAGCCTCCAACTCCCTCGGTGTGTGAGCGAGACAGGAAGTCCCTCCTCCTCTCTGCTGTGTGAAGTCCTGACAGAGAAGGTAAGGGAATCTACAGCCCCTTTTCCCCACTCTGCCTAAAAAGGCTGTTTCCAGAGTTTTCTGTAGGGGGGGGTCTGAGTGGGCTTGTGCACCCATGAGTGGGCGGGGCTTATGACCTGTGAGTGGGTGGGGCTATAAGAGAATGGGCCAAGGGGAGCCTGCAACTGGAGGGACCATGGGGTCCATGAGTGGAAGGGACCAGGGGGGGCTGCAAAGGGGAGGAGGAGACACAGGACAGATTGTCTGACATGGTTTTAGAGCAGGAAGCAGGAAGTGCAGGGGACCTGGTGATGCTGCTGCCATATCGCACACAAAAATGTAAATATCTTCAAAACTATGCAAAATAAACAATGAAATTAAATTGCAAAAATTCTCAGAGAGCAATTCCTATCAATTTACCTAAAGTCATTTTTGGACCACAGTTCCCCTTTAATATTCTTTGCACTGTTGAAATGTTTGTGTTCTTTCATTTAAGACTATCATAAATTAACCTACTCCTCTTTTTTTACCAGAATTCAACAAAACCCCCTCTAAAACTGTCCAATGTGGAACGAATTACCAACATACAGATTCTGCTTTTGTTTTGCACACTAATTACGATCTCGTTAGTCTGCTCTGTTGGATCTGTTATTTGGAATTCTCAGCATGGGGAAAATGACTGGTATCTCAATTTGAACTGTAAGAATGGTGTTTCTTATTGTTATTTTTTCATTTATCACTATTATGTATCTGTAAAGGAAAGTAGCCTTAAAGTAGATGAACAGGGTGTCCATTTGTTAAATTCCACAATATTAATTCTGTATTATAATCTAGTTGTTTATTTGTTTGCCTTCTAAAAATTGTTGCAGAGGAACTTACAAAATCTAGAAATTGGGCAATTCAGTTGGATTGATCGAAATATCGATGACCATTTCCCGTGTTTTTAAAAGACTGGTTGACAATATCATTTGGTTTATCAAAAAAATCAAAGATCAAAAATCTTCCAGAACCCATTTTCTGCTGTTTCAAGCAGAAATCTATGGTAAATTGGAGGCTCTGGATGGGGAATTTAATCAAATATTTTTAGAACTAAAAGGGTGCTAATTAAATTTTAAATATCCTTCAATGGAGCTATACACACCTGGGCAATGAAAAATAATAAATGAAATTATAATGGAATATATAAGACATGCAACAGCAGAAAAGATGTTCTTTACAAATGCGGTATATTATTAATATTGTACAGAGCTATGGGGGGGAGGGTTATAATGTGAACTTGATCTTAGCACACCTCAGTGCAATGCATTTCTCAACAGTGTAACTATTTTAAAGGGGAATATTGCCTTTAAACAGGTGGTAAAGGATGCTGGTACCTGTAGTTCAGCCATTAGGCAACAAATAAGTGTTTTTTTTACGTTTTTATTTATTAAATAACTTTCTTGTAAAGGATGCTGGGATAAGTAGTTCAGTATTAACTAAGATCATTTTACTCATGTGCTGTTGTTAAATAATCATTGCTGCCCTATGATATGCCTTTTTTTATATCACTTAAGTAACAATTTAAAAATTGTCCTGGTTGGTGGTTGAACTATACATCCCATCATCCTTTATCAAACAAAGTGATATATACCCGGTAAGCGTCATTATTAAAATTACCCTAGTTAATTCAGTTTTCAGCATTTCTTACCAGATATAGTGTTCTCATAAACTATTTATTGCTTCACTGAAAGATGTGATTTTTGGCAAACTGAAAAAATGACTTTGCATCATCCTAATCTATAAATAAATACATGTAAGTAGCACATCTTTAATCAGAGCAGATGAGATCAGCATGCACTCCAATTGCACAATAAACATGCTCATTCATGAAAATGTAATATGGTGCAGCATATGTGATATAAATTTGACATAATTTATCCTTTAAAATACACATCAACCCCCCTTCTTAAAACTAAACAATGTGCTGTGCAGGGTCTGCTGAAATCTTTACTATCCTGTAATATCATTTAAAGAGAAGAAGTAAACTAATTACAGGGCTACAGACATTTCAGCACATTTTAAAGGAAATTGTTGGAGAGTATATATTAACTTGGGACACAGAAAACAAGTGCTTCATACATTGTTTTGTTTAGCTTACCTATAAGAAATAACAAGCAACCATAACTATATTTTATAAATATTCGATTCAAACAGGATTTAGCAGGCTTGTCTTTCTAAAATCCAAATGCATAGCTTTTATTTCATTAACTAGGTGCAGTATTAATGAGTTTTGATAAGTATACAAAATAGACCTGAGTTTGCTATTTATCCTCGGTCCTTAAGGCATGGCTATTGGGCATGTGCGATACCCAGTGCATACAGGGGGAGGAGCCAAGATGGCAGCCCCCATAGGCAACTTTAGAATTACATATCTTCACTGTCATTTGGCTGATGTCCCTCTGGGTAGGTGCACTGTACACAATGTAATATGTACTTTGTGTCTACCTAAGTTGTTTTTTCACTTTAGTTGTCCTTTAATGGGCTTTTTATAAACTTAAGCATGTGCAGGGGAGGCAGCATGAAAAAAAACAGCTGTCAATAATTGGCTATGATGTCATCAGTCACAGTCCTGATTAGCTGCATGGAGGGAGGAGACGGCTTACTATGCCGAAATGGATGTAATTATTATCCCTAAATATTTGGTTAGCAATGCATCTAATAAAGTGCTGAATATATTGGTTGGGGTTGAGGGCAGGTAAGTCACCAGTTTTTTTTGTTTTAAGGGTGGTCATGCCCTTTAAATGTTTCAGCTTGTTGCAATGCTTATCAATGTTGGTAATCAATCCTGTTGTTCTTTATAATTATTCCCTTCTCCATTGCAACAGAGCAGGCTCTTTGGCCATTGCTAAGCAGTCTGTCTGTTCAGCAATCTTTTACCTCTATACTTTATTGTGCTTGTTCATCTTCATGGGTGGTGCTCCAGTGTACTTAACAAATTTTGTAAGCAATGTTCTGTTTGAGCAAATGATCATAATAATTTCCTTTTGTAATTAATGAACAGATGGAGGAGCTAGCAACTTTGGACTGAATTTTTTAACCTTTATCATTCTCTTCAACAATCTCATACCTATCAGTTTGCTGGTTACATTGGAGGTTGTAAAATTTATCCAGGCATACTTTATAAATTGGGTAAGCAATTGCACATCATATGTATTTAGTGTTTTTCCCAATGTCTTGTACCACATACTACAGAGAGCCTATATTTGTAAATACCACTGGTACCAAAGAGTAAACTGATTCCATAACTTTTGTATGTATGTATCATTTTATTTATAATGCGCCACTTGGGTAAACAGCACTGTACATGATAAAATACAGAGTATACAATCAGGGATAAGTGCAAGCAATTATACAGATAAATAAAAATTACAGAACTTTCTTTCATAGGTTAAAAATACATATATGTACATTTTGGATGGTTATATAGGTAATCCCTCGGTGGGCCACAGCCCATTCTCCCAAGGAAACAGAACACTGTTTAAATGTAAATACAAAGCCCAAGGGACAATAAGAATTTAATTTTAAAGGGCATATCCAACTAATTTTTGATATACTGTTAGTTATGCTTGCACACCCCAAATCGCTATAATAAAACTAAAAAAAACCTTTCAGATATCTACTTACAGCCCCTTCGCTCCCGCGAGTCTCCTCTTCCATCTCTGCTAACAGGAAACAGCAGGGAGGGGCCTGACCGGCAGCCGCGTCTGTGATTGGCTGCCAGACGCGGCTGCCGGCTTAGAAGCATTCGTGGGAACGAAGGGGCTGTAAGTAGATATCAGTGGTTGGGGGTGGGCAACCCTAAAGAACATTATGCCCAAAGCATGTAACGCTAGGATAAAACGTTTGCAGGTGGGATCCGGAGGGAGGGGGGGTGAAGGGATCCCCTGTGCATGTCTGCATCCCTCCTGGAGGCTTCACAGAAAGCAGAGAAGATTGGACAGAAAGACAGCCACTGCTCTTCAGAACCATAGGGAGCAAGAATGTAAGGTAGAGATTTTTTAAAACTATAAATAGGGGCCAGCACTTGGGGAAATTTTAGATCTGAGGGTGGACATGCTCTTTAATAGACAATAGGAGTCAGCAGGAGTAAGACAAATATAATAAGTGACAATAGATATATGAAATGTTAGGTGGGCCCCAAAATTCCTGTCTGATACTGTGGTTAGATATAACACATTAGTAGTAAAATCCCTGCCCCCAAGAGCTTACAATCTAAGTTATGGAACACAAGATTACCCAATGGTATTAGGTACCTAACCTGTGCATTTAAGTTTGTACACTATTGTTTTAAAATATGTATACATAATTGTCCTTATATAATTATGCAAAACTATGTTGTGAATTAGTTAAATTATGAGGTTTGAATTCACTGTGATCATGTTAAGGATTCTATTTCTATTATTTAGTAAATCAAATTGCTCATCTGTTAAATTAAACTGAACATAAATTTTGATTTGCCTTCTGCCTCATCAAGGATGTAGATATGCATTATGAGCCAACAGATACAGCTGCTATGGCCCGAACATCAAATCTTAATGAAGAACTAGGGCAGGTGAGTGGTAATCAAGTCTTGTGTATATCTGTGTGCTGTGAGAAACATTTGCCCAGCAGGTTCTCGAAAACAGGATTAGGAATCTAGTATCAAACTAGCCCTTGTTGATTGTACTCCTGGTGTCCCTTTATTGGCTTAAATTCCCTAGGGTGCATGGATGTCTAGCTGTGCGGCACTGGGAATAACTCCTGTTGCTTTACCCTTCATTTAACCTACAGATATAACATTACACAGGGAGCGTAACTTGTTATTTAGTAGACTATATCTCAAAGCTATGATTAAAGTCCAAATGGTTATTACAACTAATCCCTTGCACTTTCCTAGCATTATTTATAAATTAACACTGAAAATGTTGTGTTATATTGCTTTCACCAAACTATGACAGAGCCTGCGCACTGTGGTTTAATTAAAATAGAATTTCCTGCTGCTAAATGGCTTTGTCTGAATTCTTAATAACCTAAATGTTCTTTCCTGATCGGAGAACATAGATTGATGATTCTATTGGGAATATTTCCTTGCCACTGTTTCTAATTCTCCTTCCAGGTTTTAGTAGATATTTATTTCATGCTGCCTCTACAGCAGTGATGTTGAACCTTGTCTCCAGGTGTTTTGGCAAATACAACTCCCAACATGCATGTAGGGATGCTGGGAGTTGTAGTTTCTAAACATCTGAAGTACCAAGTTTCAATAGTGTTGGTCCTTAGTTTCATTTTAGAATACCTACATTATATATTTACTTTGAAGTTGTTACAAGGTCGCTGTGCCTTGAAAATGGGATGTTTGGACAAGTAGAATATTTGTGGAAAATAATAATGTTTAGTTTCTTATTACTTTGGTATTAGGATTATTTTTCCAATCAATAACACAGTACAAAGTAGCCTTTATTGTGTTTATATTCTCTACCAGGTAAAATACATATTTTCTGACAAGACTGGAACATTGACCTGCAATGTTATGCAATTTAAGAAGTGTAGTATAGCAGGAAATGCCTATGGGTAAGTTCTCATTCTAAATAAAACTGTTTTTGTTTCTATACCCAATGTATCTTGACTGTTCAGAAATTAGAAGCTCTATGATATAAAGTAAACACAAGTGTGTGGCTTCTCTTAGCTCATGGGTCTTTTGACCTCCTTCATATAGGGTAAGAAGCGAGCCTCCAAATTAGCAAATGTCAACGATCCAAAGATGATAATATCTTGGCCTTACCAAACTTTGGCTGTACTATATCTGCCAGGGCAGCATAGGAATACGTCTTCATGGCTGTGCCTGAAAGATAAGCAGTATTGGCTTTAGCACAGCCCACACCTTTCTACTATTGACTTTCCAGGCCCACATCTACCACTCTACTCCACATCCAGGCCCATAAAGTCCAGAAAGAAACCAGAAATTCCTGCAGCTAGCTCTCATTGGGAGATCATGGGGATAGATCACTTAAGACAACTTGTATCAAAATGAGATTTTGCTCCCAAAATCCTACATCTATCGATTCAGTGATATTGCATGCATGTAGAATTCCTAAGTGATAAAATCCAGCATCCACTTATTGAAATCCTCAGGGACTAAAAGGCCTATCACCTGTGCATGTATTGTACCTTATCTTTAAGATTATCTTATGATTAGAAAAATCCAAACATCATCGGCTCTCCAAAAATTTAAAACAAAATTACATAATACTGCATATCCACCAATGAATGGGAAGACATTATCCTGGCATGTACAGTTTCTGACAAAAATCTTGTCGCTTTTGTACAAATAGACCTGAAGTGCCGCTTAACAATAATTCTAATGCAGATTTTGTTTCAAGAAATGGTTTATTTTACCCCAAACAGCTTTTGTAATAATGTTTCAATGCAAAACGAAACAAAAAGTATTCTAATATTCACAGCTTGGTAAAGCCCATTGAGTCAATTTTTGCAAAGACCTAAGTGTTGTCGCCTTGTCATATGGGCTTCACCTGTGACTGATAATGGATCAATTAGGTGTCAGGTGTGTATAAAAAGAACTAATATGTAAAAGATTGGGTTGTATAATAGAAACCTAGCAACGCCCAAAAACCACTAAATATGTGGTGGTGCGGTGGGTAATACAATAATAGCACTAAAAGGGAGATAAGATGTGATGGGGGAAACCCACTAAACTCTGCAGATAACCCACAGAGGCACTCTTATGGCATACTACTAGGAAATAGATATCCCCGCAACTCCTGGGGATCCGAAAATATAGACATAGGCGTAAATCGAGTCACCCATTCAACTACAGTAATATAAAAATATATATCTTTATTATTAATATAAGAGTAAAACCTTTCACAAATATTTCAATATCCCTAAAAATAGTATACAAAATAGAATAAACTGCCCGCATCCTAGGCGTCCCTAGGTGCTGGAAATATATATATGTGACTGGTGTCCAGGTGGGTGATGGCAAAAGAGCAGAGGTTAGTTTGAATGGCATTAATAATAGCTGATAGTAGGCGGTAGATATATAGCAGGAAAATGCAGAAATTAATAAGCGAGAAGCACAGCAAAATGGATTATTGTATAGAGAAATGGGCCTTCCGCGCAACCTCTGTTCTTCCACGGAGTCGGGGTAACCCTAATAGAAAAGCCAAAACATCCATATCCATGCAAAAGGATAGCAACAATGCACTAGGTATAAATAGCAAAAATCGGCTTATGCCGCATATACTTAAGTGTTCTGCCGTGTGGCATTTGCCAAGTCCCACAGCCTGCTAAAAGGATGGACGTTGGAAAAGTGGCAAAAGGTGGATTTTTCAGATGAATCTTATGTTGAATTACACCACAGTCTCTGCAAATATTGCAGGAGACCTACTGGAACCCGCACAGGGTGCCGAGATTTACCCAGAAAACAGTGAAGTTGGTGGAGGCAAAATCATGGTCTGGGGTTACATCCAGTATGGGGGTGTGCGAGGGATCTGCAGGGTGGAAGGCAACATCAATAGTGTAAAATACCAAGACAACTTCGCTACCGCATATATTCCCAACCATAACAAAGGCCAAAGTCTGCAGCAGGAGGGTGCTCCATCGCATACTTCCATCTCCACATCAAAGTTCCTTAAGGCGAAGATGATCAAGATGCTCCAGGATTGGCCATCCCAGTCACCTGTCATTGAGCATATGTGGGTTAGAATGAAAGAGGAAGCATGGAAGACAAAACCAAAGAATATTGATGAACTCTGTGAGGCATGGTTTTCTTGGCTATTCCTGATGATTTCATCAATAAATTGTATGAATCTTTGCCAAACCGTATGGATGCTGTCCTTCAAGCTTATGGAAGTCATACAAGATATTAAATTTGGATCCCACAGCACCACTACGTAATTTTCTGACATATTTTTGGATTGGCTGTAAAGTAGATAATTTTCTGTATAGGCGACTACACTTTTGTCTTGCAACATTTTGACCTTTCTGTCTTGATTAAATGATAAATCTTTTTTCAGTGAAACTATTTTTTACCAGTACATTTAGGGCTAGGCCACACTGCTGCGTTTTTTTACATGCGTTTTCTGGGTGCATTGCGATTTGCGTTACGCATTTTTAATCGCAATCACATGCGTTTTCCTATACCTAATGAAGAAAATGCATGCGCAGACGCAACTAAATCTCATTGCGTTTGCGGCACAGTGTGGCCGTGCCCTTAATATTATTTGGAAGGCTTTAGCTTTTCATATGAGCTATTTCTAACACCAATTGATCAATTAAAAATCAGGCTAATAGCAGGAGTTACTGCAAAATACACAGGCGACAAGACTTTTGTCGGAAACTGTACAAGCTTCACTGGCAGACAACTATTGGCTTATAGAAATATATATTTAACAATCAAGCATACCTGACACCCTGTAGACTGAATGACAAATGCTTCCAAATGTAAACTGCCTGAAATGTAACCAAGAGTGGTGGACCTTTTGGCATTTTGTCCAAACCACCCCCAAGAACACGTTTTTGATCAGTTTTTTGGAAATTGTTTTCTTTCAAACTTTAAAACATACTTAGGGATCCTGTGACTCCGTATCCCAAACTCTACTGTACTAACACACTCTACTGTACCCCCACACACACACACACGTGTGGGAAATGTATCAAGAAAATATTAATCAATATCCATGTGAAGCATTGCAATAAAAATAAAGGTAAAGAGAAATAGAGCCTTTCTTTATAGTTCCCCTAAATTGTTTCCTTTTAGTGCAATGTTTGATTTTTTTTGTTTATTTAGACCAAATAATTGTATTTATGCATATTTTCAATACAAAGAAATAAAAGATGGTGATCAAAGGTGCTGGTCGCAGTCTTAATTATTTGCTAATTAAAGATTTTATTTCTTTCCTAACAAGTGAAATGTTAGCGGGGTTTTTTTTTTTTTTTTATTCTGTGGCTTGGGTACAATCAAGGACAAGAAAGAAAGGAGAACATTTAGTTAAATCAATTTAAATATCCGGCCCAGAAAAGTACACAGTAAGAGCCTTTTGGTAAACAGTAGAAATTGATAAATTTCCACCACCGAAATTAACTTAAACCTTACAGCTTCAGCATAGGAGGGTCCTGGTACGTTCCCCATGATGTGTCCATGATTGGTGGATCAGTTTGAAACACCCTCTGTGTCACCTAATTAGCTCATGACTATGTGGGACATCCCTTACATCATTGGCAAGCCCCCAATATTGCACGGTAAACGGAACTACTTGTGTTATTAAAAGCGAGCAAGGTACCCTCTGAAACCTAGCCACAAAATTTACAGAACTTTGCCAGTTTAGGTGAAAAAGCCAAAACATGGCAGTGTGCTGACATATGTAAAATACATTTTAAATGAAATGTATTCATATTTTTTAGGCTTTCAATCTTCCTTCAGTATATGACCTAGTTTTTTAGCTGGTTAAGTGCTGTGAAGAGGTTGGACATTTCATTTAGTTACTACTAAATGTTT
Source organism: Hymenochirus boettgeri (assembly GCA_019447015.1). NCBI lineage: Eukaryota > Metazoa > Chordata > Amphibia > Anura > Pipidae > Hymenochirus > Hymenochirus boettgeri. The sequence continues at coordinate 66,522,597 of CM033469.1, read as the reverse complement.
CTACATTATTTCCTTAACAATTGATTTAAATAAGATTTTCATTTATGGTGTCTGTATGTATACAGTAGTGCTTGCACTTTATTTTTGCATTATTTAATGGTTTTGTGCTGAACTAGAGCTTGGATTTCTTTTGGAGGCTGGTGGAACAATTGCTACATACAGTATTGCCTAATCCCAATTGGATTTGCTTATATTTCAATCCTGATCATTCTAATGCTTTGACTGCTATATCCAACAGTATCGGGGCTTTGTCGCTAGTGTGTGTACCTAGCTTAAGGGTCTGCCTTCTCATGTCATGCTGCTTCTGTTGATAAACCCATAGGATGATATTTAACTTCATCACATCTTCCAAATAAAATTCCCTCTGTTTTTCACTGCCGTGTGGCAAGATATATATATATCATCTGTGTGCTAAAGTCTGCCAGATTGTGTGTTTTTATGACATGTACCTGTAGCTGGTTTGCTAATCGTAATTGAAGTAAAAGAAATTGAAAAGGTTAGACGTTAGGACCTTCCAGACTGGGGTTACCTTGACGTGGTTGGAAGGCTTTTCATTCATGTGATCACAGTAATGTATACTAAAACCCCTTTGTTTATAATGTATGCCAGTGTGCAGATAATATGATATTGTATGGGGCCTAGGAATGTGCATTGATTATCTTTTCTATGTTTGTATAGATATACAGTAGATATATATAAAATAAAAAATCCATATAGATATGAGATGAATATATCACATGTTGTTTTAGATGAACATGAGATGAGTATATTTAGTATCACAGATAATTCTAAAACTAATCCTATCTATCCCTTTATTAAACACATAATAATACAATAGTTAAAATACTAGGAAGTTATCTTCTCATATCAACAGACACAAATATACTTTTGTAAATTTAGTTCTCCTCGCACACCACTTTTATGATGGTGCTGTGTGTTTATTGTAAAAGATACATGCCCAGTGTTTTGGGGGCGGACCCCTTCGTCAGGTGCATAAAACAAAGTACCTTTAGCTGGCTTAATTTTAACCCCTCCCCCAAATGGGTGGAGTATCGTACCCTTAACATTTACATACACAAAAATTGCCACTTCAAGAGAATGTGAGTGCGTCCCTTATTAAAAAATTATTCTAGACATGAGTATACTGTTTGGCTAAACATGAACTTCCAAAATAGAGTAAAACAAATTATAATTGCTCTGTTTGCAGGACTCAAACCTTTCCCCCGGTTAGCAAGTTTCGAGTTTCACTTCTAGATTTTTTTTCCATTTCATTGTTACCAGAGAATGATGGAGTAGAGGAGTAATGCCCTATCTCTAACTCTGGTTGATTACATTTGTTAATTATTGATATCCATCTATGTGGAGACATATTGATCTGTCTTTTACACCTTTATATTTGTCCATTACTTTTATGGTAATAGTCACGGATATATCTGTTGTATTCAATTAGATCAACTGGACTTGAAATGTAGTTCTTGAAGACGTTTCGCTAGTCATCCGACTGGCTTTCTCAATTCAGAATGACTTGTACAAGAATCTGTGGCAATTATGTACCCTGGAAAATCCCAATTTAAAGCAGACAGGGATACGATGTTTTTTGAAAATTCTTCTTAATTTCTCGGAGACCCCTGCTACATATGGGAGGACCATGTTCTTCCTCCTGTCTTGCTTTTCCCCTTCACTGTTGGTATTCGTGTTTCTTTTCTTTCCTTCTACTTCTTTTGACAGGGATACGATGTTTCAAAAAACATCGTATCCCTGTCTGCTTTAAACCGAACAACACACTGAGGCAGCAATTGGTACATCCGAAAGACCCAATACCTAAACACAAGAAAAGCGACATCATATATGCAGTGCAGTGCATTGAAGAATGCTCTGATTTGTATGTGGGGGAGACCAAACAGCAACTGCATCAACGTATGGCCCAGCACAGAAGAGCCAATTCCTCGGGTCAGGACTCAGCCGTGTATCTGCATCTTAAGGATAAAGGACATACCTTTGAAGATTGTAATGTTAACATACTGGCGAAGGAACGTGACTGGTTCAAGAGAGGTGTTAAGGAGGCCATTTATGTGAAAATAAAGAAACCAAGCCTAAATAGAGGTGGGGGGGTTCGACACCAACTGTCTGCCATGTACAATGCTGTTTTAACACCTTACTCTGGGCGTTCCTATAACACCTCTTAGCCACTATCTAATCACACCCTTAACACCTGGCTGTGATATGCTAATTGGGATTTTCCAGGGTACATAATTGCCACAGATTCTTGTACAAGTCATTCTGAATTGAGAAAGCCAGTCGGATGACTAGCGAAACGTCTTCAAGAACTACATTTCAAGTCCAGTTGATCTAATTGAATACAACAGATATACCATGACCTGGATGAATGAGAACCTTCACAAGCAGTCACGGATATACATTTTTAGACACATTTTCTACCTAGCTCCTAGAATTGGTCCAGCTTGGGGGAACGGTGCTTCCATACCATGTGCTGGTGGATTTTCCATTTCTAAACAAAATCTTCTCTGTCATGCAGACACAGGATGTGATTCTTGAAGGCTTGTTAGAGAAAGGAACTTACTGTAATTTCAACTATTTTTCTATTTCACTACTATTTGTACTGTTAACAATTTTTAGGGGCTAAAGCAATAAGATATTTATCTTCAGCAACTAATCAAATGTTATCAAACTGCAGTACTTCCTGTAAATAGCCAATATCTTATTGGTTGCTGCAAATTAAGGGCTTAAAAAAAGCAAAATTTTACATCTTATTGCATCATCCCCTTAATGTTTCTTAAGCTTTACAGAGATGCATGTCATTTACCATATTACTCTTCTTCATTTTCTAATATTCAGAAATTCAAACATCTGGGGCTAACCACAGTAAGATGTAAAGATCTCTCGTTGTTCCTTTCTCCTTTTCACACTTTTTGCACTTTTCTGCTTTTCTTCCTGCTTTGTTTCTAGTCATTGCCCAGAGCCAGAAGAAGACATGTATTCAGATGAAAGTTGGTAAGCTTGATAGATTCTTTCCTCTACCGATTTCAGTGGCTCTTCTTTAAGAATATTTTAATGTTATGTGCCTGTAGCATGTTTTTGCTTTGTCTTTATGTATTTCAAAATAAGCTGAACCAGAATCTCTGTTCCCCAAGCAAAATCAATCCATCTAGCTTTCACTTGATCTTTTCTGCAGATCAGTACAGTCCATTTTCAAGAATACAAAACATCTTAATTTTTTTTTTTTTGCCTAACATAGCTGGGAAATATTCTCTGCAGTATGTTTCGAGGGTATCAATAGGCACTCTATGGAATTGAAAATTGTGTTGGATTCATAAATTAGTTGTATACTCCTTTTTGAAAAGTACCAATATGTGTCACTAAGGGATTCCTTTCTCACTCGGGGAAAAAAGGGGAGGAGAGACTTTGGCTTAATTTCCAAGGAACCCTTAAGAAAATTGTATACCTTCATTGAGGCTTTTATATTATTGCACAAGCTGGGTGCAGAACCATAGTTCCAGTTTGTAGACCGGTTTTGGCTTAATTGATTTAGTCAAACATGGAAATAAACCAGACCTCTTTGATTGCTTGCATAAAATTCTTTCACTGAATGTTTATAGCTCCAAAGGAATATCTTTTCATGAACAAAGACATGCGTGATCTTTCTTAACTTACAAAAGCCTTCACATTGCAAGGGAGAAATGCTAGTCATGTGCTCTACTGTTAAGGCTGATTAATTATTCTTCTTCCTGAATCCTAGTTTTTATCATATTGGCACATGGGACTTTGTTGAGTTATTAATGTATTTTATCTTTGTAATTTGTTTTGCATCTGTTCACAGACCTACTCGCACTCCTCACAGAAAGGATGGGTATAGGGGCATGGGGTGACAAAATATCTGGCAGTGCCTAATACTTGATGGAACCTTGTTACAACTGCAAAACCTGAAAAGCATTAACTTTGCTTAAAACTATTTATTTTAAGTGCAAGTGATACTTCAGCAAGCCCCTTATTTCCTTCAAAACCAATAAGCGTGATAGGGAGGAACCAATGCACTCCTTATCCACGAAATTTAACATATGAAATATGTGGTGTGTAAAAACTCAGCTTAGACTTAGTGCATTATCTCCCTATCATACTTGGTTTTGACCAATAAATGGAGTATTGGTGAATAACTACAGGTTGAGGATTGAGACCTTGAATGAGGATACAACAGTAAAGAGCCCACATTCATAATATTTATTCACTTCATTTCCTCATCCTCTACCCAGTTTGAACATTGCTTGCATAGTTTGCCTTATCCTGGGAGAGAGAGGAGTTTTCTGTTGAACCTTTAATTTTCTCCCTTTTCTAAGGGTGCAAGAGGAAACAAATAGAAGCCACCACATTGCTTGCATCTTTTCTTATAGATCTGAAATCCACATCATCTACATTTTATTTAGAAGGATTAAAGGCAAGAGTGTCTGGATTGTGTGGAAATAAAATTCCTGATATTAATTTTTTTCTACGAAATTGTGTTAGTAATGACTACACAACAGCATTTAATTGTAGAGAGAGAATTATAATTGCTTATATACCAGAATATATCGACCCGAGTATAAGTCGAGGTACCAATTTTTATCTGAAAAATGAGTAAAAACTGATTTAACTGGAAATTATCACCACAACTGCAAACCTGTAATTACGGTAAATGTCACGCAGTGGTTCTTTTACATTTGACCCATCAGCCAAGTTGAAAAGTGAAATACAAAAAAAGTACCTGTGCAGTTGAACAAGCGAATGACTTAAATGTCAGCAAAGCATTATTAGACATCTTTCTTTATGCATAAAAACTATCATGTGTACCGGAGAAGGCTTTGCTTAGAAGACCGTATCCCATTTGTCTTTAAATACCGTAGGCAAGCATTAAATCAAACATTTCTATATTTAAGAGATCAATAATTCTCATGCTTAACCTCTGAACCACAAATCAGACAGCTGGGGCAGCAAACCAGAGAGAACCCCCAAAAGAGTTTGTTTCTTCTGGCATACATAGGTGGGCTTCATTTTAGAAAGCTCTTTATTTAAAGCTGTACCATTGATCCCCTAGCCTTTTAAAAACGTCTCCCATAAGTTTGTTTTACCAAGTAGGTTTAAGAAATCTGTGAAATGCGGTATTCTAAAAAGTAGCATAAAAAAAATACTGATAGCGCTCACCTGCCACAGGAGAGACAGAACTCCTTCCCTGCTCCTCCATTGCGCCGGTGTTAAGGTGTGTAACAACAGTGCGTGTGCGCGCACATGCATACATGCCTTCTCCTACTGGCTCCTACCAGTTCTCCTGACTTTACTCTTCTGTCTTCACAGGATTTGCTTAGCCATGTGAGTACAGTCAGCATTATACTGGAGACACACCAGTAGATCATTTTCTATGTGTCTTTGTCTCTTCTTCCCTGCATATCGCGTTTGACCCGAGTATAAGCCAAGGCTAGGTTTTCAGGCTAATTTTAAAACCTGAAAACCTCGGCTTATATATAGTATACCGTATATAGTCGAGTATATCTTAATGGCTATACAAAGGGGAACTCCAGCTACTGTTGGAAACGAGACTTTTCTGAGGCTAGTAAAAAACAAACTATGTAAATTCTTGATAAAGCTGCCAAACCTTGCAGTCTGTATGTGTAGAAATCAAAATATATTGGTCACAGAGAAACTGCTTTTTTTTTTTTTTTTGCAATTATTAGGTTTTTTAACCTTTTACCAAATATTAAATTAATAAGGGTTAAATGTGTTTTGTATGAATGTTGCTTATGCGCAATCCTTTAATAATAATATTTTTATCAATAAATTAGACTCAAACAGTCAGATTATAGCATTTTATTTGTTTGTTTATAGTCTTTGCAGTGTTGACAGACTCTTCTAACATAAATCCCACATGTCTAATGAGTTTTATGCCACACGTGTTTGCTTTACCTGAATATGTGACTAATATGTGGAACCAGAAATGCACAGTGGTTTATTAGATATCTCACATTTGCCAAATGTATAAACAATTATTTGTAACAAAAAAACATTGAAATACTAGGATTGTATAATATATGATCTTTGGTACATTAAACATTTAGCATCACCTAGAGGGTTAAACACATAGGCCATATTTAAGAAGAGATTACATAAATGGGAAAGAAGAAAGAATAATTTCTCCAGTTAAGTACTTCGTTTAAAGGGACTCGGGAGTATAAGCTATCAAATTAGAAGACTTCTTTTATATGTAGGAAACCCAAAGTATGAATTTAATGGAATATGGAAACATTGCCTTTTTTATGTGTTTTAGTTTGGTGCAGCACTAATGTTGTCTCCTATCTAGGCATTATTCTCAGTCTGAAGAAGGTCAGGGGTTTCATGATCCATCTTTGCTTGAAAATTTGGAAAATAACCACGTAAGTTAACTATTAATTTAAATGACGGTATAAATACGATATCTGTTATCTGTGTTAATTTGTACTGCTTACGTCTCACTCCAGCACTTATACCCATTCCATTGTATCTGTATGTTACCCACCTAACTAGATTTTAAGCTCTATGGGGCAGGGACCTCCTTTCCTCTTGTGGCACAGCTCTACCACTTATATTTATATAATTTATATATTTACTGAATTATCTATGTATTAATTCCCCTTGTATGACTTTATTGTATTTTGTTATTGTACAGCGCTGTGTCCCCTAGTAAACCATACATACATCTGTAGCTTTAATAACATCTCAGGCCCATGGCCAATTTCTCCCCAAACAACATGTAATGACTAATTGAGGGGCAAAGTCATCTATGTCATATTCACTGGAAACAATGCCAGACAAACAAGGACATATGACACAATTAAATATGTACAGTAGTTCTGACTCCTTATCATACTGTACAGTCTATGGAAATCTAGGATTTATTTAATGCATTGTGGACAAAATATACAGATGTTAAGCAAAGCATGATAAAGACTGTAGCTGGGCAAATTAAATTGGGCATGCAGGAACATGCAATCATATTTGTATGGTATAATTTATTGTAAAAAGGCAAGCCTCTGGGATGGTAGAAATACATCTGGGAACTCCCATAGCAGCTTGAAAATAAGCTGTATAATTAGAATTAACTTTATCAATAAGTAAACAACCTGACAGTATAGTAACCCACCTAAAACTGAAAGAAACTCTCTAAACAGATTTTTAGCAGTAAAGAATGTGTATGTTGTTTTATTTCTGCATTCTACCCACCAACTTTATTTCTTGATACAGTTGCATCATATACTGTATGATGTTTATTGTCTACAATATAGCACCCGTATCTTTTGCTTTGTTTTCTAAGCAAGCAGACATTATTACAGTGTGTAGTAGTAGAAAATTGCAGGGCTGATTGGTAGGGCCTAGAGGTTAAGAAGAGCTTGACAAATAGATTGTTACTTAAAAACATTGGTAATGGCAAAATTATCAGAATGACCATTACATCATTTTGTAATATTACTGTAGACCTTGGTTTTAAAGGGCATGTCCAGCCATAAAAGACAATTTTACATATAGGTGCAGCACCCTCCCAAACTTGTAGTTTTACTTACCTTCTCCAAAGATGACCCTGAAGATGCTTACAATACCCAGTCCCTTGCCACCTGGGTGCTGCCTCCTGCTGCCTTTGTGAGCTGGTTTTGAGATAGCACACGATCAGTAAGGTTCTTTTTGGTCTCTGCTGGAAAAAGAGCAGTAGATCAGCCACAGGCCGGATCTAGTAAATATCTTCAGGGTCATTTATGGAGAAGGTAAAATGAAAATGGTCTTTTGGGGGTGCTGCATTTCTTGCTGGACATTCCCATTAATAAACAACTAATTCTGAATTTGTGTTCAACCTTTGATGTAGGGTCCTTGTATAAATTCTATAAGTTCAGCTGGTCAGAATATATGGGGGTTGATGAGATACATTTTCCTGCTTCTGTTTAGATTTTTGTCCTCGAGGAGGCCCCCGGCACATTGCTAGCACATAACTCTATTTTGTAAACATGCCAGCAGAACAGCTTTTTCACGCTTATCGAGTGCTCGCCTCCTGAATACTTAGAGTGAGTTGGTGATGTCACTAGAAACAGGAAGTTTTCAGCACCATAGCCTTTCACAGGATGCCCTTAGCTGTCTTTTAGGGCTTTCATGAAGAGAAGATAGCCTTTTACTTTAACTTATTTTTTCAGATTCCCTTTAAAAAGCAATACAGTATTGTTTTTTTGGTTTTTTTTGCAATTTTGTAACAAAAATAGCACAACCATACCAAACATGAAACAATTCCTACATAGAAATGTTCAGCTTTTGCTTTTTTTTTTTTTTTAGCCAACTGCTCCAGTAATATGCGAATTTCTTACCATGATGGCAATATGTCATACCGCAGTGCCAGAGCGGGATGGAGACCATATCATCTATCAGGCATCTTCACCTGGTAAATTTAAACTGAAATTTGGTGTTAAATTGAAGTTAAAACTATATCAGACTTTCAGTTGATAAACTATACGAAATTGTTAGCGTTTTGGGGAGTTGGAGCAGGGCCGTTTCTAGCCATTTTGGTGCCCTAGTGTGATCAGAACGCAATCCCGTTGCGCTTAAAAGTGTAGTAGTGTGGCCTATCCCTCCAATAGTATTGGCATTACCATTTTTAGTGCTAGCACTTCCCCAGAATATTGCCATTAATCCCTTAGTGCTAGCACTAAGGGAGTACTGCTATTAATATTTTTAGTACAAAAAGAGTATTACCTTTAATTCTTTCAGCTGCCAGCATTGACATGATATACAGTATGTACCTGCTTTCCATGTCTCCTCCATTGAATTGTTCACTCCTCATCTACTCTAAGTTCTAATTGAAGAGTTGGGTGGAAGGAAGAAAGAGGCATCTCATGGCTGCTAGTCATAGGGGCCACTGTTATAAAAAGTCTGCAGCAGCTTTTACCTTGCATTTTCTCCTCAGTTCTATTAGCTGAGCTTATCCTCCCCCCTCCTTCCATCACCTTCAGGCTCTGTACTGGGTACAATGTTGCAAATTACAGCAGCAGAACAAGGAGAGCAGATCTAACACTGAAAGTACAAGGTGACAGGGAGATGTTAGGAAGAACACTTGGTGCCCTGGTTTAATATAGGCGCCCTAGCTCTTTGCCTAGGTAGCCTATGCCTTAAAACGGCCCTGAGTTGGAGGATAAATTCAATCAAAGCGAGATCCCTTTAAGATATCAAAGGCAAAACTTAATTTCAGGAATACAAACTCCTAGATATAACACCATTCTGCTGTTTGGCATACGGTAAGTTTTTATACATACAGTATGTAGAGAGGTACTATAATGGCTGAACACTCTTTTCAGCTCTTAAAGTCGCGCTAACCGATTTTCGATTGGTTAACGTGGCTTTAAGCCTCGGCTGCACGAGAACCAGAGGAGACACTGGTCAAAGACAGCCGTCGCAAGACTATTAACCGGAGGCTGCGTAGTTGTTTGCTCGTAAGTATTTAATACCAGCTGATACTTATGTGCGGGTGACATTCACCCAGAGTCGCGCAGCCTCTGGCAAATCCGCTGCGTAAAATTTGCCCAAAACGCTTGCGGCTCTGGGTGAATCCCCCTGCCTATGTCTTGTCAATGGCCCGGATATCAGTTTTTATATAAAATAAATATGTAGAGATTACTAATCCAATGTTCTAAAGTATAATTAGAATTTAAGATCCATATGAATATAGTATAAATATATACAACAATAGAAAAATGTAAATAAGATCTACAAAATAGTAAACAGGTACAGACTTAATGTGAAAATCAAATTCGAATGTACATGTGCATTGCCATCTAAGGGCATAATTGTGTATTCAAGGTAAGGTAATTTATGGATATAAATCGATGCATAGGTTTTTATTGCGTTCATTCTCTCTTTAAAGGGCATGTTCACCCTCAAACTTATCTTTTACCAGTGAGTAGTTAAGCTCCCAAACCCCTAGAACCATTGTACTTACATACCCCAGATCAGCACCATATCCTAGCTATTCAGCCTGGTCCTTTGAGTGATGTGCAGAATTACTTCCCGGCTTTTCCGGGTAGACCCAAAATCACAGCCATAACAGATGACCAGTGCATCTACCAAGGATGTGTGCTCAGTGAAAGCTTAGGAACGCATGCACCAGAGCTTTTACTGCACTGAATGGAAACCGGGAGATCACACAAAGGACAGAGTTTAATGCCTTGTGTTAGGTGCTGGGGTATGTACAACGGTATTGGGTTTGGGGGGGGCTTTACTACACAATGGTAAAAGATGGACAAGACCTTTAAAAGCTCCTTTAAAGGTTATGTCCACCCACAAAACTATAATTTAACTCACTACTGGCCCCACCCTGTAGTGTAATAAAATCCTTACCTTACATCCCTGCTCCAAATGGCTGCCCTATTCTGCCCCTCCAAAGTCCCAAAAACTGGCCACCCGCAGCCTAGCAGATAGGACTCTGCCTCCTGTCTCTCCTCTGGGAGAATTTTGCCATGCGCAGTTCAGCCCTCCCCTTCCTCTCCCTCCCTCTCCCTCCCCCTAGCGTAAAACCCCGCTTTATGACTTAATAGATTTTTCAGCAAAAAGAAACCAGTTTCATTTTTCATTTAATAGTTTGGTTTTTTTTTCAAATCTTTATATGCACTATAGTTCTCCTTTAATATTTATTTTATAGTTTAATAATAAACTAAAGTACATTTTGCAGAATTATACTGTAATCCAAGTTGTCTTGAAACCTACTCTTTCTTTTTAGCAATCAAACAGTAAATAAAGTACACTCTTCTACTAAAGACATTGATTTTCTTACACTAAACCTGAAACAGGAGTCTCCAATTCTAAAAGTAATGATTGTGCAATAATGGAAACCGTTACCACATTTAGCAACCTGTATTCATTACGAGCTTTTTAGTAGATAAAAACTGCAGGAAGACCTTTGTGGTGTCAAGGCAAAAACATTTACAAATGTAAAACATGCTTGATTGAAATAAATTTTATTTAGCTGCCAGACCTAAATTTTTTTTAGATAAAACTTTATCAGTAAAGATATTTTAAAAAATCAGAGAAGAGGGACATAAACTGACCTTCACATTATCTCTTTTCATTTATACAGTGTCAGAACTCCTTAATAGCATTCACTGCAATCAATGGTGCAATGGTGCCTGTCCACATAAATGCCACTATGTTGTATTTTAGTTGCACTCAAGTTTTCAGTACTCTGCCCTCTTAAAATGAATGCAAAAAAAAATCCATGGAGCATATAATTGATTTCATTCTGAGATTGTCAATGGACTAGGATCTTAAAATGTGACAAAATGATGGTAATTTGCAGTCTCATAGAGCATGTTATTAGCCAGCTGTTCTGGACACATGCATAAGCTAAGGGACATAAAGGAGTATTTTGCATATCTCCACCCCTTACTCTGGGGAACATGGGAGTTAGAAATTACTTCTTGTTTCTTAGGTTTTGTGGGCAATGGTATTCATATAGCATGAGACTGCAAGATGTTTTCTGTTTTAAGAAGGTGCTTCTCCAGTTTGATTTAATGTACTAGGCTCGTCACGGAACCCACGGAATCCCTTGTGATTGCATGAAGCCATCTGAAATATCCCATTGGTCAGCTATGGTGGTAACTAAAAGTAATGACGTGGAACAAGAAATATACAGGGAGATTCAATAAAAGTTCTTATCGTTTAAAATGGTGCTAAATTTGCCCCAACCAATCAGATGTTGGCTTTCAAATGTTAAATAAGATCTGATTGGTTGGGGCAAATTTAGCACCATTTTAAACGATAAGAACTTTTATTGAATAACCCCAATAGTATTTAATAGTTGTTCTGTTTCCCAATTGAAAGTGCTAGGTTTTAGGAAATTTCCATTGGAGGAATAAGAATGTATAAGAATGTTAGCAGCTTTTCCATAAAACGTGCTTTAACCTGACCCTTAATTGTTTTTTCTTTCCATTACAGATGAAGGAGCATTGGTAAGAGCAGCAAAACAATTGCGTTTTGTTTTCACTGCTCGGACCCCTAATTCAGTCATCATTGAGTCTGTAAGTAATGTTTGGTATTTTGTTATAATACGTGATGCTTATAATACGTGGACTTCAGGTCCAATAAGAATTTAACCGATTTTACAGCCTGCAAAATGGTGATATTCAGTGTTAGGATTTCCCCAGGGAAGCTTTATAAGGAGGGATAAGAATATGTGTACAACTGAAAGCTAGGTAAATATTGTAGGGATCTGCAAAAACATTCCTACTGATAAATTTGTAGGTGCAATGGATGTACCTTGAAATTAGCAGAATGGAATTGTCAAATCTGCTCCGATTGGTAGATGTAAACATCACTAGATAGGCTTGCCTTTTCCACATCCCACATGCTGAAACGCTTGATTGGTTACAAATGAGTCTAAACAACAACCCCAGTACACTTGCTTTTTAATTATAACAATGTAGCTTTCTTGTGGCATGCATCTAAATTAATTTGCTTGCATTGGTTTAACACTCCCTTTATTCCCTTTAACTTGTTAAAGGGCATGTCCACCCCCAAAATTCTAATTTTATATGTTATTGCCCATCTTTAAAACAACCCATCCCCCATCAAAATCCGTTCAGCAAATTTAAAGATATATATGTTTTTCCGACATGCCTTTTGCAGATCAGGAGCAGCTCACTGTAATCCAATCCGTGACTTCAGCCTCCCATGGTGCCCCCTCCCACCATCCGGATCCATCCTCGGTCACCCTGCATCCTAGCATGAAATCCTTTTAGGGTGTGATAGAGGACCCCTGCCCAGACCCAGCCTCCGGATTATTTTTTTTAAAAATGTTTGTGGCCTTACTTACAGCCCTTAGTTCCCATGGTGCTTTCTCATGAAGTCAGCCGCGTCTGTGCCAATCACAGATGTGGCTGACATCACGAGAAAGCACAGCGGGAATGAAGGGCTGTAACTAAGGTTAAGATGATTTTTTTTTAAAAAGTTACCCAGCTTTTGGGTCTGGGCAGGGGTCCTCTATCAAATGGGGGAAAAGAGATGATTGGTGCATAGTTTTTATGGTCAGTCAGAAAAAAATGTTTTTAGCAGAACTTTTTCTTTAAAAAATACTTAATTACAGCCATAACTCATCTGACCAACCAGAATTAGATACTGGTCAACCGCATCAGCAGTTGTTTTGAGCTATAAGCGACCATCCCTCTAGGAAGCAGGGGGTCATTGGGCAGCAGCTATCTACATCACAAGCTGATTGGTTCCACCTTAACTAGGGTGGCAGTTATACTATATATAATCATTCTCAAGATACATGCTATGGAGACATTTTAAGAAACCTACAATCTTCCTGTGCGATTGGCATTGATAGTAATCATACTTGAGTGGGGAGACTGACTATGCCTCAACATTTATTGCTGGACTTTGGGAACCCTCTCACTTTATGATGGGAACATACCATGGTGATCTTATAACACTGTAGATTCTGATGTATATTGATTGTTAATGTTTTGTATAGTTAAATTTACGTGGAATAGATACTGTATATGATTACAAACCTTTAAGTTTTCATCATCCACTGAAGAGAAATAAGCACTGTTCTCTTAAAGTTTAAAGGTTTGCACACACATGCTATCGCTGACCTGCGGCGCACGATGTGTACGAACCGTTTCGTCAGATAATTGTGCCTTGTATGGGCACTTTATCGGCTGAAGCGGCCGCTCATTGGGTGATCCGGCTGGTCGGGCAATGATCCCAGTCCGAAAGGCCGTTTTGGCCAATAAAGTGCCCATACATGGCATGATTATCTGCATAAATGGCCATTCGTACACATCGTGCGTCGCGGGATGGCACCCGAAATCGCACATGTGTACGAACCTTAACACTGAGTGTGCACTTAACTCGAGTGCCTTAATCACTCAAGTGCAAATAGCTTGCACACTAAAATGTGACCACTGTCACACACTAGCACACACAACTTTGCACAGGCATAGCCAGTTAGTAAATTAGAAGTACAGAGAGCATCTTCATATGCAAACTTTATATATACATGTTAGATAATATCCTAGCGTTGTTGGAAGCGCCTGATTTGATTTTACGGTTTTATCATAAACATCCTTTATTTCATTGTACTTTATAGCTTGGCCAGGAAGAGCGATTTGAGCTGTTAAATGTGCTGGAATTTACAAGGTAAGCACAACTTTATATGATACTTTTATTTCAACTAGTTAAATTTCTTAGCAAATTAAAGGGAAACTGAAGTCCTTAGGCCAGTCCAAAAGACAAAGCACATTTGCAATGATACAACAAGGGGTCAGCTCCCAAAATTAATTTCACTGGGTTTTCTGGGAGTCTAAATGTTCATGCACTTCTTAATATGCTCTAGTGCACATCAAATCAAAAGGAATGTGCTGCCTTTTCCGGCTCTCTAGACGCTGACAGCCAAGGGATAAGTGTGTTTGCAAACAATCTCCTTCCCCCACAATTACACATAATTTGCTTTTAACTCAAAAAAAGAACAGTAAGTTTAATTCCTATCCAGCTTGGAAGACTGGAACTAAATTAAAATTTCACAACTGTGGATTTGAGCCTATAACCTTGCGGATTCTGTTTTTTCTAAAAGTAGAGCATTAGTCCACACACCTAACAGAGCTAACACATAGATTATAGGTACATTTAGAATTATTTAACTACAACATTAAAGGGTATGTCCACCCCCAAAAATAAATTTGCCCCACTGTGAAGTGTGTTAAAAAAAATCCTTCTGTTACACCTAAGCTCCTTATGGTTGTCCTGCAGTGCTTGTCCAAAGTCCCAGAAAGTGAAGAGTAGGAGCTGTCTGTGAGTCATCCAGTGGCCTACTTCTTCCTGGTCCCCAGTAAGGACTCGGGCATAAGCAAGGGTAGCCATCCCCTCTCCCTTCCTCCCACCCTTGGGATCCCTTCAGGCTGCTCCATCCCCTACCTAAAATTATTTTTTCTGTAGTGTAGTGTTCCCAAGCCCACCCCAACCACCATTTTAGTGTTTTAAAACAAGAAACAGACTACGATCCTCTGTTCCCTTGGCTCTCTGCATAGCCGGCAGCCACATCTGTGATTGGCTGACTCTCTATTTATGGGGTTTGATTTAAAAAATTAATATGGCGGATGGGGGTGGGCTGGGGTACAATACACTGCAGAAAAAATTAATTTTCTGGGTGGAGATACCCTTTAAGGCACCCATATGTATTATCTAGTAAAAAAGAGCAATCATCCAGCATCTTTACCATTAAACCTTACCATTTCTTCTTGTAGCTATACTGTCTTACTGTAACGGGGAGATTCAATAAAAGTTTTTATTGTTAAAAATGGTGCTAATTTTGCCCTAACCATTAGATGTTATTTAACATTTGAAAGCTAACATCTGATTGGTTGGGGCTAAATTAGCACCATTTTAAACTATAAGAACTTTTATTGAATCTCCCTGTGAGTCTCTAAATGTAATGACATTGTCTACAAGACTCGAAAGTATAGGGCCTTACTTAACCCCCTCCCTTAGTATTCTTAATATTTCTTAATATGTATGTATTTATTTTCTTGACTTACCTCCTTGAATGTTTAAAAATACAGCATTTAAATCCGGTATACAAAGTTTTTCAGTGAACATTAATTATGGAAACCTAGTACATTTTTTTTTTTTTTTTTGATTTTTCAGTAATAGGAAGCGTATGTCTGTCATTGTTCGAAATTCACAGGAAACGGAGGCTATACTGCAAGGCAGTAAGTAGAGTTTGCTTTATCATAGTACCATGCACTATTTTACCAGATTACTCAATTTCCAGATCGTGGATAGAATTTAAGTAATTTTATATATGGCATTCAGGCAATGATACCGAATTATTTACTTTTTGCTTATATAATATTATATATATATATATTTATTATATATTATATATATATATATAATATATATATATATAATATATAGTGTTGTTAAAATCTGAGCCCTGAGGAACAAAGCGACAAACTGCTTAGTTGATGTGCTTAATATATAGTAACTGTGAATCACAAGGAAGTTCAACTCGTGTGAATGGATATTTCTCTAGCAAGGCTTTTGAGATCTTTTTTTAAAGGTGCGCCTGTCTGTACTTGCGTACATTGAGTCATTGTTTCCTTTTTATTCCATTATTCACGCTTGTTGTATTTCCCTCCTTCCAATATCTTTTTTTATATCTTTTAACAATGGTGTTGCATAGAATCATATTGGGTGCTGCAGCTGGTTATGCAAAACAGCAGAATGCACTTGTATATCTGCACTATGTACTGATATGCTGGATATAATCTTACAGTATTTATATTTTAATTAAAGGGACACTATACTGAAAAAAATTACTTTGCCTCATCTTAATCTATAATTGAAAACCTGTAAGTAGTACTTACTCTGATTTGCGTGTGTTGCTGCATGCCTTCAGTCCAGCACACATTTTGGTTAGGAACAGTATCCCCCCCTCCCTATTTTAACCACTCCCACTTCCATCCGACCTGACTTTTTTCCCACAAACCAACTGACAAGCCTGCACACAGCATTCCAACTGTCAAAATTCTGACTATTCCAGCTACAGTAAAACTACTAGAATAGTTTTTGAGAGCAAGGAACTTGATTGACAGCTGAAATATAAGAAGTTTTAGATTGGATATCTAAAGAAATAGGGGGCAGATCCACAAAAAAATGATACAGTGGTGGTTGGGAAGAATTATAGCTTCCAGTTATGGTCAATTTAAAATTACCTATTTTTCAGTATAGATGCCCTTTAACTAAAAAGTATTTTTTTAACTTTCACTAGATGTGCACATTCTGTCAACAACTCCATTTCCGTTTACTGCATATCAGAAGTTGAACATGAAAAGAAGAATTAGGGAAAACCTATGTGGAAGTTAAAATGATGCACAGTCTACTGCTCTGAAATGTTCTGTTGGCAGCGTTATCTTTTATCCGGTGACAAATATGCTCACTTGATGATGTTCTAATAAGAGTTCATCTAGCAGCGACTTCTGTTTATCTCTGTGTCTTTAAATATTTAAAGATGCATCACATTTTTCCCATGTGCTGATGACTTAGAGGCACCCTAAAATTATTGCGACTTGTACTCAAATATACAATCATTTACTTGCTATCTGCATTTAAAGTTTTGGACAAAATGAAAAACTAACACAACTAAGCCCCAGCCATAGACCTGCTTGGAGGGTTTTTACCAGAGAGCACTGTCTGCAGATTCTTTTTATTTTTACCTGCCATGTACAAGAGTCTATAGAGACATATATTGTTCACGCTGTAAGGTTTTATCCTAGTTATGTAAGGTTTTTTTGTTATTGTTTTAATTTCATAGATTTTCACTTGTCTGTGCATCATACTAGAACATAGTCCTGCAGTTTTTTGTTTTTCTATTTTATCCAGGATACAGTCATATATGATCGTCTGGCTGAAACATCAAAGTACAAAGAAATCACTTTAAAACATCTGGAACAATTTGCCACAGAAGGTGAGATGTTCGCATTCGTTGTACTATATAAATACATTTGTGATAAAAACAGTCATGTGGAGAGGTGAAGAAATACAGTTCTAACTTTGCTACATAACACTAATAGTTTCACCAGTTTTTGCAGATTATACTTAATAAGATTCCATAGGATATATCTGTTGTATTCCGTTACATCAACTGTACTTAAAGTTTAGTTCTTGAAGACGTTTCGCTAGTCATCCGACTGGCTTTTCAATTCAGAATGACTTGTACAAGAATCTGTTGTACAAGTCATTTTTGATTTGAGAAAGCCAGTCGGATGGCTAGCAAATGTCTTCTGGAACTAAACTTTAAGTCCTGTTGATGTAACTGAATACAATGGATATACCATGACCTGGGTGAATGAGAACCTTCGCAAGCATAGTCCATAGGATATTCACTTACTGCTATACTTTTCTGTTTTTTACGTTGCTGTGGCGTAAAGGTTTTGTAATATTTGAAGCTTCAGTGTTTGTGATAAAGATTCACATTGTTTATAGATTATAATGCAGAGTGATCAGATGCATATTAAAGAAGAATTATACTCCTGTGGTAGCTGACTGCTTTCTAGCAGTAAACAACAGTTTTCAAGCTACTCACCCTCCATCATTAACATATGTTCTCCAATGTCAGAGATGGGAGAATTGTCTGTCAGGGACAATGACTGGGAGAGGCTAGAAAGAATTGGTTACTGCATGATTCTAATTCTTCATTAATTAATTGCAAATAACTTTTATTAGCATAAAACGATAACTTTATCACAAAAATTATCTTCACTGGCACTAAATTATCAGCTAATTTAATTTCAGTATAGTCATATCATCAGCATTTCTAAAGATTTAAACATGGCATGTCCATCCCCATAACTAAAATTTCAGATGAACCTAGTTACTCCCAACACCTAGACCTCGTTAGGTTAAAATAGGATACATCATTAAATACATAATTAACATAGTGGATGCTGTTTAAATAGATAAATCATTAAATACATAATTAACATAGTGGATGCTGTTTAAATAAATAACATCAGATTACATTTAATACAATATCGGTTGGGATAGTAGTTCCCGAAAGTAATTTTTATGGTGCAAAATAGCTGGTAATAGTTCTGGAGTTGAGTCCATCTTTAGGTTATCTAGGCATTTTCCATTCATTATAACGGGGGTCGGTGGGTGGGGTTACTTGGAAAGGGGTAAAAGGGGATAGGGAAAAGAAGAGAACAAAAAAAAAACAGAGGTTCATCTGTATTCTGGTTCTACAGATATGTAGAATGGTATTTGGTTCAAGTGTTCCTTGAGGTTTGACTTGATTCTGCTCTCTCAAAAGAAGGGAGACAAGTATGGATCATACACTGCAGCCATGGGTACGGCCAGGAGACATGGTCACCTCATTACCTTTCTTTTATTTTCCCTTCAGAGATCTCTGGTTCGACATTCCGTGTTTGAGTTGGTGTTTTGTAGGCTTATGTATTTTTTGTGTCTTGATACCACGGGAACCATATGTTTGTAAACTTGGCGGGACATCCACGATTAATATATATTAATTTAAGCAAGGGCAGCATATTTTTGGATCGTCTAAAACTCTATCATTTTTATAAGAATAGACTCATTACTGTAAAAGAGGGACAGATGTACTTTTTTCTTCTCATGTTAGCAATAGTTACATCTAAAGAAACGTGCAGCATTATATCTTTGCATCACAATTGCTTTACATGCGCGGGAGTTGCTGATACAAATATAGTGGACTCCTGAGGAGTCTGTTAAAGAATTGTGTTGCTACCAGTGAAGCACTCGCCCCGAAGCTGATACTCTGCATGTCAGACTCCAAATACAAAGGATTTACACTGTTAATATATCATTGCATAAATGTGATGTTTTTGCCAATAAAAGCCATTGAAATGTGTACAGTTGTTCTTCAGTACGCAATAGGAATGGAACTGAAGCAGTGCAGTTTGCCAAACTCTGTTTCACAGCTAAATTTTCCCTTAATTGTTAGAAGTATAAAACACTTCCATCATCTTGTTTCTTATTTTCTCTATTTTTGTATATTCTGTAATATGGCAACTCGATTACCTAAATGACAATGACTTTTTAATGAAGCTTTCTCTTTTTCAAGTTCTTGTATTTTATTGTGTTTTAGGTAATATTTGTATTAAAGGGCATGTCCAGTCAAAAATAACATTTAGCTATAAATGTTAATCACCCCCCAAACCTAGCTTTTGCCTTACCAATAGGTTCCAAAGATGCCCCTAAAGTTTCTTACCCTTTAAAGGGCAAGTCCAGTCAAAAATAAAGGTATGTCCACCCCCACAAAAAACGTTTTATAATGTGTTAAGAACCCCCCAAACCTCGACCGTGCGAGGTTTTTAACGTTATCAGATGCTGCTAATATAACTTACCATCCTTCATTCCATTGGCGTTCTTCTGCTTGCTTCGGCACCAAAGCAAATAAAAGGGGCCAGACTGGGCAGCGCCTCCTGTGATTGGCTGAGACGCGATGTGGACATACCCTTTAAGGCCATTCAAGTCCCTAGTTCTGTATGACAGGTCAGTAATAACCAAAACTGTTGTCCCTATGCCACTCTGTAAGAATTTAGTGAAAATGAAACTGCAGGAAGGCTATTTTTCCAATAACAAGACATACATTAGAACTTTAGCAAGGAAATGCCACCTATTACTGCAGGTAATTGGTAGTGTATTGGTGTGGAACCAATACAGGAGCAGTGTTATGTACTTTAATACAGATCTATATGTTTAAAAATGTTTGAAATTGTTGAAAAACAGTTTGCAAATGTATATGCCCCATAAAAAATGTTCAATCCTTTTGTAACATAGGCTCTCCTACTGCGTAGAAGAAAGTAAGGCACATTTTGTATTATTTGTTGTGTCTTCTTGTTAAGGTTTAAGAACTCTGTGCTTTGCTGTTGCTGGTATTCCAGAAAGTGCATATGAAGAATGGTTAAACATCTATCAAAGAGCATCAACCTCTGTACAGAACAGAGCCCTGAAACTAGAGGAGTGTTATGAACTTATAGAACAAGTATGTGTTACCAATTGTGTCTGAATTTGTGTGGGTACACCTGTGCTGTATTTCTGGATTTTCTTAATAAGACAATTTCTGTTTGTGAAAGTTTAAGGAAAACTTTGGTATAACTGAGACACCGTAACAGTATAAATTAATATCAGGGTAGAGATATACACAGAGGCGCAAATACCATGGGAGCAGGCCCTGTGATCTGCAGGGGCTCTAATACTTACTTTTCCGACCACAGATACAGTCTCCCACAAAAGGAAATCATGAGGCAGGGGCCCCATTATTGTTTTGCTGGGGGCCTGGTGATTTTTTACCCATGCCACTGGATGTACAGTAGCAAAAAGGAAGCAAAATAGGAGGGGGGAATAAAGGGCATGTCTACACTTAAAATAAAAAAACTGGTCAATTATTAGTTACCTGCCCCCCAAATTATATATTTTGCATTTTATTACCTGCATCACTAACCAGATATTTAAGGCTAATTACTGTCCCCATTCCTCACTGCAGTTAATCAAGGCTGTGACAACTGACATCACTGCCAATGATTGTTTCACCTTCTATCTCCTCTACACGTGCTTAAGCTTATAAAAAGCTCATTGAGCAAAGGGATGAGGTAGATACCATTGCCAGAAAGTAATAGAACACGTTGTTTAAATATATGGTTTCAAATGAATGTGATAAACTGGTAAAGATAAGGATGTCCACAATATATTCATGGATGGGAAGTTGCTGAATTATCTTCCCCAAAAGTTAATATTTTAATTTAAGTTCTCCTTTTTACATGGTGCTTTATACTTTTTCACTTATCGATTAATGTTAAGAAAACTTACACACAAAACCCACAGAATCATATTTGATTTATCAGATGTCTTGCATTATAAGGACAACAATTTAAGGGTGAGAAACTTGCACTGTAAAGTCAAGTTATGTTCATTTGGAAGCTGCAGCTTTAAAAATACTTTTGCCATATTTTTTTTACCTATGGCCCTCCAGAGTCTAGCTTTGTGCCTTGAAAGTTGCTGACATCTTGTTACTGGTTTGCTGAATGTTAAGCTCCGCCCCTCTGAGATTTCCTCTGCTTCCTCCTGTTTGAGCCTCAAACAATAATGTGTGTGCATGGAACTCGCAGGCATTACTGTTTGAGGCTCAAACAGGAGAGTGCACAGAACTCACAGGCATTATCATTTAAGACTCAAGCATGAGAGTGCATGGAACTCACAGGCATTACTGTTTGAGGCTCACGCAGGAGAGTACACGGAACTCATCAGCATTACTGTTTGAGGCTCAAGCAGGAGAAAGCAGAGGAAATCTCAGAGAGGTGGAGTTTAACATTCAGCAAACCAGTAACAAGATGTCAGCAACTTTCAAGGCACAAAGCTAGGCTCTGGTGGGGCATAGGTAAAAAAAATATGGCAACAGTATTTTTAAAGCTGCAGCTTCCCAATGAACATAACTTGATTTTACAGTGCACTTATCCTTTAACTGCTAGGTCCTCACCCCTAGATAAAGCTAACTCCTGAACATAAACTTGTGATCATCCATGCCTCCCACTCCCAGCCCAGGGCAATACCAGTAGGAAGACATGCTAAATAGCGTGCCTTCCTAATGATCAGCTTATGGCATAGAAGAAAGAAGTGCGGAAGAGTTCACCAGCGATTGCAAGTTAAAGAGTTAAATTCAGGAGTTAGCTGCATAACACTGGGTTGAGGACATAGTGGTTTAGGTCCTCTCCCTGGGTACTTTCAAATGGATGAAGAAGAGGATCAGGGCTGAGGTGAGTAAAGCTGTCCTTTTAGCATTATTAGGGTAGACTTATTCCAGAGTCTGCCTTGCATTTCAGTTTTAAAGAAACCAGAAGCAAGTAGCTGATGTTGAAATTACAGGTGTTTAAGTCATTCCCATATTCCCATGTCTTCTGTTAATTCATCATTCATAACCAGAACTTTACAATTCAATAATTTGCATATCTGTTTCAAGATTTGTCATTCCGTATGATGTTTTATGTCCATCTTTGTTCTGTTTGTGTCAAAATATTTTCATGAATTACTCCCAATGCTTCTTGAATCCTGGCATAATTGTATTGAATATTTTCCATTCATGCTGTAGACATAACAATGCAGGATTTAGCATCCATCCGCCTATAAATGAGGTTGCACTACAACTCCCAGAATACTACAGATAGCCAGGGACTGCCAAGGGAGTTGATAGTAACAATCCCTAGTGCAGGTTACATTTTAACCAGGATTTCTTTTTTAGCAATTGTGTGCTAGAGGAAACAGTGTGATTTAAAGTAATCTGGTTACAGTTAGGGCTTGTTCACACTAGGTCAGTTTTTGTGTGTTTTGGCAACGGACCTTTTTTAAAAATGCAAGGACGCATAGAATTCAATAGTGCCATTCACACTATTGTGTTCAGATTGTGTCTGTTTGCATTCTGGTCTGTTGCATTTTAAAAACGCCCTGCATGCAGCATTCCTGTCAGTTTTGCATGCCGTTTCTATATAAATCTATGGAAAATGTATTGTGAAAAAACGGACACAGATGCATGCAAAAAAGGACAGAAACTGACAAATGCATGTGGTACGTTTCCGTCAGTTTCTAGTGTGAACAAGCCCTTAAAGGAGAACTAAGCTTGTTTTTCTTTACTCCTAATGTGAAAGCTTTTCTCCCAAGAATACCTATACATTGTACGTAAAATGACTAGAAAAGTGTCTTACATGTATAAAGTAGATTCTGTAACTTACAAAGCTTTCATGTTGTTGTCAATGCAACTCACAGCCCGTGTAATCTTCAAAAAACGTGGGCGTGTGCACAAATTGGCCATGCACCCTGACCCCACTGTTCACTGTCTCTATACACACATTATCTGAACAGATGTCTCTGTCCCTGATAAGACTTAAAAAACTGCTGTTATTTAGTAAAATATAGGGAAAAGCAAATTCTAAATACAGTCAAATTAATCTACTCTCAGTTGACTAATTGAAAACTAATTTAAAACTCACTAAGATTAAATAAAAAGTATCACTAAAAGTGAAAAAAAAAGTTTCACTAATGGTAAATTATTTCGAGGAATTGTTAAAGGGCATGTCCACCCCCAAAACTGAAATTTAACCCCATACTGGCCCCACTCTGTAGTGTACAAAAATCCTTACCTGACATCTCTGCTCTAAATGGCTGCCCTGCTATGTCCCTCCAAATTCAGGAAAACAGCAGTGTAGTAGCTGCCAGTGACTCATCCTGTGCCTGTGTCTGCCTCAACCTTGTCAAGGTTTGAGGTATGCGCAGGAGAGTCCTCCCCCCCCCCCCCTTGTGCTCTCCCCCCCCCCCCCCCCCCCTGTTTTTCAGACAATCAGAGACGCGACTGGCGGTCCCGCCCCCTGCTTGCAGTTCTGTGCAAGCAGAGGGCCAGGCAGTGCGGCGGAGGAAAGAGGTAAGGTAAGTAACTATCTGGGGACTTTCTCAAAAATCTATTATGGTGGTTGGGGCTGGGGGACCAATAACTACAATATCACTTAAGTTGAAAAAAGAGGGTGGACATGCCCTTTAAAATAAATCCAAACTTGTTACAAATCTTATAAAGGTTCCGTGTGTGCTCATCCAATTAAATCCCACCAGGTGCCTCCAGAGCAGATCCAGCACTTATAAGAATCAAAAGGCCCTGAGCACCCTAGATTTCTTTTAAAAATTATCTTAATGAAGGTGCTCCCTGTAGCGCCGAAGAATTTAATTCTAACCACTTATCGCTGATGTAAGAACCGTTTAAAGTAAATATAGTTGTTCTAGATTGCACATGATTTCTTTTTTTCTCTATATAGAATCTACACTTACTTGGAGCCACGGCCATAGAGGACAAGCTACAAGACAGTGTGCCTGAAACAATAGAGACCCTAGTGAAAGCAGATATAAGAATATGGATTCTAACAGGAGATAAGCAGGAAACTGCTATAAATATTGGTACAGTAACTTTTATTACATTAATTCAACAAATGTAACTAATTTTTAGTTGATATATGTGCAGCATAAATCTTCCTGGTTGTGGTGGATTGGACATTATTCAATCGCTCTCATTATACAAAACAATCCTGTTTTGTAATAATAAGGTACAATTTAAAAGTAAATCATACCAATTTGTTGATGATCCGTAGCAGGAGACCGGAGACGAGAGAGTACTTACCCTCAATCGTGCTCCACAGGTCTCAACAGCGCTTGCACTGTCAAGAACAGCAGAGGAGCGCATTCTTGGGTAAGTTCTGTAACTTCACTCCTTTACCTTCCATTATTCAATTAAACTGAAAAAAACAAAGGGTATTTTTGAGTGGAGGTACCCTTTAAAGTCACTCAAAAAGGTCTTTATAGAATAGTGGGCCAGAAAGAACCTCTGGATGGAAAAAAAGTGCTTGTAAAATATGGTAAAATATCAATTTGATAGAAGATTGTTTTGTGGGGTTAACTTAAAATGGTACAGTTTACAAAAAGTTTACAGTTAAGTGCTTTGGGAAGAACGTTCAGAACTGCAGACGGATTTAGCCCTGTGCCAGAAATCTTTCTTTCAAAAGGTGACTGAACATTTATGTCTTTAACTAGGTGAAAGGAGAGAGCTCTGAAACATTTGTGTCCACTCTTGCACATCTTGAGCAAGTTTGCAAGGAGGAAAATCTTGCCCTATCCCTTTATGCACAGCAATGTCTTTAAACTAGCCATACAATTTTTTACCTTAAAGGATAACTATACTTGCCTCCTCCCTGCTCCTCTTTATATATCTAGGCTTTGTACCCAGGGTGAGGACCTAAACTGCTGGGTCCTCACCCCTTGGCTCTTTGTAGTTACAGTGGTATACTTACTTAGCGCTGCTCTGGTAAGCTCCACCACCCCCCTCTCTGTCGGCGACGGAAGACGCACTTTGCAAGGAGCATGTCTTCCTATTGGATGCATCGCGGAACCAGAAAAAGGAGCAGAACAGCATTAAGTTAGTATGCCAGTGTAACTGAGAGACCAGGAGTGAGGACCTAGCGGTTTAGATCTAAGAAAAGGGGCAGGGAGGAGGTAAGTATAATTGTCTGACTTTTAATATGTTAGGTCATTTTATTGTTTTGCATCGACATATAGACCTGTTTTTTTACCTGCAGAAGGGCCATGTATAGTTCCCCCTGGGACTTGGATTTTATGCACCATTGCAGATTGGCTTAAAACAGGTTGGAGCTGTCAGAACACTTAATATGAATACTATTCTAAGTACTAAGTGTTGTTTTTCCCCTGGAGCCTGTCTGCTGGTAAACAACCTAGCATCCTAGCCCACAGAGTATAAGAAAACTGACAGAACTATTAAATAAACAACATCAATTTTAAATCTATATAAAAACATCATTGTGTTCCTTTCCACAAGGGAAATCACAGTCGCATCAGTCATTCAGTGACTTTAGTTCTTTTTTAAATTACTTATTTGAAAGGACTCCTGGCATTATTGGCTGTGAATGGTGGTTCAACTGAAAGGGATAGTAATTGTTATTATTTTCAGTTGTGGGGTTTTATTTTTAATACTTTATAATGTGAATGATTTATAAATATTTTTATTCTTTGGTCAGTATATGTGACAAAACATCGTTTGGTTGCACAGTACATGGCAACATAGCAAGGTTGATAATCCAAGTAGAAGATTTTTGACTATTGCAGTCCTGGTTTAGTTTTAAAACATTTCAAGCTGTTTTTGTGCAGCAATTTGTACACCTATAAATTGTTTATTGCCCTTTCACATGCCTGTGGTATTGTGTTTCCTCTGTAAATGTGAAATTTACTATTTTCTCTAGGTTAATAAGTAACTGGTACATAGACAGGGATCTAATTCAAGTCCAGACCTTGATGGATTCAAGGTTTAAGGACCCTTTATTCTGTCATACAAGTGGCTCATTACAAGAGCAGTTTTATTTAATTCCAGTTTCATGTTGTTCAACTTCACAGCAGTTTGTAAGCTGGTAAGATTAAAGCTTTAGTTAGTCATTCCAAAGTAATATTTTTTTTTCAATTACAAAGTCATGTGGAAAAAAGGAAACGCTTAATCGGGTGTTTCAACATGCAAATATCTTTACTGTATATTTATTGTATTAATATTGGTGGATACAAGCGTATAACAAATATTGTGCACCATTTACATTTTGTAGTCAATTGTATTGATTTCAATAAAAATAAAGTAACAAATTTTCATTGATTGTGAATTCCGATTCATATAGTTAGTTTTAGATGTATCAGGTGCATATAATTGGAATATACATTCGAGAGCATATCGGATGTCTTAGAATGTCAGAGCCAGGGACATCCTTCCTCATCTTTCTGGTCTGGTGGGCTGCAGGTTTGACATCCCTGTTTTAAACAACATTACTGGTTAGTTGTATTTGCAAGCATCTTGAGTTTATCACAGAAATTGTTGATAAAAATTGCCTGGCGCATTCCTTTCTAAGTAACAAAATTGATGTGTGAAATCTGTATAACTAGAAGAAAAAAAAACGATTCTTTAAAGGATCGCAACTGCCCCTCATACCTCTATCTGCCCCTTTTTTGCGCTGTTGTAACCCTACAGTTAGTATTAGGATTTCTTCCCATTCTCTCTTAGGCACCACCTAAGTACTAGTTTTTTAATTAAATAAAACTATTTACATCATGTCTGACTTGCATTAAGTTTTACATTAGTATCATATATCCAATGCACTAGTATTGTAAATATATGGAGTTATTCAATAAAAGTTCTTGTTAAAAATAGTGCTAATTTTGCCCCAACCAATCAGATGTTCTCTTTCAAAAGTTAAATAAGATCTGATTGGTTGTTGCAAAATTAGCACCATTTTTAACGATAAGAACTTTTATTGAATCTCGCTGAAATTTTCCATAAACATTTTCTGATAGATAAAATATGCTGTTACATTATGGTATAGAAAAAAAAGGAAAATATATCTACTTATCTGTACAGTAACACATTTTGATTAAGAAGGATCAGGAAGGGAGGAGGTAGGTATACGGGAAGGGGTCATGCCTCACCCACAGCCCCGCCCTTCCCCCAGCCCACCCCAGGTCACCGGACCCCAATCTACCCCCTACCCCACCCCCATCTACCAGGGGTCGTTTACACTGTTAGAGAAGATTCAGTCCACACATTCCAGATTTTTTTTAAATTTCCTTGGACATTGTCTATGCTTATATATAAGATTATGAAATGGAAGCATATTATTAATCCGCTCCTGCCAAGTTTCAACTGTAGGAGGTTCTGCAGCCATCCATTTTAGCACTATAGTTTTCCGGGCCATGAGGAGTGCTTCATGTAGAAAAATCAGTTTGTAGGAATCTTCCAGATCTAACATATTGATTCCCAATATACATAATCGTCGATCCATTGGGACTGGCCAGGGTAGCAAGGATGTAAGAAATCTTGTGACCTTTGTCCAAAAGTTTACAATTATAGGGCAGCTCCAAATAAGGTACCAGAAGTCAGCTTCATTCTTGTGACATTTTGGGCAATTGTTGGAATGTGTTGCAGATATCCGATGCAATCTTACTGGAGTTAGGTAGGCTTGATGGGTAATATATAGTTGTATCAGTCTATTGTTGGCTGACAGGGAGGCACTAACATGTGTCGACCCGAGATCATCCCATTCTTCATTTGTGAGGTCTGGGATATGTGTATTCCAAAGTTGGAGTATTGTTGCCATTTGCGTGGGTATATTGCCTTGAAACCAGTCCTTGTAATCCTTGGGTCTTTAAAATTCCTATTAACGGATGTTTTGTTTTGTTGTTGCATGATTTTCCTATCTGGGAATTATATATGTAGACAGTGTCTCAACTGTAGATATCTATAGAAATATGTTTGCGGTAGTTTGTGTGGCGCTAAGATCTTCAAACGACCTTATTGTGTCTCCTTCAATGAGTTGGTCGAATTAGTGCACTCCTTTGCTCTTCCAGTCAACACGGGAAGCTCGCCAGTTGCGGGAAAGATTGATTGTGCCATAGGGCTGTTTCGGGAGGAATGCCAGAGTACTTCGGCTGTAGATAGGATGGAGCTGGTACTGTAGGTAGCAAATATGTTCTGCCAGAGAGGGAGTATTGTTTGGAATTAACCATGTGGCCATATATCTTAATTGTCCAGCTAAATAATACATACGAAAGTTAGGGAGTGCTAGGCCTGCACTACATTTTGGCTGTTGTAGTTGACTCTGTTTGAGTCTGGCTCGCCCCTTTGACCACAGGAAGGATGTTAATATTCCAGTAATTTCTGAGAATAATATTTTGGGTAGGTAAACTGGGAATGTTCAACAATGTAGAGGATTTTTGGGAGGAGGATTATTTTTAAGTTAATCCTACCTATCCGATTGAGTTGGAGCTCTGACCATGTTTGAATCCTCGGATTGTGTCTAATAGGTCGTATATTATGTTCGTGAAAGTCCTTTGGGGTCCTGGGGATCCACACACCCAGATACTTGAATTTGGTTACAATCGGGATTTGCCATTGAAATGTAGTGGAGGTAATTTGGTCGGAGTCTAGCAAGCAGAGGGCTGATTTTTGCCAGTTTATATATAGTTCATAGTATTCGCTGAATTTGTCCTCTGCCGTATGATTCAAGGATACTCCCGTATCTGAGAGGTATAGGATCATATCGTCTGCATACAAACCGATCAGGTCTTCATGGTTACCTCTCTTTAGTCCCTTAATAGATGGTTCCATATGAAGTTATATTGCTAAGGCTTCTATAGAGAGAAGAGGTAAGGAGAAAAAGGGCATCCCTGCCATGTTCCTCTGTGTAGCGGGAAGGGGTCAGATTGCTGACCATTTACTAGAACCCGTAGCACAGGGAGCGGAGTATAAAAATTGGACCCACTTAATATAATTAGGGCCAAAGCCAAAACGTTTCATACATGCCCACAGGAAACTCCACTCCACAGAGTCAAAAGCTATACATGCATCCAGGGAGAAGATGGCTTTGTCCCCCATTTCTTCATGCGTTATTTGGGTGTGTATCTGGGTGCGTCTAATGTTGACAGAGGTGCTTTTTCCTGGCATAAAACCTATCTGGTCTGGATGTATAATACTTGTTATTGCTTTTTGAAGGCGGTTAGCCTTGGCTATAATTTTGTAGTCGCTATTGAGAAGCCAAATAGGTCTATATGCGTTGTGTTCAAGTGGGTTTTTGTCTGGGTTCGGAATTAGTACCACTGTTGCATTTGCCATTGAGGTGGGCAGACTGATTCTCAAAGGTTACATTAAACACTGTTAAAAGTTGTTCAGTAAGTAACTCTTTATATTTTTTATACAATTCAGTTGGCATACCTTCAGTGCCTGATGCTTTCCCAGAGGGCATGTCTGTTAATGCTTTTGAGATCTCTTCTACAATTAGAGGTGCCTCCAGAAGTTGTATTTTGTGATGCATGTAATTGTGGGAAGTCAACCGCCTGGGGGTGCACTCTCATCGAGCGGATGTTGCTACAGTTATCTGAGTTGATGAATTCCATCAATACTGGTGAATGGTCTGATATTCCTCTGGCAATGTAGGTTATTTGCTTGACTTGCGGGGCCAAGTGTTTGTTTACAAAGAAATATTCTAGCCTGGAGAGAACATCATGTGTGGCCGAGTAGCAAGAGTATATAGAGGTTGTAGGATTACGCACTCTCCAGATATATGTCCATCCCATCTTCGCCATTGTTCTCGCTAAATGCGTTAATTCAGTTCCAACCGTGGGGTTCTGGGTAGGAGGCAACCTGTCTTTTGTTGAGGACATGAGCATATTAAAATCCCCCAGACATATCACCCCAGCCGTGGGGTATCTAAGTGCAAATGAAATCAACTTTTGGAGCAAAGAGGGTGATGCTGGAGGAGGGT
Organism: Hymenochirus boettgeri; assembly: GCA_019447015.1. Classification (NCBI taxonomy): domain Eukaryota; kingdom Metazoa; phylum Chordata; class Amphibia; order Anura; family Pipidae; genus Hymenochirus; species Hymenochirus boettgeri. The sequence goes on along the minus strand of CM033469.1, from coordinate 66,492,172 downwards.
TATATAGTCATAGAATCACAAATAGCTTGTCCTCTATTTCCAAAGCGACACATACATACTTTCCTTCACCATCTTTCGTCATTCGGATTATTTTGAAACGTAGGGTTGGTCTGATGAGTAGGAACACTCCTCTAGAAGGAAGTGTGAGTACTATGAGCTGCCCAGGCTATCCAAGGTTTATGTAACCATTTTTGAGTATCCCATGTAAGGTGTGTTTGTTGGAGGCAGCCAGTACTTGCAATCTTTTGAACGGGTTATTCAGGCCACAGACGTTCCAGGTAAGAATTTAAATTTGTTTTTTCCTTTCCATACTATGATGGGGGGTGTGATCCAGTTTCCCAGAGAGAGCTAGAGGGCAGCGGGGTCGGAACAAGGCACAGGGCAGGGGAAAAAGGGGAGGGGGGCAGCCATACAGTGATTTCACAGTGCACTATTCGTCTATCAACATCAGATATAAATTGCATATTCAGACCTAAAATGCTCCAATTAAAAATCAACATATTTCTGTTAACTGTTAATCTAAACATTAAACATAAAAATATAAAGAACATCCATCTTATTACAGAGCAGCACATGCTTAGTGCTTTTCAAACATTGACAAGCAATTTCTGTCTATTATGGTATTTAAAGGGGAGTTGGAGGTCCATTTACTTGTGAAGAGAGGGAGTAAGAGTGAAAGAGGACTGAGAGAAGGGCTAGGGGGTGATGCCTAGGGGGGACAGCTTACGGGATTATAGTTGACCGTTACAGCTACCTTTTCCTCCGCTCCTGGCATTTAAACATTTTATTCCTTCTAGTAACACCATTATATATCTTGCATAAAGACGCGATCAAAACAGCTACCTTCTTTAAATAGATGAGGAGAGATAGAAGGAAGAGGAAAAGAAGGAAGTTGTGGGGGAGTAGCATAGAAAAGTAGAGTTTAACTTTACTCATAAGTTAACTATTTACGTAAGTGTAGAGGTGGCCATCATAGAAGGATTGACAATTTATTCACCATTTCACAAATCTGACTCTTAAATATATTAACCAAAGCAGTATTTCCCTCCAGATTTATATTTATATAACCAAGATATACCCAATGCAGTTGTATTCAGTATAGTACCTGGAGATACGCAGAGGGTGGGGGGGTAGTGAAAGAATTGTAGTGAGGATAGAAAAATGGATAGCACAGAAAATATAATTGGACTTTATAGACAATTTGATCATGAAGATTATCCTTCCTTATGTCAAATGCTTAACAGTGCTAACAACATTTGGTATTACTTTTTATAGCCATTATATATTTACAGTTATAGTCATATTATTTCCTATCATTCAGAGGGTTGACGCAGGGTAAGGGATGCACATAGATGTCATAGAGATTATACTTTCAAACTTTTTACAAGTAAAGTGCATATTCAGATTTCTGTCTCCATCCAGTGCATGTGAGCATTAGTATCAGATACATTTTTTACCACTTATATCCACCTTATTCGTTAATGTTTAACTGATAGTAGAAGGCAAAAAAGAAAGGGGTGGAGGGATGGTGGGGAGGGGGAAGGAGTTGGGGATCTGGGGAAAGTATAAGAGTTCAAAGTGTAGACAAGTCATCTGTATCTGCTCATCTATTTTACACTATGCACAGAGAAATTATACCACATCATGCATCACACATTGTCTTCACATTTCAATATTTTCAATTCAATGTCTGTCAAATTTCTGCTGGAGATATCTTTGGAGCAGTTCCCAAAAAGTATATTTTTAAACAATGGATAGTTGCCCACATGGTTATAATATTCCAAACTGGGAATAAATATGTAGGGTTGTTAGTTAAGGCAGCAGAGGTCTATACATCAGGTGAGTACCCCAGGTAAAAATGGAGTAAGTGGGGAAACGGCAGGTGAAGTTACTACGCACAGTTAAAGTTGTATACATACCAACCAGTAGACATTTCAACTTATCTGTCGTTAGCTGAGTTTTCAAAGGGATGGTAGCTGTATCCATATCGGTCAGGGGGAATAAAAATTAGCAACCAGTGGAGGGAAGGATCATTGAATGGATTCATATATCCTCCTCTCAGCCAGGGTTATCCAGGGTAAAATAGGGAAAAGGGTAGTGGAGTTGAACAGGCCTATGGTGCAGGGGAGCCTTGCCTTGACCTGGGCCCTCCATTGCGGTACATATCCAGCTATGTTGACCAATCCTCCGCTGAGTTGAAGAAATGTGTACAATTATCAGTTTCCACTCGCAGCCTAGAGTACTTCAGCCTTGCCTGCTGGAGCCAGAGTTTGACTGCTCAAAATGTTGACCATTTTTTCTGCAGATCTGGGGAGAAGTTGGGGAAGATCATCACCTGGGTTCCTTCTATGATCAGGTCCAGATCTCGGTTTGCCCTAAGGATTTTGTCTCTGTCCTTTGCGCTCAATGTACGCGCAATGAGGCGTCTTGGCCTTGAGCCTGGCGGTGGGGCCTGGGCAGGAATTTTCAAGATCCTCAGATTTGAGGTGAGTCTCTCTTTTTGCTGAAGGCGTGAAACCTCCGGGATCAGCGGGTTTGTCGCGTCCTCCAGGTTGGAAATGCGGCCCTCCAAATCAGTACATCTCTGGCGCACTGCTTGGATGTCATGGCGGAGCAGGCTAATATCTACTTTTACTTCCTCCATCATCTTGCTGTCCTGTATAGCCGCCAGCAAACATGTTTGAACTGCGGGAGTTGTGAGCGAGCTTTTGCAGTTTGGCAGCTGCAGCGTTATTTTTCTTATCTCGAGGCTTGTGGTCTTAGTAGGAAAGGTACTCGGCTTTTCCCGTTTCTTTAGGACCTTTCAGGAGTTTAAAAAGTTAGTCATACTGAGCTCCTTTCTATGCATCCTGCATGCTTGTCTTAGCCACGCCCCCCTAGACATAAGCAGTATATAAGATCTTTACTCTGCAAGTACTTTAATCATTTCCTTACCCCCTGCCTCCCCTGAAATAACTGCTACAGGCCTGCTTGGTGGTAAGCAAGTAGCTTGGAGGGCTTATTGCAGTAAAATATTTTACCAACTTCCTTCAAGTACATGTTGGGGATTAATTATAAGGCAACTGATAAATTACTTTGGCAGTTTCTGGACTACTGTATAAGAAGAAAATGTGTTTTAGCCTTAACATGGCCTTTAAAATCTTAGAACTTCTCTACGGTGATGGAAGTGTTTAGCTTATAATATCAAAAAGCAAATTGTCCATTCCTGGTTAAATAGTTAATTCCATATCAGTCAGACAAGTCTAGGAGCCAGTTCATAGATACAATTGAAAACCCTTTAAAAAGTCGCCAGGCTACTTGGCTCCTGGGATATATCCAGTCCTGCATTAGGACAAAGAAGCCAAGTTAACATTTTAAACTAACGGCAAATTGGATTAAAATTACAGTAAGCGTGTGATTTAATATGTGTGTATATTGTTCCTAAGTTTAGTAAACAATGACAATCTCCCTGGTAGGAGAAAAGTCTGATATGGTTTACATGAGGCTTATTAAACAAGTATTGGTAAAGGTTTCTAATATGGATAATTGACATCCTATATACTGTAGACACATTTTAGCTTCTGACATGGCTCCAATTCTGTAATCATATCACAGCTGGTTAACCATAGTATCCATATTATGAAATCTAAAACTAAACCTTCTAAAGCAATGCTTTTTCATTATTTCCTACATAGTAAAATTAATATTAAAGACCTCAAAACTATGAAAGGACAGACACGTATATGTTTTATATTGTACTGTAGATTCCTTTTGTTTGGTAATGGCTTTGCACGCTCTTGGCATTCACTCATTCAAATCAGTTTTACGAAAGAGTCACCTGGATTTTTTGACTTAAAGGAGTTCCCAGAGGTGCTGAGCATTTTTTGACTGCTTTGTCTTAACTCTGCATGACATCTCATCATGAACCATCTCAATGATATTTAGGGCTCTGTCAGATTTTCTTATTTCTTCAAATAGGCTGCTGAAAACCAATGGTGCAAACCAGATGGGATGGCATGTCACTGCCACAAAATCATACCACCTCCATCATGCTTCATGGTGAGAACCACACATGTAGAAACCATTCACTCAACTTTTGTGTATCTCATAAAGGCAAAAGTCTCAAATTAGAACTCATAAGAACATGGTTTGTATTTCCACTGGTTTAATGTCCATTTCTTGTGTTTATTGACCCATACAATTGTCGTCTTCTTGTTCTTCCACAGTAGTGTATTCTTTGCAGCAATTTGACCATGAAGGCATGTTTCACACAGTCTCCTCTGAACAGTTACTGTTAAGATATCTGCAGTCTCTGGGCTATAAGGAGAAAATGTATTTTAGTCTAACTATTGCTTTTGAGATGTTTGACGTTATCTACCGGTAATAAAGTGTCTGATGTGGAATCTGCCATTTTAATTAGGCGTGGACAATTTTTTTTTTCTCCCTGTAGAGTCCGACAACTCTAAAGGACAATTTCGTTATTAGCCAGTTCCTATATGTCAATAGAAAACCCTTTAAAAAGTAACCTAAAATAGTTTTCTTGGCTCCTTGTATTAATCCAGACCTGCATTGAAAGTAAAAGAAGGCAAATTTACATTTTAGACTAAAAGCAAATAACCTGACCCATTAAAGGCATATCCACACTGATAGGCATAGGAATAATTTTACTTTTTTTGCACAGATATACCATTAAGCCAAACTGTATAATCAAAAATTGTGCTGTCATGTGCAGAGCTGCTCATCTACAAGCTCCTTTGTTGGTAGAAACAACATCCAGAATTTAAAAATCTTCATACATTTGACACATAAATGTAAATTGCAGTAATTGGTTCATAGTTACAAAGGGAAAAAAATGATTCTAAAAATATTTACAAAATATTCCGTATTAATTACATTCATGGTAATTATCCTAAAATACATTTTGCTCACTTTTTACTTGAATGTGCAAATGACCCAGAAGGTGGTGCTGTTGTCATACTGACAAACATAACTTACACTAAAAATTATGGGTTTTTTTCCTAAAATTTTTGGTAAAAACTAGAATATTTTAACTGATAGTGGACATGCAGAAATACTAGATCATTTCGTTTTTCAGGGCAGTATAGTCACAGTAAAAGTGTGTGATTTAAAATGTTTGTATATTATACCCAAGTTTAGGTAGTATAAAAGTCTTATTAATTTTTTTCTGTTTACATGAGGCTTATTTAAACAAGAATTAGCAAAGCTTTTGAGATTGAAATTTGGATTTGTGCTGCCTAAAAATATCTGTAAATAACCAGTTGCTGTAAACTATGAACCTCTGCAGCAGAAAACTCTTGGTCCTCCTTCCCTGGAGCAGTCTTCATGAGAGCCAGTTTTAGCATAATGTTTGATGGTTTTCACAATTACACTTAAAGAGGAACTGTGGTCCAAAAATGACTTTAGGTAAATTGATAGGAATTGCTCTCCTGAGAGTTTTTGCAATGTATTTCCATTGTTTATTTTTTTTAGTTTTGAAGATATTTACATTTTTGTGTGTGATATGGCGGCAGCATCACCAGGTCCCCTGCACTTCCTGCTCTGAAACACAGGGCAGATTGAAAGTCAATCTGCCCTGTGTCTCCTCCCCTTTGCAGCCCTCCTGGTCCCTCCCACTCATGGACCACATGGTCCCTCCAGTTGCAGGCCCCCCTTGGCCCATTCCCTTACAGCCCCATGTGGCCCCGCCCACTTGCGGGTGCCTAAGCCCTGCCTACTCGTGGGTGCCTAAGCCCCCCAGGTGCTGTGGGCCACTCTGACCCCCCCATGGCCCATTCCCTTACAGCCCCATGTGGCCCCGCCCAGTCATGGGTGCTGTGGCCTCGCCCACTCGCGGGTGTCTAAGCCCCGCCCACTTGCGGGTTCCTGAGCCCCGCCCACTCACGGGTTCCTAAGCACCCCCAGGTGCTGTGGGCCACTCTGACAAACCCCCCCCTGAAAACTCTGCGGAAACAGCCTTTTCAGGCAGAGTGAGAACAGTGTTTTCACACTGTGAGAGAGAAGGGCTGTACCTTACCTTCTCTGCAGCTGCAGGTCCTTTACACAGCAGAGAGGAGGAGAGACTTCCTGTCTCCCTCACACACCGAGGGAGTCTGAGGCTGTGCTCACCGGCGGCACTGTGCAGGAGAAGCCTCAGGAATGTTACGTCAGCCTCCCACCCATTAACTTTCTGGTCAGTCATTTCTGTGTATTGTGGGCTGTGGAGCACGTAGAGAGGTGGTTGGTGGCTCGTTTTAAAGGTAGGAAACTGACCTTTCATTTAAACTCAACTTGTTTGGAGACCACAGTTCCCCTTTAAAGGGTCACTAAACTGATACATTTATGTAGCTTTCATTTGGATGTATAATTCACAAGGTCAGCACTCCACTCGTGGCTTATGAAAAGCCGATTGGAAAACTGTTGCAATCCGCGTACTATTTCTTCAGACATCCCACCCTGCCTCTTCATCCTTCCAGGCAGGGTGGGTGAGGGGGTGTGACGAGGGGGCATGGCTACTCTGTGTAAGGTCATTGACGTCACAGTGGGCAGGGCATATGCGCTAGGGGGTGTGGTAGGGGCGTGTCGTGGCCGGTCCGGGGGCAGAACACGCATAAAGGGGGGCGTAGACATTCAGCACTCCTCTCCGTTGCGTGAGATCGTTGTGGTCGTGCGGGAGACCACCCCGATTTGCGGGAGACTCCCGGAAGATCCAGGAGTAGTGGGATACCTGTTTCTTATAGGAGCACATGCGCAAAAAATAGGATGTGGGTCAGGACAGTGTGCCGTCTGATGTTCAGAAGTTGCAAGTGGAGCACCGCCAGGCTAGTTTATCCCTGCATCACCTGGGTCCTATTATTCACAGGAAGGTGGGAATAAGCTATCCTACTTCCCATTTAATTATAGATCCAGCTTGATGCTACATATATTCATCATTTAAGTGTCCCTTTAAGGAGACTTTCAAAGTTCTTGTAATTTTCTGGTCTTTAATGATGGACTGTTGTTTCTCTTTACTTAATTGTTAGTATAATTAGTTCTTTACATAATATGGAGGCATTCAGGATCTATTCCTTTAGAAGAACTCCATGTAAATGCATTTAGTTTTTTTATGACTCTGCTGGTTAGACTGCTTAAATGTTAGTCACTGAAGTGACACCTGGAAATGAATTGAGGTTTGAAATTTTTTATCAGAGTTTGGTAGTGTGGACTTTAGTCTCAACAGTGATGTATTTACAGCACATGACTGAGACACATCTAGGCTACCTCAGGAACCAGTGTAGTAAAGTTGAGGTGTAGACCAGTAAAATGCAGACACACTAATCTGTAAGACGAATACCTTTATGTAAAATAAATGTTATTCAGAAAGTGCAATGTTGTTGTTTTTTATTGCTCTACTTTAGCAATGTCATGTATTCTTTTCTTTTTAGCAATGATAACATATTTAGCCACACACTTTTCTTTTTACCCATCACTGTTCTTCTGTTGCTACTCCATCTCAGTGAGATTTAATATGTTGTGCTACAGCTTTAAAACACTAAACAATAAGTGCATGTGAAGTATAATTTCAGCAGTTGGCACCTAGAATTCTTTATGCTCACCATGGTATTACTGCAGCTAGAGCTAAGGGCAGCCAAGCAGATACAAGTTATAGTAATTTAGATTCCTGGTACCAATAGCCTTGAAGAGAATCTTTGTTTCCCTTTCAACCAATATTAAATTTAGGATGTACTTATTATACCATCATTTTAAAGGCTCTCCTGAAAATATGGCTTGTGAAACTCAATAGAATCATCTAATGTTCCTGAAAAATGCATTATACAGTTACTTTTATCTCCTGGAAAAAGTGACCTTGTTATTTTGATAGACTTCCAGCATAATGCCTGTCTGGAATGTCATAAACGTTCACTGTTGTTGTGTATTAAAGTTTCCTTTTATCTGTTCAAGTACCAGTATAAATCTTCCTCACAATAGAAAGTGTTCTTGGGTAAACTCTTAAATCAAATTTCTCCTCCCAAAAAAATGCAGCTCTGCAGCAACCTCCTTGGGGAATTTTATTATTACGAGCAGTGAGAGAACTTGCCAGAATTTTTCCTGGATTCACTTGCTTTGCGTATTTTTTTAAGCCAATGTATCTTTATCTGGCAATTTTTCCATTTTATTCAACTTAGATTTATGCTTTTTCTGGTCAAGAAATACACAAAGGAATGTACATAGAATAGAAAACATGTCTGTTTATCGACCAGTGGATTTTTTTGTGCGCACGGTTTTCCAAGAGAAAATAACTTCAGTCTTTGACTTGCAAAATTGGTTATTTGTATAGAAAATGAAGATGGAGGCCACACAGGCAATTTTCTCTTCTCTGCTGACTCAATTTGAATCACAATCACCAACTTGAAATGTTGACAGTTATCACTTTCCCCTCTGAAAGCTGCTGCCACACAAAAGTTGCTGTTTGAAATATCACTGACGGTTTATTAAATAAACATATACTTGGCCTATTACAATATCGCGGCTATCTATTTATTTTCTATATTTCAGTTTGTAAACACACTGAATCCAATAACCTGTTAGAAAATATGTAAGGTTCTAGAGAATTTACACTAGACAAATTATTCACAGCCTCATATCTGAAACCTTTGCTTTTGATAAATATATCTCTGGATTGTAAGAAGTGATTGTAGCTTTTGTTAAGCATTTGATTATTTGAAATGATTGTTTAATAGAGATTATCTATGAAGCCTTAGTGTATTGTAAACCTAGTGTACAATTCCCTTTAAAGTGGCCATACGCATTGGCGATGCCCAACAATTCACATACATTGGGATTTGTTGAGTATTGGCAAGTGGGGGGTATTGAAAATGATGGACAATAATGCTGATTAACTACTGCAGCCAGCATCAATGTTGGCCGTTAGTGGTGGAAAATGTACTTAAAGTAAAGTGAGCCAATACACTCGTCCACGTATGGGGTCGGTGTGGTGTATACGATTACCACCAGATGTTACCGGCAGGTTCACATGCGATTACGATAGGCACCTTTAGGCTGTCAGTTCACTTGTGCAGGGCTCTTTTTCCTAATTACATATTGGTATTGCTGTGTATAGATTTGTCATTCACATCCCACAGATTGTGGTACGACTTACTGTACGTATTATATTTATTACTCTTGTTTGCTCCATGAATGTATACATTACATATATAAATGTAATTGTAAAGTGCCATGTAATATGCAGACACATATATATAAATGCTGAGTGGTGTGTGTGTGTGTGTGTGTATATGTATATATATATATATATATATATATATATATATATATATATATATATATATATATATATATATGCTAAGAGTGGTAGTTTTCAAACATCAACATCAGGTGGCCCACGGGTTGAAGATACCTGAAGTAAAGTATATCCCCAGAGAAGTGATTTAATCTATCTTTATGTGAACTGCTCTCCTGCAGAGTCGTTTCCCTGTCTTAAAGAACAATTTTACTCTCCTTTTCCCCGTTCTATAGTTGTATAGTATCCAGAGTGAGGATCTAAACCGCTCCTCACCCCTAGGTACTTTACCCAATAGCAGTAACTTACTTAAAATTTCACTCTGCGGTCCAGTACATTCCACCCTTCTGTCACAGTCAGTGACAGTCTGCAATGTAGCCAACGGGAAGACACGCTTCTTTGCAGTGCTCGAATTCCCATTGGCTACACCGTGGACTGCAGAAGGGGACCGGAACACCAAGGGGAACTTAATTTAAGTAAGTACAGCTGTTTGGTAAAAATACCCAGGGGTGAGGACTTTCCTTACACTGGATACCAAGAAGAGGAATGAGTATCATTGTCTTTATATCAGTATAGCATAGTCTTTTGTTTTGTAGACTTGTTGTACATGTAAAAACAGGACATGCTGTACAGTATTAATGGATTACAGGTTTTGTGAATTCCATGCTCACCCATGATACCCACCAAAGTATTTATGTGTTCAAATGAGCCAAAATTTGTAATGCAAGGAATTTTGTGCTTCTGGTTTGAGGTGCGTTCACATATTACTTAATAATAGATACCTTTCTTCCCACAGGGCATTCCTGTAAACTATTAACTAAAAATATGGGACTAATTGTTATCAATGAAGGATCCCTTGATGTGAGTATATTTACACTTTGCTGTTTATTTATGCCAGACAGACTAATTTGACTGGTTGCTTGGGTCAACTAGCCCTAGTAACCAGATGATACCCAAGTACCAACATAGGTTACAAATTAGAATTGTCATAAAAGTAATCTAAGCAAATTAGCTTTGTAATAAAATTCTAAAAGATTGTTAAACTTCCCCCAACAAATATTGATGTGTAAATTGCCATTTTAATGTTTTACAATTTGTCACGTTGGTAAAATGTAAATTCTGTTTATTAAAAAAATTATGTTCTACATATTAACCGTCACAATGAACTTCTTTACAGACAACCAGAGAGATTTTAAGCCATCATTGTAGCACTCTTGGAGATGCCTTGAGAAAGGAAAATGACTTTGCTCTTATAATTGATGGCAAATCCCTGAAGTATGCCTTGACATTTGGAGTAAGACAGTATTTTTTAGACCTCGCTCTTTCATGTAGAGCTGTAATTTGTTGCAGGTAAATTCTATTTTTTTTTTTTTGTGTGTGTGTAAAAGTTCTATATTCCATTCTGTACAGTTAGTGGTTTATATTTTGTATAAGGATGCAATGAGAAAAGTAGTGGTCCCAGTTTGAAACGAACCTGGATTAAATTGGAATGCCTGTTTCGAATAATCCACGTGTTTTGAATTCATAACTTATCTGAACCTTTGATCGAAAATCGAATATTAGAGAATAAAAAATAGGAAATTTTTATTGAAAAAACAAAAAATTGTATTTCAAAATTTAGATTGAATAATCAAAAATTGTGATTCAAAATAGTCTCTTTTGGGATCAATTAATCGGGCGATTGTGAGCAGTGGAAATTTCTGTACCAACTGGCCACAATAAAGACAACGATAGTTTGTCAGCATTGTGATTGGTAGTTTTTCACCCAATACACCTTGCCAATATTCGAAAAATTATGGAAGCAGATTGGAGATCATTTGAAATGAAATTTACAGGCTTATTAAGTTAAAGGAGAATTAAAGTATAGTAAAAAAATGTAATAATAAAAATAGTAAGATATACATTTTTGTCTACTGAAATTATTCCATACTTTAAAGATGATGCAGTTATGATTGTGATACTGTTTGTGTATAGGAGTGTGTGGTTCTTTTGGTTGTTTTGTAAAGGGACATTTCAGTGTGAGAGTGAATGTGAATAATCTTTTCTTTGAGTTTTGTTGAAATTCAGTATCTTATATTTGAACACAAAGACAGATATGTGGATATTTTGATTCTGATTTGAAATGTTTATTTTATTTTTTTCAAGATTCATTTTATTTTATTAGGAGTTTCTTAGACTCAGAATCTATGAAACCACATTTTAAAATGATTTTCCCAAAAGAATTTCTGTTTCCAAAATTCAGATTCAGAAGATGAATGTGAGACAGATGTTTCAGGATAAATAATATATAATTCAGGATAATAATATATATTTACCGACACGTCAGATCATCCATTTGTCCAATCCGTACGAATGATCGAGGTCGGTTGTGGCCGGCTGCCCCACACCACCAGATATTTTTGGTCGGTCGGCCGAAAATATCTGCTGGTGTGAACCCAGCCTAAGGGTGAGACAATGGGCTTTCATTTGAAAGCCCTTTGTATTTTGGACACAGTTACCCTTTAAAAGAATACATTATTTTAATCAACAGTTTCAGGGAAAAATACATTTTAGGCTGAAACTAAAGAAAACTAAAGACTTGGTACCTATAAACTCACCTGATATAGGCCCTAATTGCAATGCAGAAACCTGGGGAAAAAGCTCTTCAGGTGTATATTACTGAATCCACAATGTATTGTATAGTCTGACCTAGAGGGGTAAATAAAATGTATTTCCTTTTACATACACTGTACAACAATGTGTGTGGCGAATCTGAAAAGTGTTTAATTTATTCACCACCATTACCTTTATCATAATACAATATACTGGATGTATGTAATGAGTTAATCTCATTCTAATAGAACAATTTGAACCCCCTTTTATATCATTTTCCACAGGGACATTTTATGGTATAAATTACCCTCTTTATAAAGCAGCATTATTGCCTGGTAATATGACATTCTTGCGATTTGCTGTCATTTGGTGATAATATGAACATCAACTGAACCCATCAATTTGTGTTAAGACCTACTCACCTTTTGTAAATTAAAAATTCTAATGAGGTTCATCTGTTGTTTACTTAATAATGTAATTAACTTAATTAAATAACTTTGTCTTTTTACTAAAATCAAGGGTATCTCCGCTACAGAAATCTGAAGTTGTTGAAATGGTTAAAAAGCAAGTGAAAGTTATTACACTGGCGATTGGAGATGGAGCCAATGATGTCAGCATGATTCAGACTGCTCATGTTGGCGTAGGTATAAGTGGGAATGAGGGGCTGCAAGCAGCCAATTCTTCTGACTACTCCATAGCACAGGTATTTGTCTTAAGTCTATAATATGTGTTGTTCTATACAGCATAATGGTTTTAATTCTGTTTATGTTCTTTGTTTTACCCTTACAGTTTAAGTATTTGAAAAATTTACTATTGGTCCACGGTGCCTGGAACTACAATAGAGTTGCAAAGTGTATTCTGTACTGTTTTTATAAGAACATAGTTCTGTACATTATTGAGGTAAGAGATTTGTATTTTGTTTTTTGAAAAGATATTTAGCATGAAAATGTGACTAATGTTAGCACTCTCTCATGTACAATTTGCATATCCTATCTGATGTAATAACATTCCCTATAAATAATAGAATGAGATGCATGTACTGTAGTTTACACTGTAAAGGTGCCCATACATTTTAATTAGCCTCCAAACGATCCACAACATTCAGTCAATATTCCTAGAACCGTCTTTCCCATTCTACCTCGCGACCGACATACGATCGTGAGGTCTCGCCTGGCCCCTTTCATTTTGCGACCGTATGTTGGTCGCAAAAGAAGAACGGGAAATTTTGTTCCAGGAATATTGATTGAATGGCAGGAGGGTAAGTACTAATGTATGGGCACCTTAAGAAGCTTTCAACGTTCAGTATAGGTTCTGAAGAACAAATTATAAATACTGCATTTTATATGGCTAGAATTGTTATAATTTTTTTTAAAACTAATGCTTACATTTGGATTAAAACCATTATTTATATTTAGAGTAAAGTCTAAAGTGACTTTTTTTTTTAAAAAAAAAAAAATTATTTTCTATTTAAGAATCTTGAAATAGTCACAAAATGATAAAAGGGCAAATTGTTTCCAGACAAATTGTCTCAGCTAATTCTTTCCATTAAATACACGGAAAGTAGAAAGCTTAAGGCTGGATACACACAATACAATATTTCCAGCCGACCAAGAGATGGTACTATGCATCTGACGGTCGGCAGGAAATATTGTGTGGGTGGGGGCATCCGTAACTGATCTCGGTCACATGTATGTCCAGTCAGACTATGTTTATAAATCACGGCTGATTGCGATGTTCCTTTTGGGAAAGCATGAACTGCTGGGCGTGGCTATTTTTGCCAGGACAGATATTGATTTTTCACGGCAGAACAAATTCTGGGCCGTGTGTACCCAGTCTTACTGTACAGAATCCCTGTATTGTTCTCTTTAATAGTGTTTAAAACTTTTGCTGCTTGTTTTGTTGCATGCGCGCACACACAGTGAAACTAATGACCAGCAACCCAAACCTAATTTCATTACACTTACCTAGTCTAAAGATGTTCCTGAAAGAACTTCTATATCCACTTTTAAAGGGTAACTAGTAAGAATTATATAAAAAGCCTTCCATTGTACCTTCACATCTCTAGATAGAATTTGTGAGAAGTTATTGCTGCAAAGGTTCAGAAATGTAACTTCCTGGTTGAACACTTCCTGGTTGCTATCTGACCAGCTTGTAGTCACGTGACCAACCCCTGTCTGCATTAATAGGCTCCCCTTCTCAACTGTCTATTTTTTTCCCCAGGTACTTCCTGATTTCCACAGCATTAAGTCTTAACTGAGCATGCTTTTCCCCTGGGGCGGATGGGTGGGGCATCGGTCATGTGATGTCACTCAACCAACTAAAAGCAGGAAGTTTGAACATTCACCCCAATGTTATTTCTCACAGGCTCCAGCCAGAGATGTGATTGTTGGCTCATAGTAAAGGAAATACTGCAGGCTTTCATTTAACCCTCACTTGTTTTGAGACCACAGTTACCCTTTAACCTAGTTTTTGCTAGACCTTCTATCATCAATCTGAAGATATGGGCAGGGTCTATTGAACCATAACCACCACCTGGGACAGGCTAAAGAGATTTTTGTATTTGAGATTTTATTTCTCCTTATAAACAGTAAGTTTCTCGGTTCCTGATGTTCAATACTTTGTGGAACACAGAGAAGTGTAAAAAAAATGTAAAAATAAAAAAATTTAGCATTCTTCTATTAGTGTGGAAAGAATGACATTGTAATTATCTATTAACAATGCTGTATAAAGCTATAGATTACAAGTTAGCATCCCTTTGCAGGGATCTTTTTCTTTTTTTATTATTTGTATTTTAAAAAAAAAAAGGAATAATTGTTTATTTACCAAAAGTTTTTCACTGTAAATAAGATCTAATACCCATGTTGTGTACTTCTCTAATAGATTTTAGTGTTTGTTAGACAGGATTAGTCTTCTATTTTAGATCTAATGAGTAAGGATTGTATATTATGTAGATTATACAAAATAAAGATTACCGTAAAACAACCTCATATTGTAGTAAACCCAGTTCACCAAATATTGTCGTATTTTTTCATAATTCAAGTAATTAAGCATTGTCTCATTTCAACAGGTAATTAATATTCTGTTGGTGGTTCTCTTTCCACTGAGCTGTGTTTCATTACAGTTTAAATTTACATCCATTTAACAAATTATCCTTTTTGGCTGTCAGTTGCGGACCATTTTTCACTGTCGTTTTATAATGCTAAAAAGACCGATTTAGTGTAATTCTATGGCATTTCGATGGTTCCACAGATAGAGCCCTGTTGCCAAGTAAAACAAGTTTTGCAGATGTTAGAAAGCACCATCCCTGTAAGTGAAAAGGCAGAAAGAGTATCAAGGAATGTGTCTAGCAAAGACAACTGCCTGTTTTAAATCTCTCCTTTCACTTTTTGTCCTGATCAGGCGTGGGAGCAAGGAGCAGGGAGTTATTGACTGTTTGTAAGCTGCTGTTTAATATGCAGAAATGCTGCATCAGGCAAGTGGCTTTGAGGCTCGAACTACCACGCCTCTCTGGTACTTTATAAAGGGAGAAAAAATGATGAGCAAAGTTTGTATTTTGGTGGTAGATTTAAGGAAGAATTGATAAATTAATTTCTGAATTTAAGGATAAATATCCTTAAAAAAATCCTTAAATCCTATGCTTTAAGTGGCCCTTTAAATTTGTGGCTATATGGGTCCTGATCAACAGGGCAAGAAAATAAACAAGTATCCAGCTGTTCTTGGAGGTTGTACTGTGACATTTATATCAAGAACATGTTCTTTCCAATTCAGGAAGCTCAGAGGAGGTGGCACTTTGTTCTTCCCTAAAAACACCTCTAGGTCTAAATTATGTTTCAGTCTTACAGTGATTTTTTTTTTGTTTTAAAGAACTATACTCTCATATTAAAGGGCATCTTCACCCTACAAAATAGTTTTTAGTATGTTAGAGGGCATCCCTTCCCACCCCCAACCGCTATTTTAGCAGAACACTACTTACAGCCCCTCACTCCGGATTGGCTAATCACAGCCGCGGCTGCCGGCAATAGAGGATCCTTCTAATATAGCGGTTGGGGTGGAATGGGATGCCCTCTAACATATTTAAAAGTTTTTATATTAGGTGAAGAGCAGCCAGGGAGGCATCAGGAAAGTGGGGGGGGGGGGCTCCTCTGCACATGCCACTGTCCTCTTAGAAGCTGAAAACTCTTACACAGGAAGACAACTCCCATTTTTTTTTAAACTACACTGTGGGACCAGTTGTGGGTTAAATTTTAGTTTGGGGGTGTGGACATTCCCTTTGAGATGTGTAAAATGCCTTTAGGTTAAATCTGTATTACAGTGGGAGGTAAGATTGAGTATTCTTACTTCCTGATTTAAGCCAAATGAGAGCACGCAGCTACTGAAGTTATGATTATGGGCTCCTGGCTGCCAGAACTCTCTGTGGACGCCAGGGAGCCCAACCAGGAGCCCATAATCAGCTCTGAAACTGAAAGAGCTGGCAGTCTGCATAAGCATATCTTCAGCAGCTCTTGAATTAGAGGCAAGCATATTAACTCAACTGTATTTCAGAATTAAACTAAAGGCTTGTTAGACGTCTTGTGAGTTTAGTCCTTGCAGGGATTTTCTGACTGGTTACACAAGGCAATATTGTTTGGTTGAGGCAGCACTTGCCCACACTTGCTGTAACTTTAGGGGAATGATAAATATTGTTGTTGATTCACCCAGAGCCACAGCCGAACATAAAGTGGGTAAAAATCATGCTAACGGTCGTTTGCGGCAGCTGCGCAAGTATCGGGAGACACTAGAGCAGTCACCGCAATCCATTCACCAGTGTTTTTTTCAGCAGAAGTATTTAACGCCAGCTGATGGCTGCCATTAAATACTTACTTGTGGCAAAATTCACCCAGAGCCACACAGCAATAGGAGATTCGTCCTGCAGGTTTGGGAGAGTCACTCCAATTTTCTCTTAAATTTGCTGTAGTGCAGGGGACCCGCTTCCAACCCTAAATGCCAGGCATTTAACTTTTAAAGTTCCCAGAAATAGACTTAAAAAAAAACTCATTCCCTCTGCATCATCTTTTTCTGCTACTTCTGGGAATGGCAGTCAGACAATCATAGATGCAGCTTCCGGTAATATATACAGAGTATATAGGTTTATAGGCTCCCCTGCGCATACCAGAGTCCTCAGGGAGAACAATGAAGAGGCAGATACCGGATGACACTCAGAGGTCTCTCTTAAGTTTCCTGGACTTACTGCAGGTCAACCATAAGGAGCAAAGGAGAGGTAAGGTTTTTTAACACTATACACAGTGGGGCCAGCAGTGAGGCAAATTTTAGTTTTGGGGGTGGACATGCCCTTTAAGACTAATACAAATGACATAATTAAAAACGGTCCATTTTTTTTTCTTCTTACCATTAAAGGACAACCTGAACTGCTAGGCCCTTCTGAAATAATACTTACTTAAATATATGCTTCCCAGTTCTGGTCTGCACCATCCAGCTTTTTTCCGGGCCTGGCCTATAAAACACCCCCCTCTGCAAGAAGTATTTATTTTGATTGTCCGGGTCCGTACTACCAGTGATAGTGCTCGGGGTGAGGACAAAAACTGCTGGCTCTGGACATGCACTTTCACTTCATGTGCAAGGAGTGTGCCTTCCCATTGATCAGCCCTGCAAGTAAGACCCAGGGGTGAGGACCACATGATTTAGGTCCTCACCCTGGGTAGTGTTTACTGGGGGGTGGGCATGGGTGGTCATAATTGCACTTTAAATATCTGGTTAAAAATGCATGCAATAAACTAAATTAGAGAGAAGATTGTTTGTTTGTTTGTTTGTTTGTTTGTTTGTATAGCCGTCAAACAGTTGGATGTTTGCACATCTGCCCCACCCATGTCTAGTTACAACCAGACTTATTGTCTGGAATATAGGTGTAAAAAAAATACAAGAACTGAGATCATGTCAGTGTGTGTTTTTCCGTTCATTTCTCTATTTATGGGGGAAAGTGTACAAAGAGTAACAATTTTTTCAAGGTTTATTAAAATACAAAAGAAAGTGAACTGAGAAATAAGGAACAGGTCAAATTTTTAACCCCTGTGCTGACTGTAGGACAGCTACCACCCACTATGATAATGTATTCTCTGAATAAATTTGTCTGCCATACATTTTACCATTACATTTAATAACCAGTGCCATCAAGAAGCAACAAGAAAAAACAAAATGTGATCTGCAAATTCTATACAAAGGAAAGTCTTCGTGCAGCAGTTTTGTTCTGTGGGAAACCTGCTTGAGTACATGTTAATAAATGGTGAATTTGTTGCAGTTGGTGCTTCTGTAATGTGGTTAAATGAACCATCCAGCATCACAAAACAGGGGACATTGTTTCTAAAATTTATTTGTGGTGCATGTCGTGCACTTTAGCTTTTTGGGAGTGAAAGACTTTTTCTCCTATTTCTCCTTTAATCCTTCCACTGCTCAGCAGATTTATCTAATTTTCACTGCTTGAAATACAGAAAATATTATATTATGAACTTGCTTCAAAATATAAAAACCTATTACCAATTGGCACAATATAATGAAATGGTGACTTAAGTGATTAAAAAATTAAAAAGATTAAAAAGAGGAACAAAAACTTTAATTTCTAGTTAGTTAATGTATTACATTTACTTAAAATATGTCTTTAAAGAGAAGTCTCGTCATCATAATAACTGTGATGGAGAATTAAAGGGCATCTATAGTGAAATGTATACATTGCTCCAATCCAGACATAAAAAAAGGTTAGTGTTTGCTGCCTTATTCTTACCTTCCTCTGTGACCCTGTGTTTACACACAGTCTGATTTACTGCAGAGCACCCCCCTCCCCACTCTGGTCATTCCCCCGTTTATTTAGTCTGGCTGGGAACCAAGCCTGTGAAACAAGCTGCTCAGGCGCATTAATCCTCCTACTTTTGTAAACAAAAAAAACCTTGGTATGTAAGCCTGTAGATAGAAAATGTCTTTGTTGTTTTGGAGACACTTGCTACATAAGGAGTGGGAGGGGGGGTGAGTTAGGAGAGACCCGATTCCTGCCTTATCACTGCAGCCCTATCTCCCTTTGACAGGCAATAAATTGGTGAAAGCTGTTTCATTCTCCTTCCCTTTACTTCTGTTTTTAACCCAGTATTTGCCAAGCATTTTAGTGAGCAGGAAGGAGTCATTGGGAGACTTGCTGTAAAACTTGTGTAAGCCTACACACTACACTGGCATGCTGTTAGGGGATTTGATTGACAGCTCAAGCAAGTGTTTTGGAATTTTAACTTCTTTTAACTTATATATCTCAGGACAGAGGAGGAAAATGAAGAAAATAAAGGTACTCTGGGGGTTGGGGGAATTATAGAACACATAGAAAGAAAAGAAAAAAATTAATAAATTAAAAGATAATATAATTATCTGTAGAATGTAGTTTTTGTAGTAGACAGTTTGGAATACAACATAAGCAGATCAGGTTGGCAACATATCTTCAGAAATATAGATAGACGACCCTTCTTGTGGAATCAAGTGACTATCGTAATTTGAGTGAGAATAATCCTTTTTACGGTAGCACTGCTGGATACAGTGCCTGATATGCTTTTATTTTCACAACCTGCAAATAAATGCTGATAAAATTATGGATGCAATATATGGAGATGCAATATCTTGTGCTAATGGAAAAAATAAGTGGAAAACCCATGCTAACCGATGTACTATCAGGTTAGCAAGGGTTTTGTACTAAGTTGCGATAGGGAAATTTATTGCATCTCCCCTAATGTGTTATTATACACTGCAAGTCTGCAATAACATCAGCTATTGGGCCAAAATGATAAAACTGTGATCATGGTTTTTTTATACTGTGTGCCATGGTATTTGCATATAATGTCTTTAGACCAGAACATGTCAAATGCTAATGAGGCACCTAATTGGGCAACCTATTGCTGCCACTAATTTGCCTCATGTAAAAGCTGAAAATAGGGGTTTGTATTTTTTACCCCCAACATTTATGCAAAGCCTGGTTAGTCTTTGGAATGTGACAAATTGTGCAGCACGCAAAACGCTTTCATGTTTGGACCAATGTTTGGACCCCTTACAAAAATACTCCTGCACAGAAACACGGCAGTGACTGTTGTAAAATTTTCAGAAATATTGTTATGCCAGAAATGTTAGGTCTACTGTTTTAATTTTATTAATGAACATTTTAAATTATTACATTTATAATCTTTGTTTTTAACTTGCAATGTTTTTAGATCTGGTTTGCATTCATGAATGGCTTTTCTGGACAGATCCTCTTTGAAAGATGGTGCATAGGCCTCTACAATGTGGTAGGTGAATAAATGCATTGGCTTATTACTACAGAAATCAATCCTTATGTGGTAGTAAGTCTGCTTTTTTATTTGTCTTTAAGATGTTTACAGCGCTGCCACCTTTAACCCTTGGGATATTTGAAAGATCTTGTCGTAAAGAAAACATGTTAAAATACCCTGAGCTGTACAAGACATCACAAAAAGCTTTAGACTTTAACACAAAGGTAATTGGAATCTTGTTAGTTCATATTGTTTTACATTAAAAAAAATTGTGAACTTTTCATTTGAAGCCATTGGCCATTTGAAACTAGTGGCCAATTGAAACAATCGCGACTGCTGAAGGGCCTGGGGACAAAGGAAAACCAGGTGACTGGCCAGTTAGCACCATGATCTTGGTGAAAACAGTCTTGCTACTTTTTGAAACTCAAATATCTAAATGTTTATTTACTTTCCAATACTTTGGCTAACAATGTCCTTGCATCCATAATAAAAAGAATTGTAAAGTCCCTAGGAAAAGACATGCAAGCTGCATCTAGGGTTGCTTACTCCCCCCCCCATCCTAGTATTTAAATACTATTTATTGCTGTTATGTTCTAATAACACCCAACCAAAGTATAATTTTATGCAGGAATCATCACCAGGAATGTCCACTGCCATTTTCTTTAAACTTATAAATTTTAAGAATCCGAAAAGCAAGGAAAATAATAATTTATTAATAGCACATTCTTTACTGTGACTTGTCATGACCTCTTCTTTTCGTTTTTGTAGATGTAGAATTTATTTTTGTAACAAACAACCGTTTTATACACGAGCAAGTTTATTTGCAAGTATAATGAAGCTTTATGCGGTAGATATTTGTCTTTTTGGATGTTATGCCTTCTGTCGCTGTCATTTTCCGTGGTAATGGATTAGTGAGTCTCTTTGAGAATACTCTGACAGGACAAAAAGGAGGCGTTAGAAAGTGTGCATGGCTCTGTCCTTAGAGAAGCATTAATTTTTCTACACACAAAACACTACGCCCTTAACACTAAAATAAAGGTTCTTTACTCATCAAGTGAATTGGGTTTGATAACGATTTCATGATGGTGGTTTTGTAAAAGGACAATGCTATGAATAACAAGCAGTAGAACACAAATCCTCTTGTAATGCTTTTCAAAAAAGTGACAAGAAATATTTCATTCTGATTTCCTCACATTTGTTCCTTTTTCAAATAAATAAAAATAACAGGAATTTGGGGATTTCAATTTATTTGTTGCAATTAGAACAGCATTTTCCGAATGTAGTAAAATAATTTGAAATGATTTATTCTTCTATGTGATAAAATTCAGTGGTAACAGTTTAACGTGTTGGTTTTCTATTTGAATTTAATACTGAAAATGTAAGGTATTACGTTGTTTATTTTGGCATCCAGTTAAGTTTTCCAAGATGTAACCCTTGTTATAGAAAAACAGCAAAAAGTATTTACTATCCACGGGATTTTATCAGACAATCTTGGCCAAGGGGGAAATGTGCGATTAATCAAAGCCCGCAGCAAGCCACTCCACATTGTTCGGTTTGTTTTTTCTGGATGAAATTTTGAAATTTCATATTGAAATTCTCGTCAGGATCACTACGTGTGTTTCATTTTTAACATGGAACAAATTGGTAAGGGAATATTTTTTATTTCTAGCGTGAGGTATTTGAGATGCTTGTCATGGTAAGAAAGGTGAAAGGTTAAAAGGGCCCCACAGGGTTATAGGATTAGGATGTGATGAGTATTAGTTGGAAATATTGACTAGTACGTCTAATTTATCATACACCCAACTGTCACAGGATCACTGACACTTAAAACTCTAGAAGTGGGTTAAAGGGACAGCACAGTTTATAATAAGGTTGGTAAGTTCTACTTTAGCTTGCAGTGAATCCAGCAGATTTTACCAAAAAAGGTACAGAAGATCACAAAAGGCAACAGTTTTGTACTCTTTGCCTGAAAAGTCATGGTTTCACATTGTAACGGAAGAGTTACAAATGAAGACTGAATTTATTTGCAGTCCCTCGTTCTTGTGGACTTGCAGGTTTTTTTCCCAGTAGCTTTGTATTTTGGGAACTCGTAAAGATATTCTAGAATTTGCTACCAGAGGTGCAAAAGAGCAGCATTGTTGCGCTAATATTGTGTGCAGTTTTGCATTGGCCTAAAGAGGTCATGGGTCACTAACCTTGCACATCACTGGCCATTCATTACCATTTCTTTATTATCTCAGGTTTTCTGGGTGCATTGTCTGAATGGCCTTTTCCACAGTGTTATCCTGTTTTGGTTTCCTTTAAAAGCACTGCAGCATGGTAAGAAACATTTCAATGGATTACAAATTGTGAATACAGAAGTAAACACCAAATGTTAAAGTCAAAGGAGTTGTTCACTTTCATTTTTTTTACTGATGAACTTAAAGGGGAAATGTGGTCTCCAAAATGAAAGACCCAGCTCCTACCTTTTTAAACCACCTCTCTACATGCTTCAGAGCCCAAGATATGAAGTAATCGTTGATCAGAAAGTTAGGGGTGTGAGTTTCTAAATATGCGGTCAAAAATACTAATTCCTCCACTGATCTGCGGTTGGCACAGGCTCAGTGCAGGCGAAAGCAGAAGAAACCAAGAGATCACATTACAGTGACTGAAGGAGAGAGAGAGGCCAAAGGGGGTTTCAAGGGGAGGGGCCATGGGGGCCCATGAGGAGGTGGAGACACAGGCAAGAGGGCTTGTCACATGGTTTCAGAGCAGGAAGTGCAGGGATCTTGTGATGCTGCTACCATATCACACACAAAAATGTAAATCTTCAAAACTATGTAAAAAAAATAATAAAAGTAAATTGCAAAAATACTCAGGAAAGCTATTCCATTTACCTAAAGTCATTTTTGGACCACATTTACCCTTTAAAGGGCAAGTCCAGCCCTAAAATGAAAACTTACATACAGGTAAATCACCCCCCAAAACCCTAAATGGTAGTAGTTTGAAATGTGAAATATTATAAGTCTAACCTGAAATCCTGCACAATGTTATGTTTCCCCTGTTTCTGCTTCCTGGTTCTTCCAGTTACCAACTGTCAGTTATGGATTTGACAGTTGACATCACAGCCAATGACTGAATGTTAATTACCTATCTGCCTCTTCTGAGCATGCCTAAGCTCAGTATAGGCTCAATACAGGTTTCTAAATTGCTCAGTTACCATGAGGCATCCAGAAGCATAGCAGGCATACAGTAATGAAGTCATAGGACAAAGTAGGATATATCAACATATTTTAAAGAGGCCATTCTTTCTAAAAGATGTTTTTATGAGGGTGGAGTTGTCCTTTAAGCGATGAATTTAGAATAGATTTCCTTTTGGTGGGCCTTTCCTATGTTACTATACCCTAGAGAGCTTTGTTACTCCTCTCTAAATAGATAAATTGATATAATTAAGAAATTATTTGTATATTACCTCTAACACAAGACACACTTCATAGAGTAATGCTTTAGAAATTGATATTTTAAGAGATGCTTAAACTCCTAAATGACACCACACAGATAAAACTGAATAACAACTTTATTGTTATACAATGTTTCAGATCACAAATGATTCTTTCGCAAACAATTAATAAAATTAAATCGTATCACAGTCCCCACATTGGTCTAATTTCATGTTGGCTTTATGTGTGCTCCAATAAGAAAAGGACTTAAATGTAAATGTCCTCTTGTTTTGGAATTTTTTAAAGGTTCAATGCCACAAATAAATGAAGGGGAAAATGTTAATGATCCAAAACATGTCACAGCAATATAGGTGTTAAGCAGTTTAATCTGCATATTGTCCTTCTCCTTTCTATCAAATTTTGCTAGTACTCCTGGGTACAGAGCATATCTCTTAAAGGAGAACTATAGGGCATATACATTTTTTATTTTCTCAAACAGTTAAAATTTAAAAGTACCTGTGGCAGGAACGTAGGATTATTCCTACCTCCCAATTTTGTTCCCATGAGGAGCACCAGCTTGAAGAAAACTGCTACTGCCAGGCTTCCTACTGACCTTAGCACAATCTTTAAAGGATTTGTTCACACTCAAAAAGAATGTTAAGCTTTAAGTGAAGAATGGGAGATAAACTAGCTGTGTCTTACCTCCCGTTCTTTACATTTACTGGGAGAGTGGAGAGAACTTACCCGCTGAAACCTCTGACAGGCAATGACTGCTTCCGGCTGTAATAAAACTATAGCATGCATGCGCGATATAGTTACTAACAGCAGACAGTGGTCGGGACCTGTCAGTAGCCAGCGGTGGATCGCTTTGTTGGTAAGTTTGCTTGTCTCTCCTGGTACATTAAGTGAAGACCGAGCAGTAAGACATAGCTAGTTTAATACAGAAATGCTCAGCGCACTAAACGGGCAGATGAAAATTGTACTTGCTTGTTGCTCCTCAACAAAACAATATTAGGAGGTAGGAATAATCAATCCTACCTCCCTGCCCTAGGTATTTTTTTTTATTATTAAAAAGTAAAATTTTTACAGTGTATTTGTCCTTTAATACTTTTATATATTAATATGCTTATAATAGAGGTCAATTTTACTATTTTTGTCTTTAGCAATTTTTTTCCAATAAATTTCATAAACACATACATTGTCCTGAAAAGCAATAATGTACTTTATATTAAATGCTTTTCTAGATGATCTGCAAATCACATAATTTAAGATCATAAGAAACAAATTAAATTGTTTTTTATTTTCTCTGTAACTTGGCTAAAATTTACAACTTAACCCTTCATTCCCTTTTTTAATTCCTCATTGTGTTTACTAATTCAGGGTTCAGACCAATCACAAAGATAATTTGCTTATCCACCCACATTTTTTTTCCTTCCTGCAGACACTGTTTTTGGAAATGGGAAAACTTCAGACTATCTTTTACTTGGCAACATTGTGTATACAGTAAGTTAATCTCTGTATAATACCTCTCATTACCATGTTATATGCAGTTTAATCTATTATCCAATATTCACATTTATTAGAATACATTAAAAGCCTAAAACTCTATGTATGAAGCAAATACAAAGATTTCCACTCACACATACAATTTATACAAATGGTGCACTAATGGACAGGGTTATTGACATCAAGGGGTGGACATCATTAGTGAATCAAACTGTTAGCAAACCTTGCTGTTCACGGTGCTGCTTTTTGCTTACATAATACGTGAAGGCACGCATTTTGGCGTTTTCCATAAAGAAAATTGAAGCAGCAGTACTGGAGACATGCAGACAGGGATTAAGAGGGCTCTAACTACATCTGGCCCTTCATTGACTTGCATGAACATGTTATTTTTGGGCTGGCTACGTGGCAATTACTTTGCATTAGAATTGTGTGAATCCTAATGTTCTGGTTGGGAATTAAAAAGGAACAGCTGTTTTTCCATCCCAAATTATCTTGTGCTCCATTTAAGATCCCAGGTTTAATTGGGAATTGCCTTAGGATCTATTGGGATGGATAAGTTGTCTCAAAAATTATGGTTGTTGCTGTGGCTTGATCTACCAATCTGCAGTGATTTGGGCAGAAATTTCGAACTATGTACCATCTTATGTAAACCATTTATTGCCAAATAAAATGTCATTACATTGTCATCATGTCCTTCTGCTGAAATCCCCATTTTTTTTATGATTTATGCGCCATTTTTGTGTCAGTCGGCATCATAAAATAAACAACTATAAGACCTTTACAAATTGTGTACATGTGTCAAACATGAAGTTTTATAGTTGCTACTTTTGTTTTATAGCTGCTTTTCTGTTTTCATTATTTCTTAAATGCCAAGTAATTAAGCATGGCACCTAGGTGAAACTCTTAATTGTATCTAACCAACTTAAATTAGCTATTTCAACCTTCAACCTAAAGCTTCATAAACAAAGGCGATTTGGCATCTAACAGACAAGAGTGTGCACATGCATTGAACACCCTTTTCATCCAATAATCGTATGCATGTGGCTATTTGGTTGGGTGTCATTCATTAATCTTCTGGGCTGGACCACCAATGGCGTCCAACCGAACTGCCACACGTGTGATTATTGCCCGAAACGGTCGTATACTGCACATATGTTTATCAAACATGTGTACAGAGCTTTACACATAAATATGGTTTATTTACTTAACACGTTAGAATTTTCTTTTTTTTTCTAGTTTGTGGTGATAACCGTTTGTTTGAAAGCTGGATTAGAAACTTCACATTGGACGCTGGTAAGTCAAATCATTAAATTATTGTAAATTTAGAAATGTCAGTGTTTTATATTTAGTAAAGTAGGTAGGGGCTTTTGACTGACCTACAAATGTCAGAAGTGCATCTATGCCCCCCAAAAAACTTGCATTTATAAAGTCTTCTCCAGAGAGGTAGGAAATCGTTGTGAGCTGTAAAAATAATCTCTTCTCTGAGTCCTCAGTGTGGGTATCGCCCATTTATTTAACATTACTACCCAATTTGTATAAAATTGGGTCATGGGGAGTTCTTCCCTTGGGTTCAGTGGGTGACGGGAAGGGTTGGAGAAAAGTTTACTGTCTTGGAGAAAAGTTTACTGCCTTTTACAGAGATGTATAAAAAAGCAGCTAAAATGTGTGCATTTCTATATTTTTATTTATATAGCACCACTTGGGGATGTAGCCCAATACATTATTTTGCTCAGCAGTTTCTAACTTACTATTTAGTCTACAGCAGGAACACACAAGAAGGATGAAATGCAAATAAATCTTTTCTTCAGTCACTTGAATGGTTCCCTTAAAACATTGTGAGTCTTGAACTATGTCTGCTTTGGATTGTGTATGAGCATTAGGCCCATACTACTACTTGCATTTTCTACCCATTTTGCAATCAGTTTACATTATGCAATCCACATTGACATTAAAGGGAAACTGTGGTCTCCATATACTGTGGTGTCCTTGAATAAAAAGAGCACACTCCTACCTTTAAAATTACTTTAGGATTATGCTTCTAGCTGCAGTCTATCCAAACTTACAGCAGTATGAAAGATGGTGTTTTTTTGTTTGCACTGTGAGCTGTGACAGCACCATTGCTCTGCTCCCAAGTCTCAGGTTTGGGCATGCCCATTTGTATCCTAACTGCTCGGTTAGAGCATCAGTGAAAAGATACATTTTTTTGTATTACTTATATTTCGAACGTAAGTAGTAGGAACTAGATCTCAAAATATACTTCCATTATTCTAATAATAAAATCCCAATTTTTGGTTTGTTTTTAACTTTTTTGATAGATACAGGAAAGCAAATACACAGGAAAAAAAATGCAGTGTAATAATGTTTGCAAGGCATTTTTCAGTGCAGTGCAGAAGGACCTCATCCTAAATGGAGCAAGTAGAGGTGGTTGATGGCTCGTTTTAAAGCTAGGAAACTGGCCTTATGTTTGAAGACAACAGTTCCCCTTTAATAAATAGAGGTGCGAAAAAGATTTCTTTATTGAATTGTAATTATCAAATCCGTTACAAACACAGATAATATTTCGTTTACTGATGGGACAGGTTTTTACTGCACTACAAGAAAAAAAAGACACAGCCTCTGTTAAATACTACTTGAATTGTTGTTGCATTTATGTGGCAAGAAAACCCTATAGCTCTGGTACATCTGGCTCATGGGGACTGTGGCAAGCAATAACTGCTCTTTGTCCATCTCCACTTGTGTCTGAAATCATTCATTATGTCAAATATCTATTCCGATACTGCTCTTTTTAACCCATGTTTTACATTTTTGCACCCACAGTTCAGCCATATAGCCATCTGGGGGAGCATCCTGCTTTGGATAGTTTTCTTTGGCGTCTATTCTTCTTTGTGGCCTGCAATTCCTTTAGCACCAGACATGTCTGGAGAGGTATGGATTTTCCAGATATGGAATGAGTGTAGTAGAATTTACTGTTTATAAATTATTCTTTGCGTTTCCAGTCAATCAACACCATTATTTTATTATCAAAAAATCTCAGGTAGGCAAACATAGTTCATAACTATGAATCTAAAGTGGATTAAAAATTTTTAGATGAAAATGGCCTGGCAAAGATACAGACATGGAAGCCTAGGCATACATGACGCTTTCATACATCTGTACAGGTAACTAGTGAAGGTGATCCTTTTGCAGGTAAAATCCACAGTATCAACTTAAATTAATAATCCATCAGACCTATGATAAGACCAAGTGTGCACAATTTTACTACAGTAGGGTCATTTCTTCCCAGCCCATCCATCCCAACAGATTTTTCATCTTAACTAATGAAGGTTAGGAAGTACACTCAGAAGTAGCATATATGGAGCAGGCCCATCCCTTGAGCACCGAGGGGACAGGCATCTCTAAAACAAGGGTTGGAGAACCAAGTGCTAGGATGCCTAGACAGGTGGTAATCTGCTGCCAAGACCCTACATGCCAATCAGTGTGTTGCCTACCTGTTACTGGGGTTCAACATGTGGATCTTGTAGACCGATAATTAGGTGGTGGAGTGACCCAGCAGTCTAGGTTTACATTGGTGCTAATGACAAAGTTAGAGGAGGAGGAAAGGTAATAATAAAAATGACTTTGAAAGCTAAGTGCCAAGTTAAAGTACTTCCAGGTAGTATTTTCATGAATACTATCGCAGCCACATGCTATGCTAAGGAGTATTAATGTGTAGCTAAAAGGTTGTTGTAAGGAGGAGGGGCACACTTTTCTGTTGGCTACAGGCTCTTTAGTAGGAAAGGAGTGGACCTCACTGATGGTGGTGCATCTGTTTTGGGAAAAAGATAGCTAGAGGGTTGGAGGAGATTTTAAACTAGGTATGTGGGGGAGGGCACTGTCAATCTCACTGGAGTAGTTGGCACATGGGGTAAACAAGGTGTAGATGGGCCAGTGGGGGAAGGAAAGCGGGTAGCATAGAGGAAAGGGAGACATGTATATTAAAGTGTGTAAATAAATTACAGGATCATAATCTAAAATGTATGTTTGCAAATGCAAGAAGCCTGGCGGAAAAAATGGGAGAATCCTCAAGTCAGATGAAACAGGATGGGCCTTTAGGAACTGTAACAAAGATTGTAAGCAAGTAACTAAGCTAGCTAAAATAAATAGGTTAGGATGGCTGAACAAAGCAAGACTAACCCTAAACCATTTTTTAAGTATAGTTATTAGATTAAGACTGAAAATGTACGTCCATTAAATAATGGGGATTACATCATTACAGAGCATATAGATAAAGCAAATGTATAAAGGATACAATTGCACTTTGGTTAACTGAGGATATGGTTCAGAAACAACCAAATAAGGTTGATATCAATAAAGCTCCTGGACCGGATAAAATGCATCCTCGGGCCTTAGGGAACTAAGTTCAGTTTTATCCTGGTCATTGTTTCTCATTTTCTCGGAAACATGCCTCTGGAAAGTTTAATACAGGAACATATTCTAGCATATGTTTCGTGGACTTGCCTTATAAGAAGTGGTCAGCATGGATTTATGAGGAACATATCTTGTTAAACAAACTTGCCTGACTTTTATGGGGAAGTGAGTAGGAATTTGGACTCTGGCATGGCAGTAGACGTGGTATACTTGGATTTTGCTAAAGCTTTTGATACAGTCCCCCATAAACGACTTGTGTACAAGCTAAGGTCTATTGGGCTTGGGTGGCACATTTGTACATTGATATAAAATTGGTTTTCTTATATTTGTTTATTAATGAGTTGGAAGTAGGTATTGTCAACAAGGTCTCTGTGTTTGCAAACAACACAAAACGTTGAAAGCTACAGATGATTTGCAATTGTTGCAGGTGGATAAATGTAAGGTGATGCATTTTGTACTTAAAAATCCTTGTGCTGCTTATACTATAAATTGCTCTGTGTTAAGTTAATCTCTGTTGGAAAAGGATTTTGGAGTTTTTGTGAATAAGAAACTTTTAATGTAGCAAGCAGTGCTAGGCAGCAACAGCTAGAGCCAGAAAGATATTGTCTTGTATGAGGAGGGGTACGGATACAAAGCACCGGTAAAGCCTCATTTGAAATATGCGGTGCAGTTTTGAAATCCTGTGTAAAAAAAGGACATTGCTAGGGTTCAGAGAAGGGAAACTAAATAAATGAAGGGACTGGGGAAACTTGAATAGGAAGGCATATTGGATTACAATTATGTACACTAGAGAAAAGGTGCTTGCTAAAGAATATGATCACTGTGTAAAAATACATTAATGGGCCATACAATAAACTATCTGGGGCATTGTTCACCAATAGAGCATGTCAGAGGACAATATGGGTGGACATCCCTTAAAGGGCATGTCCACCCTGCATTAGTTACCAGATATTTAATGAAAATAAAATTAGATAAAAATCTGCCCCATACTTCTGCTCAATAAGCTTTTTATTAGCTTCTGTGCAGAGGAGGCAGCAGGTGAAACAGCAGTCATTCATTGGCTGTGATGTCAGTTATCACAGCCTTGACTGCATGGAGGAAGGAGGCAGCTTACTCTGCCAGAATGGGGACAGTAGTTATCCTTAAAGGGACACTATACTGAAAAAATGACTTTGCCTCATCTTAATCTATAATTGAATACATGTAAGTAGCACTTATTCTGATTTGTGTGTGTTGCTGCATGCAACATTTAGTTTTGGAGCAGTATCCCCCCCCTCCCTCTTTTAACCACTCCCACTTCCTTCCGACCAGACTTTTTCCCCACAAACCAACTGTCAAGCCTGCACACAACACACAGCATTCCAACTGTCAAAACTGTCACCATTCCAGCTACAGTAAATCTACTCACAGAAGAATAGTTTTTGAGAGTAAGGAACTTGATTGGAAGCTGAAATAAAAGAAGTTTTAAATTGGATATCTAAAGAAATAGGGGGCATATCAACAAAAAAATGATAGTGGTGTTTGGGATGAATTATAGTTTCTAGTTATGGTCAATTTAAAATAATCTATTTTTCGGTATAAATGCCCTTTAAATATCTGGTTAGCAATACTGGAAATGAAGTTCAAATTATATCAGTTGGGGCAGGTAACTGACAATTGGCAAGGTTTTGTTTTAAGGGTGGACATGCCTTTTAAGACTGGAGGAAAAGAAGTTTGATGTTTAGTTCGGAAAGGGTTTTCCACTGTGAGAACAGTAAAACTATGGAAACTGTCTTCCATTGGACGTAGTGATGGCAGGTTCATTAGCTCGTGAAAAAAAAAAAAAAGCTGGGCAAGTTTCTAAAAATATAGAATGTTACATTTTACTGGTATTAATACATGAAGTTGGAGTTGATCCAAGGATATATCTGATTTCCCTTGGAGTCGGTTAGATCCCCCCCCCCCTTCATACTGCGTTTTCCCCCTTCCTCTGGATCGCTGTTAGGCAGGAAATGTGGGTATTGCTGAAAAGAATCGACTATATGACATATGTCTTTTATTTACCCTCAAATACTATACTATACTATACTTTACTATGCTTCAGATCAAAATCTACTTACAAATGGTCAGTGTTCCAGATTTGTACTCCTTCACCAAACTCCTGTTCAAATTCTGTATGCACTTGCCAATGCGTGGGATTGAGTGTAGTTGTGTTAATACTTGATGTGCTCCACTTTTGCACAGTTGAGACTGACACACATGCAGCACCAGTTTAGTTGGAATACAATAGGTATGTTTTACACTGAGTTTTAGGGGTCGCTTTTATGTACAGTATGCCAATTTAGCTCCATTGCTATTTTAAACAGTATAGTCTTTTGATTGTGTACCTTTTTTAGAGATTAAATTTGAAAGGGATGCCCTTCGCGTTGTTTCTCTGTGGCTTTTGCCATGTTAAATGTTACATTTATTTAATGCACAAACCTTATACCGGCATTACTGTTTTCTTTTTGTTTACAACCATATCCACAGCAGAAGGGTGCCACTGTAGTAACATTCTTTTTGTTCTTTACATGTACACTGGGCAAATAATATTGCCAGTGACTCACCACCGTTAATGTGAAGGCTTTTCAATTGAGCTGTGTTCAGGGCGCAGGATAACATTATTATAAGTCTTCTTTACACAACTAGCAAACTAAGATGTGTCTATATGTTTAACCATTTTGTTAATTTTATAAACCTACTGTTAACATGTCTGCAGTTTCCATTACACAGCTTTTTGGTCGTTCCATGTCCATGTCAGTCTGACAAACGTATTTAGAGGGTTCTTCTTACTGGCTTGGATGTGAAAGTCGCTTTTCACATTTTTGTGTGCGCTTTTTGCTCATTTGTAGTAAATTAAATATATTGTCCATTGAGATAAAATATAAGGGACTGCAAACAAATATACTACATGTATATAGACAATATAGTGTGTGTGCCACACACTGTATTCTGTAGTTCTTTAGACACCTTCCAGTAACTCCAAGCCAAACAGTGTCTCCTGTTTGATATTGTATTTAGTTGCATTACTAACCAGGCTACTGATTTATGACCTGTTACTTAAATACGTACAACTCAGATGGCTAGAGGGTTAGCATGATTTTTTTTTTCTTTTAACCATTTTTTTTAATGGCTACATTTGCTCCTTTGGTTCCAAAAACTCTTTATCGATCTTACACTATCCTAAACACTCAGTGGCACTATAAATATCAAGGGGGGTGTGTGCAACAATCGTTTTTTGATTTTGCAAGCGGTGTGAAATCGAGCTGACAAAATATTTATTGCACCATATAAAACAGTAATTATGTAAGGAGAGCCTCACATTAGGCTTCTGTAACCTTGTATTTATCAAGCAACACTACCTGCTTTGCAAAATCCAGAGAGGGTTTCTGCAC
The DNA here is from genome assembly GCA_019447015.1 of Hymenochirus boettgeri. NCBI lineage: Eukaryota > Metazoa > Chordata > Amphibia > Anura > Pipidae > Hymenochirus > Hymenochirus boettgeri. The sequence continues at coordinate 66,459,294 of CM033469.1, read as the reverse complement.
TACATACACAGTATGGCTTTTTACACATCTTGACTGTCTTTTCATAATAAGCTGTGTGGTTGGGTTAAAATACATTCACTATAAGGGCACGGCCACACTGCAACGCAAACGAAATCGCATGCGATTTCATGTGCGATTTCGTTGCATTTGCGCATGCGTTTTTTCATTAAGTATTGAAAAACGCATGCGACTACAATTTAAAATGCGGAACACAAATCGCAACACACCCAAAAACGTGCGTTTTCGGTGCATTGCCGTGTTTTCAATGATATGAAAAAACTGCAAACGCAAAAAAAGCGCAGCAGTGTGGCCTAGCCCTAAAGGTTGAATTTAAGGCTGGATAAATAATAATCACCTATGGGACAAAACTAGTCATTGCGCAGTTGGGCACTTACCGTATATACTCGAGTATAAACCGAGTTTTTCAGGCTGAAAAATCAGCCTGAAAACTCGGACTCGGTTTATACTCGAGTCAACCACTTACCTAGGCATTCCGGCAGCCGCGCGCGCATTCCTGTACTGGCGCGCCGGCTGACGTCACTGCCCGGCGCCGGGCAGTGACGTCAGCCGCGCGCCAGTACAGGAATGCGCGCCGGCTGCCGGATGCCTGCCAGAATGCCGATACAGGGAGAAGAGAGCCCACAGGAGAAGAGAGCCCCAGGGAGAAGAGAGCCCACAGGAGAAGAGAGCCCACAGGAGAAGAAGCCCACAGGTACACCTGAACTGGGTGGGAGGGGGGTGGCATTCAAGATGTTTGGAAACTACAACTCCCAGCATGCTTTATTAGCTGGGGTTGCAGTTTCCAAACTCTTGAATGCCAAGTGAGGGTGGGCATTCAAGAGATGTTGTGGAAAACTACAATAAGCAACACCAAGCAGGCGGTATTGCTGGGAGTTGCACAACATCTTGAATGCCCACCTCTTCACTTGGCATTCAAGATGTTTGGAAACTGCAACTCCCAGCTAATAAAGCTGCTGGGAGTTGTAGTTTCCAAACATCTTGAATGCCACCCTCACTGACATTCAAGATGTTTGGAATCTGCAACTCCCAGCTAATAAAGCATGCTGGGAGTTTTGTAGTTTCCAAACATCTTGAATGCCAAGTGAGTTGGCATTTCTACCCTCGGTTTATACTCGGGTCAACAACTTTTATTAGGATTTTGCTGAAATTGGGTACCTCGGTTTATACTCGGGTCGGTTTATACTCGAGTATATACGGTATATAATTTTTATGCTAGAAGATAATTAATATACAGATGTAAGCATGTCTTATTATTGTTACAATGCCTCCTGTGATTATTTAGCAGAGTCAGATTAAGTCTGAATGGCGCTGAAGGAAACATTGGTTTGGGCCATATTACTGCTTTTGAAGCAGTCATGGGCCTCCTGGTGTTTTCTTTTTCTTAGGCAGAAGCCTAGGTGGATAATCTAGCAATGTTGAGCGGGAAATATATTTTAAGAGGGAGATTGTTGCTTGTGTCCAGTAAGCGTTATATTTTTGGGGACGCAAAGCCTTCTGGATTTATTCTGATTCTTCTCTGTTGATTTTTGTTTTCCACTACACATTGTGAGTGAGACAAGCTGCATTTTATTTCTTTTTTTTTTTTTTCTCTAAGCATGCTAACTTTAAAAGGCATATCCACCCTTAAAACCAAAAACTGGTGACTTGTCCGTTATCTGCCGCTGCCCCAATTGCTGGTTTTACATACAGATAGATATTTAATGATAAGTTCTATTCCGTTCTGGCAAAGGCATCTGCCCCCCACCCCACCCCCGTTCTTCAATAAAACCTGCAGGAGCCAGGAAGAAAGGAACTTACCCGGTCTTGCAGGTTCGTTCCCAGCTTGTGCAGGTTTTGTTGAAGAATGGGAGGTAAGACACAGCTCCTTTACCCCCTGTTCATCAATAAAACTGAATAGACCAAATTAATTTTCCCCAGTGGAGATACCCTTTTAAGAGTGAACGTGCCCTTTAAACATTTGTTTTAAGGAAACTTTGCCATCCCCATATCTTCACATGCAGTCTATGTACAGGGTTTGAATGATTTGTGTGGCAGTATATTGAATGATGTGGTTTGATTATTGCTGTTTATTTGCAGGCCCAGGCCACTTACATTTATTTGGTTAATATTACCATTTAAAGTAAATGATTGTTACTGCAATAGGATCTGCTATAAGTGATTTTACCCTTACTGGCAGCAAGTTTCTGTTGAATGTTGCTTGACATGTTTGTAACATATAATTTAATCACCTTCTTTCCTTGACAGTGTGATTTAAGCATGATTTATTATTTTGTAGCCTGCTTATGTTATTCTTTCATAAATTATGAGGAATACCTTTATGTTTCCATACTACATTCTGCAGAATAGGTCGATATATTTCCTTTCCTGCCAGTACTGTAGTTTCTGCTTTGCACAAGTTAATTGCTGTATTGAAACCATAACTGCACAGACCTATTGTTTAAACTTTATTATATACATTTAAATACTTAAAAGCAGAGCTATAAATAACTGATAACTACAACTAATATCAGAGATGTAGCTTACAAAATCTTTGTTCATTTAATACCAAGTTCTTTATCACAGTAATTTACAGTAGTAATATTCTAAAAGTGAGTCACAAGATATTATGAGTGCACCCTTTCAGAAAACCAGGCTAGTTCCAGGCAGTGACAATAATGTTATTTACTTGGCACTTTGACATATACTATAATGTTTTTAATTTGGTGGTTAATATATTAAGTTTTGCCCCACACAGTAGCATATCTAGATAGCAGCCAGGTAAGAAACAGCATTTTTTGACAGTACATCATTTTGTCCTGCAAAACCTTTTGTCAGTTCAGGGATTCTGAATGATTTAAATATAAAACCATATTACTCCTACATATTCCGCACCCTCCCGATCCCAATCCCCAGAAAGGAACTATCAACATCTCAGAAATCATAACAAAATTCATTTGAAACAATAAAAAACCCAGAATCAGACTACAAACTCTTCAAAGACCAACTTCCAAACTGGGAATAGCACTACCAGACTACACCTCTACCAACTGGCGGCAAGAACTGCTCAATCCATGACATGGCACACAACTCAGACACCCCCTAGATGGATAGAGCTCGAACGTGAACTAATGGGCGAGATACACCTATCAGGCCTACTCTGCACACAACACCCCCTACCCAAAGGTCTAGACTACCCCATCATCAAATATACTGTACAAGATTGGAGAAGAACAACTCATAGATTCCAACTATTATCCCCAGATACACTACTACTACCAATACTCTCTAACCCCAATTTCCCCCCTAAGATAAATACCAGGGAATGGAGGAAATGGTCAGACAAAGGAATACTATGGATAGCACAACTGACAACTCAAAATAAAATTATAAGTTGGGATATAGCTAGATAAAAATTTAAATTACAACAAGAAGATTGGTTCCAATTCTACCAACTCTCAACATACGCAAACACGCTTATAGCAAATACTGAACAGGTTAACCAAACACAATTCGAAATTTAAACAATCCAAGACCCCTCTGGAACCAAAAAGATAACCAAAATTTATACATAACTACTAGAGCACAGAACCTACCCAAAACTCCCAATGCAACATAAATTGGAAACATGGCTACAAGAGGAACTTACAGAAGACAAATGGTCCACAATAGCAACAAGCCTTAAAAAATGTTCAAGTAACATCATACCCCAAGAGAAAGCATTTAAAATACTACATGGTTGGTATAGATCTCCACTGCACATGCACAAAATATTCCCACTATCCTCTCCAACTTGCTACAGAAACTGTCAACAAGAAGCCAACACACTCCATTGCTAGAGGAGCTGCACAGAAATAATCAGAATCTGGCAAGACAGTTATTCAATCATAAATAACACACTGAAAACAAGCTTGACACCCAACCCATGGGAAGCCCTTTTCAACCTTCCCTCTCAAAAACTAAACAAAGAAGTGCAATCGCAAGATCATTGACAGCCTCCACGTGGAAATCTAGCCCTCCACCCAAAGCAAGATTGATCAACAAAATATGGTGACAAAATTTGGGAATTATGGATTCTACAAATGGATCCCCCAGAACCATAGTTTTGACCAAGGTCTAACAAATAATAAATGTATGTATATAATGGGAATAGATTGTGATGTAACTAAAGAATGAACCTGGCGAGGGAGAGATTCGGAGTCATCTTCCGAAAGGAAGGGACCTACTCAACAGAACCAAAAATATGGCGAAAAACCAGGGCGCATAGACTGTGGGAAAAAGCAAAGGTCCCCCAGTGCTGGTTGAGGTAAGGGCAAATGCCACTCTTTTTTTCCTTTTTAAAGAATAAGTTACTAAAAATAAAGTAAGGGTCAATTAGATGCATCAGCTTTAAAAAGTTCTGTGCGCGATTCGTGCAAGCGATGTGCCGCGCGTGCGCTGTGGTGTCATGCACGGAGCTCACAGCGATCGTGCATTACCTAATAAGGCTAGCCAATCAGAATCTACATGAAGATCTCGGAGGGGCGGATCTAAGTAATAACCTACTGACAAACATGATTTCAGCAACTTTAACTCTGCCATGGTAGGCTCTGGAGGGGCTGGGAGGAGGGGGGGGGGGGGGGGGGGGGGGGACTATGGCAATTTTTTTTTTTTTTAAAGCTGATGCTTCCAATTGCCCCTAACTTCATTTTATAGTATATTTATCCTTTAAGTATATAAAAGTAAAAGCATATTAACAATGTACTAAGCTCAGAGGCAACAAACCTTGCAATTAATATGAGCATACCAAAGTTAAGTATTAAAACAAAATATTCCACTTGGGAATATATTTATTCTTTTAAAACGAAGTAATAGGATAGATAATATATGTAATGCTGATTTGATATATGCCTAAAACCATAAAATACCATCCTTGTAATATTACCAATACAATCTGATTATACATGATTAAAAAAATATATGGCCATTCGTTTATATTATTCACAGGGAGGTGAGAATGCTTATTCTCACCTCCCTGTGAATAATATTATGCTCGGGGGACCTGGAACTTACCTTACAGCTGCTTCACTCGCAGTCGCTTCACTGAACAGCTGTTCTCTCCCGATTGCGCGCCCTATCTTTTATATTGGCACGCATGTGCCTAAGATAGGGTGCGCGGTCGGGACAAAGCGGCTGTCGGTGAAGGAGAAGCTGAGAGTGGATCGGCTGTAAGTTCCAGGTCCCCCGAGCGTAATATTATTCACAGGAAGTTGAGAATAAGCGTTCTCACCTCCCTGTGAATAATACAAACGGACGGCAAATAGTTATTTTTCTGGCTTTAGGGGAGTTTAGTGTCCCTTTAATAAATATTAATTGAAAAAAAATAAAATAAAACCATATAAGACGGTTCTTATACTAACAGTATTATACGGTTACAGATTGAAGTAATACTTGTATCACTCAATCTTAAAAGGAAATAAGTGCCCAAATTTGCTTAAAATGAGCCACGTAATTACCGGTAACCCACCATTACCATAGTTGACCAGTAAAGAGATTGAATGTAGAAAAGACTTGAAATAAATAGACTAATAACTGAATGCTCAGATGTGTGGATGATTGTGTGCAAATATGTTATAAATGCAACTTTATTCTTCACAAATATTTCTGCCTATAAAAAAAAAAGCCCACAAATAATTCCACAATTCATATGATAAAATGTAATGATCTTTTTCACTTTATTTTGTGGCCTTACAAAGAACCGCGTCGTAAATGCAAAGTGAAAGGTACAGTTGTGTGGGGAAAAAACAAATAGAAATGTTATCAAACTGTAAAAACTCATTACACCTGACTATTGGACTATTTTTTGTTTTTGTAAGCATGGATTTCAACTGACTATTTAGTTTCACTTATTAAATAAAATTATGTAATGTATAATGCTATAAAATGTTTCAAGATGTTATTAATACTGGGGGCTTAGTATATGAGAACTTATTGTAGTAAATGAGGCCTGCCATTAGGTACTGGAAAGCTTTCTAAAGCTCCATCTGTTTTCTGGTAGGTTTGCCTTAAGGGATTCATAAAATCGGGGTAAAGTGAACCTAGGCATTCAGGACTATGGTGGAGCATTTCAAAGCCTGAGTGAATACCATAAATTTAAAAATGTAAAATATACAAACTAGGGAGGTGTGCAGAAAAAATACATTCAAATAATACTTAAAAAATGCAGTAGGTCTTTAATTCTTCTCTATAAATCCATTATTGGCTAACTCATTGCGGACTCCTTAACAGGGTCAATGATAAAGGAATTTTATAATAATCTCTGTGGGACTAACTCGCTATAGCAACTATGAAAATGGGGCTATGGGTGTGGGAATAAGTCTATTCATACAGAGTGTGGGAGGAAGTCTCTTCTTGAGTAAGTCTATGTGTATGCTGAGTTAAACTGTATATTTTTGATAGATTTATCAAGAAATGCTCTGCAAGAAGCGCATCTTTTCATTGGCTATTGGAGAAGAAGTTCAGGATTTCAGGGCAACTGTGGTCTCAAAACAAGTTAGGGTTAAATGAAAGCCTGCAGTATTTCCTTTAAAATGAGCCGACAATCACATCTCTGTCTGGAGTCTGTGAGAAATTACATTGGGGTGAATGTTCAAACTTCTTGCTTCCAGTAGGTTGAGTGACATCACCTGACCTCTGCCTGCCCATCTGCCCCAGGGGAGAAGCATGCTCAGTTAAGACTTAATGCCGGGAAATCAGGAAGTACCTTTGGAAAAAATTGACAATTGAGAAGGGGAGCCTATTAATGCAAACAGAGGCTGATCACATGGCTGAAAACAGGAAGTGTTCAAGCAAGAAGTAATATTGCTGAACCTTTCTAGCAATAACTTCTCACACATTTTATCTAGAGATGTGATTTAGGTTTTATTTTTAAGGTACGATGGAAGGCTTTTTTATATATAATTCTTACTGGTTTGGTAGAATTTGAAGCCACAGTTAACCTTTAAGAGCCTGCGCTAAAAGCTGGTGTTTGACAGCTTTGTTTAGCACAACTAAGGGAAACTAAGGGGTGAGGACCTAACAGTTTATGGTTTCTATACGTGAGGTGGGTATTAAATTAAGTATTTTTATCTTTATATGCATATTGCAGCTGTTGGACAGATTTTCTCACATTTGACTTTAGAATACTAGAAAAGTTCATGGTGGATTTAATTACTGCAAGGTGTCCAGGTCGTGTGGCTGTAAAACATGCTCAAACAATTACTAGATGCTTGACAGTTGGTATAAGGTGTTTGTTCACCAAATGTTTCACTATGCATTATGGCCAAACATCTTCACTTTAGTCTTTTATGTCTACAAGGGGTTATTACAGAGGTCTTGTGGTTTGTTTTGCTGCAACTTGGTAAACCTAAATTTTTTCTACCATGTGTTTTTTTTTTTTTTTTTTTTAAAGAAGCTACATTAGGGGAAATTTACTAGGGTGGCTATACTGGGAACTGGCAACTGTTTTGAATGTTTTTCACTTGAGAAAGATCTTTTTCACTGTAGAATAATAATAAAGTTGTTTGAAAATGGCAATATAATCAATCAGCTCCAATGATTGCTTCTGTAAGACCATTGCTCATGTCTTTCCTCCATAACCTTGTTTTAACACACTTATGAACATTTAAGACCAGCAAACTGCTCTTAAAGTGGTCACCCTTGCCTGTGATCAATTAATCAAGTGCATTTGATTATCAACACTTGGCCGTTTTTAATTCTTTTAATTCCTATGAAAGCGATAATGATGTACTTAATTCACTCGCTGCTTCTGCATTTTGGCTACATTTTTACTGTGTAAATAGAAGCAGATTGGGTATGGGTAATGAGTTTATTACAAAATGACAAACTTGGTTAACTATAGTTTGCACCATTCATATACAGTAATTGTGTGACTTGCTTTTGAAAATATTAATCTGAACCCTCCTACCAGGTTACATTGAAACCACATCTTATTTAATTCTGTAGTATTTTAATGGCTAAATTCTTTCTTTTTTCCTGCCAAGGGTCTTAGTTCTTCTTTATTCTAGGCTTTTCAATTCTAATTTCTGAAACTTTATGAATTCCAATGAGATTCACTTTTGTGGCAGATTACATTTGGTTTCATAAGAAAGAAAAAAACTTGGCATGGTCTGCAAATTTCACACATTAGAAACGATTTGTAAACCACAGTCGTCAGGCAGTGCCCATCCTTAGAACAGGCTGCTCCTGTTTCTGCCATTGTCTGAAAGGGATTGGTTTGCCATTTCCCAGCTGACCAGCTTCTATGTAGATAAATGTGAAAAGTTACTAACAAAAAAATGGTTTCTACAGAGTGAGGGATAGATTTTTTTAAAAAAACAAAAAAGAAGGAAATGCTTCTGTGGGATTTTACTTTTCCCCCTTCATGATCCAAAATATACAAAGAGGCCTTGTGTCTTAAATGCGAATGTCAGCTTTAAATCTTTTAGGTTTGGATTAACTCAGCAATTGAAGAAAATAAATCTGACAGGCTTTCAGATATGACGCAGAATTGAAAATTTCCATCCACCCCCCAACTCATGTTCATTTGCAAAGCCAAAGACTTGGATGGACTGAATAGTGGCTCCACTTGTCCCTCTCCTCATAGTTAGCATTACAATGGTTAGCATTAACATCCTAAGGCCTTCGCTATCGTCTTTACCCATTATGCTGGCAGCAATGAAAAGGAAGGTGCCTAAAGTAAAGGGAGAAAAGCTTTATTCTTAAAAATATTATTCTGCAAATTCTAGAAAAAAAAGGTAAATATTGAATATTTTAAAAGAAATTTTTCAAGTTGCTTTGCCGTTATTTTATATTCTGCTGTAGGTGTTTAACTTGGTTCCATATTGAATAAACAATATACTTTCTTTTACTTAAAAATATTCTACATCCCATTTATATTATTTCTATTGTATATAAGTTTGTCAGCATTTTTAGATTAATGGAATTTTGTGTTTATTTGGTCTGAATTTTCTTGTTTGTGGATGATTGGATATACTACATCTTATAACAGTCTGATTTTTAATTGTTCCTCCAATAGAAATCATTTGTTTGAAATAAGGTAATATTGAAAGTGATTAACATAAGATTGCATTTGTACATCCGATTTTTTAATTCTTTTTCAAGAATTCGCTAATCGATACTGTGAAAAGTTACAGAGCAGAAAAGTGATAGAATAGCAACATGTTTTTTACTTAATTAAAAAAAGACTGATGAGGAATATTTAAGTTTATGGTATGTATTATTGCAGTTAACAATATTTCAACATGTTAACCAATCAAAAAGTAATAGTTTTGATGTGAAGCATAAAAAAAGTGCTAAAGGTGATAATTTTATTGGATAAATGAGTTAATAACCATAGCACACTTTTTCATGCTATTCACTGCGAAAAGTAACATAGATAATTGGGATAATTGTGGGTAGGGTTTAGTACTTTACTCAATATTCTACTGGGGTTAACAGTCGGTGCGACAGGTGTTTCATATTTCCCAATTTTAAAACTAAAATGTTCCACGTGTTCATTAATTAAAAGGAAAGTGAGTAATTAAATCTACCTGTTTCAGGCCGATATGATGTTCAGCTCTGGAGTTTTCTGGATGGGTCTTTTGTTTATCCCAATCACATCATTGATTCTGGACGTGTTGTATAAAGCGTAAGTATGGAAAGAGAGATTTCAAAATAATTGTAAATGGGGGGATAACCACTTTCCTGTAATATATTCTTGCCTTTTCTTATATGAAAGCCCCTACCCACCCACCTAGAGTGAAAGTATATATTTGCTGCAATATATAAGACTACGGTAGTTGAACATACTGTGGAAACTTTTTCTAATATATTTTTTTTTTTATTTAGCATCAAAAGAACTTGCTTTAAAACATTAGTAGATGAAGTTCATGAGCTCGAAGCCAACTCACAAGACCCTGGCGCTGTTGTTCATGGGAAAAGGTAAGGATATTTACTTAAATTTTACTTTACATTCTTTTGAATATGTCTTTTTAAACAAATACTGTATTTTGTTATATTTTGGCTTTATCCCGGTCTCGGACTTTCGATATTTTCTGGACTTCCGATAATTATCGAATGTTCGAACGTTCGAGGCATGCGAATATGCGAGTAAAATGTCTATTATACCAATACGCGAGTAAATATCGAATGATCAAATTAGTGAGTAAAATGTCTATTATACCTATACGCGAGTAAATATCAAATTATCGAATAGGCGAGTAAAATGTCTATTATACCAATACTCAAGTAAATATCGAATTATCGAATCTACAAATAAATGTCTATTATACCAGTGCGTGAGTAAATATCGAATTATCAAATCTGTGAGTAAAATGTTTATTATACCAATATGCGAGTAAATATGAAATTATCGAATCTGCGAGTAAAATTTCTATTATACCAATACGCGAGTAATATATCAAATTATCAAATCCGCAGAAAGTTTGGCCATCTCTAGTCCCAGGTGTTGTGTGTGTGTGTTAAGCAAATCAGAACTGGGGTTTTGGGGGGTCCTAAGTAACCTATCAAAAGTTTTTATTAGGGTTATAGGGTTAAGTTTTTAAGTTCACTGTGATTGTGTAAAATCTCAAAATACGAATGACTACTATGGTTCACTACGGTTTCATAATTGTGAGGTGACAATAACATCAATATTTAAAAGGTTTGTGGACATGCTTTTAGAACGGCAATTTACCTGAAATCTTTACCTACTGTACATTTTGGTAAGGGAGATGATTGTAGTTTATAGGGAGAATCATAAACTCCAAACCACCCTCACTCATTTAATGGGCCATGGGCAGAGGAGCTAAACCACTCTTTGCCAGCAATACTTTATTTAATTTGCTTTCTCTTGTTTGGCTTGTGTCCAGGGCATGGCCTAAGGGAAGATGCTTTTGATGCTTTTCAAGAAGCAGTCTAAGGTCCTCACATTAGGTTCATAAAATGGGAGGGGGAAGTTAATGCCCCTTTATGTACATATATTTTAACATTCACAAGTTATAAATGGCAATTGCTTTGTTTTCCTCAGATGTTACATTAACATTTTATATACTAGATGTCCTTCCATTTGCCTAGTACACATTTACACCCCAACACCAAGCATCATGTGCTTCCCTGTGCCTCAGACAAACACTAAATTGCATGTGGTGTGTCACATACACTTCTGCACACCTATACCAAAAACCATGCGCTTCCTTATATCTTGTACACACTGCTGTTGCACCATACCAAACGGCATATGCATCCCTGTGCCTTAAACACACACTCACTTTATACTAAACAGCATGTGGTTTTCCATGCCTCAAACACACTTACACACACCCTCATACCTGTGCCTCACACTTTCTCCTGTACCCCTATAATAAACAGCTTATTTTTCCATGTCCCTTGGACACACTATTGTACCCCTATACTGAATGCCATGCTCTTCCTTGTGCCTTGCATAGAAATTTCTACACTATCATACCAAATTCCATTTACTTTTCTATACCTCACATTTTTTACTCCCCGCATCCAAGAAAATCTACAGGTTTAGCCTTTACGAAGTCACATTTTGGTAACTGTTTTTTGTCTGTTTCATGTACAAATTTTTACAAATAATTCTGATTTTTGTTTCAGTTTAACTGAAAGGGCACAGTTACTGAAAAATGTTTTTAAAAAGAATACTTCTAATTTATACCGTTCGGAATCTGTACAGCAAAACCTCCTTCGTAAGTATGATTTTCTTGTGGGGGCATCATGTGTATGATTATAACATTTGAAGTGTTTTAAAAGTCTTAGCTACTGAAAGGGATGGAAAGGGAGGGGTCTAGAGAACTTACTGAGCATGTGCACCTATGTAACAGTGGCCAGGGCACACTTTGGAAGGAGGGCTGCAGAATTCAGTAAATCCAGACACTTGCAGAATCTCTGCTTGCAAAGGTTCTCATTCATCCCGGTCATGGTGAATCTGTTGTATTCAGTTAGATCAACTGGACTTAAAGTTTAGTTCTCTACTCATCCGACTGGCTTTGTCAATTCAGAATGACTTGTACAAGAATTTGTTAGCATATAACAGTCAAGTGTTAGGGACCTTCTGAATACAAGTGTGGATGCATTGAGGCTAAGGAGTGTTATCGAAACTGCCCAGTGTAAGGTGTCAAAACAGCATTGTAAATGGCAGATTGTTGGTTTCGAACCCCCCCCCCACCTCTTTTGTGACTTTGTTGCATTTAGAAGGTCCCTAACACCTGGCTGTCGCATGCTAATTGGGACTTTCAAGGGTACTTGTACAAGTCATTCTGAATTGAGAAAGCCAGTCGGATGACTAGCGAGACGTCTTCAAGAACTAAACTTCAAGTCCAGTTTATCTAACTGAATACAACAGATATGCAGAATAGATAATTTCTCCAAAGCGTTTCTGATATGATAATGATATGTTAATGATATGTAAAAAATGCAGCTATTTTTAGAATTTAAATTATAGAATCCATTCATTATTGGTTTTTGGTATTTTATCTTTAAAGGAGAACAAAAACTAAAATACAAAAGCAACTCCGCAGATCCTATAATTTTCCTTTACTGTTTTTTTTTTGTAGGAGAAGAAAGTGTACAGTGTAAAGTAATCCCCTTTAATAGTTACTTTTATAGAAACATGGTGCAAAGCTGCAGGTGGCACGAAATGAAGTTAACCTGATCTTTGTACAGCTCTGTGCAATGCATTTTTCAATAGTGTACCTATTTAAATGTTGATGGCAGGGTTGCCAGAATAGGGACACCGATTTAAAACTAGAGTACCCCTCGTCCTTGGTCTTATAAAGGACATACTAAGCTTTTTTTAAATTGTAGCACTAGACAGACATTTAGTCTTTAAAGGGGAACTGTGGTCCAAAAATGACTTTAGGTAAGTTGATAGTAATTGCTCTCCTGATAATTTTTGCAATTAGCTTTTATTGTTTATTTTGCATAGTTTTGGAGATATTTACATTCTTGTGTCTGATATGGCAGCAACATCACCAGGTCCTCTGCACTTCCTGTTTCCTGCTCTGAAACCATGTGACAGTCACTCTTCCCTATGCCTCCTCCTGCCCTTGCAGCCCCCCTGGTCCCACCCCACTCAAACACCCCAGATCCCCCTACAGAAAACTGTGTGAAAACAGCCTTTTCATGCAGAGTAAGAACTGTTTTCACATAGTGGGAGGGTAGGGTTGTAGATTCCCTTACCTTCTCTGTGGGGATCTTCACACAGCAGGGAGGGGGAGGGACTTCCTTAGGAATGTCACATGTCATCCTCCCACCCATTAACTTTCTGGTCAGTAAATTCTTTATATCTTTGGCTGTGGAGCACATAGAGAGGTGGTTGGCTCGTTTTAAAGGTAGGAAACTGGCCTTTCATTTACAATCTTGTATGGAGACCACAGTTCCCCTTTAAAACTAAAATATATAGTTGTGGCTCTTAACAAAGCCAGCCCACACTAAAATGTAATAAAATGATTAAGGAAATAATGGAGTAGAACTAAATTTGTAAAAATATTATGTCCTAATTACAAGGTATACATGTATTTTTTTTCTGTATGTTTTCACTCTACTGTGCATGTTATTCCAATATGTATGTTACACATATTTTCCAGATGGTTATGCCTTTTCCCAGGATGAAAATGGAATTGTTTCTCAATCTGATGTGATAAGAGCTTATGACACCACCAAACAAAAGGCAGAGGAGTGGTGAAGCATAGCTGACGTGAACAGAAATTACGTTTTTCTTAACAAGTCACAAGATCTAGACTGGAATCACAAATAAATGTTTTAACTGTTTACTCTGTGGTTTCTAAAACTTGCGTTCTCAGAAAAGCTATTAATTTATGACACTGAGCAAGATACTGTTACCATATATCAAGCTCTTAAAACTTGCACATATTTCTCTTATCAGTGTGAAGTTTAAAAAGGTTTACCTAGATAGTAAAACCAATAAAGGAATTTCAGTATTATTTTTGATTAAAACGTGCACTGTGGCCTTTGAGTAACCTGCAAGCTTATTGGAAAACCATACTTTACCAAGTTAACAAGAGATCTACCCAGTGAGACTGTAACAACATGCTAACAACTAGCTAGAATAGAATCGGCTTTGGCACCAAGATAGTTGCATCTTCCCAGAGAGTTAAATGTCAGTCTTTTGTAATAAATATGTTTGCCAAAGAAAAATATGCTTATATCTTCCTACTGGATATATTTGGGAGATCGTTTAGTGTATTTGGGTGATTTTATGTACAGAATGTCCTCTGTGCCCAGATACTTTGGATTTCCATAAATTTAGTGTTTGTGAGCCTGTATCTTTCTTCTTTAATGGGTACCTGTTTTTATTATCTGTGACATTTTACACCTTGCGCCTTATTCATGCTTTCCTGTTTATTTTGTAGAGTTGAAACGTAAATGCATTTAAATGCTTGCTTATTTCTAGAGGGATGTAAATGGTGTCACTAGGGAATGCAATTCTATCTCAAATGTTTCACAAGTGTCTAGTTTATTTTTCATTACATTTTACCACTATTACAAATCTAGGAGGAACCTGATTTCATAAATTATTTTTTTGATCATGTTGAATATATGGCACAGCTCACTAGAGACTAGTAGCCTTTACTAACCAGATTGTCTTTGTGGGGTTTTTCTTAGCCATCCACACTACTTAACAATAGTTACCGGCAAAGAAGAAGCACTGTTTGTACAGAAGATGTATACAATTTTAAAATCTGCTGAAATACAGACCTTTAGTCCTTGAAATGGCCAGTATAGTAATACCGCTACCTTTTTTTTTTGTTTGAAACTTACATTGACTAGATTTTTCATAATTCTGATTTTAATATTTATTACTAGTTTAATTTTAAACATTCATGACAGCACATTTTATCCTGTGTATTGAACTTTAAGGTAAAAACATTACAGAAGGCTTTTAACAGACGAACTTTAAATAAGATCACTCTTCCAAAAAGTGTGCTGCTGATAACTTTCTGCTAGATCTCGGTACACATATCTGATTGGAAGGGTAACTGTTAGACAAAGTACTAATTGTGTAGTGTAGATGGTTCCTTTGTTTATAACCGCCCACCTTGCTATTGTGAGGTTCTCTTTTGTATAATTTGCACACTTTGATACTTATATTTTCGTCCATTACTGTTTATAATTTATTATTGCATTAAACAATTTAGATGGGAAGCCTGTAGTCTTGACCTTTTTTGTACAATAATAGAGAGATGTATAACAGGAATAAGAGTTGTATTTATTCTAAAAACAATGTATTTGTAATTAGTCTTGTTTACTGAACAAATGAGGCCACTTTTTGTTTCCTTCCTGTCACAATAGTAGTCCATACTGCACCAAAGGGACTCTAGATGTTCCTATTTAAAGCTGTGTCTTAGTAAGATCAATGTTATGCCTTTAGGGGGATGGGACTTCACTCAATACATAGGGATATTTTATTTCTGACATATTTATGATAATGGTTATATTACTGACAAATTACCAGTGTATTGAATTAATTATTTTTAGCAACAAAAAAATGGAACACAAATCTTGAGCTTCAGCTGCAAAACAGCATTTTCACATTTTCTGATCAGAATAGAAAGACTGTGCCGATAGTGAAATTAGAATTTTACCAAAACCCATTAAGTGCCTGTATAAAGATGCAATACATCTTTTTCCAACAGAGCGGCATCCCCTTTGGCCTGCTTTATCCCACTTTGATATAAAATAATAGTTTTCTATTTAAAAAAGCAAAAGACCACCCTTGTGTTCAGAGACTGCAGGTAATACAGGGAGACAGTGTGCTGAGACTAAATATTTTGCAGTGCCTGTCTTCTGAATTCTACTACTAGCTGCTCATCAAGCATTGATTGGCAAGGAGCTGGCCGGTAGGTAAAGAGGAAATGATAAGTGGTTCTCTTTAGTCTAAATACTCGTCATATAAACATTGGCGATGTGCCCTGTAAATATAGCATTAGTAATAAATGCTTTTTTATGTATCTGTTTATTAATGTTGCTTATAAAAATTATCCTTAATTGTACTTTGCACTATGGGGATAAATTTAAATGTTGATTGACAGAATATGCGACTGCATTCTTTTTAATAGAATTTTACATATGAACAGTAACAAATGATGATAATAATAAACCAGATGTGTAGAAGTTAATATTGGGTTCACGTTTACTTGCCATGCCATAGTGGACTCTTTTTATAATTTATCGTCCTTTCCTTTTGAAACCTGTAACTTTGTGATCTTTGAATTTGCAATTTCCAATATTTTTATTTCTTTATTCCTTCTTATTGCAATATATTGATTTGCTAAATCGGGCATGCACGGTTTACATAGTAATCACCCATACCAGGTCTAGAAAATGACTCTCTACTGTAGGAATCTACATTACTTATAGGATGAGCCCTTTTCTTTTAGTGTGGTGGGATGGCAGCCACACTTTTGTATCCTTGGTCTGTTGGTAATTCTTTCCTGATTTACTAAGAGGAGTTGCACTTGTTTATGCCCAACCCTTTCTGGTACTTATAATGGCTTTCCCTGATCAGCCTTAATCCTCCCCTGGCAGAAGAACTTTGATCTACTGAAAAAGGTACTAATCTGATTAGGTATGTTTTATAACAGTAAAAAAAATTTATTTTATATATATATAAAAAAAATTCCATTACTGCTTTGGCCAAGTAGTGAGCTGCTATTTCATGCTCTGAAGCAGTCCTTCCCAGGATGCACATTTCCTTGGAATGTTCCTTACTGTACTTTTTGGCTGTAGGGTGGTAAAAACTTGCTCAGATCTCTACTAAGCAACTGAATAGTCCCAAGGGCCATGTCAGAATGGACACATAATAACAATATTTGGGGTTTCAGCATTCAGGAAGCCAGTACTTTGGAATCATTCATTTATGCAAAAGGAATTACTGAATGGGCAAAGTAAGGTTATTGGAATGAGAAAATACTTTTTTTTTTTTCTTAAAAGCTTATGTATTTGCACTTTACTATTGCATATAGTTTTTTTTTTTTTTATTGATGCTTGTTCTTCACATTGGGTTTATTCCACATAGCTCATTGAAAGTTAGGCATTGCTTGCAACTTTATGATTGAAGTTTTACCTCCTTTCTAGTTACAGAAAAATATCAATCCCGTTTGATCCCCTGTTCATCATTCCAAGTATTTCATGTGGATGTCTGGGTCACAAAAAAATTAAATGGTGTAGAAGTCAATTCAGCCAGCAAATAAAAATACTAGGTGGGGTAGAAAACTATAGTAAATATGGTTCTCTGCTCAGCAGGATATATACCGTATATACTCGAGTATAAGTCGACCCGAGGTACATATTTTTACCTGAAAAAACTAATAAAAGTGATTGACTTGAGTATAAGCTGAGGGTAGAAATTATCACCACTACTGCCTTCTGATTCTGTATTGTTTTGAGGCTTAAGATGCCCTTTAAATGGACAGCAGAATTCCCATACAGTAATAGCCAAATCCAGTACCAGTAACCCCCAATTCCTTGGCACTCTAGATGTTTGGAAACAACTCCCAGCATGCTTTGGTTGCTGGGAACTGTAGTTTCTAAACATGTGGAGTGGCAAGGTTCAATAAACTTTAAATTAAGCTTAAAATAATTTACAATTCTCCTGACCCCAATAGTTAAGTGTCACCTGAGAGTTGTAGTTTCAAGCAGTCACTTGGATTGAACTAGCAGCAATTTTTTGCCCTAAAGTGAGAAGACCCATCAGATTTACAGCATCCAGATGAGCAGTGACAGTGATGAGTGAGTCCAGCAGCCAGACTGCAGGAAGTAGTGTACAGGCAGATCAGCTCCTGTAACCTTCTATGCAGATGAAGGATTTTTTAACACAGGGCCACCTACTGGTTACTACCCGCAATTGCAACATTTGGATCTAAATTAGGATTTAACCTGAGTCGAGGTTAGGTTTTTGGGCTAATTTTAAAGCCTGAAAATCTCGACTTATATTTGAGTATATACAGTAATTCTAGGCAGAAATTCCAAAACCCGATCTATTGGATGAGGTTTTTTTTAAAAAAAAGAAACTTTCAAAAAAGTATCAGTTTTATTATCTGATGAGTTAATAATTTAAAAAAAACAGCATCCAAACTAGCATTTAAAATCGTAATGTTTTATTTAATAATCAAGTCGTTGTATTAAGGAATACAATTACCTTTGTGTTTTGGATGTGATGATCCCTTTGAACATGTAGTTTGGGTTGTAATTTTTATAATTGGAATACAGGTCAGTGAAGGTGATGGAAGCATTGCTGAATATTACAGGAAGGAATGTTACTGACTCAACAAACTCAGCATCACTTATTTGCTGACTTAAAACTCATTTCAATAAATAAACATCACCTATGACTGGGCTGCTTTTACATTGTTTCTATATATTCTGCTCACAGGTGACTTTCTGTATGTATAGACATTTCCCCCTTGATTCTTAACCTGATTTATCTCTTGTGGCTAAGTGAAAATGCTTGTGGTGGGGATGAAGGTATATGCTGTCTGCATGAGTTAATATTTTTTTTCAAAAAAATGATCTTTTAACATTATATTTAATGAACATAAATCTCATCTGTGTTTTACAAGCTTGCACTATGCTTTAGTACTGTACAGTTTTGGGGAAATGTCTAATTTGTTACGGTTTGGCTATAGTGGATCTGTGTTTAGGAACCTTTTTTTTTTTTTTAAATTTCCAAGAACAGCCATGATAAATGTTTTAGCACATTTTACCTTTGCAGTAACATTGCCAACACTCCATTGCCCTAAATCCTGTGTGTAAAATCTAAAGTTTTTTTGTTTATCATAGTAGAAAGCCATACAGAAATATATGTATGATTAGGTTTTATTATACAGTCGGATCGGAACGATTTCTTAATAATTCCATTTCATTGATATTGCTGCTGTAAGATGGAATTGTGCAGATGCATGAATGGTGATGTGCTTGTGATATCCACCACTTCTGTGGTTTGTTTTGGGTACATTGTTGTTCCGTAGTTCTTCTTTCCTAGTTTATCAATTTACGTATCTGTTTAAATGCCACGGCAACTTCATTTTGTTAATAATATTTTTTATTTAACATGTTTAAAAGCTGTGAGTTTTGTTTTAGAATTTGTGAATGTGCACGTATTACACTGTAATTTTTTTACGTTTTGTCTCTGTTGTTGAAAGCAAATAAAAGTTCTAGTTTACCTGTTTTGGGAATATTTTTGTTTCTAAACAGATTAATTTTTATTTACATTCTTCTGCTGTTTAAGGTTTAAAGTCATCCACATCATTGTAAATTGAATAATATTAAAGTGCAATAATACCCCCCTCCTTTTTTTCACCCATTATGAAAATGATAGGTCACCACCCCTGAAGGTATATTCTCCGGCAATACTTAAAGGCCAACTGTGGTCTCAAAAAAATTTATGGTTAAATGAAAGCCTGCAGTATTTCCTTTAAAATGAGCCGACAATCAAATCTCTATCTGGAGCTTGTGAGACATTACATTGGAGTGAATGTTCAAACTTTCTGCTTCCAGTAGATTGAGTGACATCACCCGACCTCTGCCCCGCCTGTCCGCCCCAGAGGGGAAGAAGGCTCAGTTAAGACTTAATGCTGGGTAAATCAGGAAGTACCTGGGGAAAAAATTGACAGTTGAGAAGGAGAGGCTATTATTGCAGACAGGCTGGTCACATGACTACAAGCTGGTCACATGGCTAAAAACAGGAAGTGTTCAAGCAGGAAGTAATATTGCTGAACCTTTCCATCAAATTTTATCTAGAGATGTGATTTAGGTTTTATTTTGAAGGTACGATGGAAAGCTTTTTATATAATTCTTACTAGTTTGGAAGAATTCAAGGCCACAGTTACCCTTTAAAGGTGTTAAGGTCAACTCAACTTTGAGCAGGTGTTGCAGAAGATTAAATGCTCCCCCTAGGGGTGGGACGAGGACCTAGAATTTTAGTAATTGAAAGCATTGCATATGGATAAATAAGTAAATGCATATGATGAATCATTATAGATAAATGAACTTATTCAATTTAGAAATTCATAAACTTGAACATAAAGTGTCTCATCCACCTATCATTGTTATCAGACAATCTTAAAGGTTTATATACTTTTAAAGGGGAACTGTCTCCAAACAAGTGACCAGTTTCCTACCTTTAAAACAAGCCATCAACCACCTCTCTACGTGCTCCACGGCCCAAGATATAAAGAAAGTACTGACCAGAAAGTTAATGGGTGGGAGGCTGACATATGACATTCCTAAGACTGCTCCTCCATCTCTCCACCGGCGAGCACAGCCTCAGACTTCAGAGACAGGAAGTCCCTCCCTGCTGTGTGAAGATCCCCACAGGGAATCTAAAGCCCTACTCTCCCATTATGTGAAAACAGCCTTTTCAGGCAGCCTTTTCACTCTGAAAAAAGCTGTTTTCACAGTTTTCTGTAGGGGGTTTTCTGCGTGTCCCAAGGCACCAGTGAGTGGGCGGAGCCAAGGAACCCACGAAAGGGCAGCACCACATGAGCAAAGGGGGTCTGCAAATGGAGGGGCCATGGGGTCCATGAGTGGGAGGGACATGGGCTTGCAAGAGGAAGGTGGCTGCAAGGGGAGGAGGAGACATGGGGAAGATTGACTGTCATCCACTGACATGGTTTCAAAGCAGGAAGTGGGACCTGGTGATGCTGCTGCCATATTACACACAAAAATGTAAATATCTTCAAAACTGACAATAAATTGCAAAAATTCTCAGGAGAGCAATTCCTGTCAATTTACCTAAAGTCATTTTTGGACCACAGTTCCCCTTTAAGCACTTTAATTCCTGACTTAGACTACTGGTAACAGTATATTGATCATTGGTAGGTCTGACACTGAGAATATTGGGCCCAATTTCACCTGTAATCTTTGTGATGTATAGTATTTGAGGTTGAGTAAAGACATATGTCCATCCAGTCCAACCTACTCAGCAATGGTCATGTTTCCTGCCTAACTGATCCAGAGGAAGGGGGGAACAGAATTATGAAGGGGGAAAAAAAATCTTTTCTGACTTGGAAATATACCTAGATCAACTCCACTTTGTCAGTTATTGATTGATATTTAAAGGTTATGTCCACCCAAAACAACTATCTATTCCCCTACCTGTGCTTTGTGAAGCACTGGACTCTCCAATTTTCATCACCTCTGCAAACTCAATGAGCTTGTAATGGACTGCTGAAACCCTGCCATTGAGGAAGACCGGGTAAAAGGAGAAGTATAACTAAAACAGATGAGAAAGGTAAGTTTTTTTTTTTGTGGTGGAAGTGGACATGCCCTTTAATGTCAGAGCATAGTAAAGTTGTTCTAACACAATAAAAGGGTTAGTGCAAATTAAGCATGGAATTTTTTTCCCAGCACCCCACTGAAAACTCCCATAAGGCCTGGTACACATGGTCCGATGTTTCAACCTAATGCAACTGCTGCAATATTTCTGTCAACTGGGTCCAAATATCTGCAGTGATTTTTGACACCACCAAAATCATACAAAGATTCAGACACGTAAATTTCAGCAAATAAAGGGCATCTCCACCCTCCATAGTAACTTTTGACAGATTGCAGGGCATACCCTCCCATCCCCAACCACTATGTTTGAAGTTTAAAAACCGAATCCAAACTCTACTTACAGCTCCCCCTTCCAGTGTTGTTCTGGTCCGTCTCCCCTGCCTGCCGGAACTAAAGCAGGAGGCCCAAACTGGCAGCCACGGCTGTGATTGGTGGAGAGGCAGCCAATTACAGCCGCGTCTGCCAGTAATAGAGAACGAAGCTGGAGTGAGGACCTGTAAGTAAAGTTTGGATTCTTCTAACATAGCGGTTGGGAGTGGGAGGGTTTGCACTGCAATACATATTAAAGGTTTTACGCTAGATGATGGATTGCAAGAGAGGGATCAAGAGGGGAAAGGGCTCCTCTGCGCATGTCACCATCCCTCCCGGAGGCAAGAAAGGAGGCAGAGACATCGTGTTGAAATGCCGGCTACAGCACTTTTTCCTAAAATTAGCAGACTTGGAATAAATTTATTGATCAGTAGTCTGCCGATTTAGAGGATAGCAACAAAATTTTACTGTGTGTACCAGGCATAAAAGTCTTTGGAGCTTATGTACCTAGAGCTTGCGAAACTTTGCCTGTGCTATAAATCTGCAGCAACCAATCATATTTATAATATCGCGGCTTTGTTATTGCTGTTTTTCTCAATGGTGATTTATGTTACCGGCATATTTGTAAAAACTGTAATTATTGGTGCGGAGAAATGCAGGAGATATCGCCAAATTCATTGCGTTAAGTCTAATAACTCGGCAGCATAAAAAAATATCACCAGAACTACAAATACCAGACCAGGGCTGTAACTGATTATTAGGTAGCAGGGGGTCTTAAAAAGTTAGAATAATAGAAGTTAAACACTAAGGAGACAATTCTGTAAACTTCTTTAACTTTAATGTAAAATAATGAAAAATTGACAATTGTTTTTCAGTAAATGAATAAATTTAGTTTAACACCTCGTCTGGTGTTGGTGATTAATAACCCACCATGGTAAATTAGTAATGTGCGGACATCTTCCAGTAAGTAATAAAACCTATTTCTAGAAATGTGCCCATTAATGCACTTATTGCCACCTCAGACTTGACAATATTTTTAGGCAAAACTTAAAAAATACTTTCCGTTGAATTAAAATACAAAAGAGCGGTTTTCACCGTGATGTGTGGGAGATGAGGAAAACAGCAATATGCAGCAAAACTAGTTTTTACACGCCGTGGTGAAAATGGCAGGGAAAACTTACAAATATTTATAAATATGCCCCTAAATGTTTTCTTTTACAGACCTGTAAAAAGGTATGTTATTGGTTGCTTCAGATTAAAAGGCAGTGTGAATGTTTGCACCTTTTGCTACATTATCCCTACTGTATATAATAGCTTTTCATGTTGGATTCTGCTGATTGCTACGGCAATCAGATCTTTTTATTTGGGATCAATAAAGCATTTTTGGAATAAATGTTGATGTGCTTTGCTGTCTCATGCTATAAAATAGCATTACCAAATCAACCCAAGCTTTTGCCATTTTAAAGATATTCTACACTGATTTCATGTATTCAATCTATAAATGAATACATGAAATCAGCACTGATGTGTTGCTGCAAGACTTCAATCCAGTACTTGTTTTGCTCAAGTTCAGTCCCCCAGCCCCCTGCCAGATTATCTGACTCTCTGTAAGGGCAAGTATGCTCCGTAATCTCTGAGGCAACATTGGAAGAGGGAATTTCCCACATACCAACTCTATTCCAGCTACAGTAAAACTATGCATAACAAGAATTTATGATAGTAAGGCACTTGACTGACGGCTGAAATGTAAGAAGTCTCAGACTGGATATCTAAAGAAATAGGGGACAGATTAACAAAAAAATGGTACTGTGATAGTTGGGAAGAATTACATTTTTTAGTAATGACCAATTAAAAAAAAAATCCCAGTGTACATATCCTTTAAGCTCTTCTAACTTCATAGCTATTTGGTGCAAATATAAAAGCAGCAACAAAGCCAATGAAATGCAGTAAACATAACCAACACATCTGAAAGAATAATTTGAAATGGACATAAAGATGGACTTCTGAAACGGTTTGATTTTAAGAATCTCGATTCACAAAGTGTTCTATGCATTAGATTTAAAATTCTCCTGACCATTAATCTGAGAATAAAGTATAAATAACAATTTATACTACTGTCTCACTTTATTGGGGTATGAAATATCCCTCCTGTTCCATAGAAAGTGTGTGATTGGAGTGTGACATAAATAATGTAATGAATATTTAGTTGTAAACTACACATGCAGTGACTTAGTATAGTATTATATACCTACGGGAAACGCTGCCTGGCAGCAGTTTGTTTTTTTTTTTTTTTACAAGAGCCTCACTGATGATACTGACAGCAGAACGTGGATGGGTTCTCATATACTAGAGATTGAATGAAAACTAAACCAAAAATATTTGGAGAAGTTTAAAAAGCAATCCAATAAATCTACTTACCTTTTTGTTTCCATACTGCGTGGGGAAATAATATTAGCCTCTCCCGCAGATCACGGGAATGACTGTTACAAGAGCAGTCCAGCTCCCCCTCATGCCAACCCAATGGCAGAGTAGGTGAAGGCTTCTCGTAATATCACCAGTTCCATGAATGAAGACTGCAGAAAAGAAGGTAAGATCTTTTGGAAAGTTAAATAAAACAATTCAGGTTTCATGGAACTTAAAAGACATTTTTGTGTGTGTGAACAGATTTACAACCATTATCTCTGGTATGTGAAAGATTACTAACCATTATCTTTGGGTATGGCCATCTAGAGACTCGTACACACGTGTGATCGTGGGTCGTGACCCACGATGCACGTTGTGTCCAAACGTTCTTTTCGGCCGATAATCGCCCCATGTATGGGCCCTTTATCGGCTGAAATGGCCGGTCGGTCAGGCAACGATCCCCGACCGAACGCCCGATTAAGTGTCCATACACGGGACGATTATCGGCCGAAACGAACGTTCGTATATATCGTGCGTCGTTGGTCGGGACCCACGATCGCACGTGTGTACGAACCTTAGGAACACATCACATACAAGGTAATAATGTTTTATCAGTCGTTATTTAAGGCCAATACAAATCTTATGGGGACCACCATAATATTTGGAAAATTGTCTTGAAATCATTATATATTTTATGCTTGAGTCTTAAAAGCGTAACTACAGCCACAGAAAAAAAATGTATTTTCCAAAAGATTACCTTCCAAAACCCCAGTTGCCATTTAGTCTTACCTAAATCCAACGCTCCCACTATGAGTTATTAGAATTTACAGAACAAGGATCCCTCACCAGTCTTCTCTCCTCTTCCAGATAATGACTGTTAGTCATGGTTGCGACGATGAGGTTACGGCCAATGGCGAACAGCATGGAGCATGCTGGGCTCCTGTGC
Source organism: Hymenochirus boettgeri (assembly GCA_019447015.1). NCBI lineage: Eukaryota > Metazoa > Chordata > Amphibia > Anura > Pipidae > Hymenochirus > Hymenochirus boettgeri. The sequence continues at coordinate 66,434,300 of CM033469.1, read as the reverse complement.
GCGCTTGTAACCAGCTCACAACAAAAGCAGAGGAGACTTCCAGCCAGGGATCCTTGTTCTGTAAGTTTTAATAACTCTGTGGGAGAGTTGGATGAAGGTAAGACTAATACGCAATTGGTGTTTTGTGGGGTAATCTTTTGGAATATACAAAGTTTTTCTGAAGCTGGAGTTACCGTTTAATGAGTGGTTTGCAGCTTATTTTGTGGTTAAAGGGACATTGATATTAATATCACACATACACCCATTGTAAATTGCACAATTTCCAAGTTTGATGTAGGATCAAAGGCAATAAATGAAGTCCGGGGTTTCTAAATGAATAAAAGTCTCCGCAACACTTGCAGATACAGTCTGTTATAGAAATAACATTTCCAAGCTTCCTGACCCTGTTTGTTTGTATGTTACAGATCCACATATATGGAGAGCTTCAGCTTGGGCATCTATTAAGCAAAGACAATGGACCAGTAAAGTGCACAACTAAACTTGATGCCTTACCTTTCCTCAACAACTTTACTGCGGTAAGTTTACAGATATTCTAGTCTTTTTTTTAAATACTATAATAGTAAAAGATGTAGTTTTTTGGATGAAAGCTATAATTAAAAGGCTTTCTAGAGGTGACAGTAAGTAATACTATTTATCTTAATATATTATTTAAAAAACCATGCCTATATATATATATATATATATATATATATATATATATAATACATAATATATAATTTTTTAAAAAAGCACAGCTGCCCATTAATAACTCCATAATCATACTATTGCTTTGCTGAATCAGAGAGCTATAAATGTAACTGTCCTTCAGTTGGATTTTGCAAAACAACAAGGCAAAAATGGTCCAGAATTTCCATTTTCAGTGGTTTATTATTTATAAAATATAATTTCAATGCACTTGAAATCTTTTTAATGTGATCCAGTGCATTGTTCTTAAGGTTTATAGGTAAACTGTTATTCAAGGATGTCCCAATAATAAAGTGTACCTGTACCTTATTAGAGACTGGATGAATAAACAAGTCCTAGTGCAGTGCCCCCTACTCTTCCCCAAAATGAATCCTGCTTTAGCTGGACCTAAAATGTACAGTGAATGACAAACCCGCTGGGAGGCTGTGTCTTTAAATCCTTGAATGTCTTTTCCTGCAATAGACATCATGTACAGTAATTGTTTTTTATTTATTACATAAATTACATACTAAAAATTAGAAAGCACAACAAGTGTGTCAGTGTTATTTGCCGCAACTGGTGTTTTTTTATTCTGTCCAAAAATATTAGTTCTGGTTTGTTACCCATTTTGTTTTTAGAAAGAAGGAACAGGACGCAGAAATCCTCGTTTTGAATGTTGTCGCAACTCCAAACAAGTTTTTAGCAGGACGTTGAAAGCAGTGTTTCATCTCTGATTCATTTCAAGGAAATAATACATTTCTTTATTTTACTTCTCATGGTTCATTTAACTCTGTCTGAAGTCTGGACAGCTCTTATTTCCAATTGCTTCTGGCTGTAGAGGGTAGGAGAAATACTGGGTTGACACAAGGAAAGTCGTTGAGGGGTTTAAATGGACAGAATGTGCTGAAGAGTAGGGTGGAGGTGGGGATGGAAGCAGGTACGCCGGGTCAGTTCTGGAAGAGGACAGTCTTCGCACAGAACTGCCAGTGGAGGTGGAGCTGGTTGCTGTGCTGGATTGCCGAGAGGGAGTTCGTAGATTACCACTGTTCAGAATCATAGGCAGAGTTTCTGGTGGATAACTTCGCAAGGTAAATCGCACTGGTTGCTGAGACGTCTGTTTAGGCCTTAGGCAGGTACAGCAGTAAACTGCAACCAACGATCCAATGATAATAAAGGCAATGAAGATAGAGCCGACAATAAGGAATGGGACGTACACGGGCTCTAGGAGGGAAAATATAAATAAAGAAGATGAGCTACTTGTTCACTGTGTCGCACATTGGAATTCACATCAACTAGCCAATTCTAATTTCTAAATGATAAGATTTTGCATATTAGGACATTAAAAATAAATGTCTGTTCCTGTACCAGGTTCTAAAATGATGTAAATATTTGCATCAGGTGTAACACAACAGGTTTCACAATGTCATAATTAAAAAGGAAAGAAAGAAACAGCATGTGAAAAACTAAAACTAATAGCTTGTCAAACCAAATTTAGCAGCAATAACTTTAAAGGGCATATTCAACCCTCAAATGAAAAACTGTATGTAGGTAAATCACCCCCAAAACTGCCAAAATTGAAAATCTGGGAGATGGAAGTCTAACCTGAAATGCTGCCAGAGGAGGTGGAAATTATTTAAAGTCAGAGCCTCTCTATGCCCAGAGTGTTTTCTATACTGGTGGCTACACACTAATGTAAGTCCAATTAAAAGCAGCTTGTCACCCTGCAGTTTACTTTTCAGACAGTTTGCATTACTAACAGCCTGGAACAATATGGAAAATGCAGCTGATTTTACTGCCATGTATTTTTTGTGCTTTTGTTTCTAGATATACAGGGAGATTCAATAAGTTCTTATAATGGTGCTAATTTTGCCCCAAACAATCAGATCTTATTTAACATTTGAAGGCTAAACAATAAGCAATTTTATTGAATCTCCCTGAAATTTTCTAAATGTACCGGATTTCTTTGTGGTAACTCTGATGGCTCAACATACTAATTCTACGTTTTTAGAAACACACTGTTGATGTAGTCATAGGTACAAATCCCATGGACTATATATGAACAATACAAAATAGTCTATTGAAATGTTTTTTGGTTTCTTACACAACAAAGACTACATTTCTTCTTTTTTTTTGTATGAAAAATAAAGGAATTTATTATTGTTGAGGAAAGGAGCATTTTAATATGTTCACACAAAAACTGCACAGAAATTATCTCTGAGCTGTAAAATGATTGGCTTCCAGATTCTATGAAGCAAGACTGCAGCTTCCTGTGACACGTACTGCGTACGCTTAGATTGGTGTTACCCAGCAAAGGTGCATTATGGGAGCTGACCCCTAATACCCACAAGTTAATTTCATAAATCACCCAGCAGCCACAGCAAAGGGAGAGGTTAGACGCATCTTTTTGTATCTTTGCGAATGTACACTGTCTCTTGGGACAATGTTGTCTGGAGACCTTAGTTCCCCTTTAAATATACAAATTGCATTTCAAAACATGAAATATTTGCAAATCTTCTGTTCTTTAAGGTATTAAACTAACTGTAGTTTGACGTTTCATGTAATAGAAAACATGGAAAGGGGGGGGAAATCCACAAGGTAGACTTATTGGTTAATGCAGCAGTGTGCTAGCAGTTCTAGAAGTACAACTGTTAGTCATTTGTTATGTTATTTACTGAAAAATTCTATAAGTTATATTGGCAATATATTCTGGTGCAAATGTGTTGATCTGTGGAATGGACCATAGGTCTCTGTGCGCTCTTTTTGCTGAACCCTTCGAGGGGCCTGACTCACTTGTCCCATCCACTCAATGTGCGCTGCTAATCTAACTGAGCCTGGGAGCAGGAAGTAAATGCTTTCACACCATAAATAATCAGGCTGTGGTGCTTTCCAATATCAACACAGTATAAGGCAGGCGTGAGAGAAATGACATGGGTGGAGGGAGGGGAAACCAAATCTTATTGACCCACACAAAAATCAACTGTTCTCTGCCTACACCCACTCCCTTTAATTCTCTCTATAGGATTTGGATCTTTTACAGAGAAAAACTCACTAAACTCAATCATTAGTTCAGGGCTAGACAAATCCCAGGAGCCAGGTAACCAATGTGCCTAAAAATTTACACCTGGCGACTAGCTTTCTAAGGTTTGTATTGATGTCGAGAAAAACACACACTTTAACTAATATCGGCAACAAGGCAGTTATGGAGATTAAGCATAAAAATTTAAGTGAATAGTAAAACATAAATGAAAAGTTAAAAATCCAGTGATCTGGGGCATTGTTATGTTCTTCATTAAAAGATTATATATATTTTGAAGAACGAGAGCTATTAAAATAATAAACTTATGGAACAATAAAGCAACCACCCTAGTTGCTGGACTGCTGCCTTAGTATCTGACAGTTTTGGGGTTTTTTTTTAGCCTATACTTTACCTTTAAAGGAATAGTTCACTCTCAAATTGAACTATTCCTAGGGAGGTAAAGCAGTGCCTTACCTCCCGATCTTCAATCAGTATTGCAGGGCCGAGAACGAAGATGGGAGCTAACTTACCTTTTACGCGATCTACCGCGGCCAAGCTGGAATCTCCGACCGCTTCACTCTCCTGTACAGCCATCAGCCATAGCGCGCATGCGCATAATGCGTGCTATGGCTGTACAGGAGATTGAAGCGGTCGGAGATGAATGTTGCACTAAATCAGGGGCAATCCTAGATTAATAAATGGCACTCACTAAGTACTGCAGCACTACTTTAAAGTTTTTACAGTACTTTTTGTACCTACATTAAAATCTGTTATACACATTGGCCCCACCTCGTCCAACAATTCCCATTTTTCAGTCCCAAATTCAGAAGGGGCAGGCCAGACCAGCAGTACAAGCTAGACTTTGAAGGACTCATTTGGGGAAACTAAGGTAAACTTGGGTGAGTACCAAGAGGTTTAGGTCCTCACTCTGGGTATTATTAGGGGGGTTGTTTTCATCCTTACAACTGCTCTGTAAGACTGATAGAAAAAGTAATCAGAGGGCTTTATGTAGTAAAATATTTTATTGATTTTAAAACAGGTATATGTTTAGTAGTTCTTAATGTTACAAACAATGATCCCTGCAACAAATGTTAGAGACTGGTGTACATATAACTGTAAATTATCTTAAGTAGAAATATCCAATCACCTTGCAAGGTACTTCTGTTTCACAGAACAGCAAAAATAATAATAAATATTTACAATTTTTACAATGCTAAACATTATAATTCGGGCAAAAGCCACAATCTAAAATAGCCCCCTTGAATTTTATGTGCCTAGGGTGAGGACCTCAAATGCTAGGCCCTTCTCCAAGGGATAAGAGAACATATGGTGAACATATACTTTTACAATCTTTTATACAGGACAGTGCAGGACTAACCTGGCAGATTAAAACTGTGCTTGCATTCCTTAACAAAATGCTATTAGGAGGTAGGAATAATCAATCCTCCCCCCTGTCCTAGAAAATTTTCATTTTTAAAAGTTAATTTTTACAGCGGAGTTGTCCTTTAAATAAAAAGATTTTGGTTGGCAGAATATTATTAATAATGATATAACAGTGATGTCAAAACTGTAGTAATTTAACATATATTGTTGTATAGTAGAAAGAATGGGCAGTATACAGCATACTTTAATACTGAAACTTAGAATTGGCTATTTCTTTAAAGCATGTTATATATTTGAGTAGTTATTACTGCTATAGTTCCCTGTTTGTTTTTTGTTGTTTGTCCTGTATTGTCAGCAGTTTTTTTTTTTAGGTCTTTTAATACCATGGGGGTTTTTACTTCTGTGGGTAGACCTTGAAATCCACTGCTTTGCTAGTATACCAATATAGAATTATAAATATCCTCATAAAGGATAAAGTAATTCTGACTTATCCAACTTCAAAAATATCATCCAGTAAAAAAGGGTCTATCAACAATATGTAAATCTGAATTATACTGCTCCTCTGGACCAACAATGGTACATGTATAGTAATGTTTCTGTTTGTGCACAGGTGCACAAGTAATTAAGACTGATCCCTTATCCCTGGTGGTCTCCTGTGATGAAACGTTGCATCCATATATTTTAGCAATCTTTATTTCTGATGACAGGTTGTTCTGCTTTCAGTCTGCTAACTGGGATTGCACAAAATTATGTTTATTAATTTCAATACACTGAAATGTGCCCTAAAAATGTGTAAAAAGAAGGGAAAGTGAAGTGTATGAATGATGTGTCCTATATCCCTTGTTTATTAATATGGCAATAGCTGTTTGAAAAGCTGTTTTTCTACATATATATTTCTCTACTGACAAAAAAAGACACACAAAACAAAAAAACAACAAACATTGTTGGTTACTTTCATAACATACAAAAATCTTCACATACAAACCTCAACAGAAAGAATCCTGTTAACCTAAAATCCACTTTTGGCAAGTTTTTTGCTTTTAAATTTACCACAATGTGTTGCAGTGATTTTCTCGTAGTTCAGAACTTTCAAGAAAGCTTTAAAAAGGAGAGATCCCTTTTTAAATAGGTTCCATGAAATGTCTGGGTTGATCGTCTCTAGAATGCTCATGAGATTAAGCAAACTATATTCTCTCACATTTAACAGTGTGGAACTGCCTAAAGGTTCTAATGGCAGATACCATAAAGTTTAACTAGTGAATGTCTTATTAGCAATTGGCAGTTAAATTTAGTTTTTACAGGGATTAATACAATGTTGTGTTCCATGTACTATGCCATCATATTCTGAGAAAAGATGGAAATGTGTTCATATAATTATTAATGTTGCCTACCTAGCTTGACTCCTATTCATATAAAAATTTTAAGTATAAAAGTGTTGAACTTTATAGATGTAATTTTCCAACCATAATTACTGTGTACAGTATGTTATTGTTTAATGTGAGTGTGCATTTGTAGAAGTGTGTGTGACATGTGCTTTTAATTTAAAGTCATAAGTTAATAGATGTTATATCCTCTACATGATCATCTGATATGTATCAATGATGATCCAAGAGGAACACGGATCATTGCGTATAGCATGTTTAAAAGATAAATACTTCAAGATGTCTTCATTTTACATGCCATTGCCCAAACACACCATGCATTTGCTATCAAAAAAAAGCTGCATATAAAAATGCATATTGTGACTTTTGATTACATTATTTTTAGCTTAAGGTGCCTATAAATGCAGTGACACGGTCATATGATCTGGGGATCGTACACTTAGATAGGCTAGTAAAAAAATGTGACTTTCCATATAGGAAAATTTTGCCCAATTGCATGAGAAATGGACATTTTGGCCGACAATCCATTCATGTATGGGTGTTCGGCCCAGTGGCATCCTACCTCCTATACACAAATAAATTGTCGTACAAAATTACTGTTCATTGTGTCGTTGGGGTTAGTGCATTGCCTGCAATATCTCACTTCTGTACCTAGCTTTCTAGTAGAATATGTCTCACTGATTTTTTTTTTTTTTTTTTAAAGGTTAAGATACTGAAGGATTTTGTGTCCGAATTACGACACTGCGTCTCAGCCAATCACCGACACCATTGCTAGTCCGGCCCCTTCTGCTGCTTCTGACCATGGAGCAGGAGCAGCAGCAGAAGACAGCTGAGAGAACTAGGGTAATGGTAAGTGCATGCGAGGTCTAGGTTGGGGGGGGGGATTAATTAAGTTGCGCTTTAAGTTCTAGTGAATACATGTGAAGTAGATTGGGTATTGTCACTCTTCATATGGGTATAAAGCACTGATTGCACACTGATAGCATTGTAATTGCATTACTGCCGGATCAGCCTTGTAAATGTGTCCACTGATCTGGCCAATTTACATTTCCAACTAATAAATCCATCACATTATCGCTGCTCCCCTAAAACGCTTGCTGAGGCGCCACCTCAGCACATGCAATTTCAAATATAATGAAAATTGCGGGCACACAAAAACTTCTATGATTTCCGATGCGCAACACAATTGCACATCCGTTTCGGAAACGCATGCAAATATGTTTTTTTTTTGCACAATCGCATGCATTTCCATAATGGAAAATAGCGAAATCGCATGCGTGAGATTCTGGTGCGTTGTAGTTTGGCCTCAGCCTAAATAAGGAATAACTTCCATAGTGGGAACTGCAAGTCCAATATTAACAATATAACAGGTTCCCCCATCCATCCGGACTGTTCTGTCACTCATCCAACACACACGTGGCACCTGATCAGTTCTATATGAAGGAACTTGCCCCCTGCTCGGTACTTCCCACACTCACCTGCTCTGTTTCCATAGAATTCTCCGCACTCCGACACACACACACATAATCACAAAAACATACACACACACATATACTCACGCGCCGTGACTCCGGACTTCTCCAGTTCGCGGTCGTTCGTGCACTTTCCCTGTTCCACACGCGCTTCGGAAGCGGCGCAGCAATAGCGCAGGGCGCAGGACCCGCAGCAGATGGTGGCGTCCGCCGTGTCAAAGTCCTCCGGGCACTGAAATCCTGCTTGGTAATTCCCCGCAGAGTCCAGCCAGCCGTGACAGTATTCCCCCTGGGCCATAGCGCCGTCCCAAGTCAGGCTGAGGAACAACAAGCAGCCAGTGAAGAAGCCCATGGTAGTGAGGGACAGAGGGGACAGGTTCGGTCCATGGAGGAGGACGATACACCTGGGTAAAGGACGGAGCCTCAGGTAACCGCATCCACCGCACTGTCCCATGGTACACACCGCTCATGGACTCCATGTGTTATCTCCTATCCATGGCAGGTACCACATAACGGTGTCGGGTGCTCAGTGCTGCTCCAGCCTTGCTCGTCCTATTCACATTGATGGGCTGGGAGCTCCGCCCCTTTATCTGTCAGTCAGAGTGACTGCCCCACCTCACCTTCACTCACCACATTAATACTAAAGGGGAGGGGCAAGCCCACTGTCACTGGGACACAATGGAAACTGCATCACACGGAAGGACAAATCATCTTGTAATGTTGGTCCTCCAGATGTTTGAAAACTACAACTCCCAGCATTCTGTATTGTGTTTGTGGCCAGGTGTCAATAAACAGGTTTACTGCAGGCCAAGGACTGACGGACGTTCCCACAATTTTCCAACTACAGCTGGGGCTGATTGTTTTGCAGTTGCTTTTTTTTTTTTTTTTTGCAAGATTACAAGAGCCTATAGTGACTCTCCATGCATGGCGCTGTTAGTGCACCCTATACTGCGTTGCTTGGATTGGTTAATATTTTCGGTTTGCATGTTTGGTTAGTGTCAGGGTTGTAACTACCAGGGGAGCAGTGGAAGCCAATGCAGGGCGCCCCAAATTCTGATTTTGCCTATGACAGATATAGCCTCCTCCCAGAAAATCACTGTGGATGAAGTACGGATAGGGGCCCTGTCATTGTTAGGTATAACCATTAGTGATGTGTACATATAGTGAGCGGGTATCTCCGGGAAAAAGACTCCTGTATGCAATATCTTCCATAAAACTTCCAAAATTTATTAGTACAAGTTAAAACACAAACAGTGTCACACTGGAGAGGAACGCCGAAGGTAAGGGGGCATGGCCTGACGCGTTTCGCGGAACTTCCGCTTCCTCAGAGACCTTTAGTGATTCCTAGTTACACCACTGGTGAATTTGCACTGTGTACATGGAAACTGTGATGTGTTTTGTGGTTTTCATGCTGAATCAGGAGTTGATTTCAAACATGGCCCTTCAGTTTATGTTACAATGCCACCTCAAGCATGTTACAGGGCATTTGGTAATGGTTGCACAGGTGGAATGCCTGGTCTGCTTGGACCATAAGAGGTTAACCATTGACATTGACAAGGAAGACTTTACAATACAACCTCAAGCATGCTCTGTAAAACAACATAGTTGTGCAGTATGGAGCTCTTCCAACATCACAAAGCAGCCAACACTTTAACTTCACATAGAAATTACTTCCTGCACTGGATCAGACTGACAAAGAATGGCTTAGTAGTAGAGAATGAGAATTGTCTAATTATGTGTAGCAGACAACACAGCCCCATCTCCTGGTTGAAGATTGCATAATATGGGTTGTTCTCCTTATTATGCAAATAGTTCCAAAGTTTTATTTTGGGGGTAAGTTCAGGTGCTTGGTTCCCAAAACCCTTAGATTTTTCTTTCTCTTGTCCATGTCTGGCAACTATGCAAGAGCCCCACGGCTATTACTCCCAGCCCCTGGGGTCACAAGGCAGCTAATGAGAGCAGCTCACTGCTCCTCATTGTCACAAGCACAGAGGCAGCTCTGAGCATCCCAAGGGAGCAGACACACAATGGAATCCAGCACACAAACCCCCCTCTCATTACTCAATTTATTTTTAAATGGAGGCTAATTTGAAGTGGATTTTCCTACTAGTAAGCCAAGCGAATTCATTACCAACACAGTTCTTTTTTATTTTAGAAATATTTGAGTGATTTTAATATCTATTTCTAGCCCTCAATTCAGCAGCTGTTTATATTATAATAGTATATTGTAATTATATTGTAATATAATTTTTCCCCTACATTGGATACAATACTGATGTCTGAAATGTGTATATTATGCACGCTCTGAAAGCAAGGTGATAGCCTGGCTAAATAATTAATACCTACTGCGCATTAAAAGTTTGCATGACCACCTGGTGCCAGAGTATCAACAGGGGTCCTGCCAGGTTGGATTTTATGCTTTTCATTCCATTTTTTATTTCATTGGATGGAAACAGCCAATCCATCTATATTTGCTGCTCTGGAAAGTTACAGGACCAATTAAATTTGGTTTAATTCATTTGGAACCAGAAGCTCATTATCATGACGCTGGAGTGTGGATTTTTCTGGTAATAAATGAGCAATTTAGAATTGCAAATCTCTGGTTTTGAATGGAAGCTAAAAATTCTTCGTTCTATTGTAAGAATGCAAAACACACCTACATTTCCAGTGTACAACAGATTCATTTAATCGGAAAGAACAGCTTGTACTGTGATATGTTAAAATACAGTACCTTACAACTTGGACAAAGACATTTGAATAACAATATTTATCTTTAACATGGCCATAGTTGGAAGTTTTAGAACATAGGATTTGTGCACATTTTTCCATCAGAGACTGACCCTTTCCTGGACATTTCAATGCTCAGTGACACGTAAGGAGCTGTAGGAGTTTTCTCTGTCCATTTGTACTAGACCAAACTAATGTCCAAAAAGGTTTTTGACCCCCAAAAGGGGGTACAAGTGGGAGTCTCTGGCATATAATTGCACAATGAGATATCTTTTTACTTTGTTTTCTCCAAGGATTTGTTCTCAAGGATTTTTATTTTATTTTAAACCCATTTTGGCGGTTTTGTGAAGAAATGTTGGGAAATACCTAAGGGAGGACTAAACCTCTAGGCCTTAGCTTTCCTATTTACATTTCAGTCTGACCTTTTCCCATAGTCTGCCACGTCTTTGATGAGAAGATGCAATCTTCAAGATATAGAGTTTTACCAGTCGGTTAGATCCTCGGCCCCTTTACTTCACAACCCGTAGTGGGAATCCAGTCACATGGTGCTCCGGAAGCACCCGAAGGCAAGGAATACATAGAAAAATGATGACTGACTACTACCAACTGCGAATAAAACGTAACTTTTATTGCCGAACATAGCATGCTTCACAGAGGGAGACAATCATAGTGCCCTGACACGTTTCGTGACGTAAATCTCGTCACTTCATCAGAGATTGGGGGTTGTTGTTTTTTTTTAACTTACCATATAATGAATAAGCTGCTACACTAGTTCTTCATTGGAAACAATCATGCAGCAGTTGTTGCAGTTTTCCATACAGTGCAATTCATTGACCATTTACAAAAACCTGTATCTATTAAGGTGGGTACAAATCAGGGGACTTTTTGCCCCAACTACTAGCAAGCGTTCAGCCGGGACAAATGACTGTTGGTCGCAGAATCGATCATGCGATCCCTTAGGGGAACGAATCGGCGACCAAACTCTGTTGTGGCTGCCCCCACCCACACCATGCGATATTGCCAACCAACCAATACACAGCACTAACGGTTGGTCGTCCGAAAATATTGTATGGTGTGTACCCAGCCTTAGACCTTTGTGATACCCAAACAGAGAAGAAAAAAATTTTGGCCTACATTGTTATAATGGTTCAGGATAACATTACACTAGTGAAAAAAAAACTATGCTCTGATTTATTCATACAGCAGAGAGTACTTTGAGAGCGAGGAGTGTTATTGGTGAAATAGGACATTTAAACATATTGTGTGTTTTGGTTTTTTTTGTCAATTTCTATATAATAGTTTGGAGTTGGGGTTGCTTTTTTAATCGGAAGCCAGGACTTGGGATACTTATTATCTTTTAATCATGGCTCTTCATATTTGCAGTGACCGCAGACACAACAGTATATATTTCAACTCACCTTTTCATTCCTAAACCCATTATTAAAAAGAATGCCTAAAATTAATAGGAGGACTATAGTCTTCTATGGACCTTTGAAACTACCCCCCTCCCACTAATAGTACCCAGCCAGGTGAGGACCTAAACCGCCTTTACCATTCCTCAAAGTTTGACTGGTAGCGTTGGTCTTTCCTCCGGTATTTCTCCATTTTTATGCTCAGTGGAGGTCTTTTTGCTCCTTTTGCCCCCCCCTCTCCCTAAACTTTCTAGCTGCCTTGTCTCCCACAGGAGGAAATGTGTTGTAGTAGTCCTTCTGTCCTTCATTGAGGTGTTAACCTGGAGTTACAAATCATCTGCTGTTTGTATAATAGACTTAAAGGGAGATTCAATAAAAGTTATTTTCGTTTAAAATGCCTCAACCAATCAGATCGTATTTAACATTTGAAAGTTAACATCTGATTGGTTGGGGCAAATTAGCACCATTTCAGACAATAAGAACTTTTATTGAATAACCCTGTTGGTATAAAATTAGCTGCAGTAATTCCATGTTATGTGCATTAACTCACTTGGCCTCCTGCATGTGGTTTTAAAGGGTCTGTCCACCCCCCAAAAAAAACTTGTTAACAGAGTGATTTCCCCCAAAAACCTAGACATTGCGTAAAAGTCTAAAGTAATTCTAAATGTATTTACCATCCCTCGTTCCCTTGGCTGCCTTCTGCCTAGCTTCCGTGCCTTTTCCGTGAACAGAAGCTGCAGAAGGGGACGGATCTGCTGCGGTGTCTGTGATTGGCTGAGTCCTCGCGTCTCAGCCAATTACAGATGCTGATTCCGATCCATTAACCCTTAAATGTTCTCTTTTTTTTTCTCACTGATCTGGCAACCCCGACTCTTTTCTGTCAGTTGGGAAGATAAGGCAGAAGTCTGCTCATCTATACCAAGTTTTCCAGATTTTGCCAAAACAATCTAATCACTTGAAAATTTGTGTAACCTAAAGGGGAAAAAATGGCAGATATTGTCTGTAGGGTTTGATGAAAGTACAGGGTTTTGAGAGAAAAAAAACTGTTGTGCATACCATATGTAATATTGCGAAAAGTAATTGCTGGTATTTCGCCAACCACCATATAAAACAGCAATTTTGGTCACTATTCAGCACAGCATTCAGATGAGATATTCCAGTGACACCAGAATACTGCTGTAATAGACATATTTGTATAGAACATTGAAACAGTTTTCAGTACGTGTCGAGGTTTATTGTCCAGTTCTAAAAGAAAAAGAAAAATTTTTTTTAGAATACTAAAATACTAAATCTCGTGTTATAAAATCAGTCGCTTTATTTAATTTGAAAGTAAAGATTCACTTTTGTTCATTCTTGCCATTTCCAGTTGGCACGCTTTTTACAGGTTACATTTATTTATATTTACACTTTATGGCAAAAATATTGAAGCTTTACAGTAATTTTGTAGACATTTGTTTATCAAAAAATATTTCTATTTTTTAATATTTTTTCCCTTAACTTAACCTCTTAGGATAACATCGCTGGACACTAGGCTTGTTACCTACTGTCTTAAACTAGTGTGGGAGTAGAGGCCGGAGAAAATGTGACATTTGTTCCCATGCGCTTTCTGACCTATTCTCTGCTGGCAGGATAATAGCCAGCCACTTAGTAAAAGTAATTGCTCATTAGGAAAAAAGCATACAAAGAATATACTCATTCTTTTATGCATGGGAAAGTTTATTTGAAATAACATAGAATATAATAATAGTTAACCTTCAGCTTCACAAGGGGCCTGAAGTGTCCTTCATTTAGCTTTATTTTGTCAGAAGTCAAATAACTTGCTCAATAGATTCATTCCAATGCAGTTCTGGTAAACAGGGAAATGGTGACAAAGTAATTTGTCAAAGTTGATTTATTTGGTTCTCATTAATGTAGTTATATTTGTCAAGAATAAAGCATAGATGTCAGTGCTTTGACATTAAACTTAAGACCACCAACAAACACAGATTTTTGTAAAGGACACATGAGGTATGTCAATTGGTTAATTGTGAAAAACACTGGGGGGAGTTATGAGGCTAAACCTTAAAGGGTGTGTTAATCGAACAAAATGGCTTTGCCTCATCTTAATCTATTAATGAAAACATGAAAGTGTGTTGCTGCTTGCTTTCAATCCAGTACTTGTTTTGCTCAATCTCTGTATCCCCCCTTCCGCTCTTAACCAACGCCTCCTTGATCTGTCACTACTCTGTAAATACAAACATGCTCAGTAATCACTATGAGCCAGCACTGGAAGAGGAAATTTTCTGCAATGCATTTTACACATTCCAACTGTCACCCCTAACTGCAATCAGCAGAAGAGTTTTTGAGAATAATGGTGGCCATACACTCTGCTTGTACGTTCTGGGTATCCTATCATTGTCGGCCTATGTATGGACAATCGGATGCTATTTTTTCCTATTGTGCCAGTTGAAAAGTTGTTGTATTTATAAATGTAAAATGCTTCAGATTGGATATCTAAAGAAATTAAAAAATAAATGGTAGTTATAGGGGGAAAGAAATAAATTAAAAAATTCCAGTTTAGGGACCCTTTAACCTAATGTTCCCTCTAGGCTACTGTCAACTTTTACCCAGCCAAACCTTATTCACATCAGGTTAAAGAATTTGCCCAAGTGCAGTTTACATGGTTTGATGCTTAATTACAATTTCCCTTCATATGAGGTGAATTGTATAAATAATGATACCATGGACCGGTAAGTTATTAAGGGAATTTCACCAAAGGAAACTGGGACTAGTCTTCCTGAATGTGTTATGATATGGCACCAGACATATAAAGCAGGTAAGTCATTTTGTGCATCACAGATTTGCTATTTTCACAAATTTTATAGGGGGATATTTCCATAAATATAATATTTAACTAAGACAGCATTTGGATGGTTAAGGAATGCAAATTGTTTAAAATGTGCTGTAAACTGAAAGCTGTCTAGACCAGGTGTGGGCAAATTACTTACTTTACATTAGTAGCTAATAGGGATGTCCGGTTCGCAGATTTTTCGCCTTCCGAACTTCCGATTTGCGTATTTTTCGTATTTTCGAAAATTTTCGAAATTACGTGTTTTCACGTATTTTCGAAAATTTTCGAAAATACGGGAAAACATGTATTTTCGAAAATTTTCGAAAATACAAGGATTTCTCTTAATTCCTTACATACGTATTTTCGAAAATATTCGAAATTACGAGGATTACTTGTATTTTCGAAAATACATGAAAACTCGTAATTTCGAAAATTTTCGAAAATACGAAAAATCTCGTTATTTCAAGGGTATTTTTAATTTTAACGGGTCCGCTCGCGGATTTTCGAATTTTTTCGAAAATTCGCGGATCCTCAAGCGGACCGGATTTTGCGAAGTTCGGACATCTCTAGTAGCTAATTAAAAATGTTACTTTTTGTTGTAGC
Source organism: Hymenochirus boettgeri (assembly GCA_019447015.1). Lineage (NCBI taxonomy): Eukaryota > Metazoa > Chordata > Amphibia > Anura > Pipidae > Hymenochirus > Hymenochirus boettgeri. The sequence continues at coordinate 66,418,812 of CM033469.1, read as the reverse complement.
CAGTCTCCAATACATCCCTTGAAAACCATTGAAAAAACTAATTGCCATGAACAAATGTATAGGCACATTGACTACCTCGTTCATGAGATTTGTCCAGTCCTGGCCAAGACTACTATGAGCTAAACTGTAGTGCAATACATGTAATTACTAAGCAAATGGAGACATATATTTTTAAACTTTATTAGGAACAAGGGAGAGGGGTGACACTGCTCATACTCTAGTATCTTATTTACCCAGGACATACCATAATTAGGAGTGGTATATGTCAAGTTGTGGTAAAATCAAGTTATGTTCATTTGGAAGCTGCAGCTTTAAAAATAATGTTGCCATATTTTTTTTAACCTATACCCCTCCAGAGCCTAGCTTTGTGCCTTGAAAGTTGCTGACATCTTATTACTGGTTTGCTGAATGTTAAGCTCCGCCCCTCTGAGATTTCCTCTGCTTTCTCCTGCTTGAGCCTCAAACAGTAATGCTTGTGAGTTCCGTGCACTCTCCTGCTTGAGCCTCAAACAGAAATGCCTGTGAGTTCTGTGCAGTCTCCTGCTTGAGCCTCAAACAGAAACGGAACTCCCAGGCATTACTGTTTGAGGCTCAAGCAGTAGAAAGCAGAGGAAATCTCAGAGGGGCGGAGCTTAACATTCAGCAAACCAGTAACAAGATGTCAGCAACTTTCAAGACACAAAGCTAGGCTCTGGAGGGACATAGTTTAAAAAAAATATATATGGCAACAGTATTTTTAAAGCTGCAGCTTCCAAATGAACATAACTTGATTTTACAGTGCACTTATCCTTTAAGTATTTGGCTACTGTTGGACTAATTGAAGAATGGGAGGACATAGCTCCTATATCCACACCCACCCCGTCCTTTAATTAATGTAAAAAGGGTTATGTCCAATTTTTCGGTGGATATACCCTTAAAAAAAATTTTGTTTTCTTTATATGCCCTTATTTCAATAAAATTGAAATACATTATGACGGGACAGTTTGAGTTTGCTAATGTTTAATAATGGTGGATTCGCATTTAAGTGCTCAAGAACCTGAGCTAACATTGTTTAAGCAAAAGCACGCTACTGAAGATTTACTTCAATCTTTTTATTTGAACATTTGAATGAACATAATGTATTATGACATATGAAGAACAAATGAAAAGAAACCCAAGGAAGATTGCTTCTTTCAAAATTAAATTTAATGTAACAGAAAATAATACATGAATAAAACTTAATCTGTTTTATAAATGTATAAAACCATACGATATTGTGAATGACAAGTTACTTTGAAGCACATATGTAAAACATAATTACAGTGTTGCATCACTAACCTCTGCTGTGGGATCCAAGTGACTTCTTCAAAATGCAATGAAACTATTCCAACCCTGCTACCCATTACAAGACCTACTTAAATATTTCACATCTACAAAATGTTTAATGTGTGAAAAAAAAACTGTAAAGTAATAATGTTCTCACAAACGTAACTTCTACTTGTTTATTCTTAGCAATTTACAAAATGCAAAGTGAGCTCACAGAAGGAAAATTGCACACCAAAATTTGGCGCGACTACCCTTTGACTTCAAACCAGCAATTTTAAGGTACACTTCTATAAAGTCAGGTATTTAGTAGGATTACTGTAATTTGCATTATTAACCAATTATACTAAATAGTTGGTAATGATCATTATTTTCATATGTAGTTTTAAACACAGACATTAAATAAAATAAAAGCAGCTGTGTGAGGAATGGCCAAACACTGCTACCAAGGAAGGTTGTGAAAAAAATGATTAAAAGTTACCCAGAATTCCCTGGTTTCACTAGAAGGCAGTTTGTTCATGAGAGGACTAGGGAGCAATACATAGTGATGTCTGCACAAATCAGTGAAGCATGGCTCCTTGCAGGTTTTGGGCTGCATTTCTGCAAATTTAGTTAGGGATTTGATTAGGAATGGTGTCCTCGAAGCTGAGCAGGAACAAAGCCTGAAAGGCAAAGACCCCAAACATACAAATATCATTAATAATTATTGGTAGTGTAAGAACAGCAAGGAGTCCGGGAAGTGATGGTAAGGCCCGCACAGAGCCATGATCTCAACATAATCTAGTTTGTATGGCATTACATAAAGAGAGAAGGAATTGAGGCAGCCTACTTCCACAGAAGTTCAGTGGTTATCCCTACAAAATGTCTGGAACAACCAACCTGCTGAGTTCCCTTAAAAACTGTGTGCTAGTGTTCCTAGAAGAATTGATGTTGTTTTAAAGGGGCATTCTCAAAAAAACCTCAAAAGTATTATTTTTTTTTAAACCAATTCTTTAATTTTGACACTTAAAAAAAGGGCCAATTAGGTCCGAAACATGAAGTGTGTTTTTTGCTATTAAACACAGTTCCACGTTTGGATTGTTATGGTCCTTCTGGGTTTAATCTCTTTTTTTTCAATTGAGTAGTTTAGAAGTGGTCATGCTTGGGGCACAGCAGTGGTGCTGGTGATGTCACAACTTACAGTGTAGCAGAAAACACCACGCTTTATGCTGCTGTTTTGGATAGACTGCAACTAAGAGCATGATGCAGGCTTCCCCTGCGCAGGATTGGAGGCCGGGCCCTGACACACAACCCTCCTCAGAGGTCTGTGATCAGACAATGACATTATATCTGAAAACTTCTCTATATGGTTATGAAACAATATACTGTTTTAAATATATTCGAACAATAAAACGAATTTTAAAAAAAAGACAAACTAGCGTGTATTGCTACCTTTAAAAGATGTCAGTCTTTGCTTTGCTAAGGATACATCTTAACTCATGTAATGGGTGGCTATTAATACTGTGGGCTTGAGACTGTGAGCAAAACCCATGGTAGCTGATATACAGTAACTCACAACTCAGATTCACATAATGCAATAACACAATGCATTTATCCAATGGTAAAATCCATATGACTGGTGATAAACATTACTCAAAATAATGCATTGGTTTTTATGTATATTCTTAATTTTAATGCTTTTTTCCCCCCATCTGCCAAGAAATCACAAAATACAATTGAAATGACACGAGTTGCTTTGTATTTCTTTTCTTTCTTATTTCTTTTTTGTTTTCTGCTTTCTTGAGCGATTGTATAAATACTGACGGAGAGGGCATTGACTTTAGCTGCGGAAAAGCAGCAATTGTCCCTAGCTCCATCTAAAATAACCATCAGAAGTCACAGCTGACCGAATACAGATGGAACGCCTCCTATTTGAGCTTTTTGAATAAAGCAAGAAAAGAATGCCTGCCCACAGCTTTGCTACATACATTTCTATGGTGCCTCTGAATAATTACATTACCTAGCCTCTGTTTCCTATAGATAATGCAAAGGCCTATTTACCATTTTTCGTCTTTCTTAGAGATGTAAAAGTAAAATCTATTGTTCTGCTTTACCATTTGCAAGAATGAATGAAAATCCTTAGTTGAATTGATGATCTCCAATTTTTTTTCTGCAAAAGCTAAAAGATGGCAGCAAGTCATTATTTCTGTAGATAAATGTATTTAAGGTGCAATTAGCTAAACACTAGAAGCATGTTGAATTATAGTTGTTCAGATTATTAAATCAAATAGCTGATGCAATGGGCCAGAAAGGGCCACATGAAGATATATTCATTATGCTGAATATGTATAAATAGAAATGGTATGCGGAAATTAAGTTAGAGCTGTGAAGCAAACTAAGTATTACACAGGATATAAGGTGATCCCAGCGGTGAGGACCTGGTGGTTTAGGTCCCCACCTTGAGTTCTTAAGACTCCCGGGCCAGCAGCAACCCTGTAAAAAACTTGCATCTGATTGGTAGCTGTACATTTGCACTTTGACCGTTAAAATGTAAAAACATTTTTACTTTTGATTAATTAATTAATTTTTGTCCCAATTTTTTTTTAAATAATTTGTCCAAACCTATTAATTTAAGTTCATTGGTAGTAACTGTGTTACTGGCCTGTAGTAATTTTGCAGCATGTACCCTTATGAACCCCATTGTTGATTGTCTGTAAAGAGCAAAGCCATTGTGCACAGCATAATTCTTGGTTTGTTATTTTCTTTTTCTGTGCTGTATGACTGATGTCACAAAAGGATGTAGTTTGGACAGTTTGCTTATAAAATGTACAAAAATATGGCAGCCTTTTAAAGAGGAGACAAAAGGCCTTTCATGGTGAAAACTCTGCATAAGCCAGATGTACCATAAATGAGACAATGTCTCATTTGCCAGGAAAAAATTTTAATTTTCAGTTTCTACACTTTGTGGGGCAGAGAGAGAACTGTGCATAACTTGAATGCTTTGACTGCTGTTATAGTAACATAGGACAGTGTTCTGCTTTTATTTATTTTTTAATTCTAGAGACTTAAACTTTGAGGATCTTAAGATGTCATGTTTTGTTTAGGAGTTGTCAAAGCCTTTTGGAGCCCCCTAGTGTTCCTTAGGGGCATAATGCATTAGTGCATTCTCCATTTTCTGTTGACACCTTGCTATTTTTCCCCCCTAACTAATCATTTAAATATTATTTTAAATTGCTGCATTGCCTGTTAACAAACCGAATCATTCTTAGTACCTGTGGAATTTATCTATTGTGTAACTATTTAAAATTGTTTGGAGTGAAGGTTCTAAAAAATAGAAATTCTGACATTATCAGTTTGAAGTTATTATGAAAGTTCTTTAAAGCATCAATATACAATAGAAAACTTACTAAATATCCTGTATAACCAGTATTAACCATATTATTATTATTATTATTATATAACCATAGTGGTTTTACTACAGTATTTCTTGTTATAATCTACTCAAGCTAAGACAATTATGATTTTTTATTATCAATAGAACATAACTGCCATAAATTCTCTTGAAATTCTTTTTTTGGGCATTGGGTATAACACACATGTAGGGGAAAAAGTTCCTTCCAGACTCCAAGGGCCATATTTATAAAGAGCGGTATCGCAATGTAGCAATACCTTGTGTTATCGGTAATGTACGACAACGCCCGTAAATGTACAGCCGCAGTCGTACATTTAAATCGAACTTTCGTTAATTAACGAACATTTGGTAGTAGAATACTATGCTTTAGTAAAATACCAGCATGGTATTCTATGGGGATTGTAAATCTATAATCGCGTTATCGTTAATTTAGGATCGCTATCACTAATTTACAATAACAATCGTAAATTAGTGATCGTTAGACCAATTAAAAATTAACTATCGGTTTAACAGTCATTAATACTGTAATCATGGTATAGCTAAAAAGTGATACCGCGCCTTTATAAATATGGCCCCTAGTGATAATCGGAAATATCCCTGGATCAACTCCAACCATACGTATCTATACCAGTAACATGTGAAAGTAAAGTTTTTTGTATGGCCCATTAGTGTATTTGTACACGGTGATCTTATCCCCACACAAGCACCTTTTTCTAGTGTACATAATTGTAACTTATCCAATCATATTCAAGCTCCCCCATTCCCCTTAATTACAGTATGTAAATATGCTTGTGAAGGTTCTCATTCATCCAGGTCATGGTATATCTGTTGTATTCAATTAGATCAACTGGACTTGAAATGTAGTTCTTGAAGACGTTTCGCTAGTCATCCGACTGGCTTTCTCGATTCAGAATGACTTGTACAAGAATCTGTGGCACTTATGTACCCTGGAAATTCCCAATTAGCATATCACAGCCAGGTGTTAAGGGTGTGATAGGATAGTGGCTAAGAGGTGTTATAGGAACGCCCAGAGTAAGGTGTTAAAACAGCATTGTACATGGCAGACAGTTGGTGTCGAACCCCTGGTGTTGATGACACCTGGGTTAAAATCCACCAGAAGGAAGTACAAGCTTTCACAGAACACATTAATGCGGTAGACCAAAACATTAAATTCACAAGGGAAGAGGTACAAAACAACAAACTGGCTTTCTTGGACTGCTTGGTAGAAGTTAAGGAAAATGGTAAACTGGAAGTAGAGGTTTACAGAAAACCAACACACACAGATCAGTATTTGATGTTTGACTCCCACCACCCTTTAGATCACAAGCTGGGGATCATCAGAACCCTGCAACACAGAGCCGAGAACATCCCCACTAGCACAGAGGCGAAGGCTAAAGAAATGAAACATCTCAGAGGAGCACTTAAAACTTGTGGATATCCAGACTGGGCCTTTGTCAAAAGAAGTAGAAGGAAAGAAAAGAACACGAATACCAACAGTGAAGGGGAAAAGCAAGACAGGAGAAAGAACATGGTCATCCCATATGTAGCAGGGGTCTCCGAGAAATTAAGAAGAATTTTCAAAAAACATCGTATCGCTGTCTGCTTTAAACCGAACAACACACTGAGGCAGCAATTGGTACATCCGAAAGACCCAATACCAAAACACAAGAAAAGCGACATCATATATGCAGTGCAGTGCAGTGAAGAATGCTCTGATTTGTATGTGGGGGAGACCAAACAGCAACTGCATCAACGTATGGCCCAGCACAGAAGAGCCAATTCCTCGGGTCAGGACTCAGCCGTGTATCTGCATCTTAAGGATAAAGGACATACCTTTGAAGATTGTAATGTTAACATACTGGCGAAGGAACGTGACTGGTTCAAGAGAGGTGTTAAGGAGGCCATTTATGTGAAAATAAAGAAACCAAGCCTAAATAGAGGTGGGGGGGTTCGACACCAACTGTCTGCCATGTACAATGCTGTTTTAACACCTTACTCTGGGCGTTCCTATAACACCTCTTAGCCACTATCCTATCACACCCTTAACACCTGGCTGTGATATGCTAATTGGGAATTTCCAGGGTACATAAGTGCCACGGATTCTTGTACAAGTCATTCTGAATTGAGAAAGCCAGTCGGATGACTAGCGAAACGTCTTCAAGAACTACATTTCAAGTCCAGTTGATCTAATTGAATACAACAGATATACAGTATGTAAAATTATGTTAAATATTACCTATGAACTATCTGGTGTTATACAGTAAATACTAACAATAAAATGGATTTCTTTATTGTAAGAGTGGCATGGAGACCTAAGCATGAGAGCACTGAAGAAAACAGTGGTATCTTGTTTTAAATTTAAACATTTATTTATTTCCCCCCTTCACTTTCATTTAACTTACTATATTATTTATGATTTTTTGCATTCTTTATTATTATAAAAAGAAGTGAGAGAATAGGAAACATCTGGTGAGTTGGTAAGGAAACAATTTCTAAATGACATGCTTAACATAAACTAGAGATGATACTTCTATGATGAGTAAAGACAACAAAGGCTGTAGACCTTTCCTTGGGGAGTTCATAGGATGTAGAAACTTGATGGATTATGCAAAGGGAGTTAAGTTATATAACACGTGTTAAAGGAATAGGACTGATTGTAAGATGAACGTTCCAATGATTATTTATTTGATGATACCTATACAGACAAGCTGCTCATCAGTAGCCATCCAAACAATATATAGAGTGAGAACTCACCCAACAGGTGGTTTGAATAAGAATTTTTCTGTTAGGGGGGGTGATTTGGACAAACTTGCTAAAATTATAACAACGTTTGATATTCACCTATACAAGTATGCACCCGCAAAGTCTGAGCGATCAGATAGAACTAGCACCATTTCTTCCCTTTGGGAAGTGATATTAATATCCGACTTGCTTTCCTAGATAAATAACTGGGTTGTGTATACTCTGTTTTCAAAAGGTATATTGGTATATTATACTGTATGTCTATATATAAGTACACTAATGAGGAGACAGTATATACATATGGTTATTTTTATTCTTTTTTTACAATTGCCAACTTTGGGCCCCTTTTTTCAGCAGCTGTGAAAAATTCCCCCTAATGCAGGATGCTTAATGTTGCCTTAACGGCCAGCAGCACTCTAGTGTCGAATTGATATATGAATAGGGATCATAAAGAGTTAATTAACATTCCTCATGTGGGGATCAACACATAATGGACAATAAAGTTGGTTCAGAGATTGACCTATAAAAGGGAAGGATTACTGCATATGCGTCATGCCTGATGAAGCTATTATTAGCGAAACGCATAGCAGTGACGCATCCAGAGTGACGTATTTCATTTGGGTCTGGTGAGAGACTTGGAGTGTCTGGGTTTGCGTGCCCTTGTGACCATAAGCGGAGGAAGGTGATTCCCTCGAGGACGCCGCCATTACCTAGGCTTACCTGCCTATCCCCACCTTGGATCCCAAGAGCCTATTGAGCCACGGACGAGAAAGCATCAAAGTTCGGGGGGGTCCTGATTGATGGGTATTCCTGCCGTACGGCTAGTGTTGCTTCAACGGTGCAGTATAACTTCCTACTTTCACTTACTCTCTCCATTCCTGTGTTTTATGGTGTGCCCACACCGACGGAACTTTTGGTAATCCTTTCGCTAGATGTTTCTCTAAGAGACATATATTCATTTGGACGCCCCACAGATTGAACTATTTGATCCATCTATGTACTTTGAGTCCTTTTTTTTACAGCTGCTGCTCTCTGTTCTTACTTCACAGCTGCTGTTTGTAGCTGGTTTGTGGACTATCCATTGTTATATTTTTTAACTTATGTGTTACTATCTTACTGTTGCGGTGTATTTTTTAGCCCTATATATTGCTTGTGAAGGTTCTCATTCATCCAGGTCATGGTATATCTGTTGTATTCAATTAGATCAACTGGACTTGAAGTTTAATTCTTGAAGACGTTGTGCTAGTCATCCGACTGGCTTTCTCCATTCAGAATGACTGTACAAGAATCTGTACAAGAATCTGTGGCAATTATGTACCCTGGAGAATCCCAATTAGCATATCACAGCCAGGTGTTAAGGGTGTGATTAGATAGTGGCTAAGAGGTGTTATAGGAACGCCCAGGGTAAGGTGTCAAAACAGCATTGTATATGGCAGACAGTTGGTGTCGAACCCCCCCACCTCTATTTAGGCTTGGTTTCTTTATTTTCACATACTTGGCCTCCTTGACACCTCTCTTGAACCAGTCACATTCCTTATGTGTATATGTTAACATTACAATCTTCAAAGGTATTTCCTTTATCCTTAAGATGCATGTACACGGCTGAGTCCTAACCTGAGGAATTGGCTCTTGTGCTGGGCCATTTATTGATGCAGTTGCTGTTTGGTCTCCCCCACATACAAATCAGAGCATACTGCACTGCACTGTGTATATGATGTCGCTTTTCTTGTGTTTCGGGATTGGGTCTTTCGGATGTACCGATTGCTGGGATACGGAGATTTTTGAAAATTCTTCTTAATTTCTCTGAGACCCCCTCATCCCATATGTAGCAGGGGTCTCTGAGAAATTAAGAAGAATTTATTTAATGTTAAAATAAAGAAACCAAGCCTAAATAGAGGTGGGGGGGTGTCGAACCCCCCCACCCCCTGGGCGTTCCTATAACACCTCTTAGCCACTATGCAATCACGCACTTAACACTTGGCTGTGATATGCTAATTGGGATTTTCCAGGGTACAAAATTGCCACAGATTCTTGTACAAGTCATTCTGAATTGAGAAAGCCAGTCTGATGACTAGCGAAACGTCTTCAAGAACTAAACTTCAAGTACAGTTGATCTAATTGAATACAACAGATAGCCCTATATATTGTATATGTATTGTAGCTGGCCAGCTCTATATTATAGATTTTTGTGATATTTATATTTAAACTACTTTTTATCTATATTATTGTTTTGCTCTTTTTATGTGTATTCACAAGCAAAGTACTACTTCCTTTGTGACGTCATCAGTAGCCATGCAGCCTGCTCTGTTGTATAGAACCAAAATTCCCATCTGGTTTATCTGACAACTTTCTAGTTTCTGATCACAGAGGGGAAGATTATACTTTATAATTGAAGAAAATGGAGGATGAAGCACTAAGTGCTTCATTCTAAAAGTTTATATAACAAAATATAAATGGACACCACTTGATCTTACTAGGATCCAGTGGTAAGCTGTCCTGAGTTCTTCCGGGGCTTGCATGGGTTTCCTCCGGGCACTCTGGTTTCCCCCACAATCATAAAGACATACTGATAGGTTGTAAGTGTCAAATGTGCTTAGATTGTAAGCTCTTTGAGGCAGGGACTGATGTTGGTGCTATATAAATCCACAATAATAATAAATGGGAAGTAAAGGAGGGGCATAGGAGAAATAAGTCCAAGCAGGAGTCAGTCCAAGAAGGTCCCAATCTCAGATGTATGCCTGATCATTTTAGCACTGAAGGAATACAGTATGCAGAATTTGATCAAACTTTTTTTTAAGCATACAGATTTTTAAAGCATACAGATCATTGTTATTTTAACAAAAATGTATACCAAGTTGTTTCTTGTCTTCTAAAATATTTATGGCTTATCTATGGCACAATCCATCAGGTGAGATGCACATGAACTATAGAACCATAGTGACCAAGTTACTATGCCTGTGTCTAGAGATGCAAATGCACTATAAAGAGCAGCTCCGCACCTTTGATAAGATCTATCTCCAGGGTAGCATTCAGTTCAGAGAACCAAGAATTCTTCTACGGTTTGAAGGGCCTTTGATTTTCTGCTGAAGGGGTTGACATGCTTGAAAATATTAGTGTTCTGTGGCTGTAAACTTCCCACTAAAGTAGCTCTGATAAGGGGGCTGGAACCACAGACTTACATTTACAAAATTTCCATGCACTTCACTATATCACATCTTGCTAAATGAGTGATCATCTAAACCACGTCTCAATATGGATACAATGTTCGTCAAGTGTATTATTTCTTGGATTGGATATTGCTTTCTCCTATCTAACATAACATCCTGCCAAAGAGGAAATCAGTTAAAGGGCATTTCCAGACATGAAATAAAATTTCATGTCTAAAATTAGGTTTGGGGGGTTGCTGAAATCCATATGGCTTGGAATTATGACAATGCATTGTGGGTTTGCTTTGTATATGTGTACTCATTCAGAGTGTGGTACATTCAGGTGAGGAATGTACAAGATAAATGCTGTAAGTTCTTAAAGTTCAATCCTTTCAATATCCTTTTATAATGTCACTTAATAGGCTTCCCATGAGACATTCCCACAGCTACATATCATTTGCAATATAAAAAGAATAACTCTATTAAGGAGCTCGATCGAACATAGGATGTGTGGTTAAAAGTGAATTATGGAAGTGTCAGGTCTGTTCTTTCATGCCAAAAACTCATTTGAACTGGTTTTCTGTCCACTCTGGGCACTAATCTATATTTCACCAAATGCGTATATAGTCATTCAATTTCAGGTACTAATAAACCCAAACAGGAAGCTGTAAGTCATTGTATTTAATAAAGGAGTAGCGGTTCCTAATATTGAGGAGTTACATGTCTGTGGTTATTCATGATTTTTTTTCATAAGCAGCACAGCAGATGGTTTAAAGGGGCCTCTACACCAAGTTCAGGGGAGAAATTAACCGTTTAGCGCGAGAAGATTCTAGAGACATACCCTTATTAACCAGGAATATTGTAATTTTTTTTTACCGTATACGAGCATGAACTAAAGTTACTGTAAATTTATTTTATAGTAACTGTATTTTAGATAGTTTAGCATAAACATAGTGTAGCCCTGCAAGTTATTTGATCGAAATAAAATGTAATTTTGCAGACTATATGCTCCCATGCACCTATTTGCTCTTTCAGTTCAAGGGTGAGGTCTAAGGTCAAAGGTTTCTTTTCCTGGGTGTTTTTTAAAATGTCCTTTTAGTACCAAAATGGTAGGGTCCATATCAGAATGATTATGGTGTTTGAAATGGTGCCTGACAGGTTATCCTGGCAATTGAGTTTATTTTCATGATTTCTATAGTATGTTTTTGGTTATTCATTCTTTGGCCTATTTTTTGTTCTGTTTCCCCAGTGTAACGTGCAGTAGGGCACTTGTTGCATTGGATCATATCAGTGGTGTCACTGTTAAAACATTTGGGGCACGTGCCCCTAATGTTTTAACACAACCTACCTAATAGGAGTTCCACGAATCTCCGGACTCCCAGTAGTACTTGCAATGATGTCACTGCACACGCCGGCACAATGACGTCATCACACAGCCGCATTGTACTGTTGGGAAACGTCCGCCCCTGCACTACCCAAGTGCAGTGCAATCCACTCACTATAATATGAAAATGCCAGTTTGCTACCAGTATGTGATGAAATTGTCAGTTTGCTACCAGTATATAATAAATATCCATTTCATTTTCCACATTTTTGGTTTACTTAAACCTTTCAAAGATGACCCCAGGTTTAAGTAAAATGAAAACGGGGTTTTGTGGGGCTACTGCATGAGGTACATTTTTTCTTAGTAGAGTGGACTTGTCCTTTAAAAAAACCTTGCTGCGGTTTAGCCAGGTTAGGTTGAACTGCACCAAAGTGATTTTTTATTAGTAATTAGGTAATTAGTTAGGATTTTTAATACAGGGGTTACATTGACATTGAAGGAAGGTTTTTAATTTTAGTGTTCATAAATATTTAACTAAAATCCTTTGGCCCTCATTTAATCAGAGCTGCAGTGCTCTTTTCCTAGGTTAAAGTCATGTTAACCGATTCAATATCAGTTTGTTCGAATTTAACCCCCTCATTGCGCCGGCTGAGCAGGCATCCCAAAAGCCAGCACTAGCAGTTCAATACCGGGTTTGCACTAGATCTGGCCCAACTGTTTAATGCCAGCTAATAACTGTTGTTAAAGGGCATGTCCACCCCCAAAACTACATTTTAACCCACTACTGCCCCTACTGTGTAGTGCTGAAAAATCCTTACCTTACATCCCTGCTCCAAATGGCTGCCCTGCAATGTCTGTTCAAAGTTCCAAAAAGTGAATAGCAGGAGCCTGGCTGTGTCCAATACTGTTTCTGCCTCCTGTCTCTCCTCCGGGAGAAAAATGACATGCGCACTGAAGCCCTCCATGCCTTCCTCTCCCTCCCATTTCGCTGTCCCTCCCCCTAACTCCAAATGCCTTTTCTGTAGTGTAGGGCTCCCTCTCCCACCCCCAACCGCTGTAGTAGTTAGTAAAAAATATAAGCCGACCACTACTTCCACTGCCAGTTTCCCCCAGTGTTCTGTACTGCCGGAAGCCGCGTCTGTGATTGGCTGCCTCTCTGCTGCAGTTTCATGCAAGCAGAGGGCCGGGACTGAACGCCGCGGGAAATAGGCAGTGTAAGTAGTGATCGGCTTAGATTTTTTACAAATAACTATAGCGGTTGGGGGTGGGAGAGGGAGCCCTACACTACAGAATTTTTTGAGATCCTAAAGCACATCCATGTATTTACTTGTAAAACACACTGGCTGTTTGGACTGCTTGAGATAAGTTGGGGAGAATAGAAAGCTGTAGTAGAGGTTTACAGTGAACCTACAGAGGCCTATGAGTAAATGCAAATGCATGCACGAAACACAAAAGGCAATACTGTGTTAAAGGGCATGTAAAGCGTGGGGGGTGCTTTACCTATAGATACATTACTATTTAGAAGGTGGACATGCCCTTTAAGCTTCCAGTTTGTTTTACGGTACCTGATTGGACTCGCCTTTCTTCTGGAGATGCCATCCACCAAGTTTTCTGATATTACAAAGACCAGTATTTGATTTTTTTGACCCACACAACCCTTTAGATCACAAGCTGGGTGTCATCAGAACCCTGCAACACAGAGGAAATTTAACATGTGGATATCTGGACTAGGCCTTTATTAAAACTGGAGGAAGGAATGAAAAGAACCCCAATACCACCAGTGAAGGTGAAAAGCAAAGGCCATATTTATAAAGCACGGTATTGAAATTTAGTTAACAATCGTAATTGTTAATTTGCGATAACGATCTTAAATTAATGATCGCTAAACTGATTGGAAATGAAAGAATCATTATGCCGATCGTTAAAGTCACAGACGTATCGCTAAAAAGCGATACCACGCGTTTATGAATATAGCCCCAAGACTGGAGAAAGAACATGGTAATCCCATATGGAGTAGGGGTGTCAGAAAAATTAAGTAGAATTTGCAAGAGACAGTATCTCTTTCTGCCAACACAATAATGCAACAACTGGTGCATCCAAATGGGCCAATACTAGACAAGACAAGAAACATCATATATATGCTCTAATTTGTATGTGAGGGACACTAAACAGCAGCTGCACCAACCCTGTTATCATCAGTGTCAATTTTCCTTGTACTACTCGTGTCATCCTGTTACCACCAGTGCCACTTTGACAAGCACCACCTGTCACTTTAAGAACATCCGTAAACTTCAGCGCGGCCAAAACAGCACCACTCTACCAGTTGCTTGTAAATGAGCAGTTGCAGTCCGACTTAAAAAAATCACAGCTTTATTGGTACATAATTAAAATTGCTTGCTTGCAAACACGTAAGGGTTTGGCATAGTAGTCTAACGGCCTAGAGCCACAATGTCCGTATGTTGCCACCTATCACTTTGCCCTGTACCACAAGTGTCACCCTGTTACACCAGTATCATTTTGCCTTGTACCAGCAGTGTCACCAGTATCACTTAAGAACACGCAGACACTCACATTAATAGAGCTTTGTGCAGCCTTGTAAGCCAAATTCAAAGTTTATACTTAAACTTTCCATTTTTAGCTATGGCAAACATAGCTGTGTTGCATTGCAACTGATAAGGCATAATAAGAGTTATGAAACTGGTGCACAGTGATCCAATAACACATCAATCAGCCACGCATAGTCTTGCATTAGAAAATGTGTTCCTTTTACTTTAGCTGAGAATCCACATTTGCAACAAATATTAGTTAACTTCAGTGCTCTTTCTCCAGACAGTTGCAGTTCTGTATCCAGCCCAATGTATACTCCCCCCCCCCCCCCCTTGACTTTTATCCAAATATTTAGATACCCAGTACACAGGCTAAAATATTTTCCCTTTTTTTTTTTCTTTTAAAGGTTTTGGAATATTGGACTCATCAAGTTCCTTCAATTTACCCTTCAGACCGTTTGTATACATAGGCATAAATACAATTTATCCATACAGCCTTGGTGTTTTTCTGAAACACACCAGTTACACATTTAACCTACTACAACAGTATTTAGTATAAATGTAGCTTTTAAAATGAATATGCCTTGTGTGGAATGGCCCACTCTAGTCATTTGCATGTGATTTATGCTGCAGCAGCTCTTAGCTTAAAGTAAAAATGTCACAATTAATACATGTCGAAGGTAAAATTAATGCTCCTTCTGACACTTTAAAGTGTGTTTGATGAAGAGATTTTACATGGGGATTTTCTGTTGATTTAAGTGCTATGAAACACTGCATTCTCTTTAATAAAGGGCTTCATCCAAAAAAAGCCTGATATATTTCTGTGGTTGGATTTAATGTGGTTATTATTGCTGGTGTAAAATATCAAAGTGACTGCTCCCAACACAGAGACATCCATAGTTCTGCTCACCACAGAAACTACCTGATTTTAGAAACATATTTGTTTGAGCCTGTTTGTTTTTGACGTTCCCCAGCCGTTCTTGAACTGTCTTCCAACAACCACCCGTCCCAATCATTGTACGACATACAGTATAGACGTAATGCCGATAGGAAACCATGATCTGTCCGGGAAAAGTCATGGGAGCATTAACAGGTAAAACCACTACACTTGCAATTATAAAACCTTGATCTAGTCCAACCTTTATACCCTACTCAGCAGTTGATCCAGTGAAATGCAAAACAAAACAGCTTAAAGGGCAAAATCCTTCCTAACTCCAAATGACAAGCGGAAAGTTTCCCTGGATCAACCAAAACTACAGTATGTATAGCCAGCTATCGAGGATGTATAAAATGGGATAGGTGTTGAAATACTAATTTAGATTAACATATTCAGGGTTATTCAATCAAAGTTCTTATCTTTAAAAATGGTGCTAATTTTGCCCCAACCAATTAGGTGTTAGCTTTCAAATGTTAAATAATTATGGCAAAATTAGCACCATTTTGTTCTTAATGATAAGAACTTTTTATTGAATCTCTGATTGCTTCTTTGTTTATGTTTAGACTTTCAACTTCAGCAACTACTTATCCAAGTAAATAATATGACAAAGTTTGTTTCTCTGACTGATAAAACTGACCTAAATATATTCAGACAGTGCAACACACTTTAGAACTAAACAAAAAAAAACCAGCTAAAAAGGGGGGGGAAATTCCTTCCTGACTCCAAACGGCAATTGGAAAGTATCCCTGGATCAACCAGATCTATATTCATTAATACCAGTAATTCTCAATATTTTTTAGTTTTAGAAACTTATCCAGGTCTTTTTTAAAGCTATTCAATGAACTTGCCATTACCACATCTGCTGGAAGACAGTTCCACAGTTTCACCGTTCTCACTGTAAAGAAACCTTTCCTAACCTGAAGATGAAACTTCTTTCTTCCAACCTTAAAGGATGTCCACAAGTCCTCTGATATGACCTATTAGTAAACAATGCATCAGAGAGTTCATTGTATGGCCCATTAATATATTTGTATAAGGTTATCATGTCCCCATGCAAACGTCGCTTCTCCAATGTAAACAGCCCTAACTTGTCTAATCTGCCTGCATATTCAAGCCCCTCCATTCCCCTTATTAATTTAGTTGCCCTTCTCTGAACTGCTTCAATTTCCAAGATGTCCCTTTTGTATATGGGATTCCAAAACTGCACCGCATATTCCAAATGAGGCCTTACCAGTGCCTTGAAAAAGAGGGAGAATAATATTTTTCTCTTTTGAATCTATTCCCCTCTTTATACAAGACAATATCTTGCTAGCTCTAGCCGTTGATACCTGGCATTGTTTGCTATAGCTAACTGTTATCTACCAGAACCCCCAAATCTTTTTCCATTATAGATGCACTTAACACAGAGTTATTTATGGTGTAGGTGGCACAGGGATTATTAAATCCTAAATGCATCACATTTATCAACATTGAATCTCATCTGCCATTCTGCTGCCCATTTTGATAATGTATCTAGGTCTGCTTGCAGCACTTGCACATCATTTGAAGTTTCCAAAGCTCTGCATAGTTTAGTGTCATCAGCAAAGACAGAGACCTTGCTCTCAATGCCCCCTTCAAAGTCATTTATAAACAGCTTAAATAGAAGCGGCCCCAGTACAGAACCCTGAGGCACTCCGCTTAGAACTTTAGCCCACATAGATGTAGCTCCATTAACCACCACTCTCTGTTTGCAATCCAATAACCAGTTCTCTATCCATGAACAAATGTTTTCTTCAAGGCCAACAGTCCTCAGTTTATACATTAGTCGCCTATGTGGCACAGTATTAAAAGCTTTCGCAAAATCCAAGTATACCACATCCACTGCTGTGTCTGAATCTAACTTCTTACTCGCTTCTTCATAAAAACAAATTAAATTTGTCTGGCATGATCTATTTCTCATAAATCCATGCTGACTACTACTAATAAGATGATCTCTGGAGACAAAGTCAAGGATATGATCCCGTAACAAAGTTTCCAGCACCTTCCCTACCACTGATGTTAGGCTTACAGGTCTGTAGTTACCAGGCTGTGAACGACTACCTTTTTTGAATATTGGTATTACATTGGTTTTTTTCCAATCCAGCGGCACATCCCCAGACCAAAGCAAATCTGAAAAGATGAGAAACAGTGGTCTATATAGAACTGAACTAAGCTCTTTTAAAATCTGAGGATGCAATCCATCTGGTCCTGGGGCTTTATTGATATTAACTTTGTCTAATTGTTTCTGTACCATATCCTCTGTTAGCCAATGTGAAAACTCTTCATTTCTTCCCTGCATATTATTACAATCCCTGCTGTAAGGACAAGGACTGTAAGTAAAAAGATGTTAGGGTTTGAGTTTGAGAGGGTTTCCTACCAGAATCTAAGAGATAGTTTTGGGGGTTGGACATGCTCAATAATTAAATAAGTCATTATCACTTCTACTGGAATGTGTGTATATCAAACAAATTTTAATTATATATACAGTACTCTACTCTCACTGCAATAAAACATGGTTCCTGTATGCAAGGATACCTGGTTTCATTTGTGATTTAAAGGAGAACTAAACCCAAAAAATCAAAGTTTGTTAGAAAGTACTTGCCTCAACATCCTTCTCAGCATGGAAGGTTCCACTCAGGGGCCTTTTCTTTACCTCTATGAGCTCATTTTAGGTTCTGTTTGTTCCCCAAATCTGAAGCTGACATTTTCCCTTTCCTGCCAGTACTTTTACCTTGATTACATTTTCAGCACCTGTGGGTATCTAGTGTGTCCGGATCTGAAATAATATATGTCTCACCTACGGCTTTCACTCCACCGAATCTGATATATAAGAAATAAATTGCAGGTGAAACATACAAAGTCACAGGTCTGTAGCTTTGAATATTGCAAGTTCATTGCAAAACATGCGTGCTACATGTTTCAGACCCACTCAAGCACTTGAGGAAGGAAGTGGGTCAGAAACATGTAGCATGCATGGGGAGGATAGAGAAGTGAACCTTAGCACCAGCTCTGTGCAATGCATTTCTTATCAGTGTACCTTATTAAGGGGAATGTTGGAGGGTAGGAAGAGTGTGTTTTATAGAAACAGCATAGTACAGAACTGTAGGGGGAGGATAATGAAGTGAACCTGATCTTAGCACCAGCTCTGTGCAATGCATTTCTCATCAGTGTACCTTATTAAAGGGAATGTTGGAGGGTAGGAAGAGTGTGTTTTTGATTCAGCTGTCTGTATAAAAACAACAAACTAAGAAATGCATTACACAGAGAAATGCATTGCACAGAGCTGTGCTGACACCAGGGTCATTATATTATCCTCCACCTGCAGCACTGCATCATGCTCTATAAGGGGAAGTGTTATAAAAGGGGAATGTTGGAGGGTATGCCATTTGCAGCTCTGCACCATGTTGTTTATATAAATGTGCATATTAATAGGAATTATTGGAGGGAATGTCAATTAAACGGGCACTGTTAGAGGGAACGCAAACATGTTCTATAAAATTAATGCAGCAGAAAGGCTGCCCGTGGGAAGTTTAGCATAAAGAAAATCACTCCAACTAGGGTTCCCACCTTTGCCTTTAAGACCTGAACACATACTGTATACAGGCCTATGTATTAAAAGTTCTTATAGTTAAAAATGGTGCAAATCAATCAGATTTTAGCACAAGAACTTTTATGACATAGGCCTGATAAAATGTACACAACAAAAGGTTGTTAGTAGTTTCTTTAGAAGCATGATGCAGGCTGATTACACTTTTAAGTGCTAGGCCACACAAGTGCGTTTTTCAGGCAATTGCAATTTTCCAATTGTATTAAAATTGCAGCAATGCACCAAAATCTTGACCCTGAGTTCAACTGTTACATGCAGCTTAGCATAAGGGGAGTGGGAAACAAACACAAGGGAGCTAGTTAGCATGTGCAGAAGGAATTTTGGTACCTGGACCACCAGGAAGAGGCAACACTAGAAGCCACCCGTGACATCATAGATTGCCAGTACTCAGAAATGTTCTATAAATTATTTCTACAGTAAGAAGCTGAATTCAGAGGTGAGAGACAAATGGTTTTACTAAGTGACGGTTATAGAGTCTGTGGAGCTGCCTTTCTATTTTGGGTTTAGTTCTCCTTTAATGAATTGGGTCAAACCCCTTTACATTCCTGTATATGTAACAAAGTTTGGCTTTCTATTACCATCATCCTTGATTAACAGTGCTTGACCCCCACTACCGTGAAGATACATCTGTGAGCATTTTCATTGTACAGGACTATAGTTGTCAAACTATGCCCTGAACTGACCGTTAAATGACTACAACAAATGTACTGTAACCTGGCAAGATGATAAAATGTACATTTTTTAAAATAGTCATTGTTATTCAGCATCTACATTTTGTTTGTACAACATAGATAATACTTACAAAAAACTAGGAGCAAATAAAAGTAACCACAATATTTATTAACCTTCTGATTTCCCATGTGTAAGAAATCTGATTAGGTTCAGGTTCCTTCAAGTGATTTGATCTGTGAAACGCATAGACAAAGGGCCATATGATGACTGACCAAGAAATCACAGACCTCCAGAAAACCGAGGCACATACTGTACTCAGGGTTACACAGAGGATGTTTCAATAAACTGGAGCTTCACATCTCTTCTACTAAGGAAGGATATGGGCCTGGCATCTGTCCCATCAGAAAACCAATATTGCATCTGTTTTATTTTGCTAAACCGATGTGACACTTTAAGAATTTCCACTGAGAGAGAAAGCTAAGCTTTTCCATTTCGTTATAACTGCATGGCAATGAAGTGTGGATAAGGTGCACAAATGATATAGGGTTCATTAATTTAGTCAATTGTGTTAGCGTTTCCACAAAATGTTACAAATTATCCAATTTAGCGTTCATCTATTCTATTTATTGCACTTTCCTTAATTAGTTTTAGGGGTAGTAAAAGGTGGTGATGCTTCCACTGACACACTTAAAGGAGAACTATAGTGGATTTTTAGCACCCAGCACCACTCATTGTGCCAGTAGAGCCCCACATTCTCTCCTGCACTCAGTCAATGGGGAGAACTGGACAGTCTTCTAAGAGTCCCGGACCAAACTGATATCAGCCAACCATATGTACACCATAAGCAATTCTGCAGCCAGGGCCATTTCTATCCACCTTGGTGCCCTAGCGTGATCAGATCACAATCCCATCGCCCTTAAAAGCACATTAGTGTGGCCTATCCCTCCAAGAGTATTGGCATTAACACTACCAGCACTTTCCCAGATTGTCATTAACCCTTCAGTGCCAGCAGACTTTCCCACTAATAATTTCAATGCTAACACTTTCTTAGAGTATTGACACTTCAGTGCCAGCAGACTTCCCCAGAGTATCATAATTACCACTTTCAGTGCCAGCAGAGTATTACCATTAACCCTTCTGTGCCAGCAGAATATTACAATTAACGCTTCAGTGCCAACAGACTTTCCCAGAGTACTCTGTGCCAGCATTGACATGTACCTGCTTTCCATGTCACCTCCATTGAATTGTTCACTCCTACTCTAAGTTATAATTGGAGAGTTGGATGGAAGGAAGACTGAGGCAGGGATAGAGATCTCATGGCTGCTAGTCACAGGGGCCACTGTTATAAAGTCTGCAGCAGCTTTCACCTGGCATTTTAGAACTGTTCTCCTCAGTACTATTAGCTGAGCTCATCCTCCCCCCCCCCTCCTTCCTTCACCTTCAGTTCATTTGTAAAGTGAGCTGAGTTCAGGCTCTCTACTTACTACAATGTTACAAATTACAGCTGAACAAGGAGAGCAGTTCTAAAGCTGGGTACTCACACTAACGATAAAGCCCCGATACCGTCGGATCCGACGGTATCGGGGCTTTATCGTTATGTGTGTACGCCTGTTTCCCGAACAACGATTGGGCCGCCAAACGATTGGGTCGGCCGAACGCTCGTTCGGGAAAGGCCGAAAATTTCCGTCGGCCGCGCTAGACTCCCTATAGAGGAGTCTAGTGCGGCCGATGGAAACGCACAGTCCCGAGCGTTCTCCTTATGAAGTTCATAGGGAGAACGCTCGGGACTGTGTGTATGCAGATCTTTGAAAGATGGCAGACAGGATCTTGCAGATCCTGTCTGTCATCTTTCAGAAATCTGGACTGTGTGTACCTAGCTTAACACAGCAAGTATAAGCTGACAGGGCTAGAGAGAACACTGGGTGCTCTGGCTCTTTGCCTAGGTGGCCCCTGCCTAAAAACATCCCTGTCTGCAGGGAACAATGGATTTGACAACGGTCTAGACACTATCAGGCTGACTTGGAGTTTAAGTCGTGCTAACCGATGTTATATCGGTTAGCCTGACTTTAACTCCTTCCTTGCGGCGGCTGCGTGGCTAACATGAAAGTTAACAGCGCAGCCGCCACAAGCGATGCTATATGCCAAAATCTGCATTTTATTGCGGAACTTTCAACGCCAGCTATTAGCTATTAGACCAGTGGCAGGTAGCAATGTTCCAATCGGCGCTCGGTGCACCCCCCGTAAATCTGGGGGAGCTGTGCATGTAAAACTTGGCTGCTTGCTAGTCCAATCATTGGAGCTACGGCACTGCTGATTTGGCTCGGTCAAAATCGACTTTGTTGTGACCCCATTGTGAGCTTTGAAGGGCGAAACTTTTGGACAGTTTCCCAGCGATCGAATCACTGTTGAAGTGGTGACCTTAAGAAGGCTTCCATGTTATTGTCAGTACAACTTACAGCCCATGAGGTCTTTAAGAGCCTGAAGAGCATGTGCACCTATTGGCCATGCCCCATACCCCATAATTCACTGTCTCTATGCACATGTTTTTTTATACAGATGGGCAAACATAAGAATTTAAAAGCTGCTTGTTACCCTGCAGTTTATATTCCAGTCAACATGCATTACAGACAGACTGCCAGAAACAATTAAAAATAGTTGCTCCTTTTTTTTGCTTTCACATTATTCCTAGCAAAAGATAAATATCTAATATTAAATGTACTTTTCTCCCTTTTGTGCTATCTCTGATATCTTAGTGGACTAATGCTCTACTTTTACAAACACACAGCCCATGAGATTATATTTTAAAATCCCCAGACTTATTCTATGAAATTTTTGTTTTCTTTCTTCTACTATGGGCCATATTTATAAAGGCGGTATCGTTATTTTGCAATACTGCCTTTAATGATCATTGCAGCAATCATAAATTTACGATCACGGATTTAAATTTACAATTGTGGTGATAAATCTATTATTCTCTTAATCATAATTCTACAATCATCCATACAATACCGTTGCAGTATTTTGCTACCGCATGTTATTGACATATGAACAAATGTTCGTTCATTTATAAACATTCGTAAATGCCATACATTTAAGGCTGTGATATTGAAAGTTTCTGATACTGCAGCTCAATAAATATGTCCCAATGCTTGATTGGAAATAAACTGCTAAGATTACTTTATTTTTTTGTATGAAAAGTAAAGGAATGTGTGTGAGAACAGAGGGGGTTTTCAAAAACAATTGTACACAGTTAAATCTCTGTTAAATCTGTTCTGAGAGGCAGGATCTGCTGTGCCTAACCGAAGTGGGTCTCTGTGCTGTAACATGATTGGCTGCTAGCTTCTAGGAGGCAAGGCTATAGCTTGCTTGTTTTGATCTGCTGTGCACTAGAGAGCATGTGATTATGGGAACTGACCCCTAGGGCCCTATTTATAAAAGATCGGTATCGTTATCGTAAAATACCGATCGTTATCGTAAAATAATGACCGTTATTTACCTATAACGACCGTTATTTACCTATAACGACCGTTATTTACCTATAACGACCGTTATTTACCGATAACGACCGGTATTTACCGATATCGGTAAATACCGGTCGTTATCGGTAAATACCGGTCGTTATCGGTAAATACCGGTCGTTATCGGTAAATACCGGTCGTTATCGTTAAATAACGGTTGTTATCGGTAAAAAAACGGTCGTTATTTTACGATAACGATCGGTATTTTACGATAACGATACCGATCTTTTATAAATAGGGCCCCTAGTACCCACAGAATTATTTCAAAATTCAACAAACAGCCACAGCAAAGGGAGATGTGAGATGTAAATTTTGGAAATGTGCTCTGTCTATTGGAACAATGTTGTCTGGTGACTTTGGTTCCGCTTTAAGGTTGCCACACTAACAACATAAAAATTTTGATGGACTGTCTCTAGTTTTTTTTTTTCGTTTCCTTCCCTTTTTTCCTTCCAAATGCCTTTGATCACCAGTAAGCCAATAAGCAAACTGGCTCATCCCAAAAGGTTAATTGTTGTTGGGCTGGCCTAAAGGGATGTCCATACATGCCCCCCCCCCCCTTCTGCTTCCAGACCTAGTAAGGAGATTTGGACTTATATCTACAATACAGGTATCCAGTGGCGTAACTACCACCCCCGCCACCCCCGTGACCGTGGGGGGGCCCGGGCGGTAGTAGGGCCCGCTACAAGCCCAAGATGCCTCCTGCAATCAGCCGTTTTAAACAGCCGATTGCACATTTGAATGAGTATAGAGAATGATGACCGCACACATCCAATAGTGCAAAGGGTCCTTAACCCATTTATTCAAAGTGAAACAACCAAACGGATAACGTTTCAGGGGGCCTAGCCACCCTTCATCAGATGTTGGTAACAAAGTGCAATACACAATTTATAACAAACAATGATCACACCCCCATTCCAGGCTCCGCCTGTCCAGAGTAGGGAGTCCAATGGGATTCCAGTATTCCCACCCCCATGTGTGCATGGGTTAAGGACCCTTTGCACTATTGGATGTGTGCGGTCATCATTCTCTATACTGATCTTACCTAGGACGTGGCAGAACGTTCCAGTGACCAGCACCACCAGGAAACTAATTAGAGGCACATGCTAGTGCCCAGGGTGTGCAGTACCTTTTCTATACAAATTGGCACATTTGAATGAAACATACGCACAATCAGCTTTTTTTTGGGGGGGGGGGGGGCGGGCCCCTGCAGGTATCACAATATACAAATACATCATTTTATGGTTTTTGAAGTATTTATCACAGTAGGGCTGATGCAATAAATAATGCAAAAGCTGCCCAATGCTTTTCAGCAGCGACCAATCAGCTGTTATCTAGCTGCAGTAAACAAGTAAAAAGCTAACTTTTGATTGGTTGCTTCAAAGTAATAGCACAGTAAGCTTTTGTACCACTGAGTGCACATTATTTGGAGTAGTGCACATTTTGGTTATTTTATAACTTTATTGCTGTTAATTAAAATACTTCTGTATAAACTGTAAGCTACTTTCATTTTCGTGTTTGTAGACATGATCTATTATTATTTTGGTCAAATAAAACAAGACCTTTATGGCAAAATAAAACATAAATGTTAAGCACCTCATTGTCCTAAAAACCATAAAATGATCAGTGATATCGATCATAGAAAGTGGTACATTTTATCTTGTATAACAAGCCTTTTAGAATGAGCAAAGTAGCCATGGAAATTGGAAATCTATAAGCAAATTTCATGCTGTCAACAATGTTTTGTTGGGCCACAGGGTTGAAGCAGCCATGTACCTTTATCCTTACACAATGTAGTGCATGACAGCTTGGGACTGTCATGATTATTTACACACCAAGCTGCAATTTGTAAAACAAACACAAAAAAATTTTAAATTTGTAAAATAAATAGAGCAGAATGTAAAACATACAGTACATGTGTGTATATAAATATATTTATATCTTCATAGGAGATTGCATTGAGTTTTTAGGAGCTACCAATGTGGTGGGGGGGTATAGGATATTACATATAGGAAAGGTGCATATGTATGTGTGTACTATCTCACTATTACCATTTAAATGACCTTCAGTAAATGTATATAAAGAATAGCACTGACTTAAATTACAACACAAAATTTACAAAATACATAAAATTACAGAGCTGAGATCCCTATTTCAAAATGGAATGGTCAAATGGCAGCTTAAACCACACCCCTGGGTCTGCTCCATGTGAGAGGAAGTGTGATCCAGAAAAAGTGATTTGATGTGTATTGTAATGGACATATACACCAAGGCTTCTTATATAACATCTCCAGCCTGTAGGTGGCATCAGTGAGTAATAAAAGACAAGACATCCCTATTCTCTATGGCTAGGAGGACAAAAAGTGAAAGTAGATTGTGGTGTGTGCTTTGGAGAGATATTGACTGTAACACATGATCCTGGGTATAAGATCCTGTTACCACCTGTTGGGAGGACAGATTATTGGACAGACAATTTACCTTATTGGACAAACTCTGAGATAACAGATAAGTGTACACCAACTTAAAAGGACACACAATATACAGGCCTGGTCAACTTTGAAAGTGGTGCACCATAGACAAGGACACCCCTGATTACTGCACATGTTATGTGGGAACCTGTTAATGTGCACTGTCTGCTTTGTGCCAGACCAACAACTGTGAGTAACTCACTGTGTGCCATGCTACCTATATTCATTACATAAAGAACTATGATAAGCACATAGAGTGAGGGAGCGAAACAACAATAAAGTCTACAGAAAAAAACCCAAAATTTATTATAATAAATACATATATATAAAAACACACCTAAAAGGTAATAAAGATATTTATATATAGCCGGCCAGCTATAAAAATGTTACCTAACCATAAATATCCCCATAAAATTACAATTTTAATCTAAAAACAGAGGGATAGAAACCAGCATAATACCCAGATATATATATATATGTGGAATTGGATTTGTAATAGAGTTCCAAGCAATCCAGCCCTAATATCGTGCAAGGTATGGATCCAATTAGAACAGTTCTTGGTCCTTATATCACAATTTGTTTGTAAAAGGGTTCAAGTCCCGTATCAAAAATGTGTGCGCACACAAAAAATATATATTTATATAGTAATCTCCACTTGCCCAGCCACGGCAAAGTATGATATACAGATAGAAAAAAAGGCTTATACTGCACCGTTCCAAGTATCCTATCGAATCCTCCAGTGCAGGAAGGGTCTGAAGCTGTGGTTCCCGATACTTCTCATAGCTTACGGAGGTACGATGATATTAGAAAGATTCACAAGCAATAGGGATGTTCTCGATCTCCCTGGCAGTTCGATAAACTCGCTGACAGTGGCCGTACGCTCTTGAGATCCCCTGAGAACTTTACAAAGGTACAAAAAGCCTTAATATCAGAAAGTCTAGATTCCTTGTGATAGCCGGTGTGCCGGGTGTGGGAGTGTCACCACTACGCATTTCACTCCAATAGGAGCTTCCTCAGGCACATGTTATGTGGGAACCTGTTAATGTGCACTGTCTGCTTTGTGCCAGACCAACAACTGTGAGTAACTCACTGTGTGCCATGCTACCTATATTCATTACATAAAGCAGTGATCTGGTACAAATTGGTGGCAGCGGTGCTGGTCATACCATTTATTCTCCCTGTTTTGTTTGTATATTTGTTATCTATGTTAAGCTATGGAGGCTGCTACTGAAAGTATTGATTTAAACCCTCCTGTCCTGGTACCTGCAGATGAAATTCCCCAATAAGACTCTGTATCCTACCAGGCCAATGCCAAACCATTTTTAAACCTGATCCATTTGATAGGGTACTAGGGAGTGGACTGATTGGCTAGAAACATTTGAATTGGCAGCCACTATTAATGGTTGGATGAAGGGAACCCGGCGCCTCTTCCTTAGGAAGAAGCCGGGACATAGCCTCCGGACCGATGAGGCAATCTCCCAGTCCACGTGTTTTGGGGAGGGGCATGAGTAGATCCGGGAAAAGTACGGCAGCATTGGGGAGAGGCAGACTGCAGCAAGGAGCTTTCCCTCCCACCCACCCATGCTTTAGGGGCAATATTGTTAAGGCACAAAGTCATGGTGTAGTTATCTTGTGTGTCAAGTTAAAAAAAAAAAAGTAGAGAATTAAATAAACCAATATGTCAAAAATAAATAAATAAGTAAAATAATTTTAAAGCTTCTATGTTGCATATTCTCTCCAGGACGTTGATCCGGGAAAGTTATCTGTTGTTTTATGGCCTGATTTTTCATTTGATGTTTCTATAGATGGTTCCAGTTCTTCTATACGATGTCGCAGCTTTGCTCCTGTTGGAGGTCTTTGGATTGGTCAGTACTTGTGGAATAAGGGCATTTGGTGAGCTAAGTGCTGAGGGCAGCTGTAGCCCACGGCTATTCTACTCCCAGTAGCCGGAGACACCTGGGTAACTTGTGTTTATTCATGTCAGGTGCAGGACTGCATCCGCTGCATAATTGTGTATTACAGTAATGTTTGGTTAATAAAGCTGTAGCCCTCCTATTCACCCAAAACAATTGTTTGTCATTATTGAGGGCATGGGGTTTTTAAGAAGGTAATACTGACTCATTGGCCTTGGCGTCCAAGGTGCTTTCTTGCAAGTCCGCCTTTTGCTTAGTGGTAAAGCCAGCAAGTATACCAAGCATTTAGTACTGAAATAAGAAGCAGTTATCAGTTATTAAAAGTGCTCTGAAGCAAGTTTTCAATTGGTTTGTATCAAAGCGTATATAAAGATAAAACCATTTCTCTAGGTAACCTGGGAATGAGAAACATTTGTTTATATGTTAGATTATTAGGACAATGCTATTATAATAACATGAGGCTGTGAGGTACCTTCTGTTATAAGAAGGCTCTATTTCATTTTATACACTGTGGGGAGCTTTAAGCTCCTTTAATAAATAAAAAAAATCCTATAATGTCCCCCTCCCCTGCGCACCCCCAACCGCTGTGTTAGTTCTGTAATAAAAGTTACGTGGTAAGTTTCTTCTGCTCTCCTGTAAGTTTTACTGAAGGACAGAAGGTAAATGCGATATGTCTTACCTCCTGTCCTTCAGTAAAACTTACAGGAGAGCAGAAGAAACTTTTACCTCCTGTCCTTCAGTAAAACTTACAGGAGAGCAGAAGAAACTTCTCCAGCGCTGCTGACAGCCTCCAACTACACTCACATTCCCCGACAGATCCGCAGTCCTTTGCATTGTGTGCGCGTGCACACACAGTGCATGGGAGCGTGGACGCAGCGGAGACTGTCAGTGAAGCAGGCGCTGGAGCGATACGTGGTAAGTTTCTTCTGCTCTCCTGTAAGTTTTACACTTAGCTCCAAACAAACTCGACCTAACTAGAGATGCTTAAAAACCGGCTAGTTTACTTCGAAATTTTCAAAAAAATTTTGAAATTCTGAAATTCAAAAATGGACGAATCCAAAGTCCAGTAAAGTAAGGTGAATAAAGCATGGTAAAATATAGAAGCTATTTTCAAATTTGACAAGATATTCAAGACAACTTGATAACCCTCGAAAGTAGCTTTAAAACGCGGTAACCCTCATAAGTAGCTCTGTACTAAGGATTATTGAAAATACGTTTCATATTTTCCTAGTCGGTTCTATGGACGACACTTCAGCAAGCAATTTAGTCTCGATGTAAAATGGTTGAAGTAGATAAAAAATAACCACTGGGTTTTAATCTTTCACAATAAAATATATTCGCTATTGCAACTACCTGCACTAGTTTCCGCAATTCACTTGGGGCATTATTTAACGTTCAATATTTTGCCATTTTGCATTCTCAGGACATCGCAATGACAAAGAGTGATATTTTAATTAAATCAAGTATATATAATCCGATCATTTTGGAGTGAAAAGTATCACACAGCGGCGCCTGCAACATTGCGTATTCATTTGTTTTATCTCCACCCTCAAAAACAAATATTTCCATTAGTAAAAAATCCCCCAAACCTAGACCTCGTTTAAAACCCCAAATCAGCTCAAAAAGGCCATATTTATAAACACTATCGTGTAACAATCACTAATTTACAATCGTTTTATAATTGTTAAGATGGTCGTAAATCTATGATGATGATAGCAAATCTGCGACCACAATCATAGATTCACATCGCCATAAAATACCGGTAGTTTACTATCGCGTGGTATTCTACAACCGAATGTTTAGAAATTAATGGTGTGTTCTGGTGTAAATGTACAACTGCGGCCTATCGTTTGGTGTCTTTCCTACAAAATTGTTTTTTTAGCTGAGATGCGATGCCCATTCATTTAAGGGAGTCAGAGGGAGGTGGGGGGGATAGCTCCAGCATGCCCCACAACCTCTCAGAGTGGTGCAGGAAGGGAGAAACGGATTCTACAGTGAGAGGCTTCCTACTCTTCAGTTTCCTGTACTTTATCCAGGCCGGAGGACAACTACATGCAGCAAGGTAGGGAGTTTTTAAACTGCACAGTGAGCTTAACAATGGGGACAATTTAGTTGGGGGGTGGACATGGCCTTTAAGTCCAGTATCTCAGCAAAAGAGATTTTTGTTTTTACGGTGGCTTTACCAGGCCAGGGCTGCAACGAGAACATTAAGGGGATGGATTTTAGCAGGAAAAGCATTGTGTTTATTGAATTAAGACCCCCATTTGACTTATTGGTAAACAGTAAAAATGGAACATTTATAAGCAATCTTAGGAAAATCGGAATGAACATCGCTGTAGAACAGTAAATGCTAAGAAATATTTCAACATCCCCCTGGACCCTTATTAGTATTGGGAAACACTCCCCAATGTACTGACACCAAGGACCCACTGGCAGGCTAGATATATGGCCATTATACATTTTCGCCACCTCAGAATTGGCGATTTTAATGGCTTAAAGGGTATGTCCATCATGATTTTTAACTTTTATGTTCAGTTTAACTGAAGGACAGAGGTAGGTTTTACATTTGCGAATGGCTTACTCATTACATAAAGCAGTGATCTGGTACAAATTGGTGGCAGCGGTGCTGGTCATACCATTTATTCTCCCTGTTTTGTTTGTATATTTGTTATCTATGTTAAGCTATGGAGGCTGCTACTGAAAGTATTGATTTAAACCCTCCTGTCCTGGTACCTGCAGATGAAATTCCCCAATAAGACTCTGTAGCTCTACCAGGGCCAATTGCCAAACCAATTTTTAAACCTGATCCATTTGATAGGGTAACTAGGGAGTGGACTGATTGGCTAGAACAATTTGAATTGGCAGCCACTATTAATGGTTGGGATGAAGGGAACCCGGCGCCCTCTTCCTTTAGGAAGAAGCCGGGACATAGCCTCCGGACCGATGGGAGGCAATCTCCCAGTCCACGTGTTTGGGGGAGGGGCATGAGTAGATCCGGGAAAAGTAGGCGGGCAGCATTGGGGAGAGGCAGACTGCAGCAAGGAGCTTTCCCTCCCACCCACCCCATGCTTTAGGGGCAATATTGTTAAGGCACAAAGTCATGGTGTAGTTATCTTTGTGTCAAGTTAAAAAAAAAAAAAGTAGAAGAATTAAATAAACCAATATGTCAAAAAATAAATAAATAAGTAAAATAATTTTAAAGCTTCTATGTTGCATATTCTCTCCAGGACGTTGATCCGGGAAAGTTATCTGTTGTTTTATTGCCTGATTTTTCATTTGATGTTTCTATAGATGGGTTCCAGTTCTTCTATACGATGTCGCAGCTTTGCTCCTGTTGGAGGTCTTTGGATTGGTCAGTACTTGTGGAATAAGGGCATTTGGTGAGCTAAGTGCTGAGGGCAGCTGTAGCCCACGGCTATTCTACTCCCAGTAGCCGGAGACACCTGGGTAACTTGTGTTTATTCATGTCAGGTGCAGGACTGCATCCGCTGGCATAATTTGTATTACAGTAATGTTTGGTTAATAAAGCTGTAGCCCTCCTTATTCACCCAAAACAATTGTTTGTCATTATTGGAGGGCATGGGGTTTTTAAGAAGGTAATACTGACTCATTGGCCTTGGCGTCCAAGGTGCTTTCTTGCAAGTCCGCCTTTTGCTTAGTGGTAAAGCCAAGCAAGTATACCAAGCATTTAGTACTGAAATAAGAAGCAGTTATCAGTTATTAAAAAGTGCTCTGAAGCAAGTTTTTCAATTAGGTTTGTATCAAAGCGTATATAAAGGATAAAACCATTTCTCTAGGTAACCTGGGAATGAGAAACATTTGTTTATATGTTAGATTATTAGGACAATGCTATTATAATAACATGAGGCTGTGAGGTACCTTCTGTTATAAGAAGGCTCTATTTCATTTTATACACTGTGGGGAGCTTTAAGCTCCTTTAATAAATAAAAAAAATCCTATAATGTCCCCCTCCCCTGCGCACCCCCAACCGCTGTGTTAGTTCTGTAATAAAAGTTTCCCAATTATACTTACAGTCCCTTCGCTTCTGCAGCTGTCTTCTCCTCCTCTCTGCAAACTGGAAGATGCAGAGAGGGGCCGGACTGGCAGCCGCGTCTGTGATTGACAGCCGCGAGAACAAAGGGATGTAAGTATGATTGGGAAAATTTTATTACAAAACTAATACGGCGGTTGGGGGTGGGCAGGGGGAGGAACATTATGGCCAATTGAAATTAACGCTACAGGCTATGAAGGGTAGGCAGAAAGGGATTTCGATGGTGGGAGGGAGGGAAAGGTCTCCCCTGCGCATGACACAAACAACTGAGAGGACAGATCAGAGGCAGAAACCTTTTAGATGGGAAGACAGCTCCTACACTCCAGTTTCCTGGACTTTGAACAGACATTACAGGAGAAGAAATGTAAGGTAAATGAAATGTAAGGTAAGGATTTTTTTTAATTAAACAGTGGGGCCATTATAGTTTTTGGGGTGGACATGCTCTTAAATCTATAAAGCTAATCAATATCCTGTGCTCTCAAGTCGTAACATAAGCTATAAATGTAGCACTTGCTGGTGAATACCAACTATGAACATAGCATGTTTACTTTGAACCAGTGTGTCAGGATTGCCTGGGTCTACTCTCACACCTGCAGGATTATCCTATTTGCTTTCTCCTGGAGAGAGAGAGAGAGATGTATATCCATGTACTGTATATAAAATATACAGTACATGGATATACATGGATATATATACACAATATAAAATATACAGTACATGGATATATATACAGAATATAAAATATATAGTGCATGGATATACATAGATATATATACAGAATATAAAATATACAGTATATGGATAGATAGATATATATATATATATAATATAAGAATATAATATATACAGTAAACCTCTAGCGGTTGTTAGATGTCGGTTCCCATGCAGATTATGGGGGATACAGATATATTTAGTTAGGCCCCAATATGCTGAATAAAACATTATTCATATACTGTCACCAATAAAATAAAATAAAAATATGTTACACAACACTGCCCTAACTAGAGATGTTCAAAACCGGATAGTTTATGAATTTTCAAAAAAATTTTGAAATTCTGAAAATTCAAAAATGGACGAATCCAAAAGTTCCTAGTAAAGTAAGGGTGAATAAAGCATGGTAAAATATAGAAGCTATTTTCAAATTTGACAAGTATATTCAAGACAACTTTGATAACCCTCGAAAGTAGCTTTAAATACGCGGTAACCCTCATAAGTAGCTCTGTACTTTTAAGGATTATTGAAAATACGTTTCATATTTTCCATCGGTTCTGAATGGACGACACTTCAGCAAGCAATTTAGTCCTGATGTAAAATGGTTGGAAGTAGATAAAAAATAACCACTGGGTTTTTAATCTTTCACAATAAAATATATTTCGCTATTGCAACTTACCTGCACTAGTTTCCGCAATTCACTTGGGGCATTATTTAACGTTCAATATTTTGCCATTTTGCATTCTCAGGACATCGCAATGACAAAGAGTGATATATTTAAATCATAGTATATATAAATCCGATCACTTTTGGAGTGAAAAGTATCACAGCGGCGCCTGCAACATTGCCGTATTCATTTTGTTATCTCCACCTCTAAAAACAAATATTTCCATTAGTAAAAAATCCCCCCAAACCTAGACCTCGTTTAAAACCCCAAAATCAGCTCCAAAAAGGCCATATTTATAAACACTATCCGTGTAACAATCACTAATTTACAATCGTTTTAATAATTGTTAAGATGGTCGTAAATCTATGATGATGATAGCAAATCTGCGACCACAATCATAGATTCACAATCGCCATAAAATACCGGTAGTTTACTATCGCGTGGTATTCTACAACCGAATGTTTAGAAATTAATGGTGTGTTCGGTGTAAATGTACAACTGCGGCCTATCGTTTGGTGGTCTTTCCTACAAATTTTTGTTTTTAGCTGAGATGCGATGCCTCATTTAAAGGGAGTCAGAGGGAGTGGGGGGGGATAGCTCCAGTGCATGCCACAAACCTCTCAGAGTGGTGCAGGAAGAGGCAGAAACGGATTCTACAGTGAGAGGCTTCCTACTCTTCAGTTTCCTGTACTTTATCCAGGCCCCGGAGGACAACTACATGCAGCAAGGTAGGGAGTTTTTAACACTGCACAGTGAGCTTAACAATGGGGCAAATTTTAGTTGGGGGGTGGACATGGCCTTTAAGTCCAGTATCTCAGCAAAAAGAGATTTTTGTTTTTACGGTGGCTTTTACCAGGCCAGGGCTGCAAGCGAGAACATTAAAGGGGATGGATTTTAGCAGGAAAAGCACTTGTGTATATATTGAATTAAGACCCCCATTTGACTTTATTGGTAAACAGTAAAAATTGGAACATTTATAAGCAATCTTAGGAAAATCGGAAATCGACCATCGTAGAACAGTAAATGCTAAGAAATATTCTAACATCCCCCTGGACCCTTATTAGTATTGGGAAACACTCCCCAATGTACTGACACCAAGGACCCACTGGCAGGCTAGATATATGGCCAATTATACATTTTCGCCACCTCAGAATTGGCGATTTTAAATGGCTTAAAGGGTATGTCCATCATGATTTTTAAACTTTTATGTTTCCAGTTTTACTGAAGGACAGGAGGTAAGACATAGGTACAGGAGGTAAGACATAAAAGTTTAAAATCACGATGGACATACCCTTTAACTTAAATAAAAACACTCATCGCCACTTTATAAATACGATCGAGCTGTTACCATAGGGATGTATGGAGATTGAAAACGCATTCACTTCCATGTAAAAAAGCTAGCGCATAAACCATCTCAACATTTATTGCATTGAAAATAAACATTTTGCAAAATTCCGCAGGCAGTGCAAATCCCTTGTTAACCCGTTAGTAAATTGGTTAACATGAGGTTTTCGCTTATTATTCTCCTTAGCCTGGGATATTGTATCTCCCTGCTATAGTTTATGGAGAAATAACTTTTATAGGTTGCTTTGAAAATAGCTTGGGTTGTTAAATATACTTATGTTGCTTTATCGCCATCTAGTGGCGCATGCTTATAACAAAGTTAAAGCTAATAATTTAAAAGTTTAATAGACCACTTTTGTTATATTAAGAATGTTTTATTCTGTTTAACCGAAGAACAAAAGGTCTTATTCCCTGTTTTTCAGTAAAACCTGCAGGAGAGAAGAAACACTGTTGATCCAGCACTGCTGACAGTATCCGATGCATCAACAGTACTTTGCATAGTGCACGCAGGCACACACAGTGCAAGGAAACGTTGATGCATCAGGACCTGTGGGGAAGAATCCGACACTGGAGGGCTTCACAATAACTTTCTTCTTCTCTCCTGCACATTTTACTGAAGAATGGGAGGTAAGACAAAGCTCATTTACCTCCCATTTTTCAGTTAAAGCTAGGACACATTAATGCTATTTAACACGCAATCTGATTGTGATTGTGATCCGATCGCAAGTTAAAAAGCACACACTAGTGTGGCCCAATTGAAGTGGCCACACTAGGTTTGCTTGGACCGTTTGTGCTGTGATCGGTTGATAGGACTGCATGAGATCACCTTTTTTGGTAAGATTCGCAGGCACTCCGATCCCAAAAATGTGGCCTCAGCTTAAAACTGAATAAAACATAGTTTAAAAATTGGTGGACGTACCCTTTAAGCTTGTTTTTAACTTATATTGCTGAATATATCCTAAATATTCTAATTCCTTAATTACTTATTATAATATGGCATCTGAATTTTGTTCATAATTCTCTACAATCCTATATGTCATAAGTAGAATGTCATCATGCTTACATAATTCCCTAGCCAGGTCCAGACTACAGCCCAGGTAGCTCTTACAAACGTAACGTGAGTAAATAAATGTAACCTGATTGTTTTTAAATGAATCTAACACATGTTTTAGATATTGTATATATGTGTATTCATTTTAAGGGTTAAATCTTCCATTGATGAGGGACATGACCCTTTATCTTCATTTAAAGTAAGTTACGTGCATTACTACAGTATGTGTGAGCCTATGAGTAAGAGACGCTTGAAACGCGTTAGGCAACAAGGAGTTTGTTACTTGTGTGTCAGCCATGAAATTTTAATAAATATCGGCTTTTTATCAAGTTCTAACATGCACGAACATCTTTACCTCAGTATTGTTTTTATACTATTTGTTTTTGTAGCTCTTTTCTAATTATAGATATTTTATCTTTTTATTTATTTATTTATTTTCATGGCCAAGCTATAGACTGGATTATTTGTAAATCAGATGTGTATGCATTAGTTAAAGAAGAAATAAACAACAACCACAAAAAAAAATATTTTGCAAATAGGCTGCAGTTAATCTCCCTGCATTACAGTTCTATTCTGCAAAACATCTGTTAGGTCCTGTTAACAGAGAATTCCACTCCCTGTCCCTGATTGGCTCAAGAGATGTGTTGCAATTTGCAAACAAGTACTGGTTTCCTTACTTATCTTCTGAATCTGCAATTAATACAGTTTCTTTACCCCTGGGCTAACTAGCTCACAGAACCCCTCCGATCCCTGTCAACTAGGCCACATAAGTAATATGTAGGATCCCTCGATTCCTTTGGACCCCTGGTTGTGGGCACATTATACTCATGAAGAGATAAATACAAACATGCAAACAAACTCACATCCACACCTAGAGACTCACATCCACACAAGAGCCAATTCCTCGGGTCCGAACTCAGCCGTGTACCTGCATCTTAAGGATAAAGGACATACCTTTGAAGATTGTAATGTTAACATATTGTCAAAGGAATATGACTGGTTCAAGAGAGGTGTCAAGGAGGCCATTTATGTGAAAATAAGGAACCCAAGCCTGAATAGAGATGGTGGTGGTGGGGGGGTTCGACACCAACTGTCTACCTTGTACAATGCTGTTTTGACACCTTACTAATAACACCTCTTAGCCACAATGCAATCACGCCTTGCATTCAGAAGGTCCTTAACACCTGGCTGTGATATGCTAATTGGGACTTTCCAAGGAACTTAATTGCCAACAGATTCTTGTACAAGTCATTCTGAATTGAGAAAGCCAGTCGGATTACTAGCAAAACGTCTAAACTTTAAGTCCAGTTGATGTAACTTAATACAACAGATATACCATGACCTGCATGAATCAGAACCTTCACTAGCCTAGATCACTTCTTTAAAGGGGAAGTTAAGTGCAAATACATATACTTTTCCATCCCAATGACCTTAATCTGCCAATTCAGCATTTTGTCTGTGTATAATAATGCAACCAAAATACTGACTTCCTGTTTGCAGGGCCCCTAGTAGAGACTAAAGTTACTAGACAACATTTTCCCAATAGTATGATGGGCTCCCATAATCCACCTCTTTATTTTGGTGCAAGTCTAAGTGTTGGTGAAACACTTTGCGTGCTCTCTAATGCACTACAGATTAAACCAAAGAAACTGCAGCCTTGCCCCTAAAAGCTGACAGTGAATTATATTACAGCACTGAGGCCCGCCACTTTTAGTCACAGATCCTGCCTCTTAGACACAAAAAAGAGATTAAACAGCATACACATTTTTTTTCTCTCTTTTACCCCCCATAGCAACAAAAATAATAATTAAGGAAGGAAAAAAACAAGCATTTCATAAATCCTGGGATTTGAAGCTGTAACCTGGGCTGTGTGTATATAAAAGTAGAGCATTGCTTAACTGAAAAAAAATCATGTGAGGGGCACACTAAAGTTCAAAGTGAATTCTTTATTTAATCACGTACACAACGTTTCAGGGATCGCTATGTCCCTTTCATCAGGTGACATTGGTCAACTGAGCTACGAAAGCAAATCCAAGGAAAACAGAAATATTAAGAAACTTAGGGCCCTATTTGTAAATGTGCAATTCAGCGATACCGCGCACTTTCGATAATGTACAATTAATTAACGATAGTGAACGTAAATTGATGATAGCTAAACTAATCGAAAATGAAAGATTGATTTAACGATCGTTAAACCGATCATTAAATGTGTGGTATCTCTTAAAAGTGATACCACACCTTTACAAATAGGGCCCTTATAGACAATATGTAAATATTGACATTGAATAGTGGGGCTCAGGGGTGTGGCCAATAGGTGCACATAGTCACAAGGCTCTTGTGGGCTATGACTGGAGCCTTCTTAGTCACAGAATCTACTTCTTACCTGTATGTAAATGCAACTTACTAGAGAAGTATCTTATGTATAGGTGTATAACATATATATAGAAGTACAAACAAAAATAAATATATAGATAGGTGATAAACACATGTACAAACACACTCACATAAAGCATGCATGGGTATAATAAAACATGAGGAATGAGGACCTTGCCCTGAAGAGCTTACAATCTAAGTGAGTGGGTAACAGACTATCAATGGGTCACATGATTGTTTGGGGTAAAACATTGGCTGTGTTACTTTAATTTTGTCAGACAACCAATATACTGATCAGTAAATTTGTTGGACTAAGTTTAAATGGAGCTGTACTATACAGAGTATATGCTATGTGACCCAAAGTAAAAAACAATGATTTAAGTTGTTTCCCAGCTGCTGTTATACCTGTAGCCTTTAAATTTTTAATTTTATTAATTTTTTGCCGGTTAACAGATCCAGTGAATCTATGGCTGCCTTAAGTCTTTCTTTAGGTAAGAACTGTATTTACCAGCTTTGGTATATTCTGGATATTCTGGTTTATTGACTGACACTTCTGTACAATATTTTCCACATGCACTGTATATTTTCATTGGTTGGGTAGAGTTTTAAGAATAGGAGTTTTAATTAGTCCATTGTAAGACATTCCTATTTTGTTTGTTAAATTGGCTGGGCTTTAGGATGATAACATTTTTAATTAGGTCAATTATCCTGCAGTATTTCTATTCTTTATTGTAGAACAATTTTTAGTCAATACTGAAGACAACCAGTTTTATAATTCTTTACCACCATATTGTAGTTGTGATGCTTTTTATTGTTTCTGCACTGTTAGATTTGCACCACATATAGATTTTTGTGGTCTTTTTTGTTTAACGGTTTATTTTATAGCACCCTCCATTACAGGTGATAGAAACTTAGTGCCATATTTATCAAAAATCGGTATCGTGTTTTTACGATCGCCGTAAAATAACGATCGTTGTTCTACGATACCGATCTTTATTTTTACGACATCGATCGTAAAAAACGATAACGATTTTTGATAAATATGGCCCTTAGGGCCCTATCTAGCTGTCACCAGTCTCATCTCAACTGACTTTGGCTTCACACTAACCTATTTCCACATGTCTTGTTCAGTAAGAGTTCTGATGGACCTTCCCTGATTAGTATCTTAGTTCCACTTTCAGATTATCGAACCAATATTCATCAATGTGAAATGGAATTGGAACATCCAGACTTATATAACATTAACCATGTATGCATTTGTTTTATTATTTTGAAATACTTAAACCAGATATTTAAGGATTATTACTGTGCCTATTCTGGCAAAGCAAGCTGGCCCCTCCCTCCATGCAGTCAATCAAGTCTGTTATTGCTGACATCACACCCAATGATTGACTGCTGTTTCACCTGTTGTCTCCTCTGCACATGCTCAAGAATATAAAAAGCTCTTGGTGCTATGCTCCAGTAGTCTATTTTGGTGTGCGCTGTTTTAGTGCGCATGAATCACACAGCGCAATGTCCCGCGATTCCTGAACGCTTCCAAGTGGGGCCTTGCCCTTAGAGCAAAAAGAGGAGCCAGATACTTTTGCCAGACAGGAATAAAACTTATCGAACTTATACACTATATATACAATATAAACTGGGAAAAATAGCAGTTGGGGTTAGGGGCAGATAACTGACAAGTCACCAGTTTTTTGTTTTAAGGGTGGACATGCCCTTTAACAATTTAACTTGCATTTCCTATTCTATTCATAACAAAACCCTTGTTCAGTACCTTGGACAGCAAGCAAACTCAAGTGGAAGCACTGTGGCCATGCAGCACTCTTTTCAGCTCTTAAAGCAGTGGTAACCGATATACGATCAGTTAGTGTGACTTTAAGCCTCAGTTTGCAGTGGAAGAGGCACTTGCGCAGCCGTCATAAGACTATTTACAAGAGGCTGCATGGCTGTTTGCACGCAAGTATTTAATGCCAGAGTCACGCAGCCTCTGGTAAATCCACTATGGAAAATTTGCCCAGACCGCTTGCAGCTCTGGTTGAATCTTCCTGAAGGTTTTGTTATCTGGCGTTATGAGCTGGGAGCTTGCTTTTTTATTGTTTATAAGGGCTAGGCCACAGGATCCGATTGTGCCTTAAAAAGCACACCCTAGTGTGGTCCAATTGTGGTGGCCACACTAGTGCATTGCTGGGTAACTGTGCTGCGATCCACTAGTCTGATCACACGCGATCCAATTCCGCAACATTGTTCGATAACAGCGCACGCTCGGACGTGCTCTATTATGATTTTAGCCTAAATGTCTCTTTTATTAAGAGCTAAGCAGACTTAACTGAGCTCTACCCAGAATTTTGCATTTAAAGGGGAACTTCAAAAAAACAATAATCAAATACTGTATGTTAGATTTTGTTAGAGATATATAATGGTCACTGTTTTGTGAGAGACAGCTAGTTAAACCAGGGGTGATGTGTTACTGATGCACAGTGTTACCCAGTGGGTAACTATTTGAATAAATCAAATATTTAATTAAACTCACTTTCATTTAAGCCTAGATTGCCTTTCTTCCTGAGTCTGTAAAGGTGCCCATACATTAGTACTTACCTGCCGACAGATCCATGACATTCAGTCAATATTTCCAGAACCGCCTTTCCAGTTCTTCTTTGTGACCCACATATGATCACAAAATGAATGGACCAGATGGCACCTCCCAACCATAAGTTGCTGTGCGTCTGTGCTGCGATCTGTTAATCGGAACGCATGTGAACCAAATTTTTTTTCGCAATAGCAGTGCATGGCAATGCACACGAGCCCACCGGAAATGCTTGCATGCTGAAGGGACATTCAGATTCTTGATAAGGTATATAATTCCCAGTGATCTCACACAGTGAACTAAAGTTTACCACTTTTTCAGCCTTTAATGACAATTATATGTGTTTTTGATGTAAATATTCAATGTGTGGGTAAGAAAGCCGGGCTGTTCTCAGTAGGTAACAAGATCATATAACCACAAAAAATCACTAGTTTGTATTTGCCTATTAGATACATCCAACCATTCTTACCTGTGCATTTATGATTTGCAACACAAATAATTGCCATCAAGATAATAAATAATAGCAAGGGTTTAGTTCACCACTGGGAGACCTGTTCTCTGGGTGGTAAACTATATTTATAAACGTGCGGTATCGCTCTTTTGCAATACCGCGTCTTTACCGAGCTTTGTTGTGATTAAAAATTAACGATCGTGGGGGGTGGGGCCTGACTGCGCACCAGACTGGACGTGCTGTAGCTGAGCTCCAGTAAAGCCAAGGCCCAAACGACAAAACGGCTGACTCCAACAACTTATCCCGGCTGCCTCTCACCCTCACACAATCATAGGACCCAGATCCACGGCGATCAGGCCCAGCAACAAAATGGTGGCAGCAACAAGCCCCAGGAAAGCAACAAAGCACAGGTCACCAGGAAAGACCTGGACGAACTATTTAAGAACCTGGAATCGGTAATCACCTCTGCCCACCAAAAAACCGTGGCGGAGGTGGTGGCCATGGGCGAGCGAGTCGCCGCACTAGAAACCAACCACGAGGCCACAGCAAGGTACTGCAACCAAGTGGACACGGACATCAAGGAAATAAGAACCCAGCTCCAGTACCTCACAGACCTCCAGGAGGACTCAGACAACAGATCCCGCCGGAACAACCTCCGAATCCGCGGGATCCCAGAAGAGGTAACAGACCTCCATACCACACTGACAGCCTACTTCCACAAACTGGCTCCAGACCTAACGGAACCACAATTCCTGATGGACCGGGCCCTCCGCCCACCCTCCCTACAGGACGGCTCCACTAGAGACATTATAGTGAGACTCCACTACTTTCAAACAAAGGAGCGTATCCTAAGGGAGGCCAGACTCCAGGGTCCACTAAAGTGGGACGACACCCCGATCCACATCTTCCAGGACCTAGCACCCCGCACCCTGGCCAACACAAAATCAAATACAAATGGGGCTTCCCGTTCGGCCTCACGGCAAACCACGAAGGGAAAACAGTTACAATTACAACCCCTGAAGACGGACCTAAACTACTCCATAGACTGGTCATAATGGCGGATACGCCAGATCTCCCGAATAACAAAGCGGACCGCATAGAACCCCCCCGACCGGAATGGTCAAGCCAGCAATAATCCGGACTCATTCCCACCACCAGCTTCTCCCCAACACCTAAACTCCCTGTTGACGATTCCGGCGACTAAACAATATGGTACCCCGGCACGCCAGGATGTACAACAAATCTCCCCAGCATATAACTTGTCCCATTCCCACACGGACCCACAGCTATTTCTTCACGAACGGACCCCCAAGTCCACACAGGGACCTCGAACCGGAAAACAGGCTCACCAGCCGGCGGACGCTTTCACGGAACTCTACCACCCACCTCTCCAGGCTCCAACTCAAGTCCAACGCAAGGAATCTCCAACCTCCTCCGACTCCACCAGGACCGCCACAAACTACTGGACCCTTAAATACCAACAGTCTCCACCATAACACACCAACCCACACCGAACTCAGCCCCTCTATGCTGGGGAACCCTATCCTTCTGGACGACACCCAGAATAGAGACGGTACCAAGCCCCCACCCGCCACTGTTACCCACAATTTCATTCACCCCCCCACGAAGCCCAGAGGCCTCCGGACCCGACCACCCCCTTGGCTAGACCGAGGTGATGACTCCCTCACGCCAACACCCAACCCCTTAGGCACCCCCCCACCAACACAGCATAACTTTGCTGTACTGTAAATGAAGCAATGAGGCCAATTGTACCTCAAAAGTCATATTTTGTATATATGTTCATGTTTTATGTTATAAATTGTTTATATGTTGTAAAGCAAACTCTAACGATATATTTTATATTTTCATGTCAGCTCCAAGGTATTACTAAAATCTTCTCGGCGTTGGCTCAGCCCTGGCCGTCTCCGGCCTACGACCCACCAAACAGAACACGGTATCTCAAGAAACACAAGGTAAGCCCTCCACCCGGACCAGCGACGCCTGTACACTATTCACCCAAACCACACAGTAATGTCACCCACTAAAGATTTAAACATTCGCCTTCTCATACATAACGCTAAGGGTCTCAACAACCCCACCAAAAAGAGAATGGCTATAAAATATTACGAAAAAGAGAAAGCCGACATAGTCTTCCTCCAAGAGACACACTTCCTAAAACACAGAGAACCAAAAATACTCAGCAAAAAATACAACCAAATATATTTCTCGTCAGGCGACACTAAGAAAGGTGGTGTGGCCATTCTCCTTCACAAACGCCTGCTGTTCAGGAGAGAGGGGTTCGACAGAGATCTGGGGGGCCGCTACCTGGCCCTGACGGGCTCCATAGGCCGGATCAAATTGACACTAGTAAATATATACGCTCCCAACACTGCCCAAAAACAATTCCTAATCGACCTCGAAACCAAACTCACCACTCAATCCACAGGCCATCTAATAATCGGAGGAGACTTCATTACAAGCATCAACCCCAAACTGGACAGATCTATCCCCTCCTCAGCAACCCACCCCACCCACTCCTCCAAACCCCTTAAAACCTTCACCCAAAACCTTAATTTATGGGATGCCTGGCGCCTTACCCACCCAAAAGGAAGACCATACTCTTTCTTCTCTAATCCCCACAAAATATATACCAGAATCGACTATTTTTTTCTCTCACCATCCCTGATTCCAACAATTACTGACTCAGATATATCCCCCATCACTTGGTCGGACCACGCCCATGTATCCCTGGACCTACAGAACATTCTCAAACATTCCCCTTCCCCCCCTATGGAGACTAAACGAATCACTACTGACCGACCCTAGTACCCGCACCGAGATAGAATCCTCACTACATCACTACTTCCAGGAGAATATAACAGACACAACGCCGTATGGGCCGCCCATAAAGCTGTGATCAGATCAGAGGTCAACTAATCAAACTAGCATCACAAAAGAAAAAAAACACCCAGCAACATATCTTCACTCTTACACAACAAATCAAGAACCTGGAACAGAAACACTCCTCAACACATAACGAAACAGACGCCACCACTCTCGAAAATTTACGACTACAACTTACCCAATTCCTCCAAAACAAAGCAGAAAAAATACTACACCAAGGCAAACAAACCCGACTCTATGCTGGCCCGCAAATTCAACAACAGGATGTCCCAAAACAAACTGCTACAGTTAAGACAAGCAGACGGTTCATTATCACACAACCCCAACACAATTGTAAAACTATTCGAAACCTACACCAAACTCTATGACGGGAAGACGGCTAGAACCGACGACGACTGGAAAGACAACCTCATTAACTTCCTAGCCCCCTATAATTACCAAAACTCTCCACCCAAGACAAAGACACCCTCTCCTCCAACATATCCCAACAGGAAATAAAAATGGCTATTCAGAACCATGGCTATTCAGAACCAGGGAAAGCCCCAGGCCCGGACGGGTACACGGCAGGATACTACTCAACATTCCAGAAAATCCTCACCCCCCACCTCCTATCCTTATTCAACCTGACTCTTCAAAACAACGCTCAAATCCACCCAGACCTACTTAGAGCCACCATTACAGTAATACCCAAACAAGACAAAGACACCACCTGCTGCAAAAACTACAGACCCATCTCCCTAATCAATACAGACATTAAATTTCTGACAAAAATTCTAGCAGACAGACTGAACAACATATTGCCAAACATCATTCACACAGACCAAACAGGCTTCATCAAGGGCAGACAAACAACCGACAACATTAGACGTACCCTCCAACTCATGCAAATTTCAGCACTTTCCTCCTCTCCAACACTTTTTCTAAGCCTAGATGCCGAAAAGGCATTTGACAGAGTGGACTGGAGGTACATGGGAGTGGTCCTGAACTACTTAGGTTTCCCCCCCCTTCACACAAATGATC
Source organism: Hymenochirus boettgeri (assembly GCA_019447015.1). Lineage (NCBI taxonomy): Eukaryota > Metazoa > Chordata > Amphibia > Anura > Pipidae > Hymenochirus > Hymenochirus boettgeri. The sequence continues at coordinate 66,374,078 of CM033469.1, read as the reverse complement.
AACAATCTATACTCACGACCAACAGCCTCAATCCATAACATGGGCTTCTCCTCCCAATACTTCCCCATTCTAAATGGGACCAGACAGGGCTGTCCCTTATCCCCTCTCCTCTTTGTCCTGTGCATCAAACCCATGGCCCAAGCCATCAGACTCCACACAGAAATAAAAGGCATACCGGTGGGTCACCACACCTACACAGTGGCCCTGTTCGCAGACAACACACTACTCTCCATACGCGACCCCCTCACCTCCCTCCCACACATCTTCCCCCTCCTACACCAATATGGCCAACTATCAGGTTTCAAGGTCAACAACACCAAATCGCAAGCGTTCCCAGTCGCACTTTCCTTACAGGACCAACAACAGATTTCATCCCAATGGGACCTAAAGTGGTCCACAATCTCACTAAACTATTTAGGTGTATCACTGACACATGACCCACAACAAATCTATAATCTCAACTTCCCCCCGAAATTCAACCTGACCAAAAATCTATTAGCCAAATGGTCCCCTTACCATATTTCCCTATATGGAAAAATCCATACCATTAAAATGATGATCCTACCCAAGCTCCTATATCTCTTTAGAGCCCTCCCCTTATCCATAACCAGGAAACACCTAGCCCCCACCCAAAAATCAATTTCCAGATTCATCTGGAACAACCAAAAACCCAGAATTAGAGAAAAGACTCTCTGCCGTCCCAGATCGGGGCTTGGCACAGCTCTCCCAGTTCCCTTTCTCTACTACTTGGCAGCAAGAACAGCCCAAACTCTATTGTGGCACTCCTCACCAGGGAAAACCAGGTGGATAGAACTCGAACAAGAACTAACTGACTGCAAACCAATCTTCAACCTACTATGGACCCTACCATCCTCCCCGAAACCTCCAAACAACCAAATCATCTCCACAACCCTAAAAATCTGAAAACAAGTAACACAAAACTACAACCTGAAACACCCCCACTCTCTGATGATACCCATAATCAACAACCCAGCCTTAACCCCAGGCTTACAAACTCCCGACTGGAGGGAATGGTCCGACAGAGGAATTAATTGGATGTTCCAAATCGCTCCACAGAGACAAATAATACCCTGGGAAACACTAAAAACAACCTGGAATATCCCTCCTAAAGAATGGCTCAAATACCAGCAACTGGCAGCCTTTGCCAAATCTCTACAAACATGTACAGACCCCCCCTCACTGTCCCCCCTGGAAAAACTGGCATACCACCACCCAACAGGCCCCCACAAGATCACAAAAATTTATCACCAATTAATCTCCTTCAAATCCCAACAGAAACTCCCAATGCAGATCAAACGGGAAACCTGGCTCAACACCAAACTATCACAAGACGAATGGTCCACGATAGGATCTAAGTGCACCAAGAATACAATAATGCAAGAAAAAGCCTTCAAAATTCTACACGGCTGGTATCGCTCACCAATGCATATCCACAAAATATTCCCACAAGTACCCCCCCTCTGTTTTAGAAACTGTCAAGGAAGCGCAGATCTCCCCCACTGCTGGTGGTTCTGTCCCAAAATTCAAAAATTCTGGAACGAATGCTACACCCTTCTAAACAAAATCCTCCAAGTGGACCTATCTCCAGACCCTTGGGAAGCCCTCTTCAATAAGAACTCTCCCAAACTGAACTCCAGCAGAAACAAACTATACCATATTATCTGCGCTGTAGCCCGCTCATTAATTGCCTCCTCCTGGAAATCCCCAGCACCCCCTGTCTCTGTTGGTCTCCAAAACCTGGACTGTGCACTTCAACGAAAAACCAGTATATGTTGCCAGGAATAAGCTTAAGAATTTCGACAAAATTTGGGACACATGGATACTGGCTATGGTCCCTCCCGACCAGAGCCCCCAAACCTAGGGAGGGGATCGGGTGGGGGAGCGGGGAGGAAAACATGTTCGGCCGGCCTGGAGACACCTGGGGTGACCCTACCACCCACACCCCTCTCTCTTCTTTAAGAAGAGGGGACAAAAACCTTCCCTCTGGGAAACCCTGAATATAATCACAAGAACAGTGGATATTTCCGCCCGGGCCCTGCCAACGCCGGGAACCTTCAGAACTTTCAGAACAAGTAAGATAAATAACCTTTCTTTTCCTCCTTTAAAAACTCTCTAATGGTAATTTCAAGAGAAACGCTTCTCCTTTTTCCTAGTTTGCTAAAGTTAATTGTTAAGTTACGGTTATAGCCCACTCTACCAACAGTAGCAACAACCAACTCCTGATCCCCCCCCCTCTCTCTCCCAGCCCCCGCCCCCCCCCCCAAAGTGTCCAATAGGTATCGGATGTTACAACTCACTATCTCCCTACACATGCGCAGAAGCGATACACAGTTCAGCTTTCCTTACATAGGATGCCGCGATCCGGCCCCCAAACGATCGTCTACAGCAACAGCACAATGGATTACCCTGGCACCGGCAACTCAGTTAGTCAGGGAAATACTGTAGTGACATCACTGTTAAGATGAACAGAAACGATCGAGCGCACCACTCACCAGTTACACTATGTGGGAGGAGTGGGGACATCTAGTGGCCAGGGGAGTGATTGCAGTGACACACACACACACGTGAGCACAGTCATCAGTTAGGGTTTTATTATATAGGATTAAAGGGGAACTGTGGTCTCCAAACAAGTTTATTTTAAATGAAAGGCCAGGTTCCTAGCTTTAAATCGAGCCATCAACTGCACAGCCCAAAATATGAAAAAATCATTGATCAGAAAGTTAGGGGGTGGGAGGTTTTGAATCTGCGGTCAGAAATACTACTTCCTCCTCCAATCTGCATTTGGCATATGCTCAGTGCATGACTGAAGGGCAGGAGGGGGGTGGGGAGAACAGCACAGCCCACAGCACTGCTTTTTTAATGCCTCCCACTTGCTGGCCCTTTCCACTTGTGGGCCCTGTGTCCCCTCCCCTTGTGGACCCAACCTGGCCCCTTCCCTTGCAGCCCCTGTGGCCCCTCCCACTCACAGACTCTGTGGCCCCTCCCTCACTTGCACCTCAGACCAATGCCCTCCTACCCCCTACAGAAGACTGTGTAAAGCAAATTTTAAAACTGCTGATTCTTTCTCTGCTTTTACAGTTTTTTGTAAGAAGGGGGATGGGTATTAGTCTGAGGTGCAATGGGGAGCCCACAAGAGGAGGGGGGCCCTGTGAGTGGGAGGGACCACAGGAGGCTGCAAGAGAAAGGCCCAAAGGGGCTGCAAGGGAAGAAGCCAGGATGGGTCTGCAAGGGGAGGGGCCACAGGGCCCGCAAGTGGGAGGGGTCACAGGACCCACGAGTTAGCAGGGCCACAGAGCCATGAGTGGGAGGGGCCACAAGACTCACAAGTTAGCAGGGCCACAGAGCCATAAGTGCGAGGGGCCACAGGAGGCTGCAAGGGAAAGGCCCAAGGGGGCTGCAAGGGAAGGGGCCAGGATGGGTCTGCAAGGGGTGGGAGCCACTGGACCAGTGAGTGGGAAGGGCCACGGGGCCCACGAGTCCGTATATTTTAATGCTTCTGACTCTCGTTTTTTTCTGAATTCACCAGCAAACCCCCAATTCTATACAGAATCTCACCTGTGCACACACCACCCGTGGCACACAATTCCCCCCACAAGCATGTCCCCCACCACTGGCGGGCTTCCCGGACCCACCTGTGGGCGTTGGCTACAAGACATCACATGGCCAGTGCAAGCAGGTGAGTCCAGTGTCCTTGCACGTGGACAACCTTATTTTAGTATATACAGTAGTATAGTTGTACATGAGTGTATTTGTTCCTCTTTCTCCAAGTGGCTCTATATAAATATTATACCTATGTACATTAGTTTAGCATTAGTTTGATCTACCAGCTTGGTAAATACACTTCCTATTCTAGTGAATTCAAAGGAAATTGACCATCTTGTAAGTCATATTCATGATCAAAAACCTCCATCATCACAGCGCGTTTGTCTGATTGTATCTATGGAAGCAATTTCCACTACCATTTCTGTTTGATTAAAATAGAGCTAGTCATTTATTATAATGGAACATATATATATATATATATATATTCCACAATACAAGTCATCATTTTCTCTTTATTTAGCACAAACTAAAATTACCTAGTTCGCACTGATAGGACGGCTTTCTTATGAATAATGTTTATGACAAGTACAAGAAAAATGATTAACAAGTTTATTATATTTGAACTAGAATAGGTAATCAAAGAAGCAATGAATGTTGTTAGGAGTCACAATGATAAATTGTCTCAAACCACCCTGCCTGCCTGACTTCTTGCCAAACTTGAATGTAGATTCAGCTGTTTGTAATAACATCTTCCCTTTATTAACGCTGCGCTGTGGATCTGCAGAACTATCTTGGGCAGCTTGCAGTTTTCGGGAGGAAACTTGCGCTAATTTGTGTTTGTGTTTGGTGAATGTTCGCGTTCCCACGATTTCCATGTTAGCGAAAATCGCGTCTGCGAACACGCAAAAAACTCACTTGTGTGGCCTAGCCCTTAGGCCTGTAAGTAATCTTGTTTGTAAGTTGAAAATCCAATAAACGCATGTTTATTGAAGATAAGGCAGAAGTGGAAGCAACACAGAAAATCTTAGATATATTAATAACTGATGAAACATTTGAAGAGATACAGAATAAGATATTGAGTAAAACTGAATAAAATGAATCAGATATTATAAATAGGAAGGAGGAAACTATATATGCGAAGTGCAGCGCCTGCCAGCGTGGGGTAAGAGAAATAAATAAAAGAAATTACATTTCTGACAAGCTTCTCTGCTGCCACCTTTGTTATTCCATCAGGGGTGCGTATCATGAGCGACCCTGAGATTGTGCAGGTAGAATCAGCTCCTCCCACAGGTGCTCTCAGTTCCTGACTGGGTAGAAGATTGTTACAGCTAACACACACACTGAACCACTCATCAGCCAGGGAGTGCAAAAGGAAAATGAAGGAGACTGAGGGCAACCTGCTAGCGCAGGGTAAAGGAAAATAAAATAAAAATCTCTGACAAGCTGTTGCCGCCGTTGCACAAGCAGAGGCAGCATTGTGTGTGTGAGTGGGTATTTTTTTGGGGGGAGGGGTCTTCGAGTGGGGGATCTGGACTTGGGGTGGGTGGGTGGATTTAAATGTGTATTTCTTGTGTGCAGGGCCATTTGAGAGCAAGACCCATTTGAGAGCAGGGCCTATTTGTGTGTGGGGCCCATTTCTATGCAGCTCCCTCTTGTGGGGGTTGGTTTAAGTGTGGGTCCTTCTCATGTGTGGGGCCCATTTGTGGGCAGGTCCTTCTTGTGTGAACTTTGTGGGGCCCATCTTTATGGAGGGCCCTCTAGTGTGCAGGGCCACAAGCACCGTCAGCCAGAAGACAACTGTCTGGTGTGAATTGCATATAAAGAAATAATTTAACCCATAATGTCAAAGCTGCTTAATAATGCACATACATTTGTCTGTGTATTACTGTTATTGTTGCCCTTTAAATGATAGGGAAAGATTTTTTTGTTTATTGGATAATTTGGGGGATTTTACCTGTTACATGGCAATCTGAATTAATGATTGTTACTGTGCCGCTTTCAAATAGGTTTATTATCAGCAGTCAAATCTGCAGAGAAAATGTGTTTATGTGGAAACGTGTAATGGCTGCTGCGTCTGAAATGCAATATTTTTTTTTTTATGTTTTTTTTTTTAATAGGTAGATAAATTGTGCATTAGTCCGTAATTGTACTGTTACAGTTGTAGATAACACTGTGTTGTAATTGTACTGTTATAATTGTAGATAACACGGTGTTGTAATTGTACTGTTACAGTTGTAGATAACACTGTGTTGTAATTGTACTGTTACAGTTGTAGATAACACTGTGTTGTAATTGTACTGTTACAGTTGTAGATAACACTGTGTTGTAATTGTACTGTTATAGTTGTAGATAACACGGAGTTGTAATTGTACTGTTACAGTTGTAGATAACACGGTGTTGTAATTGTACTGTTACAGTTTTAGATAACACGGTGTTGTAATTGTACTGTTACAGTTGTAGATAATACGGTTTTGTAATTGTACTGTTACAGTTGTAGATAACACTGTGTTGTAATTGTACTGTTACAGTTGTAGATAACACTGTGTTGTAATTGTACTGTTACAGTTGTAGATAATACGGTGTTGTAATTGTACTGTTACAGTTGTAGATAACACGGTGTTGTAATTGTACTGTTACAGTTGTAGATAACACTGTGTTGTAATTGTACTGTTACAGTTGTCGATAACACTGTGTTGTAATTGTACTGTTACAGTTGTAGATAACACTGTGTTGTAATTGTACTGTTACAGTGTTTGTAGATAGCATTGTTGTAATTGTACTGTTAAGTTGTAGATACACTGTGTTGTAATTGTACTGTTCAGTTTGTAGATACACATTGTTGGTAATTGTACTGTTACAGTTGTAGATAACACTGTGTTTGTAATTGTACTGTTACAGTTGTAGATAACACGGTGTTGTAATTGTACTGTTACGTTGTAGATAACACTGTGTTGTATTACTGTTAAGTTGTAGATAACACGGTGTTGTAATTGTACTGTTACAGTTGTAGATAACACGGTGTTGTAATTGTACTGTTAGTACGTTGTAGATACCACGGTGTTGTAATTGTACTGTTACGTTGTAGATAACACTGTGTTGTAATTGTACTGTTACAGCTTGTAGATACACATTGTTGTAATTGTACTGTTACAGTTGTAGATACACATTGTTGTAATTGTACTGTTACAGTTGTAGATCACTGTTGTTGTAATTGTACTGTTTACAGTTGTAAATAACCCTGTGTTGTATTGTACGTGTTACAGTTGTAGATAACACTGTGTTGTAATTGTACTGTTACAGTTGTAGATAACACTGTGTTGTAATTGTACTGTTACAGTGTAGATAACACTGTTTGTAATTGTACTGTTACAGTTGTAGATAACACGGGTTTGTAATTGTACTGTTACAGTTGTAGATAACATGTTGTAATTGTACTGTTACAGTTGTAGATAACACTGTGTTTTGTAATTGTACTGTTCACAGTTGTAGATAACACGTGTTTGTAATTGGTACTGTTCACAGTGTAGATACACGGTGTTGTAATTGTCACTGTTACAGTTGTAGATAATACGTGTGTTGTAATTGTACTGTTACAGTTGTAGATAACACGGTGTTGTAATTGTACTGTTACAGTTGTAGATAACACGTGTGTTGTAATTGTACTGTTACAGTTGTAGATAAACACGGTGTTTAATGTACTGTACAGTTTAGATAACACGTGTTTGTATTGTACTGTTAGTTGTAGATAACACGTGTTTGTAATTGTACTGTTACAGTTGTAGATAACACTGTGTTGACGTACTGTTACAGTTGTAGATAACGGTGTTGTAATTGTACTGTTACGTTGTAGAACACTGTATGTAACTGTACTGTTACAGTTGTAGATACACGTGTTTTATTGTTCTGTTACTGTAGATAACACGGTGTTGTAATTGTACTGTTACAGTTGTAGATAACACGTGTTTGTATTGTACTGTTACATTTGTAATAACATTGTTGTAATTGTACTGTTACAGTTGTAGATAACACTGTGTTGTAATTGTACTGTTACAGTTATAGCACATTGTTGTAATTGTACTGTTACAGTTGTAGATAACACTGTGTTGTAATTGTACTGTTAACAGTTTTAGATAGCACTTGTTGTTGTAATTGTACTGTTACATTTGTAGATAACACTGTGTTGTAATTGCTGTTACAGTTGTAGATAGCACATTGTTTTAATTGTACTGTTACAGTGTAGATAACACTGTGTTGTTAATTGTACTGTTACAGTTGTAGATAGCACATTGTTGTAATTGTACTGTTACGTTGTAGATAACACGGTGTTGTATTGTACTGTTACAGTTGTAGATAGCACGGTGTTGTAATTGTACTGTTACAGTTGTAGATACACGTTGTTGTAATTGTACTGTTACAGTTGTAGATAACACTGTGTTTGTAATTGTACTGTTACAGTTGTAGTATAGCACATTGTTGTAATTGTACTGTTACAGTTGTAGTTAGCACATTGTTGTAATTGTCCTGTTACAGTTGTAGATAACACTGTGTTGTAATTGTACTGTTACATTTGTAGATAACACGGTGTTTTAATGGTACTGTTACATTTGTAGATACACGGTGTTGTAATTGTACTGTTACAGTTGTAGATACACGGGTGTTGTAATTGTACTGTTACAGTTGTAGATAACACTGGTTGTAATGTACTGTTATAGTTGTAGATCCGTTGTTTGTAATTGTACTGTTACAGTTGTAGATAACACGGTGTTGTAATTGTACTGTTACAGTTGTAGATAACGCGTGTTTTAATTGTACTGTTACAGTTGTAGATAGCACGTGTTTTGTAATTGTACTGTTACAGTTGTAGATAACACGTGTTGTAATTGTACTGTTACAGTTGTAATATACACTGTTTTTGTAATGTATTGTTACAGTTGTAGATAACACTGTGTTGTAATTGTACTGTTACAGTTGTAGATAACATGAGTTGTCATTGTCTGTACAGTTGTAGATAGCACTGTGTTGTAATTGTACTGTTACAGTTGTAGATAGCACGTGTTGTAATTGTTACTGTTACAGTTTTAGATAACACTGTGTTGTAATTGTACTGTTACAGTTGTAGATAACACTGTGTTGTAATGGTACTGTTACAGTTGTAGATAACACTGTGTTGTAATTGTACTGTTACAGTTGTAGATAACACTGTGTTGTAATTGTACTGTTACAGTTGTAGATAACACAGTGTTTGTAATTGTACTGTTCAGTTGTAGATAAACAGTTTGTAATTGTACTGTTACAGTTGTAGATAACACTTTGTTGTAATTGTACTGTTACAGTTGTAGATAGCACGGTGTTTGTAATTGTACTGTTACAGTTGTAGATAGCACGGTGTTGTAATTGTACTGTTACATTTGTGATAACACTGTGTTGTATTGTACTGTTAAGTTGTAGATAACACGGTGTTGTAATTGTACTGTTCAGTTGTAGATAACACTGTGTTGTAATTGTACTGTTACAGTTGTAGATAACACGGTGTTGTAATTGTACTGTTACAGTTGTAGATAACACTGTGTTGTAATTGTACTGTTACAGTTGTAGATAACACGGTGTTGTAATTGTACTGTTACAGTTGTAATAACACGGTGTTGTAATTGTACTGTTACAGTTGTAGATAACACGGAGTTGTAATTGTACTGTTACAGTTGTAGATAGCACATTGTTGTAATTGTATTGTTACAGTTGTAGATAGCACGGTGTTGTAATTGTACTGTTACAGTTGTAGATAACACTGTGTTGTAATTGTACTGTTACAGTTGTAGATAGCACTGTTGTAATTGTACTGTTACAGTTGTAGATAACACTGTTGTAATTGTACTGTTACAGTTGTAGATAGCACGGTGTTGTAATTGTACTGTTACAGTTGTAGATAACACTGTGTTTAATTGTACTGTTACAGTTGTAGATAGCACTGTTGTAATTGTACTGTTACAGTTGTAGATAGCACTGTTGTAATTGTACTGTTACAGTTGTAGATAACACGGTGTTGTAATTGTACTGTTACAGTTGTAGATAACACGGTGTTGTAATTGTACTTTTACAGTGTAGATAACACGGTGTTTGTAATTGTACTGTTACAGTTGTAGATAACACGGTGTTTAATTGTACGTTACGGTTTAGATAGCACATTGTTGTAATTGTATTGTTACAGTTGTAGATAGCACGGTGTTGTAATTGTACTGTTACAGTTGTAGATAACACTGTGTTGTAATTGTACTGTTACAGTTGTAGATAGCACTGTTGTAATTGTACTGTTACAGTTGTAGATACACTGTGTGTAATTGTACTGTTCAGTTGTAGATAGCACGGTGTTGTAATTGTACTGTTACAGTTGTAGATACACCTGTGTTGTAATTGTACTGTTACAGTTGTAGATAGCACTGTTGTAATTGTACTGTTACAGTTGTAGATAGCACTGTTGTAATTGTACTGTACAGTTGTAGATAACTGTGTTGTAATTGTACTGTTACGTTGTAGATACACGGTGTTGTAATGTACTGTTACAGTTGTGATACACTGTGTTGTAATTGTACTTTACAGTTGTAGATAACACGGTGTTGTAATTGTACTGTTACAGTTGTAGATAACACTGTGTTGTAATTGTACTGTTACGTTGTAGAAACACGGTGTTGTAATTGTACTGTTACAGTTGATAGCACGGTGTTGTAATTGTACTGTTACAGTTGTAGATAACACGTGTTTGTAATTGTACTGTTACAGTTTAGATAGCACTGTTGTAATTGTACTGTTACAGTTGTAGATAGCACGTTGTAATTGTACTGTTACAGTTGTAGATAACACGGTGTTGTATTGTACTGTTACGTTGAGATAACACGTGTTGTAATTGTACTGTTACAGTTGTAGTAACACTGTGTTGAATTGTACTGTTACAGTTGTAGATAACACGTGTGTTGTAATTGTACTGTTACAGTTGTAGATAACACTGTGTTGTAATTGTACTGTTACAGTTGTAGATAACACGTGTTGTATTGTACTGTTCAGTTGTAGATAACACTGTTGGTAATTGTACTGTTACAGTTGTAGATAACACTGAGTTGTATTGTACGTTTACAGTTGTAGATAGCACATTGTTTGTAATTGTATTGTTACAGTTGTAGATAGCACGGTGTTGTAATTGTACTGTTACAGTTGTAGATAACACTGTGTTTTAATTGTACTGTTACAGTTGTAGATAGCACTGTTGTAATTGTACTGTTACAGTTGTAGATAACACTGTGTTGTAATTGTACTGTTACAGTTGTAGATAGCACGGTGTTGTAATTGTACTGTTACAGTTGTAGATAACACTGTGTTGTAATTGTACTGTTACAGTTGTAGATAGCACTGTTGTAATTGTACTGTTACAGTTGTAGATAGCACTGTTGTAATTGTACTGTTACAGTTGTAGATAACACGGTGTTGTAATTGTACTGTTACAGTTGTAGATAACACGGTGTTGTAATTGTACTGTTACAGTTGTAGATAACACGGTTGTGTTAATTTACTGTTACAGTTGTAGATAACACGGTGTTTTATATTGTACTGTTAGTTGTAGATAGCACATTGTTTTAATTGTATTGTTACAGTTGTAGATAGCACGGTGTTGTAATTGTACTGTTACTTTGTAGATAACTGTGTTTGTAATTGTACTGTTACAGTTGTAGATAGCACACTGTTGTGTAATTGTACTGTTACAGTTGTAGATAACACTGTGTTGTAATGTACTGTTACAGTGGTAGATAGCACGGTGTTGTAATTGTACTGTTACAGTTGTAAATAACACTGTGGTTGTATTGTACTGTTACAGTTGTAGATAGCACTGTTGTAATTGTACTGTTACAGTTGTAGAACACTGTTGTAATTGACTTTACAGTTGTAGATAACACGGTGTTGTAATTGTACTGTTACAGTTGTAGATAACACGGTGTTGTAATTGTACTGTTACAGTTGTAGATAACACGGTGTTGTAATTGTACTGTTACAGTTGTAGATAACACGGTGTTTAATTGTACTGTTACAGTTGTAGATAACACTGTGTTGTAATTGTACTGTTACAGTTGTAGATAACACGGTGTTGTAATTGTACTGTTACAGTTGTAGATAACACTGTGTTTTAATTGTAATGTTACAGTTGTAGATAACACGTGTTTTTAATTGTATGTTACAGTTGTAGATAACACGGTGTTGTAATTGTACTGTTACAGTTGTAGATACCGGATTTGTAATTGTACTGTTACAGTTTGTAGATGGCACATTGTTGTAATTGTACTGTTACAGTTGTAGAAGCACGGTGTTGTAATTGTATGTTACAGTTGTAGATAACACTGTGTTGTAATTGTACTGTTACAGTTGTAGATAACACTGTGTTGTAATTGTACTGTTACAGTTGTGATAACACGGTGTTTTGTAATTGTCTGTTACAGTTGTAGATAACACGGTGTTGTAATGTACTGTTCAGTTGTAGATAACACGAGTTGTAATTGTACTGTTACAGTTGTAGATAGCACATTGTGTAATTGTACTGTTACAGTTGTAGATACACGGTGTTTGTAATTGTACGGTTACAGTTTGTAGATACCACGGTGTTGTAATTGTACTGTTACAGTTGTAGATAACACGGTGTTTTAATTGTAATGTTACAGTTGTAGATAACACGGTGTTGTAATTGTACTGTTACAGTTGTAGATAACACGGAGTTGTAATTGTACTGTTACAGTTGTAGATAGCACATTGTTGTAATTGTACTGTTACAGTTGTAGATAACACGTGTGTGTAATTGTACTGTTACAGTTTAAATAGCACGGTGTTGTAAAGTGTTACAGTTGTAGATGCACGGTGTTGTATGTACTGTTACATTGTAGTAACCTGTTGTAATTGTACTGTTACAGTTGTAGATAACACGGTGTTGTAATTGTACTGTTACAGTTGTAGATAACACTGTGTTGTAATTGTACTGTCAGTTGTAGATAGCACTGTTGTAATTGTACTGTTCAGTTGTAGATAACACGGTGTTGTAATTGACTGTTACAGTTGTAGATAACACTATGTTGTAATTGTACTGTTATAGTGTAGATACACATTGTTGTTAATTGTACTGTCCACAGTTGTAGATAACACGGTGTTTGTAATTGTACTGTATGTTGGTATATACACGGTGTTGTAATTGTACTGTTACAGTTGTAGATAACACTGTGTTATAATTGTACTGTTACAGTTGTAGATAGCACGGTGTGTAATTGTACTGTTACAGTTGTAGATAACACGTTGTAATTGTACTGTTACAGTTGTAGATAACACGGTTGTAATTGTACTGTTACAGTTGTAGTAAACTGTTTGTAATTGTACTGTTACAGTTGTAGATAACGCGGTGTTGTAATTGTACTGTTACAGTTGTAGATAGCGCGGCGTTGCATTCATCTTGATGATGGGTGGCTGAGGTCCCCCCAAAATGTTACACTGTGTTTTTCCACTGAATAAATGGGTTAAGGACCCAATTCACAAAACAGTGTGTGCGGTTCCTATTTTCTTAAAATACTTACCTTGGAGACGTGGCAGGCTGTCCAGATACCAGCACCACAGAAAATGTATATAGCACATTCTAGTGCTGAGGGTGTGAAGTAGGTGTGTGTACCTTTGTCAGGTTGGGGGTAAAATTTTTGACTATCCTTCCCTTTAAATACGGCTGCTACATTTATGAACGAGTAGGTCAGTTGGTGAGTGTACCTGTAACAGGTTGTCGGGTAAAAAAATCTTTTTTGATGATTGGTCCAAAAATTTTTTTGACTATAGTTACCCTTTAGAAATGGCTACCATGGGAATGGAGGGTTAGGTTAGTAGGTGTATCTGTCTTTGTCAGGTTTGGGGATATGTTATGTTTACGAACATGAAACTAAACTTTTTTGATCATTGATCAAAATTATTTTTTTGACTATAAAATAAGTATGACTGCCACAGGAATGGAGGCGTAGGTCAGTAGATGTGTGTACCTTTGGCAGGTTGGGGTGTGTATTTATGAACATAATACTTAACTTTTTTGATCATTAAAGGGCATGTCCACCCCCAAAACTGAAATTTAACCCCATACTGGCCCCACTCTGTAGTGTACAAAAATCCTTACCTTACATCCCTGCTCCAAATGGCTGCCCCTCCAATGTCAGGAAAACAGCAGCGTAGTAGCTGTCAGTGACTCATCCTGTGCCTTTGTCTGCCTCAACCTTGACAAAGTTTGAGGCATGGGAAGGAAGTCCTCCCCTCCTCCCTCTCCCTCTCGTTTTGCTCTCCCTCCCCCTTGGTAAAATTGTAGTTATTGGTCCCGCAGCCCCAACCGCCATATTTGAATTTTGAGAAAGCCCATCAGAGCAGCCAATCAGAGACACCACTACCGTCCTGCCCCCTGCTTGCAGTTCCATGCAAGCAGAGGGCCAGAACACTGCGGCGTAGGAAGAGGTAAGGTAGTACACCTCGGGGCACTTTCTCAAAAATCAATTATGGCGGTTGGGGCTGGGGGACCAATAACTACAATATAAATAAAGTTGATTAAAGGGGGTTGACATGCCCTTTAATTGAAATTTGTTTTTTAACTATAGTTACCCTTTAAGTATGACTGCCACGGGAATGTAAGGTTAGGTCAGTGGGTGTGACCTAACCTTATGACCTGTTTGGATCACATGACCGTGAAACCTCAAATTGTTCACATTTGAGGATTGTACCCATTATAGTAAATGGTAGGAAAATGGAAGGTAAATGGAAGGTAAAATTAATCCCAGCTGGACAAGTGGAAAAAAAATTCTTCTTGACTCTAAATGGCAATTAGAAAGGCAACAAGACAGGGAATTATTTTTTTTGACTATGGTTTTTTTGATTATGTGTTGCCACAGGGGTAGGTCAATATTGTGTGGTGCCTTTGGCAGGTTGGGGTGTGTGTTTATGAACATAATACTAATGACTGCCACGGGAATGTAAGGTTAGGTCAGTGGGTGTGTGTACATGTTTCTGTATGGGGGTTGGTGGTACCCATTATAGTCAATGGGAGGAAAATACTTGAAATTTGCTATAAACCCAGTGACGCTTCCGAGATTCCTTAGCTAGGTAATAGTACACTTCTCTTATATGTCCCGCACGTCTCTATTGAATTTAATGAAGAATAAAGGGAAAGAGAAGAAACAGAACAGTAATTTGGCTCTTCAAGCCAAATTAACTATATGAATTAATAACAGTAAATTTTAAATCTTAGAACATATGGGGCCCATACATGAACAAATCCTGGAGGTTTGTGTATGCGCAACCGTACAATCATCGTACAAGATTTTTTATTATCAGCCCAAAGGTAAAGTTTTTACCCAACAATCATACTACCAGAAATTTGTTAGCATACGGGCCCCTTTAGAGTGGCTTCTAACTGTACTGGTGGGTCTGTTTGGTGGAAAAGGGTTAGTGTGGGTCTTCTGTTTGTGCTGCTGGGGGGGGGGAATATGAGTTAGAATATAAAGGGGTCTTGTAATTTGGCCTAACCTACGTTAGTAATTTGTAGGAAGTAAAGTGCATGGGGTAGAGTTGTAGTGAGCAGAGGGTCCCAGTTTGTACCTGTTGTGGGACCATTAACATTCTAATAACAGCCCTGCACAGGCAGTTTTTTCCCTGTCATTTATACTCTATGGAAATCGTTTTAACCAGGGGTCTGGGCATCCTAGGGTTCCCTAAGAGGCTGCTAGGGGGTCTTTATGAGTTAGTAAGGAAATTTTAAAATGTTGCTTTATAAGTATGCCCATTGTTGTCCCGAAAAAAAAAATATATATGTAAAATATTAGGAATCTGAATACATTAAACAATAAACTTTTATAATAAATGATGTTATTGACAATACACAGCACTGCTGTGTAATCTGTTTTTGTGCAAATATCGTTACCATGGTAACAGTGATGTAATGCCACTGTGATGTCACAGCAGTATAAAAGAGGGTGTTTTGTGAAGGTTTAATCAGTTGAACTTCAGCTTTGATACAAAAAGGTTCAGAGTTTCAGGTATGGAAAAGCTTACAATCTAGAAACTAGCCATTTGAATAGAATCCGATGGAAGCTTTACGGTTATTGCATTTATTTTTAAAGGATAACTATACTCTAAATATTAACTTTTTAAAAATGGAAGCAACACCTGGGGCAGGTCAGTTGGGTTGATTATTCCTACATCACAATATCATTTCATTGAGGAGATACAGCACTAACAGTTTTCATTTGCCAGGTTAGTCCTGTATTAAAGATAGTGCTGAATCCAGGAGGAAGACTGGCAGAATCAGTTTTTCTTTGGGCTGGTCTCCTCACAGAAACAATATTGGGAGTTAGGGATTACCAATCTCTGTCCCAAGTACTTTTCAGTTTAACTGTTTTTTCAAATCATGTGATTTGTTTTCTTATAAAGGATTCTTTTATATCAGATTTGATTAAGTGATGATATTAAAATTCAAGTCATGAATATTAATGATTTGAATAACGGTCCAGGTTGCTTATAAAATGATAGGCAGACCAGCCTTAGCTGAAATACTGAGAACAGTTATTTCCTTGGTTTCTAATACTATTCCCCTTAAAATGACAGCTTTTTTAAAGTAATTGGAAGATTATTTCATCGTTCAGGGTCCACACGTAGTGGTCCTGATGAAGATTTAGAAAGTTTGTCATTGAGAGCAACGTAACAGAAGAGAGATCCTTCATACCTGAAGAGATGGTCACTGAGATAATAATCCCGGATGAAGTGACCAAGGTTACAGAAGAGAAGCCTATTGCTCCTGAGCATAATTACGTTGTTGATAGATTTATCAGATGGACAAGCAAAGTTTGTAGATAACACGGTGTTGTAATTGTACTGTTACAGTTGTAGATAACACTGTGTTGTAATTGTACTGTTACAGTTGTAGATAGCACGGTGTTGTAATTGTACTGTTACAGTTGTAGATAGCACGGTGTTGTAATTGTACTGTTACAGTTGTAGATAACACTGTGTTGTAATTGTACTGTTACGTTGTAGATAGCCACATTGTTGTAATTGTACTGTTACCAGTTGTAGATAGCCACTTGTTGTATTGTACTGTTACAGTTGTAGATAACTGTGTTGTAATGTACTGTTACAGTTGTAGATACACACTGTTTGGTAATTGTACTGTTACAGTTGTAGATACACTGTGTTGTAATTGTACGTGTTACAGTTGTAGATAACACTGTGTTTTTTAATTGTACTGTTACAGTTGTAGATAACACTGTGTTGTAATTGTTGTTACATTTGTGATACACGTTTGTAATTGTATGTTACAGTTGTAGATACACTGTTGGTAATTGTACTGTTACAGTTGTAGATAACACGTTGTTGTAATTGTACTGTTACAGTTGTAGATAACCGGTGTTGTAATTGTACTGTTACAGTTGTAGATAAACGGGTTGTTAATTGTACTGTTACAGTTGTAATAACGTGTTTAATTGTACTGTTACCGTTGTAGTAACACGTGTTTGTAATTGTACTGTTACAGTTGTAGATAACACGGTGTTGTAATTGTACTGTTACAGTTGTAGATAACACGGTGTTTTGTAATTGTACTGTTACAGTTGTAGATAACACTGTGTTGTAATTGTACTGTTTACAGTTGTATATAACACGGTGTTGTAATTGTACTGTTACAGTTGTAGATAACACTGTGTTGTAATGTACTGTACCGTTGTAGATAACACGGTGTTTGTAATTGTACTGTTACGTGTAGAAACACTGTTATGTAATTTACTGTTACATTGTAGATAACGGTGTTGTAATGTTTCTGTTTACAGTTGTAGATAACACGGTGTTGTAATTGTACTGTTACAGTTGTAGATAACACTGTGTGTTATGTACTGTTACAGTTGTAGATACACTGTGTGTAATTGTACTGTTACGTTGTAGATAACACTGTGTTGTAATTGTACTGTTACAGTTGTAGATAGCACTGTTTGTAATTGTACTGTTACAGTTGTAGATAACACTGTGTTGTAATTGTACTGTTACAGTTGTAGATAGCACATTGTTGTATTGTACTGTTACAGTTGTAGATAACACTGTGTTGTAATTGTACTGTTACAGTTGTAGATAGCACATTGTTGTAATTGTACTGTTACAGTTGTAGATAACACTGTGTTGTAATTGTACTGTTACAGTTGTAGATAGCACATTGTTGTAATTGTACTGTTACAGTTGTAGATAACACTGTGTTGTAATGTATTTTGTTACTGTTACAGTTGTAGATAACGTGTTGTAATTGTACTGTTACAGTTAGATAACACGGTGTTGTAATTGTACTGTTACAGTTGTAGATAACACTGTGTTGTAATGTTTACTGTTACAGTTGTGATACACATTGTTGTAATTGTACTGTTACAGTTGTAGATACACATTGTTGTAATTGTACTGTTACAGTTGTAGATAACACTGTTTGTAATTGTACTGTTACAGTTGTAGAATAACACGTGTTGTAATTGTACTGTTACAGTTGTAGAATACACGGTGTTGTAATGTACTGTTACAGTTGTAGATAACCGGTGTTGTATGTACTGTTACAGTTGTAGATAACACGGGTTGTAATTGTACTGTTATAGTTGTAGATAGCACGGTGTTGTAATTGTCTGTTACAGTTGTAGATAACACGGTGTTGTAATTGTACTTTTACAGTTGTAGATAACGCGGTGTTTATTGTACGTTACAGTTGTATACACGGTGTTGTAATTGTACTGTTACAGTTGTAGATAACAGTGTTTAATGACTGTACAGTTGTAGATAACACTGTTTTGTATGTATTGTACAGTTGTAGATAACACTGTGTTGTAATTGTACTGTTACAGTTGTAGATAACACTGGGTTGTCATTGTACTGTTCAGTTGTAGATAGCACTGTGTTGTATTTGTACTGTTACAGTTGTAGATAGCACTTGTTGTAATTGTACTGTTACAGTTTAGATAACACTGTGGTTGTAATTGTACTGTTACAGTTGTAGAACACTGTGTTGTAATTGTACTGTTACAGTTGTAGATACACTGTGTTGTAATTGTACTGTTACAGTTGTAGATAACACGTGTTGTAAATTGTACTGTTACAGTTGTAGATACACAGTGTGTGTAATTGTACTGTTACAGTTGTAGATAACACGTGTTGTTAATTGTACTGTTACAGTTGTAGATAACACTTGTTGTAATTGTACGTTACAGGGTAGATAGCACGGTGTTGTAATTGTACTGTACATGTTGAGATACACGTGTTGTATTGTACGTTACAGTTGTAGATAACACTGGTTTTAATGTACGTTAAGTTTGTAGATAATCACGTGTTGTAATTGTACTGTTACGTTGTAGATAACACTGTGTTGTAATTGTACTGTTACAGTTGTAGATAACACGGTGTTGTAATTTGTAACTGTTACAGTTGTAGATCACTGGTTGTAATTGTACTGTTACAGTGTGAGATAACACGGTGTTGTAATTGTACTGTTACAGTTGTAGATACACGTGTTGTAATTGTACTGTACATTTTGTAGATAACACGGTTGTATTGTACTGTTACAGTTGTAGATGCATTGTTGTAATTGTATTGTTACAGTTTTAGATACACGGTGTTGTATTGTACTGTTACAGTTGAGATAACACTGTTGTTTAATTGTACTGTTACAGTTGTAGATACACTGTTGTATTGTACTGTTACAGTTGTAGATAAAACTGTGTTGTAATTGTACTGTTACAGTTGTAGATAGCACTGTGTTGTAATTGTACTGTTACAGTTGTAGATAACACTGTGTTGTAATTGTACTGTTACAGTTGTAGATAGCACTGTTTTAATTGTACTGTTACAGTTGTAGATACACTGTTGTAATTGTACTGTTACAGTTGTAGATAACTGTTTTATTTGTACTGTTACAGTTGTAGATAACACTGTGTTGTAATTGTACTGTTACAGTTGTAGATAACACGGTGTGTAATTGTCTGTTTACAGTTGTAGATAACACGGTGTTGTAATTGTACTGTTACAGTTGTAGATACACTGTGTTTAATTGTACTGTTACAGTTGTAGATAGCACGGTGTTGGTAATTGTACTGTTACAGTTGTAGTAACACTGTGTGTAATTGTACTGTTACAGTTTGTAGATAGCACATGTTGTAATTGTACTGTTACAGTTGTAGATAACACTGTGTTGTAATTGTACTGTTACAGTTGTAGATACACACTGTGTTGTAATTGTACTGTTACAGTGTAGATAACACTGTGTTGTAATTGTACTGTTACAGTTGTGATAGCACTGTTTTGTTTGTAAATTGTACTGTTACAGTTTTAGAAACACGGTGTTGTAATTGTACTGTTACAGTTGTAGATAACACGGTGTTGTAATTGTACTGTTACAGTTGTAGATAACACGGTGTTGTAATTGTACTGTTACAGTTGTAGATAACACGGTGTTGTAATTGTACTGTTACAGTTGTAGATAACACGGTGTTGTAGTTGTAATTGTACTGTTACAGTTGTAGATAACACTGTGTTGTAATTGTACTGTTACAGTTGTAGATAACACTGTTGTAATTGTACTTGGTTTAACAGTTGTAGATAAACTGTGTTGTAATTGTACTGTTACAGTTGTAGATAACACGGTGTTTGTATGTACTGTTACAGTTGTAGATAAAACTGTGTTGTAATTGTACTGTTACAGTTGTAGATAACACTGTGTTGTAATTGTACTGTTACAGTTGTATGATAACACTGTGTTGTATTGTACTGTTACAGTTTTAGATACACGGTTGTAATTGTATTACAGTGTAGATAACACTATGTTGTAATTGTACTGTTACAGTTGTAGATAACACTGTGTTGTAATTGTACGTAGCAGTTGTAGATAACACGGTGTTGTTTGTACTGTTACAGTTGTAGATAATACGTTGTTGTAATTGTACTGTTACAGTTGTAGATAATACGTGTTGTAAATTGTACTGACAGTTGTAGATACACGTGTGTTGTAATTGTACTGTTACAGTTGTAGATAACACGGTGTTTGTAATTGTACTGTTACAGTTTGTAGATAACACGGTGTTGTAATTGTACTGTTTACAGTTGTAGATAACACTGTGTTGTAATTGTACTGTTACATTTGTAGATAACACGGGTTGTAATTGTCGTTTACAGTTGTAGATAACACGGTGTGTAACTGTACTGTTACAGTTGTAATAACACGGTGTTGTAATGTACTGTTCCAGTTGTAGTAACACTGTTGTAATTGTACTGTTACAGTTGAGATACCGGTGTTGTAATTTCTGTTACAGTTGTAGATAACCGGTGTTGGAATTGTACTGTTACAGTTGTAATAACTGTTTTGTTATTTGTACTGTTACGTTGTAGATACACATTGTTGTAATTGTACTGTTACAGTTGTAGATAACACTGTGTTGTAATTGTACTGTTACAGTCAGTGTAGATAGCACTTGTTGTAATTGTACTGTTACAGTTGTAGATACACTGTGTTGTAATTGTACTGTTACATTGTAGATAGCACATTGTTTGTAATTGTACTGTTTACAGTTGTAGATAACACTGTGTTTTAATTGTACTGTTACAGTTTATAGTACACTTTGTTTGTAATTGTACTGTTACGTTGTAGATAACACTGTGTTGTAATTGTACTGTTACAGTTGTAGATACACATTGTTGTAATTGTACTGTTACAGTTGTAGATAACACTGTGGTTGTAATTGTACTGTTACAGTTGTAGATAACACGTGTGTTGTATTTTGTACTGTTATTTTGTAGATAACACGTGTTGTAATTGTACTGTTACAGTTGTAGATAACACTGTTGTTGTAATTTTACTGTTACAGTTGTAGATACATGGTGTTGTAATTGTACTGTTACAGTTGTAGATGCATTGTTTGTAATTGTACTGTTACAGTTTTAGATAACACTGTGTTTAAATTGTACTGTTACAGTTGTAGATACACGGTGTTGTAATTGTACTGTTACAGTTGTAGATAACACGGTGTTTGTAATTGTACTGTTACAGTTGTAGATAACGCGGTGTTGTAATTGTCCTGTTACGTTAGTAGATAACACGGGTTGTAATTGTACTGTTACTAGTTGTAGATGCACGGTGTTTGTAATTGTACTGTTACAGTTGTAGATAACACGTTGTTGTAATTGTACTGTTCAGTTGTAGATAACCGGTGTTGTATTGTACTGTTACAGTTTGTAGATACACGGTGTTGTAATTGTACTGTTACAGTTGTAGATAACACGGTGTTGTAATTGTACTGTTACGATTGTAGATACACTGTTTTGTAATTTATTGTTACAGTTGTAGATAACACTGTGTTTAATTGTACTGTTACAGTTGTAGAATACAGGAGTTTGTATTGTACTGTTACAGTGTAGATACACTGTGTTGTAATTGTACTGTTACAGTTGTAGATACACGTTGTTGTAATTGTACTGTTACAGTGTAGATAACACTGTGTTGAATTGTACTGTTACAGTTTAGATAACACTGTGTTGTAATGGTACTGTTACAGTTGTAGATAACACTGTGTTTGTAATTGTACTGTTACAGTTGTAGATAACCTGTGTTGTAATTGTACGGTTACAGTTGTAGATAACAGTGTTGTAATTGTACTGTTACAGTTGTAGAAACACAGTGTTGTAATTGTACTGTTTACAGTTGTAGATAACACTTGTTGTAATTGTACTGTACAGTTGTAGATAGCACGGTGTTGTAATTGTACTGTTACAGTTGTAGATAGCCCGGTGTTGTAATTGTACTGTTACAGTTGTAGATAACACTGTGTTGAAATTGTACTGTTATAGTTGTAGATAACACGGTGTTTGTAATTGTACTGTTACAGTTGTAGATACACTGTGTTTAATGTACTGTTACAGTGTAGATAACATAACACGGTGTTGTAATTGTACTGTTACAGTTGTAGATAACACTGTGTTGTAATTGTACTGTTACATTTGTAGATACACGGTGTTGTAGATTGTACTGTTACAGTTGTAGATAACACGGTGTTGTAATTGTACTGTTACAGTTGTATAACACGGAGTTGTAATTGTACTGTTACAGTTGTAGATCACATTGTTGTAATTGTATTGTTACAGTTGTAGATAGCACGGTGTTGTAATTGTCTGTTACAGTTGTAGATACACGTGTTGTAATTGTACTGTTACAGTTGGTAGATACACTGTTGTATTGTACTGTTACAGTTGTAGATAACACTGTGTTGTAATTGTACTGTTACAGTTGTAATGTACACGGTGTTTGTAATTGTACTGTTACAGTTGTAGATAACCATGTTTTTGTAATTGTACTGTTACGTTGTAGATACACTGTTGTAATTGTACTGTTACAGTTGTGATAGCACGTGTGTAATTGTACTGTTCGTTGTAGATAACACGGTGTTTGTAATTGTACTGTTACAGTTGTAATACACGGTGTTTGTAATTGTACTGTTACAGTTGTAGATAACACGGTGTTGTAATTGTACTGTTACAGTTGTAGATAACACGGTGTTTTTATTGTACTGTTACAGTTGTAGATAGCATTGTTTGTAATTGTATTGTTACAGTTGTAGATAGCACTGTTGTTGTAATTGTACTGTTACAGTTGTAGATAACACTGTGTTGTAATTGTACTGTTCCAGTTGTAGATAAGCACTGTTTGTATGACTGTTACAGTTGTAGATAACACTGTTTTGTAATTGTACTGTTACAGTTGTAGATAGCACGGTGTTGTAATTGTACTGTTACAGTTGTAGATAACACTGTGTTGTAATTGTACTGTTACAGTTGTAGATAGCACTGTTTAATTGTACTGTTACAGTTGTGATGCACTGTTGTAATTGTACTGTTACAGTTGTAGATAACACGGTGTGTAATTGTACTGTTACAGTTGTAGATAACACGGTGTTGTAATTGTACTGTTACAGTTGTAGATAACACTGTGTTGTAATTGTACTGTAAGTTGTATATAACACGGTGTTGTAATTGTACTGTTACAGTTGTAGATACACGTGTTGTAATTGTACTGTTACGTTGTAGATAACACGTGTTGTAATTGTACTGTTACAGTTGTAGTAGCACGGTGTTGTAATTGTACTGTTACAGTTGTAGATAACACTGGTGGTAATTGTACTGTACAGTTGTAGATAGCACTGTTGTAATTGTACTGTTACAGTGGTAGATAGCACTGTTTGTAATTGTACTGTTACAGTTGTAGATAACACGGTTGTTGTAATTGTACTGTTACAGTTGTAGATAACACGGTGTTGTAATTGTACTGTTCCAGTTGTAGATAACACTGTGTTTTAATGTACTGTTACAGTTGTAATAACACGGTGTTGTAATTGTCTGTTACAGTTGTAGATAACACTGTGTTGTAATTGTACTGTTACAGTTGTAGATAACACGGTGTTTTGTACTGTTACAGTTGTAGATAACACGGTGTTGTAATTGTACTGTTACAGTTTGTAGATAACACGGGTTGTAATTGTACTGTTACATTGTAGATAGCACATTGTTGGTAATTGTATTGTACAGTTGTAGATAGCACGGTGTTGTAATTGTACTGTTACAGTTGTAGATAACACTGTTGTTGTAATTGTACTGTTACAGTTGTAGATACACTGTGTAATTGTACTGTTACAGTTGTAGAATACACTGTGTTGTATTGTTACTGTTCAGTTGTAGATACACGGTGTTTAATTGTACTGTTACAGTTGTAGATAACACTGTGTTGTAATTGTACTGTTACAGTTGTAGATAGCACTGTTGTAATTGTACTGTTACAGTTGTTGATACACTGTTTGTAATGTACTGTTACAGTTGTAGATAACACTGTGTTGTATTGTACTGTTACAGTTGTAATACGTTTGTATGTACTTCAGTTGTAGATAACGTGTTTAATTGTACTGTTACAGTTGTAGATAACACGGTTTTTAATTGTACTGTTACAGTTGTAGATAGCACATTGTTTGTAATTGTATTGTTACAGTTGTAGATCGCACGGTGTTGTAATTGTACTGTTACGTTGTAGATAACACTGTGTTGTAATTGTACTGTTACAGTTGTAGATAGCACTGTTGTAATTGTACTGTTACAGTTGTAGATACACTGTGTTGTAATTGTACTGTTACAGTTGTAGATACACGGTGTTGTATTTGTACTGTTACAGTGTGAGATAACCTGTGTTGTATGTACTGTTACAGTTGTAGATAGCACGTGTAATTGTACTGTTACAGTGTAGATACACTGTTTGTAATTGTACTGTTACAGTTGTAGATAACACGGTGTTGTAATTGTACTGTTACAGTTGTAGATAACACGGTGTTGTAATTGTACTGTTACAGTTGTAGATAACACGGTGTTGTAATTGTACTGTTACAGTTGTAGATACACACGTGTTTTTTAATTGTACTGTTACAGTTGTAGATAACACTTGTGTGTATTGTACTGTTACAGTTGTAGTAACACGGTGTTGTAATTGTACTGTTACAGTTGTAGATAACACTGTTGTTTTAATTGTAATGTTACAGTTGTAGATAACACGTGTTTTTAATTGTATTGACAGTTAGATAACACGGTGTTGTAATTGTACTGTTACAGTTGTAGATAACACGGAGTTGTAATTGTACTGTTACAGTTGTAGATAGCACATTGTTGTAATTGTACTGTTACAGTTGTAGATAGCACGGTGTTGTAATTGTACTGTTACAGTTGTAGATAACACTGTGTTGTAATTGTACTGTTACAGTTGTAGATAACACTGTGTTGTAATTGTACTGTTACAGTTGTAGATAACCGGTGTTTAATTGTACTGTTACAGTTGTAATAACACGGTGTTTAATTGTACTGTTACAGTTGTAGATAACACGGGTTGTAATTGTACTGTTACAGTTGTAGATAGCACATTGGTTTGTAATTGTACTGTTACAGTTGTAGATAACACGGTGTTGTTAATTGTACTGTTACAGTTGTAGATAACACGGTGTTGTAATTGTATGCTGTACAGTTTAGATAACACGGTGGTTTTAATTGTAATGTTCCAGTTGTAGATAACCGGTGTTGTATTGTACGTTCAGTTTGTAATAACACGGAGTTTGTAATTGTACTGTTACAGTTGTAGATAGCACATTGTTGTAATTGACTGTTACAGTTGTAGATAACACGTGTTGTAATTGTACTGTTACAGTTGTAGATAGCACGGTGTTGTAATGTACTGTTACAGTTGTAGATAGCACGGTGTTGTATGTACTGTACAGTGTAGATACACTGTGTTGTAATTGTACTGTTACAGTTGTAGATAGCACGGTGTTGTAATGTACTGTTACAGTTGTAGATAACACTGTGTTGTAATTGTACTGTTACAGTTGTAGATAACCTGTTGTAATTGTACTGTTACAGTTGTATATAACCGTGTTGTAATTGTACTGTTACAGTTGTAGATAACACTATGTTGTAATTGTACTGTTAAGTTGTAGTACACATTGTTGTAATGTACTGTCACAGTTGTAGATAACACGGTGTTGTAATTGTACTGTTACAGTTGTAGATAACACGGTGTTGTAATTGTACTGTTACAGTTGTAGATAACACTGTGTTATAATTGTACTGTTACAGTTGTAGATAGCACGGTGTTGTAATTGTACTGTTACAGTTGTAGATAACACGGTTGTAATTGTACTGTTACAGTTGTAGATAACACGGTTGTAATTGTACTGTTACAGTTGTAGATAACACTGTTGTAATTGTACTGTTACAGTTGTAGATAACGCGGTGTTGTAATTGTACTGTTACAGTTGTAGATAGCGCGGCGTTGCATTCATCTTGATGATGGGTGGCTGAGGTCCCCCCAAAATGTTACACTGTGTTTTTCCACTGAATAAATGGGTTTAAGGACCCAATTCACAAACAGTGTGTGCGGTTCCTATTTTCTTAAAATACTTACCTTAGAACGTGGCAGGCCTGTCCAGATACCAGCACCACAGAAAATGTATATAGCACTTTCTAGTGCTGAGGGTGTGAGTAGGTGTGTGTAGCTTTGTCAGGTTGGGGGTAAAATTTTTGACTATCCTTCCCTTTAAATACGGCTGCTACATTTTATGAACGAGTAGGTCATGTTGTGAGTGTACCTGTAACAGTTGTCGGGTAAAAAATCTTTTTTGATGATTGGTCCAAAAATTTTTTGACTATAGTTACCCTTTAGAAATGGCTACCATGGGAATGGAGGGTTAGGTTAGTAGGTGTATCTGTCTTTGTCAGGTTTGGGGATATGTTATGTTTACGAACATGAAACTAAACTTTTTTGATCATTGATCAAAATTATTTTTTTGACTATAAAATAAGTATGACTGCCACAGGAATGGAGGCGTAGGTCAGTAGATGTGTGTACCTTTGGCAGGTTGGGGTGTGTATTTATGAACATAATACTTAACTTTTTTGATCATTAAAGGGCATGTCCACCCCCAAAACTGAAATTTAACCCCATACTGGCCCCACTCTGTAGTGTACAAAAATCCTTACCTTACATCCCTGCTCCAATGGCTGCCCCTCCAATGTCAGGAAAACAGCAGCGTAGTGCTGTCAGTGACTATCCTGTGCCTTTGTCTGCCTCAACTTGACAAAGTTGTGAGCATGGGAAGGTCCTCCCCTCCTCCCTCTCCCTCTCGTTTTGCTCTCCCTCCCCTTGGTAAAATTGTAGTTATTGGTCCCGCAGCCCAACCGCCATATTTGAATTTGAGAAAGCCTCAGAGCAGCCAATCAGGACACCACACCGTCCTGCCCCCTGCTTGCGTTCCATGCAAGCAGAGGCCAGAACACTGCGGCGTAGGAAAGAGGTAAGGTAGTAACCTCGGGGCACTTTCTCAAAAATCAATTATGGCGTTTGGGGCTGGGGGACCAATAACTACATATAAATAAAGTTGATTAAAGGGGTTGACATGCCCTTTATTGAAATTTGTTTTTTAACTATAGTTACCCTTTAAGTATGACTGCCACGGGATATTAAGGTTAGGTCAGTGGGTGTGACCTAACCTTATGACCTGTTTGGATCACATGACCGTGAAACCTCAATTGTTCACATTTGAGGATTGTACCCATTATAGTAATGGTAGGAAAATGGAAGGTAAATGGAAGGTAAAATTAATCCCAGCTGGACAAGTGGAAAAAAAATTCTTCTTGACTCTAAATGGCAATTAGAAAGGATCAACAAGACAGGGGAATTATTTTTTTGACTATGGTTTTTTTGAGTATGGTTGCCACAGGGGTAGGTCAATATGTGTGTGTGCCTTTGGCAGGTTGGGGTGTGTGTTTATGAACATAATACTAATGACTGCCACGGGAATGTAAGGTTAGGTCAGTGGGTGTGTGTACATGTTTCTGTATGGGGGTTGGTGGTACCCATTATAGTCAATGGGAGGAAAATACTTGAAATTTGCTAATAACCCAGTGACGCTTCCGTAGATTCCTTAGCTAGGTAATAGTACACTTCTCTTATATGTCCCGCACGTCTCTATTGAATTTAATGAAGAATAAAAGGGAAGAAGAAGAAACAGAACAGTAATTTGGCTCTTCAAGCCAAATTAACTATATGAATTAATAACAGTAAATTTTAAATCTTAGAACATATGGGGCCCATACATGAACAAATCCTGGAGGTTTGTATGCCCACCGTACAATCATCGTACAAGATTTTTTATTATCAGCCCAAAGGTAAAGTTTTTACCCAACAATCATACTACCAGAAATTTGTTAGCATACGGGCCCCTTTAGAGTGGCTTCTAACTGTACTGGTGGGTCTGTTTGGTGGAAAAGGTTAGTGTGGGTCTTCTGTTTGTGCTGCTGGGGGGGGGAATATGAGTTAGAATATAAAGGGGTCTTGTAATTTGGCCTAACCTACGTTAGTAATTTGTAGGAATAAAGTGCTGGGGTAGATTTGTTAGTGACAGAGGGTCCCAGTTTGTACCTGTTGTGGGACCATTAACATTCTAATAACAGCCCTGCACAGGCGTTTTTTCCCTGTCATTTATACTCTATGGAAATCGTTTAAACCAGGGTCTGGGCATCCTAGGGTTCCCTAAGAGGCTGCTAGGGGGTCTTTGAGTTAGTAAGGAAATTTTAAAATGTTGCTTTATAAGTATGCCCATTGTTTGTCCCGAAAAAAAAATATATATGTAAATATTAGGAATCTGAATACTTAAACAATAACTTTTATAATAAATGATGTTATTGACAATACACACACTGCTGTGTAATCTGTTTTTGTGCAATATCGTTACCATGGAACAGTGATGTAATGCCACTGTGATGTCACAGCAGTATAAAAGAGGGTGTTTTGTGAAGGTTTAATCAGTTGAACTTCAGCTTTGATACAAAAAAGGTTCAAGATGTTCAGGTATGGAAAAAGCTTACAATCTAGAAACTAGCCATTTGAATAGAATCCGATGGAAGCTTTACGGTTATTGCATTTATTTTTAAAGGATAACTATACTCTAAATATTAACTTTTAAAAATGGAAGCACCTGGGGCAGGTCAGTTGGGTTGATTTTCCTACATCACATATCATTTCATTGAGGAAATACAGCACTAACAGTTTTCATTTGCCAGTTAGTCCTGTTAAAGATAGTCTGAATCCAGGAGGAAGACTGGCAGAATCATTTTTCTTTGGCTGGTGCTCCTCACAGAAACATATTGGGAGTTAGGGATTACCAATCTCGTCCCAATACTTTTCAGTTTAACTTTTTTTCAAATCATGTGATTTTTTTCTTATAAAGGATTCTTTTATATCAGATTTGATTAAGTGATGATTATAAAATTCAAGTCATGAATATTAATGATTTGAATAACAGGTCCAGGTTGCTTATAAAATGAATGCAGACCAAGCCTTAGCTGAATACTGAGAACATTTATTTCCTTGGTTTCTAATACTATTTCCCTTAAATGACAGCTTTTTTAAAGTAATTGGAAGATTATTTCATCGTTCAGGGTCCACACGTATGGTCCTGATGAAGATTTAGAGAAGTTGTCATTGAGAGCACGTAACAGAAGAGAGTCCTTCATACCTGAAGAGATGGTCACTGAGATAATAATCCCGGATGAATGTGACACAAGGTTACAGAAGAGAAGCCTATTGCTCCTGAGCATAATTACTTTGTTGATAGATTTATCAGATGGACGAGCAAAGTAGAGGAAACTGTCGCTCATGAGAGAATGGCAATCAGAACTGTAACGCTATTGAAAAGACCCCAACGCGTTCACCTACTGCCGGGAGTGTTCATATTCATAACAATGGAGTTACTGGTTTTCATGCAAATGATAGACAGTCTGATTGTTACAGGTATGGGAAATCTAGAGGTTGTTTTTATTTATCAATTCAATGGAATTTCAGAAGTTTATAATAGTTTACAAGATGAGACAAGTTTCTCCTAAATATGATTTTTTAGTTTTGCATCTTTTCTAGTTTTATTAACTTGTGTCGCCTTTTCCTTTAATCCCTTTCTAGCTGTTGTACCGTATATGGCAAAAGATTAACAAGTCCATACTACCCACCAACCAACAACTTGCAAACTCGGTAATGTATATAATATTATCTTTCCCATCCTTAGGGGATGTCAGTAAATATTTCCAGTAGATGAATACACATGTAATGTCACAGTCTGGATATCCCATAACGGTTTCCTCTTTCCATACAGTGCCCATGTGCACTTGTGCCTCTTTGCCCCATTATTGGATTTATGGCCACGCTACGGCAAGAAAGTTTATGATGTTCTATCTCATAGCTTTTTTCTGGACCGTGTTCACATTTGCATGGGATTGTTTATTTACTATGAGTAACTGGCTTTTCCCTATTCATTAAGCCATTGATTTGCAATATCAAACAAGTTCCTTAAGTGGAAGATTTTGTTTTGTAATTTACATACTGAATTAAAACCCATTATTGACTTTATCTTTCTATAACTAACTTCTTCCTTACCGATTAGTCCTTTATAACTGCTCTTCCCAATCTGTCGAACTATGGCTGTGGGGGCAACAACGGCAGAATACATCATGTCAATTATCCCCTAATGCATAGCGATGTCTACTTAGCCTAACTTCAGATATTATGCTAGTAAATAAATCTGTTTTATTACTTAATCTACACGCCGCCATCAAGACTTTTAGGCTGGTAAGGTCCAGTGTCCTGTGTAATTGGTAAGTGTTTATCTAATTGTTTCTATCTAATATTAAAGTGTATCTCGCTCCACCACCTCCACCCCACCCTAATCTAGAAATTTTCTGTAGTGTACGGTACCCTAGCCAACCCACAACCGCCATGTTAGATTTTTAAAATATAGCTCCAGAAATAGACTTACCACTGTTTATTCCCTCATTTACCCAGGCGTGCTGTGCTAAAAAAGGAGCTAAACTCGTGCTAACCAATATTGTAAAGGCTAGCACAAGTTTAATAACTCCTAATTGCATGCACCAGTGCATGAGTTTCACAAAAGACACCCTTTAATAAAGGATTTGCACAAAATAGTTCACAAAAGGCCCCATTGAAAACTGCCGACTGCTTCCTGGTTTAGTTTACTATAGTGCGTAATATCATGCATGCGCAAGGTAAATATACTTACCTTAGGTCCTGGATCCTGGTGAACTTGATTGAAGAACAGAAGGTAAGGAAATGTGCCTTTACCTCCCTAGTCTTCCCCAATCACACTGCTTTAAAAAAGATAGATTCACATTTTTTGCACATTTTGTTGTTGGGAACTATTTTTCCTGTAAGCCACAATTTAAGACCAGCGGCTGCTCTTAAAGTAGCGCTCGGGTAAAATTATTTTTGGGATTTACCCCCAGGAGCAAATCAAGTATTAAATACTGGAAGCCACATTAGCCCAGACCAATTTGGGTAATTGAGGCCCAAGGAGCAGGATAGAAGGATTTTTTAACACTAGTGGGGCCCAGTAGGGGGTTGACGTGCCCTTCAAACCTTATTCTCAAAGGTTCCTCTCCTGGTTATATCTATCCCATTCCCATTATGTTACCTTCCTAGTGGTCATTCTATTAACTAAAATTCTCTATTGCAGTGTCCTCGGGAGCCTTTTTGGACCAATTGCTTTAGGCTGGGGAGGTGAACACTGGCAATGGGTTCTTAGGGTAAGTAAAGCTGTGTACGGTGAGGTTATGGGGTCCACCAAACAGGGGTGGATGAATTAATTTAAAATATGATATACAGGGTTGGGAGAAGAGCAATCAGGGTGTATAAGGATGAAGAAACTGATGATTCTCTTTATTTTAATGCAGGTATCCCCAGCCTTTGGTCTGGTTTGGTTGTTTCTCCTAATAATATTTATGGTGGAGCCACGAAGACCATTCACCAGACAAGAGGAAAAAAGCACTGAATCCCTTTGGTTTGACATTAAGGGAATGCTAAAAAAGTGAGTTTGTCTCCTCCCTATTTAATTAAACAAGCAGATTTAATATATTATAATAAACAACCAGAACCTCCCGTAGAAAGATCATTCACACAATTGTGTTTACCAATCCAGAAAACCTTTAATGTGTGACTTACTCAATCTTCTTTCAGTCGTAGCTTTATCTTCTCCATCCTTGGATATGCAGCGTTGGGGTCCGTTCAAAGAGCCAGACCTTCAAGTTCCCACCTTCTTAAAAGTGCCAGAAAAATGACAAACACCAGCGTGCTGTGCATGAGAAGAGACTGCTTATTCATTGACAAGTAGGTCGTTTTATCCACGTTGGCTATGATCTATCTTGTTTTAGATTGAGACTGTAGGGACGTATGGGTTATGTTTATTGTCTATGTATATCACATTGTTCTTTATTTCTTTCCTAGTATGCTCTATGGGACCATCCGATGTGTTAGTGACATCACAGGGATTGTAGTCGGTGTGACAATCAGTAAGCGATACAGCAAGAAGAATCCAAACATAGACCCACTTGTGTTCGCCATTGGACTTTTAGTGGGTGGTTCCACATATTTTTGTGCTTGTGCATCGCAGACAAGAGCATCATTGCTGCCTATGTAAGTGTTACCTTTACCCTTAGTGTTTATGGGTGGGTTGCTCTCCGTTTAGTGATCATGCAATTTACTCAGCCCCTTAATGACCATGGGAGGGGGGTGGACACAGGACCCCTAATTACCTGTAGAAAACCCCCTCTGAATTACAGGAGATTCACTTATTGTAACCAGACTCTGTAACCATTTCCTATCCTTTATTTCCAGGTTTACTTTGCATCTGTAGAGTGTTTCTGAATCTAGGAGAGTTGCTTATGGCACATTGTTAAGGTAACATAATCAGTTATTTCTCTTTCCTATTCTTCCAAAATCTTCCTTTTTTTATATATGTTCATTTTCTTAAAATCTTTTATTATGGTACGACGCCTATTATGTTCATCTGTATTTTACTAGATGTCAGACAATCAGTGTCTCCCTTTTAACTGTTATCCCTAAAATCCTCCCCATCCTGACTTGTCTTTTTTTCCCTTCCCAGGAATATGTGAAACCTACACGCGTGGCAATAGCAGAGTGGTGCACAGATCGCTGTGGCACATTCACTTGGAAATGGAGGCAGTAAATATTCCTTTTACTGGTAAGTAGAATCTGGTCTGATCAGGACTATCCATATCCTTCCTATGTCTCTCTATTGTACAGCCATGGGATTATTGTTTCATTATTATTCTCTTTCCTTATCAGATTCCTAATTTGATCCAGCGGGGAAAACCAGTCACAAACCTGTCCCAGATGCACAGCCTACAGTACCCACTTATGGTATTCCCATTCATAGCAGTGATCGGGGGAATCCTCTTCCTGCTCACCAGTCGTCGTTATAAGAAGTATATGGAAGAGGCGAAGATTTACCAAGGAAAGACAGAGACCATCCACGGTTACATCTAACCAGATAGGATTGTAGCTTTCAGAAAGGTGGGTGTTGATATAAGTGATGTGTGTAGGTACTCAGTGTTCAATAGGTGATCAGGATACAATGTGATCTTATGGAGATTAGGTTTAGTCATAGAGGTAGGATTAATTGCTTTATCCAGCAGTAAGTGGCGACTGGACTGAGGCATGGTGGAACAATGTGAAGAAGGTGCAGAAGCTTTAGAAAGGTGAGTACTTCCATCAATGAACAAGCAGCAGGGCTACACAATACAGAAAACTACAGAGCTGTAGTGTCCAGTTAGAAATGATTGTTTCATGTTAAGAGTTTCTATCACAAGGTATACAGGATTTATTATATAGATTGTTGAACAGAGCAGCAATACGGGTATTTTGTTTATAATTAGAGATAGTTCAGGGTAATGTTTTGTTACCATGCATTTTTATTACTCTAGATTCAGCCATGAATAGAAGAAGAATAGAATAGAAGTTTACCACATGAAGAACCCTAATGAAACATAGATGAAGGCTGTCAACCCATGTAACGTACCCCAGCATTGCACACAAGGAGGCTCAAACCAGTGATGAGAGCGCACAGACCATATTGATTATCTGGACTGGGGAGCGCTAGAAATATAGCGGTGCCTAAAGGAAAAAACCAACACGTATCGCCTACAAAGCCTGAACTACAAAGAGTAGTCCGAAAAAAGACCCCTTGTACATAGGCACAACCCCTTAGAGGTCCACAGAAAAATCACAGATCACTTGGTTAGAATCCCATCAAGTGTCCAGTTTATTAAAGCAATCTAAAGGTAAAGTGCACATGCATAATATAAATACCATGTTCAATACATAATACAATAAATAACCAATCCTAAAAAAGACGCACACTAACGAGCGTTCAGGCGTCCCTGACCGTTAATGGAAATAAAATGCTGTGCTGGGCCCTTGTTGCTGAAATCCCAAAGTTCCCAAAGTCAACCTACAACACGGAATCACTGGAGGTACAGAAAGAAAACAGTTTGGATGTCTACTGTACCCTACACACAGTATCAATGAAGAAAATCACAGTTCCTCCTGCAGTACAGCAATATAACACAGTTACTCGATACTTGCAAAATGTATGAATCCATGCAGGTATTGAAACAAATTATCCCTTGGGTTAGGTAAGTATGCAACTTGGCAATCAGCCAGATATTATATGGCTAGGGCGACTATGCGTCTGAATTCAAAGATAGTCAGTAACACACTTATGAATAAAACTCTAACCGGCAATCCGGGACTTGCACAGGCAGCGAGACTTGTTGGCTGCCTGTGACTCTTGTTTGTGGTAACATTTGATTCCCGGCACACCGGAGCATATGGCTTAAGTGCCTGCTCGGTGCGCTTGAACTTTGAAGCATCGCACGCGATCCCGATCCAAGGAACGCTCGTTAGTGTGCGTCTTTTTTAGGATTGGTTATTTATTGTATGATGCATTGAACATGGTATTTATATTATGCATGTGCACTTTACCTTTAGATTGCTTTAATAAAACCAAGTGATCTGTGATTTTTCTGTGGACCTCTAAGGGGTTGTGCCTATGTACAAGGGGTCTTTGGACCACTCTTTGTGGTTCGGGCTTTGTAGGCGATACAAAGAGGCTGCCTACCCTTGTGAAGTTCCTCAGTGATGTACAGATGAAGATTTCCAATTGTCCTTTGCCAGCCTGGTCTAACTCCACCTTGCAGACAGTCAGTGACAAGACCAATGGGATGACGCGCTCTTCAAGAAGTGAATCTTGCTATTGGCCAGATCGCAGACAGATTACAAAGGCAGAAATAGACCTGACCAGTGAGGGGATCTTTTATTAAAGGAGAACTAAACCCAATTTTTTATACTCCAGAATATGAAAACAATCCCCCTAAAAACACCAATAAACTATAAAATACCACTTCAGTAAATTGTGTTAAAGTAAATGTAAGCCTGTTAAGAACTAGATGAAGTATCTGTGTGTATGTGCAGTGTCAGACCACACCTCCTGAACTCAGTCACATTCTTCCTTGCTTTGTCTCTCCTGTAAAAGGATTGGCTAGAGATTATTAATGGGTGTGACCAACTGTAACAAGTTTCTGTCATAGCTAAGGACTGGGCATGTGCAGAACATTGACCAAACTGTGTGATACGAGAATGCTGTGAAGTAAAGAACAAACCATATGTTATTTAGGTAAATTTCCCAGCGCCCGTATCAAAATGAGAGGTAACACAAGTGTTGCTCTGTGGCTTTAGTTATCCTTTAAGTATTACAGCTGATAGAGAACTCTGGGTATTTTCGGTTGTAAGAAGAGGAGGGAATTCAGGGAAGTTAAAGGATATGTATACTTTAAAAAATAAATTAAAGGACAACTCCAACCACATAAGAACATCTTTTTGAAAGAATGGCCTCTTTAAAATATGTTGATATATCATAGTTTGTCCTATGAATTCATTACTATATACCTGCTATGCTTCTGGATGCCTCAAACTGAGCAATTAAGAAACCTGTACTGAGCCTGTACTGAGCCTGGGCATGCTCAGAAGATGCAGACAGGGGATTAACATTCTCATTGGCTGTGATGTCAACTGACAGTTGCTAACTGGAAGAACCAGGAAGCAGAAATAGGGGAAAAAAGACATTGTGCAGGATTTCAGGTTAGACTTATATATTTCAGATTTCCAACTATTACCGTTAATTACCGTTAAGGGTTTTGGAGGGGGATTTACCTGTAAGTTTTCATTGTAGCTTAAACTTTCCCTTTAAGCTTACTGGACAGCTGTGGCTTTAAATATAAAGGTGTATGATTTTTTTTTGGTTCTACTACCCTTCCTTTAATCCTTGCATGGTGCTGACTTCCTCCTCCTCTGAAATGGTGTTTTATCTCCGCACAGATGTTGCCATAAGCGTACGCATGTTCCATCATTATGCCGCTACCAAGCGCGGCACAATAATGTCAAACATGCGTGCAAGCTTGCAGCAACTTTATTGTGACATGCGCGTACATTGATGTTTGTGTCATGCGCACTACAAAAGTTTGTAAACTTTCGTGACACAAGATGTTGGAGATTTGCACAATCCTGTAGAGGCAGAGCTAAAAACTCGATTTCAGAGGAGGAGGAAGTCACCAACATTTGAGTAGTAAAGGTAGGCTATGGGAGGGGAGTAGAACAAAAAATTATACACCATTATATTTAAAGCCACAGCTATCCAGTAATCTAAAGTTTTTCAGTGAACATACCCTTTAAGTATAATTGTTAAATTTAACTAGACTTTATTTTGGAACCTGAATGTTTGGTTATGTTTATCAAAGTTGCTTCAGCCTTCATCTGTTAAAGGGTATCTCCACTGATGTAAAAACTTTTTTTTTTTCTATCTGATAGTACATCTTCCCCCAACCCCCTCCTACCTTTATTATCTCAAAAAACTACTCTGTTCCTTTGCAGCAGCCAGGGGAAGTTCTGCTCGTTTCTGCTACTGTGCTGGGCAGGCTGTCAGTCAATGTGCATCATCACATGAATATTCATGATTTCAGCCACACCCACTTGACCCCAGTGATGCCTGATGTAAACAAAGCCTTTCTACCTGTCTCTGCATGATCTATTTACAGCTGATAGTGCAGGGAGAGACACAGGAAAGATAGAGGCTTGTGCCACACTGCTGTAAGAAGGCTGGGGGGACTTGTGTGTTTTTCAATTGTATGAATATATATTTATAAAGTCTAAAGTTAATAGGTTTATAAAAAAAACATATGGGGGGGGATAGGTAGAAGATTTCAGAGGGGATGCTGGGAGTTTCACAAGCTGTATTGCAGTGCTTTGCTGGAGGTGATGTACAGAATTTTTATTTTACTAGGTGGGGATTGCTGGCCAGTTTTCTGGCATTCAATCACGGCCATCTGTATTGCAGTGCTTGCTGGGAGTGAGACAGAAGGTGTATTTTACAGGGGATGCTGGGAGTTTCACCAGCTGTATTGCAGTGCTTGCTGGGAGTGAGACAGAAGGTGTATTTTACAGGGGATGCTGGGAGTTTCACCAGCTGTATTGCAGTGCTTGCTGGGATGAGACAGAAGGTGTATTTACAGGGGATGCTGGGAGTTTCACAAGCTGTATTGCAGTGCTTGCTGGGAGTGAGACAGAAGGTGTATTTTACAGGGGATGCTGGGAGTTTCACCAGCTGTATTGCAGTGTTTTGTATAAAATTGTATAAAGGATAAATTTTGCTAGCCTTTCCTAATTGTATGTCTAAAATATATTATAAAACATAATTAATAAATAGTTAAATATTATTTAATAAAAATTTAATAAATAAAAAGATATGCATAATACAATAATAACCACACACAAAAAACAATTAACAATCATATGGGAAAACATGATTTAATATCAATTTCTGAAGGACTGTTATTATATTTCATTATTTTAGAATTTATAAATATAAAAAA
The DNA here is from genome assembly GCA_019447015.1 of Hymenochirus boettgeri. Classification (NCBI taxonomy): domain Eukaryota; kingdom Metazoa; phylum Chordata; class Amphibia; order Anura; family Pipidae; genus Hymenochirus; species Hymenochirus boettgeri. Next base: position 66,336,101 of record CM033469.1, on the reverse strand, counting down.
TAATCATGTATTGTTATCAATACAAAACATCTGTAAGTGCTATCATGATTTTAAATATGTAGTTATATATAACAATTAGTACATTACAATACAGCTATTTATATAATAAAAAAACATGAACTTTAAGTTAATATAAATAATAGTACATTGCAAAAACAAACTAACCTGTGCAAAACAAATGACAGAATGATAACAAATCAGTGGGTGTAATCTACTTCACTAGATAACAGAGCCAGGTTAAGGCAAAATAGGGCCCCAGGCAAAATGGCAAATCTGGGCCCCCCATATTTCACCTTACTGATATACAATGTTATCTTTTCACCTTTGGGGGCATGGTTTAGAATATAAACACTCTAGCTTTCCTCTGTTTTATGATTCCTGTATATGATCCCTCCTGTAAATCATCCCTGTATATGACCCCTCCTGTAAATCATCCCTGTATATGATCTCTCCTGTAAATGATCCCTGTATATGATCCTTCCTGTAAATCATCCCTGTATATGATCCCTCCTGTAAATGATCCCTTCTGTATATGATCCTCCTGAAATGATCATTGTATATAATCCCTGTATTGATCCCCCTTTATATGATGCCTCCTGTAAATGATCCCTGTATATAATCCCTGTAAATGATCCCTCCTGTATATAATCCCTGTATATGATCCCTCCTTTATATGATTGCTCCTGTAAATGATCCCTGTATATGATCCTCCCTGTAAATGATCCCTGTTAATGATCCTCCTGTAAAATGATCCTGTATATATCCCTGTAATGATCCCGGATATAATCCTGTATATGACCCTGATATAATCCCTGTATATGATCCCTCCTGTATATAATCCCTGTATATGATCCCTCCTTATATGATTGTCCTGTAAGTGATCCCTGTATTAATCCTGTATATGATCCCTGTATATATCCCTGTATATGATCCCTCCTGTAAATGATCCCTGTATTAATCCCTGTATATGATCCTGTATATAATCCCTGTATATGATCCCCTGTAAATGATCCCGTATATGATCCCTGTATATAATCCCTGTATATGATCCCTCCTGTAAATGATCCCTGTATAATCCCTGTAAATGATCCCTCCTGTATATGACCCTCCTGCATATGATCCCTGATATAATCCCTGTATATGATCCCTCCTTATATGATCCCTCCTGTAAATGAGCCCTGTATATAATCCCTCCTGTATATGATCCCTGTAATAATCCCGTAAATGATCCCTCCTGTATATGATCCCTGTATATAATCCCTGTATATGATACCTGTATATATCCCTGTATCTGATCCCTCCTTTAGATATCCCTCCTGTAAATGATCCCTGTATATAATCCCTGTATATGATCCCTGTGTATATAATCCCTGTAAATGATCCCTCCTGCATATGATCCCTCCTGTAATAATCCCTGTATATAATCCCTGTATATAATCCCTGTAATGATCCCTGTATATAATCCCTGTATATGATCCCTGTATATAATCCCTGTATATGATCCCTCCTGTAAATGATCCCCTGTATATGATCCCTCCTGTAAATGATCCCTGTATATGATCCCTGTAAATGATTCCTCCTGTATATATGATCCCTCTGTAAATGATCCCTGTAAATGACCTCCCTCCTGTATATGATCCCTCCTGCATATGATCCCTCCTGTATATGATCCCTGTATATAATCCCTCCTTGTAAAATGATCCCTGTATATAATCCCTGTATATGATCCCTCCTGTATATGATCCCTCCTGTATATGATCCTGTATATAATCCCTCCTGTATATGATCCCTGTAAATGATCCCTCCTGTAAATGATCCCTGTATATAATCCCTGTAAATGATCCCTCCTGTATATGATCCCTCCTGCATATGATCCCTCCTGTATATAATCCCTGTATATGATCCCTTTATATGATCCCTCCTGTAAATGATCCCTGTATATAATCCCTGTATATAATCCCTGTAAATGATCCCTCCTGTATATGATCCCTCTGTAAATGATCCCTGTATATGATCCCTCCTGTAAATGATCCTGTATATGATCCCTGTAAATGATTCCTCCTGTATATGATCCCTCCTGTAAATGATCCCTGTAAATGATCCCTCCTGTATATGATCCCTCCTGCATATGATCCCTCCTGTATATGATCCCTGTATATAATCCCTCCTGTAAATGATCCCTGTATATAATCCCTGTATATGATCCCTCCTGTATATGATCCTCTTATATGATCCCTGTATATAATCCCTCCTGTAAATGATCCCTGTATATATCCCTCCTGTAAATGATCCCTGTATATATCCCTGTAAATGATCCCTCCTGTATATGATCCCTCCTGCATATGATCCCTCCTGTATATAATCCCTGTATATGATCCCTGTATATGATCCCTCCTTTATATAATCCCTGTAAATGATCCCTGTAATGATCCCTCCTGTAAATGATCCCTGTATATAATCCCTGTATACAGCTTCATTGGGTCCTCTGGAGTAGAGATTCAGTGTTTGGCTGTGTTTTCCTACCCCATGTTTAACTACTTCATTATCAGTTTCCACGACCACCCCCTTCTCCTTTATACCTGCTTCAGACAGCAATTCTGTTCAGTGCCTAGTGCTGGGCTGCATTTAACTTTTCTTATAGCCAGCAAGACCAATCACTACAGGATAATCTTCACTCTGTATCTTGGCTACATAAAACCTATTGCAGGAGGCAGTGAAGTAAAGTTGGAGCAAGTTCTCTGCTTCTTTGCTGTCAGTTCCGTGTGTTTAGAGCTGAACTTTGAGTCTCCGCTCCCACTGGCTGCTGCTCCGGTATGCAAACAGAATCTGTAACAATGTATCAGCTTGCCTCTGCTCCCAGGTAAAAACGATGCTGCTGTTCTGTTCGATGCTGTTAGTGATTACTATGTAATCTCATTTTGATAACAGTGCTGTGTACTGATTGCGAGCTAGTGCTTACTGTGCTAGTTGCCATGGGAACATGTCGCAAATCTTCCTATTGGCTGATGGATTAAAGAATAAGGTCAATTCTTCCCGACTACGGAAGTGTCTTCACACGCATGCGCGCAATGGTGCACGCGCGTCGGGAGGTACCTTAGCGGGCGTGCGCAGATTTAAGAGGGATCAGATGCTTGTTTAGCTTACAGGCATCTGAAGCCTGATAGCATTGGATGCATTACACAGAGGAGGCTGAAACTCAGGGTAGGTGTTTAACTTCATTAACACTCCTATTGGAAGCAATGTTGATTTTATCAGTGGAGATACCCTGAATAATAGAAACATTCCCAAGCATATTGATAGATGTATACTACTTCCCATGTCTTGTCTCCCATCCTCTGGCACCCATCTAATGTATGTGTATGTTACCCTTATACAGTAACTAGATTGTAAGCACTATGGGGTAGGGACTTTTTTTCTTCAGGTCTCAAGGTTTAATTACTTGTATACTTATCAATGTACATAATTATTTATGTGTTTATTCATATTTTGTTTGTTTTTTCATTTTTTTATGCAATTGTACATATCTATGTAATAAAACTAATCATACATACATGTGTTAAGTGAAATCTTTCTATTTTAATGTAAAGTAATATATTGTCCAGTGAACTATGTAATGGAACATTTTAGAGCTTTGTACAACCTCCTTATCCTCCAAAAACTATAAGTTCTCCTAAAAAGGGAGGCCTGCCACTTCAACCGATTGTCCCTGATTTGCTACACAGTACAGCAGACCCAAAACTGCAAAGATTTTAAAAACTAGACAAAGGTTACAATGTTGTCCTATTATGTCACGTAATTTTTAAATTTTGCTTTTAAATTTTGTTTCAGGTGCCAAAAATCCTAGGGACACCCCTGTGTTTACCCCAAGAAAGCTAAGACACTGTACACCATATAATAACAAAAAGAGAGGTAACAGGTTTGATTGCAGACTCTATTGATGGCTGTACCACGATCAAAATAAAATCAACTTGTAAAAAAGTTCAAGGAAGCATGTCAGCTTTACATCCTATGACTCTCATATTATTGACGGTGGACCTGTCTCGCTCTCTCCTTCCTTTTCTTCTATCCCCACGGATGAAAGATTGAAACAAGCTGCAGAGATCTTTGGACAGAACCATCAGGACAAAACTTCAACTTGAGCCGGATCATCTAGTGTGTTCCAACCAAGGAAGAAAAATAAAAGATATAAAGAGAAATTGGATTACAAACAAGCTTCAGATGATTTGGAATCTGAAGATGAACTACCAAGAAGTCATGTAGTACGGGGGGAAATAAAAAGGCAAAAAACGGGGGTACTAGTTAGGGGAAGGAGAAACGTCAAAATCTATTAAATTTATGTAAAAGGTCCATGGCTGATTATGATATACTGGTTCTGAGCAATGGCCTATCCTTCTCTCCCAGTAATATTATAGACTAGACAGTTAAGCCCGGTAAATAAACGCGCGCTAGACAGAGTCTCTCTCTCTTGTCCCGGGAGTTGCAAGTGGAGGATGTATTTGTCCGGGTCACTGAATCATCTCTGCTCGCAAGTTCACACAGTGTATGTACGCGTCCGGCTCAGTGGATGTTAGCGCATAGCCGAGAGACTCCTCCTCTCACATGTGCACAAACAAAAAACCACACACGGATTCACAGACGCACATTAGGGCTTTTATTATATAGGATGTTAATAAATTTGTTTGAAAAATATTGTTGAAGAACATTTTGCCTCTAGGGATATTACCCCTAACCCAGAACCAATGAGGAACTCTAACCCTGCTATAACTAGATCTTCTCCATGACCATGGGTAAAGAAACCATATTAAGTACTCCTATACGTTTGAAAGACTGGGAGAGTAGAATTAAGGGAGCCAGCAGTGAGTTACATTTAAATAAGATTTTATTCCATTCTCACTATCTTCCATGACGCTTCAAAACAAATAGGAAATTCTATCCCCTCAGCAGTAGGAGTTCTGCAGTGGTTCCAAGTAATTGTTGAACAGAAATGGTTTAAACCCTTGAAATGGTTTTACAAAAACAATCCCTAGGAAAGTCTCCAATATTGTTTTTTATGATAAACTTTAATGAATTTACAAAATGATCCCACTATAGTAATCAAACATGTAAAGGGGAAATGGTAGTGGTTATGGAAACAGAGGATTATAAAGGTAAATATTGCGACAATTAAGTGATCCAACTATGTACAGGGTCACTTACAGGAAGCTCATTAGTTAAATATAAAGAAATACTTTATAGAATTGTAAGTCTTCGTTTAGGACTTTTTAGCCAAGATGTGTCTCAATACACTATATCAGAACACCCAAGTGTATTAGTGTTTTAATGCCTTCCCAATGTAAATTAGACAGAGAGACCACCAATTGGGTGCCCTATAATCTCTGATGTTAGGTATCTAGGGGGAACACCTATCGGATTTTGTTGATGTTCTTCTTCAACCCCTAGTACTCTTATCGTATATTGGGGATAGCACACACATTTCAGACTCCTTTACATGGGAATCTTCATATTCCTTATTCAGTATGGACATTACATCCCTCTATTCATGTATTCTCCACCGCTCAGGTCTTACTGCATTTAAATACCATCTATACTAAATATTCAATATACTAAGAGATGAGTATTGTAGGATAAGGTAATGCCTTTTTATTATGGACTAACAGCTCATTTTTACAGACAAGTTTTCGAGAGATATTTTCTTCCTCAGGTCATCGCACTAAACATGGACTACTCAGCAGATTGCATTCATTTTTTGGACACTACAATCTGCATTAAAGATGCTAAACTGCACACGTTCATCTATAGAAAACCTACAGACAGGTGCAGCTACCTCCATTTCTCCAATTTCCATCCTGTACACAGCAAAAAGGCCATAATACACAGCAAGGCCATGAGGTACAACAGAATATGCTCAGACCCAGAGGATCGGAACAAACATCTTGATAAGCTAGCACTGTCACTACCACAGAAAGGGTATAAGCCTAACATCATCCACAAAAACATCAATAAGGCTCTGAAAACACCAAGAGAAAACCTACTACAATACAAAAGGAAAACAAACACACGCATTCCACTAGTGACTACATACAACCCTACACTACAGGGAATACGCAAAATTTAAAGAATTGCAGCCAATTATCTCGGAGGATGACACCCTTAAACATATCTTTCCAGACCCTCCAATCTTAGCATTCCGCCAACCACCCAACCTCAGACAAAAACTGGTAAACAGAAAATTGCCTTCGGATCTTAATGGTCTCACTGTAGGGAACCAACCATGCAATAAAAAATAATGTAAACTGTCATATCAATGAATCACCACACTAGCACATGATAAAGGCACCTTCACCATTAAGGGTATGTCCCCCCTCTTTTTAAATTTTTAACATACTGTAGGGCAGGTCCCCCCACCCCCAACCGCTATATTTTTATACCAAAAACCGTCTCCCTTCTTTACTTCAGCACCTCGTTCCTTCGATATACTGGTCCAGCTCCCCTGCCCGCCGGAACTGTAGCAGGGGGTCGGACCGGCACCGCGGCTGTGATTGGCTGAGAGGCAGCCAATCACAGCCGCGGCTGCCATCAGTGAGAACGTCGCTGGAACGAGGTGCTGTAAGTAACGAAGGGAAGCAGGTTTGGTTAAAATGAAGCGGTTGGGGGTGGGGAGACCTGCCCTGCTGTATGTTAAAAGAATTTTATGCTGGATATAAAAATGCAAGAGAGGCATCGGGAGGGAGCGGGGGAAAGGGTCTCCACTGCGCAAGTCTCTATACCTCCCGGAGGCAACACAGAGGCAGAGACCTTTAGGGCAGGAAGACAGCTCCTACCCTACAGTTTCCTGGACTTTATTCATGGACTACAGAAGAACCACAAGGAGCAAGGATGTAAGGTAAGGTTTTTATTTAATTGTACAGTGGGGCCAGTAGTAGGGAAATTTTTAGTTTGGGGGGTGGACATGCCCTTTAAAGGATCATACTGCTGCGCATCCAGGAATGTAGTTTACATGATCCAATATAACAAGTGTCCCAATGCACGTTATATTGGGGAAACAGGACAAGAATTACGCCAGAGAATGAATAACCACAGACACACTATAAAAATTCATGAAAATAAACCCAATTGCCAGGATAACAACACAACCTGCACACCAGTCGGACACCATTTCACATTTCCTAATCATTCTGACATGGACCTCTCAATATTGATACTTAAAGGACAATTTAAAAACACCCAGGAAAGGAAAACCTTTGAACTTCGAATGATCCTCTTATTTAACACTAAACAAACTGGTTTAAATAGGGACATGGCATTCCTCAGCCACTATCAGGAATATGTTTGATCCATTCCCACTTCCCCCCTCCCTGTCTGCTTGTACCTTGTCTGTATCCCACTAATTAATTTTACTAATTATGTCCTATTTACAGTTCCGTAATGTTTACTTTGTTGTTGTTTTTATTGCTTTACTGCTTATAGTTCACCCTATATGCTTATCCTTGTTTTACATTCCTAACATACTAGGATTTCCAAAAAAAGGTTGGAAAATGGAGAAACACCTTCTTATAACAGAAGGCATCTTGCAGTCTCATGCTATATTAATAGCATTGCCCATTAATATATGTAATTTCTTACTCACATGTTCCCCAGAGTAAGAGGCGGAGATATGCAAAATACTCCATTATGTCCCTTAGCTTATGCATGTGTCCAGAACCCCTGGCTAATAACATGCAATATAGCCTTATATATAGAGCCAATCATATGACCTGCAGACACGACAACTCTATCAACTTTAAAGATGTGATGTACCCTGTGTTTCTTAGTACTGCTTGACCTGACGAAGAAAGTGTATCTGTAAAAATGAACTGTTAGTCCATAATAAAAAGGTATCACCTTATCCTACAGTACTCATCTCTTAGTCCAGTATATGCTACTGGACTAATACGGCTACAACAATTTTATCTTCAACTAAATATTCAAAGGATCTTAAATGGTTCATCCTTGAGGCTGTAGAATATCTCCTTACCCATCATTTTTTCATGTTTAAAAACATTTGCCTCCACATATGCCGTGTATGTGGGGTGGTGGGATGAAACCTGCCTTTTTGGTAATTTTAAGACTGAGACATTTTCCTCATTTCAAATTTTATATGTGATATATAGAGAACATCTTAATAGTGAAGGATTGCAGTAAAGAAAACTTTGATAATATTATTGACAAAATTCTCAATCTCAAATTCACATATGAGTTTGGAGGCTAATCCTTGTCTTTTTTTTTTTTTAGATATATTGGTTTCTGTTGTGGAAGGAGAAACCATTGCCACACCATATCGCAAACCATGCTCAGGCAATTCCATGCTTATGGCCAACTCTAGTCATCCCACACATATCTTTAGGGGTCAGTTCCTTTGAACTCAAAGGAACTGCAGCACAGAAAAAGAATTCCTCACTAAATCGCATGAACTTAAGTAAATATTTTAGAAGAGAGGATATTCGATTAAGGATATGCAAAATAGAGAATAGGGTTAATACAAAGCTACAGACGGACATAGAAAATGCTCCAATTGTGTTTTGTACTAGATTTAGTTCACAATATCACAAAATAACAGATATAATTAAAAAGAACCTTCCCATCCTGTATGGTGATCCTGCCCTCTTTGAGGTCGTAAGAAGAGCCCCAAAATTTTGTGAGTTTAGAAGTTATATTCAGAAACCTACATAGCTACACTATACAGGTAACGTTAAGTGTGGAAGCAAAAGGTGTATTGTTTGTGGTTTTCTTAAGGCAGGCGATTCACTCAATAGTCCTGCCACTGAGTTTCGTCAGGTTTCCAATCGGACATCTGCAAAGTGGATTTTCAGTTTAGAAACAAGATTGCCTAAAGGCCTTAACCCTATTTTCAACATCTCCTGTTTCACTGACCTATGAAGTGTAGTTTGCTATATCTGGGGGTATTTATATATAGAAGTATTTTTGTCATATGTATATATCTACATATTCCCATTACCCCGTATGTTGCTTCATCCTGTATTTATATTATTATTATACATAGATTTATTTTGTAATGTATTATAAATTGATGCTGTGATTGTTTCTCTGAGACTATAGCTTTGCTATAACTGACCACTTGGTATTTAGAATCTGCTGAGATTTGGTAGATTATGTATCTCTTCTCTGTCACATGTGTATATATACTCACCAGCCACGTCATGTCCGGTACTTACCTCCGATGAAGTGCTGTGTATAGGCAGTAAACGTGTCAAGCGTACTTTTAAACCTTTGCTCCCAGTGGAGGACTGGGACCTTTTGGCCTGGGGGGCAAATACAACTGCTTTAGATTGCAACATTTTGACCACGCCCACTTTGCTAAGGTCACACATTTAGTTTAAGTTATGCCCATTTTTAAGATCACTATTCCCATTTTACATTGTTGCCTGCAGCATTTTTAAGTATATGATGTGGTTAAAGGACAATTATAGTCCTAAAATCTTTACCCTCCCCCTTACAAGTACCCGGGATGAGGACCTGAAGTTCTCACCCTGGGTACACTTTCCAAGTCAAGTTATACTTACTCAAAGTTTCCTTTGTTCCTAATGTACTGGGGGAATGACTAACACCAGCTAATGAACTGGAGGGCTGGCAAACACTGGGGGCTGACATAAACTGGCTTATAAACTGGAGGGCTGACAACACTGCTAATGAACTGGAGGGCTGACTGGTAAATAATCTGAAAGTGGAGTTTCCTGGTCCATGCCCATGTCAGAGCTATAGGTGTGCATTGTGACTTTCAAGCACATAACTTTGCCGGCTGACGTCACTACTCGGCGCCTCTCATCGCCCGGCGCCGAGTAGTGACGTCAGCCGGCAAATACACAGTGCTAACTATGCGTGTTGCAGCCGGATTCTGGGTGCTGAGCGATGCCGGTAATGATTCAGACTCAGAGTGTTGGCCAATGTTGTTATAGCCTAGGGTAGGCAGGATGTCTAGGAAATGATCTTCTCCAGAAACATTTTTGCTGAGTGATGCCGGTAAGAACTTGACTCGAGTATAAGCCGAGGCAAGGTTTTTAGGTTTATTTTAAAACCTAAAAACCTCGGCTTATACTCGAGTATATACGGTATTAACATTGTTACAGTAAAAATATAAATTCCTACCTGCATATACTTCTTAACTGTGTGTAGAAAAACACTATTTGTGACTGCGTGGCAGACAAAGGCGTGGGACTGTAGTATTTCATTTGCTGATCCAGTCTTGATCTATAACATTGTTGTATGTATTCCAGAGTCAAGTTAATAGCTTTTTAAGGCTGCCAGTTACCATTACTAAGAATGCCAACTCTCTCCGTTTTGGTGAATTGAAAACCCATGATTGCTTTGTGGCCCAATCATGAAGTTTCTATGAGACGGTAAACCATATAATAGTAAAAGACGGATTTTTATTTAACTATAAACTCCCATCATGGAGATTAATTATATGCAGCTGCTGTTAACCAGAATTTCCTGTACTAGTTTCCTGGTTTCTGCTAAGCAGTGGATATCATATTGACAATAAAATTATATTTCCATCTTATGAAATTGATAAAATATTCCATTTTATGTACATAATGCACCGTTATTATACAGTATAAATAGATATCTACTACTGCCATTGCTATGTTCTTACACATTCAATGACTTCCCTAAGAAATCATAAATTTACTTTACAAAGCAGCTGATTGGACGGTATCTTACTCTTCCCCTGTATGAATTAAGGTGGGTACACACCATACAATTATTCCTCCTGGCAGACCGATTGAGGCTTCCGACTGGTCGGCCAGCTGCAAAAGCAGCTGCCTCTGACTGTTAGCCGCAACCGATTGATCGGTCCATAGAGGACTGCTAGATCAGTCATGGTTTTCCGACCCATCCAATCGTGCTTTTGTCCAATTCGGAAGAAGTGATCGGTCTGAGCCACCATACAATGATTCGGCCTGACCAAAACACTGATATGTCGCTTGGTCAGGACAAATTATTGTATGGTGTGTGCCCAGTTTTACATTCATAGCCAAAAGTTTTGGCAGTGACATAAATGTGTTTTGTAACATTTGTGGAATTTTTTTGATGTGGCCATATTTATATTGCCACAGAGTAAGCTTTATTAGCATAGACATCATCACTTTGCATCAAAATGGCCTCACATGCAAGGAAATTACCGCTAAACACACACCTGAAACACCATTTACCGGGTCATTAAGAACTTCAAGGTGGGAGCTTCAGTTGTGGTGAAGAAGGCTTCAGGTTGGCCAAAAGCAAGTGCTGGACTGTTTTCTCCTGAGGAGTCAGCTGGGGAATCATGATGCCATCAGTGAGGAATTGGCTCCAAATTTGAAGTGGGTGAGTTTGTCAAATATTTTGATGAGAAGCACAGCAAAGCGCAACTCTTTCCAAGAAAAAAAATCAAATAAGGACAGACTGAAATTTGCAGGACGTACAAGGGTTGGACAGCAGAAGACTAGAGTAAAGTTATTTTCTCTGATAAATCTTCCTAACGACTATTTGGGACATATGGAAAATCGAATTTTCAAAGAAGAGTTGTGTCTTGTGTTGTCCCAACAGTGAAACACCCTGAGACAATCTATGTGTGGGCTTGTGACCATGAGACAGTCTATGTGTGGGCTTGTGACCATGAGACAATCTATGTGTGGGCTTGTGACCATGAGACATTCTATGTGTGGGGTTGTGACCTTGAGACAATCTATGTGTGGGGTTGTTGCCAAATCGGACAATCCTTGGTGGGGTTGTGGCCCTCGAGACAATCCATGTGTGGGGTTGTGGCCTCGAGACAATCCATGTGTGGGGTTGTGGCCTCGAGACAATCCATGTGTGGGGTTGTGGCCTCGAGACAATCCATGTGTGGGGTTGTGGCCTCGAGACAATCCATGTGTGGGGTTGTGGCCTCGAGACAATCCATGTGTGGGGTTGTTTTTCATCCAAGGGAGTGGCTCATTCAAAATTTCCCTTAACACGGCCATGAATAAAGAATGGTGTTAAAATGAGCAACTTCCCCCAACAATCAAGGCACAATTAAGTGATGATCTGTGTAGTCACAAGACAAGGTTTAAAGATCTCACAGGATTTTCTGAATATCGGCAATGTGTAACACTTATTTGTGTGTGATCTCCAAACAAATTTAGCTAAAATAGAAAATGAAATACTTAAATGTTTTTTAAGTATATAAATGGTAAAAAGATGAGGACTAAGAATGTGGGACCATTAAACAATGGGGCTGAGATGGTTGTAGAGGATGCCAAAAAGGCTAATCTGCTAAACCGTTTTTTTTTTTAAATCGGTTTTCACTACAGAGAATCCTAGTACTTACAGCAGGGATTGTAACAATATGCAGGGGAGAAATGAGTTGTATTCACATTCGCTGACAGAGGATATGGTACGGAAACAATTAGACAAAGTTAATATCAATAAATCCCCAGGACCAGATGGATTGCATCCCTGGATTTTAAAAGAGCTTAGTTCAGTTCTATCTAGACCACTGTTTCTCATCTTTTAAGATTCACTTTGGTCTGGGGATGTGCCGCTGGATTGGAAAAAAACCAATGTAATACCAATATTCATAAAGGTAGTCGTTCACAGCCCGGTAACTATAGACCTGTAAGCCTAACATCAGTGGTAGTGAAGGTGCTGGAAACTTTGTTACGGGATCATATCCTTGACTTTGTCTCCAGAACTGATCTTATTAGTAGTAGTCAGAATGGATTTATGAGAAATAGATCATGCCAGAAAAATGTAATTGTTTTTTATGAAGAAGTGAGTAAGAAGTTAGATTCAGGCACAGCAGTGGATGTGGTACTGTATACTTGGATTTTGCGAAAGCTTTTGATACTGTGCCACATAGGCGACTAAATGTATAAACTGAGGACTGTTGGCCTAGAAGAAAACATTTGTTCATAGAGAATTGGTTAATGGATCGCAAACAGAGAGTGGTGGTAAATGGAGCTACATCTATGTGGACTAAAGTTCTAAGCAGAGTGCTAAAGTTCTAACCAGAGTGCCTGAGGGTTCTGTACTGGGGCCACTTCTGTTTAATCTGTTTATAAATGACTTAGAAGGGGGCATTGAGAGCAAGGTCTCAGTGTTTGCTGATGACACTAAACTATGCAGAGCTTTGGAAACTTCCAATGATGTGCAAGTGCTGCAAGCAAACCTAGATAGATTATCAAAATGGGCAGCAGAATGGCAGATGAGATTCAAGTGATGTGAATATTTAATTAGTACCTGTAACTCTTGACAGCGGGGGAGGAACTCGAACATCACAATGCTGCTGGTCTGACTTCCGTGTATGAGAAGTAAAGGGGGGTTATATGAGGGTTATTGAGTTACTGTGTATCCATATGCAAAAAGGGAGGTGTGTGTGAAGCTAAGAATGGGGGGGTCACTGTTGTCTGTTTAACATCGAACAGGCAGGAAATGTCTGACAAAAAAAGGGGTGAATTATAATGGATAATGTACCCCCTACAAAAAATTATACGGATATTAGAAGACACCTCAGAGTTCCGTGACCTGTATAAAAGACATTTGGCCTGCGGCCTTGTGCTTTTATATGGTCACAGAACTCCTTACAGTAGGTAAATGGTACATTATCCACTATATTATATTAAGGATTGAAACATTGACCCTAAATACAATAAAGAGAATTTATTTGGTGCTGTTTTTGATGCTCTAAAATGTACATTATCCATAACGGAATAAAATATGCCTACGGTATCTAAATGGAAATAAACACTTGCTTATTTAACACGAGGGCTGTCTGTGGAGTAAACATTACAGAAATGTGCAGAATCCACATTACACTGTGCCTAGAGGTTTTGCTCCACATATTGCACTCTGGATTCCCAGCTGAGAAATAATTGCAAATAAACTTGGAATACCAAAAAGGTCTAAAAAGTTAAGTAAGGGCTGGAAGTGCTTGTTTGACAACTTTTCCATGTTCAGGGACAGGTTGTAACCCATCTAGTGATAATAATAAGGTATTACTTGACCCAGATATGACAGCTTAACAAAAAAGTACATCCATCTTAGAGAAAACCAAACTCTGTAAAAGTTAAGCGCAAATAAAGGTTGCTGTCCAGCTTTCAGTAGCTTGTGTCATCACCTGATATTCTGGGATGCACAGGAAGTCCCTGCAGATTGACAGTACAATGCATGTCATGCAATCTGGTTTCCAAAATGCAGACAAGCTCACATTATTCAGGTTTATGTATCTGTACACATCCTCTAGAATCAGGGGTATCAAACTCAATTACATAAGGGGCCAAAATTAAAAAGACAGACAAAGTGGTGGGCCGGATTGGGACTCTGTCACGCTTGTGCCTAGTGCTGATTATTGGCAGGGAATTGGCGTGAAGCACACTGTTTTGGATTGGGACCTCTATGGCATAAGCATGTGCTAACTTGGAACACCCACCTTACTCTTCTGGCACGGTAATGGAATGGACAACTCCAATGGAAACCTCTTTGTCACACCTCCCTCCACTCCCCAGTGCCGGGATAGATAAGTAATCAGTTATTACAGTGGTGACTACATTCAAGCCTTACTATGCTGCTATCCATTTGTGCAGTCCCAAGCAGCGTCCTAACTATAGTTCTGCCTGCTAGATATCGTGATCAGCTGTTTTTAAACAGCTGATCGCACCTACCTTAGTAAAGGTGAGCCCGATCAGCTGTTTAAAAAGCTGATTGCGGTATCTAGCAGGCACATCTATAGTTATGCCACTACTTGGGACTGCACAAATGGATAGCAGTGTGATAGCAGTAACACCTCAAACAATGGTGCTTTTTCCAGACCCCTCTTTTATTAGCTATCAATAATGGTTGAGCAATCTTCAAAGGATTTACATCAGCAATTGTCAAGTTAAAAATAAAAATGTTTATGTCCCATTACGTGAGAAATTAACTGAATTTAATTTAAAATTAGACTTTAGGAAATACTTTGATATGACCTAGGTATTAAAGAAAACTATCACAAATATTTGTTTTAAAAAGAAAATAAACGATTTAGCACGCTTTCTCCTAAGGACCTCCACAACCTGGTCCCTCACCAGTGCTTTCCATTCTGTGCTGCTGCTTCAAGGCCATTTTTAAAGCAGTTTCTTCTGCTGCTGTGCATGCTTAAGACCAGCTTGCAACAGCAGCAGAGGAGGCTGAATGTGCTAGCGAGTGACTGGGTTGTGTAGTATGTATATATACTGTCTTTAATATTAGCATGCATGTGCAAAGGATAGGAACACAGTCGAGACAGCTCACCATCTGCGGGACAGAATCCGCAAGTGGAGCCAGTATGTAAGTTTATCTGCATAACCAGAGCGTTTTATTATTTACAGGGAGGTGGGAATAAGTTATCACACCTCCCTGTGAATAATGGATACATTTGCATGTATATGGCCTTTGCAAAGGTCCCTTTAAACACTAGGATAAGTTGGCTTGATAGATAAAATGGCACTTTTCCCCTCTCTTCAGTAATTGGAAGGTTGTGCAGTTAATTGGTTTAATTTCCTTCACTACACATTGGGTTGATATAGATCTTTAACCTTACCTTTTATAAATTCTTTGCAGAGTTAGTGTGCAAGCTGTAAGTGATTGTGCATCTGTTTTTAAAGGGCATGTCCACCCCTTTTCCAAATTTTTGCCATATAGTAGGACTAGTTCCCCCAGCCCCAACCGCTATATTTTCCAGAAACTCCCCTGATCTTTACTTACCTTCCCTCTTTCCTCCGCCACACGTCCGGCCCTCTGCTTGCATGAAACTGCAAAGCAGGGGGCAGGACCGGCAGCCGCATCCCTGATTGGCTGAGAGGCAGCCAATAATGGAAGCGCCTGCCGGCAGTTCAGAACAACGTAGAGAGAGGGAAGGTAAGTAAAGATCGGGGAAGTCTCTGGAAAATATATTATAGCGGGGGGGGGGGGGGAACTGAACTCAACATGTGGCAAAGGGTTTTTAAACTAGGGGGAGGGAGAACAAAACAGGAGGAAGGGGGGGAGTGAATTGCTGCTCTGAGCAAGCCAAAAACCTCCTAGAGGACATCTCAGAGGCGGAAACAATTTCCCTGGTGGCCAGGCTCCTGGTGGTCAGAGTAGAATAACCTCTGTATGTTTCGTCAAACTCAAAGTGACAGGTCAACACACCCACTCTCCTCCCACTCTTCTCCTCCCACTCTATAATCTATCTATTTTATATCTCTTATATCTATTTTATACCTATTTTATATCAAATGAAATCAAAATCTATTTTATATCTATCTATCTAGCTATCTTTTATATCTTTCTATCGATCTATCTAATTTTATAACTATCTATCTATCTATAATCTATCTATCTATCTATCTATCTATCTATCTAGGTTGTTAGACTAGTTTTATTGATTTACATTGTTTTACAAAGACACTTGTGTTTTGTGACTTAACGTTAGTTGTCTGTTTGACCTTTCCCAGAGGTAAAAGAGAGGTTGTCACTAGACTAGTTTTGCAGTTTAGTGTTTTACATCTATATGATTGTCTTAACGGCCAATGAGCAATAATAGGCATTCATAACACAGTGAATAAACCTATATAATAAACAGCCAGAGGGTCCTAAGACAACCGACCATGTCTTTATTGTCTTAACGGACAAATTTTGTCTTAATGACAAAAAATTGGTTTTGGCAGTCATTGTTTTCCCACGATTAACCTTAAATAAGTTATAATACAATTTTCATAAGGCCAACATTGTTCAATAAATGAAAAAACATTTCCGATAACTAGTGATTATGATAATTTAGCGTTAATAGGCGGTCCTAACACAGAGAAAACCCCTATATAAACAGTGACCAGAGTGTACAAACACAGCACAGCTTCAAACACAGACGTACAGGTATTTACAACAGAAGACAATACATTTCAATAGCAAGGTAAGGCTCGCGGTTTATTACGCTTTATGTTTCATACATCTTATTGTAATTAATTTCACACATATGTAATTTTAGTACAACTGTCCACTTTAGTGTTTTAATGAATATAACTTTACAAAGTGCTTACTAGTGTTAGCAATTGTTTATATAGTTTATAAATGTTGTATTTATTACATATATTTTTAGCTATGTATTATGTTTTCATAACTATTTATAGAAATAATTGTAGCGATAAGTGTTTGTTTATATAGTTTATATATGTTGTATTTATTATATATATTTTGTAGCTATATATTGTGTTTTGCCCATCTATTTATATAAACTAATTGTAGCTATAAATGCAATTTAAATTTCACAAAAAATGTTTTAGATGGCTTCTTACCAAGATAATGTGTGGGATGAGGACATCATTCCCGATGTGCAAATGTTGATATCGGTTGAAGATTCTTTTCAGTCGTTCGATGGTGACAGCAGCACGCCGATTATTTCAGTCAATACATCACAGGCCATTTCTCACTAAACAACATACAACTCTGTGACACCTCAAATGATTGGTAAGTGTAATAATGTTATTGGTGTTGGATTATATAGAGCTGTTGTATTATTGTTTGATCCATTTTATTCATGTTAATTTCAGGATTATGCGCTGATAGTGTTCTAAGGCCTTTGAATAGCGCTACGTTAATGGAAAACAACGGCTATTCAGGCACTACGCCAGAGTTTAACGGCAATTCGGATGAGCTAAAGGAAAATGATCCTCCGATTATTATAGATCTCACATCATCCCGACGGATTAAAAGAGCAACGGAAACGGGTGAAAGCATGTAAGGCACAATCACCGTCGATGTTGTAGGCTATTTTAAAACGATGGATATGATTGTAACACTCTTTTTAAATTTACAGCTCTGAAAAGAAAAATGTACACAGCTGATATTTCCAGAGAGCGGCCAAAGAAAGTAAATATGTCAGGTAAGGCTGTTTGTCATTCTCTGTAATATCTATAGCTTTAAGCGTATATTAGTCGTAATAGTGTTCCATCGTCCTAATTTCAGGTTTTAAGACGCCTCGGTGTGTCAGAAATACTTGTTTCGTAGCCGGTCCAGAACCTTGCACCAGCGCTCGGGACAGTTGGCGAAATGAAAATTCTGCGTTATCTATTATCTAATGTCCTAATGCACGTGAGTTTAAAAAAAAAAGCTTTTATATGTAATGCGCCTATTTTATTATTTAGTACGGCGGTCCTAATGTTTGTTTTCAATTTTAGCAAAAAGAAAAGAAAGTTCCAAAAATAAACGTTGTAAAGATAAACAAAAAGCGAACATACAACGAGCATCACCGTTACCATCGATTTCAGAAATTTGTACTCGGCGAACATCATTATTACCACCGAATTCCGAAATCGTAATTCCTACACAGAGGGCGCCGCAGGGTGGAGAGTCAACAAGCATGCTAAATGAAATTTTGGGTTTGTGCAACAGAACACTGGCCCGATAAACCAGATACACAGACTTTTAAAAGACATATTACATTTGAGACACCAGACCCACACTATGGCGGGCACGTGCCACTTGTTCATTCTTGCACGTGTTGGGATGAGAATATCATATAATTTATTGTGTTCTCTAGCTCGCTACAACGATAAAATGTTGCGCGTAGCAAATTATTTAAAATGCTACGTGAAAGCGTTTAACAACCCCAACAAAATTAATGCTCGGCAAATACATGCAACACATGACAAATATATAAAGCTGATTACGTACCTCAACGCAATTGAAAAAGAGATGTTAGGTAGGAAATGACTAAAGATGATTGGTGGGGGAGCCCATTTTAAAAACACAAAAGCAACTGGGCGGACGAGGGCAAGAAAATTAAAACAGGCTATTAAGAAAAAGCTAGGGAGAAAAGGAGGTGTTGTAACAAAACAGCCACAAAAACCTCACAAACAAATAGTTTTCAACCACGATGCTCTCAAACCGACGAACAGGCCGAATGCCCAGGCATTACAGATGACGCCCCTGAACCCCCACAATGACAGCTCCATTTATTTAGAACATGTCTTCCATCAACAGCGTGACTTAGTGAATTTTAGCACCATGTACACCGATCATTGTAGATTTGTTCATCTGGACCTTCATTTGTTGCTGCTGTTGATGCAATACATGCGGTCGTACAGTCTTTGTTAGATAGGATTTTACGGGATGCCGAGCCGGGTGATTTTATACAGTTGCGCTTAGACAGTGGTGAGACGTTTGACTTGTTTTTTTCAATGAGGTATGGAACTTTCTTTTCTTTTTGCTAAAATTGAAAACAAACATTAGGACCGCCGTACTAAATAATAAAATAGGCGCATTACATATAAAAGCTTTTTTTTTTTTAACTCACGTGCATTAGGACATTAGATAATAGGTAACACAGGATTTTAATTTCCCCAACTGTCCCGAGCGCTGGTGCAAGGTTCTGGACCGGCTACGAAACAAGTATTTCTGACACACCGAGGCGTCTTAAAACCCGAAATTAGGACGATGGAACACTATTACGACTAATATACGCTTAAAGCTATAGATATTACAGAGAATGACAAACAGCCTTACCTGATGTATTTGCTTTCTTTGGCCGCTCTCTGGAAATATCAGTTGTGTACATTTTTCTTTTCAGAGCTTACAATTATATCCATCGTTTTAAAATAGCCTGCATCGATGGTGATTGTGCCTTACATGCTTTCACCCATTTCCATTACTCTTTTAATCCGTCGGCACAGACGATGTGAGATCTATAATAATCAGAGGATCATTTTCCTTTAGCTTGTCCGAATTGCCGTTAATCTCTGGCGTAGTGCCTGAATAGCCGTTGTTTTCCATTAACGTAGCGTATTCAAAGGCCTTAGTACACTATCACGCATAACCTGAAATTAACTGAATAAAATGGATCAAACATAATAAAAACAGCTCTATATAATCAAACACCAATAACATTATACACTTACCAATCATTTGAGTGTTCACAGAGTTGTATGTTGTATCGTGTGAATTCGCCTGTGACGTATCGACTGAAATAATCGGCGTGCTGCGTCACCATCGAACGACTGAAAAAATCTTCAACCGCTATCAACATTTGCACGTCGGAATGATGTCCTCATCCCACACATTATCTGGTAAGAAGCCATCTAAAACATTTTTTTGTGAAATTTAATTACATTATAGCTACAATTAGTTTATATAAATATAAAATTATTATAGCTACTATATAATATTCTCTTTAATAATAAAGTAAAACTATATACAATAGTATAAACATCTAATACTTAATCGCTATTATTTTATATATTGTCTACTATTTGTTATTATAAATCTTATACATAAATATATAACTATATTTTATTTTATAATTTTAACTTTAATTTATACCATTAATTTGTTATTATAAATAATTACTAAATCATTGTGTGAAATTATTACAATAAGATGTTATGAACGGTAAATAAAACGCAGAATATTTAAAGCCGGGAGCCTTACCTTGCTATTGAAATGTATTGTCTTCTGTTGTAAATACCTGTACGTCTGTGTTTGAAGCTGTGCTGTTGTACACTCTGGTCACTGTTTATATAGGGGTTTTCTCTGTGTTAGGACCGCCTATTAACGCTAAATTATCATAAACTAGTTATCGGAAATGTTTTTTCATTATTGAACAATGTTGGCCTTATGAATATTGTAATATAGAAATGTTTTTTCATTTATTAAACAGTGTAGACCTTATGACTATGTATTAATACTTATTTAAGGTTAATCATGGGAAACAATGTCTTCCAAAACCTGTCATTAAGACAAATTTGGCCGTTAAGCCAAATAAGACATGGTCAGTTGTCTTATACCCTCTGGCCGTTGCTGTCATTAAGACAAAATTGGCCGTTAAAGGGCATGTCCACCCCCAAAACTATAATCCCCCCAACTACTGGCCCCACCATGCAGTGTATTTAATCCTTACCTCACTCCCAGCTTCACAAGGTTCTCCTGTAGTCCCCCCACAAAGTCCCAAAAACTGCCCACCAGGAGGATAGCAGAGTCCATATGGACTCTGCCTCCTACCTGGCCTCCGGGAGAAGTTTGGCATGCGCACTGCAGCCCTTCTCCCCCTCCCTCGGATTCCCTCCCCCTAGCGTTAAACCCTTAAGATATAGGATTCCCCCTGTCCCCCCGCCCCACCGCTCTATTTATACTCTTAGAAAGCTCCCCAAACTTTACTTCTGCCGCTCAGCCAATCACAGACGTGACTGCCGGTCCCGCCCCTCCCCTTGCATTTTCTCGCAAGCAGAGGGCCAACAGCACGGCGGGGGAAGAGGGGAGGTAAGTAAAGTTTGGGGCACTTTCTAAGAGTATAAATAGAGGTTGGGGCTGAGGGGACAGGAGAAATCATATATAAAAAATTGATTTTTAGGGTGGACATACCCTTTAAGACAATAAAGCCATGGTCGTTGTCTTAGGACCCTCTGGCGTTTATTATATAGGTTTATTCACTGTGTTATGAATGCCTATTATTGCTCATTGGCCGATAAGACAATCATATAGATGTAAAACACTAAACTGCAAAACTAGTCTAGTGACAACTTTACCTCTGGGAAAGGTCAAACAGACACTAACGTTAAGTCACAAAACACAATGTCTTTGTAAAAAAGTGTAAATCAATAAAACAGTCTAACAACCTAGAGAGATAGATAGATAGATTTTGATGATAGAAAGATATAAAATAGATATAAAATAGATAGCTAGATAGATAGATATAAAATAGATATAAGATAGATATAAAATAGATAGATAGATTTTGATGATAGAAAGATATAAAATAGATATAAAATAGATAGATAGATTTTGATTTCATTTGATATAAAATAGGTATAAAATAGATATGAGATAAAATAGATAGATAGTTATAAAATTAGATAGATCGATAGAAAGATATAAAATAGATAGCTAGATAAATAGATGTAAAATAGATATAACAGATAGATAGATAGATTTTGATTTCATTTGATATAAAATAGATATAAAATAGATAGATAGATTTTGATTTCATTTAATATAAAATAGGTGTGTGGGAGAGGAAGGAATGGGTCGGGCATGGGAGAAAGTAGGAGGAGAGTGGGAGGATAGGGCAGAGAGTGGGTGTGTCAACCTGTCACTTTGAGTTTGACGAAACATACAGAGGTTATACTACTGGTCAGTTTTCTGGACTTTGGAGGGGCATTACAGGAGAACCATTTGGAGCTGGGATGTAAGGTAAGGGTTTTTATGCACTACAGAGTGGGGTCAGTAGTGGGGGAAATTATAGTTTTGGGGGTGGACATGCCCTTTAATGTTTACTGTTGTAAGGGTGTTAAATAACAAAAGGTGTTAAAGCAATTGTTGTTTGCCCTTACTGTGTAAATATACTAAACAAAATACTTCTTACTACTCAGACATACTGATGTTTTCTGTCAGAGGTTCCACGGGGTATCTAAACTTCAAATTGCCCTGTCCATTACTGGAAACTATAATTCTTCCTTACTCTTACTGTACCTTTTTTTTATCTTATCTGTACCTTTTTTAAATATCCAATTTGAAGCATTTTACATGTCAGCTGTCAATCAAGTGCTTTATTATGATAAACTGCTGTTTGGAGTTCTGACAGTTGATATGATGTGTGCATTTTTGACAGGTGGTATGTGTGGATTGCATGGTGGGCATTTTTCTCTCCCAGTACTGACTCAGAGATTACTGAGCATGCTTGCCCTCACAGATTTGTCTGAATTTTCAGATTAGTCAGGGTGGGGGATACTGAACAAAACAAGTACTGGATTGAAGGCATGCAGCAACACACACACCTAGACATCAAACTAGGCTTGTTTGAAAGGTTTCTAAAACCTCTTTTCAATTACTTTTGTATTCTGGACACTTGTCTTACAACTGTTTTTGTCTTGAGTACTAAAATTCTTAGTTAGCATTTTAAGAAAATGTTTATTGTGGTCCTTTCGGTGACGTCCCGCTGTGTATGTCATTAGTCTTAATAATTGAATTAACAAGTATAAAGATTACTTCAGTGCACACCAGTCTTGAATCAAAGTGTTTTATTAGCACATTTCAGTGCTCACATGTGACATATTGGTGCTATCACAAAACCTTAATCAGATTTATCTATTTCTACATTTAAATGTTGACTGTTTACTCTGGAGTGCACAGTCCTGTGAGAGCTACAGTCCTATTGAATCATTATAGTGAGATATATAAGGCTTAATGTGCCCATACACTACTCAGATATTAGATAGATTAGATGTTCTCCTAATCCAGGGCCGGATTATAGGTTGGGCAAACAGGGCAATTGCCCCTGGACGCTACCACCTGACTTTTTTTTGTAAATTCTTTTTTTAACTTTTCGAATGGTGGTACAAGGCAAAGTGACAGGTGGTATTTGTGAAAGTGACACTGGTGGAACAAGGCAAAGTGACCCTGGTGGTTAAAGGGTGACACTGGTGGTACAAGGAAAAGTGACACATGTGGTAACAGGGAGACACATGTGGTAACCATGTGGTACACATATGGTATAAAGTGACACTGGTAGTAATGATGGCACTGGTGTACAAGGCAAAATTACACACTTGGTAACAGTGACACAGGTGGTACAATGCAAAGTGACACTGGTGTAAACAGGGTGGCACTGGTGAACAAGGCAAAGTGATACTGGTGGTACAAGGCAAAGTGACGCTGGTGGTACATGGCAAAGTGATACTGGCGGTACAAGGCAAAGTGATACTGGCGGTACAAGGCAAAGTGACGCTGGTGGTACATGGCAAAGTGATACTGGTGGTACATGGCAAAGTGATACTGGCGGTACAAGGCAAAGTGATGCTGGTGGTACATGGCAAAGTGATACTGGTGGTACATGGCAAAGTGATACTGGCGGTACAAGGCAAAGTGATACTGGCGTACAAAATGGCAATGATACTGGTGTACAGGCAAAGTGATACTGGTCGGTACAAGGCAAAGTGACGCTGGTGGTACATGGCAAAGTGATACTGGCGGTACATGGCAAAGTGATACTGGCGGTACAAGGCAAAGTGACGCTGGTGGTACATGGCAAAGTGATACTGGTGGTACATGGCAAAGTGATACTGGCGGTACAAGGCAAAGTGATACTGGCGGTACAAGGCAAAGTGATACTGGCGGTACAAGGCAAAGTGATGCTGGTGGTACATGGCAAAGTGACGCTGGTGGTACATGGCAAAGTGATGCTGGTGGTACATGGCAAAGTGACGCTGGTGGTACATGGCAAAGGGACGCTGGTGGTACATGGCAAAGTAATGCTGGCGGTACAAGGCAAAGTGATACTGGCGGTACAAGGCAAAGTGATGCTGGTGGTACATGGCAAAGTGACGCTGGTGGTACATGGCAAAGGGACGCTGGTGGTACATGGCAAAGGGACGCTGGCGGTACAAGGCAAAGTGACAGGTGGTAACAGGGTGACACTGGTGGTACAATGCAAAGTGACACTGGTAGTAACAGGGCAACTATGGTGGTACAAGGCAAAGTGAATGGTGGTAATGGTTAAAGTGATGCTGGTGGTAACAGTGTCACTTTGTGGAGAGAAAAAAAAATTATTTAACATTAAAAATAAGGCAGGTTTTGAGTTTGACAAGAGGCATGTAGGTGACTCCCCAAATGTATGGAGGAAGTTGCTCTGGTCAGATGAGACTAAAATCAAACCCAACATATCCCATCCCCCCAAGAACACATGGAGGTGGCAGCACAATGCTATGGGGATGTTTTTCAGCAGCGGGACTGGGAAACTGGTCTGAGTCAAAGTAAAGTTTAATGGTACTAAAGACTGGGATATTCTTCACCAAAACCTGTCAGTCTGCCTGTGATTTGAGGCTGGGATGGAGGTTCACCTTCCAGCAGGACATTGACCCGAAGCATACTGCTAAAGCAACATTCGAGTGGTTTAAAGGGAAAACATTTAAAGGAACACTAAATCCAGTTTTTTAAGTATTTGCCACCCGTTTCTATTATTCACAGGGAGGTGAGAAAGCTTATTCCCACCTCCCTGTGAATAAAAGGACGCTCAGGGGACGTGGAACTTACCTTACCTCGCTCCTCTCGCAAGCCGATCCTGTATCTAGCAGCTGTTCTGTCCCGATCGCGCGCCCTATCTTTTGTATTGGCATGCATGCGCCTAAGATAGGGCGCGTGGTCAGGACAGAGCGGCTGTCAGTGAATGAGCGGCTGCGAGTGGAGCGGAGGTAAGGTAAGTTCCAGGTACCCCGAGCGTAATATTATTCACAGGGAGGTGGGAATAAGCGTTCTCACCTCCCTGTGAATAATAGAAACGGAACGCACATATTTAAAGTCCCTTTAATTTAGAGTCCCTTTAAATATATTGGAATGACCAAGTAAAAGTTCAAACCTCAATCTAACTGAGACTCTGTAGTCAGACTTGAAGATTGCTCACAAGCAAAAACCATCCACCACGAAGGAGCTGGAGCAGTTTTGTTTGCGGAATGGGCAAAAATCCCACCGCAGGCTCACAGAGACAGAACCAAAACAAATTGCTGCTGTTATTGCCACAAAATGTGTCTATACAAAGCCCTGACTTAAGGGGGTGTACAGTTATGCACGCTAAAATTTTCTGTTATTTTGTCCTACTTGTTGTTGGCTTCACAATACAAAAAACAACATCTACAAAGTTATAGGCATGTTCTATTAATGGTAATTCCAGGTTGTGAGGCAACAAAACATGAAAAAATGCCAAAGTGTGTGTGTGTGTGTACTTTTGCAAGGCACTGTATATACAGTATATAAAATATGTACAGAAAGTGGTCAGGGAGTTTGAAAAAATACAGAAATCCATCAATTCCAACTTGCTATAAACATTTTATTATGTTGATCAGAAGGAATAATAATATTAGTAGTATAAACTACTTTTGTCAAAGGGACAGGTCAACACGCCCACTCTCCTCCCCCTCCCCGCCCTATTCTCCCACTCTCCTCCTACTCTCCTCCCATGCCCGACCCATTCCATCCCCTCCCACCCACCTATTTTATATCAAATGAAATCAAAATCTATCTACAGTATCTATCTATTTTCTATCTCTCTCTCTTATATCTATTTTATATCTAGCTATTTTATATCTACCTTATATCTATCTATCTATCTATCTTATATCTATATCTATCTTATACCTTAACAAATCATTATCTTATATCTATCTATCTACCTATCATTTATCTATCTAGTTATTTTAATCTATCTATTTATGTTATATCTATCTATCTTGTATCAAATCAAAATCTATCTATAATCAAAATCTATCTATTCTATATGTTTTATATATATACCTTATATCTATTTATTTTATATCTATCTTATATCTATCTCAGCCCGCTCGCCTCCTTACTCTCCGCCCTCACATCCCACTCTCCTCCTACTATCCATCCATGCCCGATCCATTCCACTCCTCGCAAACACCTCACCCACCTATTTTATATCAAATTAAATGAAAATCTATCTATATATCTTATGGTCAATTATCTTATAAATTAATATTAGCATTGCGTTGTCACAATACAAAACCAACAGGAAGATTCAATAAAAGTTCTTTTCGCTTAAAATGGTGCTAATTTTGCCCTAACCAATCAGATCTTATTTAACATTTGAAAGCTAACATCTGATTGGTTGGGGAAAAGTTAGCACCATTTTAAACGATAAGAACTTTTATTGAATCTCCCTGCAAATGTTTTAAACAAAATATCTTTATTTGCTGCTCAACACTTTACATTTTTCAACAACGCAGTATGGTAGGCACGTTAGTGTGTAATTACAACAGCGTACACATAATTGTTTTAATCGGTTCGTTATAAAGTCCAATACAACACGGTAATTTTTTTAAAAATGGTTTGTGAATATTTTTAATGTATTCTCAAAAGACATTCCTTTTTCAATATGGTGTAAGATATAGATGCAGTAATTCCCACTGACCGAACTAGCGGTGTCTTGTATTTGTTTATTTTGATACCTTACAGTCTTAGAATTTCTCAATAAAAATCCCATAAATTCACCAGGAAATAGTTCATTTGAGGGCGATAACCCATTACTATAAAAAAAAATAGATACATCACGCATACATAATATAATTAAAATCCAGTGCTTTCCCCGTTGATGCGAATCATCTGTATTTACAATATAGGCGGTCGGTCTGTCGATGATTTTATTACACAGTAATAATTTGCAAGGAAATACGCCTTTAAATATGCTGCGGGCATGAAAGTCTGTTTGATAACGGCAGTAATTTCAGTTATTCATTTTATTGGAAATCGTATAAAGCCTCCCGTCTATTATTTATTTCAATAATATTTTCATGAACAAAATACACAATTAACAATGTTAATAGTGTTTATTACAGGATCCACAAATCTAATTTCGGCTCTGAGATTTCACTAGAGAGAAATGCCCGCCAGGTTCTTGATCCGGTGACAAATCAAAAGCGAACAAAGTATAACCGTTCAAAAACTCTGACCGATCCACGGATAAACAGTGCCCGCCTTATACTTCCCTGAAATATGTACAAGCGACATATATTCACGAACCGCTGATGCGTCTTGAAAATTAGGTTGAAACGCTTTTGTGGGTATCTGTTGACCGTCCAAATATAGGGCTGCATAATTCACATTATAATGATTAAAGCACAAAGGATTTCTTTGGTAATTACCAGAAAATGAATTGTTGTCTATAAATGCTAGTATTCCGGTTTTTGGAATGTTTCCGAAATATGTTTTCTCAATATTTCGCTATTTGCGGACATTTTTAATAAAAGTTTTAAAAACAAACAGGACTGATCAACGATGGGACCTCAAGGTGTATGCAATTTTAACGAATCAAGATAGTGTATTTATTGAAAAATGTACTACTTTTTTTAAATTATTTTTTATTAAAGTCTTTTTATGTAAACAAATAAAAACATTATCAGACAAAAAATATATTTTATATACAGGTAAATAAGAATTTACAATGTTAGCCAAGCCGTCTGTAACAAAGGGCTCGTTCTTTTTTTAGGTAATAAAGTTCATGGTGATAACCCTGATGTTGATACAAACAGTTGGCGGGCAAATGGGGTACGAACTGTATCAAAAGGCTCGGGCGAACTCCTTTTTAAATTATCAAGAAGTTCTCTTGTTTTCTTATTACCGACAACTGTCGAGGGTATGTTTAGTTCAGCTATGGTATCCATGAAGTCCCAACCGCGAGACACTTTACCCTTAAGCACGCCATGCGAACCAGGTCAATGATGTTAGATCCTGGAATGGCTTTGTCTTTGTAAATGAATTCGCCCCTAGTGTTCCAGTATGCACGGTCACCTGATCTGAGCATTTTATTCAGCAAAAGTTCAGCATTTTTCCGATACCCTATATAAACATTGTCAAGTATCTGTTTAACATCGGTTCCGATTGATGAGTCATTTGTCAATTGTTGTTGATCTGGCTGTGAGGGTGTAATCAAAGTTAAGGTTGACATTTCTTTACCAGACTGTTTCTTGAGCATCAAGTATCTCTGTAAAATGGCAATGTATCCGTATGTTGGGTGTTTCTACGGTGGGAGTTTTTAGACGGTCCAAAACGTGTTTGGAAACCAGGAACATTTTCTCTGCATACTCCAATAACTCCACTGAATTCCCAGGAATTTGGGCCGTATAATGTAGTTGCATAAATGTAGTTGGGAATGTGCACACCTGTTTCTTGCATGCATTCAAAGTCATAAAACATATACTTGTCAGTCATTGGTTTGGGGCTGTAAGGCTGCATGTAGCAGACATGTTCATCAAATTCGGCAACCCGAGCACCGCATACACTGCAATTTAACCCGTTACACTTATGTTTATGTACTTTGCGGCTAGACGCTCTAAAAAAGCTAGGGCGAAAAGGAGGCGTTGTTGTCAGGGTTTCTAGCAATTTTAGTGCCCTAGGCGCTAGGGGGGAGGGCGTTTAGGGCACTAAAATTGCTAGAAACGGCCCTGACAACAACGCCTCCTTTTTCCCCTAGCTTTTTTAGAGCGTCTAGCCGCAAAGTACATCTTAATAGCCTGTTTTAATTTTCTTGCCCTCGCCCACCCACCAATCACCCCTAGTCATTTCCTACCTAATATCTCTTTTTCAATTGCATCGAGGTACGTAATCAGCCTTATATATTTATATATAAATGTATTTGCCGAGTGCTAATTTTGTTGGGGCCGTTAAACGCTAAAAACATACAGGGTTATTCAATAAAAGTTCTTAGCTTTTAAAATGGTGCTAATTTTTCCCCAACCAATCAGATATTAGCTTTCAAATGTTAAATAAGATCTGAATGGTTGGGGCAAAATTAGCACCATTTTAAACGTTAAGAACTTTTATTGAATCTCCCTGTATGTTTTTAGCGTTTAACGGCCCCAACAAAATTAGTACTCGGCAAATACATGCAACACATGACAAATATATAAGGCTGATTACGCACCTCGATTTCAAATAATTTGCTACTCGCAATATTTTAACGTTGTAGCGAGCTAGAGAACACAATAAATTGTATGATATTCTCATCCCAACACGAGCAAGAATGAACAAGAGGCACGTGCCCGTCATAGTCTGTGTATCTGGTGTATCGGGGCCAGTGTTCTGTCGCACAAACAAAAAACATCATTTAGCATGCTTGTTGACTCACCACCCTGCGGCGCCCTCTGTGTAAGAATTACGTTTTCGGAATTCGGTGATAACGATGATGTTCGCGGAGTACAAATTTAAGACATCGATGGTAACAGTGATGCTCGTTGTATGTTCGTTTTTTGTTTATCTTTACAAAGCTTATTTTTGGAACTTTCTTTTCGCTAAAATTTAAAACAAACATTAGGATTGACGTATTAAGTATTAAAATAGGCGCATTACATATAAAAGCTGTTCTTAACTCACGTGCATTAGGACATTCGATAATAGATAACGCAGAATTTTCATTTCGCCAACTGTCCCGAGCGCTGGTGCAAGGTTCTGGACCGGCTACGAAACAAGTATTTCTGACACACCGAGGCGTCTTAAAACCTGAAATTAGGACGATGGAACACTATTACGACTAATATACGCTTAAAGCTATAGATATTACAGAGAATGACAAACAGCCTTACCTGATGTATTTGCTTTCTTTGGCCGCTCTCTGGAAATATCAGTTGTGTACATTTTTCTTTTCAGAGCTTACAATTATATCCATCGTTTTAAAATAGCCTGCATCGATGGTGATTGTGCCTTACATGCTTTCACCCATTTCCATTACTCTTTTAATCCGTCGGGCACTGACGATGTGAGATCTATAATAATCAGAGGATCATTTTCCTTTAGCTTGTCCGAATTGCCGTTAATCTCTGGCGTAGTGCCTGAATAGCCGTTGTTTTCCATTAACGTAGCGCTATTCAAAGGCCTTAGTACACTATCAGCGCATAATCCTGAAATTAACATGAATAAAATGGATCAAACAATAATAAAACAGCTCTATATAATCAAACACCAATAACATTATTACACTTACCAATCATTTGAGGTGTCACAGAGTTGTATGTTGTATCGTGTGAATTCGCCTGTGACGTATCGACTGAAATAATCGGCGTGCTGCTGTCACCATCGAACGACTGAAAAAAATCTTCAACCGCTATCAACATTTGCACGTCGGGAATGATGTCCTCATCCCACACATTATCTTGGTAAGAAGCCATCTAAAACATTTTTTTGTGAAATTTAAATTACATTTATAGCTACAATTAGTTTATATAAATATAAAATATATATAGCTACAAAATATATATAATAAATACAACATATATAAGATATATAAACAAATACTTATCGCTACAATTATTTATATAAATAGTTATGAAACCATAATACGTAGGTAAAAATATATGTAATAAATACAACATATATAATCTTTAAAAAGTCATATAAATAATTATGAAAACATAATACATAGCTAAAAATATATGTAATAAATACAACATTTATAAACTATATAAACAATCGCTAACACTAGTAAGCACTTTGTAAAGTTATATTCATTAAAACACAAAATTTTACATTTTACTAAAATTACATATGTGTGAAATTAATTACAATAAGATGTTAAAATGAAACGGTAAATAAAACGCAGAATATTTAAAGCCGGGAGCCTTACCTTGCTATTGAAATGTATTGTCTTCTGTTGTAAATACCTGTACGTCTGTGTTTGAAGCTGTGCTGTGTTTGTACACTCTGGTCACTGTTTATATAGGGGTTTTCTCTGTGTTAGGACCGCCTATTAACGCTAAATTATCATAATCACTAGTTATCGGAAATGTTTTTTCATTTATTGAACAATGTTGGCCTTATGAATATTGTAATATAGAAATGTTTTTTCATTTATTAAACAGTGTAGACCTTATGACTATTGTATTATAACTTATTTAAGGTTAATCATGGGAAAACAATGTCTTCCAAAACCTGTCATTAAGACAAAATTTGGCCGTTAAGCCAATAAAGACATGGTCAGTTGTCTTATTACCCTCTGGCCGTTGCTGTCATTAAGACAAAATTTGGCCGTTAAAGGGCATGTCCACCCCCAAAACTATAATCCCCCCAACTACTGGCCCCACCATGCAGTGTAGTTTAATCCTTACCTCACATCCCAGCTTCACAAGGTTCTCCTGTAGTCCCCCCACAAAGTCCCAAAAACTGCCCACCAGGAGGATAGCAGAGTCCATATAGGACTCTGCCTCCTACCTGGCCTCCGGGAGAAGTTTGGCATGCGCACTGCAGCCCTTCTCCCCCTCCCTCTCAGGATTCCCTCCCCCTAGCGTTAAACCCTTAAGATATAGGATTCCCCCTGTCCCCCCAGCCCCAACCGCTCTATTTATACTCTTAGAAAGCTCCCCAAACTTTACTTACTGCCGCTCAGCCAATCACAGACGTGACTGCCGGTCCCGCCCCTCCCCTTGCATTTTCTCGCAAGCAGAGGGCCAACAGCACGGCGGGGGAAAGAGGGGAGGTAAGTAAAGTTTGGGGCACTTTCTAAGAGTATAAATAGAGCGGTTGGGGCTGAGGGGACAGGAGGAATCATATATAAAAAATTGATTTTTAGGGTGGACATACCCTTTAAGACAATAAAGCCATGGTCGGTTGTCTTAGGACCCTCTGGCTGTTTATTATATAGGTTTATTCACTGTGTTATGAATGCCTATTATTGCTCATTGGCCGATAAGACAATCATATAGATGTAAAACACTAAACTGCAAAACTAGTCTAGTGACAACTTTACCTCTGGGAAAGGTCAAACAGACAACTAACGTTAAGTCACAAAACACAAGTGTCTTTGTAAAACAATGTAAATCAATAAAACTAGTCTAACAACCTAGATAGATAGATAGATAGATAGATTTTGATGATAGAAAGATATAAAATAGATATAAAATACGCTCTACGCATCTCTATAACCTCAATATATTACTTTTTGATGATAGCAGATATCGAAAAGATCTCCAAATAGATACGCTAGCTACGATCGCTTAAATAGATCTCAGATCGCAATAACTAGCTAGATAGATTTTTGCTTATTTGCTATAACATAGGTTCTCACTCGCTCGCGCTCCCTCGCTCGCGCTCAGTCGTCCTCCTTCGCTACGGCTCGCTGCCCGCTCTCCCCTGCTCGCTCGCTCCACTCGCTGTCCCCTCGCTCTCCCGCGCTCGCTCGCTACGCTTTTTGCTTTCTTTGCTCTCCCCGCGCTCTCCCTCTCTCGCTCGTTTGATTTCATTAATATAAAATAGGTGTTGTGGGAGAGGAAGGAATGGGTCCGGGCATGGAGAAAGTAGGAGGAGAGTGGGAGGATAGGGCAAGAGTGGGTGTGTCACCCTGTCACTTTGAGTTTGACGAAACATACAGAGGTTATACTACTGGTCAGTTTTTCTGGACTTTGGAGGGGCATTACAGGAGAACCATTTGGAGCTGGGATGTAAGGTAAGGGTTTTTATGCACTACAGGTGGGGTCAGTAGTGGGGGAAATTATAGTTTTGGGGGTGGACATGCCCTTTAATGTTTACTGTTGTAAGGGTGTTAAATAACAAAGGGGTTAAAGCAATTGTTGTTTGCCCTTACTGTGTAATATACTAACAAAATACTTCTTACTACTCAGACATACTGATGTTTTCTGTCAGAGGTTCCACGGGGGTATCTAACTTCAAATTGCCCTGTCCATTACTGGAAACTATAATTCTTCCTTACTCTTACTGTACCTTTTTTTTATCTTATCTGTACCTTTTAAATATCCAATTTGAAGCATTTTACATGTCAGCTGTCAATCAAGTGCTTTATTATGTAAACTGCTGTTTGGAGTTCGGACAGTTGATATGATGTTGTGCATTTTTGACAGGTGGTATGTGTGGATTGCATGGTGGGCATTTTTCTCTCCCAGTACTGACCAGAGATTACTGAGCATGCTTGCCCTCACAGATTTGTCTTGAATTTTCAGATTAGTCAGGTGGGGGATACTGAACAAAACAAGTACTGGATTGAAGGCATGCAGCAACACACACACCTAACATCAAACTAGGCTTGTTTGAAAGGTTTCTAAAACCTCTTTTCAATTACTTTTGTATTCTGGACACTTGTCTTAACAACTGTTTTTTGTCTTGAGTACTAAAATTCTTAGTTAGCATTTTAGAAAATGTTTATTGTGGTCCTTTCGGTGACGTCCCCGCTGTGTATGTCATTAGTCTTAATAATTGAATTAACAAGTAAAAGATTACTTCAGTGCACACCATCTTGAATCAAAGTGTTTTATTAGCACATTTCAGTGCTCACATGTGACATATTGGTGCTATCACAAACCTTAATCAGATTTATCTATTTCTACATTTAAATGTTGACTGTTTACTCTGGAGTGCACAGTCCTGTGAGAGCTACAGTCCTATTGAATCATTATAGTGAGATATATAAGGCTTAATGTGCCCATACACTACTCAGATATTAGATAGATATATGTTCTCCTAATCCGGCCGGATTATAGGTTGGGCAAACAGGGCAATTGCCCCTGGACGCTACCACCTGACTTTTTTTTGTAAATTCTTTTTTTAACTTTTCGAATGGTGGTACAAGGCAAAGTGACAGGTGGTATTTGTGAAAGTGACACTGGGGAACAAGGCAAAGTGACCCTGGTGGTTAAAGGTGACACTGGTGGTACAAGGAAAGTGACAACTGTGGAACAGGGAGACACATGTGGTAACCATGTGGTACACATATGGTAATAAAGTGACACTGGTAGTAATGATGGCACTGGTGTACAAGGCAAAATTACACACTTGGTAACAGTGCACAGTGGTACAATGCAAAGTGACACTGGTGTAAACAGGGTGGCACTGGTGAACAAGGCAAAGTGATACTGGTGGTACAAGGCAAAGTGACGCTGGTGTACATGGCAAAGTGATAACTGGCGTACAAAGGCAAAGTGATACTGGCGGTACAAGGCAAAGTGACGCTGGTGGTACATGGCAAAGTGATACTGGTGGTACAATGGCAAAGTGATACTGGCGGTACAGAGGCAAAGTGATGCTGGTGGTACATGGCAAAGTGATACTGGTGGTACATGGCAATGATGATATGGCGTACAAGGCAAAGTGATACTGGCGGGTACAAGCAAAGTGATACTGGCGGTACAAGGCAAAGTGATACTGGTGGTACTGGCAAGTGATACTGGCGGTACAAGGCAAAGTGACGCTGGTGGTACATGGCAAAGTGATACTGGCGGTACATGGCAAAGTGATACTGGCGTGTACAAGGCAAAGTGACGCTGGTGGTACATGGCAAAGTGATACTGGTGGTACATGGCAAAGTGATACTGGCGGTACAAGCAAGTGTCTGGCGGTAACAAGGCAAGTGATACTGGCGGTACAGAGGCAAAGTGATGCTGGTGGTACATGGCAAAGTGACGCTGGTGGTACATGGCAAAGTGATGCTGGTGGTACATGGCAAGTGACGCTGGTGGTACATGGCAAAGGGACGCTGGTGGTACATGGCAAAGTAATGCTGGCGGTACAGGCAAAGTGATACTGGCGGTACAAGGCAAAGTGATGCTGGTGGTACATGGCAAAGTGACGCTGGTGGTACATGGCAAAGGGACGCTGGTGGTACATGGCAAGGGACGCTGGCGGTACAAGGCAAAGTGACAGGTGGTAACAGGGTGACACTGTGTGGACAATCCAAGTGACACGGTAGTAACAGGGCACTATGGTGGTACAAGGCAAAGTGAATGGTGGTAATGGTTAAAGTGATGCTGGTGGTAACAGTGTCACTTGTGGAGAGAAAAAAATTATTTAACATTAAAAATAAGGCAGGTTTTTGAGTTTGACAAGAGGCATGTAGGTGACTCCCCAAATGTTGGAGGAAGTTGCTCTGGTCATATGAGACTAAAATCAAACCCAACATATCCCATCCCCCCAAGAACACATGGAGGTGGCAGCACAATGCTATGGGATGTTTTTCAGCAGCGGGACTGGGAAACTGGTCTGAGTCAAAGTAAAGTTTAATGGTACTAAAGACTGGGATATTCTTCACCAAAACCTGTCAGTCTGCCTGTGATTTGAGGCTGGGATGGAGGTTTCACCTTCCAGCAGGACATTGACCCGAAGCATACTGCTAAAGCAACATTCGAGTGGTTTAAAAGGGAAAACATTTAAAGGAACACTAAATCCAGTTTTTTAAGTATTTGCCACCCCGTTTCTATTATTCACAGGGAGGTGAGAAAGCTTATTCCCACCTCCCTGTGAATAAAAGGACGCTCAGGGGACGTGGAACTTACCTTACCGCCTCGCTCCTCTCGCAAGCCGATCCTGTATCTAGCAGCTGTTCTTGTCCCCCGACGCGCGCCCTATCTTTTGTATTGGCATGCATGCGCCTAAAAGGGCGCGTGGTCGGACGAGCGGCTGTCAGTGAATGAGCGGCTGCGAGTGGAGCGGAGGTAGGTAAGTTCCAGGTACCCCGAGCGTAATATTATTCACAGGGAGGTGGGAATAAGCGTTCTCACCTCCCTGTGAATAATAGAAACGGAACGCACATATTTAAGTCCCTTTAATTTAGATCCCTTTAAATATATTGGAATGACCAAGTAAAAGTTCAACCTCAATCTAACTGAACTCTGTATCAGACTTGAAGATTGCTCCACAAGCCAAAAACCATCCACCACGAAGGAGCTGGAGCAGTTTTGTTTGCGGAATGGGCAAAAATCCCACCGCAGGCTCACAGAGACGAACCAAAAACAATTGCTGCTGTTATTGCCACAAATGTGTCTATACAAAGCCCTGACTTAAGGGGTGTACAGTTATGCACGCTAAAATTTTCTGTTATTTTGTCCTACTTGTTGTTGGCTTCACAATACAAAACAACATCTACAAAGTTATAAGGCATGTTCTATTAATGGTAATTCCAGGTTGTGAGGCAACAAACATGAAAAAATGCCAAAGTGTGTGTGTGTGTGTACTTTTGCAAGGCACTGTATTACCAGTATATAAAATATGTACAAAAGTGGTCAGGGAGTTTGAAAAAATACAGAAATCCATCAATTCCAACTTGCTATAAACATTTTATATGTTGATCAAAGGAATAATAAAATATTAGTAGTATAAACTACTTTTGTCAAGGGACAGGTCAACACGCCCCACTCTCCTCCCCCCTCCCCGCCCTATTCTCTCCCACTCTCCTCCTACTCTCCTCCCATGCCCGAACCATTTCCATCCCCTCCCACCCACCTATTTTATATCAAAGAAATCAAAATCTATCTACAGTATCTATCTATTTTCTACTCTCTCTCTCTATATCTTTTTTATCTACTATTTTATATCTACCTTTTTATATCTATCTATCTATCTATCTATATCTATATCTATCTTATACCTTAACAAATCATTATCTTATATCTATCTATCTACCTATCATTTATCTATCTAGTTATTTTAATCTATCTATTTAGTTATATCTATCTATCTTGTTCAAATCAAAATCTATCTATAAATCAAAATCTATCTATTCTATGTTTTTTATTATATACCTTATATCTATTTGTTTATAATCTATCTTATATCTATCTCACCCGCTCGCCTCCTACTCACTCCGCCCTCACATCCCACTCTCCTCCTACTATCCATCCCCCATCCATCCATTCCACTCCTCAAACACCTCACCCACCTATTTTATATCAAATAAATGAAATCTATCTAATATATCTATGGTCAATTATCTTATAAATTAATATTAGCATTGCGTTTCACAATACAAAACCACAAAGATTCAATAAAATTCTTTTCGCTTAAATGGTGCTAATTTTGCCCTAACCAATCAGATCTTATTTAACATTTGAAAGCTAACAATCTGATTGGTTGGGGAAAAGTTAGCACCATTTTAAACTATAAGAACTTTTATTGAATCTCCCTGCAAATGTTTTAAACAAAATATCTTTATTTGCTGCTCAACACTTTCATTTTTCACACACCAGTATGGTAGGCACGTTAGTGTGTAATTACAACAGCGCGTACACATAATGTGTTTTAATCGGTTCGTTATAAAGTCCAATACAACACGGTAATTTTTTTAAAAATGGTTTGTGAATATTTTTAATGTATTTCTCAAAAGACATTCCTTTTTTCAATATGGTGTAAGATATATATGCAGTAATTCCCCACTGACCGAACTAGCGGTGTCTTGTATTTGTTTATTGATACCTTACAGTCTTAGAATTTCTCAATAAAAATCCCATAAATTCACACGGAAATAGTTCATTTGAGGGCGATAACCCATTACTATAAAAAAAAATAGATACATCACGCATACATAATATAATTAAAATCCAGTGCTTTTCCCCTTGATGCGAATCATCTGTATTTACAATATAGGCGGTCGGTCTGGTCGATGATTTTATTACACAGTAATAATTTGCAAGAAATACGCCTTTAAATATGCTGCGGGCATAAAGTCTGTTTGATAACGGCAGTAATATTTCAGTTTTCATTTTATTGGAAATCGTATAAAGCCTCCCGTCTATTATTTAATTTCAATAATATTTTCATGAACAAAACATACACAATTAACAATTGTTATAGTGTTTTTATTACAGGATCCACAAAATCTAATTCGGCTCTGAGATTTCACTAGAGAGAATGCCCGCCAGGTTCTTGATCCGGTGACAAATCAAAAGCGAACAAAGTATAACCGTTCAAAAACTCTGACCGATCCACGGATAACAGTGCCCGCCTTATACTTCCCTGAAATATGTAAAGCGACATATATTCACGAACCGCTGATGCGTCTTGAAAATTAGGTTGAAACGCTTTTGTGGGTATCTGTTGACCGTCCAAATAGGGCTGCATAATTCACATTATAATGATTAAAGCACAAAGGATTTTCTTTGTAATTACCAGAAAATGAATTGTTGTCTATAAATGCTAGTATTCCGGTTTTTTTGGAATGTTTCCGAAATATTTTTTTCTCATATTTTCGCTATTTGCGGACATTTTTAATAAAAGTTTTAAAACAAACAGACTGATCAACGCTGGGAACTTCAAGGTGTATGCAATTTTAACGAATCAAGATAGTGTATTTATTGAAAAATGTACTACTTTTTTTAATTATTTTTTATTAAAGTCTTTTATGTAAACAAATAAAAACATTATCAACAAAAAATATATTTTATATATACAGGTAAATAAGAATTTACAAATGTTAAGCCAAGCCGTCCTGTAACAAGGGCTCGTTCTTTTTTTAGGTAATAAAGTTTCATGGTGATAACCCTGATGTTGATACAAACATTGGCGGGGCAAATGGGGTACGAACTGTATCAAAAGGCTCGGGCAACTCCTTTTTAATTATCAAGAAGTTCTCTTTTTTTTCTTATTACCGACAACTGTCGAGGGTATGTTTAGTTCAGCTATGGTATCCATGAAGTCCCAACCGCGAGACACTTTACCCTTAAGCACGCCATGCGAACCAGGTCAATGATGTTAGATCCTGGAATGGCTTTGTCTTTGTAAATGAATTCGCCCCTAGTGTTCCAGTATGCACGGTCCCACCTGATCTGAGCATTTTAATTCAGCAAAAGTTCAGCATTTTTTCCGATACCCTATATAAACATTGTCAAGTATCTGTTAAACATCGGTTTCCGATTGATGATCTTTTGTCAATTGTTGTTGATCTGGCTTTGTGAGGGTAGTATCAAAGTTAAGGTTGACATTTCTTTACCACCAGACTGCTTTGAGCATCAAGTATCTCTGTAAAATGGCAATGTACATCCGTATGTTGGGTGTTTCTCTACGTGGGAGTTTTTAGACGGTCCCAAAACTGTGTTTGGAAACCAGGAACATTTTCTCTGCATACTCCAATAACTCCACTGAATTCCCAGGAATTTGGGCCGTATAATGTAGTTTGCATAAATGTAGTTGGGAATGTGCACACCTTTGTTTCTTGCATGCATTCAAAGTCAATAAAACATATACTTTTCAGTCATTGGTTTGGGGCTGTAAGGCTGCATGTAGCAGACATGTTCATCAAATTCGGCAACCCGAGCACCGCATACACTGACACTGCAATTTAAACCCGTTACACTTATGTTTATGTACTTTGCGGCTAACGCTCTAAAAAAAGCTAGGGCGAAAGGAGGCGTTGTTGTCAGGGTTTCTGTCAATTTTAGTGCCCTAGGCGCTAGGGGGGAGGGCGTTTAGGGCACTAAAATTGTGCTAGAAACGGCCCTGACAACAACGCCTCCTTTTTCCCCTAGCTTTTTTAGAGCGTCTAGCCGCAAAGTACATCTTAATAGCCTGTTTTATTTTTTTGCCCTCGCCCCACCCCACCAATCACCCCTAGTCATTTCCTACCTAATATCTCTTTTTTCAATTGCAATCGAGGTACGTAATCAGCCTTATATATTATATATAACTGTATTTGCCGAGTGCTAATTTTGTTGGGGGCCGTTAAACGCTAAAAACATACAGGGTATTCAATAAAAGTTCTTTAGCTTTTAAAATGGTGCTAATTTTTCCTCCCAACCAATCAGATATTAGCTTTCAAATGTTAAATAAGATCTGAATGGTTGGGGCAAATTAGCACCATTTTAAACGTTAAAACTTTATTGAATCTCCCTGTATGTTTTTAGCGTTAACGGTCCCCACAAAAATTATACTCGGCAAATCCATGCAACACATGACAAATATATAAGGCTGATTACGCACCTCGATTTCAAATAATTTGCTACTCGCAATATTTTAACGTTGTAGCGAGCTAGAGAACACAATAATTGTATGATATTCTCATCCCAACACGAGCAAGAATGAACAGAGGCACGTGCCCGTCATAGTCTGTGTATCTGGTGGTATCGGGGGCCAGTGTTTCTGTCGCACAAACCAAAAAACATCATTTAGCATGCTTGTTGACTCACCACCCCTGCGGCGCCCTCTGTGTAAGATTACGTTTTTCGGAATTCGGTGATAACGATGATGTTCTGCGGAGTACAAATTAAGACATCGATGGTACAGTGATGCTCGTTGTATGTTCGTTTTGTTGTTTTCTTTTACAAAGCTTATTTTTGAACTTTCTTTCGCTAAAATTTAAAAACAAACATTAGGATTGACGTATTAAGTATTAAAATAGGCGCATTACATATAAAGCTGTTTCTTAACTCACGTGCATTAGACATTCGATAATAGAAACGCAGAATTTTTCATTTCGCCAACTGTCCCGAGCGCTGTGCAAGGTTCTGGACCGGCTACGAACAAGTATTTCTGACACACCGAGGCGTCTTAAAACCTGAAATTAGGACGATGGAACACTATTACGACTAATATACGCTTAAAGCTATAGATATTACAGAGATGACAACAGCCTTACCTGACGTATTTGCTTTCTTTGGCGCGCTCTCTGGAAACATCAGCTGTGTACATTTTTCTTTTCAGAGCTGTAAATTTTAGAAGTGTGTTACAATTATATCCTCATTTTAAAGTAGCCTACAACATCGACGGTGATTGTGCCTTACATGCTTTGACCTGTTTGTGTTGTTTTTTTAATCCATTGGGGCTGACGATGTGAGATCTATAATAATCGAGGATCATTTTCCTTTTGTTCGTCTGAATTGCTGGTAATTGTGCCTATGGCCTAAATAACCGTTGTTTTCCATAATGTAGCGCTATTCGAAGGCCTAAGACACTATCCATGCAGATCCTAAAATTAACATGTATAATGTAGCAAACGATAATAAAACAGCTCTATATAATCCAACACCAATAACATATTACACTTACCAATCATTTGAGGTGTCACAGAGTTGTATGTTGTTTAGTGGTGAATCGCCTGTGAGTATCGACTGAAATAATCGGCGTCTGCTGTCACCATCGAACACTGAAAAAAATCTTCAACCGCTATCACAACATTTGTGCGTCGGAATGATGTCCTCATCCCACACATTATCTTGGTAAGAAGCCATCTAAAACATTTTTTGTGAAATTTAAATTACATTTATACTACAATATTTAATAAAAGAGATGGGGCAAAACACCATATATAGCTACAAAATATATATAATAAATACAACATATATAAACAATCGCTAACATTAGTAAGCACTTTGTAAAGCATTATATTCATTAAAACACAAAAAAATTACATATGTGTGAAATTAATTACAATAAGATGTTAAAGAATGAAACGGTAAATAAAAACGCAGAATATTTACAGCGTAATAAACCGCGAGCCTTACCTTGCTATTGAAATGTATTGTCTTCTGTTGTAAATACCTGTACGTCTGTGTTTGAAGCTGTGCTGTGTTTGTACACTCTGGTCACTGTTTATATAGGGGTTTTCTCTGTGTTAGGACCGCCTATTAACGCTAAATTATCATAATCACTAGTTATCGGAAATGTTTTTCATTTATTGAACAATATAAGGTAGATATAAAATAGATAGATATAAAATAGATAGATAGACTTTGATTTCATTTGATATAAAATAGGTGGGTGGGTTGGTCATTGGGAGGGGATGGAATGGGTCCCACACAATACGTCAAAAAAATATTTAAAGGGTAGACATGCCCTTTAAGGTTATTCATGGGAAAACGTGTGTCTTTGTAAAACAAGCTGTTGAAACTAGTCTAACAACCTAGATAGATAGCTAGATAGATTTTGATTATAGATAGATTTTTTTAATTTGATTTGATACAAGATAGATAGATACCTCAATAGATATAAGATAGCTATTAGATAGATAGATATAGTTAAATAGCTATCTAGATAGATAGATTAGATATAAAACAGATACCGGTAGATATAGATAGATGAATGATAGATAGATATAAGATAATGATTTGTTAAGGTATAAGATAGATATAGATATAAGATAGATAGATATAAAATAGACATAAAATATATAGATATATAGATTTTGATTTGATATAAAATAGATGGGAGGGAGGGGATGGAATGGGTTGGAGAGTAGAAGGAGAGTGGGAGGATTGGGCGGGGAGGGGGAGGAGAGTGGGCATGTCGACCTGTCACTTTTAATTTGAGGAAACATCCAGAGGTTATACTACTAATAATAATAAAACTAATAATAATACTAATAACAATAATAAAAACAAGTCACCTGTTTGCTTTACCGTCACATAATAGCCAAGTGG
Organism: Hymenochirus boettgeri; assembly: GCA_019447015.1. Taxonomy (NCBI): domain Eukaryota; kingdom Metazoa; phylum Chordata; class Amphibia; order Anura; family Pipidae; genus Hymenochirus; species Hymenochirus boettgeri. The sequence continues at coordinate 66,293,472 of CM033469.1, read as the reverse complement.
TAAACGGATGACTCCCTGAGGCAACTAATACTAGTTATTATAGTATTTGAGGTTGAATAAAGACATATGTCCATCCAGTCCAACCCATCTAGCAATATCCTCATTTATTGCCTAACAAATAGTCCCTTCGTGTGTACCCAGCCTTAAGGGATGTCCACGTGTCCTCTGACATGCTCTATTAGTGAACAATGCCCCAGATAGTTTATTGTATGGCCTGTTAATGTATTTATACACAGTAATCATATCCACACGCAAGCGCCTTTTCTCCAGTCTCTCTTCATATTCAAGCTCCCCCAATCCCCTTATTAATTTAGTTGTCCTTCTCTGAACCCTTTCCATTTCAAAGATGTCCTTTTTGTACACAGGATTCCAAAATTGCACTGCATATTCCAAATGAGGCCTTACCAATGCTTTGTAAAGAGGGAGAAATAACATTTTTCTCCCTTGAATCCAACCTCTCTTTATACAAGACAATACCATGCTGGCTCTGGCTGTTGCTGCCTGGCACTGCTTGCTTCCTTTAAAGAGCATGTCCACCCGAATTTTTTTTTTTATATGGTATTCCCCATGGGCTCCCAGCCCCAACCGCATAATTTATTTTTTTAAAAAGCCCCCAAACTCTACTACCTCCCTCTTTCCTCCGCTGCGCTCCGGCCCTTGCTTGCTAGAAAATGCAAGCAGAGGGGCGGGACGGCAGCCGCGTCTGTGATTGGCTGAGCGGCAGCCAATCACGGACGCGGCTGCCGGCAGCTCACTTCGCCGGAGGGAAAAGAGAGGTAAGTAAAGTTTGGGAGATTTCTAAATATAAATCTAGCGGTTGGGCTGGGAGCCCTTGGGGAATATTCATATTAAAGCATTTTTCGCTAAGGGGAGGGAATCGAGAGGGGGGGAGAGGGAGGGAGAGGAGGGGGGAGAAGAGCTGCAGTACGCATGGCCAAAATCTCGGGAGGCCAGGAAGCAGGCAGGGTCCTATATGGACCTGCTAGCCTCCTGGTGGGCAGTTTTTGGGACTTTGGGGGGGCACTACCGGAGAACCCTATGGAGCTGGGATGTGAGGTAAGGATTAAACTACACTACATGGTGGGGCCAGTAGTTGGGGGGATTATAGTTTTGGGGTGGACATGCCCTTTAAGTTTGTTATCCACCAAACTCCAAGATCCCTTTCCAACAGGGATTCACTTAACACAGAGCCATTTATAGTATAAGTAGCACAAGGATTTTTAAGTCCAAAATGCATCACCTTACATTTATCAACATTGAATTTCATCTGCCACTTAGCAGCCCAATTTTACAATCTATCTAGATCCCCCTGCAACAATTGCAGTTTTTAATGATCGACGAAACCTTGCTGACAATACCCACTTCCAAATCATTAATAGATTCAAGTAAGTAAACGGAGGTAAAGTAAGTATTTTTTATTGATAAGGTCAACAACTGATTTTGAAGAGTAATCACAACGAATTATGCACCTTTTGCTAACAGTCGTTGCTCTCACCTGTCACTTTTCTAGGTAGAATTTTTACCATTTTTTCTGCCATTAAAATACATATGTTTCCCATGTTGTACAATTAAAGGAACTGTAACCCATATAATCAAATATTTGCAGTCTTTGCCTCCGTTCGTATTATTCACAGGGAGGTGAGAAAGCTTATTCTCCTCCTGTGAATAATATTTTGCTCAGGGGACCGGGAACTTACCTTCGTCTGCTCCACTCGCAGCCTTCCTTCACTGACAGCCGCTCTGTCCCAACCGCGCGCCCTATCTTAGGCGCATGCGCGCCAATAACAAAAGATAGGGCGCGCGATCGGGAGGGAACAGCTGTGCTGAAGAAGCGGCTGCGAGCGGAGCGAAGGTAAGTTCCCGGTCCCCTGAGCAAAATATTATTCACAGGGAGGTGAGAATAAGCGTTCTCACCTCCCTGTGAATAATACAAACGGAGGGCAAAGACTGCAAATACTGAGTTTACAGTTCCTTTAATCAATAACTGTGAACCTACTTAGCTTTCCCCCATCATTGGAAGTCAGATACCCCACACCTCCTGGCAGTCGTGGGAGTCTCAAGGATTCTGGGGTGGTCTCCCACTAGACCACCACTAACTCCCGCAAGCTCCTCCAGAATACCCCTTTTCTGTCTGACACACCCCAGAGGAACGCCTGCGCCACACCCTAAGTCCACCTCTGGTCCCCCCCCCCCCAGATGACGTTGCACCCTGCCATGCTCCTTCCTGCCCCCACCCTGACCGGAAGCCACATTTGTAAAAGTACCCTAAAGGGCATGTCCACCCATAAATCAAAATTTTACATACAGATGCAGGTCCCCAAACCCCATATGCGTTTTACTTACCTCTTTCAAACATGCAAACAAAGAAAAGATAATCAATGCACATTCCTAGGCCCCATGCAATATCATATTATCTGCACACTGGCATACATTATAAACAAAGGGGTTTTAGTATACATTACTGTGATCACATGAATGAAAAGCCTTCCAACCATGTCAAGGCAACCCCAGTCTGGAATCTTCCAAAGATGCAGCTAAAGGAACTTACAAAACCCAGTTCCATGCCGCTCTGCTGTGTCTCCCTCTCTGCTTCCTGGTCGCAGCTGTCAGTCAAAGGCATGACGGTGACTTCATGCCCAATCACTGACAGACGCAACCAGGAAGTGCCTCACTGCTGCTGTTCTTGCTCGAAACTTGCTCGCAGCAGTGGGCAATACCCAAGTGGCGAGGGACCAGGGGCTTGTAAGTTCTTATTGCTACATCTTTGGAAGAGGTCATTAAAACGGACGTGGGGTTTGGGGGGCTGCAGCTGTATGTGGAATTTAGATTTATGGGTGGACATTCAGGCTGAGGCCACATTATGACAGATGACAATGAGCGTGAAAAGCAGAGCACGTGATCCACAACAAATTGGTGATCACATGCGCTCCGAAAAAAAATAGAAGGGCAGTGCATGTAACGTATCCACCCACATTGACATGCACTGCTCTGCGATTCTCACAAGCTAACGGATACAATCCCGGTGGTGTGGCCCTAGCTATGTGTTTTAGGTAAAACAATGAATCTTGTACAAATCTATTCAATAAGATTCTATCAGGGTTATTCAATAAGTTCTTATTGTTAAAAATGGTGCTACTTTTGCCCCAACCAATCAGATCTTATTTAACATTTGAAAGCGAACATCTGATTGGTTGGGGCAAAATTAGCACCATTTTAAACGATAAGAACTTTTATTGAATAACCCTGTTTATATATTCCTAAAGTGCACTGGTATTGCAATACTGGCCACTCCTGCGTATTTCTTTGTGCAGTTTTATGATGATTTCAATGTTAATGCATTATTTATTGGCTTATTAAACATTTTTTTACCTGCACTTTGAGCGCTCCATTTGTGGCTTTTGATTTGACATTAAGTCTGGTGATTAAAAACTGATTGTGATAAATAACTTTAAGCAGGAAATTAATGCCAATCACAATTACCCTCCAGACATACAGCTTCCATATCTCTGCTGAAGGTTACCAGTAATTGTTTAAACAGTCATGGTTTTTTTTTTAGTCCAATTTAAGTGCAAAACATACACAAAACCGTCTGAAGTGCTCTTAGTTTCATAATGAAATCCTGTTTGTACAATCAAAAGCTGATTGCAAAACATTTGATACTTAACGTTCCTTAGCTCTCTGCTAACAGATCTATCTTTTCATTAGGATTTAAGAGCATTGACAAAAACTTAAGTGTTACTACAACCTCCCTCCTAGTTGCTCTAAGCAGGGTTAAAGACCTTACCCCTGGAAGTAAAACTGATATCCATCACATATGGTTGCCATACACATAACACCCCAATTTATGCTCTCATCTCTCTTATGTTATGTTGCTGATGTCAAAGGCACCCACCATCCATTCAATAAACAAACAACACAAAGAGACATGTGACATGTTCTGGGCACCAATACAGTGATAGTTTTAGCCTGTAAATAGTATTTCTGTGAACTACACCATCCCCATCCTTTCTACTGCTTATCAGCCCTCATTGATCCAGCATCCACTCTACACCAACCTGGTCTGGTGCCCTTCAGCATCCCACAGCACTGGTCACACCTCCTAACCATGCCTGTTTTTACACATAGGGAGGAACAGATTGTATTATGCAGAAATTATTTTAATTATAAAGCGGGGTGGGGGGGTCATGACGTCACCACGCAGGTGCGCCGGCCGGCGCGAAGTTTAAAATAGATTCTCCTCCCTTCCCTATACGCCCGCGTGTCAATTGTTTTGGTGTCTAGGGTTCTTGCAGTTGGTATTGCTGTCACAGTCTCCATTGTTCCAGGTTCCAGCTCCATTGTCACAATCTCCATTGTTCCAGCATCCAGCTCCATTGTCACAGTCTCCATTGTTCCAGCATCCAGCTTCATTGTCACAGTCTCCATTGTTCCAGCATCCAGCTTCATTGTCACAGTCTCCATTATTCCAGCATCCAGCTTCATTGTTACAGTCTCCATTGTTCCAGTATCCAGCTTCATTGTCACAGTCTCCATTGTTCCAGTATCCAGCTTCATTGTCACAGTCTCCATTGTTCCAGCATCCAGCTTCATTGTTACAGTCTCCATTGTTCCAGTATCCAGCTTCATTGTCACAGTCTCCATTGTTCCAGCATCCAGCTTCATTGTCACAGTCTCCATTATTCCAGCATCCAGCTTCATTGTTACAGTCTCCATTGTTCCAGTACCAGCTTCATTGTTACAGTCTCCATTGTTCAGTATCCAGCTTCATTGTCACAGTCCATTGTTCCAGTATCCAGTTCATTGTCACAGTCTCCATTGTTCCAGTATCCAGCTCCATTGTCACAGTCTCCATTGTTCCAGATCCAGCTCATTGTTACAGTCTCCATTGTTCAGTACCAGTTCATTTAACAGTCTCCATTGCTTCCTCCTTCTCCGACTAAACGTGAGTCTTTCCTGTACTCTGTTCCAACTGAGGTAGGGCCAGCGTTACAGTACAAGCGGGCCATGGATGCCCCGAGGGAGTAATGTCCAAATTATTCAAAAACTCTCCAGGCCTTATCCACCCGGATGGACGTTTTTGAACACCGTATGGCACAATTTATGGACTCATTGGCTTCACGTTTATCACCTGTTGATACATCACCTTCTCTTCCTTCTCCTGCAACTCAAGTTGGCCATGAACCCCGTATTCCCTCTCCTCCTCGCTATGATGGGGACCCCCAAGGCTGTAGAGGGTTCCTTAATCAATGCCAGATTCAATTTGAACTACAACCATCCCGTTTTGTCTCAGATAGAGCAAAAGTGGGTTATATTGTTGCTTTATTGGAAGGTGGAGCCCTGGCCTGGGCCTCTTCCCTGTGGGAGAAAGATGACCCGTTAGTCTCAGACATTACTAATTTTCTTGCAACATTCTGTAAAGTATTCAACGCTCCTGGTCGTAAGATAAGTGCTTCCATCCGTTTATTGCAACAACAACAGGGAAATCGCTCTGTTGGACATTATGCCATTGAGTTTCGTACCCTTGCAGCAGAAATCTCCTGGAATAACGAGGCTCTTGTGGCTGCCTTTTTACAGGGTCTATCGGACTGTATTAAGGATGACCTTGTGTCCAAAGGCATGCCCTCCCTGTTGGAGGATCTGATTACCCTTTGTATCCGTATTGATACACGGTTTCGGGAACGGCACCTTGAAAAGAACCTTGCTCGTGAGTCGCCTTCTAGCCATGCCTTTCTTCTGCCAAAACCTATTTTCTCTCCTCCTACTCCCACTACAGAAGAACCCATGCAGATTGGGGGGACCCATTTGTCTCCTGAAGAGAAAACCCGTAGGAGATCTCTGGGTCTTTGTCTATATTGTGCTGTCTCGGGACATTTTGCCAAAGTCTGCCCTATTAAGCCGGGAAACTACTCTGCCTAGAGGTTAGAGGAGAAAATCTTCTAGGCAGAAACAAGCCTTCTCCTCAGTGTTCTTCTCCTCGTCTTCTGGTACCTGTAACCATAAAACTAAACTTCAAAATCCTATCCAAGGACGCTTTCCTAGATTCCGGCGCAGCAGGCAATTTCATTGATTCCTCATTTGTACAACAATATGATATTCCTCTTCGATCATTGTCTAACCCCTTCCGTGTACTTTCTATTGACAATAGACCCCTATCCTCAGAGTTTGTCACTCAAATCACTTCGGAGTTATCCTTCCAAACTGGGGCCCTGCGCCAGAAGAAGAGTCGATGGAGCAATATCATTGGGTCTATGAATAGGCAATGTCTCAGCTGATTTTTTTACAAAACACACCAAAGAGTCTTTATATGCTTCGGGAAGAGGAAGGATCCATTTCCAGAAGGAGAGTGGAGCATTGAATAGTTGGCAAGGAAAGGCAATGAGAGACGCAGTTCGAGCTCCAAGCAGTTATTTCTCCAGAAGGCTAATCAATAGAAGGGTGTGGGAATTGAAGCCAGGAAGGGCCTAGAATAATTGGTGTGTGAGGGACAATCAATGACGAAGGACAAATTTTCATTATGCAGGCCCCCAGTTTGGAAGGATACTCCGAAGTGATTTGAGTGACAAACTCTGAGGATAGGGGTCTATTGTCAATAGAAAGTACACGGAAGGGGTTAGACAATGATCGAAGAGGAAATATCATATTGTTGTACAAATGAGGAATCAATGAAATTGCCTGCTGCGCCGGAATCTAGGAAAGGTCCTTGGATGGATTTTGAAGTTTAGTTTTATGGTTACAGGTACCAGAAGACGAGGAGAAGAACACTGAGGAGAAGGCTTGTTTCTGCCTAGAAGATTTTCTCCTCTAACCTCTAGGCAGAGTAGTTTCCCGGCTTAATAGGGCAACTTTGGCAAAATGTCCCGAGACAGCACAATATAGACAACCCAGATCTCCTACGTGTTTCTCTTCAGGAGACAAAGGGGTCCCCCCAATCTGCATGGGTTCTTCTGTAGTGGGAGTAGGAGGAAAAAATAGGTTTCACTGGGCGGGGGGCAGATCTGGAGGCAACGTGACGATCAAGGTTCTTTTCAACCTGCCGTTCCCGAAACCGTGTATCAATACGGATAAAAGGGTAATCAGATCCTCCAACAGGGAGGCAGGCCTTTGGACACAGGTCATCCTTAATACAGTCCGATAGACCCTGTAAAAGGCAGCCACAAGAGCCTCGTTATTCCAGGAGATTTCTGCTGCAAGGGTACGAAACTCAATGGCATAATGTCCAACAGAGCGATTTCCCTGTTGTTGTTGCAATAAACGGAGGAAGCACTTATCTTCGCGACAGGAGCGTTGAATACTTTACAGAATGTTGCAAGAAAATTAGTAATGTCTGAACTAACGGGTCCATCTTTCTCCCAAGGAAGAGGCCCAGGCCAGGGCTCCACCTTCCAATAAAGCAACAATAACCCACTTTTGCTCTATCTGAGACAAAACGGGATGGTTGTATTTTCAAATTGAATCTGGCATTGATTAAGGAACCCTCTACAGCCTTGGGGGTCCCCATCATAGCGAGAGGAGAGGGAAACGGGGTTCATGGCCAACTTGAGTTGCAGGAGAAGGAAGAGAAGTTGATGTATCAAGGTGATAAACGTGAAGCCAATGAGTCCATAAATTGTGCCATACGGTGTTCAAAAACGTCCATCCGGGTGGATAAGGCCTGGAGAGTTTTTGATAATTTGGACATTACTCCCTCGGGGCATCCATGGCCCGCTTGTACTGTAACGCTGGCCCTACCTCAGTTGGAACAGAGTACAGGAAAGACTCACGTTTAGTCGGAGGAAGGAGGAAGCAATGGAGACTGTTATAATGAAACTGGATACTGGAACAATGGAGACTGTACAATGAGCTGGATACTGGAACAATGGAGACTGTGACAATGGAGCTGGATACTGGAACAATGGAGACTGTGACAATGAAACTGGATACTGGAACAATGGACTGTGACAATGAAGCTGGATACTGAACAATGGAGACTGTAACAATGAAGCTGGATACTGGAACAATGGAGACTGTAACAATGAAGCTGGATGCTGGAACAATGAGACTGGACAATGAAGCTGGATGCTGGAACAATGGAGACTGTGACAATGAAGCTGGATGCTGGAACAATGGAGACTGTGACAATGAAGAGGATGCTGGAACAATGGAGACTGTAACAATGAAGCTGGATACTGGAACAATGGAGACTGTGACAATGAAGCTGGATGCTGGAACAATGGAGACTGACAATGAAGCTGGATGCTGGAATAATGGAGCCTGTAACAATGAAGCTGGATGCTGGAATAATGGAGACTGTGACAATGAGCTGGATGCTGGAACATGGAGACTGTGACAATGAAGCTGGATGCTGGAACAATGGAGACTGTGACAATGGAGCTGGATGCTGGAACAATGGAGATTGTGACAATGGAGCTGGAACCTGGAACAATGGAGACTGTGACAGCAATACCAACTGCAAGAACCCTAGACACCAAAAAATGACACGCGGGTAGGGGGGGGAGGGGAGAATCTATTTTAAACTTCGCGCCGGCCGGCGCACCTGCGTGGTACTCATGACCCCCCACCCACCCCCGCTTATAATTAAAATAATTTCTGCATAATACAATCTGTTCCTCCCTATTGTAAAAACAGGCATGGTTAGGAGTGTGTGACCAGTGCTGTGGGATGCTGAAGGGCACCAGACCAGGTTGGTGTAGAGTGGATGCTGGATCAATGAGGGCTGTAAGCAGTAGAAAGGATGGGGATGGTGTTTTCACAGAAATACTATTTACAGGCTAAAACTATCACTGTATTGGTGCCCAGAACATGTCACATGTCTCTTTTGTGTTGTTTGTTATTGAATGGATGGTGGGTGCCTTTGACTCAGCAACATAACATAAGAGAGATGAGAGCATAAATTGGGGTGTTATGTGTATGGCAACCATATGTGATGGATATCAGTTTACTTCCAGGGGTAAGGTCTTTAACCCTGCTTAGAGCAACTAGGAGGGAGGTTGTATAACACTTAAGTTTTTGTCAATGCTCTTAAATCCTAATGAAAGATAGATCGTTAGCAGAGAGCTAAGGAACGTTAAGTATCAAATGTTTTGCAATCAGCTTTTGATTGTACAAACAGGATTTCATTATGAAACTAAGACACTTCAGACGGTTTTGTGTATGTTTTGCACTTAAATTGGACTAAAAAAAAAACCATGACTGTTTAAACAATTACTGGTAACCTTCAGCAGAGATATGGAAGCTGTGTCTGGAGGGTAATTGTGATTGGCATTAATTTCCTGCTTAAGTTATTTATCACAATCAGTTTTTAATCACCAGACTTAATGTCAAATCAAAAGCCACAAATGGAGCGCTCAAAGTTGCAGGTAAAAAAATGTTTAATAAGCCAATAAATAATGCATTAACATTGAAATCATCATAAAACTGCACAAGAAATACGCAGGAGTGGCCAGTATTGCAATACCAGTGCACTTTAGGAATATATAAACGGGTTATTCAATAAAAGTTCTTATCGTTTAAAATGGTGCTAATTTTGCCCCAACCAATCAGATGTTCGCTTTCAAATGTTAAATAAGATCTGATTGGTTGGGGCAAAAGTAGCACCATTTTTAACAATAAGAACTTATGAATAACCCTGATAGAATCTTATGAATAGATTTGTACAAGATTCATTGTTTTAAACAAACACATAGTCTAGGGGCCACACCACCGGATTGTATCCGTTAGCTTGTGAGAATCGCAGAGCAGTGGCCATGTCAATGTGGGTGGATACGTTACATGCACTGCCCTTCTATTTTTTTTCGGAGCGCATTGATCACCATTTGTGTGATCACGTGCTCTGCTTTTCACGCCATTGTCATCTGTCATAATGTGCCATCAGCCTGAATGTCCACCCATAAATCTAAATTCCACATACAGCTGCAGCCCCCCAAACCCCACGTCCGTTTTAATGACCTCTTCCAAGATGTAGCATAGAACTTACAAGCCCCTGGTCCCTCGCCACTTGGGTATTGCCCACTGCTGCGAGAAGTTTGAGCAAGAACAGCAGCAGTGAGCACTTCCTGGTTGCGTCTGTCAGTGATTGGCATGAAGTCACCGTCATGCCTTTGACTGACAGCTGCGACAGGAAGCAGAGAGGGGACACAGCAGAGCGGCATGGAACTGGGTTTTTAAGTTCCTTTAGGCTGCCTTTGAAGATCCAGACTGGGGTTGCCTTGACATGGTTGGAAGGCTTTTCATTATTGATCACAGTAATGGTATACTCAACCCCTTGTTTATAATGTATGCCAGTGTGCAGATAATATGATATGCATGGGGCCTAGGAATGTGCATTGATTATCTTTTCTTTGTTTGCATGTTTGAAAGAGGTAGTAAAACGCATATGGGGTTGGGACCTGCATCTGTATGTAAAATTTTGATTTATGGGTGGACATGCCCTTTAGGTACTTTTACAAATGTGGCTCGGTCAGGGTGGGGGCAGGGAAGGAGGCATGGCAGGGTTGCAACGTCATCTGGGGGGGGGGGACCAGAGGTGGACTTAGGGTGTGGCGCAGGCGTTCCTCTGGGGTGTGTCAGACAGAAAAGGGGTATCTGGAGGAGCTTGCGGGAGTTAGTGGTGGTCTAAGTGGGAGACCACCCCAGAATGCCTTGAGACTCCCACGACTGCCAGGAGGTGTGGGGTATCTGACTTCCAATGATGGGGGAAAGCTAAGTAGGTTCACAGTTATTGATTAAAAAGACTGTAAACTCAGTATTGCAGTCTTGCCCTCCGTTTGTATTATTCACAGGGAGGTGAGAACGCTTATTCTCACCTCCTGTGAATAATATTTTTCTCAGGGACCTGGAACTACCTTCGCTCCGCTCGCAGCCGCTTCTTCACTGCACAGCTGTTCCCTCCCGACGCGCGCCTATCTTTTGTATTGGCGCGCATGCGCCTAAGATAGGGCGCGCGGTTGGGCAGAGCGGCTGTCAGTGAAGGAAAGGCTGCGAGTGGAGCAGAGCGAAGGTAAGTTCCCGGTCCCCTGAGCAAAATATATTCACAGGGAGGTGAGAATAAGCGTTCTCACCTCCCTTGTGAATAATACGAACGGAGGGCAAAGACTGCAATATTTGATATATGGTTTACAGTTCCTTTAATTGTAACAAATGGGAAACTATGTATTGTTAATGGCAGGAAAAAAATGGTAAAATATTTCTACCTAGAAACAGTGCAGGTGAGAGCAACGCGTTTAGCAAAAGGTGCATAATTCGTTGTGATTACTCTCAAATCAGTTTGTTGACCTATCAATAAAAAATAACTTATTACCTCCTTTTACTTACTTGAATCTATTAATGATTTGGAAGTGGGTATTGTCAGCAAGGTTTCTGTCGATCATTAAAACTGCAATTGTTGCAGGGGGATCTAGATAGATTGTAAAATTGGGCGGCTAAGTGGCGATGAAATTCAATGTTGATAAATATAGGTGATGCATTTTGGACTTAAAAATCCTTGTGCTACTTATACTATAAATGGCTGCTGTGTTAATGAATCCCTGTTGGAAAGGGATCTTGGAGTTTTGGTGGATACACAAAACTTAAAGGCATGTCCACCCCAAAACTATAATCCCCCCAACTACTGGCCCCACCATGTAGTGTAGTTTAATATCCTTACCTCAACACCCACTCACATAGGGTTCTCCGGTAGTGCCCCCCAAAGTCCCAAAAATGCCCACCAGGAGGCTAGCAGGTCAATATAGGACCTGCCTGCTTCCTGCCTCCCGGGGATTTGGCCATGCGTACTGCAGCTCTTCTCCCCCTCCATCTCCCTCCCTCTCCACCCTCTCTCGATTCCCCCCCTAGCGAAAAAATGCTTTATATAAGAATATTCCCCAAGGGCTCCCAGCCCCAACCGCTAGATTATATATTTAGAAATCTCCCCAAACTTTACTTACCTCTCCTCTTTCCCGGCGAAGTGAGTGCCGGCAGCCGCGTCCGTGATTGGCTGCCGCTCAGCCAATCACAGACGCGCTGCCCGGTCCCGCCCTCTGCTTGCATTTTCTAGCAAGCGAGAGGGCCGGGAGCGCAGCGAGAAAGAGGGGAGGTAAGTAGAGTTTGGGGGCTTTTTAAAAAATAAATTATGCGGTTGGGGATGGGAGCCCATGGGGATACCATATAAAAAAAAAAAATTCGGGTGGGACATGCTCTTTAAAGGAGCAAGCAGTGCCAGGCAGCAACAGCCAGAGCCAGCATTGGTATTGTCTTGTATAAAGAGAGGTATGGATTCAAGGGAGAAAAATGTTATTCTCCCTCTTTACAAAGCATTGGTAAGGCCTCATTTGGAATATGCAGTGCAATTTTGAATCCTGTGTACAAAAAGGCATCTTTGAAATGGAAAAGGGTTCAGAGAAGGACAACTAAATTAATAAGGGATTGGGGAGCTTGATATGAAGAAGACTGGAGAAAAGGCGTTGCGTGTGGATATGATTACTGTGTATAATACATTAACAGGCCATACAAAAACTATCTGGGGCATTGTTCACTAATAGAGGCATGTCAGAGGACACGTGGACATCACCCTTAAGGCTGGGTACACAACGAAGGGACTATTTGTTAGGCAATAAATAGATATTGCTAGATGGGTTGGACTGGATGGACATATGTCTTTATTCACCTCAAATACTATAATAACTAGTATTAGTTGCCTCAGGGAGTCATCCGTTTACACTTGGCTATTATGCTGACGGTAAAGCAAACAGGTGACTTGTTTTTATTATTGTTATTAGTACTTATTATTAGTTTATTATTATAGTAGTGATAACCTCTGGATGTTTCCTCAAATTAAAAAGTGACAGGGTCGACATGCCCCTCTCCTCCCCCTCCCGCCCCATCCCTCCACTCTCCTCTACTCTCCAACCCTTCCATCCCCTCCCTCCCATCTAGTTTAGTATCAATCAAAATCATATATCTATATATTTTATGTCTATTTTATATCTATCTATCTTATATCTATATTATCTTTACTGTAAAAATCATTATCTATATCTATCTATCATTCATCTATCTATATCTACCGGTATCTGTTTTATATCTAATCTATCTATATCTAGATAGCTATTAACTATATCTATCTAATCTAATAGCTATCTTATATCTATTGAGGTTATCTATCTATCTTGTATCAAATCAAATTAAATCTATCTATATCAAAATATATCTAGCTATCTATCTAGGTTGTTAGACTAGTTTCAACAGCTTGTTTACAAAGACCACACGTTTTCCCATGAATAACCTTAAAGGGCATGCTACCCTTAAATATTTTTTTGACGTATTGTGTGGGACCCATTACCATCCCCTCCCAATGACCAACCCACCCACCTATTTTATATCAAATGAAATCAAAGTCTATCTATCTATTTATATCTATCTATTTTATATCTACCTTATATTGTTCAATAAATGAAAACATTTCCGATAAACTAGTATATGATAATTTAGCGTTAATAGGCGGTCCTAACCACAGAGAAAACCCCTATTAAACAGGTGACCAGAGTGTACAAAACACAGCACAGCTTCAAACACAGACGTACAGGTATTTACAACAGAAGCAATACATTTCAATAGCAAGGTAAGGCTCGCGGTTTATTACGCTGTAATATTCTGCGTTTTTATTTACCGTTCATTCTTTAACATCTTATTGTAATTAATTTCACCAATATGTAATTTTTTTTGTGTTTTAATGAATATAATGCTTTACAAAGTGCTTACTAATGTTAGCGATGTTTATTGTGTGTATTATTATATATTATTTTGTAGCTATATATTGTGTTTGCCCTCTATTTTATATAAACTATTTGTGCTATAAATGTAATTTAAATTTCACAAAAATGTTTTGATGGCTTCTTACCAAGATAATGTTGGGATGAGGACTCATATCCCCCCGACGCACAAATGTTGATAGCGGTTTGAAGTTTTTTTCAGTCGTTCGATGGTGGACAGCAGAACGCCGATTATTTCATCGATTACTCAAGGCGAATTCACACTAAACACATACAACTCTGTGACACCTCAAATGATTGGTAAGTGTAATAATGTTATTGGTGTGGATTATATAGAGCTGTTTTATTATCGTTTGCTACATTTCATACATGTTAATTTTAGGATCATGCATGGATAGTGTTCTAAGGCCTTCGAATAGCGCTACATTTATGGAAAACAACGGTTATTCAGGCACTAAGGCATCAATTACCAGCAATTCAGACGAACTAAAGGAAAATGATCCCTCGATTATTAGATCCACATCGTCAGCGCCCCAATGGATTAAAAAACAACCACAAACAGGTCAAGCATGAGGACACAATCACCGTCGATGTGTAGGCTACTTTAAAATGATGGAATAAATTGTAACACACTTCTAAAATTTACAGCTCTGAAAAGAAAAATGTACACAGCTGATGTTTCCAGAGAGCGCCAAAGAAAGCAAATACGTCAGGTAAGGCTGGTTTGTCATTCTCTGTAATATCTATAGCTTTAAGCGTATATTAGTCGTGAATAGTGTTCATCGTCCTAATTTCAGGTTTTAAGACGCCTCGGTGTGTCAGAAATACTGTTTCGTAGCCGGTCCAGAACCTTGCACCAGCGCTCGGGACAGTTGGCGAAATGAAATTCTGCGTTATCTATTATCGAATGTCCTAATGCACGTGAGTTAAGAACAGCGGGGGGGGGGGGGGGGAGGGGAACCATGCCCCCTTGTGGACGGACTTACCCTTTATCCCAGCCTGAAACCATTGCCATGAAAGAATACATTCAGGATAACTTGTCACAAGGATTTATTCGTCCTTCCACTTCTCCTGCTGGGGCTGGATTCTTTTTTGTCGAAAAGAAAGATGGAGGCTTACGCCCCTGCATAGACTACAGGGGACTAAACAAAATTACTATAAAAAAACGTTATCCCCTTCCCCTAATCACTGAATTGTTTGATCAGTTGAAGGGGGCAAAAATCTTCTCTAAACTTGATCTCAGAGGAGCTTACAATTTGATCCGGATCCAAAAAGGGGACGAATGGAAAACAGCCTTCAATACTCGTGATGGCCATTTTGAGTATCTGGTAATGCCTTTTGGGCTTTGCAATGCCCCAGCGGTTTTTCAAGAATTTATTAACGATATCTTCAGAGATTTATTAGGCAAGTCAGTAGTGGTCTATCTAGATGATATTGTGGTTTTCTCAAGACTTACCCTCTCATCGTATTCATCTTCGTCAAGTTCTTTCCCGATTACGTGCCAATCACCTTTATGCCAAGCTGGAAAAATGCTTGTTTGAAGTTACTAAAGTCCCGTTCCTTGGTTATATTATTCCTGCCCAAGGTTTTGAAATGGATTCCTCTAAAGTTTCCGCTATTCTCAGTTGGCCTCTTCCTTCTTCTACAAAAGCCATTCAACGTTTCATTGGTTTCGCCAATTATTATAGGCAATTTATTAAAGGCTTTTCCTCCATCATTTCTCCAATCTTAAACCTCATCCGAAAAGGGGGCAAACCTAATTCCTGGACTGAAGAAGCAGTAAAAGCCTTCAAAAGAATTAAGACGGCATTTGCCTCTGCTCCAGTTTTAATCCATCCGGATACCTATTTGCCATTCTTCGTTGAGGTTGCTTGTGAAGGTTCTCATTCATCCAGGTCATGGTATATCTGTTGTATTCAATTAGATCAACTGGACTTGAAATGTGGTTCTTGAAGACGTTTCGCTAGTCATCCGACTGGCTTTCTCAATTCAGAATGACTTGTACAAGAATCTGTGGCAATTATGTACCCTGGAAAATCCCAATTAGCATATCACAGCCAGGTGTTAAGGGTGTGATTAGATAGTGGCTAAGAGGTGTTATAGGAACGCCCAGAGTAAGGTGTTAAAACAGCATTGTACATGGCAGACAGTTGGTGTCGAACCCCCCCACCTCTATTTAGGCTTGGTTTCTTTATTTTCACATAAATGGCCTCCTTAACACCTCTCTTGAACCAGTCACGTTCCTTCGCCAGTATGTTAACATTACAACCTTCAAAGGTATGTCCTTTATGTCCTAGTCATTCTGAATTGAGAAAGCCAGTCGGATGACTAGCGAAACGTCTTCAAGAACTACATTTCAAGTCCAGTTGATCTAATTGAATACAACAGATATTCGTTGAGGTTGACGCCTCTGATATTGGTGCTGGAGCAATTTTGTCCCAAACACACGAAATAAAAGGGAAACTTCATCCTTGTGCTTACTTTTCTAAGAGATTTACTCCTTGTGAAAGAAATTACGATATTGGCAATCAAGAATTACTAGCCATTAAACTTGCTCTTGAAGAGTGGTGGCATCTTCTGGAAGGCACAAGTCAACCCATAACTATATTCACCGACTATTAAAATTTAGAATACATCCAAACCGCTAAAAGACTGAATCCCAGACAAGCCCGCTGGGCACTTTTTTTCACGTTTTAATTTCACCATCACTTTTCGCCATGGAACAAAAAACAAGAAGGCTGACACCTTATCCAGGTCATTTTGTTCTCAAGAATCCACCATAGTAGACAAAGGCCCTATTATTCCCAAGTCCAAAATTCTGGGTACTATTCTTCCTCAGTTATCTGCCGAAATTAATTCTGCTCAGGACTCTTGCCCCTTTACTACCCCAATTAACAAAGTTTTCATTCCCTCTGCTTTATGCACACCGCTACTTTCAATTTCTCATTGTTCTAAACAGGCTGGTCATCCTGGAGTTCAAAAAACCATTTCACTTCTATCTCGTTCTGTTTGGTCGCCTGATTTAATAAAAGATTTCAAGAACTTTGTAGCATCCTGTTACATTTGTGCCATGTCCAAGTCTTCTCGAAATCTTCCTTATGGACTTCTTCAACCACTTTCCACACCTTCTCGCCCTTGGACGCATCTATCCATGGATTTTATTGTTGCTTTACCTTCTTCCAAGAAAAATACGGTAATATAGGTGACTATTGATCGTTTTAGCAAAATGGCTCATTTTGTTCCTCTACCCAAGTTACCCTCAGCCCTGGAACTTTCTCATTTATCTCTCACATTTTCCACTTACATGGATTACCTGCAGAAATTGTCTCCGACAGAGGAACACAATTAATTTCCAAATTCTGGAGAGCCTTATGTAAATCCTTGAACATTAAACTTCAATTTTCCTCTGCATATCATCCACAGTCTAATGGTGCTGCTGAACGGATTAATCAGTCTCTTGAACAGTTCCTCCGGTGTCATATTTCCATTTCTCAAAACGATTGGTCCGACCTGTTACCTTGGGCGGAATTTGCATATAATAATTCCCCACACTCTTCTTCCGGGACTTCTCCTTTTTTTGTAATATGGGCCAAAATCCAATGTGTTTTCCTCAAGATTTTCTTTTTTCCAATAATCCAGCCGCTGATGATATGCTTGCCCATATGTCTTCTATCTGGGATTCTACAAGGAACAATCTTTTGAAATCCTCCCTGATTCAGAAAAAAGCTGCAGACAAAAGACGAAGGCCTGCTCCTCAATATTCTATTGGAGATAAAGTTTGGCTATCCTCGCAAAACATTCATCTTCACATTCCAACCCCTAAACTAGGTCCCAAATTTATTGGATCCTTTTCCATCTCTGAAATAATTAGGCCTACTGCCTTCCGTCTTGATTTACCACCTACTATGAAGATCTCAAATGTCTTCCATGTATCCTTACTCAAACCATTTATTGTCAACCAATTTTCCAGTTCTAATCTGTCTCTGGCGCCAATTTTAGTTGATGGTCAGCAAGAGTTTGAAATTCAGGAAATTCTCGATTCTAGATATGTCAGAAACTCTTTACAATACCTGGTCCATTGGAAAGGCTTTGGTCCAGAAGAACGCTCCTGTATTAAACTTATTGACATTCATGCACCCCCTTTAATCAAAACCTTCCATAAGAATCATCCTTTCAAACCTGGATGTAGTGGTCCTGTGGCCCCCCGTGGAGGAGGGGTACTGTAAGGTACTTACCTGTGCGTCCGCTCCAGCGACGATCCACTAGGCGGCGCTCTGGTCCCAGTGACGCTCTTGCGCCAGCGCCGTCATCATACAGGTTCGCCGGCCGGCGCGAAGTTTGATAGTTTCTCCTCCCTTCCCTAGATGCCCGCTTGTCAATTGTTTTGGCGTCTAGGGTTCTTGCAGTTGATATTGCTGTCACAGTCTCCATTGTTCCAGCATCCAGCTCCATTGTCACAATCTCCATTGTTCCAGCATCCAGCTTCATTGTCAGTCTCCATTGTTCCAGCATCCAGCTTCATTGTCACAGTCTCCATTATTCCCGCCTCCCACTTCTTGTTACAGTCTCCATTGTTCCAGCATCCAGCTTCATTGTTACAGTCTCCATTGTTCCAGTATCCAGCTTCATTGTCACAGTCTCCATTGCTTCCTCCTTCATCCGACTAAACGTGAGTCTTCCCTGTACTCTGTTCCAACTGAGGTAGGGCAGCATTACAGTTTGTCTATTATTTTAATATTTGTATTGTTACATTGGTAGTACATTGGTAGTACACAGTTATACAATAATATGAAATCCATTTAGATCCCACAAGCTGTGCTGTGTTATTACATAGTAGTAAAACCGACAGGTTAACAAAAGAAAGGATGAGGGAAAGAGGGGGAGGGGGAGAGGAAAGGAAAGGAGAAGATAACAGAGGAGGAAAGGGAAAGGAAAAAAAGGAAACAATTACTACATTTGTATGTATGTATATGTTTATTTATATAGCGCCACTTGGGGATGCAGCGCTATACAATATTATAATATTGTAAATATTAAAGCCATACAAGGGAGACAAAAATATAAATAATTACATAAATATATAACTATATAGTTAAGTATGTGTATCAAAAAGTATACAAGTGCTTGAACTGTGCCACATGAGGAAAGAGGTCCCTGCCCCATAGAGCTTACAATCTAGTTAGGTGGGTAGCATCCAGATACATAAGGAAGGGAAGTGCCATAAAAAGCAGTGTCAATTTAACAATCCGAAACACTCTGACTTACATTACACATGACTGTAATGACTGTATTAGTTTTATCCTGGCAGTAATATAAAGTTAAGTAGAGTAGAGTAGAAATAGCCTTGTGGTTAGATTCCTGACTAAGCTATGTCACACAGGAATGAATATCTCTTTTTAAATAAAATAACTCAACCATGCCGTTTAAACCAACTTATAGTCATCCAGCGTTAGTCTATAGCTGGCCGGTCCATCCACAGCAGAATCAATATATTATATAAAAACAATAAAGTAGCACACCAGGTTACCCATGGGTCTCAGGTCACACTAAATTCATAGCGGGTTCATGTAGTAGTAAGTGTTCCGTATACCAAGCCTTTGTTTGAAAACAATCATTGTTTTATAGAGTGTGGGAGGGTGTCTATCAGGCTCTTTCAAAGGGAAAATAACTTTCCTTTCTTTATCTAGAATGGCCTCCACCAAGTCCTTTCAGAATAGGAATATTAATTTTCTTTTGAATAATAATAGTTATTATTCTCGTGATCGATTTATCCAAAATATAGAATATCTAGAGTTATTTTCTATCCCCGGTGTAATCCTAGTGATTATGGTTTCTATTAATATATCTAAAGAGACCAAGGTGTGTGTGTTGGGGGGGGGGGGGGATAGTTTACTCCATGTTATACTGTACCTGAGACCAGAGGATTTGTATTTGGGGACCATAAGCTGGTCCGGTTTGGGAATTCTGGCATTTAGGGCATAATGTGTTAGGTGTTCCCTCCCTTGATAAGGTCAAGTCTATAAAATGTACCTTCTATGTAGAATTTTTAATGATATCTCGTAGTACGAAATGGCAGCTAAGTATTTCAGCTGATGTTTTAAGACAGCTAGATAGACTGTAGAATGTCCTCATTAACTTCTGGGATATCTTGTTTCCATCTGGAAAGTTTTTGATAATTAGAGATCTTGTTAGTGGAATGATCCATTGAGGATAGTAAGAGGTCTAGGTGGTTATGCCAGTCATTTTAAACAAAACTGCTAGCTTGTTTGTATTGAAAAAAGTTAGAACTGAAAAATAGGAATTTAAAATTGGCCTGTGCAAAGGAGGGTCTGGTATCGTCATCTAATAGATCTGCAATCTTTTGTATTCCTCCTCTTCACCATGTAGTGGAAATTGGGTTAGATCTTCCCTCCTGGAAACCTGGATATTTAAGAAATGGTATCCATAAGGAATAGAATTGATTCACTCCCAATAGAGATCTTGCTTTGCTGGTTAGGCCTTCCAAGTCGTGAGCAATAAAGTATTGTTCCGAACATCCTCTGGCGAATCCAGAAATTTAAAATATAGAATAGGGGGTAGCGAATATTGAGGGCTAAGTTGGCTTTACAGTATTAATATTAAAGAGGCAGTTGCAACAGTGTTAAGTTTAATATTGGGAAAAGCTTCCCTTTTGATTTTATATTTTTGTAAGAAGGTATGAGTTAATTGGTGATGGGCAATTTTTCTAAATAAATTTGCGAAATTAAAATTTTAGATGTTTTTCATCTTTCGGTGTTAAGAAGAACGGAGAAAGTATAATAATTATTGCTTGTGAAGGTTCTCATTCATCCAGGTCATGGTATATCTGTTGTATACAATTAGATCAACTGGACTGGAAGTTTAGTTCTTGAAGACGTTTCGCTAGTCATCTGACGTTTCTGAATTGAGAAAGCCAGTCGGATGACTAGCGAAATGTCTTCAAGAACTAAACTTCTAGTCCAGTTGATCTAATTGAATACAACAGATATAATAATTGTTGCAAAATTGACAGTGTGGTTGTAATTTTTCCAATTAAATGGGTGATCTTCATCTTGTACAGTTGATCTATGGGTGGGTATTATTATACCTAGGTAGTCCAGTAAGTTTGTGGCCCATCTAAAGGGATATAGATGTGTTCAGTTTGTCTGGGTGGATGTACCCAACATTTAAGCCCTCAGATTCAGTATAGCTGAAGTGTTTCAAACTGCGATAATTCTGCAAGTATGGCATTGAATGTTCTGGGATTCAGATGTATAGGAGAATATTATCTGCATATGGGGCTATCTTGGTGCCTATGAAGGATGGATTGTATACAGAGATTAAATAAAAGTGGGGATCGTTGTTCGAATCCTCTGTGTGTTTGAAAGGAAATTGATCTAGTCCTGTTGTTGTTTAAGGTAGTATTTGTATTTGTATATAGTAGTTGTATAAAGTTTGTGAAATTATGACCAAAGTAAAATTATGACAGATCCACCCGGCGGATCAGCAAGAAACAATGATCACACAGCCACTTCGGATGACAAATCACCTATACACGGCACGATCTTCGTACAAAAACATGTTCATATAAATCGGGTGTCACGGGACAGTCCCTGTGAATGTACATATGTATAAGCCTTAGGAGTTCCCTTTTCTGGATATTTCCAGTGTGTTTCCTGTTAAAGAGCTATTTGTGTGTGTAAACGTTTCAAGTGAATGAGGACTCTGCTTCTTTTTACTGTGGAGTTTAATCCATCAACATTCCATATGATATTATAAGGATGTGTCTTCTGGTGTGAAGTGGTTTGTGTAGGTATATGTGCCATTATGTGCATTTGGTGTCCATATTCTCATCCTAGCGAGCGTAAGGTGTATGGGTCTTGGCCATACAAGTGTAGTTCTACCGGTGTCCATTGTCATGTGCGCCGGGCAGCCATGGATCATAAAGAATAGAAAAGAAAGTAGAACATAAATGCTCAATAACACATTATAAAACATTTGAACAGTGTTGAACATGATAAAATATACAGAGCCGTGGAATCTCCCTGTTAGGCAGTGGAATGGAATTGTACTTTGCTCCTTCCATGAAACTAAAGTGAAGATCCCCTTGGGTTCAACTCATGTGGGTAAGATATAAGAGCAGATTCTAAGAATAAGGTTTAACATATTCCATCCTGTTATGTAGTTAAATATTAACTGTATTAACTGTAAACATAACTGTATGCCGACCGAACGCATACACACGTACTATTCTCGCCCCGAAACGGCCGTTCGTCGCGTGTAGCGCTCGGCCGTCAGGGGTCATTCCTCGCTCGTAAAACGAGCGCGTGTACGAACCTTTAGAACCACCTAGCCCTTTCTTTTTTGCAATCAACTAGAGATCACAAAATGAATGGGCCAGATGGGATTATCTCAAGACTGCTTGTAAAACGCAGTCTAGACATTAGATAGATTAGAGGCCTGTCTATAGACAAACTAATCTATTTAATGTCTGCCTAGTGTACGGCCAACAGATATCAAGGTTATGAAATACAATGGGCTGCATGTGCTGGAAAGGCACTGAGTGCCAAGATAAACTGATCCCACAGTAAATCTCACAATAACCCACAAATTGAATTCTCTAGTTTGTATGTGCAAACTAAAATATTCTTCTTTTGTTTAAATGCAACCAATCTCCTAGTGTGCATGAAATACATTAACTAAAATGGACTCTAGAGCTAGGAAAGCCAATACCAGCAAGGCCCCCCTAGCCCAATATTCCTTTAGACAGACTACAGACTATCAGGGTTATTCAATAAAAGTTCTTATCGTTTAAAATGGTGCTAATGTTGCCCCAACCAATCAGATGTTAGCTTTCAAATGTTAAATAAGATTTGATTGGTTGAGGCAAAATTAGCACCATTTTAAACGATAAGAACTTTTATTGAATCTCACTGTATAAGCGGTACAACCTATATTTTGGTGCAACAATTTATGTGGCCTATTAAAGGTAATTGGCTAAAAATTATTTAAATTATTTAATCCATTTTTACCCAAATTGGGAGAAAAATGGCTGTTGTGTTGAAAATTCAACCAGATTGACTCAATTATTGCACAAAGTGGCACTTGCATTGCACTGTAATGAATCTAATGGACATTGCACTATAAGGTCCTAGTCCAAAACGTTTTATAGAGGATACATAGGATGCTTGACTTGTAGAGTAGGCCTGATTGCATTTTTTTATTTGATAGAAAGCAATGTCAGCAGGGCACAACTTTGTGTGAACAGAGCATAGTGCTGACAATTTAACTAACAATTTTACATAGTTTTTTTTTTTTTTAATCAAGCATTGGTTATCTTACAAGGTAACTGTATCACTATTTTTGACTTCACTCACAGTAAGGAATATACTTAATAACTAAACGTGTGCTAAACAGTGTATGCACTGCTCATGTCAAGCAACAGCTTTAGATCTATTACTATCTTATCCTATGTTAACACATCAGGGTTCACTGGGTTATTTTCACAGAACCGAAATGGAGTATTTATTCCTCTAATAACACTCTACCCAATAGTTCATATACTGAATGTTGATACTGCATTTTAGTACATATTTGGGCCAGATTAGATTACTTCTGATCCAAGAGGAAACAGGATAATATAAACTGTTCATTCAGGCTCTTTGGGCATAAAGTCCCCAATTTCTTAATCCAAAAGGCCTCACGTTGAAGTAACCGTTTGCCTCTTTCAGCTGCATTCGCAACCCCAACCACCTGATCAATGGCCATCCACCTGAATGTGGCCTGGGAATGACCCTTCTCCCTAAAGTGGCGGGCCACCGACTGTTCCCCATACTTATTGTCCCTTATTGGATCTGTTCCTGTGGCCATATGGTCATATCATCATCCCTTTGTTCACTTGCACAGATAAGCCAAATAAAATTTAGGCTCATATTGTATTCCATACAGTTATTGGTTCTGCGTATTTGCTGTATTATTATTTAACATACTGCTACATTGTGCACATTGCAACTCCATATTAACATGCAAACTTAAAAAAACTTTGACAGGTTTGATGTTTCCAAACTCTCTGTATTAGGTCTATTGTACTACATATATAGTAACATTCCTATTCTCCCTCCATTTGATATAATAATAATAATAATTAAAGCTATAGGTTATTTCAAATTGTGCTACAGATGTAACTATTTACACATCATGGGATTGTTGTCTGCAGGTCTCCTTCAAGAATTTGTGTGTTTTTGTGGGATGAAATCTATAGACAAACGTCTAATCTATCTAATGTCTAAAGACCGCATTTTACAAGCAGCTGTTCTTATCTTCAGATAATCCCATCTGGCCCATTCATTTTGTGATTGCATAAAAAAAAAAATCAGGCTAGGAGGCTGTTAAATAGATTAGACATTTGTCTATAGACTATCGTCTAATCTATCTAATGACTAGTGTATAGGCAATTTAAGGTGACCATACATTTGGCCGATTTTATGTACAATCCAACATACAATCTGACATTTCCATTAATTGGCCAAATTTTTTTTACATTTTCCCGATCTTATTATGCGACATTAGATAACGGTTGGGACCGAAAGTCGTAAAATGTAGTATTTTCTGAAGTTCCAATTAAATGTAATATAACCTCACAATGCACGACATTTGACATTAATCTCAAAACAAATTGAATGTCAACAATATGTATGGTACATCTTCATACAATTAACATTGTACATCTGTCTATCAAAGTATCAGTCAGTTTAAGATCGCAATTCCGATTGTAATAGTGTATTACTCACTAGGAAGTGGGAGGCAGAAACCAGCACTTGTACTTCGTGTGTGTAAAATGTGTACCAGCATACAAAGAGTTAATCTTCCCCCTCTAGTACCTGGTACAAGCAGTAAAGCTGTCTAGAGGTTAATAATTACAGGTTAATGATACCACTGGAGATTGCACACACACTCTATACCCTGGAAATCTAACAAAAGGATTTCAAACCTGTGGCCCTCCAGATGTTTGCAAACTACAACTCCCAGAATTCCTGGCTGCATATGGTAAGGCCACATGTTTGACATCCCTGATCTAACCAGTCCCCAAAGGATATATAGATGGTACTAGACATATCCTTAGGTGGGTCACTTACCCTGAAGCAGCTGTTTGTTTACAATAAATAAGAAACAAATACAAGTTAAAGAGTGTTTTTTTTCTAGGAGCTGCCAGACTGATTGATCCAGCTACAGAGAAAAACTCTACCTGCTGGCACTACTTTTCTAAAGGGGGCACAGTGCCTGCCCCCATCCATGTTACTTCTAGCTGAGAGTTGCACAGGACAATGGGAACCTCCTCATCCATTCTGCCTCCCACTGCTAACCCAGCACCTGGCTCCCAGCACCCAGCACAGCTCAGCCAGCAGCAGAAGCAGCAAGACCCTCCCCTTCCCCCCCATCATCATCATCATTAGCAAACATTACCCTAAACACTTGCTCTTTACCTCCCTTCTCCCTCCAGGCATTGGAGAGGGCGTCTGTCAATCAGGAAGCGACCCCCTCCCTGCCCAGGCTGAGCAGCAGCAGTAGTGCAAGAGCGACAAGAGAAGGGGAGAGAGATGGAGGAGGAGATGGAGCCGGCAGAGGAGGGGCCCTGCATCCCTAAAATCTACAAGCAGAGGAGCCCTTACAGCTTCCTTAAAACCTTCCCCTGTAAAAGGTCCCTTAACAGGAGGTACGACAGACCCACCATGGTGGAGATCCCGCATCTAGGGGGGCAGCAGCGACACCACTTCCAGCAGCAGCACCATCCGACCTCCATCAGCAGCAACAGTGAACAGCAGCTCCATTACCAGCAGGCGCACAGCTCCTATCAGAACGGGCCCAGCAGGGCAGCCACCTCCACCCAATGCCAAGAGAGGGTGGGAGCCGGCTATCTGGGCTCCTCCAACAGGTTCTGTCAGCAGCCAACCAGCCAGGGCACCGTAGAATTGAGTGCAGGTAAGTACCTCCTACTTCACCCTCACTTATCCCTCCCTGACTTCTTTGTTGTCACAGTCAGCTAATGGGTCACTACAACCCCATATGGGAAGGGAGAACTACCGGTGAGGAACATAGACAACTAGTTACTGGTTGGGCAGATATAGAACTAGTTACTGGTTGGGCAGATATAGAACTAGTTACTGGTTGGGCAGATATAGAACTAGTTACTGGTTGGGCAGATATAGAACTAGTTACTGGTTACCCACTTCTAGAACTAGTTTCTGGTTGGGCAGATATAAAACTAGTTACTGGTTACCCACTTCTAGAACTAGTTTCTGGTTAGGCACATATAGAACTAGTTACTGATTAGACAATCATAACTAGTTTCTGGTTAGGCACATATAGAACTGTTACTGGTTACTCACTTATAGTACTAGTTCCTGGGTAGGCACATATAGAATTAGTTACTGATTAGACACTCATAGAACTAGTAGCTGGTTAGACACATATAGAACTGTTACTAGTTACCCACTTCTAGAACTAGTTGCTGGGTAGGCACATATAGAATTTGTTACTGGTTACCCACTTCTAGGACTAGTTGCAGGTTAAGCACATATAGAAGTAGTTTCTGATTAGACACTCATAGAACTAGTTGCTGGTAGTGATGAGTCCCCGAAAGGAACCTGGTTTTGATTCAGAACTTTTGGTTTTAAAAATCTCTGGATCCGGCAAAATTTTTGAAACTCAGAACTTATCGAAAAAACAAATATTAGAAAATTCTGATCATAAAGATTGAAAATGCAGTAAAAAATAGAAACATTTAGTAGGTTATCTAGTTACTGGTTAGGCATTGGTAGAAAAAGTTTCTGGTTAGGCTCTACTATTAGGCATTTGTTGAACAAGTTATATGTCAGGTACTTGGAAAACTAGTAGGTTTCACTTGTCTGTAGCTCAACATTTACTGCCTGCACTCACTCAGAAGCTGTTAAAGGGACACTAAAACGGCAAATCCATGTAGCTTGCATCTGCATCTGTAAAGGGGCCATACATATGTGCGATATTACTTACCCAACCGATTGTTCACCCGACGTTTCTGCGATCCTGCAGGAACCACTTCTCCCGATCTTATATTCGACTGACATGTAATCGCAAAATGAATGTGATTTGTCGGTCGAATATAAGATCAGGAGAGGCGGTTCCGGCAGGATCGATGAACGTTGCGTGAGCGATTGGTCGGGTAAGTAATATCGCACATATTTATGGCCACATGAATGTAAGATCGCTTATTCCCACCTCCCTGTAAGAGGTACATGACTTTACTGGTTGTTTTATGTTAACTGGGGCAAATGTAACATAAGCTGATGTATACATATAAATTAATTGAATGATAGACATATCTAAAGGTGCCCATACTCGCCGACTGGTCTGCGACATTCAATCAATATTTCCGACATGCGATCTCGAGGTCCTGCCTTGCCCATTTATTTTGCCAACATATGCCAGTCGCAAAGAAGAACAGAAAAGGCGGTTCCAGAAACATTTATTGAATGTAGTAAATCGGTCGACAGGTAAGGTATGGTTTTCAATACAAAGCATGTTGGGCACATGTGCCAAGCACAGGACAAACAGGCATGCCTACCTAGTAGCCATCCCTTAATTTACCAAACAATAGTATTACTAGTGCCAGACACATAAATAGAAAGTTCTATTGGACATGGTAAATTTATGGTGATTGTGTGGCATTCATTTGTTTGTTTTGACCGGGTTGAAATATTGTCCACTCTGTACCCATCCGAACATTTCTTGGAAGAATTGGACCAACCTGTATTTCAGTAATAAATGGTGAGAGACAGACTAGTGAATCCTGGCTAAGGGCACGGCCACACTGCAACGCAAACGCAATCGCATGCGATTTCATGTGCGATTTTTTTGCGTTTGCGATTTCTTCAATAAGTATAGGAAAACGCATGCAATTGCGATTAAAAATGCAGAACGCAAAACGCAATTGCACCGAAAAACGTGCGTTTTTTTGCCGCGTTTTCAATGATTTTTTAAAAGCGCAAACGCAAAAAAAACACTGCAGTGTGGCCTAGCACTAATGCATTTAATTAAAGGGACAGCCAATTAGGAATAGGCATAAAAGTGACTGGAGTGCTGTTTTAATGCTATAAAATATGACAGGGTTCCTGTTTGTGTAGTCAGGATTGTTTGAATCTGTGTAATAGAGTTTTAGTTTGTTCTTTGCCTAGTGTATCAGTTTTGATGTTCTCACAAGATTGCTGTTTGGTATACAGTTGGAGGGGTCCCTATGCCTCTTGCATCACTTACAGACCATTCAGCTCAAGCCCTGTCTGGTTTGGACATAATTGTAAATTGTCTTCTGGGTGATGGAACATGTCCGGGCTACAGCTTCATAGTCACCATTTTTTCTGAAACTTCCTTTGCTGTTTTTTCTTTTTTGGATAATTTGGGTAAAGTGTTGCTTGTATGAAAGACGTGTACAGCGGTGTATATCTGGAGAGACATACACAAACATCAGGTAAATATCTGGAGAGACATACACAAACATCAGTTGTATATCTGGAGCGACATATAAAAACATCAGGTGTATGTCTGGAGAGACACAAAAACATCAGGTGCATATATGAAGACACACACTTCAGATGTATATCTGAAAATTCTTTTTTAAATATCCTTTACTTCAATTACCCGCGATCGCATGTGTGTATGAACCTATACAAACATCAGGTCTATATCTGGAGAGACACATACAAACTTCAAGTTTATATCTGGACAGACAAATAAAAACACCTGGTGTATATCTGGAGAGACACATACAAACATCAGGTGTATATCTGGAGAGACAAATACAAACATCAGGTGTATATCTGGAGAGACACATACAAACATTGGGTGTATATCTAGAGAGACACATACAAACATCAAGTGTATATCTGGAGAGACATGTAAAAACATGGGTGTAATCTGGAGAGAACATACAGACATAGGTGATATCGGAGAGACACATACAAACATCAGGTGTATATCTGGAGAGACACATACAAACATTGGGTGTATATCTAGAGAGACACATACAAACATCAAGTGTATATCTGGAGAGACATGTAAAAACATTGGGTGTATATCTGGAGAGACACATACAAACATCAGGTGTATATCTAGAGGGACACATACAAACATCAGGTGTATATCTGGAGAGACATGTAAAAACATCGGGTGTATATCTGGAGAGACACATACAAACATCGGGTGTATATCTGGAGAGACACATACAAACATTGGGTGTATATCTGGAGAGACACATACAAACATCAGGTGTATATCTAGAGGGACACATACAAACATCAGGTGTATATCTGGAGAGACATGTAAAAACATTGGGTGGATATCTGGAGAGACGCATACAAACATCTAGGTGTATATCTAGAGAGAACATACAACATCAGGTTGTATATCTGGAGAGACATGTAAAACATCGGGTGTATACTGGAGAGACACATACAAACATCGGGTGTATATCTGGAGAGACACATACAAACATCAGGTGTATATCTAGAGAGACACATACAAACATCAGGTGTATATCTGGAGAGACATGTAAAAACATCGGGTGTATATCTGGAGAGACACATACAAACATCGGGTGTATATCTGGAGAGACATATACAAACATCAGGTGTATATCTGGAGAGACACATACAAGCATCAGTGTATACTAGAGAGACATACAAACATCAGGTGATATCTAGAGAGACACATACAAACATCAGGTGTATATCTGGAGAGACATATACAATCATCAGGTGTATATCTAGAGAGACACATACAAAATCAGTGTATATCTGGAGAGACATATACATCATCAGGTGTATATCTAGAGAGACACCATACAAACATCAGTGTATATCTGGAGGACATATACAATCATCAGGTGTATATCTAGAGAGACACATTCAAACATCAGGGTATATCTGGAGAGACACTACAAACATCAGGTGTATATCTGGAGAGACACATACAAACATCAGGTGTATATCTGGAGAGACATGTACAAACATTGGGTGTATATCTGGAGAGACACATACAAACATCAGGTGTATATCTGGAGAGACATATACAATCATCAGGTGTATATCTAGAGAGACACATACAAACATCAGGTGTATATCTGGAGAGACATATACAATCATCAGGTGTATATCTAGAGAGACACATTCAAACATCAGGTGTATATCTGGAGAGACACATACAAACATCAGGTGTATATCTGGAGAGACACATACAAACATCAGGTGTATATCTGGAGAGACATGTACAAACATTGGGTGTATATCTGGAGAGACATATACAATCATCAGGTGTATATCTAGAGAGACACATTCAAACATCAGGTGTATATCTGGAGAGACATGTACAAACATTGGGTGTATATCTGGAGAGACACATACAAGCATCAGGTGTATCTGGAGAGACATATACAATCATCAGGTGTTATATCTAAAGCAGGGTGTCAAACTCAATTACATAAGGGGTAAATCAAAAACAGACAAAGTGGTGGGCCGAATATTTTTTACTTAGTGGGTGCAGGATTGGGGACACTGTCACGCTGTGCCTAGTGCTGGTTCTTGGCAGGGAATGGTGTTGAAGCACACTGTTTGGATAGGGACCTTTGCCTATGGCGTAATCATGTGCTAACTTGGAACACCCACCTTACTCTTCTGGCACGGTAATGGAATGGACAACTCCAATAGAAGGTTCTTTGTCACACCTCCCTCCACTCCCCAGTGCCGGGTTAGATAAGTGATCAGTTGTTACAGTGGTGACTACTCCAGCCTTAGGCTAAGGCCACACTGCATGCACAGGAATTGCGCAACAATCGCGAGCGTTATAGTATGCGATTGTGTGTGTGATTTTTGTGGCGTTTTTACGTTTGCGCGTGAGTTTTGCACATGCGATTTTGCCGGTTCCATTGTGGAACCTGTTAACAGACCAAAAATGGTGACCGCATGCATTACCAAAACGTGAACAGACGCACAGTTGCATGTGCATTGGAAATTGTGGAAATCATGGGCGCAATCGCGAGAAAGCGTACTAGTGTGGCCTAACCCTTACTATGCTTCTATTCATTTCTGCAGTCCCAAGCAGCATCGTAACTATATATCGCGATCAGCAGTTTTTAAACAACTGACCGCACCTATCTTAGTAAAGGTAGCCCGATCAGCTGTTTAAAAAGCTGATTGCGGTATCAAGCAGGCACATCTATAGTTATGCCACTACTTGGTAGTGGGACTGCACAAATGGATAGCAGTGTGATAGATCTTGGTTGTACAGTCACGGGGGGCCACAAAAACAGCCAGAAGGGCCGGATTGGCCTGCGGGCCTTAAGTTTGACATGTGATCTAGAGGAACGTATAAAAACACAAGGTTTATATCTGGAGAGACTACTGACACCAGGTGCAGATCTAGTTTTATGGGATCATGAAATCTCTGGCTTTTCTCACCACTTTACTATAAAGGCTCCCTGGTAGGTTGGGAATTTTAGTCTCTGCCTTCTTGCTCAGTTCAGTTTTCTGCTTCCCCTGATTAGCTCAGTGAAAATTGTAAAAGTTGTATTGAACCAATGAGAAACAAGCTGATTACACTGCCATTATACAGTTGTTAAATTTTAAATCTCATAACAAACAGACGTTAAAAAGGGTCACGCTAACTTAACGTGACTAAAGCTTCGTACACACTTGGATAATGTCGTACATGCGGCCGAGACGGCAATCGCAAGATATTTGTGAGAAATATAGCATCACGACCGTCGCTATGTCGGCTTCCGATGGATCACACCTGGCGGATTATTCTGCCGAGAATCGTATATTGTGTGCATGGTCGGCAGATTATTGTTAACGTTCTACGAAAAAATATATAAAGCGCATGCACTGCTTTTGGTAATTGCGTGAAGATATGAAAATTACGTAAGATCGTCTATATTAACGATTATCGTGGTAATTTCTGTGTGTACAGATGTTGTTTCAATTATGAGGATTAACGATAATCTCGTTGAACGTTCGTTGGCTGCATCGCACAAAAACTATCGAATGTGTGTACGGGCTTAAGACAAAACTAACGGCAGTTGCGGCGTTACCCAACTGCTGTAACCAATGTACTGAGCCTATAACGCCTCTTTAAGAAAGAATCTTTAATGCCAATGGATAGCTGGCATTAAAGATTCGAAATAGGTAAACCCTATTCCAAATGCAGTGAGAGAAGCTATCGGCTCAGTGCATTTCCTAAAAGGGACAATAGAGAGCGATAACTGCTGTACATAGCTCTGGAAATACTGACAATGTCCTCCTGGTCTCTCTTTCTGCTTTGGTTCTTCCAGCTAGCAACTGTAATTCATGGATATGACAGTTGACATTACAGCTAATTACTGAATGCTATTCCTCTCACTGCCTCCTCTGAGCGTGTGCAAGCTCGTAACAAGCTCAGAAAGCGGGGAGGGTTGGCGGAAACCTTTTGAGAGGCAGACGAAAGGAGGAGAGGAACATTTTACTGCATACAGGTTAGTCATCTTTTGTATTTCTCTACAGTTTTATCTATTGCAGTTTTGGGGGGGGGGGGGGGGTGATTTACCTATACATTTTTTTTTATTTTAGGGGTGGAATTGCCCTTTAAAAAAAATGACTGTAAGCGTAACTAGAATATTACTACTGTGTGTGGACTTATGATATTCCTATAGACTGTATATTTAGGACATTACTGGAAGATTTTCTGACTGACATTTTTTAGGATAGTGACACAAGACTTCCCAGCTATTGTGATTCATATTGCATTAACCCTTGAGCTGTGATATGGACCTTTGCAACTGCATTGTTATTATCAGCCATGTGCAATAATTGATAGGCCTAATGCAGCTCATATATTATGGTATTTAGCTGGATATAATATGATAATGTAATAAATGCATAATATAAAATTCCCAAATGATGTGTTTCACTCTTGTACTGAGCCGTGGATCAGAGCCATCTCAGGAAAAATACAATTAATTACTTTTTCAAGATGCATTGCTCATTGCTATCCATTATTATTCAAGCACTATGGAGTCAAAGTCACAGCAAAGAAGAATGGCGGGTGTAGTGTAAGAAATGGTTAAGAGTTCCCAAGAATTCTGTTATTTACATGTGACATCCCAGTGAGGATGATTAGAGAGAGGAACGAAACGGAGAGACACACAGAGGTGGAATGAAGTTATCAATCAATTTTCCAGTTTTTCTTGGAGATTTTATTTTGGAACATGCTTAATACACAAGAATGAATAGACAAGCTTTCATATATGGTAATTACTGGTGTCTGTTACTATTACAGCTTCATGTTATAACTGGGGTTATAATAGGTTCCCAATCAGGTTCATTACATTTGGCACACCCTGACGAATCATTTACAGTTCACTAGAAACCAAGTTAGGTTTACTGTCAGAGATGGATAAAGATCATATAGGCCCTAGGAAGGGCTGTCATTTAGAGCCCCATTCTTTGCCTATATTATTTATGGACTATATATTGTTACTGGTTTTGAAGCTGGGCCCCCTAAAGTGCAATAGAAGTATCCATTGTAAACTATCTATCTCTCAGTATGGTATCACAAATGGCGACGTTGCCAACCTTTTTAATATGGCCCAAAGTCTAATTCTGTTTATTTCATTCACTTTGTCTGTATTTTTTGACTGTCCCACATCTGCAGAGTTTTCATGTTCTCCCAGTGTTTCTATGGGTTTTCTCCAGCGCTACACATCACCCCATACCCCAAATAAAACATCCCCCCCAGGCACCACCCTACCCTGCATAGGTTTGCACCGTGCCCCCAACACACCCACCCTAAAACCCACATCCACCTCCGCGAGGCCAGCCCTCCCCCCCCACCCACTCACCCACACCTATCCAGTTCCCCCCCACCACCCCATGCCCAAAACCCACGCCTGAACAACCCCGCCAACCCCCACTAACCGTCAGTGGGTGATGGTTTTTGATACTTTCCTTAAAGAGTAGCAGTCAAGAGCAGTTAGTTTCCCCGGGCCCCATGGCTATGCAACTTACTGGTTTTTCAAAGTGCTCAATTCGTTTTTCCCCCTCACTGATTCCTGGCACCGTTCCATCCACCCCACACTCCCCAGTTTCCCCCCCCCACACCTTTCTCCACCTGTCTGAGTCCGCGCCTCTTTTACCCATCCATTACCTTCTCTTCCACCCCGCCCCTTTCTGTTTCCACACCGTACACACCAATCTTTTCCCCTACAGCCCCGCCTTCCTTCCATCGCAGACGAGTCAGTCCCCCTCTTCCGCGCGTGCGCTGGCCCTGCGCCGCCTGCCCCGTTGCAGCCCCCCGCCGCCGGCCGGCTTTCCCCGCGGGCGATGCGTTCGAGCGTGTCTGTTTGTTTTGCGCTTTTTGGTTCGTTCGCTGCTCTTGTTCGACTGCCCTCGACCACCGCCACGCGTAGCTCACCAAACACAGGCACAAATACCGCTTCTCCCGCCACCACCTCATAGCACACCAGCTCCCCCCCCCCTTTCCCCGCTCAACCCACCCCACTTCTCCACCCCCCCCCAAGCTAAGAGCGTCCCGAAGCACGTACATTGAAGGCAGTCACTCCTAGACCGTAACATTATCTACACACACCCCCCCCCTGAGCCCCCCTGCAGCGCTTATTGGCCACTATCACCGTAACCACCACTGCCTCTCATCTTCTCAAAAACCCCCCTCATCGAAGTTACAAAACAAGCCTGCAGGGAAGTGTTCCATCCTACCTATTACCAACGATACCATGCACCTACCCTATAACATGAACAGCAAACACCACCCCCCCCTCCTACCCCTCCTCCCTTTGCTGTATACAGGGTCCTCACCCCCGGCAATAAAACCAAGGAAGCATTGGAACACACCCCCCCCCCCCCCCCTACCTACCTACTAGTAGCAGGTGCGCTCCAGTTTCCCTGCTATACAAGAACTCTACCCGTATTCTGTTTGGACAAAATAGTTACAGCTGTAATAACCAGTCCAGTAGGGAAAACAAAGTTCGGGTTAACGAACCCGACGACAATCGCCGAGAACCTCCCCCCAGACGTCATCCCCCGACGGCGTGTGCATCGAGCACTACGCCATTTCCACCTACTTCGACATACAAACCACCCCAACCACCACACAACCGAATCACCAAGCCTCTTCGAGACGCCGCGCGCCGCTATTGACACGGTCGAGATGAACCCTGACAGAACCACGAGATGGGACACCCACACATCATCACAGGAAACTCCGTAAAACAGTAGCTTCTTCTGCATCACACCCCCCCCCGAAGTAAATCAACCTACTACACCAGGAACATGAATAGTTCACGAGACCCCCCCCCCCCCAGAATAACCTAAACCAAAGCAAACACCCCCCCCCCCTCCCGGTGTTCAAGGAGGCCAGTTACATGAAAATAAAGAAACCCAAGCTGAATAGAGGTGGGAGGGGTCAGTGTCTGGCATGGACAATGCTGTGTTGAACACTCTTAACGTGGGCAGTTTCGATAACCACCTCTTAGCCACAATTGCAATCATGCCTTCATTCCAGACAGTCCCTCTAACAACCTGGCTGTCATATGCTATGGGAGTTTCCAGGGTAAAATTGCCACAGATTCTTGTACAAGTCATTTGAATGAAGGAAAGCACAGTCAGATGACTAGCGAAACGTCGTCAAGAATTAAATTTAGTCCAGTTGGTCTAACGTATACAAAGATACTGTAAACGGGTTTTCCCCTTTGAAACAGTCAATTCATTCTGGTTTTATT
The DNA here is from genome assembly GCA_019447015.1 of Hymenochirus boettgeri. NCBI lineage: Eukaryota > Metazoa > Chordata > Amphibia > Anura > Pipidae > Hymenochirus > Hymenochirus boettgeri. The sequence goes on along the minus strand of CM033469.1, from coordinate 66,257,934 downwards.
GTCACATAACACATGCATTAATGTGCGGGTGTGATACCCAAAACGTTTGGCACTTGGTTATGTCACAATAATAAAAAAGTCAAAGCAAAAGTGAGTGAGTGCGTTTCTCAGTGTAATTTACATTCGGTACATTGGTTCACCAGCCAGTAGGGTATAAGGCGTAGATCCAAAACACTTTCAGGAGACTAATAAAAATTATATCTTTTAAAAATGTGACTAATTTGCCCCAACCAATCAGATGTATTTACATCTGAAAAGCTTAAATCTGATTGGTTGTGGTGCAAACATTAGCCCAATTTTTAACAATGAGGTGACTTTACATCTATCATTACACTACATAATTAAATCTCCCTGTTTTTGTACTTATAACTTATAAGACTGCGTGATTAGTACAATGGTTTAATCTTTTGCTTTCACATTCCTAGAAGACGAATTACACAAGTTTGAATTAAGCCTTCCTACCAGTCACTTCAACACGCCCTGGTCCTCTCTGCCCCACGGATCAGAGACATGTCATGTGCCTCATTTAGGAGACTAGCACTGCACAATAGGCTAGTTGTATTTCTTGTGCTACATGTAGTGGAAGGTTCAATGTGAATATACTTGGTTTAGTGAAAGATCTACATATTCACTACAAGTTACATTACTGTTTGGTGGCATTAATTAGAATGGCTTAGTGATGCATTGCTTTAAAACATCCATTATCTGGGCTATAACTCGGAAGGAGAGAAGAAAATGTTTTAGCCTGAATACTTTGATTCGATTTTCAGTTCATTTTTACGATTATTTCAGAGCCACAGTGACTGGCGTTGTAGTTGACTGGTTTCAGTTGCAATGTTAGTTGTGGTTTCCCCCAAACGCGATAGACAATTGTGTCTAGATGGACAATTGCACGAATGTTTAATGTAAAACAGGCAACCAATGAGCAGCTTGTTTCCTTACTGTGAAGAAGAATCATGGCAGAGAAACGAGATAGGTACAGTCTACTAGATGTGTCCGCAAAACATATATCTCGCTTCCGTATGTAGCTTTGGCACTGTTACTTTGGGTGTTGAGCAAAAGCCCTATTAAATAAAGGGAAAAATTCTCTAAAAATTGACTTTCGGTATACAGTAGGCAAGTTATCTAACCAAATTATTTGTAATCCTTTTTATTTTTTGATATGTGGTTTCAAGCTGATTTATGTTAAGTTTCCACGTTATGTCTATTCTGTGTACAAATGCTGGGCGAAAGCACACATTTTCTATTCAGAGATCACTGTGTATTTGTTAGATGGATCCCCCCCTACTGACGTTAGTAATTAAATTCACATGTGAAGAGCTGCAGGTTGTGATAGAATATGTACTGCGCCAACTGCAAGCTTTCCCTATTTCTAGTTTGTAAATTGTTTATAGTTCTGGCTCTTCCATGCAAGGAAGCAAAAAACTGGTCTTTAAAACAATTCTCAGAGAGGAGATTACTTAGTTGACTGGGAGTGTAGTTCCAAACAACATCTCCAGTGGGAAGCATTGCCCCCCCCCTCCAAGTTCATGGAGGAGGACTGCTTGTGTGGCTCAGAAATCCAGCAATCGGCTTCCCCGGTCAACCACTCGGCAAGCGGCTCTGCACACTCTTCTGTGCGCTCTGACATTCACTATGGTTGCCAGAGTAGGTGACGTCAGCACAACAGAAAGGAGGGGATGCAGAAGGCGAAGGGCAGTCGGTACTGGATTTACAGGTGAGTGACTTAAGTATAGCAGGTTCGATTTACTGTGCTTTCTTAAAGCCTAAAAACCTAAAATTATACACGAGTGAATTTTTATTTAGTAATTGGTAGGTAATCTTATGGGGAATCAACTGGAAAATTACATGGCCTATTAAAGTGGTATTTAGTATTAAAATATGGCATCTATAGTTTGCCACACAGTCAAAAATTACTTGAGACCCCATGTGGGCCAAAATATATGGTATTGTTATGCATAGTATTTCCATCTGTTAAAAATACGGATATGGGCACGTATAGTCTTTACCGATCTGTGGGGAGTTTATTGTATTGCAGTCGCAAAAACTGCCAACCAGTGGTCAAGAGGTAAGAGACATGGTAATGAACTACCGCTTAACAACCAGTCATGTTCGGCTAAATATTCAATCTTGAGTGCAGCTGATTGATAATGAATGATGCCACAAGTTATAAACGTACTATGAAACTCGTATTTGCCAACGCATTAAACAAACGTGGAAAAAAAACAGCCGGTTTGTTGCCAAAATACTGATTAACGTACAGTATCCTAAAATGGATTGGTAACAAATTGTAAACAACGTTTTAATAAAGGGCGTGTATATTTTTCCACTCACCTTAAATGTTATCACTTTCTCCACTCTAACTCGTATAAGTAAGAGTAGAGATGAACGGAACAGCGAGTCTGGTCAAGCTGGGTTTGTAGTGTGATAGATTTAGAACATCTAGTTGAGCTTGTGACAGACTAAGTGGGTACACACTTACGGGAAAAGATTTTGAAAGATGAAAAACAGAATATCGCAGATCCTCTCGTCATTTTTTCAAAGGGGCTCGGGGTGTGTTGTTTCCCTTGCGACTGTGGGTAGACTACCAATAGGGAGTCTACGCCTCCCCAGGGAAAATTTTCCCTCCTATCCGAACAGAGTGCTTAGCTGACCCCCCCGTTACATCGGCGGGCGCAAGAAATTCACAGTTAAAGCCCTACTACAGTATATACTCGAGTATGATGTCCGACACCGAGAGAAGTCGAGTACCGCTTTGTTCCTCAAAAATTAGCAAAAAACTGGTTGACTCGAATAAGTGCGAGAGTCAAAAAATTATGACCCTCCACGACAGTTACAGTGACAGTTCTTTTAGCAGCTTACCTTACCTTTACATATACTGTCCCTGACCCAAATGACTCCCTTATCTCCCCCTCTCCCCCCCACCCCCTGCCACTAGACAGTACCCACCCTTCCACTACAGGACAGCCACAGTTTTTTATGAAAGGACTTACTTTTTCCAGGTGATGTGGGTGCTTCACAGTTGAAGAGAGTCTGGGCCCCGACATCACTCACTGGATGGAGGAATTCGGCTGCCGCATGCATGATGGTCGCATCCACTGACGTCGTAATCGGCGCGGTCTCATTTCCCGGCGCCAAGTAGTGAGTCAGTGGATGCGACATCATTGGAATGCGGCCGCCGGAATTCTCCATGCAAGGAGTGGACAGACCCGAGTAAAGTCGAGGTTCAGTTTTCAGGCTGGTTTAAAGCCTGAAAACCGCGACCTTATATCGAGATATACCGGTATTACATTAAGTGTGTCCCAATAGACGAATGACCAGTGTCACTTTCCTTTAAGACACAAACATCTATAAAGTCTACATGCAGAAGGCTGTTGATGTTAAGATTTAGAAGCATGATGTAGGCGGCATGGTTGTCAATGTAGCCATACATACATTTAGTCATTGTGAACTGGTACATAGCCTTGTAATTATGTATATTTCAAAAGTGGTTAGGATCATCTTTCACAAGATCAACAAGCATAACTTGTATTCTGTCGCAGTCTCCTGGATATTGATTTCAATCTTACCAATATCTTTAACATGCTTTAAAATCTGCCCACATCCCCGCAGATTGCATTCCATTGCCCAACCTTTTTATATTACCCCTTTTAATGGTAATAATTACCCACTTTAATAGTTACACTTATAGAAAGCAGAATCAAGGATAAGTATCGGAAAAAACAAAAAAGTCAAAGGGAGCTGAATCCATAAACTAACCTTTCCCCACCCACTTTTTTTTATTGAAGGTCCCTTCAGAGCCTACCTGAGCCATGGGAAGGCTGGCCATCTTGGAAGACCGATGAAGTCCGGTAAGCTCCGCACCCCGGGGGGAAGAGGTTTCTGGACCTCATTTTCCAGCTGTGTCTAATCTTACGGGCAAGTTAGGTCAGCGCGATGCGTGCGCCAACCCGCAGCGCGCCCTGTAGTGACATCATGACGCGTGTTGGAGAGGTGGCGCACGCATGCACGACCTAACTGGCACTGAAGATTTAGAACAAGCTGGAAACGACGGTCCTGCAAACTATCAGGGGGCGGAGCCTTACCGGGACTTCATTTCATGTTCCAAGATGGCCAGCCACTTTCCATGGGCACTCAGTAGCTCTGAAGGGACCTTAAAAAAAAAGGGGGGGGAGGAAGGTAGTTAGGGAATTAAGCTACCATTTAAACTGTCCTTTGTTTTTTTCAGTATACTTATCCTTTATCCTGTTCACATTTTTTCTACCAGAATTTGGCACTGACTGGCTAGAGTAAAAAGCTAGAATGAGATCCAGTGGGGAGGAGGACTCCTTTAATGACAGTACGGACGCAGTTTGTACTCTATGCGATGTCAGGTATCCCCACCTCCCTGTTAATTTCAAGAGTCTCTCTGAATTATTATGCAGCTCCCTGACTCCCGGAAATGATAACATCTCCCGAAATGTGTAGTTTTCAAATTAGAGTGAGGGGGGAACACAATTAATGCCAGTGAGGGTAAAGGGTATGTCCCACCCTTGAACATGATTGTTAAATATGCTGCTCCCCATTTCCCCCAGCCCCAACCGCATAAAGATTTTTTTTCGAGAAAGCGCCCCAAACCTTACTACCTCCCCTCGTTCCTCCGCGCACTGCCGGCCCTCTGCTCCTGCGAGAAGCAGAGAGGCGTGGGACCGGCATCGCGTCTGTGATTGCTGAGCGGCAGCCAATCACGGGACGCGGCTGCCGGTCATTCAGTGCAGCGGAGGAAAGCGGGGAGGAAGTAGAGTTTTTGGGGCGCTTTTGAAAAAAAAAATATGCGGTTGGGGCTGGGGGACATGGGGAGGCAAGCAATTAAGGGGGTTTTGGGCTTTTTTTTTTCCTTTTGTTTTGTTTTTTTGTTTTTTTTTTTTACTGAGATTTTTTGTAGGGGAAGGGAAGGGCAGTAGGGAGAAGGGAGGGAAATGCAAGGGAAGGGGATAGGGTAAGGGAAGGGATAAGGGATAGATTAAGGGAAAGGGATAGGAGAGGGAAGGGATAGGGGAAGGGAAGAGGGATAGGGAAGGGAGGGATCGGAAAAGGGAAAGGGTAGGGATAAGGGGATAGGATGAAAAAAAAGGGAAAAGGTGATAAGGGAGGGATAGGGAAAGGGGATAAGGGGAAGGGGATTAAAGGGAAGGGAACGGGGGATGAAGGGAGGGATACCCAGGAGATTTAGAAAGGGATAAGGGATCACAAGGGACTAACATACAGGGGGGAGGGCAGGGATCCAGCTAGCCCCCCACAATGATAAGGGATAGAGGGGACATTCCAGGGATGGGAAAGGGATAAGGGATAAGGGATAGGGAAAGGGAGAGTCGAAGGGATAGGGATAGAGGGATAGTTAGGGGGGGATAGTTGGATAGGATAAAAGAGGTGATAAAGGGGATCAAAAAAGGGGATTAAGGGGAGATAGGGATAGGGATAGGGAAGGGAAAGGGATAGTATAAAAAAACCGGGAGGTCCGAGAAAAGAGGGATGATGGTAGGGATAGTAGGGGGATAAGTGGAAGGGGAAGGGCAGGGGATAGGGATTGGGATAGGGATAAGGGATTGGGAAGGGAAAAAGGGATAAGGGATAAAGGGAAAAAGGGAGAGGGAGGGAAGGATAGGGAAGGGGAGGGAAATAAAGGGGGATAGGGGAAAGGGATAGAGGGATAGAGGGATAGGGATAGGGATGGGATAATAGTAGAAGGGATGGGTAGGGATAGGGATGGAGGGATAGTAGTAAAGGGTGGGTAAGGGATAAAGGGGAGGGATCTGGAAGGGATAGGGATAGGAGGGAATAAAGGGAGGGAGAGGGGGGATAGTAAGGAGGGATGGATAGAGGATAAAAAAGGGATAAGGGAAAAAGGGAAGGGATAGGGGATAGGGATAAGGGAAGGGATAAGGGAAGGGATTAAGAGGAGAGGATAGTAGGATAGCAGGGAAAAGGGATAGGGAGGGAATAGGGGATCACAAAACAACCGGCAGGGATAAGGGATAGGGGAAGGGATTAGGGGATAGGGAAGAAGGGATGATAGGAAACAGGGATAGGGAAAGGGGAAAAGGGATAGTGGAGGGAAGGGCAGGGAAAAAGGAGGAGGGGTAGGGATGATGGGAAGGGATAAAGGGAAGGGATAAGGGATAGGGATGGGAAGGGATAATAAGGGAAGGGAAGGGATAGGGAGGGATACAGGGATTAGAGGGGAAGTGGATGATAGTAGAACAGGGATAGTAAGAGAAGGATCAGGAGGATAAATGGGATAAAAGGGATAGGAGGATAAGGGATAAGGGGGGGATGATAAAAGGGGAATTAGGAAGGAGGCGAGGATGAGGGGGAAAGGGAGGGGAAGTGGGATGTAGAATAGGGATAAGGGGATAGTAGGGAAGGAGGGAGAAGGGAAGGGATACAGGAAGGATAAAAGGGAGGGATAGGGATTAAAGGGATATAAAGGGAAGGAGGATGATAAGGGATAGGGAAGGGATAAGGGAAAATGGGATAGGGAAAGGAAGGGATGGGATTGAAGGAAGGGATTAGTTGGGATATAGGGGGAAAAGGGATAGGGAGGGAGATTAAGAGGGAGGGAGTGGATAGGGATAGTTATCAGGGATTAGGGATAAGGGGATAGGGATAGTAGGAGGGAAGGGATAAGGGAAGGGATAGGAGGGTAGGGAAAAGGGAAGGACTAGGCCGATAGGGATAGGGGAATGGGATAGGGAAGGGAGGGCCACGGGTAGGGGAGGGATAAGGGATGGATAAAATGAGGGATAGGGATAAGGATAGGGGATGGAGGGATAGTAAAAAGGGAAAGGAGAAAGGATAAGGGGATAGGGATTAAGGAGGGGGGAAGGGAGAGGAGGCGATAAGGGATAATAGGGATAAAAGGGGATAGGGATAGTAGAGGGATAGTGAGGGATAGGGAGGAGAGGAGGATAAAAAGGGCGAAAGGGGATTTAGGGATAGAGGGAGGGAGGGAGGGATTAGGGATGGGGATAGGGGTTAAGGGATAGTAGGAACGGGAGGGAGAGGGGGGGAGGGAGGGGGGAGAAAGGGCGGCAGTGCGCATGGCAAATACTACCGGAGGCAAGATCGCAGGCAGAGCCTGCTACTCTGGTGCGGTTGGTTAGTTTGAGGACTTGGGGGGGGGGTTACAGGGAGAAACCCAGATGGAGCTGGATGTGAGGTGGTAGGTAAGGATTAAACACACTATCATGGTGGGGCCAGTAGTGGGGGGGGGATATCGTTTGGGGGCGTGGGACATGCCCTTTAACAAAGTACAGAATCAATAATGGTGGCGTGGATTGTTGTTGTATGAATGGGGTCTGAATGTTTTTATGACAACAAAGGGCACCAATTGACAGGTCGGAAAAACCACGGGGCAATTGTGCGGTCCTCTATGGGGCTTGTTGTGGTACTGTCAGACACGGTGCTTTTGCCGCAATCGCCAGTCCTTCCTCCTTGCCGACTTGCTTGAAAGTAGAAACGGGTCGGTCAGGAGAAAGGAGTTGCCACAGTGTGACCACCTTAAGGCTTACTGCAGGACCCTGACAGGTATAAAAAATACATCAAAGGCGGCTGATGGAGGTTAGGAATTACCAATCCTACCTCCTGCCCCTTGGTACTTTTTTAGAACCTTTGGTTATTAAATAATTGTTATAGGATGTGCTCTCTAGTCTCCTTTTAAGTAGGACTACTGTAATTTTGCCGTTGCTTTAATCGCCCTGGTTTCAACTGTAAAACGGGCGCCAGCAAAAGAAACCCCTATGGATTTTCATTAACCCAGCAACTGCTTGTGTCACCTTCATTGTCTGTAAAGGTTGGTACACGCCGGGACCGCGATGCACGACTGTGATGAACGGTCGTTGCAGCTAAGTAATTGTCTGCTTGTATCAGCAATTATAAGGCATGAAATGGTGTTCATTCCACGATCCGCCCGGGTGGGCGGGCAGCGATCCCAAACGAAAGACACATTTCGGACGAAAAGTTGCCCTTACCACGGCACGATTATCGTACTGAAACTGCCGTTCATACACATTGTGCTCCGTGATCGCACGTGTGTACGGAACTAAAGGGCATCTGTCCACCCTTCTTAGATTAATTTTTAATATAATATTCTTCCTGCTCCCCCCGCCTCAACCGCTATAGTTTTAATATCAGAAAGTGCCCCAAATATGCGTACCTTCCCTCTTTCTCCGTTGCCTGCCGGCCCTACTGCGCACAAAAGGCAAGCAGAGGAGCATAGGGCTGGAGGGTGGACCGGAAAACGGCAGGATTGGTGCAGTCTGTGATTGGCTGAGCGGGCCAGCCAGGGGAGGTTCAGAGTGCGACGGAGGATAAATCTGGAGAGGGATCACATATGACCAGAAAAAGAGAAGAGGAAAGAAAGCACAATCCGAAGAAGGAAAGCAATGTCGAAGATTCACAAGAGAAAGTTCGTCTGTAGTCCCCCCACAAAGTCCAAAAGGGCGGGGACTGCCCACCAGAAGGAGCGGAACAGGGTGTCCATATAGGACTCTGCCCTCCTACCTGCCTCCGGGAGAAGTTTTGGCATGCCGCACTGCACTGCCTGCCCTTCTCCCCCTCCCTCTCAGGTTCCCTCCCCTAACAGCGTTAACACCCTAAGATATAGGATTTCCCCTGTCCCCCCAGCCCCAACCCGCTCCTATTTTATACTCTTCTTAGAAAGCTCCCCAAACTTTAACTTACTGCGCTCAGCTCCGCCAATCACAGACTGAACTACTGCCGGTCCCCGCCCCCCCCTTGCTTTTCTCGCAAGCAAGGCCAACCGCACGGCGGGGGAAAGAGGGGAGGTAAAGTAAAGTTTGGGGCATTTCTAAGAGTATACTAGAGGCGGTGGGCTGAGGGGACGGAGGAAATCATATATAAAAAATTGGATTTTTTAGGTGGACATCCCCTGTAAGACAATAAAGCCATGGTCGGTTGTCGTAGGACCCTCTGGCGGTTTTTATTATATAGGTTTATTCAACTGTGTTAATGAATCCTATTATTGCTCATTTGCCGATAAGACAATCATATAGATGTAAACACTAAACGCAAAACTGTCTAAACGTGGGGGGGGGGTGGACACTTTACTCTGGAAAGGTCAAACAGACACCTAACGTTAAGTCACAAAACACAAGTGTCTTTGGAAAACAATGTAAATCAATAAAACTAGTCTAAAAACCTAGATAGATAGATAGATAGATAGATTTTGATGATGAAAGATATAAAATAATATAAAATTAGATAGCTAGATAGATAGAGATAAAATAGATTAGATAGATATACAATAGACTATATAATTTGATGATAGACAGATATAAACTAGATATAAAATCGGGAGCTAGCAGATCGATAGAATAAAAATAGCTATAAGATAAGATAGAAAATAGATAGATAGATTTTATTCATTGATATAAAAATAGGTAGAAATAGTAGAGATAAAATAGATAGATAGCTTATGCAAATTAGATCGATCGATAGAAAGATATAAATAGATAGCTAAGATAAATAGATGTAAAATGATATAACAGATAATAGATAGATTTTGATTTCATTGGGGGATATAAAATCGATTATAAAATAGATAGCTAGCTTTTTGATTTTCATTTAATATAATAGGTGTGTGGGAGAGGAAGGAATGGGTCGGGCATGGGGAGAAAAGTAGGAGGAGAGTGGGAGGATAGGGCAGAGAGCGGGTGTTTCACCTGTCACTTGGTTTGACGAAATATACAGAGGTTATACTACTGTTCCTTTGCTGTACTTTGAGGTCATTATACGATAACCATTTGGAAGCTGGGATGTAAGGTAAGGTTTTTCTGCACTACAGAGTGGGGTCATATTGTGGGAAATTATAGTTTTTGGGGGTGGCATGCCCTTTAATGTTTACGGTTGTAAGGTGTTAATAACCAAAGGTTTACAAGCATTGTTTTTTGCCCTTACTGTGTCAATTACTAAACAAAATCTTCTTACACTCAGACATACTGATTTTTCTGTCAAGGTTTCCACTGGGTATCTAAACTTCAATTGCCCTGTCCATTACTGGAAACTATAATCTTCTTACTTTACTGTCCCTTTTTTTATCTTTCTGACCTTTTTTAAATATCCAATTTGAAGCATTTTACACTGTAACAGCTGTCAATCAAGTGCTTTATTATGATAACTGCTGTTGGTTCGACGTTTGATATGATGTGTGCATTTTTGACAGGTGGGTTGTGTGGATTGCATGGTGGGGTCTTTTTCTCTCCCAGTACTGACTCCAGAGATTACTTATCATGCTTGCCCTCACAGATTGTCCTGAATTTTCAGTTAGTCAGGGTGGGGGATACTGAACAAAACCAGTACTGGATTGAAGGGCATGCAGCAACAACACCACACCTAGACATCAAAACTAGGCTGGTTTTAAAGGTTTCTAAAACCTCTTTTCATTACTTTTGTATTCTGGACACTTGTCTGTAAACCACTGTTTTTGTCTTGAGTACTCCAAATTCTTAGTTAGGCATTTTAGAAAATGTTTATGTGTCCTTTCGGTGGACGTCCCGCTGTGTCTGTCATTAGTCCTTAATATTGAAGTAACAAGTATAGATTACTTCAGTGTCCCACCAGTCTTGAATCAAAGTGTTTTTATTAGCACATTTTCAGTGCCTTCACATGTGACTATTGGTGCTATCCCAAAACCTTAATCAGATTTACTCTATTGCTATTTCTACATTTAAATGTTTAACTGTTTACTCTGGAGTCACAGTCCTGTTAGAGCTACCGTCCTATTGAATCATTATAGTGAGATATATAAGGCTTAATTGCCCCATCACGACTCCAGATATTTAATATATTAGATGTTTCTTCGCCTAATCCCGGCCGGATTAGGTTGGGCAACAGGGAATTGCCCCTGGACGCTACCACCTGACTTTTTTTTTGTAAATTCTTTTTTTTAACACTTTTTTCGAATGGTGGTATCAATGCAAAGTGACAGGTGTATTTGTGAAAGTGACACTGGTGGAGAACAAGCAAAAGTGCCCCTGGTGGTTAAAGGGTTACACTGGTGTTACAGGCAAAGTGACACTGTGAACAGGGAGACACATGTGGTAACCATGTGGTACACCATAATGGTATAAAGTGAACAGCTGGTAGTAATGATGGCACTGGTGGTCAAGGCAAAATAACACACTTGTAACAGTGCCACAGGTGGTACAATGCAAAGTGGACACTGGTGTAAACAGGTTGGCACTGGTGACAAGGCAAAGTGATCGGGTGGTACAAGCAAGTGAACGCTGGTGGTTACATGGCAAAGTGATCTGGCGGTACAGGGCAAAGTGATACTCGGCGGTACAGAGGCAAAGTAAAGTGACGCTGGTGGTACTTGCAAAGTGATACTGTTGGTACAATGCAAAGTGATACTGGCGGTAGCAAGGCAAAGGGAGCTGGTGTACATGGCAAAGTGATACTGGTGGTACAGGGGCAAAGTGATACTGGCGGAACAAAAGGCAAAGTATCTTGCGGTACCAGTGCAAAGTGATACTGGCGGTCACAAGGCACATTGATACTGGTGACATGGCAAAGTGATACTGGCGGTACAAGGCCAAAGTGACTCTGGTGGTACGGTGGCAAAGTGAGACTGGCGGTACAAATGGCAAAGTGATACTGGGCGGTACACATGCAAAGTGACGGCTGGTTGGTACATGGAAAGTGATACTGGTGGTACATGGCAAGTGTATACTGGCGTTACAAAGGCACAGTGATACTGGCGGTACAAGGCAAGTGATACTGGCGGTACAAGGCAAAGTGATGCTGGTGGTACATGGGCAAAGTGCCGCTGGTGGTACTGGCAAAGTGGATGCTGGTGGTACAATGGCCCAGTGACGCTTGGTGGTACAATGGCAAAGGACGTGGTGGTACATTGGCCAAAGTAACTGGCGGTATCAAGGCAAAGTGATACGCTGTTACAAGGCAAGTGATGGCTGGTGGTACAATGGCCAAGTGAACGCGGTGGTACATGGCAAAGGGACGCTGGTGTTACATGCAAATGGAACGCTGCGGTACAAGGCAAAGTGACAGGTGGTAACAGGTGACACGGTGGTACAATGCAAAGTGGACCCTGTTAGTAACAGGGCACCTATGGTGGTACAATGCAAAGTGAATGGTGGTAATGGTTCAAGTGTGCTGGTGGTAACATGTCACTTTGTGGAGAGAAAAAAAAAAATTATTTAACATTAAAAATAAGGCAAGGTTTTTGAAGTTTGACAGAGCCCTGTAGGTGACTCCCCAATGTATGGAGGAGAGTTGCTCTTGGTCAGATGAGACTAAACTCAACCCAACATATCCACATCCCCCCAAGAACACATGGAGGTGGTCAGCACATGCTATGGGGATGTTTTTCAGCATCGGGAGACTGGGAACTTTCCTGAGTCAAGTAAAGTTTAATGGTACTACAGACTGGATATTCTTCACAACCACAAACCTGTCAGCTGCCCTTTGATTTGGAGGCTGGGATGGAGGTTCACCGTCAGCAGGACATTGAACCCTACTCAACTGCTAAAGCACATTCATTCGAGTGGTTTTAAAGGGAAAACTTAAATGAACACTAAATCCAGTTTTTTAAGTTATTTGCCACCCGTTTCTATTAATTCACAGGAGGTGAGAAAGCTGAATCCCACCTCCCTGTGGAATAAAAGGCGCCTCAGGCGGACGTTGGAGACTTAACCTTACCATCGCCTCCCTCTCCGCAAGCCGATCCTGTATCTACAGCTGTTCTGTTCCCGATCGCCGCGCCCTATCTTTTTGTATTTGCAGCAATTGCGCCTAAAATGGGCGCGTGGTCAGACAAGCGGCTGTCCAGTGAATGAGCGGCTGCGCGTGTGCGGAGGTAGGTAAGTTCCAGGTACCCCGACGTAATATTATTCACAGGAGGGGGAATAGCGTTCGCCCCTCCCCTGTGAATAATAGAAACGGAACGCACAATATTTTAAAGTCCCTTTAATTTAGAGTCCCGTTAAATATATGGAATGACCAAGTAAGTTCAACCTCAATCTAACTGAAAGACTCTGTATCAGACCTTGAGATTGCTCACAATCAAAAACCATCCACCCGAAGGAGCTGGAGCAGTTTTGTTTGGCGAATGGCAAAATCCCACCGCAGGCTCACATAGACAGAACCAAAACAAATTGCCTGCTGTTCTTGCCTACAAATGTGTCTATACAACGCCTGACTAAAGGGGTGTACAGTTTAATGCACGCTAAAAATTTTTCTGTTATTTTGTCTACTTGTTTGTTGCTTTCACAATAAAAAAACAACATCTCAAAGTTTAGGCATGTTCTATAATGGGAATGTATTTCCAGGTTGTGAGCAACAAACAATAAAAAATGCCAATGTGTGGTGGTGTGTACTTTTGCAAGGCACTGTATATCAGTATCTAAAAATATGTACCGAAAGTGGTCCAGGAGTTTGAACAAATACAGAATCCATCAATTCCCAAACTTGCTATAAACATTTTTATTTGTGATCAGAAGGAATAAATAATAGTATAGTATAACTACTTTTGTCAAGGACAGGTCAACACGGCCCACTCTCCTCCCCCTCCCCGCCCTATTCCTCCCACTCTCACCCTACTCTCGATCCCATCGCCCAAACCCCTTCCTCCCCTCCCAACACCCACCCTATTTTATTTAATATCAACTGAAATCAAAATCTATCTACCGTATCATCTATTTTCTATCGCTCTCTCTTAATCTATTTTATATCTAGCTTATGTTATCTCTACCTTATATCTATCTATCTAAAGCTATCTGATTATCTTATCTATCTTATACCTAAAAATCATTAAATCTTATATCTTCTATCTACCATCTTTATCTATCTAGTTATTATTAATCTATCTATTATGTTATATCTCTCTATCTGTGAAATCAAAATCAAAATCTCATCTATATCAAATCGATCTATTCTTATTTTTATATATATACCTTATATTAGTTATTTTATATCTATTTATATCTATCTCACCCGCTCGCCTCCTACTCTCCGCCCTCACACATTCCCACTCTCCTCCTACTATCCATCATGCCCGATCCATCCATCCACTCCCGTCAAACACTCACCCACCTATTTTATCTCAAATAAATGAAAATCTATCTAATATATCTTATGGTTCAATTATCTTATATAATATAGTAGCATTGCGGTTTTCACAATACAAAACCAACAGGAAGATTCAATAAAAGTTCTTTTCCGCTTAAAATGGTGCTAATTTTGCCCCAACCAATCAATCTATTTTAAACATTTGAAAAGCTACATCTGATGGTGTTGGGAAAATTAGCACCATTTAAACGAACGAAACTTTTATTGAATCTCCCTGCAAATGTTTAAACAAACTATCTTTTGTGCTGCCTCAACACTTTACATTTTCAACAACGCAGAGGTAAGGCACGTTAGCTGTGTAATGTACAACAGCGTACACCATAATTGTTTTAATCGGTTACGTTATAAATCCAATACAACACGGTAATTTTTTTAAAAAGGTTTGTGAATATTTTAATGTATCTCAAAAGTACATTGCCTTTTTCAATATGGGGTTGTAGATATAGATGCAGTAATTCCCACTGACCGAACTGCGCGTGTCTTGTATTTGTTTATTTGGATACCTTACATTCTAGAATTCCCTCAATAAAAATCCCATAATTCACAGGAAATAGTCATTTGAGGGCGAAACCCATTACTATAAAAAAAAATAGATACATCACGCCATACATAAATATAATTAAAATCAGTGCTTTCCCCTTTGATGCGAATCATCTGTATTTACAATTAGGCGGTCGGTCGGTGTCGATGATTGTTATGACACCATCAGATAATTTGCAGAAATACGCCTTTAATATGCTGGCGGGCATGAAGTCTGTTTGATAACCGGCCAAGTAATTTCAGTATTCATTTTATTGGAAATCGTTAAAGCCTCCTCCGTCTATTATTTTCAATAATATTTCATGAACAAATACACAATTAACAATGTTAATAGTTTTTTACAGGATCACACAAATCTAATTTCGGCTCTTGAGATTTCACTAGAGAGAAATGCCCGCCAGGTTCTTGATCCGGTGACAATCAAAAGCGAACAAAGTATAACCGTTCAAACTCTGACCGATCCACGGATAACAGTGCCCGCCTTATACTTCCCTGAAATATGTACAAGCGACATATATTCACGAACCGCTGAATGCTCTCTGAAAAATAGGTTGAAACGCTTTTGTGGGTATCGTTGACCGTCCAATATAGGGCTGCATAATTCACATTATAATGATTAAAGCACAAAGGATTCGTTGGTAATTACCAGAAAATGATTGTTGTCTATAAATGCTAGTATTCCGGTTTTGGATGTTTCCGAAATATGTTTTCTCAATTTTTCGCTATTTGCGACATTTTTAATAAATTTTAAAAACAAACAGGACTGATCAACGATGGGACCTCAAGGTTGTATGCAATTTTAACGAATCAGGATGTGGTATTATTGAAATGTACTACTTTTTTAAATATTTTTATTAAGTCTTTTTTGTAAACAATAAAAACATTATCAGACAAAAAATATATTTTATTACAACAGGTAATAATAATTTACAATGTTAGCCAAGCCGTCTGTAACAAGGCTCGTTCTTTTTTTAGGTAAAATTTCATGGTGTACCCTGATGTTGATACAAACATTTGGCGGGCAAATGGGGTACGAACTGTATCAAAGCGCGGGCGAACTCCTTTTTAAATTATCAAGAGTTCTCTTTTTTTCTTATTACCGACAACTGTCGAGGGTATGTTTTAGTTCCAGCTATGGTATCCATTAAGTCCCAACCGCGAGACACTTTACCCTTAAGCACCCATGCGACCCAGTCATGATTTTAGATCCTGGAATGGCTTTGTCTTTGGTAATGATTCGCCCCTAGTGTTCCAGTTGCACGTCACCTGATTCTGAGCATTTTATTCAGCAAAAGTTCAGCATTTTTTCGCGATACCCTATAAAACATTGTTCCAAGTATCTGTTTAACATCGGTTCCGATTGATGAGTCTTTGTCAATTGTTGTTGATCTGGCTGTGAGGGTGTAATCAAGTTAAGGTTGACATTTCTTTACCAGACTGTTTCTTGAGCATCAAGTACTCTGTAAAATGGCAATGTCTCCGTATGTGGTGTGTTCTAACGTGGGAGTTTTTAGACGGTCCAACCGTGGTTTGGAAACCAGGAACATTTTCTCTGCATACTCCAATAACTCCACTGAATTCCCAGGAATTTGGGCCGTAAAGTATTTTGCAATAAATGTAGTTGGGAATTGCACACCTTTTCCTTGCATGCATTCAAAGTCATAAAACATATACTTGTCAGTCATTGGTTTGGGGCGTAAGGCTGCATGTAGCAGACAGTTTCATCAAATTCGGCAACCCGAGCACCGCCATACACTGCATTTAACCCGTTACACTTATGTTTACTGTACTTTGCGGCTAGACTCTAAAAAAAGCTAGGGACGAAGGAGGCGTCTGTTGTCAGGGTTTCTAGCATTTTAGTGCCTAGGCCTAGGGGGGAGGGCTTGTTTAGGGCACTAAAATTGCTAGAAACGGCCCTGACAACAACGCCTCCTTTTCCCCTAGTTTTTTAGAGCGTCTAGCCGCCAAGTACATCTTAATAGCCGTTTTAATTTTCTGCCCTCGGCCCACCACAATCACCCCTAGTCATTTCCTACCTAATATCTCTTTTTCATTGCATCGAGGTACGTAATCAGCCTTATATATATTTATATATAATGTATTTGCCGAGTGCTATTTGTTGGGCCGTTAAACGCTAAAAACATAACAGGGTTATTCAATAAAAGTTCTTAGCTTTTAAAATGGTGTCTAATTTTTCCCCAACCAATCATATTAGCTTTCAAATGTTAAATAAGATCCGAATGGTTGGGGCAAAATTACACCATTTTTAAACGTTAGAACTTTTATTGAATCTCCCTGTATGTTTTTAGCGTTTAACGCCCCAACAAAATTAGTACTCGGCAAATACTGCAACACATGACAAATATATAAGGCTGATTACGCACCTCGATTTCAATAATTTGCTACTCGCATATTTTAACGTTGTAGCGAGCTAGAACACATAAATTGATGTATTCTCATCCCAACACGAGCAAGAATGAACAAGAGGCACGTGCCCGTCATAGTCTGTGTACTGGTTATCGGGGCCATTGTTCTGTCGCACAAACAAAAAACATCATTTAGCATGCTTTGTTGACTCACCACCCTGCGGCGCCCTCTGTGTAGATTACGTTTCGAATTCGTTGATAACGATGATGTTCGCAGGAGTACAAATTTAAGACATCGATGGTAACAGTGATGCTCGTTGTATGTTCGTTTTTGTTTTCTTTACCAAGCTTATTTTTTGGAACTTTCGTTTTCGCAAAATTTAAAACAAACATTAGGATTGACGTATTAAGTATTAAAATAGGCGCATTACATATACGCTGTTCTTAACTCACGTGCATAGACATTCGATAATAGATAACGCAGATTTCATTCGCCAACTGTCCCGAGCGCTGGTCAAGGTTCTGGACCGGCTACGAAACAGTATTTCTGACACAACGCGAGGCGTCTAAAAACCTGAAATTAGACGATGGATCACACTAATTACGACTAATATACGCTTAAAGCTATAGATATGACAGAGAACTGACAACAGCCTTACCTGACGTATTTGCTTTCTTTCTGGCCGCCTCTCTGAAACATCATCGTGTACATTTTTCTTTCTCAGAGCTGTAAATTTTAGAAGTGTGTTACAATTATATCCATCATTTTAAAGTAGCCTACAACATCGACGGTGATTGTGCCTTACATGCTTTGACCTGTTTGTGTTGTTTTTTTAATCCATTGGGCGCTGACGATGTGAGATCTATAATAATCGAGGGATCATTTTCCTTTAGTTCGTCTGAATTGCTGGTAATTGATGCCTTAGTGCCTGAATAACCGTTGTTTTCCATAAATGTAGCGCTATTCGAAGGCCTTAGAACACTATCCATGCATGATCCTAAATAACATGTATAAATGGTAGCAACGATAATAAAACAGCTCTATATACTCCACCCAATAACATTCTTACACTTACCAATCATTTGAGGTGTCACAGAGTTGTATGTGTTTTATGTGAATTCGCCTGTTGACGTAATCGACGAAATAATCGGCGTCTGCTGTCCACCATCGGAACGACTGAAAAACATCTTCAACCGCTATCAACATTTGTGCGTCGGTAATGAAATGTCCTCATCCCACACATTATCTTGGTAAGAGCCATCTAAAACATTTTTTTTGAAATTTAAATTACTTTATAGCACAATTAGTTTATATAAAATAGATGCAAACACAATAATAGCACAAAATATATATAATAAATACAACATATATAAACATCGCTAACATTAGTAAGCCTTTGTAAGCATTATATTCTTAAAACACAAAAAAAATTACATATGTGTGAAATTAATTACAATAAGATGTTAAGAAAAACGGTAAATAAAAACGCAGAATATTTCACGTAATAAACCGCGAGCCTTACCTTGCTATTGAAATGTATTGTCTTCCTGTTGTAAATACCTGTACGTCTGTGTTTGAAGCTGTGCTTTGTTTTGTACACTCTGGTCCTGTTTCATATAGGGGTTTTCTCTGTGTTAGGACCGTCCTATTAACGCTACAATTATCATAATCACTAGTTATCGGAAATGTTTTTCATTATTGAACAATATAAGGTAGATATAAAATAGATAGATATAAATAGATAGATAGACTTTGATTTCATTTGATATAAAATAGGTGGGTGGGTTTTGGTCATTGGGAGGGGATGGAATGGGTCCCCACACAATACGTCAAAAAAATATTAAAGGGTAGACATGCCCTTTAAGGTTATTCATGGGAAAACGTGGGTGTCTTTGTAAACACAAGCTGTTGAAACTAGTCTAACAACCTAGATAGATAGCTAGATAGATTTTTGATATAGATAGATTTTTTTAATTTGATTTGATACAAGATAATAGATACCTCAATAGATATAAGATAGCTATTAATAGATAGATATAGTTAATAGCTATCTAGAATAGATAGATTAGATATAAAACAGATACCGGTAGATATAGATAAGATGAATGATAGATAGATATAGATATGTTTGTAAGTTAGATAATATAAGAAAATATAAGATAGATAGATATAAAATAGACTAAAATATATAGCATATGCGATTTTTGATTGATATAACACTAGATGGGAGGGAGGGGTGGAATGGGTTGGGAGTAGAAGGAGAGTGGGAGAGGTGGCGGGGAGGGGTAGGAGGTGTGCATGTCGACCTGTCACTTTTATTTGAGGAAAACATCCAGAGGTTATACTACTATAATAATAAACTAATAATAATACTAATAACAATAATAAAAACAAGTCACCTTTTTGCTTTACCGTCACATAATAGCCAAGTGTAGAACGGATGACTCCCTGAGGCAAACTAATACTAGTTATTATAGTATTTGAGGTTGAATAAAGACATATGTCCATCCAGTCCAACCCATCTAGCAATATCCTCTTTATTTCCTAACAAATAGTCCCTTCGTTGTGTACCCAGCCTTAGGGGATGTCCACGTTCTCTCTGACATGCCTCTATTAGTGACAATGCCCCAGATAGTTTTTTGTATGGCCTGTTATGTATTTATACACAGTAATCATATCCACACGCAAGCGCCTTTCTCAGTCTCCTCATTTCAAGCTCCCCCAATCCCTTATTAATTTAGTTGTCCTTTCTGAACCCTTTTCCATTTCAAAGATGTCCTTTTGTACACAGGATTCCAAAATTGCACTGCATATTCCAAATGAGGCCTTACCAATGCTTTGTAAAGAGGGAGAATAACATTTTTCTCCCTTGAATCCATACCTCTCTTTATAAAGACAATACCATGTGGCTCTGGCTGTTGTCTGCCTGGCACTGCTTGCTCCTTTAAAGAGCATTCCACCCGAATTTTTTTTTTTATATATGGTATCCCCATGGGCTCCCACCCCAACCGCATAATTTATTTTTTTAAAAGCCCCCCAAACTCTACTTACCTCCCCTCTTTCCTCGCTGCGCTCCGGCCCTCGCTTGCTAAAAGTCAAGCAGAGGGGCGGACCGGCAGCCGTCTGTGATTGGCTGAGCGGCAGCCAATCACGGACGCGGCTGCCGGCACTCACTTCGCCGGAGGAAAGAGGAGAGTAAGTAAAGTTGGGGAGATTTCTAAATATATAATCTAGCGGTTGGGGCTGGGAGCCCTGGGGAATATTTCTATATAAAGCATTTTCTGCTAGGGGGAGGAATCGAGAGAGGGTGGAGAGGGAGGGAGAGGAGGGGGAGGAAAAGCTGCAGTACGCATGGCCAAATCTCCGGGAGGCCAGGAAGCAGGCAGTGTCCTATATGGACCTGCTAGCCTCCTGGTGGGCAGTTTTTGGGACTTTGGGGGGGCACTACCGGAGAACCCTATGGTCGGGATGTGAGGTAAGGATTAAACTACACTACATGGTGGGCCATAGTTGGGGGGATTATAGTTTGGGGGGGACATGCCCTTTAAGTTTGTTATCCACCAAAACTCCAAGATCCTTTTCCAACAGGGTTCACTTAACAACAAGCCATTTATAGTATAAGTAGCACAAGGATTTTTAGTCCAAAATGCATCACCTTACTTTATCAACATTGAATTTCATCTGCCACTTAGCAGCCCAATTTTACAATCTATCTAGATCCCCCTGCAACAATTGCAGTTTTTAATGATCGACAGAAAACCTTCTGACAATACCCACTTCAATCATTAATAGATTCAAGTAATTAAAACGGGAGGTAAAGTAAGTTATTTTTTATTGATAAGGTCAACAAACTGATTTTGAAGAGTAATCACAACGAATATGCACCTTTTGCTAAACAGTCTGTGCTCTCAACCTGCACGTTTCTAGGTAGAAATATTTAACCATTTTTTTCCTGCCATTAAAATACATATGTTTCCCATTTGTTACAATTAAAGGAACTGTAAACCCATATAATCAAATATTTGCAGTCTTTGCCCTCCGTTCGTATTATTCCACAAGGGAGGTGAGAACGCTTATTCTCAACTCCTGTGAATAATATTTTGCTCAGGGGACCGGGAACTTACCTTCGCTCTGCTCCACTCGCAGCCTTTCCTTCACTGACAGCCGCTCTGGTCCCAACCGCGCGCCCTATCTTAGGCGATGCGCGCCAATAACAAAGTAGGCGCGCGTCGGGAGGGAACAGCTGTGCAGTGAAGAAGCGGCTGCGAGCGGAGCGAAGGTAATGTTCCAGGTCCCCTGAGCAAAAATATTATTCACAGGAGGTGAGAATAAGCGTTCTCACCTCCCTGTGAATAATACAAACGGAGGGCAAGACTGCAATACTGAGTTTACAGTTTTCCTTAATCAATAACTGTGAACCTACTTAAGCTTTCCCCCTCTTGGAAGTCAGATACCCCACACCTCCTGGCAGTCCTTGGGAGTCTCAAGGATTCTGGGGTGGTCTCCCACTTAGACCACCCACTAACTCCCTCAAGCTCCTCCAGAATACCCCTTTTCTGTCTGACACACCCCAGAGGAACGCCTGCGCCACACCCTAAGTCCACCTCTGGTCCCCCCCCCCCAGATGACGTTGAAACCCTGCCATGCTCCTTCCTGCCCCCACCCTGACCGCGAAGCCCATTTGTTAAAAGTAACCCTAAGGGCATGTCCACCCATAATCAAAATTTTACATACAGATGCAGGTCCCAAACCCCATATGCGTTTTACTCTCTCTTTCAAACATGCAAACAAAGAAAAAGATAATCAATGCACATCCTAGGCCCCATGCATATCATATTATCTGCACACTGGCCTACATTATAAACAAAGGGGTTTTAGTATACATTCTGTGATCACATGATGAAAAGCCTTCCAACCATGTCAAGGCAACCCCAGTCTGGAATCTTCCAAGATTCAGCTAAAGGAACTTACAAAAACCCAGTTCCATGCCGCTCTGCTGTGTCCTCCTCTCTGCTTCCTGCGCAGCTGTCATCAAAGGCATGACGGTGACTTCATGCCAATCACTGACAGACGCAACCAGGAAGTGCCTACTGCTGCTGTTCTTGCTCGAAACTTCTCGCCAGCAGTGGGCAATACCCAAGGGCGAGGGACCAGGGCTTGTAGTTCTTATTGCCATCTTGGAAGAGGTCATTAAAACGGACGTGGGGTTTGGGGGGCTGCAGCTGTATGTGGAATTTAGATTTATGGTGGACATTCAGGCTGAGGCCACATATGACAGATGACAATGAGCGTGAAAAGCAGAGCACGTGATCACACAAATTGGTGATTCATCGCTCCGAAAAAAAATAGAAGGGCAGTGCATGTAACGTATCCACCCACATTGACATGGCACTGCTCTGCGATCTCACAAGCTAAGGTACAATCCGGTGTGTGTGGCCCCTAGATATGTGTTTGGTAAACAATGAATCTTGTACAAATCTATTCAATAAGATTCTATCAGGGTTATTCATAAGTTCTTATTGTTAAAAATGTTGCTACTTTTGCCCCACCAATCAGATCTTATTTAACATTTGAAGCGAACATCTGATGGTTGGGGCAAATTAGCACCATTTTAAACGATAAGAACTTTTATTGAATAACCCTGTTTATATTCCTAAAGTGCACTGGTATTGCAATACTGCCACGTCCTACTGCGTATTTCTTTGGGCGTTTTATGATGATTTCAATGTTAATGCATTATTATTGGCTTATTAAACATTTTTTACCTGCACTTTGAGCGCTCCATTTGTGGCTTTTGATTGACATTAAGTCTGGTGATTAAAAAACTGGATTGTGATAATAACTTTAAGCAGGAATTAATGCCAATCACAATTACCCTCCAACATACAAGCTTCCATATCTCTGCTGAAGGTTACCAGTAAATTGTGTTAAACAGTCTGGTTTTTTTTTTAGTCCCAATTTAAGTGCAAAACATACACAAACCGTCTGAAGTGCTCTTGTTTCATATGAAATCCTGTTTGTACAATCAAAAGCTGATTGCAAAAACTTTGATACTTAACGTTCCTTAGCTCTCTTGCTAACGATCATCTTTCATTAGATTTAAGAGCATTGACAAAAAACTTAATGTTTACAACCTCCCTCCTAGTTGCTTAAGCAGGGTTAAAGACCTTACCCCTGGAAGTAAAACTGATATCCATCACATATGGTTGCCATACACAAACACCCCAATTTTGCTCTCATCTCTCTTATGTTATGTTGCTGATGTCAAGGCACCCACCATCCATTCAATAAACAAACAACACACAAGAGACATGTGACATGTTCCTGGGCACCAATACAGTGATAGTTTTAGCCTGTAAATAGTATTTCTGTGAACTACACACCATCCCCATCCTTTCTACTGCTTATAGCCCTCATTGATCCAGCATCCACTCTACCACCAACCTGGTCTGGTGCCCTTCAGCATCCCACAGCACTGGTCACACCCTAACCATGCCTGTTTTTACAATAGGGAGGAACAGATTGTATTATGCAGAAATTAATTTAATTATAAGCGGGGGTGGGTGGGGTCATGAACGTCACCACGCAGGTTGCGCCGGCCGGCGGCGAAGTTTAAAATAGATTCTCCTCCCTTCCCTTACGCCGCGTGTCATTGTTTTGGTGTCTAGGGTTCTGCAGTTGGTATTGCTGTCACGTCTCCATTGTTCCAGGTTCCAGCTCCCATTGTCACAATCTCCATTGTTCCAGCATCCAGCTCCATTGTCACAGTCTCCATTGTTCCAGCATCCAGCTCATTGTCACAGTCTCCATTGTCCAGCATCCAGCTTCATTGTCACAGTCTCCATTATTCCAGCATCCAGCTTCATTGTTACAGTCTCCATTATTCCAGCATCACAGCTTCATTGTCAGTCTCCATTGTTCCAGCATCCAGCTTCATTGTCACAGTCTCCATTGTTCCAGTATCCAGCTTCATTGTTACAGTCTCCATTGTTCCAGCATCCATCTTCAGGTCACAGTCTCCATTGTCCAGCATCCAGCTTCATTGTCACAGTCTCCATTGTTCAGCATCCAGCTTCATTGTCCCTTCTCATGTTCCAGCATCCAGCTTCATTGTTTACAGTCTCCATGGTTCCAGTACCAGCTTCATTGTTACAGTCTCCATTGTTCCAGTATCCAGCTTCATTGTCACAGTCTCATTGTTCCATATCCAGTTTCATTGTCACGTCTCATTGTTCCAGTATCCACTCCATTGTCACAGTCTCCATTGTTTCCAGTATCCAGCTCATTGTCACAGTCTCCATTGTTCCAGTATCCGTTTCATTATAACATCTCATTGCTTCCTCCTTCATCCGACTAAACGTGAGTCTTTCCTGTACTCTGTTCCAACTGAGGTAGGGCAGCGTTACAGTACAAGCGGGGCCATGGATGCCCCTGAGGGAGTAATGTCCAATTATCAAAAACTCTCAGGCCTTATCCACCCGGATGGACGTTTTTGAACACCGTTATGGCACAATTTATGGACTCATTGGCTTCACGTTTTATCACCTGTTGATACATCACTTCTCTTCCTTCTCCTGCAACTCAAGTTGGCCATGAACCCCTATTCCCTCTCCTCCTCGCTATGATGGGGACCCCCAAGGCTGTAGAGGGTTCCTTAATCAATGCCAGATTCAATTTGAACTACAACCATCCCGTTTTGTCTCAGATAGAGCAAAGTGGGTTATATTGTTGTTTATTGGAAGGTGGAGCCCTGGCCTGGGCCTCTTCCCTGTGGGAGAAGATGACCCGTTAGTCTCAGACTTACTAATTTTCTTGCAAACATTCTAGTTTCAACGCTCCTGGTCGTAAGATAAGTGCTTCCATCCGTTTATTGCAACAACAACAGGGAAATCGCTCTGTTGGACATTATGCCATTGAGTTTCGTACCCTTGCAGCAGAAATCTCCTGGAATAACGAGGCTCTTGTGGCTGCCTTTTTACAGGGTCTATCGGACTGTTATTGGATGACCTTGTCCAAAGGCATGCCCTCCCTGTTGGAGGATCTGATTACCCTTTTTATCCGTATTGATACACGGTTTCGGGAACGGCAGTTGAAAAGAACCTTGATCGTCAGTTGCCTCCAGATCTCCCCCCGCCAGTGAAACCTTTTTCTCTCTCCTACTCCCACTACAGAAAGAACCCATGCAGATTGGGGGGACCCTTTGTCTCCTGAAAGAAAACCCGTAGGAGATCTCTGGGTCTTTGTCTATATTGTGCTGTCTCGGGACATTTTGCCAAAGTCGCCCTATTAAGCCGGGAAACTACTCTGCCTAGAGGTTAGAGGAGAAAATCTTCTAGGCAGAAACAAGCCTTCTCCTCAGTGTTCTTCTCCTCGTCTTCTGGTACCTGTAACCATAAAACTAAACTTCAAAATCCTATCCACCAAGGACGCTTTCCTAGATTCCGGCGCAGCAGGCAATTTCATTGATTCCTCATTTGTACAACATATGATATTCCTCTTCGATCATTTCTAACCCCTTTCCTTGTACTTTCTATTGACAATAGACCCTATCCTCAGAGTTTGTCACTCAAATCACATCTTCGGAGTTATCCTTCCAAACTGGGGCCCTGCATAATGAAAATTTGTCCTTCGTCATTGATTGTCCCTCCACACCACCAATTATTCTAGGCCTTCCCTGGCTTCAATTCCACAACCCTTCTATTGATTAGCCTTCTGGAGAAATAACTGCTTGAGCTCGAATGCGTCTCTCATTGCCTTTCCTTGCCAACTATTCAATGCTCCCTCTCCTTCTGGAAATGGATCCTTCTTCTCTTCCCGAAGCATATAAAGACTTCTTTGGTGTGTTTTGTAAAAATCAGCTGAGACATTGCCTATTCTAGACCCAATGATTGCTCCATCGCTCTTCTTCTGGAACCATGCCCCTTGTGGACGGACTTACCCTTTATCCCAGCCTGAAACCATTGCCATGAAGAATACATTCAGGATAACTTGTCACAAGGATTTATTCGTCCTTCCACTTCTCCTGCTGGGGCTGGATTCTTTTTTTGTCGAAAGAAAGATGGAGGCTTACGCCCCTGCATAGACGAGGGACTAAACAAAATTACTTATAAAAAAACGTTATCCCCTTCCCCTAATCACTGAATTGTTTGATCAGTTGAAGGGGGCAACAAATCTTCTCTAAACTTGATCTCAGAGGAGCTTACAATTTGATCCGGATCCAAAAGGGGACGAATGGAAAACAGCCTTCAATACTCGTGATGGCCATTTTGAGTATCTGTTATGCCTTTTTGGCTTTGGCAATGCCCCAGCGGTTTTTTCAAGAATTTATTAACGATATCTTCAGAGATTTATTAGGCAAGTCAGTAGTGGTCTATCTAGATGATATTGTGGTTTCTCAAACTTACCCTCTCATCGTATTCATCTTCGTCAATTCTTTCCCGATACGTGCCAATCACCTTTATGCCAGCTGGAAAAATGCTTGTTTGAAGTTACTAAAGTCCCGTTCCTTGTTATATTATCCTGCCCAAGGTTTGAAATGGATTCCTCTAAAGTTTCCCTATTCTCAGTTGGCCTCTTCCTTCTTCTACAAAAGCCATTCAACGTTTCATTGTTTCGCCAATTATTATGGCAATTTATTAAAGGCTTTTCCTCATCATTTCTCCAATCTTAAACCTCATCCGAAAAGGGGGCAAACCTAATTCCTGGACTGAAGAGCAGTAAAGCCTTCAAAGAATTAAGACGGCATTTGCCTCTGCTCCAGTTTTAATCCATCCGGATACCTATTGCCATTCTTCGTTGAGGTTCTTGTGAAGGTTCTCATTCTCCAGGTCATGGTATATCTGTTGTATCAATTAGATCACTGGACTTGAAATGTGGTTCTTGAAGACGTTTCGCTAGTCATCCGACTGGCTTTCTCAATTCAGAATGACTTGTACAAGAATCGGTGGCAATTATGTACCCTGGAAAATCCCAATTAGCATATCACAGCCAGGTGTTAAGGGTGTGATTAGATAGTGGCTAAGAGGTTGTTATAGGAACGCCCAGAGTAGGTGTTAAAACAGCATTGTACATGGCAGACAGTTGGTGTCGAACCCCCCCACCTCTATTTAGCTTGGTTTCTTTATTTTCACATAAATGGCCTCCTTAACACCTCTCTTGAACCAGTCACGTTCCTTCGCCAGTATGTACATTACAACCTTCAAGGTATGTCCTTTATGTCTCAGTCATTCTGAATTGAAAGCCAGTCGGATGACTAGCGAAACGTCTTCAAGAACTACATTTCAAGTCCAGTTGATCTAATTGAATACAACAGATATTCGTTGAGGTTGACGCCTGATATTGGTGCTGGAGCAATTTGTCCCAAACACACGAATAAAAGGGAAACTTCATCCTTGTGCTTACTTTTCTAAGAGATTTACTCCTTGTGAAAGAAATTACGATATTGGCAATCAAGAATTACTAGCCATTAAACTTGCTCTTGAAGAGTGGTGGACATCTTCTGGAAGGCACAAGTCAACCCATAACTATTCACCGACTATTAAAATTAGAATACATCCAAACCGCTAAAGACTGAATCCCAGACAAGCCCGCTGGGCACTTTTTTTCACGTTTTAATTTCACCATCATTTTCGCCATGGAACAAAAAACAAGAAGCTGACACCTTATCCAGGTCATTTTGTTCTCAAGAATCCACACCATAGTAGACAAAGGCCCTATTATTCCCAAGTCACAAATTCTGGGTATATTCTTCCTCAGTTTATCTGCCGAAATTAATTCTGCTCAGGACCTTGCCCCTTACTACCCCAATTAACAAAGTTTTCATTCCCTCCTTTATGCACACCGCTACTTTCAATTTCTCATTGTCTAAACAGGCTGGTCATCCTGGAGTTCAAAAAACCATTTCACTTCTATCCTCGTTCTGTTTGGTCGCCTGATTTAATAAAAGATTTCAAGAACTTGTAGCATCCTGTTACATTTGTGCCATGTCCAAGTCTTCTCGAAATCTTCCTTATGGACTTCTTCAACCACTTCCACACCTTCTCGCCCTTGGACGCATCTATCCATGGATTTTTTTGTTGCTTTACCTTCTTCCAAGAAAAATACGGTAATATAGGTGACTATTGATCGTTTTAGCAAAATGGCTCATTTTGTTCCTCTACCCAAGTTACCCCAGCCCTGGAACTTTCTCATTTATCTCTCACATTTTCCACTTACATGGATTACCTGCAGAAATTGTCTCGACAGAGGAACACAATTAATTTCCAAATTCTGGAGAGCCTTATGTAAATCCTTGAACATTAAACTTCAATTTTCCTCTGCATATCATCCACAGTCTAATGGTGCTGCTGAACGGATTAATCAGTCTCTTGAACAGTTCCTCCGGTGTCATATTTCCATTTCTCAAAACGATTGGTCCTGCCTTTCCTTGGGCGGATTTGCATATAATAATTCCCACACTCTTCTTCCGGGACTCTCCTTTTTTTGTAATATGGGCCAAAATCCAATGTGTTTTCCTCAAGATTTTCTTTTTTCCAATATCAGCCGCTGATGATATGCTTGCCCATATGTCTTCTATCTGGGATTCTACAAGGAACAATCTTTTGAAATCACTCCCTGATTCAGAAAAAAGCTGCAGACAAAAGACGAAGGCCGCTCCTCAATATTCTATTGGAGTAAAGTTTGGCTATCCTCGCAAAACATTCATCTTCCACTTCCAACCCCTAAACTAGGTCCCAAATTATTGGATCCTTTTCCATCTCTGAAATAATTAGGCCTACTGCCTTCCGTCTTGATTACCACCTACTATGAAGATCTCAAATGTCTTCCATGTATCCTTACTCAAACCATTTATTGTCAACCAATTTTCCAGTTCTAATCTGTCTCTGGCGCCAATTTTAGTTGATGGTCAGCAAGAGTTTGAAATTCAGGAAATTCTCGATTCTAGATATGTCAGAACTCTTTACAATACCTGGTCCATTGGAAAGGCTTGGTCCGAAGAACGCTCCTTATTAAACTTATGGACATCATGCACCCCCTTAATCAAAACCTTCCATAGAATCATCCTTTCAACCTGGATGTAGTGGTCCTGTGGCCCCCGTGGAGGAGGGGTACTGTAAGGTACTTACCTGTGCTCCGCTCCAGCGACGATCCACTAGGCGGCGCTCTGGTCCCAGTGACGCTCTTGCGCCAGCGCCGTCATCATACAGGTTCGCCGGCCGCGCGAAGTTGATAGTTTCTCCTCCCTTCCCTAGTTGCCCGCTTGTCAATTGTTTTGGCGTCTAGGGTTCTTGCAGTTGATATTGCCTGTCACAGTCTCCATTGTTCCAGCACCAGCTCCATTGTCACAATCTCCATTGTTCCAGCATCCAGCTTCATTGTCAGTCTCCATTGTTCCAGCATCCACTTCATTGTCACAGTCTCCATTATTCCAGCATCCAGCTTCATTGTTACGTCTCCATTGTTCCAGTATCCAGCTTCATTGTCACAGTCTCCATTGTTCCAGTATCCAGCTTCATTGTCACAGTCTCCATTGTTCCAGCATCCGCTCATTGTTACAGTCTCCATTGTTCCAGTATCCAGCTTCTTGTCACAGTCTCCATTGCTTCCTCCTTCATCCGACTAAACGTGAGTCTTCCCTGTACTCTGTTCCAACTGAGGTAGGGCAGCATACAGTTTGTCTATTTTTTAATATTTGTATTGTTACATGGTAGTACATTGGTAGTACACAGTTTACAATAATATGAAATCCATTTAGATCCCACAAGCTGTGCTGTGTTTTATTACTGTATAAAACCGACAGGTTAACAAGAAAGGATGAGGGAAAGAGGGGAGGGGAGAGGAAAGGAAAGGAGAAAGATAACAGAGGAGGAAAGGGAAAGGAAAAAAAGGAAACAATTACTACATTTGTATGTATGTTATATGTTTATTTATATAGCGCCACTTGGGGATGCAGCGCTACAATATTTAAATTGGTAAATATTAAAGCCATACAAGGGAGACAAAAATATAAATAATTACATAAATATATAACTATTAGTTAAGTATGTGTATCAAAAAAGTATACAAGTGCTTGAACTGTGCCACATGAGGAAAGAGGTCCCTGCCCCATAGAGCTTACAATCTAGTTAGGTGGGTAGCATCCAGATACATAAGGAAGGGAAGTGCATAAAAGCAGTGTCAATTTAACAATCCGAAACACTCTGACTATACTTACACATGACTGTAATGACTGTATTAGTTTTATCCTGGCAGTAATATAAAGTTAAGTAGAGTAGAGTAGAAATAGCCTTGTGGTTAGATTCCTGACTAAGCTATGTCACACAGGATGAATACTCTTTTTAATAAATAACTCAACCATGCCGTTTAAACCAACTTATAGTCATACCAGCGTTAGTCTATAGCTGGCCGGTCCATCCACAGCAGAATCATATATTATATAAAAACAATAAAGTAGCAACCCAGGTTACCCATGGGTCTCAGGTCACACTAAATTATAGCGGGTTCATGTAGTAGTAAGGTTCCGTATACCAACCTTTGTTTGAAAACAATCATTGTTTTATAGAGTGTGGAGGGTGTCTATCAGGCTCTTTCAAAGGAAAATAACTTTCCTTTCTTATCTAGAATGGCCTCCACCAAGTCCTTTCAGAATAGGAATATTAATTTTCTTTTGAATAATAATAGTTATTATTATAGTGATAGATTTATCCAAAATATAGAATATCTAGTTATTTTCTATCCCCGGTGTAATCCTAGTGATTATGTTTCTAATATAATCTTAAGAGATCAAGGTGTGTGTGTTGGGGGGGGGGGGGGATAGTTTACTCCATGTTATACTGTACCTGAGACCAGAGGATTTGTATTTGGGGACCATAAGCTGGTCGTTTGGGAATTCTGGCTTAGGGCATATGTGTTAGGTGTTCCCTCCCTTGATAAGGTCAAGTCTATAAATGTACCTTCTATGTAGAATTTTAATGAATATCTCGTAGTACGAAATGCAGCTAAGTATTTCAGCTGATGTTTTAAGACAGCTAGATAGACTGTAGAATGTCCCATTAACTTCTGGGATACTTGTTTCCATCTGGAAAGTTTTTGATAATTAGAGATCTTGTTAGTGGAATGATCCTTGAGGATAGTAAGAGGTCAGGTGGTTATGCCAGTCATTTTAACAAAACTGCTAGCTTGTTTGTATTGAAAAAAGTTAGAACTGAAAAATAGGAATTTAAAATTGCCTGTGCAAAGGAGGTCTGGTATCGTCATCTAATAGATCTGCAATCTTTTGTATTCCTCCTCTTCACCATGTAGTGGAAATTGGGTTAGATCTTCCCTCCTGGAAACCTGGATATTTAAGAAATGGTATCCATAAGGAATAGAATTGATTCACTCCCATAGAGATCTTGCTTTGCTGGTTAGGCCTTCCAAGTCGTGAGCAATAAAGTATTGTTCGAACATCCTCTGGCGAATCCAGAAATTTAAAATATAGAATAGGGGGTGCGAATATTGAGGGCTAAGTTGGCTTTACAGTATTAATATTAAAGAGGCAGTTGCAACAGTGTTAAGTTTAATATTGGAAAAAGCTTCCCTTTGATTTTATATTTTGTAAGAAGGTATGAGTTAATTGGTGAGGGCAATTTTTCTAAATAAATTTGCGAAATTAAAATTTTAGAGTTTTTTCATCTTTCGTGTTAAGAAGAACGGAGAAAGTATAATAATTATTGCTTGTGAAGGTTCTCATTCATCCAGGTCATGGTATATCTGTGTATACAATTAGATCAACTGGACTGGAAGTTTAGTTCTTGAAGACGTTTCGCTAGTCATCTGACGTTTTCGAATTGAGAAAGCCGTCGGATGACTAGCGAAATGTTCTTCAAGAACTAAACTTCTAGTCCAGTTGATCTAATTGAAATACAACAGTATATAATATTGTTGCAAAATTGACAGTGTGGTTGTAATTTTTCCAATTAAATGGGTGATCTTCATCTTGTACAGTTGATCTATGGGTGGGTATATTATACCTAGGTAGTCCAGTAAGTTTGTGGCCCATCTAAAGGGATATAGATGTGTTCAGTTTGTCTGGGTGGATGTACCAACATTAAGCCCTCAGATTCAGTATAGATGAAGTGTTTCAAACTGCGATAATTCTGCAAGTATGGCATTGAATGTTCTGGGATTCAGATTTATAGGAGAATATTATCTGCATAGTGGGCTATCTTGGTGCCTATGAAGGATGGATTGTATACAGATTAAATAAAAGTGGGGATCGTTGTTCGAATCCTCTGTGTGTTTGAAAGGAAATTATCAGTCCGGTTGTTGTTTAAGGTAGTATTTGTATTTGTATATAGTAGTTGTATAAGTTTGTGAATTATGACCAAAGTAAAATTATGACAGATCCACCCGGCGGATCAGCAAGAAACAATGATCACACCCACTTCGGATGACAAATCACCTATACACGGCACGATCTTCGTAACAAAAACATGTTCATATAAATCGGGTGTCACGGGACAGTCCCTGTGAATGTACATATGTATAAGCCTTAGAGTTCCCTTTTCTGGATATTTCCAGTGTGTTTCCTGTTAAAGAGCTATTTGTGTGTTAAACGTTTCAAGTGAATGAGGACTCTGCTTCTTTTTACTGGGGAGTTTAATCCATCAACATTCCATATGATATTATAAGGATTGTCTTCTGGTGTGAAGTGGTTTGTGTAGGTATATGTGCCATTATGTGCATTTGGTGTCCATATTCTCATCCTACGCGTAAGGTGTATGGGTCTTGGCCATACAAGTGTAGTTCTACACCGGTGTCCATTGCTCTGTGCGCCGGGCAGCCATGGATCATAAGAATAGAAAAGAAAGTAGAACATAAATGCTCAATAACACATTATAAAACATTTGAACAGTGTTGAACATGATAAAATATACAGAGCCGTGGAATCTCCCTGTTGGCAGTGATGGAATTGTACTTTGCTCCTTCCATGAAACTAAAGTGAAGATCCCCTTGGGTTCAACTCATTGGGTAAGATATAAGAGCAGATTCTGAATAAGGTTTAACATATTCCATCCTGTTATTGTGTTAAATATTAACTGTATTAACTGTAAACATAACTGTATGCCGACCGAACGCATACACACGTACTATCTCGCCCCCGAAACGGCCGTTCGTCGCGTGTACGCTCGGCCGTCAGGGGTCATTCCTCGCTCGTAAACGAGCGCGTGTACGAACCTTTAGAACCCCTAGCCCTTTCTTTTTGCAATCAACTAGAGATCCAAAAATGAATGGCCGATAGGGATTATCTCAAGACTGCTTTAAAACGCAGTCTAGACATTAGATAGATTAAGGCCTGTCTAAGACAAACTAATCTATTTAATGTCTGCCTAGTGTACGGCCAACAGATATCAAGGTTATGAAATACAATGGGCTGCATGTGCTGGAAAGGCACTGAGTGCCAAGATAACTGATCCCCACAGTAAATCTCACAATAACCCACAAATTGAATTCTCTGTTTGTATGTGCAAAACTAAAATATTCTTCTTTTGTTTAAATGCAACCAATCTCCTAGTGTGCATGAAATAAATACTAAAATGGACTCTAGAGCTAGGAAACCAATACCAGCAAGGCCCCCCTAGCCCAATATTCCTTTAGACAGACTACAGACTATCAGGGTTATTCATAAAAGTTCTTATCGTTTAAAATGGTGCTAATGTTGCCCCAACCAATCAGATGTTGCTTTCAAATGTTAAATAAGATTTGATTGGTTGAGGCAAAATTAGCACCATTTTAAACGATAAGAACTTTTATTGAATCTCACTGTATAAGCGGTACAACCTATATTTTTGGTGCAACAATTTATGTGGCCTATTAAGGTAATTGGCTAAAAATTATTTAAATTATTTAATCCATTTTTACCCAAATTGGGAGAAAATGGCTGTTGTGTTGAAAATTCAACCAGATTGACTCAATTATTGCCACAAAGTGGCACTTGCATTGCACTGTAATGAATCTAATGGACATTGCACTATAAGGTCCTAGTCCAAAACGTTTTATAGAGGATACATAGGATGCTTGACTTGTAGAGTAGGCCTGATTGCATTTTTTATTTGATAGAAAGCAATGTCAGCAGGCACAACTTTGTGTGAACAGAGCATAGTGCTGACAATTTAACTAACATTTTACATGTTTTTTTTTTTTTAATCAAGCTTGGTTATCTTACAAGGTACTGTATCACTATTTTTGACTTCACTCACAGTAAGGAATATACTTAATAACTAAACGTGTGCTAAACAGTGTATGCACTGCTCATGTCAAGCAACAGCTTTAGATCTATTACTATCTTATCCTATGTTAACACATCAGGGTTCACTGGGTTATTTTCACAGAACCAAATGGAGTATTTATTCCTCTAAATAACACTCTACCCAATAGTTCATATACTGAATGTTGATACTGCATTTTAGTACATTTTGGCCAGATTAGATTACTTCTGATCCAAGAGGAACAGATAATATAACTGTTCATTCAGCTCGGCTCTTTGGGCATAAAGTCCCCAATTTCTTAATCCAAACTCACGTTGAAGTAACCGTTTGCCTCTTTCAGCTGCATTCGCAACCACCCAACCACCTGATCAATGGCCATCCACCTGAATGTGGCCTGGGAATGACCCTTCTCCCTAAAGTGGCGGGCCACCGACTGTTCCCCATACTTATTGTCCCTTATTGGATCTGTTCCTGTGCCCATATGGTCATATCATCATCCCTTTGTTCACTTGCACAGATAAGCCAAATAAAATTTAGGCTCATATTGATTCCATACAGTTATTGGTTTGCGTATTTTGCTGTATTATTATTTAACATACTGCTACATTGTGCACATTGCAACTCCATATTAACATGCAAACTTAAAACTTTGACAGGTTTGATGTTTCCAAACCTCCTGTATTAGGTCTATTGTACTACATATATAGTAACATTCCTATTCTCCCTCCATTTGATAAATAATAATAATAATTAAAGCTATAGGTTATTTCAAATTGTGCTACAGATTAACTATTTACACATCATGGGATTGTTGTGCTGCAGTCTCCTTCAAGAATTTTGGTGTTTTGTGGGATGAAATCTATAGACAAACGTCTAACTATCTAATGTCTAAAGACCGCATTTTACAGCAGCTGTTCTATCTTCAGATAATCCCATCTGGCCCTTCATTTTGTATTGCATAAAAAAAAAATCAGGCTAGGAGGCTGTTAAATAGATTAGACATTTGTCTATAGACTATCGTCTAATCTATCTAATGACTAGTGTATAGGCAATTTAAGTGACCATACATTTGGCCGATTTTATGTACAATCCAACATACAATCTGACATTTCCATTAATTGGCCAAATTTTTTTTTACATTTTCCCGATCTTATTATGCGACATTAGATAACGGTTGGACCGAAAGTCGTAAATGTAGTATTTTCTGAAGTTCCAATAAATGTAATAAAAACCTCACAATGCACGACATTTGACTTATCTCAAAACAAATTGAATGTCAACAATATGTATGTACATCTTCATACAATTAACATTGTACATCTGTCTATCAAAGTATCATTCAGTTTAAGATCGCAATTCCGATGTGTAATAGTGTATTACTCACTAGGAAGTGGGAGGCAAGAACACAGCACTTGTACTTCGTGTGTGTAAAATGTGTACCAGCATCACAAAGAGTTAATCTTCCCCCTCTAGTACCTGGTACAAGCAGTAAAGCTGTCTAGAGGTTATAATTACAGGTTAATGATACCACTGGAGATTGCACCACACACTCTATACCCTGGAAATCTACAAAAGGATTTCAAACCTGTGGCCCTCCAGATGTTTGCAAACTACAACTCCCAGAATTCCTGGCTGCATATGGTAAGGCCACATGTTTGACATCCCTGATCTAACCAGTCCCCAAGGATATATAGATGGTACTAGACATATCCTTAGGTGGTCACTTACCCTGAAGCAGCTGTTTGTTTACATAATAAAGAACACAATACAAGTTAAAGATTGTTTTTTTCTAGGAGCTGCCAGACTGATTGATCCAGCTACAGAGAAAAACTCTACCTGCTGGCACTACTTTTCTAAAGGGGGCACAGTGCCTGCCCCCATCCATGTTACTTCTAGCTGAGAGTTGCACAGGACAATGGGAACCTCCTCATCATTCTGCCTCCCACTGCTAACCCAGCACCTGGCTCCCAGCACCCAGCACAGCTCAGCCAGCAGCAGAAGCAGCAAGACCCTCCCCTTCCCCCCCATCATCATCATCATTAGCAACATTACCCTAACAACTTGCTCTTTACCTCCCTTCTCCCTCCAGGCATTGGAGAGGGCGTCTTCAATCAGAGCGACCCCCTCCCTGCCCAGCGAGCAGCAGCAGTAGTGCAAGAGCGACAAGAGAAGGGGAGAGAGATGGAGGAGGAGATGGAGCCGGCAGAGGGGGCCCTGCATCCCTAAAATCTACAAGCAGAGGAGCCTTACAGCTTCCTTAAACCTTCCCCTGTAAAAGGTCCCTTAACAGGAGGTCGACAGACCCACCATGGTGGAGATCCCGCATCTAGGGGGGCAGACGCGACACCACTTCCAGCACAGCACCATCCGACTCCATCAGCAGCAACATGAACAGCAGCTCCATTACCAGCAGGCGCACAGCTCCTATCAGAACGGGCCCAGCAGGGCAGCCACCTCCACCCAATGCCAAGAGAGGGTGGAGCCGGCTATCTGGGCTCCTCCAACAGGTTCTGTCAGCAGCCAACCAGCCAGGCAACGTAGAATTGAGTGCAGGTAAGTACCTCCTACTTCACCCTCACTTATCCCTCCCTGACTTCTTTGTTGTCACAGTCACTAATGGTCACTACAACCCCATATGGAAGGGAGAACTACCGGTGAGGAACATAGACACTAGTTACTGGTTGGGCAGATATAGAACTAGTTACTGGTTGGGCAGATATAGAACTATTACTGTTGGGCAGATATAGAACTAGTTACTGGTTGGCAGATATAGAACAGTTACTGGTTACCCACTTCTAGAACTAGTTTCTGGTTGGGCAGATATAAAACTAGTTACTGGTTACCCACTTCTAGAACTAGTTTCTGGTTAGGCACATATAGAACTAGTTACTGATTAGACAATCATAACTGTTTCTGGTTAGGCACATATAGAACTGTTACTGGTTACTCACTTTAGTACTAGTTCCTGGGTAGGCACATATAAATTAGTTACTTGATTAGACACTCATAGAACTAGTAGCTGGTTAGACACATATAGAACTGTTACTAGTTACCCACTTCTAGAACTAGTTGCTGGTAGGCACATATAGAATTTGTTACTGGTTACCCACTTCTAGGACTAGTTGCAGGTTAAGCACATATAAGATGTTTCTGATTAGACACTCATAGAACTAGTTGCTGGTAGTGATGAGTCCCCGAAAGGAACCTGGTTTTTGATTCAAAACTTTTGGTTTTAAAATCTCTGGATCCGGCAAAATTTTTGAAACTCAGAACTTATCGAAAAAACAAATATTAGAAATATTCTGATCATAAAGATTGAAAATGCAGTAAAAAAATAAAACATTTAGAGGTTATCTAGTTTTGGTTAGGCATTGGTAGAAAAAGTTTCTGGTTAGGCTCTACTATTAGGCATTGTTGAACAATTTATATGTCAGGTACTTGGAAAACTAGTAGGTTTCACTTGTCTGTAGCTCAACATTTACTGCCTGCACTCACTCAGAAGCTGTTTAAAGGGACACTAAAACGGCAAATCCATGTAGCTTGCATCTGCATCTGTAAGGGCCATACATATGTGCGATATTACTTACCCAACCGATTGTTCACCCGACGTTTCTGCATCCTTCTGCAGAACCCCTTCTCCCGATCTTATATTCGACTGACATGTAATCGCAAAATGAATGTGATTTGTCGGTCGAATATAAGATCAGGAGAGGCGGTTCCGGCAGGATCGATGAACGTTGCGTGAGCGATTGGTCGGTAAGTAATATCGCACATATTTATGGCCACATGAATGTAAGATCGCTTATTCCCCACCTCCGTAAGAGGTCATGACTTTACTGGTTGTTTTATGTTAACTGGGGCAAATGTACATAAGCTGAGTGTTACATATAAATTAATTGAATGATAGACATATCTAAAGGTGCCCATACTCGCCGACGTTCTGCGACATTCATCAATCAATATTTCCGACATGCGATCTCGAGGTCCTGCCTTGCCCATTTATTTTGCCAACATATGCCAGTCGCAAAGAAGAACAGAAAAGGCGGTTCCAGAAACATTTATTGAATGTAGTAAATGGTCGACAGTAAGGTATGGTTTTCAATACAAGCAGTTTGGGCACATGTGCCAAGCACAGGACAAACAGGCATGCCTACCTAGTAGCCATCCCTTAATTTACCAAACAATAGTATTACATGTCCAGACACATAAATAGAAGTTCTATTGGACATGTAAATTTATGGTGATTGTGTGGCATTCATTTGTTTGTTTTGACCGGTTGAAATATTGTCCACTCTGTACCCATCCGAACATTTCTTGGAAGAATTGGACCAACCTGTATTTCAGTAATAAATGGTGAGAGACAGACTAGTGAACCTGGCTAAGGGCACGGCCACACTGCAACGCAACGCAATCGCATGCGATTTCATGTGGCGATTTTTTTGCGTTTGCGATTTCTTCAATAAGTATAGGAAAACGCATGCAATTGCGATTAAAAATGCAGAACGCAAAACGCAATTGCACAGAAAAACGTGCGTTTTTTTGCCGCGTTTTCAATGATTTTTTAAAACGCAAACGCAAAAAAACACTGCAGTGTGGCCTAGCACTAATGCATTAATTAAAGGGACAGCCAATTAGGAATAGGCATAAAAGTGACTGGAGTGCTGTTTTAATGCTATAAAATATGACAGGTTTTCCTGTTTGTGTAGTCAGGATTGTTTGAATCTGTGTAATAGAGTTTTAGTTTGTTCTTTGCCTAGTGTATCAGTTTTGATGTTCTCACAAGATTGCTGTTTGGTATACATTTTGGAGGGGCCCTATGCTCTTTGCATCCACTTACAGACCATTCAGCTCAGCCCTGTCTGGTTTGGACATAATTGTAAATTGTCTTCTGGGTGATGGAACATGTCCGGGCTACACTTCATAGTCACCATTTTTTCTGAAACTTCCTTTGCTGTTTTTTCTTTTTTGGATAATTTGGGTAAAGTGTTGCTTGTATGAAAGACGTGTACAGCGGTGTATATCTGGAGAGACATACACAAACATCAGGTAATATCTGGAGAGACATACACAAACATCAGTTGTATATCTGGAGCGACATATAAAAACATCAGTGTATGTCTGGAGAGACACAAAAACATCAGGTGCATATATGAAGACACACACTTCAGATGTTAATCTGAAAATTCTTTTTTAATATCCTTTACTTCAATTACCCGCGTCGCTTGTGTATGAACCTATACAACATCAGGTCATATCTGGAGAGACACATACAACTTCAAGTTTATATCTGGACAACAAATAAAAACACCTGGTGTATATCTGAGAGACACATACAAACATCAGGTGTATATCTGAGAGACAAATACAACCATCAGGTGTATATCGGAGAGACCATACAACATTGGGTGTATATCTGAGAGACACATACAAACATCAAGTGTATATCTGGAGAGCACATGTAAACATTGGGTGTATATCTGGAGAGACACATACAGACATCAGTTGTATATCTGAGGAAACATACAAACATCCGTGTATATCTGGAGAAACACATACAAACATTGGGTGTATATCTAGAGAGACACATACAAACATCAAGTGTATATCTGGAGAGACATGTAAAAACATGGGTGTATATCTGGAAGACCATACAAACCAGGTGTATATCTAGAGGGACACATACAAACATCAGGTGTATATCTGGAGAGACATGTAAAAACATCGGGTGTATATCTGGAGAGACACATACAAACATCGGGTGTATATCTGGAGAGACACATACAAACTGGGTGTATATCTGGAGAGACACATACAAACATCAGGTGTATATCTAGAGGGACACATACAAACATCAGGTGTATATCTGGAGAGACATGTAAAAACATTGGGTGTATATCTGGAGAGACGCATACAAACATCAGGTGTATATCTAGAGAGACACATACAAACATCAGGTGTATATCTGGAGAGACATGTAAAAACATCGGTGTATATCTGGAGAGACACATACAACATCGGGTGTATATCTGGAGAGACACATACAAACATCAGGTGTATAATCTAGAGAGACACATACAACATC
The DNA here is from genome assembly GCA_019447015.1 of Hymenochirus boettgeri. Lineage (NCBI taxonomy): Eukaryota > Metazoa > Chordata > Amphibia > Anura > Pipidae > Hymenochirus > Hymenochirus boettgeri. The sequence continues at coordinate 66,217,548 of CM033469.1, read as the reverse complement.
GGTGTATATCTGGAGAGACATGTAAAACACTCGGGTGTATATCTGGAGAGACACATACAAACATCGGGTGTATATCTGGAGAGACATATACAACCATCAGGTGTATAATCTGGAGAGACACATACAAGCATCAGTGTATACTAGAGAGACACATACAAACATCAGGTGTATATCAGAGAGACACATACAAACATCAGGTGTATATCTGGAGAGACATATACAACATCAGTGTATATCTAGAGAGACAATACAACATCAGGTGTAATCTGGAGAGACATATACAATCATCAGGTGTATATCTAGAGAGACACATACAAACATCAGGTGTATATCTGGAGAGACATATACAATCATCAGGTGTATATCTAGAGAGACACATTCAAACATCAGGTGTATATCTGGAGAGACACATACAAACATCAGGTGTATATCTGGAGAGACACATACAAACATCAGGTGTATATCTGGAGAGACATGTACAAACATTGGGTGTATATCTGGAGAGACACATACAAACATCAGGTGTATATCTGGAGAGACATATACAATCATCAGGTGTATATCTAGAGAGACACATACAAACATCAGGTGTATATGTGGAGAGACATATACAATCATCAGGTGTATATCTAGAGAGACACATTCAAACATCAGGTGTATATCTGGAGAGACACCTACAAACATCAGGTGTATATCTGGAGAGCACATACCACATCAGGTGTATATCTGGAGATACATGTACAAACATTGGGTGTATATCTGGAGAGACATATACAATCATCAGGTGTATATATCTAGAGAGACACATTCAAACATCAGGTGTATATCTGGAGAGACATGTACAAACATTGGGTGTATATCTGGAGAGACACATACAAGCATCAGGTGTATATCTGGAGAGACATATACAATCATCAGGTGTATATCTAAAGCAGGGGTGTCAAACTCAATTACATAAGGGGTCAAAATCAAAAAGACAGACAAAGTGGTGGGCCGAATATTTTTTTACTTAGTGGGTGCAGGATTGGGGACACTGTCACGCTTGTGCCTAGTGCTGGTTCTTGGCAGGGAATGGGTGTGAAGCACACTGTTTGGATAGGGACCTTTGCCTATGGCGTAATCATGTGCTAACTTGGAACACCCACCTTACTCTTCTGGCACGGTAATGGAATGGACAACTCCAATAGAAGGTTCTTTGTCACACCTCCCTCCACTCCCCAGTGCCGGGTTAGATAAGTGATCAGTTGTTACAGTGGTGACTACATCCAAGCCTTAGGCTAAGGCCACACTGCAATGCACAGGAATTGCGCACACAATCGCGAGCGTTATAGTATGCGATTGTGTGTGTGATTTTTGTGCGTTTTACGTTTGCGCGTGAGTTTTGCACATGCGATTTTGCCGGTTTCCATTGTGGAAACCTGTTAACAGACCAAAAATGGTGACCGCATGCATTACCAAAACGTGAACAGACGCACAGTTGCATGTGCATTGGAAATTGTGGAAATCATGGGCGCAATCGCGAGAAAGCGTACTAGTGTGGCCTAACCCTTACTATGCTTCTATTCATTTCTGCAGTCCCAAGCAGCATCGTAACTATATATCGCGATCAGCAGTTTTTAAACAACTGACCGCACCTATCTTAGTAAAGGTTAGCCCGATCAGCTGTTTAAAAAGCTGATTGCGGTATCAAGCAGGCACATCTATAGTTATGCCACTACTTGGTAGTGGGACTGCACAAATGGATAGCAGTGTGATAGATCTTGGATGCTGTACAGTCACGGGGGGCCACAAACAACAGCCAGAAGGGCCGGATTGGCCTGCGGGCCTTAAGTTTGACATGTGATCTAGAGGAACGTATAAAAACACAAGGTTTATATCTGGAGAGACATACTGACACCAGGTGCATATCTATGTTTTATGGGATCTATGAAATCTCTGGCTTTTCTCACCACTTTACTATAAAGGCTCCCTGGTAGGTTGGGAATTTTAGTCTCTGCTTCTTGCTCAGTTCAGTTTTCTGCTTCCCCTGATTAGCTCAGTGAAAATTGTAAAAGTTGTATTGAACCAATGAGAAACAAGCTGATTACACTGCCATTATACAGTTGTTAAATTTTAAATCTCAGTAACAAACAGACGTTAAAAAGGGTCACGCTAACTTAACGTGACTAAAGCTTCGTACACACGTTGGATAATTGTCGTACAATGCAGCCGACGAACGAGCAATCGCAAGATATTTGTGAGAAAATATAGCATCAACGACCGTCGACTATTGTCGGCTTTTTCCGATGATCAGCCTGGCGGATTTATTCTGCCGAGAATCGTATATTTGTGCATGGTCGGCAGATTATTGTTAACGTTCTACGAAAAAATATATAAAGGCGCATGCACTGCTTTTGGTAATTGCGTGAAGATATGAAAATTACGTAAGATCGTCTATATCTAACGATTATCGTGGTGACTAATTTCTGTGTGTACAGATGTTGTTTCAATTATGAGGATTAACGATAATCTCGTTGAACGTTCGTTGGCTGCATCGCACAAAAACTATCGAATGTGTGTACGAGGCTTAAGACAAAACTAACGGCAGTTGCGGCGTTACCCAACTGCTGTAACCAATGTACTGAGCCTATAACGCCTCTTTAAGAAAGAATCTTTAATGCCAATGGATAGCTGGCATTAAAGATTCGAAATAGGTAAACCCTATTCCAAATGCAGTGAGAGACGCTATCGGCTCAGTGCATTTCCTAAAAGGGACAATAGAGAGCGATAACTGCTGTACATAGCTCTGGAAATACTGCACAATGTCCTCCTGTTGTCTCTCTTTCTGCTTTCTGGTTCTTCCAGCTAGCAACTGTAATTCATGGATATGACAGTTGACATTACAGCTAATTACTGAATGCTATTCCTCTCACTGCCTCCTCTGAGCGTGTGCAAGCTCGTAACAAGCTCAGAAAGCGTGGAGGGTTGGCGGAAACCTTTTGAGAGGCAGACGAAAGGAGGAGAGGAACATTTTACTGCATAACAGGTTAGTCATCTTTTGTATTTCTCTACAGCTTTTATCTATTGCAGTTTTGGGGGGGGGGGGGGTGATTTACCTATACAATTTTTTTTTATTTTAGGGGTGGAATTGCCCTTTAAAAAAAATTGACTGTAAGCGTAACTAGAATATTTTACTACTGTGGTGTGACTTATATGATATTCCTATAGACTGGTAATTATGTTAGGACATTAACTGGAAGATTTTCTGACTGACATTTTTTAGGATAGTGACACAAGACTTCCCAGTCATTGTGATTCATATTGCATTAACCCTTGAGCTGTGATATGGACCTTTGCACTGCATTGTTATATATCAGCCATGTGCAAATCAATTGATAGGCCTAATGCAGCTCATATATTATGGTATTTAGCTGGATAATAATATGATAATGTAATAAATGCATAATATAAAATTCCCAAGATGAATGTGTTTCACCTCTTGTACTGAGCCGTGGATCAGAGCCATCTCAGGAAAAATACAATTAATTACTTTTTCAAGATGCATTGCTCATTGCTTATCCATTATTATTCAAGCACTAATGGAGTCTAAAGTCACAGCAAAGAAGAATGGCGGTGTAGTGTAAGAAATGGTTAAGAGTTCCCAAGAATTCTGTTATTTACATGTGACATCCCAGTGATGGATGATTAGAGAGAGGAACAGAAAACGGAGAGACACACAGAGGTGGAATTGAAGTTATCAATCAATTTTCCAGTTTTTCTTGGAGATTTTATTTTGGAACATGCTTAATACACAGCAGAATGAATAGACAAGCTTTCATATATGGTAATTACTGGTGTCTGTTACTATTACAGCTTCATGTTATAACTGGGGTTATAATAGGTTCCCAATCAGGTTCATTACATTTGGCACACCCTGACCTGAATCATTTACAGTTCACTAGAAAACCAAGTTAGGTTTACTGTCAGAGATGGATAAAGATCATATAGGGCCCTAGGAAGGGCTGTCATTTAGAGCCCCATTCTTTGCTATATATATTATATGGACTATATTATTGTTACTGGTTTTGAAGCTGGGCCCCCTAAAGTGCAATAGAAGTATCCATTGTAAACTATCTATCTCTATCAGTATGGTATCACAAATGTGCGACGTTGCACCTTTTTAATATGGCCCAAAGTCTAATTCTGTTTATTTCATTACAACTTTGTCTGTATTTTTTGACTGTCCCAAAACATCTGCAAAGAGTTTTCATGTTCTCCCAGTGTTTCTATGGGTTTTCTCCAAGCGCTACAATCCCCTACAATCATAAAGACAATACTGATAGGTTGTATGTGTCAAATAAAAATAGATAGACAGAAATAAACACCACCACATTTTTTCATAAAGATACAGCTACCCACTAACATTAAGTTGGGTTGATGGTGTACTTATCCTTAAAGAGTAGCAGTCAAGAGAAGTTAGTCATGCCCATTGGCTAATGGCAACTTACTGGTTTTCTCAAAGTGCTCACATTCCTTTTTTCCCCTCCACTTGTATTAATGGAAAAGTTAAATAAAAACCAAGATTTCTAACCAGTTTAAACAATATACCGGTATTGCTTTTCTTTTCAGTAATTTTTAACCGAACACATTTCTGTTTAAAATAAGTAAAATCTTTTACTACAGCAAGAACTTCCATTTTCCATAGTAGAGGGAGATACACATCTTAAGAGAAGTGCGCTGACTGAGCATGCCTGACACAGTGACAGAAAAGCGAAGGAAGAATTTACAAGAGGGCTTGATTTCGCAGACGTGTATGTTTGTTTTGAGATTTCTTGGTTAGTTCAGTGATATATTGTTATAAGCTGTAGATTGTACAAAAGGACAAATCAGTTCTCCTTAAACAAATTCCTTCAAATTAATTTAAACGGTATATATTTTTCCTCTGCTATTCTTAATTGCTGGTATGATAAATGCTATTATAAACCATGCTCAATTAGTTTTTCTACATCATATGCTATAAAGCCAAAATCTACCCCTCCTCCCTTTTGCTGTATACAGGGTCCTCACCCCGGCAATAAAAATGGAAGATTGGATACTTACCTACTAGCTGCAGGTGCTGCTCCATGTTTTTGCTTATAGAACTTACCGTATTCCTGTTTTTGAAATAGTTAGTATACAGTCCAGTAGGGAACACACCTGTTCTGGGTTAAGATCTATTCTGCTGGTAAGGGTGCTGCATTGGCCTAGCCATTTTCTCACAATATCAACAGCCTCCTTGGTGGGTATACAGTTGAAGAGAGATGTCACATCATAGGACATCATAGTTTCTTCTGCACCGAGTACTACATACTAGGAACATGACTAGTTCAAGAGAGGTGTCAAGGAGGCCATTTACATGAAAATAAAGAAACCAAGCCTGAATAGAGGTGGGGAGGTTCAACTGTCTGCCATGTACAATGCTGTGTTGACACCTTAACCTGGGCAGTTTCGATAACACCTCTTAGCCACAATGCAATCATGCCTTGCATTCAGACAGTCCCTAACACCTGGCTGTCATATGCTAATTGGGATTTTCCAGGGTACATAATTGCCACAGATTCTTGTACAAGTCATTCTGAATTGAGAAAGCCAGTCAGATGACTAGCGAAACGTCTTCAAGAATTAAACTTTAAGTCCAGTTGGTCTAACCGTATACAACAGATACTGTAAACGGGTTTCTCCCCTTGAACACGTCAATTCAATCTGGTTTTTATTGTCACATAACACATGCATAATGATGCGGGTGTGATACCCAAAACGTTTTGCACTTGTTATGTCACAATAAAAAGTCAAAAGCAAAAGTGAGTGAGTGAGTTTCTCAGTGTATATACATTCTGGATATCATAGTTCACCAGCAGTGGGTATAAGGGTATGCTAAAACACTTTCAGGGAGACATAATAAAAGTTATTATCTTTAAAAATGGTGCTAATTTTGCCCCAACCAATCAGATGTTATTTACCATCTGAAAGCTAACATCTGATTGGTTGGTGCAAAATTAGCACAATTTTTAACAATGAGGACTTTACATCTACATTACACTACATTACATTAAATCTCCCTGTTTTTGCTTTACTTATAACTTATAGACTGCTGATTAGTACAATGTGTTTAATCTTTTGCTTTCTAATTCCTAAGAAGAGATACACAAGTTTGAATTCAAGCCTTCCCTCCAGTCACTTCACACCCTCCCTGGTCCTCTCTGCCACTGGATCAGACATGCTCAGTGTGCCTCATTTAGGAGACTAGCACTGCACAATAGGCTAAGTTGTATTTCCTTGTGCTAATGGTAGTGGAGGTTAATGTGAATATTACTTGGTTTAGTGAAGATCTTACATATTTCACACAAGTTACATTACATGTTTGGTTAGGCATTAATTAGAATGGCTAGTGATGCATTGCTTTAAACATCCATATCTGGGCTATAACTCGGGAGAAAAATGTTTTAGCCTGAACTACTTTATTCATTTTTCAGTCATTTCTTACAGATTATTCAGAGCCACAGTGACTGGCAGTTGTAGTTGACTGGTTCAGTGCAATGTTAAGTGTGTTCAAACGCTAGATTGTGTCAGATGACAATTGCACAATGTTTACTGTACAAACAGGCTACCAATGAGCAGCTTGTTCCTTCTGTGGAGAAGAATCATGGCAGAAACCAGATTATGTACAGTCACTAGATTGTGTCCGCAACATATATCTCGCTTCAGTATGTAGCTTTGTCACTGTTACTTTGGTGTTTGAGCAACAGGCCCTATTAAATTAAAGGGAAAATTCATCTAAAAATGACTTTCGGTCTACAGTAGGCAAATGTTATCTAACCATAATATTTGTAATCCTTTTTATTTTTTTGATATTTGGTTTCAAAGCTGATTTTATTGTTAAGTTTCCACGTTATTGTTATTCTGTGTACAAATGCTGGGCAGCACCATTTTCTATTCAGATCACTGTGTATTTGTTAGATGATCCTACTGATCGGTTAGTAATTAAATATTCCATGTGAAGAGCTGCAGGTTGTGATAGAATACTGTACTGCTGCAACTGCTAAGCTTTTCCCTATTCTAGTTTGTAATTGTTCTTATAGTTCTTGGCTCTTCCTGCAAGGAATGCAAAACTGGTCTTAAAAAATACAGAGATGGAGATTACTTTAGTTGCTGGGAGTTGTAGTTTCCAAACATCTCCAGTGGGAAGCATTGCCCCCCCCCCTCCAAGTTCAGTGGAGAGGATCTGCCTGTGTGTGCTCAGAAATCCAGCAATCCGGCTTCCCCGGTCAACCACTCGGCAAGCCGGCTCTGCATCCACTCCTTCTGGCGCCTGACATCACTACTGGTGCCGAGTAGTGACGTCAGCCAACAGAAGGAGTGGATGCAGAAGCGAGTGGCAGTCGGATTACTGGATTTACAGGTGAGTGACTTAAGTATAAGCCAAGGTTCGATTTTTAGGCTTTTCTTAAAGCCTAAAAACCTAAACTTATACACGAGTATATACAGTAATTGGTAGGTTAACTTCTTATGGGGAATCACTGGAAATTACATGGCATATTTAAAGTGGTATTAGTATTTAAAAATGGCATCTATAGTTTGCCACACAGTCAAAAATACTGACCATGGGGCAAAATACTATTGTATTGTATTGCATAGTATTTTCCATCTGTAAAATAACAGGTATATGGGCACTATAGTCTTTACCGATCATGTGGGTAGTTTATGTATGCAGTCGCAAAACTGCAACAGTGGTCAGAGAGTAAGGACATGGTCATGAACTACCGATACAACCAGTCATTTACGGCTAAATCATTCAATCTTGATGCAGCTGTATTGATAATGAATGATGCCACAAGTTTATAAACGTACTATGAAATCCGTATTTTGCACAACTGGCATTAAAAAAACGTGGAAAAAACAGCCGTGTTGCAAAATACTGATACCGTACAGTATCCCTAAAAGGATTTGTAACAAATTGTAAACAACAGTTTTATAAAGGGCGTGTACTATTTTTCCACTCACCTTAAATGTTATCACTTTCTCCACTCTAACTTCGTTATATAGTAAGGAGTAGAGATGAACGGAACCGCTGAGTCCTGGTCCAAGCTCGGGTTTATGTGTGATAGATTTAAAGAAATCTAGTTGAGCTTGTGACAGACTAAAGCTGGGTACACACTTACGGTAAAAGATTTTTGAAAGATGAAAAACAGAATCTCGCAGATCCTCTCTGTCATTTTTCAAAGGGCTCGGGGTTGTGTGTTTCCCTTGGCCGTGGCAGACTCCCCAATAGGGAGTCTACCGCCTCCCAGGGAAATTTTCCCTCCTATCCGAACGAGTGCTTAGCTGACCCGTACATTCGGCGGGCGCAAGCAATCACAGTACAGCCCTACTACCGTAAATATCCTCAGTAATTCGACCCGAGATAAGTCCGAGGTACCGATTTTACCTCAAAATTAGCAAAACTGGTTGACTCGAATATAGTCGAGGGTAAAAAATATGACCCTCCCACTACAGTACAGTACAGTTCTTTTTTGCAGCCTACCTTACCTTACCTATCCTGTCCTCCTACCCAAATGACTCCCTTACTCTCCCCCTCTCCCCCCCACCCCCTGCCACTACAGTACCCACCCTCCACTACAGTACAGCACAGTTTTTTTATGCAGACTTACCTTTTTCCAGGTGCTGTGGGTGCTGTCCAGTTGAAGGAGAGTCTGGGCCCCCGACATCACTCACTTGATGGAGGAATTCGGCTGCCGCATGCACTGATGGTCGCATCCACTGACGTCAGTACTCGGCGCCGGTCTCATTTCCCGGCGCCAAGTAGTGACGTCAGTGGATGCGACCATCATTGAATGCGCAGCCGATTCCTCCTCAAGTGAGTGACAGACCGCTTAAGTCGAGGTTCAGTTTTCAGGCTGTTTTTACGCCTGAAAACCTCGACCTTATACTCGAGTATATACGGTAATCCATTAAGTGTGTCCCTAATAGAACGAATGACCAGTTGTCACCTTTCCCTTTAAGACACAAACATATATAAAGTCTACATGCAGAAAGGCTGGTTGATGTTAAGATTAGAAGCATGATGTAGGCTGCATTGGTGTCAATGTAGCCATACATTATGTCATTGTGAACTGTTACATCCTTGTAATATGTATATTTCAAAAGTGTTTAGCTCAATCTTTCACAAGATCCACAGATAACTTTTATCTCGGTCGCAGTCTCCTAGATATTGCTTTCAATCTACCAATATCTTTTAAAAATGCTTTAAATCTGCCACAGTCCCTCGCATATTGCATTCCATCTGCACACCTTTTAATATTACCCCTTTAATGGTAATAATTACCCACTTTAATAGTTACACTTATAGAAAGCAGATTAAAGGATAAGTATACTGAAAAAACAAATACAGTTCAAATGGTAGCTGAATCCATAACTAACCTTTCCCCACCCCCCTTTTTTTTATTGAAGTCCCTTCAGAGCCTACCTGAGCCCATGGAAAGTGCTGGCCATCTTGGAAGACGAATGAAGTCCGGAAGCTCCGCCCCCCGAGAGGTTTCTGGACCTCATTCCAGCTTGTGTCTAAATCTTCAGTGCCAGTTAGGTCCGCGCATGCGTGCGCACCCGCCCGCGCGCCCGAGTGACATCATGACGCTTGAGAGGTGGCGCACGCATGCACGGACCTAACTGGCACTGAAGATTTAGACACAAGCTGGAAACGAGGTCCTGCAACTCTCAGGGGCGGAGCTTACCGGATTCATTAGTTCCAAGATGGCCAGCACTTTCCATGGGCTCAGGTAGGCTCTGAAGGGACCTTAAAAAAAAAGGGGGGGGGAAGGTTAGTTAGGGATTCAGCTACCATTTAACTGTATTTGTTTTTCAGTATACTTATCCTTTAATCCTGTTTCACATTTTTTCATACCAGAATTTGGCACTGACTGGCTAGAGTAAAAAGCTAGAATGAATCCAGTGGGAGGAACTCCTTAAGGACAGGTACGGACGCAGTTTGTACTCTTTGCGCATGTCAGGTATCCCACCTCTCCCTGTAATTCAGAGAGTCTCTCTGATATTAATAGCAGCTCCCTGACTCCCTGAAATGATTAATCTCCCTGAAATGTGTAGTTTTCAATTAGAGTGAGGGACACAATAATCCAAGTGAGGTTAAAGGGTAGTCCACCCTTAACATGATTTTTAATAGCTGCTCCCCATGTCCCCCAGCCCCAACCGCATAAATATTTTTTTCAGAAAGCCCCCAAACTCTTACTTACCTCCCCTCGTTCTCCCGCCGCACTGCCGGCCCTCTGCTTGCGAGAATGCAAGCAGAGGGGCGGGACGCGCAGTCCGTCTGTGATTGGCTAGCGGCAGCCAATCACGACGCGGCTGCCGTCATTCAGTGCAGCGGAGGAAAGCGGGGAGGTAAGTAAGATTTTGGGAGCTTTTTGAAAAAAAAAATATGCGTTGGGGCTGGGGGACATGGGGGAGCAGCATATTAAGGGGGTTTTGGGCTAGGGGGAGGGATAGTAGAACGGGAGGGAGAGGGAGGGGGAGGGAGGGGGGAGAAGGGCTGCAGTGCGCATGGCAAATATCTACCGGAGGCAAGATAGCAGGCAGAGCCCTGCTATCCTCCTGGTGGTTAGTTTTGAGACTTTGGGGGGGGGTTTACAGGAGAACCCTATGGAGCTGGGATGTGAGGTAAGGATTAAACTACACTACATGGTGGGGCCAGTAGTTGGGGGGATTATAGTTTTGGGGGTGGACATGCCCTTTAACAAGTTACAGAATCACTTAATGGTGGCGTGACTTGTTGTATGCATGTGTGTCTGACTGTTTTTATGACACAATGGCACAATTGGACAGGTCGGAAAAACCACGGGCAATTGTGCGGTCCTCTATGGGGCTCTGTTGTGGTTACTGTCAGACACGGCTGCTTTTGCCGCAATCGCCAGTCCTTCCTCCTTGCCGACTGCTTGAAAGTATTAAACGGTCGGTCAGGAGAAAGAGTTGCCACATGTGTACCTACCTTAAGGCTTACGTGCAGGACCCTGACAGGTATAAAAAATACATCAAAGGCTGGCCCTGATTGGAGGTTAGGAATTACCAATCCTACCTCCCTGCCCTTGGTACTTTTTTAGACTTTTTAAATAATTGTTATAGTATGTGCTCTCTAGTTCTCCTTTTAAGTAGACTACTGTAATTTTTTCCGTTGCTTTAATCGCCCTGGTTTCAACTGTAAAAAGGGTCCAGCAAAGAACCCCTATGGATTTTCATTTACCACAGCAACTGCTTGTGTCACCTTCATTGTCTGTAAAGGTTTGTACACCGCCGACCCGCGATGCACGATGTGTATGAACGTCCGTTTCAGCTAATAATTGTGCTGTGTATCAGCACTTTATAGGCTGAAATGGCTGTTCATTCCACGATCCGCCCGGGTGGGCGGGCAGCGATCCCAAACGAAAGACCATTTCGGACGAGAAAGTGCCCTTACACGGCACGATTATCGTCTGAAACTGCCGTTCATACACATTGTGCATCCCGTGATCGCACGTGTGTACGAACCTTAAAGGGCATGTCCACCCTTCTTAATAATTTTTCATATAATATTCTTCCTGCTCCCCCAGCCTCAACCGCTATAGTTTTAATATCAGAAAGTGCCCCAAATATTACTTACCTTCCCTCTTTCCTCCGTTGCACTGCCAGGCCCTCTGCGCAAAAAGGCAAGCAGAGGAGCGGGACCGGCAGTCACGTCTGTGATTGGCTGAGCGGCAGCCAGGGAGTTCAGTGCGACGGAGGAAAGAGGGAAGGTAAGTAATGTTTGGGGCACTTTCTGATATTAAAACTATAGCGGTTGGGGCTGGGGGAACAGGGAGACTATTATATAAAAAGATTTTTATGCTAGGGGGAGGGAATCTAAATCAGGATCGAGGGAGGGCTGCAGTGCGCATGCCAAACTTCTCCCGGAGGGGAGACAGGAGGCAGAGTCCTATATGGACTCTGCAGTACTCCTGGTGGGTGTTTTTTTGGACTTTAGGGGGGGATAGCAGAAGAACCATATGGATTTGGGATGTAAGGTAAGGATTAAACTACACTACACAATGGGGCCAGTAGTGGGGGGGATTATAGTTTTGGGACATGCCCTTTAAGTTTTCAATACCGAAGGTTATCTGTAAGCAACTACTTTATGGTGTATTCAAACACTTCAAATGTATGTTTTTTCCAGAAATCATGTCGTGATATTAAATACTGCAAAGAGATTTGAATAGGAGATACCGCGCTCTATCGGTATTTCATGATACTTTATTTTACACTAATACGAAACACTAACATGATTGTAAAATACTGCACTGTAGTGATAAAGGCAATATAGTGATACCCTGAAATCTTATCTGATCTTTATCTGTCATGGGCCATCTAAAAATATAACCAATCAACTTTTCCAGATATATGGTATCTGGTAGTTTACCTTGTATCTCCTAGTAGCATGTGTTAAATAAATCTGAAACATGAAAAAAATGTATATATCTCCCTCCCTGTAAAGATTTTGTGCACCTTTAAGAACAAATATGTCTTCCTGTGAAGAAGATAATTTATATTCCCTTTTATGATCTATCCCCAGTTACAGTTGGAACCAGAGTCTGTATTTTGCGGTCTTGTTTCTTGTTGGTCTTGTTTGCTTAGCCCAAATGCTTTCTATCAATATGGCGATTTGTTAACCTTTTATTCTGTGTGGAAGGTTTAGAGTTAACATGGGAAGATTTTGATGTCTCACCCAAATGTGGCATCAGGAAATGGGAACTGCATCTTAAGGCAGAGCACAATCAAAAATGAATTACAATAAATCCTATATAATTGCATAGGTCATTCTCTTTAATGAGATTTTATTAACCTGACTGCCGAGCTTTTGAGTCAGGCAGATATTTTATCTTCTTCAACTGATAAAAGTGTCAGCTATAAACCACCGTATAAATATTCATAAATCTACACATCTGTGGCAGCCTATCAGCATCATTCTTTTGGACATTAAAAGCATTCTAATTACTTTCTGTCTCGGGAAGCTGAGATGCCGCCTGCCATCGTATGTGCTTGGCAGGCGTGATTGCTTTTGTTTGCAATCACAAATAGAACTAACCTGTTTCTTCTACTGATAGAAAATATTCAGGGCTTGGCTGATCTCTAGATGTATTTTAGGAGAACAAACTTGATGTTAAAATGTTAATAATCGTTCTCTGATAATCGCATGTAACTGGATTAAATACATTTCCAAAATGATTAGCAGAAAGACCACAACTGCTTAGTATTCCTGCATTCTTGGGGCTGGTGCACGCGGCTGATCAGGAACTAATAATCCTGCTGACAGACCTACTTATTGATCAAGTGATTGATAGTCAAACACCCAAGCTTTTAAAACAATTTGAAATCTGTATTTTAAAGGGAGTTAGGAGACAGTGCTGCTACCTCTTTAACTCAAGTGGTGAGCTGTCAAAGATGCCACTAGTCCTGAACTGACCTCATTACCCCAGGCCCTCCCAACATAGTATATGTGCGTGACTAGAGAAGAGAGGATAGTCAAAGCAGTTTAGAGAGAGAGAGGATTGGGGAAGCGCAACACTTGGGTTAGAAAGCATAATGGGAGGTAGGCATGTCCACCCCTAAAACTAAAATTTAACCCACTACTGGCCCCACTGTGTGGTGTTAAAAAATCCTTACCTTACATCTCTGCTCCAAACGGTTCTCCTGCCGTGCCTGTTCAAATTCCCAAAAAGTGAAGAGTAGGTGGTGCCTGTGAGTTATCCAGTCCCTGCTGCTTCCTTAACCTTAGTGAGGACAGTGACATGCACAGGGGAGCCCTCCCCCTCCTCCCTCTGGATCTTTGCTGCCTGGTGCCCTAACTCTAAAACCCTTTTCTGTAGTGTAGGGAACCCTAGCCCACCCCCAACCTCCAAGTCTGTTTGTTAAAAAAGCATCAGAACTCTTCAGTCCTTCATTCTGATGCTTTTTTTAAACAAACCTAGCGGTTGGGGGTGGGCTAGGGTTCTCTCCATCATATTAAAAGTTGTTTTTTTAGGGTGGACATACCCTTTAAATATTTTAGCCAAAGCAATCTTGAGCTCCATTGAAATCCTCACAAACACCCAAGGTTTACACATGAATATGAATAGTGCTGGGACCACTATAATTCTTCTGAACAAGCTTCCTACTGACATCAGTTTACCCTCTACCCTACCCCAGGCTTGAGTGTACTGAGCCTTCTTATTTGTATCTATTTGCAACTCATCATCTCTACAACTGCCATATAACATTTTACTCTATAATGTAGATTCAAACCTATTAACATAATGTAGAATGTATATTCTTTCATTTTTCCTTGCATTACTGCTGTCTGGCGCTGAACATTGTTTCAAATACTGTACACATGTTTTATCTAACACCCATTCATTCACTCACTCGGTAGTCCTGCACCTGGCGGTTGACATGATGGATTGTTTTCGCTGGTTGAAAAATGTTCAGGTTAACTAAACCCACCATCCATCTGCTATACCTTAAGGCTGGGTACACACCAGCAGAGTTTTTGTCCCGACTGAGCGTTCACTACTTGCGAGCGCTCGGTCTGGACAAATGACAAATTTTCCCTCAACTTATACTTTAAGTACAGGGAGCTGCCCGGGGGGGAGGAAAGTTTTCGGGCATTTCTGAACTGATCATTTGGAAATGCGCTACACACACTAACGATAAAGGGCCGATATCATTGGATATGACAGTATTGGTGCTTTATCGTGAATATTTACCCACCTTTAGGATTAGTGTGAGAAACTAAAATGCTACATTCTCATCCCTGGGAGTACAGCAAATAGGGAGAAATCTTAGCTGCAAAGTTCTCAGTTAAGCTGAGTACACACAGCACCAATCTTTGACAGATGACAGACAGAATCTGTAATATATTTTTTGTCATCTGTCAAAGATGTTGCTACACACAGTCCCGAATGGTCTTGCTGTATAAATGATCACATCTGACTATAGTACAGTACAGGGAACCCACCATGGCCGAGGGAAATTTTAGGTCCACAGCAATAGTTTTCCGATGCCAGCACCGAACGTTTATCTACATTGGAAACGGTTGTTTTTTGCGGCTACAGAATTGGCCCATTATCATTAATGTGCTTTACTGCACTCGACAGGTCAGAATTACTTCCAATGTAGGTAGAAGCTTTAAATTTAATCTACTTTGGGCCATAAAGATGGATCCTTTCGATCTTTGTCAGTTACATCGGGGGGCTACATCAATTAATATGCTGTGTGTGTCATTGGGAAGCCTTAGTCTAGTCAATGAAGAAAGATTTTCGAATTTAGTGAAGATGCTAAAATTAACTACTGGAATGCAGCAATGTGCTAATTCCATTATCTGATTCTGTTATACAAAGGATGTGGTAGATAAATCTTATCTGTCACTGTATAAGAAAACACATTTTCCAGGCTCTTTATAGAATATCAAAACTGACATCAGACTAATCATATCTATAGCAACTCACTATCAATAAGTCCAAAGGGAAATATTTTTCTAAATAGATTTGCAAATATTAACACATTTTCTACTGATTTTTTTGAAATGACTAGAAGGGACTCTCTCTTGTTTAATGGCCATACAATAGGTAACAAAAAAAAAATAAATGAATAAAATTGTTTGCCAATCGAGAGTACACAATAAAGCACACAGAGTGTAGCATTTTACAGTCTAAATCTCTGGTGAATTTGTGAAAATGAAACTTGGCACTTCGTTATCTTTAAGAAATGGAAGCGCATCTATTATTTATCAAATAATTTTCAGTGCAAATGTACCATTATTATTATATTATTGCACCCAACACAATGAGGCAATACCTGGCTCCTATGGAATTACGTGGATGTGTTTAGCTATAGGAGTAGGCAGGAATTCACAAAATGTCCTCAGCTGGTTAAATGCTAAAAGTGGAAAGATCGAACTCATTGGATGGCCTAGAAGAGAAATTAGGAGTAGGCGTGAAATTATTTGATGCTGTTTAATGGTTTCATTTTTACATTTCTCTCTATGAACATTCACAAAGAACCTCAGGATCTATAAGCAGAACAATAAGGAAACATCCTTCTAGCCATATTGATCTGGTCTTGAAGACTAATAATTTGTGTTTGCCTATCTCTGTTCTAATGGCATCTAGTTACCGTTCTTATAGTGGGCATTATTACAACATTTTAATGTTATCATTCTATAACCTTTACTGCATGAACAGGGTGATATTTTTACAGGAGCCAGTGGGTCTACACCACATTGAACTGCAAGCAGAAAGGAATATTATAACTGTAGAATGAGTATGTGCAAAGCTTTGGCAGCTTCATAACCATTCGTTTTTTCTATGAGCGGCCTGCTCATAAGTCTGTCTCCACGTTTTTGTGTATACTTGGTGTATGTTTCTGTTTTTTGTTTGTACCTATATGTCTTGCATGCATATATAGAACATTTAGGTATAGAGGAGTAGGGATATTTGGGATTTTTTGTTACACCTGATTGATTGTGCCATGCATACAAAGTCAGTAACATGATGATACAGTGCCATATTACACCAGTTGATCACACTGTGTAGGCACCACCCTAGATATTGCTGTATCAACAGGGTGAGATATTTAAACTATACAACATAAAGAGTTAGTGCTAGATTATCATAATAAGTTTATAATACATAAGGCTCTGGCATTTGAATGGGGAGGTGCAGTGGTGAAAATCTATATTACAGTCACTCAGTGATGTCACTGGCCGAGTCAATTATCACTCACAGGAATGCGCTAGCTCCTCCTTATCAGCACAGTAATTCATTAAGTCAGTGTAACGAACCGGAACTGCACAGGGTAAGAGAGGATGTTTATTGTCTTTTAGTTTGAGATAGAAATAACAGTTAACTATTTGTATTTACAAAAACGGGCTTGTTATCAACATTACTAATATAGGGAGGGGGGAGAGATGGAGGGAAGGGGGAGACAGAGTGTCTGTGCTGGATTTTTCTTTTTTTGACCTTATGTATTATATGGAATTTTACGCTACTTACAGTGAAATATACGGATATTACTTCACCTCGGAGTTCCCTGACCTCTATAAAAACACTCGGCCTAATGGCCTCGGGTTTTTATATGGTCAGGGAACTCCTCGGTGGCGTAATATCCTTATATTACACTGTAGGTAGCGTATTATATTAAGTGGTGCTAAAAGCACACAAACTAATGCAAACAGCTAAATGTGAGTGTGCAGATTCTATATGGCATACTGTGGAACATTTCCCTTGTTCAAGGTCGGCCCCCGACTAAAGTATAGGGAGTCAGCCGCTATCGTAAAAGTATGACAGTCACGAACGTTCTCCCTATACTTTATATAAATTAAATGGTTGTGGCCATGTTTGTCCAGTATCATATAATAAAAAGATGAGTACTGTAGGATCAGGTGATTCTTTTTAATTATGAACTAACAGTGGAAGAGAGAAGTGTATCTCTGGAAATCTTGTCTGTAAAAATGAACTGTTAGTCCATAGTAAAAAGGTGTCACCTGATCCTACGTGCTCATTCTTTTAATATATACTTTATATAGGAGATCAGTCATGACTGTGTGTATTCCCATCTGTCAAAGATGACACCTTAAGTCTGGGTACACACCAGCAGAGTTTTTGTCACTACTGTGACAGTAGTGGCCGTGGCCGACAGTTCACGCGACTGATCATGTGGTCCCATAGGGAACCGCACAATCGACCGTGATTTACCAACAGGCCCATTCGTCTGATACAAACAAATGGGTGACCGAGCTTGGTTGCCCCACACCATAAGATATTTCCGACCGCTACATGTCACTATCGGTCGGTCGTCCAGAAATATCATATGGTGTTCCCAGCCTAAGGGTATGTACACACCATGCAATATTTCAGCCCGATCAACCGATTGTTCAGTTAATCTGTCGATCAGGTCGAAATAATAGCATGGGTTTTTGGCTGTGTCCGACCGACCGTTTGTCTGAATCAGACGAATGGATGATCGGACACGACGGAAAATCACGTCCGATCGTGCGGTCATCTATGGACCGCAGGTTCGGTCATGGTAAACTGTGGTCCGCTGCCACAGTTTACCATGCAGCGACCGATAGTCCTTCCTCCTTGAAGAGCCGAATGGTCGATCAGGAGGAAGATAAATGGTCTTCCATTTGTAATCCTCCTGACCTTCTGACCTTACTCCTGTCCAATCTATCAAGAACTGCCTAGCCCTTTTTTTCATACAATCAATTTCAGATCACAAAATGAATGAGTCAGATAGGAACATCTCAAGGTGAAAATGTGGTCTTTAGACATTAGATAGATATCTGAAATCCATCAAATGTCTACCTAGTGTATGGCCAGCTTAAGAGCAACACAGGATATAGTAGACAACATCAAAGATCAAACCAGATTACAAGGCTCCCCTGAATGGTTTGTTTATTTAGTCTTGTGAACACCTTAATTGTATTTGATCCAGACACACATAAGGACAAATTAAAGCTGGCTACACATAGTACAGATTCCATTGGAAGCTTTCTGCTGTTGTCTACAGATCTGGGTACACATATTATTAACATTCTCCTTATATTTTGTATAAGGAGAACATTCGTGTGGCCAAAGTGCTCTATCGGTTCCCTACTCAGCAAGATCTGTTAGTGGTGAGCATTGGGATTGTTCATCTCACATGTGCCTTATAAAAGGCTGGTCCCCTCAGATCTACTATCAGTACTGTGTACCGAGCTTAGAAGCCCTTCTGGCTATTTCATTATTTATTTAAATCCTGACAAACATTTGCATATAGACAAAAACATGTGTGAAAGTTAAAGGGCAACTGTGGCCACAAACAAAGGGCTTTCATATGAAGCTCCAAGGTTCAGAAGAAATGTCTTGTAGTGTAGGGCACCTACATCAATTCTTGCTGTGTTCCATCTTTACTATCATGAAAGAGCGATGGCACATGCTTCAATGCAACCCTGAATCTAGAAGTTGTTTTATACTTTGGAGCTTCATATCTTCTTTATTCATGAGAAAGGTCGTCAACGGGTCAATAAAAAGGTAAGACAGATGGCTTTCATATGGCTTATCACAGTAACCCTTTAAGCAATGCTAAAGACTTAACACTTTCTCTTGATAGCGGTGTATCCTATGCTGTGTTTTTATTGGGTTACTGCAGTTAGGTTAAGTCTGATTGGTTACTGCTGATAAGGCTGATTACATATTTTGCATGGCTTTTTGTTTGCTTATTTATTTATTTTATTTATAGGAATAAAAAATATATAATTTTGAAACGATTGCTGATATTTTTTTATTGATACCAATTGGAAATGCTTGGGACATGACTTATATAAGCCGCCATTGCGTTTGCGTAATCTGTACTCTAAGCCAAAACAATTGTTGTCAGTGGAAAGTGATTAGCAGACCCGCCCGGCACATTTATTTCCCAGAGGGCAAAAGGAGGAGTCCAGCAGCTCGTTATGCCATTAACATTAAACATCAGCCAGCCTTTTTAATAATACTTGCTGCCCTTTAAGCAAACCAATTGGGAATAGGGTAATATCTATCCAATCTTACACTGGTTTATTAGCTAGTGTTTGTGCAGTCTTCCTTTTATTTTATTATTACATCTTTTGACAGGGCCAAGAATACAACATTTATAGCTTGGAATAAGATCATTACACCAGATCACACCAGATTCTTGAACAGTGGAACCATCTCTTCGCTCTTAACCACCAACAGTTTATAATCTTCAATACATTAAGAGGTGCACCCGATAAAGGGTTCATAAACCTAAAATGTATTCACCATGTCACAATAAAAGCACAGCTATGGTTACTTCTGTGTGTGCATCTCTTAATGTATTTCAGTACATCAACATACCCCATATGCACAGGGGGGAGGAAATAAAAAAGAACATTCCACTATATTAAGATTGATAGCTGTGAATGAACCTTGGCGTGCCATGGCTAGTCTTTCCTATTCTAGTGTTTTATAATCCTCTACTTATTTTATTCTACCTGTACACTTAAGACCACACATATACATATTATTTGGATCATGTATAAATGTATGTAAGGAATTTAGTATATAAGAGAATGGATTTCAGTGCACACTGGGATCTCTCCTGTGTTAAGCAGGTTAATCTGTCAGCAAGTACTGTAGAGGACGTAACTGTTCTTTCCAGCAATTACATATGATATGTTTGAACAGAGCTTGTGTATTGATGTATGAATGAATTCTTTGTGGCCATGTAAAATCTGATCAATAAACACTCTGCTGCTGGAAGGAGAGGTTAAATCTGCAGTTCCTCCAATTTGACCCTATAGTATTCATGTTTTTTATGCTCCTCCTGCATTCAATATCCTAACCCTGCTTGTTGTAGTGCATGTCCCCTATATGTCTTGCTAAACGATGCACATTGTGCTATACATTTACTTGTCCCAAAAGCTACCGTGAAGATCACAAGCCTTACTGTGCTTGTAGCAAGCAAATATTTTGTTGCAAATTATTGCTAAGCACCATTTAATCACTGATTATGTCCCCGAGATCACGTCGTTTTGGAAAAGCAACTGCACCAGACTTTACTTACACTATGTGGAATTGCTGAATTTTCCATTCAGTTTATCATTAAAGGAACAGTAAATCTTTATAGAAACTGCTAACTGTAACAAAAAAATCTGTTGATGTCCGATAAATCAAAATTTCCTATAACTTAATGATCACTTTTAGGAGTATTCCCTAGGAACACAGGGGCAAGCCGAGGATTTACAATAGGAGAATTCCTGAAAGGGTTTCATTAAAGTCTTGAGTTTGTTTGGTATGCATTTTACTGGCTTTTTTAAACTGCTGCTAAAATGCTGGCGCTGTTTGATTATCACTAAATAGGGAATAATATACCCTCTGTCCTAAATTATAACTATATTACAAGTCACCAAGGACTTCCATGACCATATAAATGTACAAGGTATATGCATGTATATGGTATGTCTACACATTTCTCCTATGCATGTTAAGATGGGTAAACACGGGGACTTTTTGTCCCAAGCGAGTGTTCGCTACTGATCATGCGGTCCCATAGGGAACGGCACAATCGGCTGTGATCTACTGACAGGACCCATCCCCCGTTCAGCCGATCTTGGTCGCGGCTGCCCCCACCCACACCATGTGATCTTTAAGGCCAACCGACCAATACACTGGTGCAGAGGCAAACCTCATAATATACTTGTCCCTGTAAAAAAACATTTAGCACATTGATCAGAACTGTGGGCAGGAGCTATACTAAAGGGGTTATTTTGATATAATAAACATTAATATTAGGCAACAATTGCCTCTTTTGTCATTGTTTGGGCTCTATAAAAGTGTATATAGACAATGTCACACCTGTCCCCAAACTATTTGCACCTGACTCCTTTTGCATTTTCTGATAACCTCAGCAGGGGGCTCAACTAGCTGAGGATCAGGGCAGTGAAGATAATTAGCATACCAAGGCCTGAGGAGAACAGCAGGTAACCATCTGGCTATCAGGGGCGTAGCAGTATTTAAAGTTAAAGTTGCGTTAACTGTTTTAATATCAGTTGGCACAGGCCTTTTACCCCTTCATTGCCCCGGCTGTAAGGGTATGACAAAAGACACCGCTACTAATGTGTGCTTTGTGCATATGACAGCATGACTATTTAATGCCAGCTTGTTGCTGGTGTTAAAGTCGTGCTGTGGTTAACCACATATTACATTTTTAAACTGAGTTTTACACTGGGCTATTGCAGGCTCTGTGTAAATCTCCCTGTATGTGCCAGCAGAAAGGAGGGATTCTGGGTACTTAGAATTCCCCACTAAATACAACCCTGGAAATAAAAGGTTTGTTTTGTCAATGTATGCTGCACTTGTAACTCTGGTTTGATAGGGCTGTATATCGTGTGTACTTCTATGGCTGTCACTGAACAATGATTTATCCTGGCATGGGAAGTGACAATATTTTGGCCTGGCCGATATCGGTGACTGGGCAATCTGCCCAAATATTGGCTTGTGTGTACCTAGCCCCTTACCCTTAAGCTGGGTACACACAGTAACGATAAAGCCCCGATACCATCGGATCCGACGGTATCGGGGCTTTATCGTTATGTGTGTACGCTCGTTTCCCGAACGAGCGCGCGGCCGCCGAACGATCGGGTCGGCCGTACGCTCGTTCGGGAAAGGCCGAAAATTTCCATCGGCCGCGCTAGACTCCCTATAGAGGAGTCTAGCTCGGTTGATGGAAACACACAGTCCCGAGTGTTCTCCTTATGAAGTTCATATGGAGATGGCTCGGGACTGTGTGTATGCAGATCTTTGAAAGATGGCAGACAGGATCTTGCAGATCCTGTCTGTCATCTTTCAGAAATCTGGACTGTGTGTACCTAGCTTTAAGCAGAGGAATGGGAGCATACCTTATTATTATACTAACAGGGAGATTCAATAAAAGTTCTTATTGTTAAAAGTGGTGCTAATTTTGCCCCAACCAATCAGATGTTAGCTTTCAAATGTTAAGTAAGATATGATTGGTTGGGGCAAAATTTACACCATTTTAACGATAAGAACGTTTATTGAATAACCCTGTATTTGTTTAAAAAAACTTTTTTGTTTATAGTATACCCGTAAATGTCTCTCCTCGCTGATGCTGCTTATCAGATGCTTTGTCCCCCCATCCTTTACTTCCTTTTCTGTATCAGTCAATCTAGATACATCACACTGCCTCCCCTTTATTATTTCCCTCTTTTCACTGTTGTTTGCATTTATCTTCTATCTGCCTCATACTCTTATCACTGTGCTTGTGGCTTTTAGGCTGTAAAGAAATTTGGGTGGAGATATCACATAGTCTTTGAAAAGTGAAATATTTGTAGTGATAGTTAATATATTTTGTATCTTGCCAACAATTTAGCACAACTGCGTTTCATTTCTCGGTCATTAAAATGAATATTAGTTAGAAAGAACAGTAAAGAACAGAATCACTTTCACTGATTCAAATACATTCAATTGGATTTCCACGCAATATCAGCAGAAGTGTCCAGCCATAGAATTCAATATGCATATATATGTGCAACATACAGCAGATATCCTTGCACAAAGCACACACAAAGAAGTTAAGTACTGTATAGAAAAAATCCTTTTATATTTAGAATGTGGATATTGAGGCAAAAGCCAAGATTGGGAAATAATGTTCTACTATTTTTTAGTTAAAAGAGTGCACATAAAAGAATGCTTTAAATATCACTTCCATCTCAAGCTCGCTTTGTAGTATACAAAAAGGCAGTATTGTAGAGAATACATGAAATAATAAGTCATGTACCGTATGAAGTTAGATTAAATAAATCCTGTGTTTAAGGTTGCTTTGCTTCCTTTTTGCCCTTTCTCTTGTGTAATATAATCGTTTATATAATGTAGTGAAGGTTTCATCAAGTAGGGAATGGCATTGTAACATACATAAATATCGGGGGTGGCTGCAGATGTCCTCCATTTCCCAGTAAAACGCTTCCCCTAACCAGTTACTGATGCATTGTTTGTGTTTTCTTTTCGCAGAGAGTCGAGTGATTTTGGATGCTTTTGCCCAGCAATGTAGCAGAGTTTTAAACCTTCTTAATTGTGGAGGAAAACTTTTGGACTCCAAAAATCCCCAGTCTTTGGCATCTTGCATAAAGCAGGAGAATAACACGTACAATGAGAGGCCTGACCAGTGTCAACTTAGTAAACCTTTTCATTACCAACCCACAGACAAACCAGATGTAGAAATGCAGTATGTACAAAAAAAACAGCAGACCTCGGCTTTCTTAAGAGTCTTCACTGATTCACTTCAGAACTACCTTTTAGCTGGCAACTTCCCTGCCAGGAATACCTCAACTACAAATGACTATGGACATTTATCTGATATGGAGGCTCTCTCTTCCTCACCGGTGAATACCTTCGGTGGATGGGCATCTCCAGCAACCTCTGAATCACATGGTCATCCATCTTCTTCCACACTTCCAGAAGAGGAGGAAGATGAGTATGAAGAAGGTTATTGCCCTAGGTGCCAAGAGCTGGAACAGGAAGTGATCTCATTGCAACAAGAGAATGAAGAACTTCGAAGAAAGTTAGAAAGTATACCTGGTATTTAATTTTTCTTTATATATATATATGTGTGTATGTGTTTGTGTATAAAGTCCAAAAAGCACCACTCTACCATGCAATATACTCATAGCCAGGGTGCATCTCAGATATCAATAATCAGAGCCGGCAATTGGATGCACTCCACTGAATTACTAATTCCTTTGCTTTATTGCTGCATCTTAAAATTCCATTTTCCTTACAAATAGATGACAGCATATCTGATGCTGAAGTCTCTCAAACGTAGCAGTGATACAGTTCTTAGACTGACCGAATACAGAAATATAAAAGGAGTATGTAAACCATATTTTCTAATGCCCCTTAGTCCATTTATTTGCCAACCTGGTACGTGATATGGGACGTTTGAAAATGTGCTTACATTTTTTTGTATTTCTGTATTCTGTCAGTCAGAGAAATGTGTACTGTCAACTATTTTAAAGTTGGCACTGGGGGCTCATTACCTGACTCGAGTTTTGTTAAATCACGTGACACTGATTTCACAGAACTGCTTAGTTCAGTGTTCTGTATGTGAAAAAAAACAAGTTTAAGGCAGAGGTATCAATCAAAGGAGAACTAAAGCTAAATCCTAAGTGCATCAATTGAAATTACTAAATAAAATATATTGTAGCTGTAAAGCTCACTTGAATAAGAAGCATTGGAGAAATCATTCATCTTCAAAAGAGCTGCGGAACGTCTATTGAGTGATCTGCCTGACCTCCCAGTAATCAAAACTGAGCAGTCAAAAAGTCAATTGATAGTCACTAGAAAGAAGGGCTGCAGAAACCAGGAAATGCCACAAACCCGCAGAAGTACAGGGCATTCCTGCACAATGTTGCCGATGTCAGAGGGGAGACTTGCGGTGGGTACACATGTTCCAATTTATCCTCCTGACTGAGCTTCCAAAACTTTCGACCGGTTGGCCAGGAGGAAGGACTGACGGTCGTGGCAAAAGCATCCGTGTCCGACAGTAACCACAGCCGAGCATGCAGTCCCACAGAGGGCCGAACGTTTGGCTGTGGTTTTCCGACCTGTCTAATCGTGCGTTTGTCCGATTTGGACAAACAAATGGACGGTCGCGGCTGCCACAAGGAACCATACAATAATTTAGCCCGGCTGACCGAAAAACTGAAATGTCTGTCGGTCGGCCGAATTATTGTATGGTGTGTACCAAGCTTAAGGTAGGGTATACACTATGCAATGATTCTGCTATGTTTTGCAGATTGCTATAAAGTCATGTTCTATCATTTTGCACTGGATATTACATTCTATCACGGTCATTACTGGTAATTATTGACTGTTAATGGCAAGTAGAATGTCAAATAGATCAAAATATCATAATAGTGTATGACCGCATTACAGCTATTGGCTAGTTAGAAACAGTCCTCTAGGCCTCTATATAAAGGATGTGCTTGGGTTGGGAACTGGCAAATAGAAGAAATTGGATTAGGTTCAGAATAACTTACTGTGAAGATGAGTGATCCGATTATGCTGTGCTTTTCTTAGAAGCACGCTAGAGTTTTAAATGTATTGATGAATCTTTCCTGTGTATGTATGTATGTATAGTTTAGTTATAAAGCGCCACTTTGGGACACAGCGCTGTACACAATAAAGTCATACAAGGGGAACAAATACATAAATAGTTTAGTACATAAATATATAACTTATATAAATATTAGTGCTAGAGCCTTGCCACAAGAGGAAAGGAGGTCCCTGCCCCATAGAGCTTACAATCTAGTTAGGTGGGTAACATATAGATACAATGGAATGGGTATAAGTGCTGGAGTGAGATGTATGCAGTGCAAATAAAACAATCATATACTGTGCTGGTTACCAGATAGGATCGTATACATAGCAAGTGACTATACTCGATGATAGTAACGAGAACAGGACGAGAGCGGACGAAGGAGACGAGACGGACGGAGAGACGAGACGAAAGAGAGCACTAAGAGAGGACGAGGAGAGAGCGAACCTAGAGCAAGACGGACGAGACAGAGAGAGAGCGTACAGACGAGCAGAGGCAAACGAGACGAGAGCGAGAGAGAGACGAGACGAAGAGAGCAGAGGACGGAGAGACGAGATCGAGACGAGAGACAGGACGAGACGAGACGAACGACAGAGCGAGACCAGAGCAAGACGACTACGAGACGAGAGCGAGAGAACGAGGCGAGACGAGAGCGAGACCTAGACGCGATACGAGACGCTAGGACAAGCGAGACCAGAGCCAGACAGACGAGACGAGACTCGCAGACGAGAAGAGACGTAGACGAGACGAGAGAGCCAGACCAGACACCCGAGACGAGCGCGAGACGACAGAGCAAGACGAGACGAGACCAGACAGACATCGAAGGGAGAGACGAGACGATGAGCGAGACAGGAGAGACAGAGAGACGGAGACCAGAGAGACGAGAGATAGAGACGAGAGCGAGACCAGAGCAAGACGAGAGACGAGAGACGAGACGAGGACGCAGAACATAAGACGAGGACGAGATGCGGAGCAAGACGAGACGAGACGAGAGCGAGACCGAGAGCTCAAGACAGAGACGACGACTAAGCGAGACGAGAGGACGAGACGAGAACGGAGGAGCGAGAGCAGAGCAAGACGAGAGAGAGAGACGAGAGCGAGACCAGAGACGAGAGAGACGAGACGAGAAGACGAGCGAACGAGCAAGGAAGAGACGAGCACGAGAGGCGAGACCAGAGCCAAGACTGAGACGAGGAGAGACGAGACGGAGACTAGAGCAAGACGAGAACGAGAGCGAGCTGAGACGAGACGAAGGGAAGAGAAGAGAGCGAGACGAGAGCAAGGACGAGACGAGACGAGAGCGAGACGATGACCAGAGCAAGACGAGACGAGGGACGAGAGAGACGAGAGAAAGAGACGAGACGAGACGGAGACCAGAGAGACGAGACGAGACGAGGAGCGAAGACGAGGACCAGAGCAATACGAGAACGAGGACGGAGAGCGAGACGAGAGACGAGACGAGACGAGAGCGAGACGAGGGACGAGACGAGAGCGAACAGAGCAAGACGGAGGACGAGACGAGAGCGGAGACGAGAGCGAGACGATGAGACGAGACGGAGAGCGAGACGAGACTAGACGAACGAGACGAGACAGAGAGTAGACCAGAGCAAGAGAGACGCAGACGAGAGCGAGAAGAGACCAGACGAGTACGAGAGCGAGGACGAGACCAGAGCAAGACGAGACGAGACGAGCGAGAGACAGAGACTAGGCTAGACGTAGACGAGACCAGAAGGCAGAACGGAGACAGAGCGAAGCACAGACCAGAGCAGAAGAGAGAGAGACGAGACGAGACGAGAACGAGAGACGAGACAGAGACGAGACGAGAGACGATACGAGAAGAGAGCGAGACCAGAGCAAGACGGACGAGACGAGAGCGAGACGAGAGGACGGAGACGGTACGAACAGCGAGAGAGCGAGACGAGAGAGACGAGAGAGAGCAGACCAGAGCAAGGACGGCGACGAGACGAGAGCGGCGACGAGAGACAGGACGAGGAAAGACCAGGACGGAGAGCGAGAGAGAGCGAGACCAGAGCAAGACGGAGACGCGACGAGAGCGAGGACGAGAGGAGCAGAGAGAAGAGACGCGAGACGCAAGACGAGAGACGATAGAGCGAGAGAGAGACCAGAGAGACGGAGGAGACGAGAGCGAGACGAGACGCAGAGACGAGACGAGACGAGACCGCAAGACGAGACCACGAGACGAGAGACGAGACGAGAGTCTGAGACGCAGAGCAAGACGAGACGGACGGAAGAGACTGAGACGACAGAGAGACGAGACGAGACGAGAGAGACGAGACGAGACGAGACGAGGAGGCGAGACCAGAGCAATGGACGAGACGAGGACGAGCGCGACACGAGAGACGAGACGAGAGACGAGAAGAGACGAGAGCAAAAAGAGACGAGACGAGAGCGAGGACAGAGCAGACGAGACGAGACGCGAGCGAGACCAGCAATACGAGACGAGACGAGCGCGACGACGAGGACGAGACGAGACAGAGCAGACGAGACAGACGATAGCGAGACCAACAGGAGACGGAAGAGACGAGAGCGAACAGAGCAAGACGAGGCGAACGAGAGCGACGGACGAGAGACGAGAGAGACCAGAGAGCGAGACGAGAGCGAGACAGAGAAGAGGAGACGAGCGAGAGCGATGACGAGACGAGACAGGAGCGAGAGCGACAGAGCAAGACGAGACGAGACGAGTACGAGAGCGAGAGACACAGAGCAAGACGAGACGAGACGAGACCGCACGGAGACGAGGACGAGGAGCGAGACGAGATAGAGACTGCGACGAGAGACGAGACGTAGAAGCGTGGACGAGACAGAGAGAGACAGACGAACGAGAGAAAGACGGAGACGAGACGAGAGCGAGACGAGACGAGTACGAGAGGCGAAGACGAGAGAGACGAGAGCGAGACCAGAGCAATGAGAGAGACGAGAGCGAGACCAGAGCAGAGACGAGGACGAGAGACGAGAGCGAGGACGAGAGACGAGACGACGAGAACGAGGACCAAGCAAGACGAGACGAGACGAGAGCGAAACCAGAGCAAGACGGTAGACGAGACGAGCGGAGACGAGAACGAGCGAGAGAGACGAGAGACGCAGAGCGGAGACCAAGACAGACGGAGACGAGAGCGAGACCAGAGCAGAGACGAGACGGGCGAGACGAGAGAGCGACGAGGACGAGACGAGAGGGAGCGAGACCCAAAGGGACGAGACGAGACGAGAGACGAGGACCCGAGCAAGACGAGGACGAGACGAGAGCGAGCGAGAGGACGAGACGAGACGAGGAGACAGCAGACGAGACGAGACAGAGGAGACCGAGCAAGACGAGACGAGACTGAGAGCGAGACGAGGAGACAGGGACGAGAGCGAGACGAGACGAGAGCAAAGAGAAGAGGACGAGACGAGAGGAGACACAGGCAGAGACGAGGACAAGAGACGAGAAGCGGAGACCAGAGCAAGACGAGACAGAGACGAGAGCGAGACGAGAGACGAGACGGACGAGAGCGAGACCGGAGACGAGACGACGATAGCGAGACGAGAGCAACAGAGAGACGAGAGGCGAGACGAGAGCAAGAAGAGACGAGACGAGAGCGAGACGAGAGACGATGACGAGACGAGAGCGAGACGAGACGAGAAGAGCGAGACAGAGCCAAGACTAGACGAGACGAGAGCGAGAGACGCAGAGCAAGACGCAAGAGAACGAGAGCGAGACCAGAGCAAGACGAGACGAGGACGAGAGAGAGACCGAGAGACGAGACGAGACGAGAGCGAGAGGAGAGACGAGACGAGACGAGAGCGAGACGAGAGCGAGCCAGACGAGACAGAGACGAGAGCGAGACGAGGAGACGAGACGAGACGAGGGAGCCAGACGAGACGAGACAGGGAGCGAGGGACGAGAGACGAGGAGAGAGAGCGAGACGGGAGACGAGAGAGACGAGAGCGAGACCAGAGCAAGACGAGACGAGACCGAGTAGCTGAGACAGAGCAGACGCAGACGAGAGCGACCAGAGCGCAAGACGAAGAGACGAGACGAGGAGCGAGACGAGAGAGAGGACGAGAGCGACGAAGAGCGAGAGGCAAGACAGACGAGAGGAAGCGAGACGAGACGAGAGACGAGACGAGACGGACGAGAGAGCGGAAGACGAGACGAGACGGAGGACGGAGACCAGAGGCAAGACGAGACGAGACGAGAGCGAGACCAGAGCAGAGGGACCAGAGAGACGAGACGAGAGCGAGGACCAAGCAAGACGGAGAGAGAGACGAGGAGCGAGACAGACGGCAACGAGACGAGACGAGAGCGAGACAGAGCAAGAGAGACGAGAGCGAGAGCGAGACGAGAGAAGAGAGAGACGAGACGAACGGAGACCGAGAGCAGAGAGCAGGACAAGAGGCAAGAGAACGAGACTAGGCAGCGAGAAGGACGAGGACGAGACGACGAGACGAGGACGACGACGTGACCAGAGCAAGAGACGGAGACGAGAGCGAGACCAGAGCAAGGACGAGACGGAAAGAGACGAGTAGACGAGACGAGACGGAGAGACGAGAGACGAGACGAGAGAGCGTAGACGAGACAGAGAGACTAGACGAGACGCGAGAGAGCAGACGAGACGAGACGAGAGCGAGACGAGAAAGACAGAGACGGGGAGACGAGAGCGAGACGAGAGAGAGACGAGAAGCGAGATAGACGAGACGAGAGACGAGACGCAAGAAGAGACGAGACAGAGAGAGACAGAGCAGACGAGACGAGATCGAGAGCGAGACCAGAGCAAGACGAACGAGTACGCGAGCTGAGGACAAGAGCAAGACGAGACGAGACGAAGCGAGACGAGAGACGAGACGAGAGCGGAGAGAGACGAGAGCAGAAGACGAGGACGAGAGCGAGACCAAGCAAGACAGACGAGACGAGGAGAGACGATGAGGACGATACGAGAGCGGAGACGAGACGAGAGCAAGACGAGACGAGACAGAGCGAGACAGACGAAGACGAGGGAGAAGAGAGCGAGACCAGGAGCAAGACGAGACGAGACGAGAGGCGAGACGAGAGGACAGACGGGGCCAGAGCAAACGAGGACGAGACGAACGAGACCGAGCCAAAGACGAGACGAGAGGACGAGAGCGGAGACCGAGACGAGACGAGAGAGACGAGAGCAGACGGAGGGGACGAGACGAGAGCGACGAGAGCGAGAGAGACGAGAGGCGAAGACGAGGACGAGGACGAGCAAGACGAGACGACGAGAGCAAGAGCGAGAACGAGAGCGAGACCAGAGCGAGAGGAGACCGAGACGGAAGAGAGAGAGAGAGGAGAGAGAGGAGAGAGAGAGAGAGAGGCGGAGAGAGGAGAGAGAGAGAGAGAGGAGAGGAGACGGAGCGAGACGAGACGAGATGCGAGACGAGACGAGAGCGAGAGCAAGACGAGAAGAGAGCGGACGTCGAGGACGAGACGGGAGACGAGAGAGAGAGAGAGAGAAGAGAGGGAGACGAGACGAGAGCGAGACGAGACAGAGCGAGACGAGCGAAGCGAGACGGACGAGAGCGAGACGAGCGAGACGAGAGCGAGAGCGAGACGAGACGAAGCGAGAGACGGAAGCGAGAGAAAGGACGATGGACGAGAGCGAGACCATAGCAAGACGAGACGAGACGAGACGAAGACGAGAGAGAGAGATAGAGAGAGAGAGAGAGAGAGAGAGAGAGAGAGAGACGAGACGAGGAGAGAGAGACGAGAGAGAGCAAGACGAGACGAGGAGCAAGACGAGAGGAGTACTAGAGCGGAGACAGAGCGAGTACCAGACAAGATGGACGAGACGAAAGCGAGACGAGAGACGAGACGACAGCAAGACGAGGACGATGACGAGAGCGACGAGACGAGACGAGCAGAGACCAGAGCAACGAGACGAGAGTAGAGACGAGGGAGACGAGACGAGAGCGTAGCGAGACGAGAGCAAGACGAGAGCGCGACGAGACGAGACGAGACGAGACCGAGACGAGAGCGAGACCAGAGCGAAGACGAGACGAGACGAGACGGAACGAGACCGAGACGAGAGAGACGAGACGAGCGCGAGCGAGACGAGACGGTAGAGAGAGTAGAGACGAGACGAGAGCGAGACGAGACCGAGGCGAGAGCGAGACGAGAGCCGAAAGCGAGACGAGACGAGAGGAAGAGGAGAGCGAGACGAGACGAGAGGCAGAGGAGCGTAGACGACGAGAGGCGGAGGACGAGACGAGACCGAGAACGAGAGAGATGAGAGAGAGAGAGAGCGAGACGAGAGCGAGAGACGAGAGCGAGAGGCGAGAGAAGCAGGAGACGAGAGGAAGAGGAGAGCGAGACGAGATGAGCGAGACGAGAGAGACGAGAGCGAGACGAGACGAGAGAGACCGAGAGCGAGAGCGAGACGAGACGAGAGCAGACAGAGGAAGACGAGCGGCGAGAGAAGAGAGAAGGAGAGACGAGGCGAGGAAGACGAGAGGAGAGGGAGAGAGAGCGAGACGAGAGGAAGAGGAGAGCGAGAACGAGGACGAGAGCGAGAGAGCGAGAGCGAGACGAGATGAGAGAGGAGACCGAGACGAGGAGCGAGACGAGAGACGAGCGAGCGAGACGAGAGGAAGACGAGACGAGAGCGAGACGGAGAGAAGGACGAGAGCGAGACGAGATGGACGAAGAGAGCGAGACGGAGAGAGAGGGAGGACGAGAGGAAGCCGAGAGCGAAGGAAGAGACGAGAGCGAGACGTAGACGAGAGGGAGACGAGAGGAAGACGAGAGCGAGTAAGAGACGAAGAGGAGACAGGGAAGAGGAGCGAGACGAGAAGGATCAGACGATGAAATGACTAGATCACTTACAAACTAGATCTATACTATATATATTATACTATATCTAATACTATATCTATACTATCTCTTAATACTATATCTATACTATTATACTCTATATATATATTTATACTATATTAATACTATATCTATACTATACTATATATACTATACTATATCTATATATACAATATACTATACTATATTAATACTAATCTATACTATACTAGATCTATACTATACGATATCTTATTACTATACTATTTATACTATATCTATACATACTAGATATATACTATACGATATATATACTCTACTAATTAATACTATATCTATACTAACTAGATCTTACTATACGATATCTAATATACTAATTAATATAGATACTATACTATCGAGATCTATACTATACGATATCATACTATACTATATTAACATATCTCATACTATACAGATCTATACTATACGATATCTATACTATACTATATTAATACTATAAGCTATTACTATACTAGATCTATAATATCACAGATATCTATATAGACTTTTGAAAGCAATTGTGTATAGTATGTTGCCTTATTCTCCTCGTTAATTAGCCCTACGGTAATTTTTTTCCGTGGCGGTCAAATCGCCCTGGTTTCAACTGGTAAAAAAAAGGTCCAGCAAAAACCCCTAGGGTTTCCATTTGTACTCCACATCACTGCTTGTGTCACCTGCATTGTCCTGTAAAGGTTTGTCACCGCCGACACCCCGATGCACGATGTAAGAGATGAACGTTCCGTTTCAGCTAATAATTGTGCTGTGTATCATCACTTTATAGGCTTAAATGGCTGTTTCATTTCCACATCCACGCCCGTGTGGGGGGCAGCGATCCCCAAACGAAAGACATTCCCGGACGAGAAAGGCCCTTACACACCCGGCACGATTATCGTCCTGAAACGCCTTCATACACATTGTGCATCCCCGTTGATCGCACGTGTGTACGAACCTTAAAGGGCATGTCCACCTTCTTAATAATTTTTTCATATTAAAGATTCTTCCTGCTCCCCCAGCCTCCAACTCAACCGCTATAAGTTTTAATTCAAAATGCCCCAAATATTACTTACCTTGCCCTCTTTCCTCCGTTGCACTGCCACGGCCCTCTGCTTCAAAAAAGGCAAGCAATGAGCGGGACCGGCAGTCACGTCTGTTATTGTCTGAGGCGGCAGCCAGGGAGTTCAGTGGCGACTGAGAAAGAGGGAAGGTAGTAATGTTTGGGTCACTTTCTGATATTAAAACTTATCTGTTGGGGCCGGGGGAACAGTGAGACTATTCATAGAAAAAAGATTTTTATGCTAAGGGGGAGGGAATCTAAATCAGGATCGCGGGAGGGCTGCAGTGCGCATGCCAAACTTCCTCCCGGAGGGGAGACAGGAGGCCCAGAGTCTATATGGACTCTGCATACTCCTGGTGGGTGTTTTTTTTTGGACTTTAGGGGGGGTACAGAAGAAAACCATATGGATTTGGGATTAAGGTAAGGATTAAACTACACTACACATGGGCCAGTAGTGGGGGGGATTATAGATTTTGGGACATGCCCTTTAATTTTCAATACCGAAGTTCCTCTGTAAGCACCTACTTTATTGTTCAATTCAAACACTTCAAATGTTGTTTTTTCCCAGAAAATTCATTCGTGATATTAAATACTGCAAAGCATTTGAATAGGAGATACCGCGCTCTATCGGTATTTCATCATGATACTTTATTTTACCCTAATCACGAACCACTAACTGATTGTAAATACTGCCACTGTAGTGATAAAGGCAATATATTGCTACCCTGACATCTTATCTGATCTTTATCTGTCATGGGCCACTAAAAATTAACCAATCAACTTGTTTCCAGCATATATGTATCTGGTATTTAACCTTGTATCTCCTAGTTCATGTGTTAAATAAATCTGAAACATGAAAAAATGTATATATCTCCCTCCTGTAAAGATTTTGTGCCCCTTTAAGAACAATATTCTCCTGGAGAGATAATTTATATTCCCTTTAATGATTCTATCCCAGTTACAGTTGAACCAGAGTCTGTATTTTTTGCGGTCTTGTTTCTGTTGGTCTTGTTTGCTTCGCCCATGGCTTTCTCTCAATATTGCGATTGTTAACCTTTCTTCTGGTGTGGAAGGTTTTAGAGTTAACATGGGAAGATTTTGATGTCTCACCCAAATTTGGCACAGGAAATTGGGAACTGCATCTTAAAGCAGAGCACAATCAAAAATGAAGTACAATAAATCCTATATAATTGCATAGGTCATTCTCTTCATAATGATTTTTTATAACCTGACTGCGAGCTTTTGAGTCCAGGCAGATAATTTATCTTTCAACTGATAATAAGGTGTCAGCTATAAACCCCCGTATAAATATTCATAAATTCTACCATCTGTGGCGCCAGCATCATCATTCTTTTTGACATTAAAAGCATTCATTCCTTTCTGTCTCGGGAAGCTGAGATCCGGCCTGCCCTCGTATGTGCTTGGCAGGCGTATTGCTTTTGTTTAGCAATCACAAATAGAACTAACCTGTTTCTTTCTACTGATAGAAATATTCTGGGCTGGCTGATCTCCTAGATGTATTTTAGGAGAACCAACTTGATGTAAATGTTTAATAATCGTGCTCTGATAATCCGCATGTACTTGATAAAACATTTCCAAAATGAAAGTATCAGAAAGCCACAACTGCTTAGTATTCCTGCATTCTTGGGGCTGGTGCCCCCGCGGCTGATCATAACTAATAATCCTGCTGACAGACCTACTTATTTGATCAAGTGATTGATAGTCCAAACACCCAAGCTTTTAAAAAACAATTTGAAATCTGTATTTTAAAGGGAGTTAGGAGACAGTGCTGCTAACCCCCGTCTTTAACTCAAGGGTGAGCTGTCAAAGATGCCACTAGTCCCTGAACTGACCTCTTACCCCAGGCCTCCCCACAGTATATGTGCGGACTAGAGAAGAGAGGATGTCAAGCAGTTTTAGAGAGAGAGAGGGATTGTGGAAAGCGCACACACTTTTGGGTTAGAAAGCATAGGAGGTAGGCAATTTCCACC
This sequence comes from Hymenochirus boettgeri, assembly GCA_019447015.1. Classification (NCBI taxonomy): domain Eukaryota; kingdom Metazoa; phylum Chordata; class Amphibia; order Anura; family Pipidae; genus Hymenochirus; species Hymenochirus boettgeri. Next base: position 66,181,988 of record CM033469.1, on the reverse strand, counting down.
CCCTAAAACTAAAATTTAACTCCACTACTGGCCCACTGTTTGTGTTTAAAAAATCCTTACCTTACATCTCTGCTCCAAACGGTTCTCCGCCTTGCTGGTCAAATTCCCAAAAAGTGAAGAGTAGGTTCGGTGGCCTGGTGAGTTTATCCAGTCCCTGCCTGCTTCCTTAACCTTAGTGGAGGACAGTGCCATGATCGCACAGGGAGCCCTCCCCCTCCTCCCGCTGATCTTTGCTGCCCCTGGTGCCCTAACTCTAAAACCCTTTCTGTAGTGTACAGGGAACCTAGCCCACCCCCAACCTCCAAGTCTGTTTTTTAAAAAAGCATCAAACTCTCATTCCTTCATTCTGAGCTTTTTTTAAACAACCCTAGCGGTTGGGGTTGGCTTAGGGTTCTCTCCATCATATTAAAAGTTGTTTTTTTTTAGTGTGGACCATAACCCCTTTAAATATTTTAGCCCAAGCAATCTTGAGATTCCATTGGAAATCCTCACAACACCCAATGTTTACACAGAACATAAAATATGCGGGGACCACTATAATTCTTTCTGAACAAGCTTCTACTGACATCAGTTTATACCCTCATACCCTACCCAAGGCTGAGTGTACTGAGCCTTCTTATTTGTATCTATTTTGCAACTCATCATCTCTACAACAACTGCATAGAACATTTTACTCTATAATGTATGATTCAAACCTATTAACATAATGGGGGGGGGGGGGGGGGGAGAATGTAATCATTCTTTCTTTTTCCTTGGCATTCCTGCCTGTCTGGCGCTGAACATTGTTTCAAATACTGTCACACTTTTTAATCTAACCCCCATTCATATTCACTCACTCGTTAGGTTCCTGCACCTGGCGTTGCTTATGATTGTTTTCGCTTTTGAAAATGTTCAAGTTAACTAACCCACCCTCCCATTCTGCTATACTTTAAGGCTGGTAACACCATCAGAGTTTTTGTCCCGCCTGAGCGTTCACCTACTTTAATCGAGCGCTCGGTCTGCCAAATGACAAATTTTCCCTCACCTTATACTTTAAGTACAGGATCTGCCCGGGGGGAGGTAAAGTTTTTCGGGCATTTCTAACTGAGCATTTGGAAGCGCTACTACAAAACACTCACGATAAAAGGGGCCGATATCATTGGGATATGAAACCAGTATTGGGGGCTTTATCTGAATATTTTACCACCTTAGGTTACCGTGGTGAGAAACGAAAATGCTACATTCTCATCCCTGGGAGTACAGCAAATAGGGGAAATCTTAGCTAGCGCAAGTTCTCAGTTAGCTTAGTACAACACGCACCAATCTTTTGACAGATGAACAGACCAGAATCTGTAATAATTTTGTTTTCATCTGTCAAAGTGTTGCTACACACAGTCCCCATGGTCTTGCTTTATAAATGAGCAATCTGACTATAGTACAGTAGCAGGGAACCCACCTGGCCAGGGAAATTTTATAGTCCCAGCAGATAGTTTTTTTCCCGATGCCAGCAACCGAACGTTTATCTACCTTGGAACGGTTTTGTTTTTTTGCGGCGACAGAATTGGCCCATTAAATCATTAATGTGCTTTACTGCACTCACAGGGTCAGAATTACTTCCAATGAGGTAGAAGCTTTAATTTACTCTACTTTGGGCCGAAAAGATGGATCCTTTCGATCTTGTCAGTTACATCGGGGGCTACATCAATTAATATGCCTGTTGTGTGTCATTGGAGGCGCCCTTAGTCTAGTCCATGAAAAAGATTTTCGAATTTAGTGAGATGCTCAATTAAACTACTGGAATCAGCAATGTGCTAATTCATTATCTGATTCTGTTTTATACCAAGGATGTGGTAATCAATCTTATCTGTCACTGTTAAGAAAACACACTTTTCCAGGCTCTTTATAGAATATCAAACTGGGACATCAACTAATCAATATCTATAGCAACTCACGATCACTAAGTCCAAGGGACATATTTTTCTAAATAGATTTGCAAATATTAAACACATTTTCTACTGATTTTTTTGAAATGACTAGAATGGACTCTCTCTTGTTTTAATGGCCATATAATAGGTAACAACAAAAAAATAAATGAATAAATTGTTTGCAAGCGAGAGTACAACAATAAAGCACACAGAGTGGAGCCTTTAAACATCTAAATCTCTGGTGAATTTTGTGAAAATGAAACTTGGCACTTCGTTATCTTACGAAATGGAAGCGCATCTATTATTTTATCAAATAATTTTCAGTGCAAATTTACCATTATTATTATATAATTGACCCACACACTGAGGCAATACCTGGCTCTATGGAATTACGTGGAATTGTTTAGCTATAGGAGTAGGGCAAGGATTCACAATATGGTCCTGGCAGCTGGTTAAAATGCTAAAAGTGGAAAGAATCGAACTCATTGGTGGCCAGGAAGAAGATAGGAGTAGCTGAAATTATTTGATGGCTGTTAAATGGTTTTCAATTTTACCATTTCTCTCTATGAAATTCACAAAGAACCTCAGATCGAAAGCAGCACAATAGGAAACACCTTCTAGCCATATTGATCTGTCTTGAAACTAATTAATTTGTGTTTTTGCCTATCTCTGTTTCTAATGGCATCTAGTTACCGTTCTTATAGTGGGGCATTATTACAACATTTTATGTTATCATTCTATAACCTTTACTCATGAACAGGGTGATATTTTTTACAGGAGCCCAGTGGGTCTACACCACATTGAACGCAAGCAAAAGGAAATATTTATAAACTGTGAATGATATGTCAAAGCTTTGGCATCTTCATATAACCATTCCGTCTTTTTCTATGAGCTGGCCTGCTCATATTTCTGTCCCACGTTTTTGTGTATACTGGTGTCTGTTTCTGTTTTTTTTTGTTTGTAACCTCTATGTCTTGCAGCATTATAGAACATTTAGGTATAGAGGAGTACTGGGGATATTTGGGATTTTTTTGTTACACCTGATTGATTGTGCATGCAGCAAGTCAGTAACATGATGATAATGCCATTTACACCAGTTGATCACACTGTGGTAAGGCACCACCCTAGATATTGCTGTATCAACATGTTGAGATATTTTAAACTATACAACCACAAATGAGTTAGTGCTAGATATCTAAATAGTTTATATACAAAGGTCTGGCATTTGAATGGGGAGGTGCCGTGGTGAATCTATATTACAGTCACTCGTGGATGTCACTGGCCGAGTCACATTAATACTCACAGGAATGCGCTAGCTCCTCCTTACAGCACGTAATTCAGTAAGTCATTGTAACGAACCGGAACTGCACAGGTAAGAGAGGATGTTTATTGTCTTTTTTTAGTTTGAGAAGAATAACATGTTAACTTTGTATTTACAAAAAAACGGGCTTGTGTATCAACTTAACATATTAGGGGAAGGGGGGGAGATGGCGGGACGGGGGAGACAAAGAGTGTCCTGTGCTGGCTTTTTCTTTTTTTTGACGCTTATGTATTATACTGGAATTTTAACGCTACTTACAGTGAATATAACGGATATTACTTCACCGTCGAGTCCCTGACCTCTATAAAAACACTCGGCCTAAATTGCCTCAGTTTTTATATGGTCAGGGAACTCCTCGGTGGCCGTAATATCCGTTATATTACACTGTAGGGTAGCGTATTATATTAAGTGGTTCTAAAGGCACACAACTACTGCAAACAGCTAAATGTAGTGTGGCAGATTCTATATGGCATACTGTGGAACATTTCCCTTGTTCAAGTCTGGCCCCCGACTAAAGTATAGGAGTCACCGCTTCGTAAAGTATGACAGTCACGAACGTTCTCCTCTACTTTATCACTAAATTAAATGTGTGCCATGTGTTGTCCAGTATCATTAATAAAAAGATGAGTACTGTAGGATCAGGTGATTCTTTTTAATTTGACTACAGTGGAAAGAGAGAAGTTGTATCTCTGAAAGCTTTTGTCTGTCAAATGAACTGTTAGTCATAGTAAAAAGGTGTCACCTGATCCTAACGTGCTCCATTCTTTTAATAATACTTTATATAGGAGATCATCCATGACTGGGTGTGTCTTCCCCTCTGTCAAAGATGACACCTTAGTCTGGGTACACACCAGCATGAGTTTTTGTCACTACTGTGACAGTAGTGGCCGTGGCCGACAGTTTTCACGCGCTGATCATGTGGTCCCATAGGAACCGCACAATCGCCCGTGCATTTACCAACAGGCCCATTCGTCTGATACAAACAAATGGTGACCGAGTCTGGTCGCCCCACACCCATAAGATTTCCGACCGCTACAATGCACTATCGTCGGATCGTACCAGAAATATCATATGGTGTTGTTCCAGCCTTAGGGTATGTACACAACCTGCAATATTTCAGTTCACCCAATCAACCGATTGTTCAGTTAATCTGTCCGATCAGGTCGAAATAATAGAATGGGTTTTTTGGGCTGTTGTGTCCGCCCGACCGACCGTTGGGCTGAATCAGACGAATTGATGATCGGACCCGACGGAAAATTCACGCCGATCGTGCGGTCCATCTAATGGACCCGGCAGGTTCTTTTCATGGTAACTGTGGTCCGCTCCACCGTTTACCAGCAGCGACCGATTCCCTTCCTCCTTGAAGACCGAATGGTCGATCAGGAGTAAGATAATGGGTCCTTCCATCTGTAATCCTCCTGACCTTCAGGTCTGACCTTACTCCTGTCCAATCTATCAGAACTTGCCTAGCCCTTTTTTTCATACAATCAATTTCAGATCACAAAATGAATGGAGTCAATAGACTCTCAAGGTGGAAAAGTGGTCTTGAACATTAGATAGATATCTGAAATCCCCTCAACTGTCTTACCTAGTGGATGGCCAGCTTAGAGCAACACAGATATAGTAACAACATCAAAGATCAAACCAGATTACAAAGGCTCCCCTGAATGGGTTTGTTTATTTAGTCTTGTGAAAAAAAAACACCTTATTGTATTTTATCCAGACACACATAAGGACAATTAAAGCTTGCTAAACACATATTACAGGACTTCCCCATTGGAAGCTTTCTGCTGTTGTCTACAGATCTGGTACACATCTTATTAACATTCTCCTTATATTTTGTATAGGAGAACATTCGTTTGGCCAAAGTGCTCTATCGTTTCCTACTCAGCAAGATCTGTTAGTGGTGAGCATTGGGATTGTTCATCTCACAGTGGCCTTATAAAAGCTGGTCCTCAGATCTACTATCAGTACTGTTTACCGAGCTTAGAAGCCTTCTGGCTATTTCATTCTTTATTTAATCTGACAAACATTGCATATAGACAAAAACATGTGTGAAAGTTAAAGGCAACTGTGGCCACAAACAAAAGGGCTTTCATATGAGCTCCAAGGTTCAGAAGAATGTCCTTGTAGTGTAGGCACACCTACACTCAATCTTGCTGTGTTTCCCATCTTACTATCATGAAGAGCGATGGCACATGCTTCAATGCCACCCTGAATCTAGAAGTTGTTTTATACTTTGGAGCTTTTCATATCTTCTTTATAGTCATGAGAAAGGGTTCGTCAACGTCATCAAAAGGTAAGACAGATGGCTTTCATATGGCTTATCACAGTAAACCCTTTAAAAAGCAATGCTAAAGACTTAACACTTTCTCTGATACGCGGTGTATCCTATGCTGTGTTTTTATTGGTTACGTCAGTTAGGTTAAGTACTGATTTGTTACTGCGGATAAAAAAAAAAAAAAGGGGGGGGGGCCCCCCCTTGGGGGTGAATTACATATTTTGCATGGCTTTTTGTTTGCTTATTTTTTATTTTTTATTATTGAATAAAAAATATATAATTTTGGAAACGATTGCTGATATTTTTTATATTGATACCAATTGGAAATGCTTTGGGAACATACTTGATAAGCCCGCCATTTGCGTTTTGCTTAATCTGTACTCTAAGCCAAAACAATTGTTGTCAGTTGGAAAGTGATTAGCAAACCCGCCCGGCACATTAAATTTCCCAGAGGGCAAAAGCAGAGTCCAGCAGCACTCCTTATGGCCATTAAAACATTAAACATCAGCCAGCCTTTTTATAATACTTGCTGCCCTTTAAGAAGCAAACCATTTGGAATAGGGTAATATCTATCCAACTACACTGGTTTACTAGCTAGTGTTGGGTGGCAGTGTCTTCCTTTTTATTTTATATTACAAATCTTTTGACAGGGCCAATCCAACATTATAGCTTGGAATAATTCATTACAATCCCAGCTCACACCAGATTCTTGAACCAGGGACCAGCTCTTCGCTCTTAACCACCAACATTTATAATCTTCAATACATTAGAGGTGCACCCGATAAAGGGGTCCATAAACCTAAAATGTTTCACCATGTCACAATAAAAGCACAGCTATGGTTACTTCTTGTGTGCATCTCTTAATGTTTTCAACTCAAATCCCCATATGCACAGGGGGGAGGAAATAAAAAAGAACATTCCACTATTAAGACTTGAATAGCTGTGAATGAACCTTGGCGTGCCATGGCTAGTCTTTCCTATTCTAGTGGTTTTAATAATCCTCTACTTATTTTATTCTCACCCCCCTGTACACTTAAGACCCACGACATATACATATTTTTGGATCAGTAAATAAAGGTATTAAAGAATTTAGTATCTAAAGAGAATGGATTTCAGTGCACACTGGATCTCTCCTGTGTTAGCATGTTAATTAATCTTCAGCCAGTACTGTAGAGGACGTAACTGTTCTTATCAGCCATTACTATAAATATGTTTGAACAGAGCTTGTGTATTGATGTATGAAATGAATTCTTTGTGGCCATGTAAAATTGATCAATAAAAAACACTCTGCTGCTGGAAGGAGAGGTTAAATCTGCAGTTCCCATTTTGACCCTATAGATTCATGTTTTTTTATGCTCCTCCTGCATTCAATATCCTAAACCCTGCTTGTTGTAGTGCAGTCCCCCTATATGTCTTGCTAAAAACGAAGCACATGTGTGCGATACATTACTTTGTTCCCCAAAAGCTACGTGAAGATCACAAGCCTTAACTGTGCTTGTATCAGAGGCAAATATTTTGTTGCAAATTATTCTAAGCACCATTTTATCACTGATTAATGTCCCCGAGATCACTTCGTTTTGGAAAAGCCCGCAACCAGACTTTACTTACTACGATTGGAATTGCTGAATTTTCCATTCAGTTTATCATTAAAGGAACAGTAAATCTTTACTGGTATAACTTCTAACTGTACAAAAAAATCTGTTGATGTCCGATAAATCAAAATTTCCTATAACTTAATGATCACTTTTAGGAGTATCCCCAGGAACACAGGGGCAAGCCGAGGATTTACAATAGAGAATTCCTGAAAGGGTTCATTAAAGTCTTGAGTTTGTTGGTATGCATGTTAACTGGCTTTTTAAACTGCTGCTAAAATGGCTGGCCGCTGTTTGATTATCAACTAAATAGGAATAAATTACCCTCTGTCCTAAATTATAATATATTACAATCACCAGGACTCCATGACCCTATAAATGTACAAGGTACTCTGCCATGTATATGGTAATGTCTACACTTTCTCCTATGCATGTTAAGATGGTAAAAACGGTGACTTTTTGTCCCAAGCGAGTGTTCGCTACTGATATGCGGGTCCCATAGGGAACGGCAAACAATCGGCTGTGATCTACTGACAGACCCCTCCCCGTCAGCCGATCTTGGTCGCGGCTGCCCCCACCCACACCATTGATCTTTTAAGAGGCCAACCGACCATACACTGTGCAGAGGGCAAACCTCATACATATACTTGTCCCTGTAAAAAAACTTTATCACATTGATCAAGAACTGTGGGCAGGAGCTATACTAAAGGGGTTCTTTGGATATAATCAACATTAATATTAGGCCAACACTGCCCTCTTTTGTCATTGTTTTGGGCTCTATAAAGTTGTAATAGAACAATGTCACACCCGTCCCCAACCTATTGGCACCTGACTCCTTTTGCATTTTCTGATAACCTCAGCAGGCCTCAACTAGCTGAGGATAGGCAGTGAAGATCATTAGTCCTACCAGGCCTGAGGAGAAAAACAGCAGGTAACCATCTGGCTATCAAGGGCGTAGCAGTATTTAAAGTTAAGTTGCGTTTCACTGTTTTGTTAATAATATCAGTTGCCACCAGCTTTTACCCCTGTCATTGCCCCGGCTGTAACGGGTATGACAAAAGACACCCGCTACTAATGTGTGGCTTTTGTGCATATGACACATGACCCTATTTACTATGCCAGCTGTTTGTCTGGTGTTTAAAGTCCTTGCTGTGGTTACCCACATTTACATTTTTTAAAAATCTGAGTTTTTACAACTGGGCTAAATTTCCGGCCCTGGTGTAATCTCCTGTAGGTGCCAGCAGAAAGGAGGGATTCTGGGTACTTAGAATTCCCACTAAATACAACCCTGGAAATAAAGGTTTGTTTGTCAATGTATGCTGCACTTGTACTCTTGGTGATAGGGCTGTATATCGGTTTACTTCTTGGCTGTCACTGAACATATTTATCCTGCCATTGGGAAGTGACAATATTTTTGGCCCTGGCCATATCGTGACTGGGCATCTGCCAAATTTGGCTTGTGTGTACCTAGCCCCCTTACCCTTAGCTGGGTACAACACAGTAAACGATAAAAGCCCCATACCATCGGATTCCGACGGTATCGGTGCTTTATCGTTATTGTGTACGCTCGTTTCCGAACGACGCGTGCCGCCGAACGATCGGGTTCTGGCCTTACGCTCGTTCGGGAAGGCCAAAATTTCCAATCGTCCGCGCTAGAACTCCTATAGAGGAGTCTAGCTCGGTTGAATGAACACACCACAGTCCCGAGTGTTCTCCTTATGAAAGTTCATATGGAGATGGCTCGGGAACTGTGTGGTAATCGATCTTTGAAAGATGCAGACAGATCTTTCAGATCCTGTCTGTCATCTTCAGAAATCTGGACTGTGTGTACCTAGCGTAAGCAGCGGAATGGAGGCAAGATACCTTATTATTATACGACAGGGAGATCAATAACAGTTCTTATGTTAAAATGGTGCTCATTTGGCCCGAAACAAAAAATCAACCAATCAGATGGTAGCTTCCAATGTTAAGTAAGATAGGATGGGTTGGGGCAAAATTTACCCATTTTAACTATAAGACGTTTATTTTTGAATAAAAAAACCCCTGTATTTGTTTAAAAAAACTTTTTTGTTTCTAGTATACCCGTAATGTCTCTTCCGCGCTGATATGCTGCTTATCAGATGCTTTGTCCCCCCATCTTTACTTCCTTTCTGTATCAGTCCAATCTAGATACATCAACTGCCTCCCCCTTTTTATTTCCCTCTTTTCACTGTTGTTTGCATTTATCTTCTATCTGCCTCATACTCTTATACACTGTGCTTGTGGCTTTTAAGTCTGTAAAGAATTTTGGTGGAGATATCACATAGTCCTTTGAAAGTGAACTTTTGTAGTGATAGTTATATATTTTGTATCTTGATCTTGCCAACAATTGAGCACAACCTGCGTTTTCATTTCTCGGTCATTAAATAATATTAGTTTAGAAAGAACAGTAAAGAACAGAATCACTTTCACTGATTCAAATACATTCATTGGAAATTTTCCAACGCATATCAGCAGAATTGTCCAGCCATAGAATTCCAATATGCATAGATATGTGCAACTCCAGCAGATATCCTTGCACAAAGCACACACAAAGTAGTTAAGTACTGTATAGAAAAATCCTTTTATATTTTTAAATGTGGATATTGAGGCAAAAGCCAAGATTGGGAAATAATGTTTCTCTATTTTTTAGTTAAAGAGTCACATAAAGAATGCTTTAAATATCACTTCCATCTCAAGCTCGCTTTGTAGTATAACAAAAAGGCAAGTATTGTCATAGAATACATGAAATAATAAGTCATGTACCGTATGGAATTAGATTTAAATAAATCCTGTTTTAAAGGTGTTTGCTTCCTTTTTTGCCCTTTCTCTTGGTAATAAAATCGTTTATATAAAATGTAGTGTGTTTTCATCAGTTAGGGAATGGCATTGTAACTACATAAATATCGATCGGGGTGGCTGCAGATGTCCTCCATTCCCATAAAACACTTTCCCCTACCCGTACTGATGCATTGTTTGTGTTTTTCTTTTCGCAGAGAGTCGAGTGATTTTGGATGCTTTTGCCCAGAATGTAGCAGAGTTTTTAAACCTTCTTAATGTGGAGGAAAAACTGTTTGGGACTCCAAAACCCCCAGTCGTTTGGCATCTTGCTAAAGGCATGAGAATACCACGTACAATGAGATGCCTGACCAGTGTCAATTAGTCAAACCTTTTGCATTACCACCACAGCAAACCAGTGTGAAAGCAGTATGTCAAAAAAAAACGCAGAGCCTTCCGGGCTTTCTTAGAGTCTTCAACTGATTAGTTCATAAGACCTTTTAGAAGTGGCAACTTCCCTCCCAGGAATACCTCAACTACAAATGACTATGGTGACAGTATTCTGATTGGAGGGCCTCTCTTCTCTCACTCGTGAATACTTCGGTTGGATGTGGCATCTCCCAGCAACTCGAATCACATGTCATCCATCTTCTTCCACATTCCAGAAGAGGAGGAAGATGAGTATGAGAAGGTTATTTCCCTAGTGCCAGAGATGGAACAGGAAGTGATCTCATTGCCAACAAGAGAATGAAGAACTTTCGAAGAAAGTTATGAACGTATACTGGTATTTAATGTTTTCTTATATATTATATGTGTGTATGGGTGTTTGTGTAATAAAGTCACAAAAGCAACCACTCTACCATGCAATATCCTCATGCCAAGGGTGCATCTCATATATCAATAAGCAGAGCCGGCAATTGGATGCCTCCACTGAATTACTAATTCCTTTGCTTTATTGCTGCATCTTAAAATTCCATTTTCCTTACAAATAGATGACGCATATCTATGCTGAAGTCTCAAAGTAGCAGTGATACAGTTTCTTAGACTGACCGAATACAGAAATATACAAAGGAGTATGTAAACATATTTTTCTAATCCCCTTAGTCCATTTATTTTGCCAACCTGTAAAGTGATATGGGACGTTTGAAATGTGCGTTACATTTTTTTGTATCGTATTCGTCAGTCCAGAGAAATGTGTACTGTCAACTATTTTAAAGTTTGGCACTTGGGGGCTATATTACACTGACTCGAGTTTTGTTAATCACGTGTACACTGATTTCACAGCTAACTGCTTAGTTTCAGTGTACTTATGTGAAAAAAAACAATTTAGGGCAGAGGTATCAATCAAAGGAGAGACTAAAGCTTAATCCTAAGTGCATCAATTGAAATTACTAAATAAAATATATTGTAAGCTGTAAAGCTCCATTGAATAAGAAGCATTGGAGAAATCAATTCATCTTCAAAAAGAGCTGGCGGAAAGTCTATTGAGTGATCTGCCTGACCTCCCACGTAATCAAAAATGAAGCGTCAAAAGTCAATGATAGTCCACTAAGAAAGTAAGGGGCTGCAGAAAAACCCAGGAAATGCCACAACCCGCAGGAAGTACAGGGCACTTCCTGTCACAATTTGCGATGTCAGAGGGGAGACTTGCGTGGGACACATGTCAAATTTATCCTGCCTGACTGACTCCAAAAACTCTTCGACCGGATTGGCGCAGAGGAAGTACTTGACGGTCGTGGCAAAGCATCCGTGTCCGACAGTAACCACGCCCGCGCATGCAGTCCCACAGAGGGCCCGAACGTTTGGCTGTGGTTTTCCGGACCTGTCTAATAGGCGTTTGTCCGATTTGGCAAACAAATGGACGGTCGCGGTTGCCACAAGGAACCATACAATAATTTACCCGCTATGACCGAAAACTGAAATGTCTGTCGGTCGGCCGAATTATGTATGGTGTTTACCAAGCCTTAAGTAGGGTATACACTAGGCAATGATTCCTGCTAGTTTTGTCAGATTGCTATAAAGTTCCATGTTCTAATCATTTTTTGACTGGATATTACATTCTATCACGCGTCATTACTGGGAATTATTGAACCTGTTAATGGCAAATGTAGAATGTCAAAGAGATCAAAATATAAATAGGTATGACCGCATTACAGCCTATTGGCCTAGTTAGAAACAGTCCTCTAGGCCTCTATATAAAGGATGGCTGGGTTGGGACTGGCAAACCATAGAAGAAATGGGATTAAGGTTCCATATAACTTCCTGGGAGATGAGTGATCCATTATGCTGTGCTTTTCTTAGAAGCACGCTAAGAGTTTTAAATGAATTGATGAATCTTTCCTGTGGTATTAGAGTATAGTTAGTTATAAAGCGCCACCTTTGGGACCCAGCGCTGTACACAATAAAGTCATACAAAGGGACACAAATACTACAATAGTTTAGTACTAAATAGTATAACTTTATAAATATTAGTTGCTAAGAGCCTTGCCACAAGAGGAAAAGGAGGTCCTGCCCCATAGAGCTTACAATCTAGTTAGGTAGGGTAAAACATATAGATACAATGGAATGGGTATAAGTGCTGGAGTGAGATGTATGCAGTGCAAATAAAACAATCTAGTCTGGTGCTGGTTTACCATATAGGTTTAGGAATGTAGATGCTGGTGGTACATGGCAAAGTGACGCTGGTGGTACATGGCAAAGTGATGCTGGTGGTACATGGCAAAGTGACGCTGGTGGTACATGGCAAAGGGACGCTGGTGGTACATGGCAAAGTAATGCTGGCGGTACAAGGCAAAGTGATACTGGCGGTACAAGGCAAAGTGATATACAAACATCAGGTGTATATCTGGAGAGACACATACAAACATTGGGTGTATATCTAGAGAGACACATACAAACATCAAGTGTATATCTGGAGAGACATGTAAAAACATTGGGTGTATATCTGGAGAGACACATACAAACATCAGGTGTATATCTAGAGGGACACATACAAACTCAGGTGTATATCTGGAGAGACTGTAAAAACATCGGGTGTATATCTGGAGAGACACATACAAACATCGGTGTATATTGGAGAGACCATACAAACATGGTGTGTATATTGGAGAACAACATACAAACATCAGGTGTATATCTAGAGGGACACATACAACATCAGGTGTATATCTGGAGAGACATGTAAAAACATTGGGTGATATCGGAGAGACCATACAAACATTCAGGTGTATATCTAGAGAGGAACATAACAACATCAGGTGTATATCTGGAGAGACATGTAAAACATCGGGTGTATACTGGAGAGACAACATACAAACATCGGTGTATATCTGGAGAGACACATACAAACATCAGGGGTATATCTAGAGAGACACATACAAAAATCAGGTGTATATCGGAGAGACATGTAAAAACATCGGGTGTATATCTGGGAGAGACACATACAACATCGGGTGTATATCTGGAGAGACATATACAAACATCAGGTGTATATCTGGAGAGAACACATACAACATCAGTGTATATCTGAGAGACATACAAACATCAGGTGTATCTAGAGAGACACATACAAACATCAGGGGTATATCTGGAGAGACATATACAATCATCAGGTGTATATCTAGAGAGACACATACAAAACATCAGGTGTATATCTGGAGAGACATATACATCATCAGGTGTATATCTAGAGAGACACATACAAACATCAGTGTAATCTGGAGGACATATACAATCATCAGGTGTATACTAGAGAGACACATTCAAACATCAGGGTGTATATCTGGAGAGACACATACAAACATCAGGTGTATATCTGGAGAGACACATACAAACATCAGGTGTATATCTGGAGAGACATGTAAAAACATTGGGTGTATATCTGGAGAGACACATACAAACATCAGGTGTATATCTAGAGGGACACATACAAACATCAGGTGTATATCTGGAGAGACATGTAAAAACATCGGGTGTATATCTGGAGAACGCATACACACATCAGGTATATCTAGAGAGACACATACAAACATCAGGTGTATTATGGAGAGACATAAAACTCGGTGTATATCTGGAGAGACACATACAAACATCGGGTGTATATCTGGAGAGACACATACAAACATCAGAGGTGTATATCTAGAGAGACCCTAAAACAACATCAGGTGTATATCTGGAGAGACATGTAAAAACATCGGGTGTATATCTGGAGAGACACATACAACATCGGGTGTATATCTGGAGAGACAATACAAACATCAGGGTATTGGGAGTATATTGGAGAGACACATACGCATCAGGTGTATATCTAGAGAGACACATACAAACATCAGGTGTATATCTAGAGAGACACATACAAACATCAGTGTGTATATCTGGAGAGACATATACAATCATCAGGTGTATTCTAAGAGACACATACAAACATCAGGTGTATATCTGGAGAGACATATACACATCAGGTGTATATCTAGAGAGACACATACAAACATCAGGTGTATATCTGGAGAGCACATATCAAATCAGCAAGGTGTATATCTGAGAGACACATACACATCAGGTGTATATCTGGAGAGACATCAAACATCAGGTGTATATCTGGAGAGACACATACAAACATATGGTGTATATCTGGAGAGACATGTAAAAACATTGGGTGTATATCTGGAGAGACACATACAGACATCAGGTGTATATCTGGAGAGACACATACAAACATCAGGTGTATATCTGGAGAGACACATACAAACATTGGGGTGTAAGGCTAGATTTAAACTTGCTAATTGAGGCTTCTTGACGTAGAAACCTCTAATAGCAGGTTTAAATCTAGCCTTACATCCTACCTATCTGGTAACCAGCACAGACTATGATTGTTTTATTTGCACTTATAAGTCTCACTCCAGCACTTAAACCCATTCCATGTATCTGTATGTTACTTCCTGTGTCTTTAAAATGCTAGGATACTATATTAATACTATATCTATACTATACTAGATCTATACTATACTATATTAATACTATATCTATACTATACTATGATGCCCCGTAGACTGTAATGTTATCATTTAACCCTATATGCTGGTAATACCCCAACGAATCCCAATCAGTGTTTGGTAATCGTTTCCCTGACCAACCCTACAATTACCGTGAGCAGTTGGCAATCTCTATTCGCGTCCCGTCACAGTCTCGGCCACCACACTGTGGCAGAGGGTTGTCACATGCCCTGGAACGGCAAAAACATGCTGAATCCCCATCGGAATGTTGGCAGGGCTGCCACGCTGACCACGCACCCAGACCACCGCTGACAGTCAGGTTCCTAACCTTAAAAAAGCAAAGTGATATTCAACGTATTAGTTCAAAGGACACAGACCCAGAGCAGTCAAACCCGAGTGTAACGGGACATGATTGGTCCAAGGGGGGTTACAGGGTAACTGTAGTCTCCATAGAAGGGCTTGCTATTTCACAGAGCTCTTCCAAACAAGCCTAGGATGATATCTCTACCTTCTCGGGATCTTAAAGGGAATCTCCACTGATATATAAAATCTTGCCATTTAGTTTTATCAAGGAACGGGAGGTAATGGAGCTGTGTCTTACCTCCCGTTCTTCAATAAAACCTGTAGGAGCCAGGAATGAAGGTAAGGTACTTACCCGACCTCTCGCTCCTCCGCCACGTAGTCTGACAGGTCCGGACAGACTCTGTATTCTATGTGCGTCTTGTGCATAGAATATTAAGTCCGTTGGGACCTGTCTGACTAGGTTAATGTCCTGCCAGGGACCCGACCCCCTCTTGGTACAGAGTCCCCCAAGGGTTAATGTACCTCCCCTACCCTGTAATGTTGGGGCAGTGTTAATACCAGGGGGTCACTCACCGGACACTCTGTGATGTTCTGGGCCCACAGGCTCATGTTCGAACTATCCTCCAAGGTGCTGCACCGTTTCTTTTTACTGTCCCAGCCACAATACGGGTCCCGAGCCTCTAGGCAGTTCCTATAGGGTACAAGAAAAGGAGAAAAGCTTAATCTTGGTTGTGCAATAACCAGACCCTTATACACTGCACCCCCAGACCAGGGGACCAGCAACGCTCTCTGTAATACATACCACTGGCCACTAGGGGGGGTTATTCAAATAAATAGAAGGTGCCAGCAGGAAACATTAACCCCTCAGTAGCTGCACACCATCATGATGCTACAATCAAGCTCTCTCTCACACTCAGGGGTCCATTTGGTAATAGTTAAGTGTTTATAGAAATATTTCTGGTCTCTGGGTTACTTAAACAGTTGAAATTAGGGAACTGGAATGGATCAGTTTCCCTTTATCTTGCCACAGAAAAAATTCTTTGGTTACATCCACAATGGTGAAAATACCCAAATGGTGATGTTGGAACCAATTACTAATTAGAAGACATCGCCACCTAGAGGCAACTGCACAAATCATTTCTAATTTTCAGATTCCGGTAGGTACAGCCTGTGGGGGGCGCTGTGTTCAGTCACTACCTATTAATCACAAGAAATTTGTAACTTTATTTATAAAGCACCACTTGGGGACGCAGCGCTGGACAGTAACAAATTACAAAAAAGTCATACAAGGGGGACAAATACATAGATATATAAATTATATAAATATAATTATAACTATATAAGTGCTAGAGCCTTGCCACAAGAGGAAAGGAGGTCCCTGCCCCATAGAGCTTACAATCTAGTTAGGTGGGTAACATACAGATAAAATAGAATGGGTATAAGTGCCGGAGTGAGATGTATGCAGTGCAAATAAAACAATCAAATACTGTGCTGGTTACCAGATAGGTAGGATGTAAGGTTAGATTTATCATACATAGATATATAGATACCATATACTGTGCTGGTTACCAGATAGGTAGGATGTAAGGGTAGATTTATCATATATAGGTATATAGATATCATATACTGTGCTGGTTACCGGATAGGTAGGATGTAAGGGTAGATTTATCATATATAGATATACAGATACCATATACTGTGCTGGTTACCAGATAGGTAGGATGTAAGGGTAGATTTATCATATATAGATATATAGATACCATGGGGGACTCTGTGTAAATCTCCCTGTATGTGCCAGCAGAAAGGAGGGATTCTGGGTACTTAGAATTCCCCACTAAATACAACCCTGGAAAAAAGGTTGTTGTTTGTCAATGTATGCTGCACTTGTAACTCTTGGTTGATAGGGCTGTAATATCGGTGTTACTTCTATGGCTGTCACTGAACAATGATTATCCTGGCATGGGAAGTGACAATATTTTGGCCTGGCCGATATCGGTGACTGGGCAATCTGCCCAAATATTGGCTGTGTGTACCTAGCCCCTTACCCTTAGCTGGGTACACACAGTAACGATAAAGCCCCGATACCATCGGATCCGACGGTATCGGGGCTTTATCGTTATGTGTGTACGCTCGTTCCCGACGAGCGCGCGGCCGGAACGATCGGGTCGGCCGTACGCTCGTTCGGGAAAGGCCGAAAATTTCCATCGGCCGCGCTAGAACCTATAGAGGAGTCTAGCTCGGTTGATGGAAACACACAGTCCCGAGTTTCTCCTTATGAAGTTCATATGGAGATGGCTCGGGACTGTGTGTATGCAGATCTTTGAAAGATGGCAGACGGATCTTGCAGATCCTGTCTGTCATCTTTCAGAAATCGGACTGTGTGTACCTAGCTTTAAGCAGAGGAATGGGAGCATACCTTATTATTATACTAACAGGGAGATTCAATAAAAGTTCTTATTGTTAAAGTGGTGCTAATTTTGCCCAACCAATCAGATGTTAGCTTTCAAATGTTAAGTAGATATGATTGGTTGGGGCAAAATTTACACCATTTTAACGAAGAACGTTTATGAATAACCCTGTATTTGTTTAAAAAAACTTTTTTGTTTATAGTATACCCGTAAATGTCTCTCCTCGCTGATGCTGCTTATCAGATGCTTTGTCCCCCCATCCTTTATTCCTTTTCTGTATCAGTCAATCTAGATACATCACACTGCCTCCCCTTTATTATTCCTCTTTTCACTGTGTTTGCATTTATCTTCTATCTGCCTCATACTCTTATCACTGTGCTTGTGGCTTTTAGGCTGTAAAGAAATTTGGGTGGAGATATCACATAGTCTTTGAAAAGTGAAATATTTGGTGATAGTTAATATATTTTGTATCTTGCCAACATTTAGCACAACTGCGTTTCATTTCTCGGTCATTAAAATGAAATTAGTTAGAAAGAACAGTAAAGAACAGAATCACTTTCACTGATTCAATACATTCATTGGATTCCACGCAATATCAGCAGAAGTGTCCAGCCATAGAATCAATATGCATATTATGTGCAAATACAGCAGATATCTTGCAAAAGCACACACAAAGAAGTTAGTACTGTATAGAAAAAATACTTTTATATTTAGAATGTGGATATTGAGGCAAAAGCCAAGATTGGGAAATAATGTTCTACTATTTTTTAGTTAAAAGAGTGCAATAAAAGAATGCTTTAAATATCACTTCCATCTCAAGCTCGCTTTGTAGTATACAAAAAGGAGTATTGTAGAGAATACATGAAATAATAAGTCATGTACCGTATTAAGTTAGATTAAATAAATCCTGTGTTTAGGGCTTTGCTTCCTTTTTGCCCTTTCTCTTGTGTAATATAATCGTTATATAATGTAGTGAAGGTTTCATCAAGTAGGGAAGGCATTGTAACATACATAAATATCGGGGGTGGCTGCAGATGTCCTCCATTTCCCAGTAAAACGCTTCCCCTAACCAGTTACTGATGCATTGTTTGTGTTTTCTTTTCGCAGAGAGTCGAGTGATTTTGGATGCTTTTGCCCAGCAATGTAGCAGAGTTTTTAACCTTCTAATTGTGGAGGAAAACTTTTGGACTCCAAAAATCCCCAGTCTTGGCATCTTGCATAAAGCAGGAGAAAACACGTACAATGAGAGGCCTGACCAGTGTAACTTAGTAAACCTTTTCATTAAACCCACAGACAAACCAGATGTAGAAATGCAGTTGTACAAAAAAAAACAGCAGACCTCGGCTTTTAAGAGTCTTCACTGATTCACTTCAGAACTACCTTTTAGCTGGCAACTCCCTGCAGGATACCTCAACTACAAATGACTATGGCATTTATCTGATATGGAGGCTCTCTCTTCCTCACCGGTGAATACCTTCGGTGGATGGGCTCTCTCAGCAACCTTGAATCACATGGTCACATTTCTTCCACACTTCCAGAAGAGGAGGAAGATGAGTATGAGAAGGTTATTGCCCTAGGTGCCAAGAGCTGGAACAGGAAGTGATCTCATTGCAACAAGAGAATGAAGAACTTCGAAGAAAGTAGAAAGTATACCTGGTATTAATTTCTTTATATATAATATGTGTGTATGGTTTGTGTATAAAGTCCAAAAAGCACCACTCTACCATGCAATATACTCATAGCCAGGGTGCATCTCAGATATCAATAATCAGAGCCGGCAATTGGATGCACCACTGAATTACTAATTCCTTGTTTATGCTGCATCTTAAAATTCCATTTTCCTTACAAATAGAGACAGCATATCTGATGCTGAAGTCTTCTCAACGTAGCAGTGATACAGTTTTAGACTGACCGAATAAAGAAATATAAAAGGAGTATGTAAACCATATTTTCTAATGCCCCTTAGTCCATTATTTGCCAACCTGGTACGTGATATGGGACGTTTGAAAATGTGCTTACATTTTTTTGTATTTCTGTATTCGTCAGTCAGAGAAATGTGTACTGTCAACTATTTTAAAGTTGGCCATGGGGGCTCATTACCTGACTCGAGTTTTGTTAATCACGTGACACTGATTTCACAGAACTGCTTAGTTCAGTGTTCTGTATGTGAAAAAAAACAAGTTAAGGCAGAGGTATCAATCAAAGGAAACTAAAGCTAAATCCTAGTGCATCAATTGAAATTACTAAATAAAATATATTGTAGCTGAAAGCTCACTTGAATAAGAAGCATTGGAGAAATCATTCATCTTCAAAAGAGCTGCGGAACGTCTATTGAGTGATCTGCCTGACCTCCCAGTAATCAAAAACTGAGCAGTCAAAAAGTCAATTGATAGTCCCTAGAAAGAAGGGCTGCAGAAACCAGGAAATGCCACAAACCCGCCGAAGTACAGGGCATTCCTGCACAATGTTGCCGATGTCAGAGGGGAGACTTGCGGTGGGTACACATGTTCCAATTTATCCTCTGACTGAGCTTCCAAAACTTTCGACCGGTTGGCCAGGAGGAAGGACTGACGGTCGTGGAAAAGCTCCGTGTCCGACAGTAACACAGCCGAGCATGCCGTCCCACAGAGGGCCGAACGTTTGGCTGTGGTTTCCGACCTGTCTAATCGTGCGTTTGTCCGATTGGACAACAAATGGACGGTCGCGGCTGCCACAAGGAACCATACAATAATTTAGCCCGGCTGACCGAAAAACTGAAATGTCTGTCGGTCGGCCGAATATGTATGGTGTGTACCAAGCTTAGGAGGGTATACACTATGCAATGATTCTGCTATGTTTTGCAGATTGTCTAAAGTCAGTTCTATCATTTTGCACTGGATATTACATTCTATCACGGTCATTACTGGTAATTATTGACTGTTAATGGCAAGTAGAATGTACAATAGATCAAAATATCATAATAGTGTATGAACGCCATTACAGCTATTGGCTAGTTAGAAACAGTCCTCTAGGCCTCTATATAAAGGATGTGTTGGGTTGGGAACTGGCAAATAGAAGAAATTGGATTAGGTTCAGAATAACTTACTGTGAAGATGAGTGATCCGATTATGCTGTGCTTTTTAGAAGCACGCTAGAGTTTTAAATGTATTGATGAATCTTTCCTGTGTATGTAGTATGTATAGTTTAGTTATAAAGCGCCACTTTGGGACACAGCGCTGTACCAATAAAGTCATACAAGGGGAACAAATACATAAATAGTTTAGTACATAATATATAACTTATATAAATATTAGTGCTAGAGCCTGCCACAAGAGGAAAGGAGGTCCCTGCCCCATAGAGCTTACAATCTGTTAGGTGTGTACATATAGATACAATGGAATGGGTATAAGTGCTGGAGTGAGATGTAGCAGTGCAAATAAAACAATCATAGTCTGTGCTGGTTACCAGATAGGTAGGATGTAAGGCTAGATTTAAACTTGCTAATTGAGGCTTTTGACGTAGAAACCTCTAATAGCAGGTTTAAATCTAGCCTTACATCCTACCTATCTGGTACACAGCACAGACATGATTGTTTTATTTGCACTTTATTAAGTCTCATCCACCCCCCAAAGAAGACCCACCCCCCCCCCCCCCCCCCCCCGCCCCCTCCCTTAAACCATTCCATTGTATCTGTATTACCTTCCTGTGTCTTTAAAATGTCTAGGTGTATGAATCCAGACATGACAGCACAAAGCATTAGTTATGTGTGTTTTTCCATTTTTGCACATGTTTGTGTGGGGAGTTCCATTATCTTAGGGGTGTTGTTTTGCTTAACTAATACATTCTACCATATGGCACATATCAATAAATATGAATAAGTCTCTGGCCATAATAATAATACTATAATACTCAAATATCGCATTTTATTGGTTTTTAAAACTTAGCAATTCATTGTTGTGGCATGACCTCCATTCCACTGTTGCTACCTTAATAGACAGTAGAAGACAATATGGATGCACATACAACAATTGACTCTCCTATATATTAGGTGGCCAACATCATGGGTTCCCTAGCTGCCCATTTGCACATGTACACCATTGGCAGGTGGTTGGAACACGGGTTAAACAACTACATGAAATCTGGTTATATAGGCAAGGTAAGGGAACCTGTAAAAAAAAACAACAAAAAAACTGGGGTGTCCTGTATGACTGAGATTGGCATCCGGGCCTCTGGCACACCACTTGCAGTTTGGATAAGACTTTGCCATAATCTGATTATTTTCTATGCGTATAATGCAATTATGTATGTTATTTCTATCAAATAATCTTGTAATAACCTTGAAAGACTTATTATTTATATTATTGGGGTCTAATTCAAAAGGCACTTATATGTTTAATTTAGTGCTTGAAGCTTTTAAGTCAGATATCTGATTGTCATTTCTTGCAGTGCCCTTCAACAGTGGTTGGATTATTTGAAGACAGTACTTCAACATCATAATCAACTGTTTGATCCACAAGCCCATGACCAGCCATCATCAGGTAATTGTAACCTCAGTAACAGAATTGTAAAACAGAACTCATGACAGTTTGTCCCTTTGATCAAGAACAAAAGAAAACTTAAAACCAATGATGTCAAACCTTGGCACTCCAGATGCTTAGAAACCACATGTCCCATGCCTTGGTACAAAATAATATATATACATTGGACCTTCCTACAGATGGACCTTGAGGTTGGATGATTATCAGAGCAAAGATGGGTGACGTACCCATTACCTACAATCATTCTTTAGCTCCTCCAATACACCGTAACAGTAAGTATATTGGTGCGTTCTTATTACATTATGGTTCAGCTTTGTCCTTTTGGTGTGTTTATACCTTGTAATTTTATCCATTAAAAAGGGCACACTATTCTCACTTTAACTCTTGGTACATTAATTACATAACGAACACAATTCATTTCTGATTTGGGTGCAACCAATTTACAAATGTTTCATGTCACTTATACCAAATAAAATTTACCATGGTCATGTACATCCCAGTATTCCAAAACTATTTATAGTATTACTGCAAGTACACACAAACCAACACACATTCATCAATATGAAGTAAACACCACCCAATCCGGTATTAAAGAGCCCCAGGTGAGCTTAGTCTGGAAAACCTTTGGGAAAGGACATGCAATCCCCCCTCCTTATGATGTATTTCTTACCTTCCTAGACAAAGGTAGTTCCAACAAACCTCAGGGAAGTTCAGTGCAAAATACTATCGGCTACTTGAAAAAAGGCAGTATTTTCCATGACCATAACCTTCCCATTTAGCATTTTTTTCTCTGTATAAAAATGCTTTCAGAATAGGGAACCTATTCTTACCAATTTTAAACTCGCCAATCAGCTTTCAATCCCTGAAAGGCCCATTTTCATTAAAAGGTACATTAGGTAATACATATTTTTGTCTGGCGGTGGATATGCACTTTAATAATTAATTGTAGTATCCTGTTGACCATTAGTTATAATGAACTGTTGTAGCTAGAGAAGACATCATTTTTCTATACAAAATGCACGGCTGATAATCCCATGACCAGGTATTCAGTGGCCTAGACCTTAACTTCTGGTGACTTCATTTTCAAAAGGCCATTTCAATCGGTGTTGTATGACTGGCTTTCAAAGTAAAAATAAACAGTTCTACATAGGTATATAGAATCATACTTTGTTCATACAAAGGCTGGGTACCAAAAGGTAATTTTTTGGCCAAACTGACTGACATTTTCATATATCGTTCATTGGTGCTGAAAATCGCTGGCGTTTGTGCCTGCAGACTGGAACGGCTCATCGGATGTGTCGTAAATCACAGCCAATCTGCGGTCTCCTATGAATGCACATCAGAGCCGGAAAACTGTCAGCCGTGTCGATTTTCCCTGTGAACGACAGTTATTTGTCCTGGCTGACCACTGCTTGTGGCACGCGTCGGTCGGGACAGAAAGTTCATCCGTGTGTACCCACTTTAGAAGAAGACTAAGTTACATATTATGAATTGTGTCCGTAATATAACATATATCAATGTGAGTAACAAAACAAAAAGAGTAATCACAAATGTACATTACCCTTCCCAGATGTGGACTATAGCGTACAAACTTATGAGTATGGCAGGTTTTATTTCTACGACAGTCATAGTGTGTGGCACATAGAGAATTTTAATTCCAGGAAGAGGCACAAGCTTTGGGAATTACAGAATAATTAATCACGATACAGATGTAGGAGAAGTGGGGTACTAAACTAGTAACTATCATCATGGATAATGCTAGCAGATATCAAGGTGAGGACAAACACAAAGGTTGGTTAATTCCATTAAAACATCTGCTAACTTCTTATTGCGATACTTATTTCTCTATCCGTGTTGTCTTTGGGCAATACACATTGCAATAAGTTTAGAAGATTTTTTTTTTTCATAAAAGAGGTACCCTGGACCTACCTTCGTGGTGCCTTCATTGTATACTTTATAAAGTTTGTGCCAAGGAACACTGATGGCCTCCTGTCTGACACATGATCTCTATTGCAACTTTGGAGAGGAGGACTGACTGGATCCCTGCCCCCATTTTCTTGTGCCACTGGACAGCTTTGTATGAGGGTCTATAACCATATAGGCTCCAATATGGCTACTGGGTGCTTCCCTATCCCATAGGGACTTTTTAAAGCACTCCTATGTTTTATTTAATTCTGCTATTTGCATATTTAATTCATTTGAATTACCATATTGTAGCTCTTCCTTAAAGCAATGTGGATGAATTTGGTCAGTGAGCACTGCATATATTTTTTTTTCATTATTTTTGAAAAATATGAATTTTGCATTTTAGTCAGCCAATGTATGTAGTATTGGTTAGGTCCAATGCCATTTTGTCACCCGTTACCAGATGACCTTAGAAAATTAGATGCTTCCCCAGCACCAACTATATACGTACAAAAGTAATGCCCGTTCGTGTACATAGGATTGTTGTGTGTGTATATTGTATTATATATATAATTGGTATATTATTCTGGATGAGTGGATATAAAAATGTCTCACACACCTACAAAATGGCTGCGTTTATAAAAAAAGAAAAGAAAAGAAAAACAAAGGCAAGAAAGTCAAAAGCAATCAGACATTAACAATAAAGTTTAGTTGAAAAATGAAATCCTGTGTGCATTAATTACACATCGCCTAAACTAATACTTTGTTAAGCATTGTTACAGCACTCTGTTTTTTGGATCGAGTGTATAACTTGGGATAGCTGACTGGCTGGGTTGCCTCTATTTTATTATCTCAGAAAATCATGTGAAAGTAATGAGCACCTAAAGGCTTTTGTCTTAAAGGGCAATGTACAATCCACCCCCAAAACTATAAATCCCCCAACTACTCTGGCCCCACCATGTAGTGTAGTTTAAAACTCCTTACCTAACTCCAGCTCCATAGGGTTCTCCTGTAGTCCCCCCCCCCAAACGTCCCAACTGCCCACCGAGGCTAAGCAGAGTCCAGTATATGATCTGCCTCACCTGCCTCAGGTAATATTTACGCCCTAGATGCGTACTGCAGACACTTCTCCCACTCCCTCTCCCCTCCCTCTCTCTTCCCGATTCCCTCCCCCTAGCATTTAACACCCTTTTGTATAGGCTTCCCACTGGTCCCCCCAGCCCCAACCGCATAGATTTTTTATTTTAAGAAAGCTGCCCCAAAACTCTTACTACCTCTCACCACATAAATATACTCCCCTTCCTTCCATCAAGCTGAAGTGAGCTGCCGGCATGCCAAGCCGTCCAAGGATTCGGCTGCAAGCTCAACCGGGAGCGCGGACCCAGAAAGTAGACAGAGAAGAGTTTGGGAGCTTTCTAAAAAATAAAATTTGCGGTTGGGCTGGGAGGACCATGGGGAACGCCTAATATTAAAGTTTTGTTTAAGGGGGAACATAACCCTTTAATACCTAGTTCAGTTGATCCTCTGGTCAACTGTTAGGTAGGGTTGATAAAAAAAAAAAAGGTGAAATAGGTTGGGCTTGGATGTCTTTATTCAACCCCAATATACTATGCCCTACCCACAACCCAGACATTTAAGAATACCCATGATTGTTGTCACATTAAGGGAAAACCTTATTGCTTCCTAGAAATCCTGCAGCTCCTTTGATGTTTGCTGTAGGCTCTCATGGTTAAATTAACTGTAATAATATTTGGGCCATATATGGCCCAACATAGGAACACGTGTCAATGTGAATTATATCTAGCATACATAAAATTACCTTACGTTGATTGGCCCTGAATGATAGTTTTTAAACTTGATATATATTACACACTACCAAACATTTTTTTATGTACTTGTGCACCCTCTGTATGTATAGGACATTATATACAACATATAGAGATATTTAACATTTGGCAGACAACCAAACATTATTGCACCCTCTGTAATAAGGGGAAACTTAGTGACACCATTACCTAACGATATTTTTAGTATGGGTAGAGACCATTTTGTGTTTTGTATGTTATTAAAAAAAAACTAACACCAAACCGCAACTTTTGTCTGTCTTGTCTACGCGTTACCACATTGGGGTGCCTTTACAGGTTGTTTTGATTGATTTATTTTCAATTTGGGTTTGAGTCTTTATTAGGCGATTTTATTAACATTTGCACTTTGAACCCTGGTACATGCTTGCAGTGAGAAGTAGTGGTTGTGTTATATAACGTTGCGCTTGTATTGGTGTAACTGGTATCCTGTTATAGTTTCAATACGAACATAGTATTGTACTTGTGCACCCTCTGTAATGTAATGGACATTTATGCCCAATTAACACAAGAATATTTAACTTTGGCGCAGTGCTAAATAATTAATAATCAATTGTGTTGTGACTTGGCCACATTTATTATAGAAGCGTTTGGTTCCCGACGATTGGAACCATGGGCTAGTTTTTTAACTTGTGATTGTATTACTGAATTGTGATCTATGTTTATAGGTTGCAAAACACACACCAAAGATGTTTTATAGTTCTTTTGCCTACCCATTAATACATCATTGCAAAGAATAAGTGTGTCCTAACAACTATAACTATTTTAAGCTCCTGTACATTAGAGCCCTAAGCTGGTGTTTAAACATTCATTGTACATCATTTTGATTCCCCCCTGCTGTGTAACTTCTCAGATTTTTATCAATGGCAGTATTATGTATCTGGTGGGATGAAGCTTGGTCAAATATCCGCGGCTTATACATTTGTTGATTGTACTTAACACACTTAAATAGAAATACTGAGCTCATTTTGCCTACAAAAGTCTTCATTTGCACATATCTAGAGGTGGAATGTCATAATCAATTCTTTTGAGTCCCAATTTTTAAGCTTTACTTGCTGCTTTTACACGTTAACCATACAATATTGTTTTATCATGCTGGCGATGTACCTACCACTAAAACAAATCATTTAAATGTCCACTATTTTATAAACCCTGGCTTTAATCTAGGAAAGCTGAATAACTGTTTTTGCTTTTAGGCATTGTCCCATTAAAAAAGAATCCCGCATCATCAAAATTGCAATCACTAAACCTTAGGAAGTTGATATAATCTTTTTATTGTTTCTTTTTATTTTACTTTGACTCAACTGCGGCTTTTGGCTTCTGTTTCTGTTCCAGTACTATATGGCAAATTTATAAAGCTGGCAATGTTTTGTTACCATCATTGGTTGTTTGTTGAATGTTATTTCTATAGATGCACGGAGATCCGCTTGGCGGCACTGGGTTAAAGTCATAGTAACTGATGTAATAATTGTTAACATGGCTTAATCTCCATGCTTGCTCTGTTCCAGGAGTAAAGAACCTAATGTATAGGGTTTTGGTACAAATTCTGACATTCTGAGGCTTGGATACAATAAGAAGGTGTCAAATGTTTGCCCATCTATTTATTGCAGCAGCACATTAGATGCCAGCTCCTTTACTGGGTTACTGCAGTTGATAACTCTGATTAGTTGCCCAAGATTTAGCCCAGGAAAACTGTTGCATTACATTTGCCTACTTTGCATCATTTCCCTTGGATTAGCCCACGAACGGCCTTCCTGTCAATTCCTTCCCTCCTTAGTATTCAATTTTGCCCTAATGGCACAAGGTACCGTAATACTCGAGTATAAGCCGACTCGAGTATAAGCGCGAGGCCCCCACCCATTTGTGCCTCAAATTAGAAAAGCTGGATTGACCCGAGTATAAGCGAGGATATACAATAACCCTAATCCCTTTCCACTGTAGATGTTTGGAAACTACACGTCCCAGCATGCTTGGTTTCTGGAGTTGTAGTTTCCAACCACACTTGTAAAAGTATTGGTGGTTACTGTATGACATCATGGTCCCCCACCCTAATACTTTCACACTGTAATGTTTGGAAACTACAAGCTCCCAGCACTTGTTGCCTGGAGTTGTAGTTTTCCAACCACCTATAGTAAAAACACGTAATGTGGGTTCTGCATGGCATACTGTCCCCCCCCAGCCCTCCCCCCAGTCCCAGCCAAGCCCTCCACCCCCAGTACCCCCCGCCCTCCCCCCAGTCCTCCCCCTCCCCATCTCACTACCCGCCTACCTGGTCTTCAGTCTTCCTTCTCTTTCTGCCAATCCACAGGCAGCAGCGCCGCAGTCCCGGCCCCGGCAGTTCCCATTCTCGGGTGGCTTCGCGGCTGCGCGATGACTTCATCGTCCCGCAGCGTCGCGATACGTCATCTCTCCCCAGCGGCGTGCGTGATGAACTTCTCTCGCCACAACCGCGAAGAACTACTCTAGGAACTGGCCGGGGACTCGCGGCTGCCCTCTGGATTGTAGGTAAGTTCCTTGTGACTCGCGTAATAGCCGAGTCAAGGTTTTTTAGTTTTAATTTTTAAACCTAAAACCTCGGCTTATACTCGATATATACGGTAACACCATTACAGGCAGTACCAAGTATCAAACTTGTGCGCAACAGTCCTTTTGCACTCAATCCAGTGTGGTGCCTACTCCTCACTATGTCCACCCCTTGGTGGATTCAGGTTTCACTTTAAAATGATGGAGTCACCGAGGAAGTGCACAATCATTTTCCTCCCCCCGAAACGTTGTTAAGATGTGTTGTGGTCACTAATAAAGTATTGATTTTCATTGGAGTGCGACCCTCACTCATTGCTTTCAAAGTACAGTTATAAGTGAGGAAAACTTGTGAAAAAAATGAACCACAAGCCATTGACTTTGGTTTAAAAACACTAGTTGGTCCTAACAATCAACTTCTATTACATATATTATTCCACTTTTAATTAAAAATAATCACTTCCTGTTGTGTATGCTGTATATATGTAACAAGGACATTGACTTCTCCTTTATATGTGATTTACACTTTCGTATTTTGCCTCTCCATCCTAATAGGATTTACATTCAATTCACATTCGGTCATTAATCATCCTCTACAAGTTTTACACCACCGACCCTTAAACTTACTCTAAAAATATTTGTAAATTAAACAATAAAGATAAAACATTTGGAATATAATTATACACCATGGATATGTTTAAAATTGAAAGCTACTAATTGGTCGCCATGTTTCTATATTACTGCTATTCTCCTATCCCCATTGTTAAAATAATTCTTAACAATAATTTTTTTTAGTTTAGTGTCCCTTAAGAACATTCCCAGGTCTGTACTTTGGTTGGGAGGACATGTGAGTGTCCTTATTGTATGATTGAAAAGGCAATCTTACAATACAACAGTATCTACTCACCCCTCCCGGGGAGTTGGGGAGCTCACCTGCGAGACACCCAAAACTCCTGCGAGACCCGAACCTACCTAGAGTTCCCTTCCGGAACACCTGCTTTCTTCTGGCCACGTCCTCCTATGTGGCGTAAATTACGTCACACGCCGGCCAGTTCAACCCCCCCTAGCCACGCCTCTAAATGTGACGTAATTTTACGTCACGTTAGAGGCGTGGCTAGTGGGGCCGTACTGGGCCCCCTCCCTGCCTCCGCCCTCTCTTTAGTGACGTCATGTGTCAACTCGGCCATGCCTCCTTCTCCGCCCACGCCTCCCGGAACTAGGTTTCGGCAGGTGGAATGTCTGCAATCATGAACAGTCCTGCGCAATAGATTTGCACTTTACCTATTGGTTTGACATCCCAAGACCCCCTGGCCAGTCAGAAGGTTAACAACGCTTGTGGTTTTTCATTGTAGACATTAGAGAATGAACAATAAAATCATTAAATGTCTACTAGGTTGTGACAAACATTCCTTACAACCTGACAGCTTTGCTCCCTCTGTTCTCCCTGTTATTTTTATCTAGTGGAAATAAGTTTACTTCTCAACACGTGATATTCAAGCCATGGTGTGCTTATTAACTTCCGACAATAATTAAACCAACTCCTTTCCTCTGGTTTTCATTGATACTTTAGTGGCTAGAAAGCTGTTTTGTCACACTGAATATCAAAGGCATATTTTAGAGACTGAGATCTTCTTTTTGAAAAAGGGTAACTTTATTAGTTTTGGGTATTTTAGTTGTTATTGTGAATACTAATGACGCAGCTTGGGACACTATTGAGATGTGATTTTCCCTGAAAAGTTCGACAATAGACAACCTTTCTGATAATATCAAACCTGTTGTGTGATATTCACGTGACTGTAATTGATGCCTTGATCTGCAGTATCCACAATATGTTAATAGAAAACCCGTAAAACGTTTTGTCACCTGAGAAAAATGTCTATGGCTCCTGAAGCCTGATTTTTGGAGGCCTTTATTTCTCAAACTTCTGTCTGTGTTTATCGTCTCTTACCTACGTCGGTCCATCATGGATACTACATGTTTGTATAATGCCCTGTTGGCGTTTTCAGCCTTCTTGGTCTCGATTACAAGATTATGTCTGTAGTATAAAACCTGAAACATAAATACCAAATAGTTGTTTATAAAGACTCATGTGTGAGGACGGTCGTGTGTTCGTTGTCAATGTGATTGTAAAATACACAAATGGCACGGTGAACTTTTACCAATTGGCTAAAATATTTTTTTAAAAGATTGGAAAATATAAAAAAGTATATTTTTTTTTTTTTTTTTTGAACACTTGTAGTCCGTTGGAGAGCCTATTTTGGCAGTTGCTAAATGCATGTTATTGCCACAAAACAACCCAGCTTTGCAGCAACAATCTCGGCCATCTATTATACACCACAGGGTATTAATTGTCTTTGGAATAAACAAGTATCTGGGAAGGAACAATGCAAAGTTAAGCTGAGTACACAGCCAGCATATTCTCTTCGTCCTTACCACTCGTTTGCCTTTAGCGTGGGGTTTGCTGGGACAATCATTGTCGTCGTGGCTGACAGTTGCACAGCTGGGCAATGCGGTCCATTGGGGACTGGCCCAAAAGGCTGTGAATTTCCACATGTATATCTTGTGACTTTACTGTTCTGTACCTATAGTTATTGTGGCCAGTTTAGAGGAGTGGGGTAATATTTTTAAACTTTTCCTTTCGTTCCTTAAGAGCAACTGTCGTGCCTTATGGGGCTAGTGCCACAATGGCTTATAACTGTCTTGCCTTAGCCAGGTACAGATCGATTGGCTATGGAAAGTGCGAACCCTTATTCACTGTCCCTACGGCCCACTCTGGACCTTCTTCTGTCCCTAACAGTTCAGGCGTATGGAATTCTTAATAGCTAAGATCCCAGTTTAATTCAATTGGTATACCTTGGGAAGGTTCTTTTTCTCACATTACAGCTTACCACACGACTATGGACCTTAAACACTAGTCCTTGCCCCTAGGTTTATTACCTGCAATACTGTAGCTTGCTGTTCAGTTTACTCGTTGTACTTTCTCTCATCTGGCGCCATCCAGTTTTTTTCCTTCTATGTGTCTGAGGTATGTGCCTGGTGGCATAAACATCCTTGGCCGATTGCCCTCGATTAGAGCAGAGTCTGATTATATAGCAGTTGAACGGACCGGAGCATTCAAGTAAAGGAAAGTTGAGGTAAGATAAAACAGCTGAGTTGCACGTAAGCACAGGGGAGATGGCTAAGTGGATTGTGTCCCCTCAAAAAGGGGAGCAGCAGCACATAAACAGTGCCAAAGTACCCTCATTACTAACCAAATCTAACAAGATAGGTGCCAGCTCACGTTTGTGTGGATACTGCTTCCTCCTTTTTGTAATATTGCCTTACCTCGAGGTTTTTTGTGCACCGTACCGTTATTGTACTTTGTAGATTGTTAGATCTTTTACTCACCACTTTCGCACTACCTCTATATGTAATGTATAATGATGCTCCCAACCTGGGTATCGTAAGAAGGGGTGAGGTAAAATATAGTTGCCCTTTAATTGTAAAGCCCATTGTAGAATTTATCACTGATCAATGCATGGTTTTTAATAAGTTATTGTATTCTCTACTCTTCTTCATCTTTACTTCTTGTTTTTCATAAACTTTGAATGAACATTCAATTAGCAACCCTGGAACCTCTTGTCCCCCGTCACCAATAACATTTCACTCCTTATATTCAGGTTTAACAGCTTTAGCCTCTGAACGTTTTCTTGTTTTGTGCTGTACAGCTTAAACACTACACAAGACCTGGTACAAGTCATCTTGTGTTACTGACAATCATTGCTACATGGTGTTGTGTGCGCTATAACAAATTCGGTAATTAGTCCCCGTATGTCTAGTTAACGTTGCTGTCGTATCGTTCTAGTAAATTATGATCTTGAAGAGTGGAATAGATTTCAATGTTGACGCAAGTTGACATTTGTTTAGTGCAGAGAACGGTGAATTACACAGCTCTGTCTTCCTATTAATTAGCATTTTAATGAGTTTTTAGACATCTATTGTATTATTTTCTTCTCTTTCCCTGGTAAATTATAGTCACATCTGCACTCGTCCATGTGAAAGCTGTAATAGCATTTGAGAGTAGATAGATAAAACCATACATTTGTGCATTGTTGAGTTGTCACCGTCACAACAGACAACTTTTTTCACATCAAATCTTTTGCTAGAAACCTTCCGATTTGTTTAATGGAGGCAGAAGAGTATGGGTTAGATTTAATGATGTTCTCAGTCACTGGAATCAGTGACGAACGTTGGCTCCTAACCTGTTAAAAGTGCAAATTATAAAACTGCCTTTTTTCTAGGTTTCATTATACTCTTGGGGTCTTGTTATGGAGAATGCAAAGTAATTTAAAGTGTCCGGCCTTTCATGAGCAATTACTTGCTCTTTTGTGCATCTGCTTCATTGTTTTTGAATATCTTGCTTGTTTCTATGGAGTATTTAGCGCATCTTCTATTACACAGTCCAGCGATAGTCACACCCTGTTTTAAATTATCCAAATAACAGTAGAATATAGTCTAGATGGCAAGCAGCACTGACTATTTACCAGTGAGATGTCTTTTATAAAGAGAATAATTAGGATGCAGGAGAGGGGAGCACTGACTACAAGACTTTGAGCAATTGACAGATTCACATGTGAAAAGTAATGTAGTCCTAGGCTACCATGTGCATGATGAACCAAATCAGTAGGTGTTTGCTGTACCCTATTGAGAACCCGGTTCTGAGGTTATGTCATGAATTTCAGAGAAAAAATAATTGAATTTGTTTGTTTCATTTAAGGTTATTTTATTATTATTATTTCTCTCAACTACAAATACGTAAGTAAACAATATATCCTGACACTCAATTATAGTAACAAACGTACATTAAAAACTATATGTATTTATATGTTTTTTATTGCTTTGTCCTGTTTGTGAAATCTGAGCTCTGTTTTACTTGCAGTCTACCTCCCATGTAAATATATAATATATATTTTATATATATATATATCTATATATATATATATATATATATATATAAGATATATATAGCTTGCCATGTGTCTACAACTCCAACACCAGCAGTCAGTGCCCCTGAATGGTGATTCAATAGAGTATTAGTTCCATTATACAGAGTACTCGTGGGTCTTTTTCTTTTTAATAACTTATTCGTGCATCAACTGCGTTTCGGTGGGCTGAAGCAGCCATCCTCACCAGCCCAAACTGTGTTGCTGCACGATAAAAGGTTATTCAAAAGAAAAAGACCCATGATTAACCCTGTCTATAACTAGTTGATATTTTTATTAGAATATAACCACTGCCCCTGCTCCCCATGGCATTTCCTTCCGTTCCCTTTTCACTTAAGCAGCATATTCCCTGTCAACCAGCATAAAAAATTGCTATAACTAACCACGACCTTACTTTTGTTAAGTCCGTTTCACACCTCACCCGGTAAACCTGTTAATTCAGTTAGCCTGAGACAAACTCTTGCAGCGGTGCAATGAAAGCAGCCGTGTCAGCGTACTGACAACTTCCCCTGCACCTCTGCATAAGTTCACTCGCAGTCTGCAGGAGTTTGTCTTCACGGCTGACAGGTGTTTTTATTGTCAGGGTTTGACAGGGAATGTGGTTGCTTAGGGGAAGGGGGAAGAATGTAAGGGAGCAGGGAATTCCTGAGGGAATCTGCCAGGGGATTCTACTAACAGTTTAAAGTCGGTATGTTAATCACTACTATTTTATTACAGGTCTCGGGTACGGTGTAAATTTAGTTTATTATTTAGTGGAATGGATAATGGCTAGTTAAAATGATTGAGTAAAAGCCTATTAAAGTAATCCATTTTTTTAAAACTTAATATTATAATACATAATGCGCCCCATTACTTGTATTAAGGAATATAAATTCACCTCTGATTTCCCCTGTCCGTATAAAAGCACTCAACCTTTGGGGTCAAATACTTTTTAATGGTCAGGGAACTCCTCGTGACCTTTATTCCTTATATCACACGGAAGGGGCGTATTATCCCTAATACATAACATAATGGTTATTACATCTGTTTACAGATGTGATGCTCCTTTTTTATGGCAATCTTCATGCTGATATCATTCTAAGTAAATGACAGTACAATTCATTTTTTTTTCCCCCCCCCCAATGAAAGGCTGTGACCACAGAAAAACACGTGCGAGAGCTAATTCCAAACCCAGCAAAGACCAGAGAGAGCAGCAAGACAGAGAGTAAGTCCGGTCCTTTCATGCTCTGCAAACTACCTTTTACCGAAGAGCGAGATCCTGAAGAAAGCATACTTTGGCCCAATCTTCTGGAGTGTGGTAAGTGCGACCATATCCTTCACTACGTACTAATAGACGATTATTAGAATATTATTTACAGTTTGCCCCCATTTACTTCAAAGAAAGGGGTGAATTATATTACTTTATATAAGATACCTGTAATATAATGATGAAACACCACCAAAAATCCCGTGACCATTAACAGGGCAAGGAATCCTTATAATGTTATAACATGTAAAATCCTTACCTTACATACATACCAGCTCCATACGTTCTCCTGAAATCCCCCCCCCCAAAGTCCAAAATCTGGCCCACCGGAGCCTAGCAGAGTCCATATAGGAACTCTGCCGTCCTCCTTCTCTCCTCCGGGAGAAATTATGCCATGCACCTGCAAGCCCTCCGCCCTCTCCCACCTTTTTCGTTCTCTCCGCCCCCTTGGTTATATTGTAGGGCTTTCCTCCCCAGCCCCAACCGCATAATAACTTACCGGTTTTTTTCCTCTCTCCCCTTTTGTTCTAACAGTGCGGTGGAGAATAGAGGGAAGGTAAGTAAAGATGGGGGAGTTTCTGACAATTCTATTCTACTTGGGGCTTGGGGAGGAAGCCCTACAACCATATCAACATGTTAAAAGGGTGAAATCTTCGTTTTTTTTTCCTCCTTTTAATTAATCATTAAATATATCCAGCTATCTTAAGTGTATGTACTTTTTTTTTTTAAATTGTGCCATAACTAGCATCATAATCATCCCAACTATTTACTTACTCTACCAGTTTTTTTGTTTGATCTGCCACCTATGTTTCTTTAGATATCTAATCTGAAGCATGAAGTTTTGCTTCAGGCTGACAATCAAGGTACCCTATCTTCGCGTGTGTAAGTACTGTATTTTGCTGCTGTGTGTAAGTACTGGGATTTTGCTGTACCTGGAATAGTGGGCCATATTTATTACACATCTTTTTTTTTTATGAGTGCTGTAAAAATAACGAGCGGTTTTCTACAAAGGCGATCGTATGTACGATAATCGATCATAATTCTCGATATCGCCATCCGTAAATCTAAGGGGCCAATATCGTAGAATAACTATCATTATTTCCACTACTACCGCGTGTTTCCTTTTTAAAAGGAGCTGCGCAGTCGTCGTAGAATAAAGGATCATTATTCTATGATACGATCGGATAATCAACGATCCCGATCAATATTCTACGATATTGGATCTTTAAGATTGGCGATATAATCGTAGATTATACAATGTTTACTAATATGGCCCAGTGTAACTATCTGATGGGTGACAGTTGGGGAATTCCATCTATCAGTGCTAGATCATAATGATTACCAAGCATGCTCAGTTTTAAAAGTCAGGTCTGAGGCAAGGAGTGTCGCGGTTAGGAAGGAAGGGGGGATACTGAACCTGGGCAAACTATGCTAGCTTGAGGCTGCGAAACCCACACAATAATTGCTATTTCCAATGTATTTAATCATAGGATAAGATGGGCCAAAGACATTTTTTTTCAGTATACATCCCTTTAGAGGCATTGGTCCTAACTAATTAAAAATGTCTATCAAGCTTTTCTGGAATGCACACAGCAATTAAAGTGAAAAGGTAATACTGAAAAAAATAAATTTGTTTTCATCATCTTATCTTAAATAAATGCAGTAAGTAGCTTACTCTGAGTTGCATGTTTTTGCTGCATGCCTTCAATAAAGTACTTTTTTGCTCAGGGTCGTTGACCCTGACCTGACTATTTTCCCCCATGACAACTCCTCATACTTCATGCAAGCATACAGCACACCACTGACAAACATGCAAAAGCTCAGCAAAACTGCTTACAGAAAATGCTAAAATGTAAGATTTTCAGATTGGAAAAGAAATAGGGGGCAGATCAACAAAAACGGATACAGTGATGTTGGGATGAATTATTATAGTTCCCAACTAATGGGCAATTTTATAAAAACAAATCTGCCAGTGTACATACCCTTTAAGCACAACTAAGAGTATGCAGGCTGCTGCTGTATTTCAGTGGAGGAAACAATACGCAGTGATTTTGAGCATGCGTACTGTTTCTTCACCCTGCCCCGCTCCTCAATACTCCCTGAACTGCCGATTCTGTTAGAAACAACAACATAAAACGAACCTTTGGGGCATATGTGATATTCCGCAGTAAATCGAAAACCCTTTGATACCCCGAGGTTACGCGTAAAAAATACGGCTATGCCATACTGAATGACCATAAGTCGGCCTTCATTACAGGATAATTGTATGACTGTGATTTTGATTTTTATACTACCGCTGTTGTAATTGGTATGATGCAGTTGTAAAAATACCAGCTGTTAATATTGCGGTAAAACTGTTCGTTTAATAATATATGATGATCCCCTTGGTTCTTTAAAAGTTTCTTGGGGCCGGACAATCAGTGGTATTCAATAAAGGTTCTTATCGTTAAAATGCTATTTTGCCCCAACCAATCAGAATTAAGCTTTTCAAATGTAATAAGATCTCGATTGGTTTTGGGGCAAATATCAGCACCTTTTAAACATAAAACTTTTATTGAATCTCGGCCTTCTAAGTTCTTTAGCAGCCTCACTGGTACCAATTAGAATTTTAAGGATTGCTTAATACATACAGAGAGGGTGGGGTTTAGAACAAATAGTGATTGGAGACATATGTTTTACTAATATTCCCTGCAGTCCTAGACGGTCCTGATTTTGCACGCCGTCCCTGAAGGTGGGAAGTGTCCTTGTAATAATTTGCTTTTTTATTGATTTTGTGCAGAGATAAGCGTTAAATGAATTTGTTTATTTTGTGCTCCAGAAGAACTTTGACTGATAAGCATATACAGTCCTTTTACATATTAAGGTCATACACATTTAATCCCTAACACTTGTGCATATCCCATTGATTATGTCTGCCCACATGCGGTGGGTACCACCCACAGGATCCAACCAATCATCCCATGCGGAGTATAAGGGTCGTCAGTTTTTCGGCCCTACACACTGCCAATCTGCCAATTAATTTTTTAAATCATTTTCAATTTGGTTGTCTACTGTGTTAAGTTCTATAAAAACAAGAACTATTCCAGCTTTATTCCACTTTCCCCCCAATATTTAAATGTGTCGTGCAGCGTTCAAACACGGAAAATCATTACAAGAACACATCAGCAACTTGTGTTGTAATTGATGATGGAAGGTGCGCTCCTTCCTTGCTCTGGTCTTTGATAAACAGCCAGTAAAGCTGTAATTTAATTGAGTAGGAGTTGTTGACCGAAGCATCTGTTTATACAAGAAAATTGTTTTAACATATTACAAATGCAAGGGGAATGAAATAGCTGATATTTGTTTTTCTAAATTTACACTTCTGTGATTTATGTGGAAGGCTGTTAGGAATTTTCCCTTTTCCTACAATGATAAACAAGCGTATTAATCACAGTAATGGTAGCGGCAGGCAGGGGCACTTGTAAATATTCTGATGTTTTTTTTTTGGGTTTTTTTTAGTTACAGACTGTAGATGAAAATGAAACAATAATTACTCCTCTGCATCAATGCACCTGTGTTATTTTTGTTCAAGTACCTAGTTTGTTTATAAGCTACGCCATAAACGGTAAAAGAGGGGGCACAAGATGTCCTCTCTCACAGAAAAAGCCCTTGAAAAAAGGCACTATCGCATAAAAGGTCCACATAAAAAACCTGTTTTATTGACATCCAGAAATAAGTAAATTCCACGTTAACCAACCCTACCCCACATGTGAACTTTACACAAATAAAATCACCTTCATGACTTAGAAATACTACACATACCATGGAAAACCAATTGGCACTGGCGTCCCCTAAGGCCTGTAACCAAAAAGTCCGGCGTCGCTCCCGATGTTTCAAATTTGAGTAAGTCCCACACGTTCCAAATTCTTCCTATGATACTTAAATTCATCACAGATGGCTTACACAAAATACTTCACTGATTCGGACTTACGTGAGAAGCCAGGACCCGAGAACCGGGACTGACCCCACTCTTACACTCTTCACCCTGATGGTAAATGATTTTGAAGAGATTCATCAAATTACAACATCCATTGTAGCCCTTTCGGCAATTCTCTGTTTCCATCTTCCCCAATGCTCGTACCTAGACGCCGGGCGGTCCCCCACCTTCAAACAACCACGCGCGTTTCACCTTCGCGCTCCTATCGCCAACGGCTTCTTCAAGGTTCTCTGAAGGTGGGAGACCGCCCAGCGTGCTGATGTACGAGCATGTGGAAGAGAAGACAGAGAAATGCCCGAACGGGCTACAGATGGGTGTGTAAAAAAAAAAAATTGAGATCTCTCTCAAAATACTACCATCGGGTGAAGAGTGTGGGTCCGCCCGGTTCTCGGGTCCTGGCTTCTCACGTAAGTCCGCGAATAAGTGAAGTAATTATGTGTCCAGCCCTATCTGTATGAATGTTAAGTCATACTAGGAAGAATTTGGAACGTGGCTTACTCAAATTTGAAACATCGGAGCGATTCTTGGACTTTTTTTTACAGTGCATTAGGGGGACGCCCAGTGCCGATTGGTTTTACATGGTATTGTGTTAGTATTTATAAGTTTCAATGAAGGGGATTTTATTGTTGTCGAAATTTCACATGTGGGGGTAGGGGTTAATGTGGCATTTACTTATTTACTGGATGGCAATAAACATGTTTAATTATATTGCTGGACCTTTATCGATAATGCCTTTTTTCTAAGGGTCCTTTTTTCTGGGAGAGGACACTTTTTGCCCCCTCTCCCGTTTATGGATTGTTTCATGTTAGCCCTTTGAGCACCGGCTTAATTGGAGGCGTTTGCAATGGTCCTACTGATTTTTAGGGACTGGTGCCCACACAGACCACTCATTATGATAAGTTATAAGAATACTGTTTGTGTTTATAAGTAGCAATTGTATATTCTACAGATAGGGTGTTTTTTGTCCTTAGAATTTAATTTGATAAGCAACATCTGTCATTGATGTAGGACAGGACAATATATGAAATCAAACAACGTTAAAATGGCCCCTCCAGAAAGTTACGAGCCTGGGTTTTAACCTAAAGGATATTCAAATTTTAACCATTTAAGATCCGGTCCCCTTCTCAGTGTTGCTGTCTGAAGACCCGTCACCCCATCTCTCTCTCTCTCACACAACAACACAAACCCCCCATGGCAGACAATAAAGGATAATGAAAGCAGCGTGGGATTTCGCTCAATTGGCCCACATTTAATGTGATCCAGTGTGTAATAGACAAACACTATTTAATAATAATGGTCTGGCCCCAAACCAAGAACGGGAATGTCATATAGGTTTACAAATGTTATTGTATTGTATTGATTATCTATCAAATATACTACTCATTTAATCCATATTCTCTCACAAGTGTACTCAGGGTACAGGTCTGACAATGCCCCGGTGTTCATCTGTTTTGACCGAAGCGCACGACACAGAAAAAAGGGGGCGCATACTTCCCGCAATTTTTACATTAGAATAAAACTTAATTGGGGATCCCAAAGTCAAACTGAGCACTGGCAAAATTACGTCATTGGGCCTAGTGTCAGCGGCTTGTCCTGAAAATGAATGTCTGTGAGACTCTGTTCATATTAGCATGGACTGCTGGGGAGGAAACCCCCAAATTATCATTGTAGATGAGAGCTGGGAGGGGGGGTGCTTATAGTTTAGCTATAAGTAATTTGTTTTTTAAATATACTAATCTATATATATATAAAATTATACTGGGTTGGTGGGACAGCTCTACATGTATGGAGGGTAGTAATCCCTTTTAAGGACACATAGTCAGGTACTATATAGGTATATTAATAGACCTATAGTTGTGGAGGGGGAGGGGAAGTTATAGCCGGGTTCATCAATTTACTATGACAAATCATTTGAGTCTTGCATTACATTGAGCATACAACAAGAATTTCATACTGGATATTATGTTCTCATCTAAGACAAATACATATACATTTAAGTGTTTAGGAGGACACGTAACAGAAAACACCAGTCTGAGATTCAACAGTGGTCATCCTAGAAAAAAAATAATACATCCCAACTATGAATACATACCCATTTCTCAGAATGAGAAGGATTTATTCCACATTGGGAACTATTTAATACCCTGCTTTAAATTATGGGACAGACTGTTTGATGGTTATGATTTTTTTGTGATGATCGGCTGCCTACGATTGTGCTGTAGGTACTAATAGAAGAGAACCTTTTGGATACTTATAGTAACACCTAAAATTACCAGGGATACAAAACAACAAGGACAACTGATCAGAGCAAAAAACAATATGATAGCAAATGCGGAAACAAAAAGGTCACTTAATTTTATAACTATGTACATTAAAGAATCTAGACAAAGTTTTCAGTATTAATACCAAATATTGGCCATTTTTAATGGCCAGTCCACATTTAGGCAAGATTCTTCTCACAAAACCTAATATAACATACTTACCGGAAAATCTAAATCGCTATCCATTTTTGTCCCACCAGTATGCTCCACAATCACATGATGATATGGTTAAAAGCGACAAGTATGAACAAATGCGGTAGAACTAGATGTAAATGCTGCCATATCATCAAGGTCAAAGAAATTTCAAGGGCATGTGTCCCAGAAAGATCAAACTTAAGGGTATCTAAATTGTGCTCTAATATGTGGAGCTAATCTAGCTAGACATGTGGATGTACTGCCCAGTATGTAGCAAAACAAAACAACAACAAAGATCGTATTTATCAACATGGGGGTGTTAAATTCTATTCAATAAAATATGACACGTTGGGGACACATAGTATGGCGTGTGCTTTGACCAAACACTGCTCGCTTTATGGGTAATAGAACAAAGTCGTACTGTATCAGAGGAGGAATAGAGGATCTAGCTTTAGCTAAAAGAAAGCGAACTGTGGTTTATCTTAAGTTTGGTACTATGTGGCCTGGAGGCCTTAACAAAGATTGGGAGATCAAAAGCTATCATTTGAATGTGTAGCAGAGAGACTTATACTCATGAATAAGAATCATGAATATGTTTTAACTACTTCCCTACGTTTTTTAGCATAACAAGAACCTCTACCTTACTCTGCTTTTACATCTATAGATTCTATACATTAATGTTATATATGATTTGCATCTTTATTTTTCTATATATATATTTACGGGGGACATGCAACACTAGTTATATATAGATTATTTATTGTGATTTTTATTACCTGAGATGATATTATGTTCTCTAGTTATTAATTTACAGTGTTTCACTGCAGGTGTCTCCCCAATATTTGGTATATTACGTTTTTCCAGTGCCACCAGTAATATATATTTATGATACTGGTTATAGTAAATCATATACATTGTTTAGTAATAGCCCTTTGATATCTCAGCACTGATTTTAAGCATAAGAGCTTTAGAGATCAATGAATAATATAACAATAATATAAGGAAGAGCGGCTACTCACAAAGAATCAGTGAACAAGTCCATTTCATTTCTACATAATTCAATAATATTAGCCACAGGTATAACAATTGCAGGGCAATGAACAACACAGGCCACACCCACCTTGACCACGTTTCATGGGACAGACACAGTTCCTCAAGGAAAGAAATAACTTTCCTTGATTTTTACATATTGGTATGTTTAGTGCTTTTTGCTCGTCCAGATTTCTTCTTTTTTTTCTTTTCTTCCTCATGTTTTATCACTAATTTTGAATTTCACTTTACTGTCACTGTGTCTCCCTTGACTATTTATATTATAGTACTATTTTAGATATGCAGATTTATTTATTTATTACTGAACAATATAATGCCTCTTATACAGATTGTGCAATATACATGTTGTTTTTAGCACTTGATGTAACTGTATATTTATATGTAATGTCTAGCAAAAGTGTGCCGTTGTGCACATTGGAAAGTTGATGTTTGTAAATGTTTTGCTATTGTAGTTGCAGTGCTTCCAGGACCTCAGGAAACATCCAGGGGTTGCAATAATAAAAATTAAGTCTGAAAGTCCTAAAAAAACCCCAAATATTCGCAATCATATTAAATGAACAAACACACACTTATATCCTCCCTTTCTACCTGCCAGCTAGAATATGGAAGGGGTCTATGTGGAATAAACCTCAGGTTCTGAGAACTG
Organism: Hymenochirus boettgeri; assembly: GCA_019447015.1. Taxonomy (NCBI): domain Eukaryota; kingdom Metazoa; phylum Chordata; class Amphibia; order Anura; family Pipidae; genus Hymenochirus; species Hymenochirus boettgeri. Next base: position 66,139,232 of record CM033469.1, on the reverse strand, counting down.
ACACCAGGCAATCTAAACATCACCTTTGGGCAATCAAAAGCAGCCCATACATATATCCCTCGATTTTTTACTTTCCCGCCAAGTGCTCCCGCGACTTAGAACCAATCCTCTTCAAGAACCGCCTGTTTGTGGCCATAGGAAGAATGGGAAGGTGTTCTGGCAAGATCAAACTAAATTGATGAGCGCTTGTTTGATAAGTAAAATCGGATATATGTAAGCCACATTAAATCTTACTATCCTGATTAACCTCAAGGTTCAATATTTATAGTATTTACCACCACAAGTTTTACTAACCTATGGGGTTAGACTTGGAGCACGGAACTGATTGCATTAACATGTTAGGGAGGGTGTGATAAGGATCAAAAGCTCCCACAGAGTATAAAATGAAATAGAGCCCTTCTTATAACAGAAGGTATCATGTTATTATCTAGCATTGCCCTTAATAATCTACATATAAACACATATTTCTCACTTAAAGAAATGTTGGGGACATGCAAGTATCTTATTATGCCTGTGACAAGGCGTGGTGTGCTAGATATGATACAAACCGCCTAATGTTAGAATCAGGCGTGTCTTAACTTTGTGACCTTTTCGTGTTTAACACCCAAACACAAATTCCCACATTCTCTGTTTGCAGTAGTTTTTTTTCTTAATATCCTGTACCTACGTGCAATCTGTCGAGACCTAATAAAGCCTAACTTGTTGAACCTTTCCATGTTTGAAACTACAAAATCCCAGCATTCTCTGTTTTGCAGTTTAGTGGTCTCTTAAGGACTATTAACATGTTTAAAACTACAACCCCCAGAATTCCCTAACGTACGCAGTCTGAGAAACTTAGTTTTTCATACATCCTGGAATAAGACAATTTTCCGACTTACAGACATTAAAACCCAACGGTCCATGCTTTAGTGCTTCCTACCAAGCCTTCCTACCCAAGGGTTTGAACATGCAAGATTCATCTGCCCTTCCCTTACATCCATAGCTATTAGACTATTAATTGGGAAGCATTATAATGGGTCGATTGGTTGGTGCAACGTTAATGCCCACTTTGGCGCGGCAAGCGCGAGTACCAGACGAAAGGCACTCTTGTGGCCGTTTAAAGTAATTTACCAGATGTTGCCGGTGCCTGTTTACATGTAAAAAAAAAAAAAAAAAGTATTAACACCAACTAATAGCTGGGGCGATAAATACTTATTTCGGGTGAGATTCACCCAAAATCGCACAGCCTCTTGTAAATCCCGTACGGGAGATTGCCCCGAGAGCTTGTGCCTCTGGGTGAATCTCCGTAGGAGTCCATAAACGTTACCAATATTTGCACTCACTTATTCAAATACCACCTCCTTGAAGTTAGCCAGTGTCCGAGCATGACGTGTGTGAACGCCTTTTTCGATTATATTTGTGCCACGTATCGACAGAAACGCCGATTTAGCCGATAAAGTGCCATACAATGGCACGATTATCGGGCCGTTCATACACATCGTTGCTTCACGGGTTGGCACCTGCGCATCGCGCTTTGTGGTGTATGGAACCTTGCTGGGTAAAACAGTAATGAACCGAATAGTGCCACGGATTAGTCGGCTGGAAATATGTGATGGTGGGGGGCCAGCTGCGACCGAGTTCGGGTCGTACTTATCAGACAATCGTTGGTCAGTAGTAATCTCTGGTTCCCTATGGGACCACATGTTCATCCTGGTCACATGTGCCTGCTGGCTTCAGCTACTGTGTACTCTGTGACACAGTCATCTGTCTGGCAGGGTCTCACACAAAGCAGATCTGCAGTTGGGACACGTATTTATGTATCCCCAGACAAAAGGTATTACCACCTGCAGATCTGAACCCAGATCCAGCAATCCTGCCACATGTGCAATTCAATCTGAAGAGCCAATTGGACATCCTGAGACGCCTATAACAGGATCCCGAATAACATGCTGGGTTTCATACTTATAGGTAATTACCACAGCAGTGTTCCAGATTACAAGTCAATATGGGTTAGGAAACACAGGATTCTGCTTAGCTTGAAATTTATGAGAGGTTTGGAACGGAGTCAAAGCTCCCTCACAGTGTATAAAAATGAGTAGAGCCACCTTATAACTGAGGGTACCTGACAGCTCTCATGTTTAATATATTAATATTGTGGGTAAAAACTTGCCCATTTCTCTAAGAATGCTGGGTAGTTTCAGAGACATGTCAAAGTCAATTAATCATAAACAGACACTTCCTGTCTACAACCAAGAAATGGAATTGTCTCATTACTTTCTAGAGATGGGAGGGGGAGTAAATGATGTGAAGTCTGAAAGATTTTTTCTTCCTAATTGGCTAAGACTGTCACATGTTTTATAAATAGCACATAACTGGGTGTAATACAGGAAAACTTCACTTACCTTCCTGTCTTTCATGACAGTGCCTAAGAGAATTTTTTGCTAACAGTGGAAGATCAGAACCTGCCTCTCAAACTCACTTGGTGTTAAGTAAAATTCCACTTCCCTTTTAGTGTCTACATGAGAACCCCATTTAGAAATCCTGGATTGTGTCCCTTAACCTATCATTTTGAGTTTTCATTCAAACTTAGGGGTGTACATAAGTAAGTTTTAGTTTATTAATTGTATATAAATGTTTTTGTAATTCAGTAGTTAGGTAGTAGTACTATACGTGTATTGGTGTAATTTTTTATGGTGATTTTAATTAAGGCAATGTCCACCCCTTACTGGCCACATCAAAGTATTTTAAAAACAATCCTTAACCTTACATTCCGCTTCAAAATGGTCCCCTGCTGTGCCCCTCCACAGTCCAGAACTGTGCGTGTAGGAGCAGTGTGGTGCCGCATCTGTGCCTGAACTTCCTCAACCTCAATCAGGTTTGAGGCTGCTCATGGCAGCCCTCCTGCCTCTAGCCCAATCACACGGACAGCGGCTTGCCGGTCCCGCCCCCTGCTTTCATTCCATGCAAGTAGAGGCCTGACACTGCAGCAGGGGAGAGAGGGGCAGGTAGTAAGAATCGGGGACTTTCTAACACTTATATTAATGCGGGTGGGGCTGGGGAGCATGCCCTACCACATCAAAAAGTTAAATTTTGGGGTGGACTGCCCTTTAATAGTGCTATTACACACATACATATGGACCTTTTCCTATGTGTAATACTGCTATATACCCCCACCTGTTTGTTGCTCCTAAAACTCAATGTCAATCTCCAGTAAAATATAAATTTATTTATATAATATAAGGGATAAGGGATAATGCTACATTAATTCTTCTATTCATATATGAAATCGGGTACACTATTTCACATTTTATATTTATATTATATTGATTTTTAGATTATTGCAGTATTCCTCTTTGCTATATGCATACACATTATTTTACATAAGTGTATTGTAACCATATATGAATCACTGTTGCCATAGAATCAAATTACACATACAACGGATACATTGTGTGATTGTTATGTGTTGTTATACATTACCTTTAATTAAGAGAATCAAAACTTTAATTGGGATGGTTTAAAAGGGAGTTGTGGTTTTTAACCAGAGGCTTTTCGGGAGTGTGTTTTCCTCACGTTGTGGCCACATTATACAATACAGGATTGCTTTGCACTTTGAGAAGTTTGGGGGGGGGGGCATTATAGTTTAGCTATAGTATTTGTTTTTTTTTTAAATATACTAAATATATATACAATATAAATATAATATACAATATAATATATAATATAAATTCGTATTTATTTCAAAAAAATTATTTCAATTCACCTTCATAAAAGCATTATTCAGTAAAGTTCCATTATTGAAGCTTGTTAATGGAAGATGAAAAACACCTACAAGCTTACAATGTCGGTGTGCCTGCCCTTGTCCTCAATATATTTTGATGCTAACAGAGAGAGTGACATTAACATAAGAGATAGAACAGCACACACGTATATCACATAGTTTCCCATACCTTCTGATAAACATCAATTTGAACATAAAACAAATAAATAATAATAAAAACAAGAAACACATGATTTGGTCAGCAATTTCCATCAGCAGTCTGTGCTAACACATCTTTCCTTATATGGACATAATTACATAGTTCCCTGGGCATTTCACAAATTAGAGAAAGCAATATTCAATTTAAATAAAGGGGAGGGATGAGACAATGGTTGACAATGGGAATCTTTGTCAATTTTACTACTTATTATCATTCACTACCCGTTATATACATATTATTTACACACAATGCATACTGTATACGATATTAAGCGCAGAGGGCCATGTTAACACTGTATATATTTCATCCACCAGCTGCTTAAAAAATGTAATGGTCAGTGAGCTTAATTGGAACATTTTGAATAGCGTCCTTTATCTAAACTAACAAGATCTTTAGGGTTTTCTTCCTAAAAAATAGCTTCACATGAGATTTTGTTCAAACCCGGATTTCTCAATCCAGCTTTCAAATGTTCGCCTTTTCATAATAAATACAGTCCCTGCCTATGGTGTCCTACAAACAAGGCTTTCTAGCAGTTCAATATTCTTGCTTGATGTCGGGTAGAATAATTACAGGGTCACCTAGAATATGAGATAGATTAGACCTTCGTCGAAGAAATTGTCTATAGCCTAAGCCTGTTTTTTTGCAACATCAACATCTAATGTCTACCTATGGTAGGCCAAACGAATCACAATTAATGAAATGCAATGGCTGAATTGCTGTAACGATACAGAAGTAAACTTTCACAACACTTAAACAATGTTAGCCACTTTGTAACAATAAATAAGCACAAATTTTCTGTCTGTTAGACATAATAGAATTTTGATGAAACAATAATCACCAAATTAAACAAATTAATAGAAATTTTAAGTATTATTTAACTATTTAGCCATGCAATTATAGAAGTTTTTAAACACTTTTTAAATAGATGTGATGTTAAAACTATGGACTTGGAGATTGTTTGTAAAGCCGACACCCCAGATGGTTGGAGAATCATGTCTATATTGTTGCAGCAACTAATTGTGTTGTTAATAAATGCACCACCTGAGGAAGGGGGGACACACCTCGAAACGTTGTGCACGCATGTCCACAAATAAACAAGTTTGATGTAGTAAGGTCTCAGGAGTGCGTTCTTCAAAAAAACCTAAGCGCCGATAAATAGTATTCTTACGTTTAAAACTGTAAGCAAAGATCAGAATAGCCATAATAAACTCATCCAAACCTTAGAATCCCAAACAGCTTTAGAATCCGCAAACACTTAGAATAGCAAAGAGTTTACAAATCAAATCTGTCTTTCAGTTTTTTTTTTTGTTTCGTGGTAATATGAGTTTGCAATGTGTACAAGTAGGCAGTATGTAAATAATATATAATAATACACGCACAACATGCCGAACCAATAACTTATGGAATACATCTGAGGCCTAGATTTTTATTTGATTTTTAGATTATTAGATTTATTTTATTTTATATAGTAGATGTGTCTAAGTAGATTGTAGAATTACACATCAACATCTGTAAAATGTTCATCTTTAGCTGAATATAGACGAGAGGGTTTTTATTTCGACCTCCACCTTTTAAATAGCTTTTTTTCCCCTCTAGACATATAAATAGCAGACAGCCCAATCACTCTGCTTGGTGCTCCTTCTGGCCCTATTAAAAGAGCTTCTGTTAAGCATGTATGTTAAACTTACTTGTGCACCATATTTTTTTATAGTGTGTGTTAAAAGGTAAGGCCAAAGGCGCACACACAAAAAAAGTTTCCAGAACTACAATAACAGTACGTAATTTTATGCTGTTGGTTAAGAAATTAGGGACTTATTTCATCCAAATATTTGATTCTCTTTTCTCCTCTTTTCAGGGCAGCAAACAGCGTTGAGGTAACGAACTACCCCTCTACATTACTAGTAACAGTGGGATGAGGCCGTCAACTCGTCAAGAAAGATGAAGAGGCTCTCGATACCTTCTCAGATTTTTGTTTTTACCACAGAATGACCTTAAATATCATGTGTTCCTTTGGAAAACAGAAAAAGGTCATGCAGTCAGGGGAGACACTTGGTCCTGAAAAAAGTCCTTTGGATCCTGTTAAAGTACATGTCTCCGAGGTCCTGCAAACCCTTTTACCAGAGTAACCTTTCTGTAACATCATTCCTTTTGCATGATTCATCTTCAAATGCAGCTGAGGCACCTGCATGTGTAGGAAGTTGTTTTCAAGCTCCTTACCCATTTTATTAAAACATACTAATACTGTTGGGGCATATTGACTACTCGTACGAGAATTATGATCACAATGGTAAATGTCCTATTGCTGTTGTACATTCACGCCCATAAGAATTTGCACTTGTTTACAGGCTATTTAGCGATAACCCAACGCTTTATAAATTTCCAGGGTTATTCAATAAAGTTCTTATGTTAAAAATGTGCTAATTTTGCCCCAACCAATCAGATTTAGCTTTCAAATGTTAAATAAGATCGATTGGTTGGGGCAAACATCAGCACATTTTTAACAATAGAACTTTTATGGAATCCCCTGCGTCGCCAGCACTGTGTTTTGCATTCACTATAGGGATTGTGCGAAAATGAGAGCATTAAGTTAGAACTAGGCAAAGGGTCCACGTGAAAGACTATAAGGGTTCAGTGCCAATGTTTTATATCATATAGTTTATGCAACTTATTTCATTCATAAAAAGAATGTGAGCCTTTTTACCATCTATTATTGTACAAAACGGGGCAATAAAAGAGGAAAGTTGAGTTCAAATGGCAAACTGTACGATCAGGGGGTCAAAACTATGATAAGTAGAAACACCATGCATATCATCGTTTGCCGCCCAATGTATTTTAATGCATTAATAAATATTCTGGGTAAAGGTATCTGCCTCCTTCCTCTCTCAACGCTGTTTGTAAGCTTGAGCATGTTGGCAGAGAGTCAAATAATGGCATATGTCATTGTCAACAAGCAGCGGTGAGGACTGCTGGAGGGGTCGCTTCCCTCTGCCAATGGGAACAATAATATCCGTAATATCTGGTTAGTAATGCAGGTAATAAAGTGCAAAGTTTTATCAGTTGTTGGGTAGGGAGCAGAACTTACATCAACCGTGTTTTGTTTTAAGAGTGGACACATCCTTTAAAAGATACCCATGGAAGCATCTTTATATAACTGTTGTATTGCTTGTATCCCGCACCTTTTATGACATAGTTGTAATTGTAACACGTTTGCATAGTAACAATGGTCATTAAATTTTCAGCCACATTATTATTCTATTTAGTTTTATTATAAAACTGAATATAGAGCATTTCTGCATAATTCTGTTGAGAGAATCTCAATAATAACCTCATGTGAAGTATACATATTATTTAATCAATTGGTAATCCATTCTGTTACTATGTGTACGGGGTTGTGCAGGGGCAACATAAATCAGGTGAGTGGTAATAATCCCTGTGCATATCTTGGAATTAATCGTCATTCACTAGTTCTGTCTGTTTAGTTTTCTCACTGCTTGCCTGCCATTCTATATGGAATGAATATGGGGATTTTTCTTTGTATACAAGTTGCATAAATATAGGCATTAAGGTTATTGTTGCTTTCTTTATTGTTATTGTAATAACACCTTAAAAACAAATGTGTATTGTGTTTTTCCATAATAAATAACTTAAAGGGCATGAAACCCATCACATCTTACACCTCTATTCTCCCCTCTAGTAGAATAATTATTTCCCATTCTTTTGGTTTAGTTCTAATTGTAGCACGGCCTGTCGTCGCTCCCCTCTTTAGCCCAGGCCTAACCAATGGGAATAAACATTGTTGCAAAAGCCACATATTTGCAATTGGAGATATCTCGACATTTTATGGTACAGAGAACCAGCCCTGTCAGGCCTCAGATCTATAACAACTGATTACCAACGAGGGGTAAGGACCCTAGAGTTTAGGCGTCTCACCCTCAGTGGAGAATGGGGGGTTTCTTGACCTTAAAACAAGCATGTTGGCACATGATGATGCTTTGCAGTGCTGTGGCTCTTGGTTAAAATACTCCCTTTGGCTAAACCTGGGATATGTTCTTCCTGTGTTTTCTCCTATGTGTTCCTAATGACTACTGATATGTCGGATTTGAGAAGTACATAGAATATACTAATTGTAATGCTCTCTGCAAATATATACAGAACAAAACTCAACAAACCCGAGATAAAACACAACACAATAAAGTAGAACAATTGTATTACCAGTATAATGTGCATTAATTTGCCGTCCACACTTAAATTTGTTCATGAGAACTATCGTGTGTGGTATAAAGTTTTTTCTAAAAAAAACAGTAAAATATAAAGTAGCTGGACCCTGAATATAGATTGGTAAATTCTACCTCACATTTGTTTTCTGTGGGACATCAGCCCAAAATAAAACTGCCAGTCTTTTCTCCTGGCTTCAGCACTAATCTTAATACAGGACTAGCCAGGACTAAATTGTCAAATGAAACTGTACGTGCTGTAGCTCCTTAACAAAACGATATGTTGAGGTGGGAGAACCAATCCAACCTCCCTGGCCCCAGGACTTTAACATTTTTAAAAATTTTAATTTTTGGAGGTATAAGTTATACTTTAATATATCGACCAATAAACGTGCGTACATGGAGGACCAGTTGTCCTCATTTTAATTCACAACTGTAGCCTATCCTCCCATTTGTTGGTAGATTGGATTTAATGGGTGGTTTAAGATCATGCCTATTATTGAACTAATTTGGAAATCAATCCCGATGTTGTTTGGGGGGTGTTGTCCCCTCCAATATCTCTGGTTGGAGTGGGTCTAAACCTTACACTATTGTATGAGTCATCTGCGAAGTGGTAGATTTTGGAATATGGGAACCATAACTTGGCTGGGTATGGTATAAATCCTTGACGCTTCTCCCATGTGAGGGGTTTATTATCCTTAGTGGGAAATCTTTTATTGTCAAAATTCCAGGTTTTCTTCCAGGGTTTCATATTTCTGCATCTAAAGGGACCCACAGGGGAGATAAGGGTATCATCAGTGTGGTCTGTCGAAGGGTAGGGATAATTGGAATTTTTTTGTTGGCATTTGTCCCAGATTTGTTAGTGAGGTTTGATAGTTTGTAGGACTGAAATCTAAAGTCATACATACGTGTAATTGTAAAGAGTAGTAAAATATTCTCTATATCACCCATGGCTAATTTTCCTTCTCCATTAGCCTGCCTGATTAGTTGGTTAGTCTAGCTGCGTAAAAATAATTGTGTTACATTGGTAAGGCAATTCCACCTTTACTTTTGTGTTCTTGCTAGTTTTCATATTTGATACAGCGCGTTTATTTGGCCATATGAATTTCCTAATTCCTCTTCGAAGTTTGAGTAACAGCTGGATTGATTGCTTTCCAGGGAAGAGCACAACATAAATATGATTCTGGGGATTGTGGCATTTTGAGCTGCTTTTCTCCCCTCCCATGAGAAGGGTAGGAAGTCCCTGCCTTCATTTGTCTGGTTGCTCCGGATTAAGTTTTTTCATAATTCTGACTATAGAGGTTTTCTTGTTGGGGCTAGTTAAATTCCAAGGTATTCAGTGAAACTGTAATGCCATTGAATGAAAGTTTCCTGGAGTCATAAGGTGGTGATAGATTGTATTGGGTATGCTGCAGATTTAGATTGGTTTATCTAAATCCAGAAATGGTTTCCCTGAATTCCTGTTATATACGGGCTGATTTACCGGATAGGTGGGATGTAAGGGTAGATATTATCATATATAGATATATAGATACCATATACTGTGCTGGTTACCAGTAGTAGGAGTGTAAGGGTAGATGATTATCCTATATACAATTATAGATATACCATATACTGTATGGTTACGGATAGGTAGGATGTAAGGGTAGATTTTATATTATATAGTATAGATACCATATACTGTGCTGGTTACCGGATAGGTAGGATGTAAGGGTAGATTTATCATATATTAGAACCATATACTGTGCTGGCTGGTTACCAGATAGGAGGATTTAAGGGTAGTTATCAATATAGATTATAAGATACCATGTTACTGTGTGGTTACCGGATAGTAGGATGTAAGGGTAGATTTATATATATAGATATCATATACTGTGCGTGGTACCAGATAGGTAGGATGTTAAGGTGAGATTTATCATATATAGATTATATAGAAACATATACTGTGCTGGTTACAGATAGGGGAGTAAGGGTAGATTTATCATATATAGATATATAGATACCATATACTGTGCTGGTTACCGGATAGGTAGGATGTAAGGGTAGATTTATCATAATAGTAGTAGATACATATACTGGGCTGGTTACCGGATAGGTAGATGTAAGGGTTAGTTTATCATAATAGATTATAGATATCATATTACTGTGCGGCTACCGGATAGGTAGGATGTAAGGGTAGATTTATCATTATAGATATATTACTGTGCTGGTTACCGGATAGTGGATGAAGGGTTAGATTTATCATATATAGATATATAGGTATCCATTACTGGTGGTTTACCAGATAGGTAGGAGTAAGGTGTAGATTATCAATATAGATATATAGATACCATTACTGTGCTGGTTACCGGATAGGTAGGATGTAAGGGTAGATTTATCATATATAGAGAATATGAGATCATATACTGTGCGGTTACCGGATAGGTAGAATGTAAGGTAGATATCATATATAGATATATAGATACCAACATACTGTGCTGGTTAAAGCTAGGTAGGATGTAAGGTAGATTAATTCATATATAGATATATAGATACCATATACTGTGCTGGTTACAGATGGTAGGATGTAAGGGTTTAGATTATCATATATAGAATATGATACCATATACTGTGTGGTTACCGGATAGGTAGGATGTAAGGTAGATTATCTATATGATATATAGATACCCTATACTGTGCTGGTTACCAGTAGGTAGGATGTAAGGGTAGATTATATATATAGATATTATAGATACCATATTACTGTGCTGGTTACCAGATAGGTAGGATGTAAGGGTAGATTTATCATATATGATAACCATATACTGTGCTGGTTACCGGATAGGTGGGATGTAAGGGTAGATTTATCCTATATAGATATTAGAGACCATATACTGTGCGGTTACCGGATAGGTAGGATGGAGGGTAGATTTATCATATATAGATATATAGATATCATATACTGTGCTGGTTACCGGGTAGGTAGGATGTAAGGGTAGAGTTTATCATATATAGATATATAGATACCATATACTGTGCTGGTTACCCAGATGGTGGATGTAAGGGTAGGATTTATCATATATAGATATATAGATACCAATACTGTGCTGGTTACCAGATAGGTAGGATGTAAGGGTAGATTATATATATAGATATATAGATACCATATACTGTGCTGGTTACCGATAGGTAGGATGTAAGGGTAGATTTATCATATATAGATATATAGATACCATATACTGTGCTGGTTACCAGATAGGTAGGATGTAGGGTAGATTTTATCATATAGATATATAGATACCATATACTGGTGCGGTTACCGGTAGGTAGGATGTAAGGGTAGATTTATCATATTATATATTATAGTACCATATACTGTGCTTGGTTACCAGATAGGTAGGATGTAAGGGTAGATTATCATTATACTATATAGATATTAGATACCATATACTGTGCTGGTTACAGATAGGTAGGAGGTAAGGGTAGATTTATCATATATAGATATATAGATACCATATACTGTGTGGTTACCGGATAGTAGGATGTAAGGGTAGATTTATCATATATAGATATATAGATACCATATACTGTTGGTTACCAGATAGGTAGGATGTAAGGGTAGATTTATCATATATAGATATATAGATACCTATACTGTGTGGTTACGGATAGGTAGGATGTAAGGGTAGATTATCATATATAGATATATAGATACCATCTACTGTGCTGGTTAACGATAGGTAGGATGTTGAAGGTAGATTATCATATATAGATATATAGATAACATATACTGTGCGGGTTACCGGATAGGTAGGAGTAGGGTAGATTTATATATATAGATATATAGATACCATATCGTGCTGGTTACCGGATAGGTAGGATGTAAGGGTAGATTTATCATATATAGATATATAGTACCATATACTGTGCTGGTTACCAGATAGGTGGATGTAAGGGTAGATTTATCATAATATACATATATAGATACCATATACTGTGCTGGTTACCAGATAGGTAGGATGTAAGGGTAGATTTATCATATATAGATATATAGATATCATATACTGTGCTGGTTACCGGATAGGTAGGATGTAAGGGTGATTTATCATATATAGTATAGAGTACAAATATACTGTGCTGGTTACCGGATAGGTAGGAGTAAGGTAGATTTAACATGCTTATTGGGGTTTTGACGTAGAGAGGGGATTAGAATTCCAGAGGACGGAGAGAGAAAGGTTAAGGAAATGTGAAATGAAATGTCTCCGTCCTGTGTTCTGTGGGTGTGAAGATAACAACAATGCACCTATACAAGTGCCCCACACAGGGCCCTTATGGAAAAATCCCCCGGAGTAAAGGACAAGGAGTAGTATAACACAATGGCTATAAATTGGCTGATTGAAGGGTTCTCCATTGTTTTGCTGTGATGTCCTTGGGGCCTTGGATGTGGGTTATCAGGCCAAATGTTACACAAAGGTTCTCTTATGTCCGTGTCTGTCTGTCTGTCTACACAGTGTTCACAGGCAAGAGAGACGGAGGCCAAGACTAGAAACAAAAGTCTCTTTATATACCTGGATCAGCCTAAGAAATGCAACAGGATCTGATGTAAAAAACAATGGGAAAAATACAATCCCAAGACACCACACAAGAAAAACACCACACATACAGAAAACACATAAACGCAGAAAAACACAAATATACAGAAAACAATACACGCAGAGAACAGAAAATACAAAAAAACAATACCGCAGAAAACACACACAACATATACAGAAAAAACATACACGCAGAACACACACACATACAGAAAAACACATAATGCAGAAATACAACACACATACCGTAAAACAATAACGCAGAGAAGAAACACACACACATACAGAAAAACACATACACGCAGAAAACACACACATATCACAGAAAAAAACATAAACGACAGAAGAACAAAAACATACAGAAAACACAATACATGCAGAAAACACACACACATACAGAAAACACATACGCAGAAACACCCCACATACAGAAAACACATACAGCAGAAAACACACATAAAGAAAACACATACAGCAGAAACACACCAATACAAAAACTACAGCATAAAACACCAATACAGAAAACACATACATGCAGAAACAACCACACACATAAAAAAACACATACAAGCAGAAGAAACAACACACACACATACAGAAAAAACATACACGCAGAAAACACACACATACAGAAAAACACATACATGCAGAAAACCACACACACATACAGAAAACATACACGCAGAAACAACACACCACACTACAGAAAAAACATACACGCAGAGAAAAACACAACATACAAGAAAAACACACAAATGCAGAACACAACACACACATAAGAAGCGAATTTGCCTGGAACTCTCTGGTGCATGTTCACTAATAGGTCATATCAGAGGACACGGGACATCCTTTAAGGTTGGAGGAAATAAGTTACTGCCCCGGCCGCAAGTTTATTGATCTCGAGAGACGAACCATCCGTACTTGCAGCTTTCTGTACTAAACATCATCATCATTCCAAGGTGTATATTTATTAGGAATAACGTAGGAAGAACGTGACCCTTCCTATTGGAAGCTTCAGAACTTTAAATCAGGGGAAGGTTTGATTAAGGATACACCTTCCCCTTTAAAAGACAACTTATCCTGCAAACTTGTGTTTTTATCGGGAGCATTAAATTTGCTAAATCGGTGGATTGTTAGAGAGAGAATTCCCACAATCTGGAAGGACTCGTGAGTCCGCCAAGCAATATGGCAGATCCGCCCAACTGTATTATTTTTTCTCATTTAATATTATTCTTATGATTAATCATTCAAAGAGATAAACCTTTCAGATCCATCTTACAAACTGGGCCATGAATCCGACAAACTTCCCCAGTGCTAAGGGATTTTTTCGAATGAATGACAGATTCTGGAACCTGGCGAGTGTTTTATCTCTATCGGTTATTTCACATTGACAAGATTTCACTCTGTGCAGCTGAAAACTAATTGGAAGTAGACGGGTGGTGACCTGGCCTGTACGGCACATACCCTGAATAATCCATGAGAAATCGCTCAGCGCACAAAGACAAGCGTTTCGCTCCCATTCCCTACACTGACGGGATGGAAATTTCAGTTCAATCTGACACCTCCACAGCGCTCTACGGCCCTCTATCATGTGCATTCCCCGTGTTTTGATCACGTAACTGTACCGTAACATAGCATGTATCCCCGTAAACACCAGGGAGGATAATAGAATAAAATACAAGGATCCTGTCTTATCCCTTCTCATCTCTCCAGCAGAGATTGGCGGGCAAATTTGCGAAAAGCAGCCAAAAGAGCAATGACACAGAAGCGGGCCACAAATCTCGCCTCCTTTTCCCCGTGACAGTGTCGGAGAAGGAAACTCACATTGATACATTGTGGTACAGTGTCAGGCAGAAGAAGCTCTTAGCCCAACAGCGCAGGGCTCCCCGCTAGGAGAATTAACAAGCGCCGATTTTATAACGGACATAAAATAAAACTTTAACTGGGAAATAAACAAGGGAAATATTAAATTTAGACCACCAGAATGTGACGCTGGACGTTTATCTCTCCACCAAAAACGATAGAAATAAAGAAAAAAAAATAAATTGCGGATTTACAAATCCAATAAAAACGGCGGTCTTTTCTGATTAAATCTGGCCCCAAACGTCTATTAACTCAGTTCTATTGATCGCATTCATCCTCACAGTTTCATTTCAACGTGACCCTTCTGTCCCCTTATTAATTCAATTTCAAAAAGAAAAAAAAATCTGTTTCTTAAAGATCAAGGATCCTTAATCCGGCTGTGACTCTTTTCATGACCCTTCTGATGTTTTGATGCACTGCCAGAAAGGTGAGATACATAGTCACATGAGCCCAGGAAAAAATTCATGTCCGCAGAACATAAAAAAATATTAATCTAAATAAGTGTTTTAAATACATTTAGTATGCTGTCAATGAAGGATCTAATAAACTGAACTATGGTAGGTATTGACATCCCTGCAGTAACGTCCCCTCCCTAGGTCAGTGACCTTAGACATGCTCAGAGTGATTTGCAGAATTATTCCAATCAAGGGGTGTTAAAGGGGAGGGGTTTCTGTGGTGAAAGAATGTATTCATTTCACAAGGTGTATCTTTGGTTAGGAATTACACAGTAGAATGATTGCTATATCCATGTAGGGCTAGGTCACACTGTATCATTTTAAACGCACAATCCAATCGTAATTGCAATCACAGTGGGCTGCCCGACAGCACGGGGGATTCAATAACAAGTTCTTATTGTAAATGGTGTATTTTGCCCCAACCAATCATATTTAACATTTGAAAGCTAACATCTGATTGGTTGGGGCAAAATTAGCATTTTAACATAAGACCTTTATTGAATCCCCTGTGTGTGCTCCCCTGCGATATGCATTTTTGTTTGACAATCGAATACACTCCTGTTTATTCAGGGTTGTTAACCCCTGCAGGGACAGTTACGGGATCCCAGTAGGACACAGTATTAATTTTAAATTATACAGGGAGAGGGGGAATTATCAGAGTAGAAATTCACTCTATCTCATGGGTGGACCCCTGGTGTTCTATTTCCTGTGGGCCCACTGGGTTCTATTTCCTAGTGGGCCTCTGGTTGTTCTATTTCTAGTGGGCCCCCTGGTGTTCTATTTCCTAGTGGGCCCCCTGGTGGTTCTATTTCCTAGTGGGCTCCCTGGTGTTCTATTTCCCAGTGGGCCCTCTGGTGTTCTATTTCCCAGTGGGCCCCTGGTATTCTATTTCCTAGTGGGCCCCCTGGTGTTCTATTCCTAGTGGGCCCCCTGGTGTTCTATTTCACTAGTGGGCCCCCGGTGTTCTATTTCCCAGTGGGCCCTCTGGTGTTACTATTCCCAGTGGGCCCCTGGTATTCTATTTCTAGTGGGCCCCCTGTGTTTCTATTTCCTAGTGGGCCCCCTGGTGTTCTATTTCCTAGTGGGCCCCTGGGTTTTTTCAGTGGGCCTCTGGTGTTCTATTTCCTAGTGGGCCCCTCGGTTCTATTTCATAGTGGGCCCCCTGGTGTTCTATTTCCTAGGTGGGTCACCAGCCTGGTGTTCTATTTCCCAGTGGGCCCTCTGGTGTTCTATTCCAGTTGGCCCCTGGTATTCTATTTCCTAGTGGGCCTGGTGTTCTATTTCTATGGGCCCCCTGTGTTCTATTTCCCAGTGGGCCCTTGGTGTTCTTTCCCAGTGGGCCCCCTGGATTCTATTTCCTAGTGGGCCCCTGGTATTCTATTTCCTAGTGGGCCTGGTGTCTATTTCCTATGTGGGCGCCCCTGGTGTTCTATTTCCCAGGGGCCCTCTGGTGGCTATTTCCCAGTGGGCCCCCTGGATTCTATTTCCTAGTGGGCCCCCTGGTTGTCATTATTCCTAGTGGGCCCTCTGGTGTTCTATTTCTAGTGGGCCCTCTGGGGTTTATTTTATGGGCCCTTGTGTTCTATTTCTATGGGCCCCGCTGTGTTTCTATTTCCTAGTGGGCCCCCTGGTGTTCTCTTTCCTAGTGGGCCCCTGGTGTTCTATTTCCTAGTGGGGCCCCCTTGTGTTCTATTCCTAGTGGGCCCTCTGGTGTTCTATTTCCTAGTGGGCCCTGGTGTGTCTATTTCTAGGCCCACTGGGTTATTTCCCAGTGGGACCCTGGTGTTCTATTTCCTAGTGGGGCCCTCTGGTGTCTATTTCCCAGTGGGCCCCCTGGTATTCTATTTTCCTAGTGGGCCCCCTGGTGTTCTATTTCCTAGTGGGCCCTCTGGTGTTCTATTTCCTAGTGGGCCCTCTGGGTTCTATTCCGTGGCTCTCTGGTGTTCTATTTCCCAGTGGGGCCCCTGGTGTTCTATTTCCTAGTGGGCCCTCGGTGGTCTATTTCCTAGTGGGCCCCCTGGTATCTATTTCTTATGGCCTCTGTATTTTTCCTAGTGGGCACCTCGTATTCTATTTCCTGGGCCTAGGAATCTATTCTAGTGGGCCCCTGGTATTCTATTTCCTAGTGGGCACCCTGGTACTCTATTTCTAGAGGGCCCCCGGTATTTATTCTGTGGGCCCACTGGTATTCTATTTCCAGGGGCCCCCTGGTATCCTATTTCTAGTGGGCCCCCTGGTTCTATTCATAGTGGGCCCCCTGGTATTCTATTTCCTAGTGGGCCCCCTGGTATTCTATTTCATAGTGGGCCCCCTGGTATTCTATTTCCTAGTGGGCCCCCTGGTACTCTATTTCCTAGAGGGCCCCCTGGTATTCTATTTCCTAGTGGGCCATGTATTCTATTTCCTGGGGCCCCACTGGTATTCTTTTCTAGTGGGCCCTCTGGTATTCTATTTCCTAGTGGGGCCCCTGGTTATTTCCCCTATTTCCTAGTGGGCCCACTGGTGTTCTATTTCCTAGTGGGCCCCCTGGTATTCTATTTCCTAGTGGGCCCCCCTGGTATTTCTATTTCCTAGTGGGGCCCCTGTATTTCATTTCCTAGTGGGCCCCCTGGTGTTCTATTTCTAGTGGGCCCCCTGGTATTCTATTTCCTAGTGGGCCCCCTGGTATTCTATTTCCTAGTGGGACCCCTTGTGTTCTATTCCTAGTGGCCCTCTGGTGTTCTATTTCCTAGGGCCCCCTGGTATTCTATTTCCTAGTGGGCCCTCTGGTGGTCTATTTCCTAGTGGGCCCACTGGTGTTCTATTTCCTAGTGGGCCCTCTGGTGTCTATTTCCCTAGTGGGCCCCTGGTATTAATTTCCTAGGGGCCCACTGGTGTTCTATTTCCTAGTGCCAGAAAGGTTCATAACCAGAACACCAAAATAAATGGGAACCTGCACAGTTCATCACATGTGAAGATTGACAGTTTTTTCCAATAATGTCAAGTGCGTTTGAGGCTTCTGGATTTCAATTTTCTCATATGTGGCCAGTGACATCTACCAGATGGTCTGTTACAGTGAATCCTCAATCGCACAGAAAATGACCCACACGGATTTATGGAAATGAGCCTGGTTGCAGAGGAGAGGAATCATAAGGGTTGGTTCTGTTACAGTCTTACTGTACTGCCGTGTTAGTGTTACTTACTGCCGGTGTTAGTGGTTACGTTGCTTGTGACATGTGTTACTGTATGCCTGTTACAGTCTTACTGCAATGTGCCTGTGTTACAGTGTTACTGTAACTGCTCTGTTACAGTGTTACTGTAATGCCTTGTACAGGTACTGTACTGCCTTGTTACAGTGTTTACTGCACTGCGTGTTACAGTGTTACTGCACTGCCTGATACAGTGTTACTGTACTGCCTTGTTACAGTGTTACTGTACTGCCTTGTTACAGTGTTTACTGCACTGCCTTGTTACAGTGTTACTGCCTGCATTGTTCAGTGTTACTGTACTGCTGTACAGTGTTACTGCACTGCCTTGTACAGTGTTACTGCACTGCCTTGATACAGTGTTAACTGCACTGCCTTGTTACAGTGTTACTGCACTGCCTTGTTACAGTGTTACTGCACTGCCTTGTACAGTGTTACATGCCACTGCAGTTGTTACGGTTCTGCACATGCCTTGTTACAGTGTTACTGCATGCCTTGTTTACAGGGTTACTGTACGCCGTGTAGTGTTACTGTACTGCCATTGTACAGTGTTATGCACTCTTGTTACTGTTAGCACTGCTGTTACAGTTGTTACATGGCACTGCCTTGTTACAGTGTTACTGTACTGCCGTGTTAAGTGTTACCTGTACTGCCTTGTTACAGTGTTAGCACTGCCTTGTTACCAGTGTTATCTGCACTGCCTTGTTACAGTGTACTGCACTGCCTTGTTACAGTGTTACTGCACTGCCTTGATACAGTGTTACTGTACTGCCGTGTTAGTGTTACTGTACTGCCTTGTTACAGTGTTACTGCACTGCCTTGTACACGGTTACTGCCACTGCTTGTTACAGTGTTACTGTACTGCCTTGATACGTGTTCACTGCAACTGACCTGGTTACAGTGTACTGCACTGCCTGTTACAGTGTTACTTGCCACGCCTGTACAGTGGACTGTACTGCTTGTTACAATGTTACTGTACTGCCTAGTCACTGTTGCAAAAATACTGTAACAAACAGTAATACTAATAATAATAACAAAGTAAGTGATACTTTAGTAAAGTAATGCAGTCATTTGTAAACAGTGTAATAGTATTAGTTACTATTTGTGTTACTACACACTCAACACTGACTACACTGGGGCGTAGCTACCAGGGGTGCAGGGGATGCAACCGCACCAGGGCCCTTGGCCAAGAAGGGGCCCCATTTTGTGCTAACGTTTCAAAACTACCAGTCTGTGTGCCAAGTGGTCTGTGTGCCAAGCATTTTACTAGTGTCAGTGGGTTAGTTATTTAGAAGGTTTAAGGATCTAAGTTTAGAAATACGGTTTGAATCTGATTGAATTGCTTTGCTAGGTGTATGGGGAAAGGATGTTTGTCTGTTTTAAAATGAATTTGGATGTTATTTATGGAAATCATTACTTGGTTTGCGGTGCAGATTTGTGTTTGCAGCAGTTGTTGGGGTGGCCCATGTCCAAAATTTGCATCAGGGCCCATAAATCTGTAGCTAAGCAACTGTGACTACCACACTATCTACCACCACGGACTACACACCGACTGTATATTATCTACACACGGACTACACACTATCTACACACCGACTGTATATTATCTACACACGGACTACACACCGACTGCATATTATCTACACACGGACTACACACTATCTACACACCGACTGCATATTATCTACTCACTGACTACACACTATCTACACACCGACTGCATATTATCTACTCACTGACTACACACTATCTACACACGACTGCTATTATCTATCACTATCTCACACACTATCTACACACGACTCTGCTCATATTATCTACACAACGGACTACACACCACACTGCATATTATCTACCGACTACACACTATCTACACAACCAGACTGCACTATTATCTACTCACTGACTACAACTATCTACAAACACGAACACTCATGCACACACTACACACGACTGCATATTATCTACTCAGTGACTACACGACTATCTACACACCGACTGTCTATTATCTACACACGGACCTACACACCGACTGCATATTATCTACACACGGACTACACACTATCTACACACCGACTGCATATTATCTACTCACTGACTACACACTATCTACACACTAACGACAGACTGACTACTCACGCACTACCTGCACCCATGTGTTATTAACTCACTGTATTACACTGCTGATTATCTACTTAAACATATCTTACATGGGTCTTGAACTTTAACCACAAGATTATAAAGAGTTAACGTCTCCATTCAAACTTTACAACATGATTTCCCTGCAGGAATAAAACTGGGAAATTCCAAATGTTCATGGTTTATACTAATAAGAGTTCTGGGCTCTATTTCCATTACCCCTGGGGTCCACATGGCACCAACTCATTCCTTACCCCTGGGGTCCACATGGCACCAACTCATTCCTTACCCCTGGGGTCCACATGGCACCAACTCATTCCTTACCCCTGGGGTCCACATGGCACCAACTCATTTCCTTACCCCGAGGGTCCACATGGCACCCATCTCCTTCCTTACCCCTGGGGTCCACATGGCACCAACTCATTCCTACCCCTGGGGTCCACATGGCACCAACCATTCCTTACCCCTGGGGTCCACATGGCACCATTCATTCCTTACCCCTGGGGTCCCCATGGCACCAACTCATTCTTACCCCTGGGGTCCACATGGCACCAAATCATTCCTTACCCCTGGGGTCCACAGGGCACCCATACTCATTCCTTACCCCTGGGGTCACATGGCACCAACTCATTCCTTACCCCTGGGGTCCACATGGCACCAACTCATTCCTTACCCCCTGGGGTCAACATGGCACCATATCCTTCCTTACCCCTGGGGGCCACATGGCACACACTCATTCCTTACCCCTGGGGTCCACATGGCACAAACTCATCCTACCACCCTGGGGTCCCCATGGCACCCATCCTTCCTTACCCCTGGGGTCCACATGGCAACCACTCATTCACCCTGGGCAACTGGCCCAACGTCATTCCTTACCCTGGGGTCCACATGGCACCAACTCATTCCTTACCCCTGGGGTCCACATGGCACATCTCATTCCTTACCCCAGGGGTCCACATGCACCAACTCATTCTTACCCCTGGGATCCACATGGACAACATACTCATCCTTACCCCTGGGTCACATGGCACCAACTCACTTCCTACCCCTGGGGTCCACATGGCAACCAACTCATTCCTTACCCCTGGGGTCCACATGGCACCACTATTCTACACCCTGGGTCCACCATGGACCACTTCCTATACCCTGGGTCCCCATGGCAACCTTCCTTACCCCTGGGGGTCCACATGGTGGCACAAACTACATTCCTTACCCTCTAGGGTCCACATGGCACCAAACTCAACTTATACCCCTGGGGTCCACATGGCACCAAGCTCATTCCTTACCCCTGGGGTCCCACATGGCCACCATCTCTTCCTTACCCCTGGGGGTCCACATGGACACCAATACTCATTACCTTACCCCTGGGTCCACATGGCACCAACTCATCCTTACCCCTAGTGTCCACATGGCACCAAACTCATTCCTTAACCCTAGGGTCCACATGGTCACACACAACTCATTCCTTAACCCTGGGTCCACATGGCAACATTCCTTTCCTGTACGTAAACAGTAGATCAGTTTCTAATGGTTTGTTACTTGTACTTAACATAGTAAGTACAGTTTAATGGTTGTTAATTGTTTATAACACAGTAGATACAGTTCTAATGGTTTGTTACATTGTACGTAACACAGTAGATACAGTTCTAATGGTTTGTGAATTGTACGTAACACAGTAGATACAATTCTAATGGTTCTGTTAGATTGTACGTAACACAGCAAATACAATTCTAATGGTTTGTTACATTGTACGTAACACAGCAAATACAATTCTAATGGTTTGTTACATTGTACGTAAACATAGTAGATACAGTTCTAATGGTTCCGTTACATTGTACATAACATAGTAGAACAGTTCTAATGGTTTGTTACATTGTACGTAACACAGTAGATACTCTAATGGATTGTTAATTGACGTAAAACCAGTAGATACGTTCTAAGTGGTTTTGTTACATTGTTGTACACAATAGACAGTTCTAATGGTTTGTTACATTGTTTATAACACAGTAGATACAGTTCTAATGGTTTGTTACATTGTTTATAAACAGTAGATACACTTCTAATGGTTTGTTACATTGTTACGTAACACAGTAGATACAGTTCTAATGGTTTGTTACATTGTACGTAACATAGTAGATACAGTTCTAATGGTTTGTTACATTGTACGTAACACAGTAAATACAGTTCTAATGGTTTGTTACATTGTACGTAACATAGTAAATACAGTTCTAATGTTTTGTTACATTGTACTTAACATAGTAGATACAATTCTAATGGTTTGTTACATTGTACGTAACACAGTAAATACAGTTCTAATGTTTTGTTACATTGTACGTAACACAGTAGATACAGTTCTAATGGTTTGTTAAATGTACGTAACACAGTAGATACAATTCTAATGGTTCTGTTAGATTGTACGTAACACAGCAAATACAATTCTAATGGTTTGTTACATTGTACGTAACATAGTAGATACAGTTCTAATGAGTTCCGTTACATTGTACATAACATAGTAGATACAGTTCTAATGGTTTGTTATATTGTACGTAACACAGTAGATACAGTTCTAATGGTTTGTTACATGTAACGAAAACGTAGATAACAGTTCTAATGTTTGTTAAATTGTACGTAAACACAGTAGATACAATTCTATGGTTCTGTTAGATTGTACGTAACACAGCAATACAATTCTAATGGTTTGTTACATTGTACGTAACATAGTAGATACAGTTCTAAGTGGTTCCGTTACATTGTAAAATAACATAGTAGATACAGTTCTAATGGTTTGTTATATTTACATAACACAGAGATACATTTAATGGTTTGTTACATTGTACGTAACACAGTAGATACAGTTCTAATGGTTGTTAAATTGTACGTAACACAGTAGATACAATTCTAATGGTTCTGTTACATTGTACGTAACACACAATGCAAATACAATCTAATGGTTGTTACATTGTACGTAACATAGTAGATACAGTTTCTAAATGGTTTCCGTTACATTGTACACAATAGTAGAAAGTTTCTAATGGTTTGTTACATTGTACGTAACACAGTAGATACAGATTAATGGTTTTGTTACATTGTAGTAACACAGTAGAACAGTTCTAATGGTTTGTTACATTGTTTTAACACAGTAGATACAGTTTCAATGGTGTTGTTACATTGTTGTAACACAGTAGATACAGTTCTAATGGGTTTTGGTTACATTGTAATACACAGTAGATCAGTTCTAATGGTTTGTACATTGTATAACACAGTAGATAAGTTCTAATGGTTTGTTAAATTGTACGTAACACAGTAATACATTCTAATGTTCTGGTTAATTGTACGTAACACAATAATACATTAATGGTTTGTTAATTGTACGTAACATAGAGATACAGTTCTAATGGTTGTTACATTGTATAAATAGTAGATACAGTTCTAATGGTTGTTACATTGTACGTACAGTAGATACAGTTCTAATGGTTGTACATTGTACATAACATAGTAGATACAGTTCTAATGGTTTGTTACATTGTACGTAACACAGTAGATACAGATCTAATGGTTTGTTACATTGTACATAACATAGTAGATACAGTTCTAATGGTTTGTTATATTGTACGTAACACAGTAGATACAGTTCTAATGGTTTGTTACATTGTACGTAACACAGTAGATACAGTTCTAATGGTTTGTTAAATTGTACGTAACACAGTAGATACAATTCTAATGGTTCTGTTACATTGTACGTAACACAGCAAATACCCAATTCTATGTTTGTACATTGTACGTAACATAGTAATACATTTCTAATGGCCGTTTAATTGTACATAACACTAGATAGATACAGTTTCTAATGGTTGTTAAATTGTACGTAACACAGCAAATACAATTCTAATGGTTTGTTACATTGTACGTAACATAGTAGATACAGTTCTAATGGTTCCGTTACATTGTACGTAACACAGTAGATACCAGATCTAATGGTTTGTTACATTGTACGTAAAACAGTAGATACAGTTCTAATGGTTTGTTACATTGTTTATAACACAGTGGATACAGTTCTAATGGTTTGTTACATTGTTTATAACACAGTAGATACAGTTCTAATGGTTTGTTACATTGTATAACACAGAGATACAGTTCTAATGTTGTGACATTGACGTAACACAGTAATACCGTTCTAAGGTTTGTTAAATGTACGTAAACACGAGATACAATTCTAATGGTTACTGTTACATTGTTACGAACACAGCAAATACAATTCTAATGGTTTGTTACTTGTTACGTAACATAGTAGATACAGTTCTAATGGTTCCGTTACATTGTCATAACATAGTAGATACAGTTCTAATGGTTTACATTGTACGTAACACAGTAGATACAGATCTAATGGTTTGTTACATTGTACGTAACACAGTAGATACAGTTCTAATGGTTGTTACATTGTTGTAACACGAGTAGTTAGATACAGTTAATGGTTGTTACATTGTTTAAACACAGTAGATTACAGTTCTAATGGTTGTTGACATTGTTTTTAAACACAGTAGATACACTTTAATGGTTTGTTTACATGGTCGTAACACGTAGATACAGTTTCTAATGGTTTGTTACATGTGTATAACACAGTAGATACACTTCTATGGTTTGTTACATTGTTTATAACACAGTAGATACAGTTCT
Source organism: Hymenochirus boettgeri (assembly GCA_019447015.1). NCBI lineage: Eukaryota > Metazoa > Chordata > Amphibia > Anura > Pipidae > Hymenochirus > Hymenochirus boettgeri. The sequence goes on along the minus strand of CM033469.1, from coordinate 66,114,172 downwards.
AATGGTTTTGTTATATTTTTATAACACAGTAGATACGTCCTAATGGTTTGTACATTGTTATACACAGTAGATACACTTTAATGGTTTGTACATTGTTTTATACACACGTAATACACTTCTAATGGTTGTTACAATTGTTTTATAACACAGTAGTACCCTTACTAATGGTTTGTTACATTGTTTATAACACAGTGATACACTTCTATGGTTTGTTACATTGTTTATAACACATTAGATACACTTCTAATGGTTTGTTACATGTTTTATAACACAGTAGATACACTTCTAATGGTTGTTACATTGTTTTATAACACAGTAGATACAGTTCTAATGGTTTGTTCATTGTTTATAACACATTAGATCCGTTCTAATGTTTGTTACATTGTTTATAAACAAGTATGTAGTTATACACAGATCTTCTAATGGTTTGTTACATTGTATATAACAGAGATAGATACAGTTCGAATGGTTTGTTACATTGTTTATAAATTAAGTCTCACTCCAGCACTTAAACCCATTCCATTGTATCTGTATGTTACCTTCCTGTGTCTTTAAAATGCTAGGTGTATGAATCCAGACATGACAGCACAAAGCATTAGTTAGTGGGTGTGTTTCCATTTTTGCACATGTTTGTGTGGGGAGTTCCATTATCTAGGTGTGTTTTGCCTTAACTAATACATTCATACCATATGGCACATATCAATAAAATAATGAATAAGTCTCTGGAACATTAATAATGATACGATAATACTCAAATATCGCATTTTATGGTTTTAAAACTTAGCAATTCATTGTGTGCATGACCCTCCATTCCACTGTTGCTACTTAAGAGACAGTAGAAGACAATATAGGATGCACATACAAACAATGTACTCTCCTATATATTAGTGTGGCAAACATCATGGGTTCCTCTTAGCTGCCCATTTGCACATGTACACACAACTTGGCAGGTGTGTGAACACGGGTTAAAACAATATACATGAAAATCTGGTTATATAGGCAAGGTAAGGGAACTCTGTAAAAAAAAACAAAAAAAAAACTGGGTGTGTCCTGTAGTGACTTGAGATGTGGCATCCAGGGATCTGCACACCACTGCAGTTTGGATAAAGGAATTTGCCATAATATCTGATTATTTTCTATGGTATAATGCAAGTTATGTATGTTATTTCTATCAAATATGATCTGTAATACTTTGAAATGACTTATTATTTATATTGTAGGGGTCTAATTCAAAAGGCACTTTATAATGTTCTAATTTATTGCTTGAAGCTTTTTAAGTCAGATATCTGATTGTCTATTTCTTGCAGTGCCCTGTCAAACAGTGTTGGATTATTTGAAGACAGTACTTCAACATCATAATCAACTTTTGATCCCACAGCCCATTGACCAGCCATCAGAGGTAATGTAACCTAGTAACAGAATTGTAAAACAGAACTCATGACAGTTTGTCCCCTTTGATCAAGAAAAAAAAAGAATAAACTTAAAACCAGTGATGTCAAACCTTGGCACTCCAGATGCTTAGAAACCACATGCCAGCATGCCTTGGTAACAATAATATATATACATTGGGACCTTCCATACAGATGGTACCTTGAGGTAGTTGGATGATTATCAGAGCAAAGATGGGTGACGTACCCAGTACCTACAATCATTCTTTAGCTCCTCCAATAACACAGTACAGTAAGATAGTGGTGCTTCTTATTACATTATGGTTCCAGCTTTGTCCTTTTGGTGTGTTTATTACCTTGTAATTTATAGCATTAAAAAAGGGCACAATATTCTCACTTTAACTCTTGGTACATTAATTACATAACGAACACAATTCATTTCTGATTTTGGTGCAACCAATTTACTAATGTTTCATGTCACTTATACCAAATAAATTTACCATGGTCAATGTACATTCCAGTATTCCAAAACTATTTATAGTATTACTGCAAGTACACACAAACCAACACATTCATCAATATGAAGTGAAACACACCCAATCCGGTATTAAAGGCCCAAGGTGAGCTTAGTCTGAGAAAACCTTTGGGAAAGGACATGCAATCCCCCCTCCGTATGAAATGTATTTCTTACCTTCTCCAGAACCATAAAGTGGAAGTTCAGTGCAAATACATAATACCGGTACTTGAAAAAAGAGCAGTATTTTTCCATGACCATAACCTGCCCATTTAGCATTTTTTTCTCTGTATAAAGAAATGCTTTCAGAATAGGGACCTATTCTTACCATATTTTAAAACATCGCCAATCAGCTTTCAATCCCTGAAAGGCCCATTTTCATTTAAAGGTACATTAAGGTAATACATATTTTAGTCTGGCGGGTGGATATGCACTTTAAATAATTAATTGTAGTATCCTGTTGACCATTAGTTATAATGAACTGTTGTAGCTAGAGAAGACATCATTTTTCTATACAAAATGCACGGCTGAAATAATCCCATGAGCCAGGTATTCAGTGTGCCTAGACCTTAACTTCTGGTGACTCATTTTTCAAAGGCATTTCAATCGGTTTGTATGACTGGCTTTCAAAGTAAAAATAAACAGTTCTACATAGGTTATATAGAATCATACTTTGTTCATACAAAGGCTGGGTACACAAAAGGTAATTTTTTGGCCAAACTGACTGACATTTTCATATATCGTTCAGTGGTGCTGAAAAATCGCTGGCGTTTGTGCCTGCAGACTGAACGGGCAATCGGATGTGTCGGTAAATCACAGCCAATCATGCGGTCTCCTATGAATTGCACAGTCAGGCGCGGAAAACTGTCAGCCGTGTCGATTTTCCCTGTGAACGACAGTTATTTGTCCTGGCTGACCACTCGCTTGTGGCAAGCGGTCGGTCGGGACAGAAAGTTCATCCGTGTGTACCCAGCTTTAGAAAGAAGCTAAGGTACATAGTAGGAATTGTGTCCGTAATATATACAGATATCAATGTGAGTAACAAAACAAAAAGAGTAATCACAAATGTACATTACCCTTCCCAGATTGAGGACTAGAGCGGTACAAACTTAATGAGTAATGGCAGGTTTTTATTTCTAAGACAGTCATAGTGTGTGGCACATAGAGAATTATTAATTCCAGGAAGAGGCACAGCTTTGGAATTACAGAATAATTAATCACAGATACAGAATGTAGGGAGAAGTGGGTACTAAACTAGTAAATATCAATCAGTGGATAATGCTAAGCAGATATCAAGGTGAGGACAAAACACAAAGGTTGGTTAATTCCATTAAAACATCTGCTAACTTATTTATTGCGATAACTTATTTCTCTATCCTGTTTGTCTTTGGGCAATACACATTGCAAATAAGGTTTAGAAGATTTTTTTTTCATTAAAAGAGGTACCCTGGACCTACCCTTCTGTGGTGCCTTCATTATACTTATATAAAGTTGTGGCCCTAATAGGAACACTGATGGCCTCCTGTCCTGATCACATGATCTCTTATGGGCAACTATTGGAGAGGAGGACTGACTGGATCCACTGCATTTTCATGTGCCACTGGACAGCTTTGTATGAGGGTCATATAACCCATATTAGGCTCCAATATGGGCTACTGGGTGCTTCCCTATCCCCATAGGGACTTTTTAAAGCACTCCTAATGTTTTATTTAATTCTGCTATTTGCATATTTAATCATTTGAAGTTACCATATTTGTAGCTCTTCCTTAAAGCAATGTGGGATGAATTTGGTCAGTGAGCACTGCAATATATTTTTCATTATATTTTGAAAAATATGTAATTTTGCATTTTAGTCAGCCAATGTATGTAGTAATTGGTTAGGTCACAATGCCATTTGTCAGCCCTTACCAGATGACCTTAGAAAATTAGATGCTTTCCCCCCATATCACAAATATATACTAGCAAAAGTATGCCCGTTCGTGTACATAGGGAATTGTTTGTGTGTATATTGTATATATATATATTGTATATATGTCTGGATAGAGTGGATATAAAATGTCTACACACCCTACAAAATGGCTGCGTTTATAAAAAAAAAAAAAAAAAGAAAAGAAACAAAGGCAAGAAGTCAAAAGCAAATCAGAACAGTTAAAAATAAAGTTTAGTGAAAAAAATGAAATCCTGGTTGCATTAATGTACACATCCCTAAACTAATACTTTGTTAAAGCATTGTTACAGCACTCTGTTATTTTGGATAAGAGTGTATACGTTTGGTATAGCTGGACTGGGCTGGGTTTGCCTACTATTTGTATTAATCTCAGGAAAATCATGATGAAAGTATGAGCACCATAAAGGCTTTTGTCTTAAAGGGCAATTTCCCACCCAAAACTATAATCCCCCAACTACTGGCCCACCATGTAGTGTAGTTTAATCCTTACCTAACATCCCAGCTCCATAGGGTTCTCCTGTAGTCCCCCCCCAAGTCCCAAAAACTGCCCACCAGGAGGCTAGCAGAGTCCATATAGACTCTGCCTCCTACCTGGCCTCAGGTAGATTTTTGCCATGCGTACTGCAGCCCTTCTCCCCTCCCTCTCCCTCCCTCTCCCCCGATTCCCTCCCCTAGCATTTAACCCTTTTGTATAGGCTTCCCACTGGTCCCCCAGCCCCAACCGCATAATTTTATTTTAAGAAAGCTCCCCAAACTTACTACTTTATACCTCTCCTTCCTCCGCTGAAGTGAGCTGCCGGCAGGCGTCCGTGATTGGCTGCAGCTCAACCGGGAGCGCGGCGGAGGAAAGAGTAAGAGTTTGGGAGCTTTCTTAAAATAAAATTATGCGGTTGGTGCGGGGGGACCAGGGGGAAGCCTATATTAAAAGTTTGATTTAAGGGTGGACATACCCTTTAATTACCTAGTTCAGTTGATCCTCTGGATCAACTGTTAGGTAGGGTTGAAAAAAAAAAAAAAGGATGAATAGGTTGGGCTTGATGTCTTTATTCAACCCCAATTACTATGCACCTACCCCACAACCCAGACATTTAAAGAATACACATGATTGTTGTCACATTAAGGGAAAACCTATTGCTTTCCTAGAAATCCTGCAGCTCCTTTGATGTTGCTGTAGGCCTCATGGTTAAATTACTGTAATATTGGGCCAGTATATGGCCAACATTAGGAACACGTGTATGTGAATTATATACTGCATACATAAAATGTACCTGTACTGTTGATTGGAACCCTGAAGATAGTTGTTTAAACTTGATATATAATTACACAATACCAAACATTTTTTATTGTACTTGTGCACCCTCTGTAATGTATAGGACATTATATGACAACATTATCAGAGATATTTACATTTTGGCAGAGACACCAAACATTATTGCACCCTCTGTAATAAAGGGGAAACTATATGACACCATTACCTAAGATATTTTAGTATGGGTAGAGACATTTTGTGTTTTGTAGTGTATTTAAACCGCAACTTTTTCTGTTCTTGTCTAGCGCTTACCCACATTGGTGGCTGTTACAGGTTTGTTTGATTGGATTTATTTTTCAATTTGGGTTTGAGTCTTTATTAGGCGATTTTATTACATTTGCACTTTGACCCTGTACATGCTTGCAGTGCAGAAGTAAGTGGTTGTGTTATATAAACTTGCGCTTGTATTGGTGAACTGGTATCCTGTTATAGTTTCAAATACCGAACATTAGTATTGTACTTGTGCACCCTCTGTAATGTATGGGACATTATATGACACAATTACCAAAGATATTTACATTTGCGCAGTGCTTATATATATCATTGTGTGTGTGACTTTGGCCACATTTATTATAGAAGCAGTTGGTTACCCGTACTGATTGGAACCATGGAGCTAGTTATTTAAACTTGTGATTGTATTACTGAATTGGTATCTTGTTATAGTTGCAAAACACCAAAGATTTTTATAGTCTTTGCACTAACCCTTAATACATCATTGCAAAAGAATAAGTGTGTCCTTAAAACTATAACTATTTTAGCTCCTAGTACATTAGCCCTAAGCTGGTGTTTAAACAGTTCATTGGAACATCATTTTGATTCCCCCCATTGCTGTGTAACTTCTCAGGATTTTTATCAATTGGCAGTATGTATGTATCTGTGGATGAAGCTGGTCAAGATCCAGCTGTTATGACATTTGTTGATTGTACTTCAACACACTTAGAATAAATACTGAGCTCATTTTGCCTACAAAAGTCTTCATTTGCACATCTCAGAGGTGGAAATGTCATAATCAATTCTTTTGAAGTCCAAATTTTAAGCTTTACTTGCTGCTTTTACAGTTAAACCATACAAATAATCTGTTTAGCAGTGCTGGCGATGTACCTACCCACTAAAACAAGATTCATTTAAATGTCACTATTTTACCTGGCTTTATCTAGGAAAAGGCTGAATAAGCTGTTTTTGCTTCTTAGAGGCATTTTCCCATAAAAAAAATCCCCATACATAAAAATGCATCACTAGAACCATTAGGAATTGATATATCTTTTTATTGTTTACTTTTTATTTACTTTGACTCAACTGGGCTTTGGCTTCTGTTTCTGTTCAGTACTTAGTGGCAAATTTATAAAGCGGCAATGTTTTGTTACCATTATTGTTGTTTGTTGAATGTTATTTCTATAGATGCACGGAGAGCCGCTTGGCAGGCAACTGGGGTTAAAGTCATAGTAACTGATGTAATATTAGTTAACATGGCTTAATCTCCATGCTTGCTCTGTTCCAGGATGTGAAAGAACCTACTGTATAGGGTTTGGTACAAAGTCATGAACATTATGAGGCTTGATACAATAAGAGGTGCAAATGTTTGCCCATGCTATTAATTTGCAGCAGCCAATTAGATGTCAGCTCTTTACTGGGTTACTGCAGTTGGATAACTTCTGATTAGTTGCCACAGATTTATAGCCCAGGAAAACTGTTGCATTACTTTGCACTACTTTGCATCATTTCCCTTGGATTACCCACGACCGGCCTGCCATATCCTTCCTCCTTAGTATATCAATTTGCCTAAATGGCACAAGTACCGTATATACTCGAGTATAAGCCGACTCGAGTATAAGCCGAGGCACCCATTTTTGCCTCAAAAATTAGAAAAGCTGATTGACCCGAGTATAAGCCGAGGATATACAGTAACCCTAATACCTTTCCACTGTAGATGTTTGGAAACTACAACTCCCAGCATGCTTGGTTGCTGGGAGTTGTAGTTTCCAACCACCTATAGTAGAAAGGTATTGGGGGTTACTGTATGACATACTGTCCCCCACCCTAATACCTTTCCACTGTAGATGTTTGGAAACTACAACTCCCAGCATGCTTGGTTGCTGGGAGTTGTAGTTTCCAACCACCTATAGTAAAAAGGTAATGTGGGTGTCTGCATGGCATACTGTCCCCCCACCTCCCCCCGTACCCCCCAGCCCTCCCCCCAGTACCCCCAGCCCTCCCCCCAGTTCCCCCCCCCCCAGCCTCACTTACCCGTACCTGGTCTTCAGTCTCCTCTCTCTGCAATCCAAAGGCAGCCGCGAGTCCGGCCGCCGGCATTCCATTACTTCTCGCGGCTGCGCGCATGACGTCATCCCGCCAGCGTGCGCGATGACTTCATCCCGCCAGCGTGCGTGATGACGTCATCGCACAACCGCGAAGAACTACTGGGAACTGCCGGCCGGACTCGCGGCTGCCTCTGGATTGTAGGTAAGTTCCTTGTGACTCAGTATAAGCCGAGTCAAGGTTTTTAGTTTAATTTTTAAACCTAAAAACCTCGGCTTATACTCGAGTATATACGGTAACACCATTACAGGCAAGTACCAAGTATAAACTTGTGCAGCAACAGTCCTTTTGCACTCAATCCAAGTGTGGGTGCCTACTCCTCAATGTCCAACCCTTGGTGGATTCAGGTTCACTTGAAAATGAGGAGATCACCTGAGGAAGGGGCACATCAATTTTCCCCCCGAAACGTTTGTAAGATGTGTTGTGGTCACTAATAAGTTATTGATTTTCATTGGAGTGCGACCCTCACTCATTGCTTTTCAAAAGTACCAAGTATAGTGAGGAAAACTGTGAAAAAAATGAGACCACAAGGCATTGACTTGGTTTAAAAACTATAGTTGGTCCTAACAGACAACTTCTAATTACATATATATTATTTACATTTTAATTAAAATAAATCCTTCCTGTTGTGTAATGCTGTATATATAGTAACAAGACATGACTTCTCCTTTAGTATGTGATTTACATTTACGTATTTTGCCTCTCCATCCTAATAGGATTTACATCACATTCGTATAAAATCATCCTCTACAAGTTTACAACCACCGACACTTAACTCCTAAAAATATTTGTAAATTAAAACAATTAAAATAAAACATTTGGAATAATAATTACCACATTGGATATGTTAATTGAAAGCTATCTAATTGGTCCCATGTTTCATATATTACTGCTATTCTCCTATCTCCCATTTAAAAATAATTCTTAACCAATAATTTTTTTTAGTTTAGTGTCCCTTAAGAAATTCCCAGGTCATGTACTTTGGTTGGGGAGGACATGTGATGCCTTATGTTGGATTGAAAAGGCAATCTTACAAAAACACAGGTATCTCACCCCTCCCGGGAGTTGTGGGAGTCTCACCTGCGAGACCACCCCAAACTCCTGCGACCCGAACCTACCTGAGAGTCCGCTTCCGGAACACCTGCTTTCTTCTGGCCACGCCTCCTATGTGGCGTAAATTACGTCACACGGGCCAGTTACGCCCCTAGCCACGCCTCTAATGTGACGTAATTTACGTCACGTTAGAGGCGTGGCTAGGGGGCGTAACTGGCCCCCTCCCTGCCTCCGCCCCGCTCCTTTAGTGACGTCATGTCACTCGGCCATGCCTCCTTCTCCCCACCCTGCCCGGAAGCTAGGTTCGGCAGGGTGGGATGTCTGCAATACATAACAGTCCTGCTCAAATAGATTTGCAGCTTTACCTATTGTGTGACATCCCAAGAACCCCCTGGCCAGGTCAGAATGTTAACAGCTTGTGGTTTTTCATTTGTAGACATTAAGAAGAATGAAAAATAAAATCTATTAAATGTCTACTAGGTGTGTGACAAACATTACCTTACACCTGACAGCTTTGCCTCCTCTGTTCTCCCTGTTGAATTTTTATCTAGTGGAATAAGTTTACATTCTCAACACAGTGATATTCCAAGCCAAGGGTGGCTGATTAAACTTCGACAATAATTAAACCAACTCCTTGCCTCTGGTTTTCATTGATTGCGTTAGTGGCTAGAAAGCTGTTGCACACTGAATTATAAAAGGCAATTTTTAGAGACTGAGATCTTCTTGAAGTACTTTATTATTTTGGTATTTATTTGTTATTGTGAATACTAATGACTGCAGCTTGGTACACTAGTGAGATGTGATTTCCTGAAAAGTAACAATAGACAAACTTTTCTGATATATCAAACACTGTTGTGTGAATATTCACAGTGACTGTAAGTGATGCCTGATCTGCAGTATGCCCACAAATAATGTTAATAGAAAACCCTTAAAAAGTTTTGTCACCTGGAAAAATGTCTATGGCTCCTGGAAGCCTATTTTTGGAGGCCTATTTCTAAACCTGCTGTAAAGGTCCATCATGGATACTACATGTTTGTAATGCCCATGTTGGCGTTTTACAGCTTCATTGGTCTCGATTACCAAAGATGTCTGTAGTTATAAAACCTGAACATAAAATACCAAAATAGTTGTTAAAGACCTCAATGGTGAGGGACGGTGCGGTTTGCAATGTTATTGTCAATAATAACCAAAATGGCACAGGGAACTTGTACCAATGGCTAAAATATTTTTTTAAAAGATTGGAAAATAATAAAAAAAAGTATTTTTTGAACAATTGTAGTCCGTTTGAGAGCCTATTTTGCAGTTGCGAAATGCAGTTATATTGCCACAAAACCAGCTTTGCAGCACAATCTCGGCCATCTTTATGACACACAGGGTATTATGTCTTTTGGAATAAAACCAGAGTATCTGGGAAGAAACAATGCAAAGTTAAGCTGAGTACACAGCAGCATATTCTTCGTCCTGACCAACCGTTTGCCTTTAGCGTGGGGTTTGCTGGGACAAATCATTGTCTGTCGTGGCTGACAGTTTGCACAGCTGGGCATGCGGTCCATTGGGGACTGGCCAAAAGGCTGTGAATTTCCACAGTATATCTTGTGACTTTTACTGTTTCTGTATCTATATGTTTATTGTGCCAGTTTAGGAGTGGGGTATATTTTTAACTTTTCCTTCGTTCACTTGTGAACTTGTGTGCCCTTTTATGGGCTATCCACACATAATTATTAATAAAGGATATTTTAGGCTTAAAGAAACACATACACATTTGCAGATGTGGCTAAGGGAAGATGCGAACCCATTATTCAGTCACCATACTGCCCACTCTACCTTCTTCTGTCCTCTTAAAAGTCAGGCGTATGGGAAGTTTAATAGCTAAGTCCATTTAATTCAATGTATACATGGGAAGTTCTTTTTCCCATTAAAAGTACCCAGAATATGGACCTTAAACACTAGGTCCTTGCCCCTAGGTTTACCTGCAACTAGCTGCTTTAGTTACTTTGACTTTCTCTCATCTGGCCCATCCAGTTTTTTTCCTTCTTGGTGGGAAGATGTGCTGTGCATAAAAAGATCTTCCTATTGGCCAGTTCCTGGATTAATAGAGCAGGTGGAACGGGACCAGACAGTCAAGCGAAAGTTGAGGTAAGTAAAACAGCTGATTGCCAGTAAGCACAGGGGAGATGGCTAAGTGGATTGTGCCCTCAAAAAAGGAAGCAGCGCATTAAACAGTGCCAAAGTACCATATTATACCAAATCTACAAGATATGGACACTCACGTTGTAGGATAACTGCTTCCTTTTTTGTAATATTAGCCTTACCATTTTTTGCACCGGTACCTATTGTACCTTAGTTGTAGATTTTTATACCCACTTCGTCACTCCTCTATATATTAATGTATTATGCCCTCAACCTGGGTAATAGTAAGAAGGGGGTGAGGTAAGTATAGTTGCCCTTTAATTGTAAAGCCCATTGTAGAATTTATCACTGAATCAATGCAGGTGTTTTTAATAAGTTATTGTAATTCATCTACTCTTCTTCATTTACCTTCTTGTTTTCATAAACTTTGAAATGAAGCAATCAATAGCACCCTGGAACCTCTTGTGCCCCAGTCACCAATAAACATTCACCCTATATTCCAGGTTTAACAGCTTAGCCTCTGAACGTTTCTGTTTTGTAGCTGATACAGCTTAAACACTAACACAAGACTGGTAAACAAGTCATCTTGTGTTACTGACAAATCATTGCTTCCAATGGTGTTTGTGTGCGCTATACAAATTCAGGTAATTAGTCCCAGTATGTCTAGTTAACGTTGCTGTCGTATCGTTCAGATAAATTATGAGCTTGAAGAGGTGGGAGAGATTTCATGTTGACGCAGTGACATTTGTTTAGTGCAGGGAAACGTGAATTAACACGCTCTGCATTCCTATTAATGAGCATTTTAATGATTTTTTAGACATCTATTGTATTTATTTTCTTTCTCTTTCCCTGGTAAAATGAATAGCACATTCTGCACCTCGCCATGTGAAAGCTGTAATAGCAGTTGAGAGTAGAGATGATAAAACATAATTTGCATTGTTGAGTTGTCACCTGTCACAAAGACAACTTTTTCATCAATCTTTTGCTAGACCTCCGATTTGTTAATGGAGGCAGAAGAGGTTATGGGTTATATTTAAATGATGTTCTCAGTCACTGGATCATTGACACGTTGGCTCCTACCTGTTAAAAGTGCAAATTATAAATAACTGCTTTTTCTAAGGTGTTCATTATACCTCGTTGGGTCTTGTTATGGAGAATGCAAATGTAATTTAAAAGTGTCAGGCCTTTCAATGAGCAATTACTTGCTCATTTTGGTGCATGCTTCATTGTTGGTTGAATATCTTGCTTGTTTCTATGGAGTATTTTAAGCGCATTTCTATTACACAGTCAGCGGATTCAGCACCCTGTTTTAAATGATCAAATAACAGAGAAATATAGTCTGATGGCAAGCAGCACTGACTATTACCAGTGAGGTCTATTTTAAAGAGAATATTAATTTAGGGATGCAGGAGAGGGGAGCATGACTACAGACTTTGAGCATGATTCATAGTGAAAGAGTATGGTAGGTCTAGGCTACAATGTGCATTGATGAAACCAAATACAGTAGGGTTTGCTGTATCCTCATTTGAAGCAATCGAGTTCTGAGGTTATGTCAGAATTTCAGAGAAGAAAAATAATTGAAATTTGTTGTTTCATTTAAGGATTATTTATTATTATTATTTCTCCAATACAAATACGTAAGTAAACAATAATATCCTGGAACTCAATTATAGTAAAAACAGTAATTATAAACATATATGTATTATATTGGTTTTTTATTGCTTTGTCCTGTTGTGAAATCTGAGCTCTGTTTAACTGCAGTCTACCTCCCCATGACATATATATATACTTATATATATATATATATATTATATATATATATATATATATATATTATATATATATATAGCTTGCCATGTGTCCTACACCACACCAGCAGTTTCCAGTGCCCCCTAATGTGATCAATAGAGTATAGTTCCAATATACAGAGTACTCGTGGGTCTTTTTCTTTTTAATAACTTTTATTCGTGCATCAACGCGTTTCGGGTGGCTGAAGCAGCCATCCTCAGCCAGCCCAAACGTGTTGATGCACGAATAAAAGTTATTCAAAAGAAAAAGACCCATGATTACCCTGTATAACGTAGTTGAGTGATTTTTATTAGAATATATACCACTGCTGCTCCCCATGCATTTGCCGTCCTTTTCACTTTAAGCAGCATATTCCCTGTCAAACCCAGCAATAAAAAAGATTGCTATAACCCACAGACCTTTACTGTTTGTAAAGTCCGTTTCACCCGGTAACCTGTTAATTCAGGTTAGCCGTGAGACAAACTCTTGCAGCGGTGCGAGTGAAAGCAGCCGTGTCAGCGTACTGACAACTTCCCCTGCACGCTCTGCATAAGTTCACTCGCAGGGCTGCAGGAGTTTGTCTCACGGCTGACAGGGTTTTTATTGCAGGGTTTGACAGGGAATGTGTTGCTTAAAGGGGAAGGGGGAAGGAATGTAAAGGGAGCAGGGAATTCCTGAGGGAAGGCTGCCAGGAGGATGTCTACTAACAAGTTAAAGTCTGGTATGTATACATCAATCTATTTTATTACAGGTCTGACGGGTTACGGTGTATTTAGTTTAATTATTTAGTGAAGGGATAATGGCTAGTTAAGGATTTAGTAAAAGGACTAGTAAAGTAAATCCATTTTTTTAAAACTTATATATTATAAGAAATAATGCGCCCCATTACATTGTAATATAAGGATATAAAGTCACCTCGGAGTTCCCTGTCCTGTATAAAAGCACTCAACCTTTGGTCAAATACTTTTATATGGTCAGGGAACTCCTCAGTGACGTTATATCCTTATATCACACTGGAAGGGGCGTATTATCCCTAATACATACATATGTATTACATATGTTTTACAGATGTGATGCTCTTTTTATGGCATCTTCATGCTGATTACATTTGCTAATGTAAAATGACAGTACAATTCATTTCATTGAAAGGCTGTGACCACAGAAAAACAAGTGCTAGAGCTATTCCAAACCCAGCAAAGACAGAGAGAGCAGCAAGACAGAGAGGAAGTCCGGTCCTTTCATGCATCTGAAAACTACCTTTTACCGAAGAGCGAGGATGCCAGGAGAAAGCATACATTTGGCCCAATCTTGCTGGAGTGTGTAAGTGCGACCATATCCTTCACTACGTACTAGTGAGACGATTATTAGAATATTATTTACAGTTTGCCCCCATTTACTTCAATAGAAGGGGTGAATTATATTACTTTATATAAGATTACAATGTAATATAATAATGAAACACCACCAAGAAGATCCCTGACCATATACAGGGCAAGGAATATCCTTATAATGTTATAAAATGTAAAATCCTTACCTTACATCCCAGCTCCATACGGTTCTCCTGAAATCCCCCCCCCCCAAAGTCCCAAAATCTGGCCACCAGGAGCCTAGCAGAGTCCATATAGGACTCTGCCTCCTGTCTCTCCTCCGGGAGAATTATGCCATGCACACTGCAGCCCTCCTCCCTCTCCCACCTGTTTCGTTCTCCGCCCCCCTTGGTTATATTGTAGGGCTTCCTCCCCCAGCCCCAACCGCTATAATAACTTACCTTTCCTCTCTCCCCTGTTGTTCTAAGCAGTGCGGTGGAGAATAGAGGGAAGGTAAGTAAAGATTGGGGGAGTTTCTGACAATTCTATTATAGCAGTTGGGGCTGGGGGAGGAAGCCCTACACCATATCAAAAAATGTTTAAAAGGGTGAAATACTTTAGTTTTTTCCTCCTTTTAATTAATCATTAAATATATCCAGCTATCTTAAAGTGTATGTACTTTTTTTTTTTAAATTGCCCATAACTAGAAATAATAATTCATCCCAACTATTACTCTACCATTTTTTTGTTGATCTGCCACCTATTTCTTTAGATATCTAATCTGAAGCATAAGTTGCTTCAGGCTGACAATCAAGTACCCTATCTTCTGCTGTGTGTAAGTACTGGATTTTGCTGCTGTGTGTAAGTACTGGATTTTGCTGTAACTGGAATAGTGGGCCATATTTATTAAACATCTTTTTTTTTATGATTGCTGTAAAATAACGAGCGGTGTTCTACAAAAGCGATCGTTATGTTACGATATCGATCATAATTCTTCGATATCGCCATCGTAAATCTAAGGTGCCAATATCGTAGAATAACTATCATTATTTCACGACGACCGCGTGTTTCCTTTTAAAAGGAGCTGCGCAGTCGTCGTAGAATAAAGATCATTATTCTATGATAACGATCGGTATTCAACGATCCCGATCAATATTCTAAGATATTGGCTCTGTAGATTTGCGATATCGTAGAATTACAATGTTTAATAAATATGGCCCAGTGTAACTATCTGGATGGGTGACAGTTGGGGAATTCCATCTATCAGTGCTAGATCATAATGATTACCAAGCATGCTCAGTTTTAAAAAAGTCAGGTCTGAGGCAAGGAGTCGTCGGTTAAGAGAGGAAGGGGGGATACTGAACCTGGGCAAAACTAGTGCTAGATTGAAGGCATGCAGAAACACACACACAAGTAATTGCTATTTACATGTATTTAATCATAGATTAAGATGGGCCAAAGACATTTTTTCAGTATACATACCCTTTAAGGCATTGGTCCTAACTAACTTAAAAATGTCTATCAAGCTTTTCTGAATGCACACAGCAAGTTAAAGTGTATGTATACTGAAAAAATTAATTTGTTTCATCTTAATCTATAAATAAATGCACGTAAGTAGCTTACTCTGAGGTGCATGTGTTGCTGCATGCCTTCAATAAAGTACTTTTTTTGCTCAGGGTCTGACCACTGACCTGACTATTTTCCCCCATGACAACTCTCAATACTGCATGCAGCATACAGCACACCAACTGACAAACCATTCAAAGCTACAGCAAAACTGCTTACAGAAATGCTAAAATGTAAGATGTTTCAGATTGGAAAGAAATAGGGGGCAGATCAACAAAAAAGGATACAGTGATAGTTGGGATGAATTATAGTTTCCCACTAATGGGCAATTTATAAAAACAAATTTGCCAGTGTACATACCCTTTAAGCATACTAACGAGTATGCAGCTGCTGCTGTATTCAGTGAGAGGAAACAATACGCAGTGATTTTGAGGCATGCGTACTGTTTCGTCACACTGCCCCGCTCCTGCATACTCCCGAATGCCGATTCTGTTAGAAACACAACATATAAAAGACCTTTGGGGCATATTGAGTAATCCGCAGTATCGAAAACCTCTTGATACCCCAGGTTAGCGTAAAAAATACGGCTATGGCCATACATTAATGACCATGTGGCCTTACATTACAGGATAATTGTATGACTGTGATTGTGATTTTACGACCGCTGTTGTAATTGTATGATTGCAGTTGTAAAAATACCAGCTGTTAATATTGCGGTACTGTGCTTTTATAAATATGCCCCTTTGTTCTTTAAAAGTTTCTTTGCCGGACAATCAGGGTTATTCAATAATAGTTCTTATCGTTTAAAATGGTACTAATTTTGCCCCAACCAATCAGATATTAGCTTTTAAATGTTAAATAAGATCTGACTGGTTGGGGCAAAATTAGCACCATTTTAAACGATAAGAACTTTTATTGAATCTCCCTGTATATGTTTTACTCTCTGTGTACCATAGAAAAGTGCTTTATTCACTACATACATACAGAGAGGGTGGGGTTTAGAAACAAATAGTGATTGGAGACATACTGTATTTACTAATAGTCCTGCAGTCTCTAGACAGTCCTGATTTTTAGCACGCCGGCCCTGGAAGGTGGAAGGTGCATTGTATAATTTGCTGTTTTTATATGATTTTGTAGTCAGAGATAAGCTTGTAAATGAATTTGTTATTTGTGCTCCAGAAGGAACTCTTGACTGATAGCAATATACAGTCCTTTTACATATTAAGGTCATACACATTTAATCCCTAACACATTGTGCATATCCACATTGATATATGTCTGCACACATGCGGTGGGGACCACACACAAGGATCCAACCAATCACCCATGCGGAGTATAAGGTCGTCAGTTTCGGCCCCTACACACTGCCAATCTGCCAAATTAATTTTATTAAATCATTTTCATTGTGTTCTAATGTGTTAATGTTCTATATAAAACAAGAACTATTCCAGCTTTATTCCACTTTCCCCCCTAATATTTAAATGTGTCAGTGCAGCGTTCAAACATGGAAAATCATTACAAGAACAGCATCAGCAACTTGTGTTGTAATTGATTGATGGAAGGTGCCGCTTCCTTCCTTGCTCTGGTCTTGATAAACAGCCAGTAAAGCTGTATTTATTGAGTAGGAGTTGTTGACCGAAGCATCTGTATGATACAAAGAAAATTGGTTTTACAATGCAAGGGGAATGAAATAGCTGATATTTGTTTTTCTATTTACACTTCTGTGATTTTAATGTGAAAGGCTGTTAGGAATTTTCCCTTTTCCTACAATGATAAAACAATGCGGTATTATCACAGTAATGGTAGCGCAGGGCACTTTGTAAAATATTCTTGATGTTTTTTGGGTTTTTTTTAGTTACAGACTGTAGATGAAAATGAAACAATAGTAATCCTATGCATCAGTGCACATTGTTATTTTGTTCAGTACATAGTTGTGTTTATAAGATACTCCATAAACGGGAGAGGGGGCACAAAGAGTGTCCTCTCACAGAAAAAAGACCCTTAGAAAAAAGGCACTTATCGCATAAAGGTCCAGCAATATAAAAACCTGTTTATTGACATCCAAGTAAATAAGTAAATTCCACGTTAACCCCTACCCCCACATGTGAACTATTATGACAACAATAAAATCACCTTCATGACTTATAAATACTGACACAATACCATGGAAAACCAATTCGGCACTGGGCGTCCCCTAATGCCTGTAACCAAAAAGTCCAGCGTCGCTCCGATGTTTCAAATTTGAGTAAGTCCACGTTCCAAATTCTTCCTATGTATGACTTAAATTCATCACAGATAGGCTGGACACAAAATTACTTCACTTATTCGGGACTTACGTGAGAAGCCAGGACCCGAGAACCGGGACGGACCACACTCTTCACCCGATGGTATGTATTTTGAAGAGAGATCTCAATTACACATCCATCTGTAGCCCGTTCGGCATTCCTCTGTATTCCATCTTCCCCATGCTCGTACATCAGACGCTGGGCGGTCTCCCCACCTTCAAACAACCTACGCGCGTTTCACCTTCGCGCTCCTAGCGCAACGGCTTCTTCAGGGTCTCTGAAGGTGGGGAGACCGCCCAGCGTCTGATGTACGAGCATGTGGAAGATGGAATACAGAGAAATGCCGAACGGGCTACAGATGGGTGTGTAATTGAGATCTCTCTTCAAAATACATACCATCGGGTGAAGAGTGTGGTCCGTCCCGGTTCTCGGGTCCTGGCTTCTCACGTAAGTCCCGAATAAGTGAAGTAATTTTGTGTCCAGCCTATCTGTGATGAATTTAAGTCATACATAGGAAGAATTTGGAACGTGGACTTACTCAAATTTGAAACATCGGAGCGATGCTGGACTTTTTGGTTACAGGCATTAGGGGACGCCCAGTGCCGAATTGGTTTTACATGGTATTGTGTTAGTATTTATAAGTCATGAAGGTGATTTTATTGTTGTCATAATAGTTCACATGTGGGGGTAGGGGTTAATGTGGAATTTACTTATTTACTTGGATGTCAATAAACAGGTTTTTATATTGCTGGACCTTTATGCGATAAGTGCCTTTTTTCTAAGGGTCTTTTTTCTGTGAGAGGACACTCTTTGTGCCCCCTCTCCCGTTTATGGATTGTTCATTGTTACCCTTTGAGGCACCGCTTAATTGGAGGCGTTTGCAATGGTCCTACTGATTATTAGGGACTGTGCCACATCAGACCAATCATTATGATAAGTTTATAAGATACTGTTTGTGTTTATAAAGTAGCAATTGTATATCTACAGATATTGGTGTTTTTTGTCCATGTAGAATTTAATTGATTAGCAAACATCTGTCATTGATGTAGGACAGGACAATATATGACAATCAAACAAAAACGTTAAAATGCCCCTCCAGAAAGTTACGAGCCTGGGTTTTTAACCGTAAAGGATATTTCAAATTTTAACATTTAAGATCCGGTCCACTTCTCAGTGTTGCTGTCTGAAGACCCAGTCACCCCACATCTCTCTCACACACAAACACACCCACCCATGGCAGACAATAAAGGAATAATGAAGCAGCGTGGATTTCGCTCAATTGCCCACATTTATGTGATCCGTGTGTAATAGACAAACACTAGTTAATGGTCTGCCCCAGAACCAAAGACGGGAATGTCAGTATAGGTTTACAAATGTTATTGTATTGTATTGATTATATATCAAATATACTCTATTTAATCCATATTCTCTCACAAAGTGTACTCAGGGTACAGGTCTGACAATGCCGGTTCCATCTGTCTTTGACCGAGCGCAGCGCACACAGAGGCGCCTACTTCCCGCAATTTACATTAGAAATAAAACGTAATTGGGGATCCCAAAGTGCAAACTGAGCACTTGGCAAAATTACGTCATTGAGGCCTAGTGTCAGCGGCTTGTCCTGAAAAATGAATGTCTGTACCTATTCATTAGCAGACTCTGGGAGAACCCCAAATTATCATTGTAGATGAAGCTGGGAGGGGGGGCATTATAGTTTAGCTATAGTATTTGTTTTTTTAAAAATATACTAAATATATATATAATATAAATTATACATGGGTTGGTGGGAGCAGCTCTACATGTATGGAGGTAGTAATCCCTTTAAGGACAACATAGTCAGGTACTATAGGTATATATATAACCTTATAGTTGTCTGGAGGGGGAGGGAGAAAGGTATACCTGGGTTCATCAATTATCTTAATGACAATCATTTGAGTCTTGCATTTACATATGAGCATAACAAACAAAGAATTTCATACTTGGATATTATGTTCTCATCTAAGGACAAATACATATACAGTGAAGTGTTTAGGAGACAAGTATACAGAAACACCAGTCTGAGATTCAACAGTGGTCATCCTAGCCCACTATTGAATAGCATACCCAGTTTCTCAGAATGAGAAGGATTTATTCCACATGGGAACTATTTAATACCCATGCTTTAAAATTATGGGACAGACTGGTTGAAAGAGGTTATGATTTTTGTGTGATCAAGGCTGCCTACGATTGTGCTGTAGGTACTAATAGAGAGAACCTTTTGGATACTTATAGTAACACTAAAATTACCAGGGATACAAAACAACAAGGACAACTGATTCAGAGCAAAAAACAATATGATAGCAAATGCAGGAAACAAAAAGGTCACTTAATTTTATAACTATGTACAGTAAAGAATCTAACAAAGTTTTCAGTATAATACAGAAATATTGGCCAGTTTTAATGGCCAATCCACATTTAGCAGAGATTCTTCCTCACAAACCTAATATAACTTACCGGAAATCTAAATCGCTATCCAATATTTTGTCACCAAGTATGCTTCCACAATCACATGATGATAATTGGTTAAAAGCGACAAGTATGAACAAATGCGGTAGAACTAGATGTAAATGCTGCCATATCATCAAGGTCACAGATAATTTCAAGGGCATGTGTACCCAGAAAAGATACAAACTTAAGGGGTATCTAAATTGTCGCTCTAAATATGTGATCTATCTAGCTACATGTGGATGTAATGCCCAGTATGTAGGCAAAACAAAACAACAACTAAAGGATCGTATTTATCAACATGTAAATTCTATTAAAATAAAGATAATAAGACAACGTTGGGGACACATAGTATGGCGTGTGCTTTGACCAAACACTGCTCCTTTATGGGTATAGAACAAGTTCGTACTGGTATCAGAGGAGGGAATAGAGATCTAGCTTTAGCTAAAAGCGAAATGTGGTGTATCTTAGAGTTAGGTACTAGGTGGCCTGGAGGCCTTAACAAAGATTGGGAGATAAAAAGCTATATTTGAATTGTGTAGAGAGAGACTTATACTCATGAATAAGATCATGAATATAGTTTAACTACTTCCCTAACGTTTTTAGCATACAAGAACCTCTACCTTACTGCTTTTACATCTATAGATTATATACATTAATGTTAATATATGATTGCATCTTTTATTTTCTATATATATATTTACTGGGGACATGACGAACAATAGTTATATATAGATATTATGTGATTTTTATTACCTGATATGATATTATGTTATCTAGTTATTAAGTTACAGTGTTTTCACACTGCAGGTTGTCTCCAAATATTTGGTATATTACGTTTTTCCAGTGCCACCAGTAATATATATTTATGATACTGTCTATAGGAATCATATACATTGTTTAGTAATATCCCTTTGATATCTCAGCACATGATTTTAAGCATAAGAGCTTTTAGAGATCAATAGAAATAATATAACAATAATATAAAAGGAAGAGCGCTACTCACAAGAATCAAGTGAACAAGTCCATTTATTTCTTACATAATTATAATTAATTAGACAGCAGGTATAACATTGCAGGGCAATGAACAAACACAGGCCCACCCACCTGACACGTTTCATGGGACAGACACAGTTCCTCAGAGGAAAGAACATAACTTTCATTGATTTTTACATATTGGTATGTTTATTGCTGTTTGCTCGTCCAGATTCTTCTTTTTTATTCTTCACTCATTTTATTCACTAATTATTTAATTTCACTTTACTGTCACTTGTGTCTCACTTGACTATTTATATTTAGTATTACTATTTATATATGCAGATTTATTTATTTATTAGAACAGATATAATGCCTTCTTATACAGATTGTGCAATATAATGTTGTTTTTAAGCACTTGATGTAACTGTATATTTATATGTATATACTAGCAAAAGTGTGCCCGTTGGTGCACAGTGGAAATGATGTGTGTATGTTTTGCTATGTGTAGTTGCAGTGCTCACAGGAACCATCAGGAAACATCCAGGGGGGCAATAATAAAATTAGTCTGAAAGTCCTAAAAAAAAACCCAAATAATCGCATCATATTAAATGAACAAACACACACTTATATCCTCCCTTTCTACCTGCCAGCTAGAATATAGAGGGTCTATGTGGAATAAACCTGCAGGTCTGAGAACTGACCCAGGCAATCTAAACAGCACCTTTGGGCAATCAAAAGCAGCCCATACATATATCCGATTTTACTTTCCCGACCAAGTGCTCCCGCGACATTAGACCAATCCTGCAAGAACCGCCTGTTTGTGGCATAGAAGAATGGGAAAGGTGGTTCTGGCAAGATCAAACTAATATTGCATGAGCGCTTGGTTGCACCTTTTTGACGGTCTCAATTCATCCGGTCATGATTCTGTTGTATTCAATTAGATCAACTGGTACTTGAAGTTTGTTGCTTAACAGAAGACGTTTGCTAGTCATCCGCTGGCTTTCTCAATTCAGAGACTTGTCAAGGAATCTTTTGGCAATTAATGTACCTGGAAAATCCGCAATTACCATATCACAAGCCAGTGTTAGGGCGTATTAAATAGTGGCTAATAGGTGTTTATAGGACCGCCCAGTAGTAACGGTTTTAAAACATGCATTGTACTGGAGACCGTTTGTGTCTGAACCCCCCCCCTCTATTTAGGCTTGGTTTCTTTATTTTCCACTAAAAGATGGCTACCTTAACACCTCTCTTGAACGCAGTCAACGTTTCCTATCTGCCAGGAATGTCAACATTACATCTTCAAGCCATTGGACATGGCACATTGTTATGTTCTGCACATGCCAGTCCTTAGTCTATGGCAGAAACTTGTTTACAGGTTGGTCACAACCCATTAATAAGCTCTAGCCAATCCTTTTTTACTGGACAGTATGAAGCGAGGAGGCATGTGACTGAGGGTCCCGGAGGTATGGTCTGACACTGCACATACACCCAGACTCTTAACAGGCTACATTTTACTTTAATAAAAGTTACTGGAGTGTGTATTTTATATATCTAATATGGTGTGTTTTAGGGGGGTTGTTTTCAATAATAAAAGGTATATAAAAGTTAGGGGTATACTTCTCTTAAACTTAATTTTGTTTGTGTAGTGTAACTTATCCTTTAAAGAGGAAGCGGGGAACAGGTAAGACAGAAGTGGTGGCCCATAAGGTGTGGTGCGGGGAATGTAAAGTATGTAATTACCTCATCTGCTACATGCCCTGTAAACATGTAATGAAGCAGTATAAGAAAATGAGAAGTGGCGGATCATCGGCAGGGTCAAGCTCAGAAATTTTACAGATGATTGGACATGTCTGGAAATGGAAGCAGTTCCAAAGAAGGCAACTAAAATAGTGGAAACCATGCAGTAGATAGACCAAATAGGGGCTGTTTACAAGCAGAGGACAGCCATTTGGAGAAAAAGTATTCAGGTTAGGAAAGGTTTCTTTTACAAACTACAGAATGGTGAAATTTTCTTTTCTTCCCAGATGTGGTAATTGCAAGTATCATTAAGTGGCTAAGGCCACACCTAGCGCGGCGATTTGGTGGCATTTGGTGCTTGTCCGGGTTTAGCTTCCCACTAAGGACTGGCAAAAAAATTCTGATATGCGCAAACGTTATTTGTATCTTCAAAAGAAGAAACCGCATCGGCCAAAAGAACAGAAAATCGCTGTTATCGCACAAAAAAAAACGCATCTGCTGCAAATGCGCAAGTTACGCCGATGACCGGGATGTCAAAACTTGTCGACTAGGTGAATGTAGTGGCAGAATCCTTTTAGTAAATCGAATCTATGGACCAAGAGTACATGTGAATGAAGAAGCTAGAGAGGACGAGTCCTTCAGTAAAGCAGCCATAGTGTAGAAATCTCACTGCTGAAGAATTACACATAGGACGTAATTATAGTAGTGTGTTACAACTAACTCACATTTTATACGTTCTCGCGCTGCTATCCATGAGTTGATACCCTTGTTCACTTTGGACTGGCGCCACATAGTTGTGGAATATGTCTATACGTCTTCGTGGTCATAATCCTCATTGTCCGTTTGCCAGGAAGTCTTCTATTGCTACTCGATTAGCATTTGAACTTTTGAGACTTGGTGGGATTTCTAGGTATCTCTTAGCATCCCTCGATGTTAATACAGGTGATTTCGTACGCGACTTATAGTGGCACAGTAATAGGATTGGGTCTGATATATTAACCTCATGGTACACTAGTGGGGGAGAGATACTTTGATATCTACTGTTAGCACTGTTGGAACCCACTTGTATTGTATATATGTTTCAAACTGTTTTTATTAGCCTTTATGTTATCCTGCCCAATGTTGCACACATAAAGGGTACTTTTATATAGTAGCTCATACAGGGGTGATGCCTTGGTCTTTCTCTTTGTTTTAGTTTTTTTGCCTTTGGGAGTCAGGAAGATTTTCCCCCTCCTTTTCAGTTGTTATTTTCTTCTTCCTCTGATCAGCCATTATGGTGGGTTAAAAGAGGTGAAGTTTGTCCTAAGATATATCTGTTAGTTTCAATTAGTCACGGACTGAATGTAGTTCTTGAAGACGTTTCCTAGTCATCCGACTGGCTTTTTTTAATACACAGATATACCATGACACTGATGAATAACCTTCACAAGCGTCCTAATGGATACTATGTCTTTATATTCACCTCAATACTATCTGTATTATTACTCTTCCGTAGTACTTTTCAATTACATGTATATATTCACATCAGGCCCTGCCCCCAAAGAGCTTACATCTAAGAACTTTTATTTGCACATACACCTTTCAGTATGTCTTTATGATTGTGGGGGAAACCGGAGTACCCAGAAGATCCAGGAAGACATACAAACGTCCTAGCAAATGTGTCCAATCAAACGCAGGACTTCAGTGCTAACCACTAAGCCTGCTGTTACTATGTAAGCTGGGTACACACTTGAAAGATTTTTGAAGTGAATGACAGACCAAGATCTTACAGATCTTTGTCATTTTTTCAAAGATCTGCATACACACCACACACCGTCCCGAGCGTTTTTCCCCTATAGGAGAACGCTCAGGCACATGTGTGTTTCCTTATCAGCCGTCGGCCCTACTGGGAGTCGGCCGCGGCAGATAAAGCCATTATTTGCTTTAGGACAAGATTATCCCTAAAAACCAGTGGTGGCGAACCTCTGGCACACACGCCAGAGTGGCACTTGGTGCCCTCTCTGTGGGCACTCATGCCCAGTCGAGTTCACCAGAAAGCCAGAAGAAAGTGTAGCGGCTTGAGTCCCGTTTTGGATCTCACTCTCCTGTCTAATAATGTAGGGGTTAATGGTCACTGTTTTAGATCTCCTACTCCTGTGGGGTAGGCGACTGTTAATGTTGAGGTTAATAGGTAATTTATAATCTTTTTTATCTACTGTATATTGGTCTGTGTCTATTTGATTTTGTTTTTTTCTAAAGTAAAAACTCTGTAGTCAGGTTTACATGATAATGTTGGCACTATGCACTAAAAGTGTTGGTTTTGTGTTGTAGTTTGGGGCACATGGCCTTTAAAAGGTTTGACACATCACTGCCCTAATCCATTCGAAAATGGAGCAAAACGACATGGTCCAGTTTCCAGGGTAATCATGGGTAATTTAGTTTGATATGATTTCTATTGTCCTACGATGTTTTTATTTGTATATTTATAAATTGAAACTACATTTCTGATGATGTAACACTATGAAAACACTTAGGGTTAAGCCACACCACACTTTCCTCCTTACCGACCGTTTGAGGCTTTCACACCAGGTGGCCAGGAGGAAGACTGTCGGTTGATGCAAAACAGTTGTGACCATGGAGAACTGCACAATCGGTTGTGATTTTTCCGACCTGTCCGATCGTTCCGTTGTCCAATTTTGATGAATGAATGGTTGGCGTCGGTCGTGGCACAAAAAGCCACCATACACAATTTTTGGCCCAACCCGACCAAAACACTAAAAAAAAACCACCACACTCCTCTCACTCCTTTAAATAGGTACAGCACGATACAATAATTCGCCCACAGACCGACATTTTAGTGTTTTGGGTCGGTTTGGGCCGAATTATTGTATCATGTGTACCATCTTAAAGGATGAGAGGAGGGAGGCCCTAGTCCGGCTGCAGCACAAGGTGTCACACGAAGGCAATGCTAGCACACAACTCCTTGAAATCCCCCTCTGGCTGCCGCTTTGCTCAACTACTGCCCACCACACCACCTATCCCAGTACAACACTGCCCTGTGCAGCCATCCACTTGGCAACCCCCTTGCCCTCTTAAGAAAGCACGAGAACTAAATCCTAGTTTCTCTGGCTTGAGCAGATTCCGAGTGATCCACATACCATCCAGTTTACACGAAGGGTTTGGATTGGAAAGGCACAGGCCACTATAGACTTGTGTAACTGTGCTATTAAAAGCAACCAACAATAGCTTACTGTATGGACTAGTAAATTGACTGATTGGTTGCTACAGATTCATTGCACAGGCAGTAAGCCAATCAGTGTAAGGGCTCGTTCACAACTACATAAGTTTGTATCCGTTTTTCAAACGCAGGTGCGTTTAAAAAAATGGACAGACAGTAAACCCCATAGGATTTCATAATATCGTTCACACTTAAAAAACGCACTGCATGCAGCATTTCTGTCCATTTTTTCATGCATTTTCTATAGAAATCTATGGAAGACAGTGTTAAAAAATAGATACAAACTGACAGAAACACTGTCTGTCAGTTTCTAGTGTGCCTAGACTAGGCAAGCCCTAATGGGAAGATATTGGTGCCAAGTGTGTTGCCGCTGTACACAGTGCCTCCTACCCTACACTATTTCCAATAGTACATTCATAAAGGACTGAGCTGCAATGTATAAGAGCTGCGATTGGATAGACCCCCCCATACAGTTATTGGCATTGCTACACTGACTTCACATACCACTCTATTGTCCACGCTTCATTATCTGGTATCACCAACGAATTTCTGATTCACTTCATCCGTGTTGTGTTACCCGCTTGATGTTTTCTATAAAGTTTTTTCTATTACGACTCGTGCGTCGAACCCTATGGGTTAGTTGAAGTGATCTCCCATTTGGTCGGCGAGTCATTGATTGTGTCGCACAATAATGATACGGAGGCCGGTATCCAAGATAAACAGGAAATCTAAAGCGTTAAGTGGCGGCCCGCCGTGGAGTCATCCGATATCAGTATGTCCGGCGTGTACGCCCGGAGATGGGGGTGGTCGTGCACTGTGTCGGTCTTACCTGCGCAGCGGTCTGTGGATCATGAGTCGGTCGGGTTCTGCCACGGTGAGTAGCGGTATGAGCTGTTCGAGTTATAAAGAATTGTACACTCCTTTCAATGTATAAATAAATACATGTAAGCCGCACTTACTCTGGTGGTGTTGCTTCATACAATCCAGTACTCCACTTTTGCTGAAGTTCTGTCCCCCAGACCCCTGCCAGACTATCTGACTCTCTGTGAGTTCAAGCATGCTCAGTAATCCCTATTTCCAGCCACATTGGAGAGGGATTTTCCCACCATGCAGTGCACGTATAAACTGTCACCATTCCAGCTACAGTTAAAACTCATACATAAATAGAGAGTTTATGATTTTACAGTTGAAATGTAAGATTTCTGGATATCTAAATAAATGGTGATAGATCAACAACAAAAAATGGAGAATTATAGTTTCTAGTATGGACAATTAAAAAAAAAAAAAAATTCCAGTCCTTTAATCCCTGGCTTGGTAGATTTTACCAGAACTACAAACGGTGAGGCATCCTCTAGTTTATTTGATCTCGGTGAGTCATCTTGGCTTTAAGGGGAAGGTATGCGCAGCACCCACCCGGTTAATCTGAGCACATTGCCAGCTCCCTTAATTAGGAAGTTTGCTCTTTTTTTTTTCAATGTACTTTTTTTTTTTTTATTCTAACCAAAGACCATTAAAATACTTCAGTACAGGATTTCCTAGGTTACCACCCTCCCCCTTGTTTACAGAGCTAGACAAAATAGAATGAAACATTTAGGGTCCACCAATGGAAGGGGAACTATCGCTGTGGGCCTTTGAATCTATGGGTTCTGTACTTATGTGAAATTTTACTTTTTGATCATTATGCAGGCACCCACATTAAAGTAAAAACTGAGCTGATAATGATCTTCAAAAGTATGTGCGGTCCTAACTTGATCCCTATAATTATTAAAGGGGGAATGTTGGGTAGGCGTTAATTAGTTGTTCTAAATGTGGGCGTCAATTTGTAAGCTCTTTCGACAAAATGGAAGTAATACTTTACTATAACAAGTGGTATTTAGACAGCAAATCTTATGTATCAACACTGTCAATTATATGAAGATGTAATTTTAGATTTTAATAATGGCTCTGTGTTCTTTTTACAGAAGGGAATAGTAAAATATCTACGTATGTGATGGATTTTTTTGCAAATTACCATTCCCCATATGAGTTAGACGGTACACACCATCAATATTTTAGCCGCTCAACTGACCTGTACAATAAATTGGCCAATCAGACAAAGATCATTAGATATGACCTGACAGATTTTTTTTTTTATGCACATTGGTACAGAAAATCAGTATTATGAGAAGTCATTACATTTTTGTAAAGTGTATGGTTTTCACATACTCTGCCTAATTTTTTTAGAAATATAATATTAGTAAAAAAAAATATTTTTTTTTTCAACAGAGAAAATATTGGGGCTTATCCCCTTCCATCTGTCCTTCCAGTCAGTACTGTCAATATGGGAGGAATTCCGTGTAAGGCTGATTTTTTTTTTTCTTCTAAAACCCTTAATGTTTGTGTAACAACATGCGCTGTTGTATCGGACTTCAATCCTGCAGAATGTATCTGCCCAGTTGTACGAGCCCTGTAACATAGTAACAAAAAGTAGCTGAGGTAAAAATGCATATCGATATCTACTTCTCCCTCAGATAATTCCTGTTTTTCAGTAGAAAAGCCTTAATCTCTCTCTGAACGGTGTGTGTGTGTGTGGTAGGTTGTAATTCTCTTTGACTTTTTTTTTTTTTTTAAATGGCATGTCCCACCCCCAAAGCTATAATCCCCCCCCACAAATCAACCTGCACACTAGCTCCCAGTTGTTAGTGTTAGTTTATAAAGGAGAACTAAACACATATTTTATATACTCCCGAATCTGAAAAACAACGCCCCCTAAAAACACCAATAACTAATAAAATGGCACCCGTCATACTCTGTTAGGTAATCAAGACCTGTTAAGAACTGGATGAAGTATTTCTGTTGTGTATGTGGCATGTCAACCACAACCTCCTGACCTCAGTTACTGCTTCCTTGCTTTATCTGTCCTGTTAAGGATTGGCTAGAGATTATTAATGGTGTGACCAACTGTAACAAGTTTGTGCCATAGCTAAGGACTGAGCATTGGCAGACATAATGGTCGTTGACCAAGCTGTCTGATAACTAGAATGCTGAGAAGTAAAGCACAAACCATATGTTAATTTGGATAACATTTTCCCAGCGCTGTATCAAATTAAGAGGTAGAGACACAGATTACTGGTTTTTTCAAGGTGTTCTGCCTTTTTGGTTCCGGTGTTGTTCTGTTGCTTTAGTTGCCCTTTCAATCCGTACCTCACGGCCCAGCTCCACCTGGTTCTCCTGTAGCCCCCGCCCCCAATTCCTAAAAACTGCCCCTCAGGAGGAGCAGAGTCCATATGGACTCTGCCTCCTACCTGCCTCCGGAGAGTTTGGCAATGCGTACTGCAGCCCCTTCTCCCCCTACCTCTCCCTCCCGATTAGGAATTTTCCCTCCTCCCCCCTAGTGTAAATCCCTGGAACCCTTTTCCTCATAAATTCTAGTCTCCCCTGTCCCTCCCCTGCCCCCAACTGCTATGTTATTTTATTAGAAAGTGCCCAAACATTACTTACCTCCCCTCTTTCCTCCTGCCGCTCAGCCAATCACAGACGCGACTGCCGTCCCGCCCCCTCTGCTTGCATTTTCTCGCAAGCAGAGGGGCGGCAGCGCGGCGGAGGAAAGAGGGGAGGTAAGTAAAGTTTGGGGAACTTTCTATAAAATAAATATAGCGGTTGGGTCTGGGGGGACAGGGGATTGATATAACAAAATTTGTTTCAAGGGTGGACATACCCTTTAAACTGTTTATTGAAATAAAACAAAACAATACAAGTCGGATGATTAGCATGAGTGATTTTTGGAAAAAATACACATTTTAACATCAATTTGTTACAATATATATCTTACATATACATTTACATTATTTAGCTGTGCAGTAATTGAATATCCATTCACATTAAATCAAATCTCTGTGTCCAAGTATACTTAAAAATTGGGTTTTAAGGTGGCGGTCTGTCTAAGGCCTATTCTGTCTGTCTTGTTTTCTCTGGAATCTTACTTCCCAATTAACTAGACCTCTTATGGATTTAGTAGCATTAAGGTAATCCTCCAAAATTTGAATACACCGGGGGGACCAGGTTTTATTAAAATTTGTGTATAAGATCCTCTCTAAGGTATACCGAGTCTTAGCATGGGATGGATTTGTTTTTGAGCATTGATTTCCACATTCTTAGTTTAGGTGTTTCAGGTGCCATCCAAAGGAGTACTTAGGGTTCGTCTAGCAATAATAGAGTTTCCCTTAGGAAGGAGAGTTTGGCTCCCATCCCATATATCATTTCTGATATCCCAGGACACAACCCAGGACCATCGGGACTGGAGTTGGAAGTATATTTGATAGGAATGGTAATTTTGCCCCGAATCTTTGTATTTGAGGGCACAACCATTCTGTGCCAGAAACTCGCGTCCGTTTGTGAGCATTTGGGGCATTTGGAGTTGTGTGTTGTGGAACATGCGTGCTTTCCTTTCCTTATTGGTGTAATATAATGCTTGGTATATTATGTAAAATTGCATGAGTCTATTAGGTGCAGAGGGTGAGAACTCTAAGGTGTGTGACTCCGTTATACTCTCTGACATCTGCATTTCTTAGTGATGGGATGAGTGTGAGCCGTTTATCAACTGGGAGTATCTCTGTCTGCAGCTATTTGGGTAAAATAGGAATACAAAATTAGAGACTATGTGCTTTTTCCTCTTCTCCGCTCATTTTAAAGATCCTTATAAGAGGGTGCGGGTTTGTTGGAATACTGTGATCTTTGAAATTCTTAGAGCAGACAGTATCATAACTGCAAATATCTAAATAGAAATGTATCTGGAACGTGGAATGTTTGCTTAAACGTTGGAATGGAATGAGTTTTTGATTTTGGATGATGTGGGAAAAGCTGGTTATGCCCAGTTGGTAAAGAGATCTGCTGAACCCGAGAGACCAGTTATGGAAACATTGGTTGTACCAAAGGGGGTATCCTCTGGTATATTCTTTAAAGCAGATGTGTCTGTGCTGCTTTTCCACCACCTTATGCATTTGGATTGAAAAGCTGTACCTCCATTAGGTAGAGTATTGTTTCTTTGTTCCGTAAAGAAGGGGCTGTGATGGGAGGTAAGCCTGTAGTATTTTTTGGATCATATAGGGAGAATGGGTTTGGGTCAGTGTCATTATCGGGTGCAGATTAATAGCCATGACTTAAAATATTTAGTTGTCCAGCGATATAGTAAAGACGGAAGTCAGGAAGGGGCTAGTCCTCCCATGTTCTTTGGTGGCCTTTGTAAAATGTAAGTCTTTACTCTTAATCTGCCGAGCTCCCCAGAGAAATAATTAGCAGGCTTTGAAATTTCTTAAAAAAGGTATCGGTATGTACATACTATCTGCGTCTGTAAGAAGTTAGGAAGAATTATAAGTTTTAATAAGGTTTTAATGCGACCCCATTAGATTGATGGGGAGATGTTGCCATGCCTTCAACTTGTCTGATATCACATCTAGTTGGGAAAGAATTTTTAGATGTAAAGATTCTGTAGCCGAATGGGATGTGGTTATTCCTAGATATTTAAATGTGTAACCACGGTGTACTAGATGCGGGCAAAGGGTGGGAGATATATTTTTATCAATGGGGACAAGCACTGATTTGTCCCAGTCGCATATAAAGCTCTGACATATAGGGGCCGAATTCTTTGACTTTTATGTAAGCAATAGGATTTCCCTAGCTAGATAATGATAATTTTTGTGGTACATAAAATAGGTTTTTTGAAGAAGCAAAAATATGCACCAGAATCATTATTAAGAATATAATTCTATAATTAGATTATTTTTTTTGCATTAAAAGGATGGCAAACCCTTTAAATTCCCCTTCCTTAATATAAAGTACCTAGGGTAAGAACCTTAACTGCAAGGTCCTCACCCCTTGCGTTTTCCATATATTGTTGTTACGGTAATACTTGCCTACAAGTATTACCAGCTCTCTCCATATCCCTCAGTTGGTGACCTGGCCAATGGAATCACAAACTTCTCGGAGAGCAGGTCTTCCCAATTGGTCAGATCCCATACACAAGCAGTGGACGGGCTAGACTGGAGAAGCTTTTCCCGCAAGTATGCTGGTCGGAAACTAAAAAGCTATTAATCAAATGTATCTTTGTTAAATGTATCTCCTATTGTTATTACTACCAGGCATTTAATGGCAACTTTTGCCTTTCTGGCCTATTCATTATGGAAAATTGAATGCTGATTGCAGACATGATCAGCCCAGGTGGTTGCCGAAAATTACATGGTAAATCTAACATGTGTGGTCACTGGGCAGCATTTTATACTAGCAATCCTATGAAAACCCAGTGATAAGAACCTACCAGTTGGTAACATTTATGGAAAGGGGGGGGGGGTTGTTCTTTAAACATAATTGCAAATTCCTCATTACTGGCAGGACTGTTTAATGACTAACTAGTGACTTTTCATAAGGAATCTTGTATTGCATTGACTTTAGTCATGCTTGAAATATTTCTTAATAAGGATATTAAGACTTGCCCCTCAGAGCTTATTACTTTGCATGTGAATGCTGTGTGGGAAAGCTCAAAGAAATGATTGTGAGCTTGTACAAGGAAAGATAAGAGCTGTTTGTATCTCATTTGTAAAAAATGAGGCAAAGTTCATTATAAGGCAGGTTTAACCGGAATATTACCTAAATGTTTCTCTTATGACTATAATTTAAAAAGTCCAGGGTGAATAAACCATAATTCAATTGCCTGTTTTCTAGCATTTAAAGGAGAACAAAGTAAAAATATGAGTTATTCTCCTTTTCATGCCTCAAGCTCCTATTCAATTCAAGATGTATACCCCTGTAAATGTACTTATTTTCCTTATGATGTTTTTCTGACAGACTCCATGGGTTATGGTTAAATTTAAGGCTCACTGTATCACTGTTTTCAATCAGTCTATGGTTATTTCTAGCAACTTAACTTGTGGTCTTTGTTATGGTTGATAAATTACACTCCCTGCCAAACTGGATAAAAATAAGGCATTTTGATATTTTTAAAACCTGGTATTCCTGGATTCCCTCTGCTGTCCTCTGCATTCCGTATTTCTCCGTATATGTTAAAACATTTTATCTGCTAGAAATCAAACTAGATAGTAAAATAGCCAGTGTGTTGAAAAACCCATTTTTACCATTGCTTAAAACCAATGTGGGTGTGTACTCAATACAGCTTTAAAACCGCACCGGACTAATATAGGTCTCACAATACAATTCTCTACTACTACCTTATACAGACCTCTGCAGCCAGGAAGAGCTGCTCGTAGTTCCTTACCTTGAGGCCTCTATCTTTCTGGGAATTTCAGCTTGAAACCTGTGGAGAGATCAGGACAAAAATTTTCGCGTGGCCGATCTTCGTTTTTTCCAATAAACTGATTGACATTGCCGAGTGGACAATCAGGAAAACGGTTTTTTGACATTTTGAGTGATCCGATCATATATAAGGGTGCTATCATTTAGAATCTGTTGAGGAGATACATTTTCAGATCCCTGGAATTGTTCAATCCCATTAATTGTATAATATTAGTGTAAACTAAAATTTCATAAAACAATTTACACAAATCCCTAAATAAATGAGTAGCTGGTAGTACAATGTGTAGACAATACCTTAAAAGGAAAGGAAATGTTCAGTGAAAAATATTAAAGGGTAACTGTGGTCTCATAAAAATTTTTCCAAACTCGTAAGACTATTACATCCTGCCATCATACCTTCAAAATAAAAAGTTTCCGCAATGTAACTTCCGGTTGAACTCTTCCTGTTTTTAGCCATGTGACCAGCTTGTAGTCATGTGACCAGCCTGTCTGCAGCCTCTGCCTGCATTAATAGGCTCCTCTCCTCAACTGTCAATTTCCCCCCCCCCAGGTACTTCCTGATTTCCCCAGAATTAAGTCTTAACTAAGCATGAGACCACAGTTGCCCTTTAAATGGGAACTTCAGTGTAAAAAAAAAAAAGGGGGGGTTTAAGAAATGCTTGATACCCTACCTAAATGTGCAGCAACTGTCTCACATATACCAGTCTGAATGAACTGTACTGTTGACTTTAAACTGAATAAGCCACAGCAAATTTTAAAGAGTGTTTAGCATTACGAATACTTGCATGGCCAAGTGAGCTCCAATCTAACAAAAATTTACGGTTGTGTACAAACGGGCCATTATTCCCTCACACTACTCGTCACTAAACCCAATCGGTAGTCTGCCTGATGGGAATTTAAACTGTACTGACAATATTTTGGCTCAACCCATCACGTGGTCCATTTAAAACCACACAATCTCAAAAGGGGGTTTAAAGACAAAAAAAAAGGGAAAACATACCCCATATTATTATGCAATTCCCACCTGTACAAGCTCACCAAATTAGCTTTGATAGAATTCAGATTCTTACCATTATTCAATCTAATAATAAGAATATCAGAGTAATACAAAATGGAAAAACATGCTCAACTTCTATGATTTTTTATCTGTCTTCTGTGTGTAGTAGTGAATTGTACTTACCATTTTGGATATATGGTAATGCCTAATGCTTCTTCTTCAGGTGATGCTACCAGATTCCGTATTGTAAACATGTCTAAAGAAGAAGCAAAGTGCCTCAAAAGCTTTCATCTTTCAATATTTAGGTATTAAAGGCATCCAGGAAGGATGTCATTTTTTTACTTTTCATTTGTCTAAAAAAAAAAACAAGACATTTAACATTCCATTCTTCAAATTGGCATCTAGTAAAGAATAACCTAATAACCTCTTAGGGCTGGGCAGCTTCGGCAAGTTTAACCGAAAAGTGGAAACATAACTCAGGTTATTGGGGAAAATTCATGGGGCTGTTAAATAGAAGTGCAAAGGGGCATTTCAGGAGGAAACATTTGGTATTAATGCACTTTCTATACAGCAAAGAAACAAATACAGGAAACAATGTAGTTTCTTGGCCACAACAACCAGTTTAAAGAAAGGAAACAGTTTACCAGACTGTGGTAGTGGTGGAAAGGTTATAGGCTGGTGCTTCAGGGCCAAGGTTCTGAAATGGCCAAGTCACAGCCTATATATAAAAAGCCCACTGAGATGCTGTGAGGGGATTTGGAAAGGCTGTGCAGAAAGATAAAACTGTCAGACATCACACAGCAGTTTCAATGCTCTATGAAAACAGTGGGAAAAACTCAGATCATTGGTAGATGGTTTAGAGCCAATGATGCATTTTTTACAGAAGTGAAGGCATAGAGTAGTTGTACATTTTCGCTTAAAATTATTGAAAAAAAATGCAGTTTTAATTTTTTTCCATTTCAATAACTTTTCCCCCCAAAAAGTTGTTTTAATGCCACAGCAAATATTAATGTGTACACATGGGTAAAACAAAAAACCCTTTACATGGAGGATGCTTTTTTTTTTTTTTTTTACATAGCTTTTCAATGACAATTAAAACTGCTAGGAAACAGATTTTCTTTTAAAGGTTCAGAATTTAAAATAAAGATTTAGGATTTAAGGCCACAGCTACTAATCCACGGGCCTCACCGCAAAAAGTTATACCCATCCACCCCTGCAGGCTATAGATATCCCGGACATAAATATATGTGCTTATGTATTTTCTTAAGTGCTAAACAAGACGTACTTCCCAACTACTTTATCTATCAAAAAAATGGAGTTATGGTAAACTACTCTTAACAAGGCATTATTTCATTTGTATAAAATGCAAATTGTGGCCGTAATCTCATATACCATTTTCTTAGGTGCTTTGAAGGTATAGTACCTGCTGCAGAATTTCAGGAGACTTTGCAGCTGTTGGCTCTGTTGTTCTATGTCCTTCTTTCTGATCTTGGAAGAGTAAAGCCTTAACTGTGCATGAACAGGCAGGTTGCTAGATGGTAGAAAATATAAGAACCCTTTGCCTCCCACAGCATTTTGCCAACCTGTAGAAATAAACAATTAAACACTGATTATTGTGGTACTACCCTCAATACTAGAATATATTTACTCACATTTTAAAAAGTTCAAATCATGAAAGAACATAAATAAAGACATGTTAAAAAAGAACTTACCGGTAAAGGGGAACTGTGGTCCAAAAATGACTTTAGGTAAATTGATAGGAAATTCTCCCTGGAGAATTTTT
The DNA here is from genome assembly GCA_019447015.1 of Hymenochirus boettgeri. Lineage (NCBI taxonomy): Eukaryota > Metazoa > Chordata > Amphibia > Anura > Pipidae > Hymenochirus > Hymenochirus boettgeri. Next base: position 66,078,091 of record CM033469.1, on the reverse strand, counting down.
GCAATTTATTTCCCTTGTTTATTTGCATAGTTTGAAGATATTTACATTTTGTGTGTGTGGTATATGGCAGCAGCATCACCACCCCCCGCACTTCCTGCTTCGAAACTGTCAGTCAATCTGTCCTGTGTCTCATCCTCCCCTTTGCAGCCCCTGGTCCCTCCCACTCATGGACCCCATGGTCCCTCAGTTGCAGGCCCCCCTATGGCCCGTTATCTTACAGCCCCATTGTGGCCCCGCCCCACCTCGTGGGTGCCTAAGCCCCGCCAACTCGCGGGTGTAAGCCCCGCACTCGTGGGTGACGTGGGTTACATCAGAACCCCCCCCCCCCCCGAAAACTCTTTGGAATCAGCCTTTTCAGGCAGAGTGAGAACTCTACTGAAAAGGCTGTTTTCACACAGTGAAAGAGAAGGGCTGTAGATTCCTTACCTTCACTGCCAGGACTTCATACAGCAGAGAGGAGGAGGGGACTTCCTGTCTCCCTCACACAGAGGGAAGTCTGAGGTGTGCTCGCCGGTGGCACTGTGCAGGAGGAGCCTCCAGGAATGTCATAAGTCAGTCTCCCACCCATTAACTCTCTGGTCAGTCATTTCTGTGGCTGTGGAGCAATAGAGAGGTGGTTGATGGCTCGTTTTAAAGGTAGGAAACTGGCCTTTCATTTAAACTTACTGTTTGGAGACCACAGTTCCCCTTTAAGGTACCCATACACGCAGCTATCCTTTTGTTGGATATCTGGATATCCCTAAACTTTCAATTGTACAGAGCAGTCAATGTTTTTCTTATTGGACATGCTAGAAAAATTTGCTGGACAATACCAGGTCATACAATCAAGGATTTTTACGTGTAGGGCCCCCATTTAAATCTAAAATGTGAATCGAAACAATGTTGGAGAAATCATAGGTAATTTTACAGGAAGTTTTGCGCCTTGTATATTACTGCCCTGTCTTAAATACGGGAGGTCAAAAGCAGATCACGTAGGTCATGTGGTTACTTGACCGGTGTGACAGCAGGAGCAGTGAGCTACTCTTTTAAAAACAGAAAAATGTGGAAATGACCACAGAACATATACAAAATGCTGTTGAATTATGAGGCAGCAAATACAGAAAGATATGCCATATAGCAATGATAGAAATTATTTTAGTTTGAGTTCTCCTTTAATAGAATGTAAATGTTTACAATAAGTGTGGTGATATTTATTCCTCAACTAGCATGGTATGTTAAGCCGAGTATCTCTGTATAATAAATACCTTTGAGAAACCTAATGACTAAACAACATGGAAGCCACTAACATGGTAGGTATAAGAGAAACATGTTAAAAGATATTGGCTGAGCATCCAAAGGTATAATGTAAATTTTAATGCTTTTCCTACAATTCTACAGAAAAATACCAGGAAACACCTTCAGTATAGGGATGCCAACCTGCAGCACTGTATGTTGCAAACTAGAAATGGACAGCATTCCCTAGCTGAAGAGGGACTGCAGTGGGCAGCCTGCTCAGAAATATTAATTAACATGATATCCTATGCACCATAACACCAAAACTGAAAGAGTGTATTCTTGAAAGCTTGCATCAGGTGTGTGTGAAATGTAGTATAGAATAAAAGTTAAATTATTGGTGTGCTTCTCTCTATTACTTGATCCATATTGTATAAACCCAGGGTAAGGGTACTAGGAGAGGTACAGACCAAGACAAATTGCAAATGAAATGTGGACTATATGTTAAAGGCATCCTGGATATAAAAATACCTTTATTGGCTAAATAAAATGATTGAAAATGCAAGTTTTCGAATCACTTAAGCTTCTTCCTCAGGCATGATACAAATGCATATATGAGAAGCTTGCATTTTCAATCATTTTAGTTAGCCAATAAAAGGTATTATTTTATATCCAAGATGTCTCTACTTTCATCAATGTCTAACACGGTACAAATTCTCTACTATAGTTAAAGGATAGTTCACTCCCAACGGGAAATATTCCTTTAATGTATTAATTGTAGCCTGGGAGGTTAAGGAGTTTGCCTTAACACCCATTCTTCAAGCAAAAAGCTCTGGATCCAGGTACGAAGATTCAAGAAACTTACATTTTGGCAATCCACCATGGCCACAGTGAAATGCCCGACCGCTTCCTGTTTTGTATAACTATAGCACGCATTATTGCGCTATAGCTGTACAGAAGCAGGGAATCAGTCGGGACCTGTCACTGTGGCGGAGTGGAACACACAAAAGTTACGTTTCTTGAATCTTCGTTCCCGGAACCTGAGCTATTAATGAAGAACGGGAGGCAAGGCATAGTTCCTTAACCTCCCGGGATACAATCAATACATTAAAGGTGAAGTTCAGTGGAAATACATATGCTTTTAAGAAAAAAAGAGCAGTATTTTCCCATCCCAATGACATTAATTGCCATTCAGCATTTTGTCTGTGTATAAATAAATTACTTCCGAAATACTAACTTCCTGTTGTAGGACCCCTAATACAGACTGTTATGGTTTTGCCCTTGACCCGTGCCGGGTTGATTCAGTGCTCAGTAGAGATCTGAACATGTTTGACCCATACCAACAGCCAATCAGTAGAAATTACTGTTAGGAACATTTCAAGTAAGGTGCATCCTGGGAAAAGAAGGGCCGTTAGATCCTGGAATGGCAGTCATTTATGTCAAAAGCAGGGAATAGCAAGGGGTAGAAATTCAACCGACTTTTCAAAAGGGGGAGAGGGGAGAATTCTGGAATAAACTAGGTATGTATAACATAAATTCATAATTTTTTAAATATTAAAGGGCACTGTGGTCTCAAAACAAGTTAGGGTTAAATGAAAGCCTTTTCCCCAAGGGGAGAAGCATGCTCAGTAAGACTTATTGCTGGGGAAATCAGGAAGTACCTGAGGAAAAAATTGACAGTTGAGTAGGGGAGCCTATTAATGCAGACAGGCTGGTCCATGACTACAAGCTGGTCACATGGCTAAAAACAGGAAGAGTTCAACCAGGAAGTTACATTGGGAACTTTTTATTTTGAAGGTATGATGGCAGGATTTTTTTATATATTTACTAGTTTGGAAAAAATTTGAGGACCACAGTTACCCTCTTAATATTTTTCACTGAACATTTCCTTTCTTTTAAGGTATTGTCTACACATTGTACTCACCAGCTACTCATTATTTAGGGATTTGTGTAAATTGTTTTATGAAATTTTAGTTTACACTAAATTATACAATTAATGGGATTGAACAATTCAGGGATCTGAAAATGTATCTCCTCAACAGATTCTAAATGATAGCACCTTATATATTTCGATCGGATCACTCAAAATGTCAAAAACCCGTTTTCCTGATTGTCCACTCGGCAATGTCAATCAGTTTATTGGAAAAACGAAGATCGGCCACGCGAAATTTTCTGTCCTGATCTCTCCAAGGTTTCAAGCTGAAATTCCCAGAAAGATAGAGGCCTCAAGGTAAGGAACTACGAGCAGCTCTTCCATGGCTGCAGAGGTCTGTATAAGGTAGAGTAGTAGTAGAGAATTGTATGTGAGACCTATATTAGTCCGGTGCGGGTTTAAAGCTGTATTGAGTACACACCCACATTGGTTTAAGCTATGGTAAAAATGGTTTGTCAACCACACTGGCTTTTACATCTAGTTGATTTCTAGCAGATAAAATTTTTAACACTTACGGAGAAATACGGAATGCAGAGGACAGCAGAGGGAATCCAGGAATACCAGGTTTTAAAAATATCAAAATGCCTTATTTTTATTCCAGTTTGGCAGGGAGTATAATTATCAACATAACAAAGACCACAAGTAAGTTGCTAGAAATAACCATAGACTGATTGAAAACAGTGATACAGTGAGCCTTAAAATTAACCATAACCCATGGAGTCTGTCAGAAAAACATCATAAGGAAAATAAGTACATTTACAGGGGTATACATCTTGAATTGAATAGGAGCTTGAGGCATGATGAAAGAGAATAACTTCATATTTTTACTTTGTTCTCCTTAAATGCTAGAAAAACAGGCAATTGAATTATGGTTTAATCACCCTGGACTCTTTTAAATTATAGTCTATAAGAGATAACATTTAGGTAATATTCCGGTTAACCTGCCTTATAATGAACTTTGCCTCATTTTTTAAAAATGAGATACAAACAGCTCTTATCTTCCTTGTACAAGCTCACATCATTTCTTTTGAGCTTTCCCACACAGCATGTCACATGCAAGTAATAAGCTCTGAGGGGCAAGTCTTAATATCCTTATTAAGAAAATATTTCAAGCATGACTAAAGTCAATGCAAACAAGATTCCTTTTATTGAAAAGTCACTAGTTAGTTATAAAAAGTCTGCCAGTAATAGGAATTTGCAATTATGTTAAAGAACAACCCCCCCTTTCCATAAAATGTTACCAACTGGTAGGTTCTTATCACTGGGTTTTTCATAGGATTGCTAGTAAAATGCTGCCCAGTGACCACACATTGTGTAGATTTACCATGTAATTTTCTGGCAACCACCTGGGCTGATCATCTGCAATCAGCATTCAATTTTCCATAATGAATAGGCCAGAAAGGCAAAAGTTGCATAAATGCCTGGTAGTAATAACAATAGGAGATACATTTAACAAAGATACAATGATTTAATAGCTTTTTAGTTTCCGACCAGCATTACTTGCGAAAGCTTCTCCAGTCTAGCCCGTCCACTGCTTGTGTATGGGATCTGACCCAATTGGGGAAGACCTGCTCTCCGAGAAGTTTGTGATTCCATGGCCAGGTCACCAACTGGAGGATATGGAGAGCTGGTAATACTTGTAGGCATAGTATTACGTAACAACAATATATGGAAAACGCAGGGGTGAGGACCTTGCAGTTAAGGTTCTTACCCTAGGTACTTTATATAAAGGAAGGGATTTAAAGGGTTTTGCCATCCTTTAATGCAAAAAAAATAATCTAATTATAGAATTCATTTCTTAATAATGATTCTGGTGCATATTTTTTGTCTTCAAAAAACCTTTTTATGTACCAAAAAATTATCATTATCTAGCTAGGGAAATCCTATTGCTTACAATAAAAGTCAAAGAGAATTCGGGCCTATGTCAGAGCTTTATTCGACTGGGACAAATCAGTGCTGTTCCCCATTGATAAAAATATCATCTCCCACCCTTTGCCCGCATCTAGTACCCGTGGTTTACACATTTAAATATCTAGGAATAACCACATCCCATTCGGCTACAGAATCTTTACATCTAAATATTCTTTCCCAACTAGATGTGATATCGCCAAGTGAAGGCATGGCAACATCTCCCCTCAATCTAATGGGTCGCATTAAACCTTATTAAAAATTATAATCTTCCTAAATTCTTTTACAGACTGCAGAATGTTAATGTACATACCGGATACCTTTTTTAAGAAATTTCAAAGCCTGCTAAACTTTTCTCTGGGGGCCGGCAGCAGATTAAGAGAGTAAGACTTACATTTTTACAAAGGCCAAAGAACATGGGAGGACTAGCCCCTTCTGACTTCCGTCTTTACTATCGCTGGACAACTAAATATTAAGTCATGGCTATTATCTGCACCCGATAATGACACTGACCCAAACCCATTTCCCTATATGACTCCGAAAAAAAATACTACGGCTTACCTCCCATCACATCCCCTTCCTTTCAGGAACAGAGAACAAAATACTCTCCATAATGGAGGTTACAGCTTTTCATATCCAAATGCATAAGGTTTGGAAAGCAGCACAGACACATCTATGGCTTTTAAGATATACCAAGAGGATACCCCCCTTTGGTACAAACCATGTTTCCATAACCTGGTCTCTCTGGGTTCAGCAGATCTCTTTTACCAAATGGGCATAACCAGCTTTTCCCACATCATCCAAAATCAAAAATCATTCCATTCCAAACGTTTAAGCAAACATTCCACGTTCAGATACATTTCTATTTAGATATTTGCAGTTATGATACTGTCTGCTCTCAGAATTTCAAAGATCACATTATTCCAAACAAACCGCACCCTCTTATAAGGATCTTTAAAATGAGCGGAGAAAAAGCACAAGTCTCTAATTTGTTATCTATTTTACCCAAATAGCTGCAGACAGAGATACTCCCAGTTGATAAACGGCTCACACTCATCCCATCACTAAGAAATGCAAGTGTCAGAGGAGATAACGGGAGTCACACACCTTAGAGTTCTCACCTCTGCACCTAATAGACTCATTGCAATTTTACATAATATACCAGCATATATTACACCAATAAGGAAAGCACGCATGTTCCACAACACACAACTCCAAATGCCCCAAATGCTCACAAACGGACGCCGATTTCTGGCACATGATATGGGTTGTGCCCTCAAATACAAAGATTGTGGGCAAAATTACCACTTCCTATCAAAATAACTTCCAACTCCAGTCCCGATGGATCCTGGGTTGTGTTTCCTGGGGATATCAGAAATTGATATATGGGATGGGAGCCAAACTCTCCTTCCTAAGGGAAACTCTCTATTATGCTAGCGAACCATAGTACTCCTTTGGATGGCACCTGAAACACCTAAACTAAGAATGTGGAAATCAATTGCCAAACAAATCCATCCCATGCTAAGACTCGTATACCTTAGCAGAGGATTCTACTACCAAATTTAATAAAACCGGTCCCCCCGGTATTCAAATTTTGGAGGATTACCTTAATGCTACTAATATCCATAGAGGTCTAGTTAATTGGGAGTAAGATTCCAGAGAAACAGACAGACAGAATAGGCCTTAGACAGACCCAGCCACCTTAAAACCCAATTTTTAAGTATACTGACACAGAAGATTTGATTTAATGCTGAATGGATATTCAATTACTGCACAGCTAAATAAATGTAAATGTATATGTAAGATATATATGTAACAATTGATGTTAAAATGTGTATTTTTTCCAAAAATCACTCATGCTACTCATCCGACTTGTATGTTTTGTTTTATTTCAATAAACAGTTTTAAAGGGTATGTCCACCCTTGAAACAAATTTTTGTTATATCAATCCCCCTGTCCCCCCAGACCCAACCGCTATATTTATTTTTAGAAAGTTCCCCAAACTTTACTTACCTCCCCTCTTTCCTCCGCCGCGCTGCCGCCCCTTGCTTGCGAGAGAAAATGCAAGCAGAGGGGCGGGACCGGCAGTCGCGTCTGTGATTGGCTGAGCGGAGGAGAAAGAGGGGAGGTAAGTAATGTTTGGGGCACTTTCTAAATAAATAAACATAGCAGTTGGGGCTGGGGGGACAGGGAGAGATATTATAGCAAAAGGGATTACACTAGGGGGAGGAAAATCCTAATCGGGAGGGAGGGGAGGGGAGGGGGAGAAGGCGCTGCAGTACGCATGCCAAACTTCTTCCGGAGGACAGGGTAGGAGGCAGAGTCCTATATGGACTCTGCTATCCTCCTGGGGGCAGTTTTTAGGACTTTGGGGGGGGGGGGGGGCTACAGGAGAAACCAGGTGAGCTGGGAGTAAGTGAGGTAAGGATTAAAGGGCAACTAAAGCCACAGAACAACACGGAACCAAAAGGCAGAAAACACCTTGATATAAAACCAGAGTAATCTGTGTCTTACCTCTTATTTTATACAGGCGCTGGGAAATTACCTAAATAACATTGGTTTGTGCTTTACTTTCAGCATTCTAGTATCAGACAGCTTGGTCAACGACCATTATGTCTGCACATGCTCAGTCCTTAGCTATGGCACACAAACTTGTTACAGTTGGTCACACCATTAATAATCTCTAGCCAATCCTTTAACAGGACAGATTAAGCAAGGAAGCATGAAATGAGGTCAGGAGGTGTGGGTCTGACACTGCACATACACACAGATACTTCATCCAGTTCTTAACAGGCTTGATTTACTTTAACAGAGTGTGCCATTTTATAGTTTATTGGTGTTTTTAGGGGGGTTGTTTTCAGATTGGAGTATATAAAATTGTGTTTAGTTCTCCTTTAAAACTACAACTACACAATGGGGCCAGTAGTGGGGGGGGATTATAGCTTTGGGGGTGGACATGCCATTTAAAAAAAAAAAAAAAGTCAAAGAGAATTACAACCTACCAAACACACACACACAGTTTCAGAGAGAGATAAGGCTTTCTACTGAAAAACAGGAATTATCTGAGGGAGAAGTAGATATCATATGCATTTTTACCTCAGCTATTTTTGTTACTATGTTACAGGGCTCGTTACCACATGGGCAGATACATTCTGCAGGATTGAAGTCCGATTACAACTGCGCATGTTGTTACACAAAATTAAGGTTGTTAGAAGAAAAAAAAAAAATCAGCCTACACGAATTCCTCCCTATTGACAGTACTGACTGGAAGGACAGATGGAAGGGGATAAGCCCACAATATTTTCTCTGTTGAAAAAAAAAAATATTTTTTTTTACTAATATATTTTCTAAATAAAATTAGGCAGATGTATGTGAAAACCATACACTTTTACAAAATGTAATGACTTCTCATAATACTGATTTTCTGTACCAATTGTGCATAAAAAAAAAAATCTGTCAGGTCATATCTAATGATCTTTGTCGATTGGCCAATTTATTGTACAGGTCAGTTGAGCTGGCTAAAATATTGACGGTGTGTACCAGTCTAACTCTATGGGATATGGTAATTTGCCAAAAAATATTCACAATACGTAGATATTTACTATTCCCTTCTGTAAAAGACACAGAGCCATTATTAAACAATCTAGAAATTACATCTTCATAATAATTGACATGTGATACATAAGATTTGCTGTCTAAATACCACTGTTATAGTAAAGTATTACTTCCTTTGTCGAAAGAGCTTTCAAATTGACGCCCACATTTAGCACAACAATTAAAGCCTACCCAATATTCCCCTTTATAATTATAGGGATCAATTAGGAACCGCACATACTTTGAAGATCATATCAGCTCAGTTTACTTTAATGTGGGTGCCTGATAATGATCAAAAAGTAAATTTTCACATAAGTACAGAACCCATAGATTCAAAGGCCCACAGCGATAGTTCCCCTTCCATTGGTTGGACCCTAAATGTTTCATTCTATTTTGTCTTGCTCTGTAAACAAGGGGAGGGTGGTAACCTTAGGAAATCTGTACTGAAGTATTTTAATGGTCTTTGGTTAAGAATAAAAAAAAAAAAGTACATTGAAAAAAAAAAGAGCAACTTCCTAATTAAGGGAGCTGGCAATGTGCTTCAGATACCGGTGCTGCCATACACTTCCCCCTTAAAGCCAAGATGACTCACCGAGATCAAATAAACTAGAGGATGCCTCCGTTTGTAGTTCTGGTAAAATCTACCAAGCCAGGGATTAAAGGACTGGAATTTTTTTTTTTTTTAATTGTCCATTACTAGAAAAGAAACTATAATTCTCACATTTTTGTTGATCTATCACCTATTTATTTAGATATCCAGAAATCGCCATTTCAACTGTAAAATCATAAACTCTTCTATATGTATAGTTTTTACTGTAGCTGGAATGGTGACAGTTTATACGTGCACTGCATGGTGGGAAAATTCCCTCTCCAATGTGGCTGGAAATAGGGATTACTGAGCATGCTTGAACTCACAGAGAGTCAGATAGTCTGGCAGGGGTCTGGGGGACGAACTTCAGCAAAAGTGGAGTAGTACTGGATTGTATGAAGCAAAACACACCAGAGTAAGTGCTGCTTACATGTATTTATTTATACATTGAAAGGAGTGTACAATTTCTTTATTAACTCGAACAGCTTCTACCGGCTACTCACCGCTGGAAGACCCGACGACTCATGATCTCAACAGACCGCTGCGCAGGTAAAGACGAACACAGTGACGACCACCCCCATCTCCGGGCGTACACGCCGGACATACTGATATCGATTGACTCCGGCGGCCGCCACAAACGCTTTAGATTTCCTGTTTATCTCTGGATACCGGCCTCCGTATCATTATTGTGCGACACCATCAAGACTCGCCCGACCAATGGGAGATCACTTCAACAACCCATAGGGTTCGACCGCACGAGTCGTCAATAGAAAAAAACTTTATAGAAAACATCAAGCGGGAACACAACCACGGATGAAGTGAATCAGAAATTCGTTGGTGTTACAGATAATGAAGCGTGGAAATAGAGTGTATGTGAAGTCAGTGTAGCAATGCCAATAACATGTATGGGGGGGTCTCCAATCCACAGCTCTTTATACATTGCAGCTCAGTCCTTTATGAATGTTACTATTGGAATAGTGTAGGTAGGAGGGCATGTGTACAGCGGCAACACTTGGCACCAATATTTCCCCTTACGGGCTTGCCTAGTCTAGGACACTAGAAATGAGACAGTGTTCTGTCAGTTTGTATCTATTTTTTAACACGGTGTCTTCCATAGATTTCTATAGAAAATGCATGAAAAAAATGGACAGAAAATGCTGATGCAGTGCGTTTTTTAAGTGTGAACGATATATGAAATCCTATGGGGTTTTACTGTCTGTCCATTTTTTTAACGCACCTGCGTTTGAAAAAACGGATACAAACTTATGTAGTTGTGAACGAGCCCTACACTGATTGGTTCTAGCTGTGCAATGAATCTGTAGCAACCAATCAGTCAATTTTACTAGTCCACTACAGTAAGCATTTGATTGGTTGCTTTAATAGCACATTACACAAGTCTATAGTGGCCTGGCTTTCCAATCCAAACCCTTCGTGTAAACTGGATGTATGTGGATCACTCGGAATCTGCTCAAGCCAGAAACTAGGATTTAGTTCTCGGTGCTTTCTAAGAGGGCAGGGGTTGCCAAGTGGTGGCTGCACAGGGCAGTGGTTAATTGGGTGAGAAGGTGGACCCAGGCAATCTAAACAGCACCTTTGGGCAATCAAAAGCAGCCGATACATATATCCGATTTTACTTTCCCGACCGAGTGTCCCTGTCTGTGGCATAGAAGAATGGGAAAGGTGGTTCTGGCAAGATCAAACTAATATTGCATGAGCGCTTGGTTGGATAAGTAAAATCGGATATATGTATAGCCACATTAAATCCTATACAGTATCCTGATTAACATGCAAGGTTCATATTTATTAGTATTTACCACAACAAGTTTAACTAACCTATGGGGTTAGGACTTGGGAGCACAGGATACTGATTGCATATACATGTTAGGGAGAGGTGTGGATAAAGGAGCTAAAAGCTCTACACAGAGTATAAAATGAAATAGAGCCTTCTTATAACAGAAGGTATCATGTTATTATAATAGCATTGCCTTAATAATCTAACATATAAACACATATTTCTCACTTAAAGAAATGGTTGGGGACATGCAAAGTATCTTATTTATTGCCTGTGACAAAGGCGTGTGTCTAGATATAATACAGCCTAATGGTATAGATCAGGCGTGTTTAACTTGTGACCTTTTACGTGTTTGAAAACCACAATTCCCAGCATTCTCTGTTTGCAGTAAGTTTTTTCTTAATATCCTGTAGCTAAGGCATCTGTCTAGACCTAATAAAGCCTAAGCTTGTGACCTTTCACATGTTTGAAAACTACAAATCCCAGCATTCTCTGTTTTGCAGTTAGTGTCTTCTTAATCCTCTCTGTTAAAAGCATATATGTGTTCTGATATCCGTTTGTGTGCAGGTCTAATAGTCTTTCCTACGTATTGGAGGTCACAAATACATGTTGCCAAATACACTACACCAGATTTACGGCAGTTGGCGAACATCTTGATGTTGTAAGTTTTTTTAGTACAAAAACTCGTAATGGTTTTGGTGGGTACTACATATTTACATACACTACACCTCGGTTTTTTACAGGGATAGCTGCCAGTGCTGTTAAGCCACGTACTTAAATTCATATTTGGGCCTTTAGTTTCTTTATTTTTATTTCTAAACAGACTGGGTGAGACCCTGGTTTGTCTTTCCCCTCCTAAATGAAAACTTGGGAGTATTACCCAGATGACACTTCAGGATGGGGTCGAGACTCAATAAATGCCAATGTTTTTTTATCACACTTTTTTTTTATCCAATACTTCCCATATTTCATATGTTCCCCAAGGTCCATAAGTCTTTAGAGAACGTCCAGTGTAGACCGATAGCATCGGGTATTGGGTCTCTAAACGAACATGCAGCAGAATATATTGACAAATTACTCATTCCCATGGTTATGGCCTTACCTTCATATATAAAAGATTCCACGGACATCATCAACAAGTTGTGTGATGTTGAGTGGAACTATGAATACAAGTGGCTGACCATGGATGTGAGTGCTCTGTATACATCTATTAGACATGACATTGGTATAAAAGCAGTTAATTATTGGCTCAAGCTTCATAATCTATATCCAGATCAACAGAATGATTTTATTGTGGATTTGTTGTTTCATCTGTTAAATACCAATTACTTTTTGTTTGATGAGACATTCTATACCCAGAGGAGGGGGCTGCGATGGGGGCAAAATACGCTCCATCGTATGCCAACCTCCTCATGGGATTTTGGGAAGAAATGTTTATTTTCTCTCCCAATAACATCTATCGACAACAAATAATCAAATATTATAGATTTATTGATGATTTGATTATTATCTGGAAGGGCGACACTACATACGCCGAGAATTTTGTGAAACATTGTAATGATAATGATTGGGGTTAAGACTTTACATATAACATTAACAGTGATTTGATTGAGTAGATAGAGAAGAACATGATACATACCAACCTGTTTCGTAAGCCGATCACCAGAAACACACTGTTAAAGGCCACCTCAAATGACCCTAAATCAACCATCAAGGCCTTTCCTTATGGTCAATTTTTGCGCCTGAGACGTATTTGTTCGTCTTGGCAACTTTTTCAAACCAATGCTATGGAATTGTGGGACAGACTAATTGAGAGGGGGTATGAGACCAATATCATAAAAACAGCTTATGAACGTGCAGTACATAAAAATCGGTATGACCTCCTACGGTATAGGCCCAACGATCATAAGAAAAACCATAAGAGCCATAAAAATGGGGAACATAATAATACACCGTTCCTCACTTTCACGTATACCGATAATATAGAGAGTATCTGTCGTGTGATAAAAAAACATTGGCATTTATTGAGTCTCGACCCCATCCTGAAGTGTCATCTGGGTAATACTCCCAAGTTTTCATTTAGGAGGGGAAAGACAATCGCAGCCAGGGTCTCACCCAGTCTGTTTAGAAATAAAAATAAAGAAACTAAAGGCCCAAATAAGAATCTAAGAATTTGGCAACCCCAACTTATATTTTTACCAGCTTATTACAAGCATTTGTAATGAGATATTTAAGGGTAATTATTGCCGCATTATGGTAAGTAAGCTGTTTTCTCCCTCCATGCAGTCAATCAATTCTTTGACTGCTGATATCAAAGCCAATGATTGACTGCTGTAAACCCTGCTGCCCCCTCTGCACATGTTCAAGTTAATAAAAAAGTTCATTGAGCAGAGAGAATAGGCGGATACCTTTGGCAGGAGAGAAGATAACTTCTTAAATATCTGGATACAATTTCATGTAATACACTGATAAAAATAGCAGTTGGGGACAAGTCACCATTTTTCGTTTTAAGGGTGGACATGCATTTTTAAAAAGCCAAGTTCACCCCTTAAAATTTTTTTTTAACTGTGGTAAATTCCCCGTATTAGGCAAGCACCTTTGCAGGTACCTTATCTAAATAAATCTAGAGACAAAGTCCATTTCAAATGCTTAAACATATATATAGAAGTTTATTGTAAATGCTTACCACACAATAAATCACTTCATGAGCATTGAGACTTAGTATAGTATAGTATAGTATTTGAGGTTGAATAAAGACATACGTCCATCCAGTCCAACCCATCTAGCAATATCCTCATTTCCTGCCTAACTGTTGATACAGAGGAAGGCAAAAAAAAACACCAAATTTATGAAGGGGGAAAAAGTGGCAATCTGAAATTTTCCTGGATCAACTCTACTCCATGTATCAATACCAGTTACCTGCCACACTCCTTGTTTGCAGAAACTCATCCAGCTTTTTTTTGAAACTGACCAATGAACCTGCCATAACAACGTCCACTGGAAGACAGTTCCATAGCTTTACCGTTCTCACAGTGAAAAACCCTTTCTGAACTTGAAGCCTAAATCTTTTTTCTTTAAGTTTTAAGGGATATCCACATGTCCTCTGACATGCTCTATTGGTGAACAATGCCCCAGATAGTTTATTGTATGGCCCATTAATGTATTTATACACAGTAATCATATCCCCACGCAAGCGCCTTTTCTCCAGCATACATAATTGTAACTTTTCAAGTCTCTCTTCATATTCAAGCTCCCCCAATCCCCTTATTAATTTAGTTGCCCTTCTCTGAACTCTTTCTATTTCAGGATGTCCTTTTTGTACTAGTGATTCCAAAATTGCACTGCATATTCCAAATGAGGCCTTACCAATGCTTTTAAGGAAGTTAAATTGGTTTATATAGACATTACCACTATTATTTCATTAACATCATGTTGTACAATACATTCTAATGGTCACATTTAATGGTGCATTCATATTACCCACAAATCACTCTTTCCTCACTCTCCATTAAAAAATGTACAGAGAAGCAGAAATAAATGTATTTTAAACTAGACAAAATGGTTCTGACACAGACCCAAGCCTATAAGCCAATTCTGGCTTCCACATCCCGTCCCTAAAATCTGAGAGATCTAACCTGAAATGCTGCCTGATGTTCTGTTACCTCTCTTTCTGCTTCCTGGTTCTACCAGTTAGCAGCTGCCAGTCAAGGATATAACAGAAATGATACAGTAGCTGATGACTAAATGCTATTCCCATAGCAGCCTACTCTGAGCATGTTAAAGAGTTCACCCCAAAGAAACTTTTAAATCTAGACTAATTTTAAAAGAGAAAAATGGTTCTCCCTCTATGCAAAGAACTGGTAAGCCTCATAAGAAATATGCAGTGCAGTTTTGGACTATCATAAACAAAGTAGTTAAATGGCATGTCCACCCTTGTAATAAACTTTTTATATAATGTACTGCTCCTTCCCCCAGCCCCAACCGCATAACTTTTATTTACAGAAAGTGCCCCAATCTTTACTTACCATGCCTCAATCCTTTGCCGCACTGCCGCAGCCCTCTGCTTGCATGGAAATGCAAGCAGGGGGCGGGACCGGGAGTTCAGACCAGCGAAGGAGAGAGGCATGGTAAGTAAAGATCGGGGCACTTTCTGTGAATAATAGTAATGCGGTTGGGGGCTGGGGGAAGGAGCAGTACATAATATAAAAAGGATTTTACACTACAGGGAGGGAGCCAAAATTAGGAGGGAGAGGGAGAAGGGCTGCAATGCGCATGCCAAACATCTCCCGGAGGGGAGACAGGAGGCAGCGTCCTATATGGACTCTGCTAATCTCCTGCTGGCCAGTTTTTGAGACTTTGGGGGGGGACTACAGGAATACTGGGAGCTAGGATGTGAGGTAAGGATTTTTACACACTACATAGTGGGTTAAATTATAGTTTGGAGGGTGGACATACCCTTTAAGTTCGGAGAAGGGTAACTAAATGAATAAGGGGAATGGAGAGGCTTGACTATGCAGAGAGATTAGTTAGAGCTTTTTACAAAGGAGAAGCAGTGAATGTCTGGGGATATGATCACTTTATACAAAAATATTAATGGACCCAGGGCCGTTACCACAGTTAAATGACCATAATTTGCCTATCCAGAGATTTTTCGTGTTATAAATATAGAAGTGTCCATTATAGCCCCAATCCCTGGGTTGATTCATTTGCTCAGTAGGGATAGTAGCATGTTTGAGTTTGACCAACAGCCAGTGAAAATTATTGTTGGAAAATTTCAAAAAAGCAGGACCTGAAATGGCAGCTCAGTACTGGCTACAGCAAATCACCGGGTATAGTTTGAAATCAATTGTTTTTTTTAATAACAAAAAGTAGAATAACTAGGTATGTGCAATATAGGTAAATTATTTAAAGGGCATGTCCACCCGCAAAACTAGAATTTAACCCACTACTGGCCCCACTGTGTAGTGTAATAAAATCCTTACCTTACATCCCAGCTCCAAATGGTTCTCCTGTAATCCCACCCCCAATGTTGAAAAAAGTGCCCACCAGAAGCCTAGACAGCCTTCTGTCTCTCCTCCGGGAGAATTTTGCCATGCGCACTGCACCCTTCCCCCCCCCACTCCCACCCGTTTTGCTCTCCCTCCCCCTAGCACAAATCCCTTTTGGTGTACTGTTGGGCTCCCTCCCCCAGCCCCAACCGCTATAGTACTATTTGCAGATAACTCCCCTGAATTATACTTACCATAACTCTTTCCCCCGGCATTCTGGATAGCCGGAAGCCGTGTCCATGATTGGCTGCCTCTCAGCCAATCACGGACATGGCTGCCGGTCTGGCCCCTGCTTGCAGTTTCATGCAAGCAGAGGGCCAGGACAGATCGTCGGAGGAAAGAGGCAAGGTAAGTACAATTCGGGGGAGTTTCTGCAAAAACTAATATGGCGGTTGGGGCTGGAGGAGGGAGCCCTACACTACAGAAAAACTTAGTAAAAAAGGGGTGGACATGCCCTTTCATCAATAATGTTTTTTTTCTGTAATTCTCCTTTAATAGAGAACATTAATCCCAAATTAATTGGGTCCTTATACATAAGTTTGTCTCTCTTACCTACTAGCTACTGTACCTGGGAGATGCCATTTTCTCCTAATATTGCACAAGATCTTACCAAAAAGAAAGAACTATCAGGGAGATTCAATAAAAGTTATCATCGCTAAAAATGGTGCTGATTTTGCCCCAACCAATCAGATCTTATTTAACATTTGAAAGCTAACATCTGATTGGTTGGGGCAAAATTAGCACCATTTTAAACGATAAGAACGTTTATTGAATAGTCCTGATTGTATTTTATTTCCATTTTACCTTTAGGTTGCAGCCAATTCTCACAAAGTTGGATATAATTTCTATTAATTCGAACAAGAAATATACAGGGAGATTCAATAAAAGTTCTTATCGATAAAAATGGTGCTAATTTTGCCCCAACCAATCAGATGTTAGCTTTCAAATGTTAAATAATATCTGATTAAAATGAAGTAGAGTCTTCTTATAACTGAAGGTACCTGACAGCCTCATGTTTAATATATTAATATTGGGGTAAAAATTGCCCATTTCTCTAAGAATGCTGGGTAGTTTCAGAGTCATGCAAAGTCATTTAATCATAAACAGACACTTCCTGTCTAGCAAACAGAAATTGGATTGTCTCATTACTTTCTATGGAGAGAGGAGGGGTAGTAAATGTGAGAGACTGTTCTAATTGGCTAAGACTGTCACATGTTTTACAAACAGCACATAACTGGGTGTAATACAGGAACTTCCTTACACTTCCTGTCTTTTCATGGACAGTGCCTAAAGCTGGGTACACACGATGAGATATTTCGGTCCGATCGACCGATAGTTCAGTGTATCGGTCGATCGGATCGAAATTATCCCATCCGAATGCAGCCATGTCCGACCGATCGTTCGTCCATATTGGACATGGTGGAAAACCTCGTCCAATCGCGCGGTCCTCTATGGACCGCACGATCGGTCGCGGTAACTGTCGGACGTGGCTGTTTTTGCCGCGACTGACAGTCCTTCCTCCTGGCCGACCGGTCGAAAGTATTGAATGGTCGGTCAGGAGGAAAAAATCGCTAGGTGTGTACCTAGCTTAAGAGAATTTTTTGATTTGCTAACAGTGGAAGATCAGAACCTCTCATTCGATGTTAATAAAATTCCACTTTCTTTTAGTGTCTACACGGAGACCATGTAGAAATCCTGGAGGTGTGTCTTAACCTATCATTTTGAGTTTTCCATTCAAACTTAGGGGTGTCAAGTAAAGTAATTAGTTTATTAATTGTATATAAATTGTTTTGTAATTCAGTAGTAGGTAGTAGTACTATACTTTGTATGGTGTTATTTCTTATGGTGATTTTAATTAAATAGTGCTAATTACACACATACATATGGACCTTTCCTATGTGTAATAATGCTATATACCCCCACCTGTTAGTTGCTCCTAAAAACTCAATGCAATCTCCGTAAAAATATAAATTTATTTATATAATAAGGGATAAGGGATTAAAGAGTGCGTAAAAAGATAAGGAAAAATACTATGATATGCCATGAGTTCATATCCGCATAATACCTACAAATGTAAAGTGTTCGGACAATTCCTTTGAGGTCTCCGTAACAAAATGGATCAGCTTTGAGCTGTAGCCCAACTCGAGGAAATGTTTGATAGACTCCTTGAAAGATAATACTTGCATGGCATTCTGGTAGAATCATTTTAAAGAGCAAGGACACATGATGAGGAACAAACATTGGGGAAATCGATTGTCCCTAATAATAAAATGAAATGGGATTGACACAACAACTCTGGACCATTAGGGTCAGCAAGATCAAACTGCTCCTAATGTACTTTAGTTTTTACCACTTTTTTTTATGGAAGTTGCAGAACAAACATTTGTTTTCCAAAGTATGGAAACATTTAAATAATGATTCACATGAGTGAATGAGGACAGCAAGGTTTATCTTTATCCTGAGAAATAAGGTCACAAAACATTTTCAGCAAGAATGTGGTGCCACAACCAAGGATACAAAATAATTATATTTATTTGAAATATTTTTTCTGTTCTTGAGCAACATTTCTGGCCAAAGCTTTTTTGTGAGAATGGCCTGCCATCTAATGGCGAACCTTTAAAATGACAGATTACGTTCTTACATGCTGTAAGTAAAAATATCAACATTATTCCAATTATGATTATACATTTTTTACATAGCCCTAGATTTCATCAATGGATTTGAGAGATTCCAAAATATATACACAGTTCATTGTAATTATTAAAGCTAAAATATAAATAAGTGAATGAATTCTATAATAAATAACTTAAAGGTAGCATTTTCTTTCAGCTCTCAAATCAACAGCATTTTGGAAAATTACCTATTTATTCTTTTGAGTTTCTGGTCTAAAGACTGCATTTTACAAGCAGTTCTTATCTTGAGATAATACAGTTTGGCCTATTAATTTTGTGATCTCAAGTTGATTGCAAAAAAGAACAGGCTAGGTGGCTCTTAAATAGATAAGACATTTGTCTATAGACAAACATCTACAGACAAATGTCTAAAGTAGAGTATGGGCACCTTAAGGATGTATTTCCATACTTTCCAAAAACTGAAAGTGAAAAATTCAGGGGCAGGGCTAAGAAGAGCTTCAATATTACCACCCCAGCCACACCCTGGAATGCCGAAGACACACCTCTGTTGGACAAAGCCAGGAGTTCCTTCACAATGGGTAGACCTTTAATATCGGGTCTCTCCCAACAACATCATTACAGTTGGGGGTATTTCATCCAGTCCAGGAGGTTTAGTGAAATTAGATTTGTTTTATTTCCTTCATCCCTGTGGTTAGAATGAATAATTTGCGCTACAGGTTGCTCTAAAGTGTATACAGAAGCAAACGATTTATGCTTTCCCTCAAAGAAGCTTTTTTGTGCTAAACAAATGACAGATATAATGAAAATGGAGTTCAATGTAAAAGGACACTTATACTCACCTTCCCTCCGCTCCTCTTTTTTGGTCAGTACCTTTTACCCAGGGTGAGGAACTGAACCGCTAGGTCCTCACCCCTGGGTTTGCGTAACTTGCAGCATAGCCTTACTGACATGCTGCTCCGCCGCCTCCTCTCCTTGCGCGACGAGGCCAATAGGAAGGCACACTCGTTGCAGAGCGTGTCTTCCTATTGGCCTTGTCGCCGACGGGGAGGAGGGGGCGGAGCCTACCGGAGCAGCGTGTCAGTAAGGCTATGCTGCAAGTTACGCGAACACAGAGGTGAGGACCTAGCGGTTTAGGTCCTCACCCTGGGTAAAAGGTACTGACCACAGAAGAGGAGCGGAGGGAAGGTGAGTATAATTGTCCTTTAACTGTGTTCTCCATACAAGTGACCTCTATTTGGTCTCTCTAGCTTCTCTGGATCTTAAAGGGTATTTGCGCCCCAAAGTCAACTTTTTTCTGTAGTGTAGAAGACTCCCTCCCAGTTTTAAGACTTACCAACCTTTGTTTCCTCAGCTTCTGCCTCTAATGCTACTTCTAGAAATGGAGTAACATTAGGGGACAGACCGGCAGCTGAGAGTCAGCCAATCACAGATGCGGCTGTTGGCTATTGCGGGAGCCAAGGGAAAGAAGACTGGTAAGTCGTTTCTCTGTACTTTTTTAAGTTTTAAACCTGGTGGTTAGGGTTGAGAGGGGGTCCCCTTCCCTGCAGAAAAAAGTTGATTTTTTTAAAAACATGAATTACAGTGCAGATGGATCTAGGTGGAGGGGGGGGGGGGTAGAGCTCGGCAGAACATGCAAGAGTCCTCCAGGAGGATAGGGAAGAGGCAAATACCTTTTTATACACAGAAAGGCTCCTACTCTTCCTTTTTCTGGACTTTGAATAGGCTGGACAACCATATGAAGCTGAGAGGAAAGGTAAGGATTTTTTTACACTGGCGCCAGCAGTGGGTCAATTTTTAGTTTTGGGGGTGGACATGCCCTTTAAGTTATAGGCTTGAAAATTACAGGTCTTTTTCTGTCCTGACTGTCTGAGTCTGTGACAGTCACATGATGTGCTGTGTAAAAAGCCCCCATTAGAAGGCTACTGATCCTTGAGATAATAGGCCTACCTGGGCCTACCAAGGTTGCATTTTTAGTTGCAACCTTGGGAGTTTCAACAAGTAAGAATTCTGCCTCCTTTTTAATGATCATTTCTTCTACTGTATTATCTAAAGCAGTGTTTCCTTAACCTTTTAATCTGTGGAGAACCCTTGAAACAATTTCCTTGTCTTGGGAAACCCCTACATTTTTCTTTCTCGGTCATGAATTCATCAAAAAGCATAATTTATACAAATAAAGATGATAGATCTATAAATATATCGCTATTTAAAAAACAAGGACCCAAATTCACAGCAGGGGATGGTTCTATACCAGTGTTTCTCAACCTTTTTATCCTTATGTATCCTTAAGTATTCTTATGGAACTAAAAAAAAAAAGGTTAAAGAGTATGTCCACCCCCAAAACTATAATCCCCCCACTACTGTCCCCATTGTATAGTGTAGTTTAATCCTTACCTCACATCCCAGCTCCATCTGGTTCTTCTGTAGTCCCCCCCCAAAGTCCCAAAAACTGCCCACCAGGAGGATAGCAGAGTCCATATAGGACTCTGCCTCCTATCTGGCCTCCGGGAGTGTACTGCAGCCCTTCTCCCCCTCCCTCCCCTTCCCTCTCCCTCCCTCCCGATTAGGATTCCCTCCCCCTACCATAAAACCCTTTTGATATCATATTCCCCCTGTCCCCCCAGCCCCAACCACTCTATTTTTAATTTTAGAAAGTGCCCCAAACTTTACTTACCTTCCCTCTTTCCTCCGCCGCACTTAACTCCCAGCAGCCGCGTCCGTGATTGGCTGCCGCTCAGCCAATCAAAAAATATGTTAAAATATATTCATTTCATTGCAAATACATATGCTTTTCAGAATAAAGAGCAGTATTTTTTCATCCCAATGACCTTAATCTGCCCATTCAGCATTTTGTCTGTGTATAAATAACTGCAACCGAAATACTGACTTCCTGTTTGCAGGACCCCTAGTAGAGACCGTTATGGTCTTGCCCTTGACCCAGCGCCTGGGTTGATTCAGTTGTTCAGTAGAGATCTGAGCATCTTTGACACATTCAACAGACAATCAGTAGAAATTACTGTTAGGAACATTCCAAGGAAGTGGTGCATCCTGGGAAGAAGGACTGTTAGAACCTGAAATGTCAGCTCCCTAATGTCAGCAGGGAACAGCAAAGGGTATGAAATCAACTGATTTTTCAAAATGGGAGATAATATGTAGAATAACTAAGAAGGCATTACACACTAACAATTTAACAAATATTGATAATTTCCACTGAACTGTCCCTTTAACATTCAGTCATTGGCTGTGGTGTCAACTGTCAAATCCATAACTGACATTTGCTAACTGGAAGAACCAGGAAGCAAAAACAGGGGCAACAGGACATTATGCAGGATTTCAGGTTAGACTTATATATTTCAGATTTCAAACTATTACCGTTTAGGTTTTGGGGGGTGATTTACCTGTATGTAAGTTTTCATTTTGGGACTGGACTTGCCCTTTAAAAAGGCCCTCATTGTGACACACCCGATGTGTTGTATACCCTGCCCAAGGTTCACAAAATCCCATCCAGCCACCAGGTAGGCCCATAGTGGCAGGCATCAATTCGGTGTTCACAACTATGGCTACCATGCTGGATGGGATTCTTGCGCCCTTGGTGCTGGGCACACATGCATATCTTAGGGATACTTCCCATTTTCTTGGAAAATTAAAAGAGTTAAATATTGTTGATTGGGGTGATGTCATTATGGCCACTATGGACATATCGTCCTTGTATACCTCCATACCACACGGAGATGGAATGGCTTTGTGCCGCCATCTACTGAGTGGGGTTGGAGGTTACAATGAGCGACAGGTCGAGTTTATTTCAAGTTTGATGATGCCTTCTACAGGCAGCTTAGAGGTTCTGTCATGGGATCCAATGTCGCTCCATCATATGCCAATGCCTTTATGGATTGGCTTGAGGAGGACTTCATCTTTATGTTACCATCCATCACCAGGCACTGTGTGGCCTGGTGGAGATATATAAATGACGTTTTCCTCATATGGCGGGGCGGCATTGGGTCCCTACAACATTTTCATGAGCAGGGGAACAAACTACACCCAGAGATTACATTTTCTATGCAGACCAGCACGACAGAGATATGTTTTCTGGATGTGCTAATAAGGATAGACCAGGGTATCAATACTGAGCAAGCCGACTGATCGTAATCAGATCTTGGCATTTGGGAGTTTCCATCCCTCCCATGACAGGAAGTCGATTCCGATCAGTCAGTTTGGGAGGGTGAATCGTATTGTGAGTGACCCTGACACACGGCAGATGAAACAAATGTATTCTTGGTAAACAGAAACCTGGGATATATCCCTGTCTACACTGTGTAAATATGTGGACATGGGTCCTGTTTTACACACCCAGGGAATAAGAAACAATACCACACTAGAGAACTATGTACATGCAAATCAACTTATGTGGTCTACGCCCTCTGGTGTCCATGTGGGTTGGTTTATATTGGGGAGACCACCCAAATGATAAAATCTCCCAGCACCACGCTAGCATACGAAAAAAGGAAATGAAGTTGCCTGTACCTAAGCATTATGTGGAGGCAGGCCACACTGATAATGACTTAAAGTTCAGGGTGCTGAAGAGAGTTTTGAATTACAGTAAAGGTGGAGATCGTAGCCTTAGATTGAAAAAAAGAGATGTGTGGTGGGTACACCAACTTAAAGGGCAACTATAGTGAAAAAAAAACTTTGTCTGCATACAATGTATAGATCACTTAGTATAAGCTGCCTTACTTTCATGTTTCTGTGTGGCTTCGTTTCTTCACACTGGCAGAAGTTTGTACCAAGCTGTGTAGTCCCCCTCCCCTCTCTGTCTACTCCCCCTCAAGCAGTGACGGGCTGTATACAGAGTCCGAGCATTGTCAGTTGAAAGGACTTTAAATGAAGTGCTGACATCCTGTTGACCCCTCCCTTCCAGAGCTAAACTGCAAGTGTGGAATAAAGTAGCAATATGCTGAAGGGAGGGGCAGAGGGGGAGAGAGGAGGACAAGTGGTGCTGAGATTCTTTACAAGTAAGTTACTGAACTCTGCCTGTTCTCTAACTTTGCTAATTGTTATTTACTTTTTACCTAAAATTCATATCTCTCCCCTGCTTAGCTGAGATCATAATCACTGAAGAGAGAGTCAGTGTAACAGCAGCTTGTAGTGAGACCTTCACAAACAGTGACACTGCTTGTTGTCCTGTTACATTTCAATTGCTTTAGTTTTATTTCATAGATTGCACTGTGTGTCTTGTTTGGTATATAGTCTGTATTACTGTATTATATATACTGTATTAATGTTCCATTTGAGTCACTGGTTTTGTATGTATATAAGATTTTTTTGGGGGGGAGGGGCTGTTTTATAGTGTGTTATGCTCATATTGCTGGGTTAATGGTTTATTGATTGTGTTTAGCACTACAGCATTTGACTATGTGCACATGGTACATATAGTGTGGGTGAGAGAGTGTGTGACAGTACTGCAGGGGAGCTTTGGATTGTGTGGGTGTGTGCCTTTGAGTGACAGATGAGGTGTAGCAGCTCCTACAAATCACAGCATATTCAAAGGCTTATATCTCGGGGACTATGTAGAATTTAAAGAAACTAAAGGTACTCTGGTGGATGGGATGACTTATAGGATACATTAGAAGAAATTAAAAAAAAACAATTTTCTCACTATAATTGCCCTTTAAGAGTTTATACCCGGATAGGTTGAACAAAGACTACGATCTCTAACACTACCTTAAATAATGTTGAGTGCTGATAAACATTGTCTTTTTCCTAAAATAGAGACTTTATATGTGGATTGAATTACTATTTTAATGCAAGGGGTTAAATTTAAGGGGAATGTTCTAAGATGTGGGTTGGGTGATGTAGTCAGTTCCTGTGGGAGGGTATAAAAGATTGTTCTACATCCAGCATTATGTGAATGTTTGTACATGACCAAGGGGAGTGCGATCCCCTAAACGTAGTACATTGACATATGTGCTAAATAAATGTATTAAAAGACCAGAGCCTTATGTATACAGTTCTCCATTCCAACACACAAAACATTGCATTACATTAAAAATACCTACCGTAGAATAAAAGATGTTGGCCAAAAGATTTGTAAGCCCTTCTACCACGTCAAGGTAGACTCTTTCAGCAGGGCCCTAACTAACCTAACTAATTTAATGTAACCTAACAAACTCTATCTAAAGCTAACCTAACCATATGAAATTCCTTTTAACAATGTATGTATGTATGTATGTATGTATTTTATTTCTTATATAGCGCTACATATTTCGCATTGCTTTACAATTATTTACTTAATTCACATCAGGCCCTGCCCCGAAGAGCTTACAATCTAATCACTTTAAGTACACATACAACCAGTATGTCTTTATGTCTTACAATGCTCAACACATCTTTTTGTTTGGTAGAGATATCTCATGAAATCTATAGTCTACATTATATCTGTTACTAAGATAAATTGTGGAGGCCTTTTTGCTTCTTTTGGTCTCCCTAAGCTATATAGCTGCCATCTATTGTACGTCCAAGTCCTACCCCATAGAGCCATGAATCTATTTCTTGTGCTGATAAGATCTCACAAGATTGAAGCATGTCATGTCTGCAAGTCAGATGATTGGCTCTATAAAGACATGGCAGTTGGAAAATGCAGGCAACCTGGTGGATAAACGAACGCCAACCTGACCGGACTGCAACCACATGCAGGCGGCCGGTAAGACAGGACTACAACAGCATGCGGACGGTGAGTCAGACCTCACTACAACCAAGTGCAGGCGGCCGGTCAGATCAGACTACAACCACACGCAGGCGGCTGGTAAGACTGGACTACAACCACACGCAGGCAGCCAGTCAGATGAGACTACATCCACACGCGGGTGGCCGGTCAGTCAGTGGTTCAGTTCTGATCTGAACGTCGACCGGTCCAGACTACGATCACATGCAGGCGCCTGGTCAGACCGATTACAACCACACACAGGAAGTCGGTCTGTTAATGTGAGTGTAATAGTAAATGTGAGTGTCTGTAAATGTGAGTAAGTCAGTAAATGTGAGTGTCTAGAAATGTGAGTCTCTGTATATGTTAGAGTATCTCTGTGAGCTGTAAGTGAGTATCTCTACACGTTGCATCAACGAACACCGACCTGACTGCAAAAAAATGGACTACAACCACATACGGGCAGCCGGTCAGGCCGGACTACAAGCACACAAGGGAGGCCTATCAGTTGGTTTTTTTCCGACCAGGTGGATCAACGAACGCCGACTGGACCAGACTACAACCACACGCAGGCGGCCGGTAAGACAGGACTACAACCACACACAGGCAGCCAGTCAGACCAGACTACAACCAAACGCAAGCGGACGGTCAGACCGGACAACATCCACATGCAGGCGTTCGTTTGAATGGACTACAACCACATGCAGGCGGCAGGTCAGACCAGACTACAACCAAACGTGGGTGGCCTGTCAGTCGGTGGTTCTGTTCTGACCTGGTGGATCAACGAACACCGACCGGACCACAACCACACGCAGGCAACAAGTAAGACAAGACTACAACCACACGCGGGCAGCCAGCCAGACCGGACTACAACCAAGCGCAGACGGCAGATCAGACCGGACTACAAGCACACGCGGGAGGCCTATCAGTTGGTGTTTCTGTTCCGACCAGGTGGATCAATGAACACCGACCGGACCGGACTACTACCACATGCTAGCGGCCTGTAAGACAGGACTACAACCAAGCGCAGGCAGCCGGTCAGATCGGACTACAACCACACGTAGGTGGCCGGTCAGGCCGGACTGCAAGCACACATGGGAGGCCTATCAATTGGTGGTTCTGTTCCGACCAGGTGGATCAACGAACGCCGACCGGACCGGACTACAACCACACACAGGCTGCCTGTAAGACAGGACTACAACCACACGTGGGCAGCCAGTCAGACCGGACTACAACCAAGCGCAGACAGCCGGTCAGATCGGACTATAACCACATGCAGGAGGCCGGTAAGACCGCACTACAACCACACGCAGGCGGCCGGTCAGACCAGATAACAACCAAACGCGGGTGGACGATTAGTCGGTTGTTCTGTTCCGACCTAGGGAATCAACAAATGCCGACCAGACCACGATCACATGCAGGCGCCCGTCAGACTGGACTATAACCACACACAGGCAGGCGCTGTTAATGAGTGTGAGTGTCTGTTAATGTAAGTCTGTAAATGTGAGTGTCTAGAAATGTGAGTCTCTGTACATGTTGCATCAACGAACACTGACCCGACTGCAAAAAAACAGACTACAACCACATACGGGTGGCCGGTCAGAACGGACTACAACCAAACGCGGGTGGCAAGTCAGTAGGTGGTTCTGTTCTGACCTGGTGGTTCAACGAACGACGACTGGTACTGACTACGACCACATGAAGGCGCCGGGTCAGACCGGACTACAACCACACACAGACAGCCGATCTGTGAATGTGAGTGTGATAGTAAATGTGTCTGTTAATGTGTCTGTCGGTGGTTCTATTCCAACCTGGTGGATCAACGAAAGCTGACCGGACTACGACCACATGCAGGCGCCCAGTCAGACCAGACTACAACCACACACAGGCAGACGGTCTGTTAATGTGAGTGTGATAGTAAATGTGCGTGTCTGTTAATGTGAGTAAGTCGATAAATGTGAGTGTCTACAAATTGAGTCTGCATATGTATCTCTGTGAACTGTAAGTGTGTATCTGTACACGTTGCATCAACGAACGCCGGCCCGACTGCAAAAAAATGGACCACAACCACATACGAGTGGCCGGTCAGGCCGGACTACAAGCACACGCGGGCGGCAGGTCAGTCAGCGGTTCGGTTCTGACCTGGTGGTTCAACGAACGCCGACCGGACCGGACTACAACCACACGCAGCCACCCGATCAGACCAGACTACAACCACACACAGGCAGCCGGTCTGTTAATGTGAGTGTGATAGTAAATGTGAGTGTCTGTTAATGTGAGTAAGTCTGTAAATGTGAGTGTCTAGAAATGTGAGTCTCTGTATATGTTAGAGCATCTCTGTGAAATGTAAGTGAGATTCTGTATATGTTACATCAACGAACACCGACGCGACTGCAAAAAAACAGACTACAACCAAATACGGGCAGCCAGTCAGACCAGACTACAAGCACACGTGCGTGGCTGGTCATTCGGTGGTTCTGTTCCGACCTGCTGGATCAACGAACAACGACCGGACCAGACTACAACCACACGCAGGTGCCTGGTAAGACCGGACTACAACCACACAAAGGCAGCCAGTCTGTTAATGTGAGTGTGATATTAAATGTGAGTGTCTAGAAATGTGAGTCTCTGTATACCAGACGCAGGCGGCAAGTAAGACTGGACTACAACCACACGCGGGTAGCCAGTCAGACCGGACTACAACCAAGTGAAGGCGGCCGGTCAGATCAGACTACAAACACATGCAGGGGGCCAGTAAGACTGGACTACAACCATAAGCAGGTGGCCAGTCAGACCGGACTACAACAAAACGCTAGTGGCCAGTAGGTCTGTGGTTCTGTTCCGATGCGGTGGATCAACGAACACTGACCGGACCGGACTACGACCACGTGCAGGAGCCTGGTCATAACGGACTACAACCAAACGCAGGAGGCCAGTCAGTGGTTCTGTTACGACCTGGTGGATCAACGAACGCTGACTGGACCAGATCAGATTACAACCACACACAACCAGCCAGTCTGTTAATGTGAGCGTGATAGTAAATATGAGTGTCTAGAAATGTGAGTCTCTGAATATGTTAGAGTATCTCTGTAAACTGTAAGTGAGTATCTGTACATGTTGCATCAACGAACACAGACCTGACTGCAAAAAAACAGATTATAACCACATACGGGCAGCCGGTCAGAACGGACTACAACCAAACGCGGGTGGCCGGTCAGTCGGTGGTTCTATTCCAACCTGGTGCTGACCGGACCGGACTATGACCACATGCAGGCGCCCAGTCAGACCGGACTACAACCACACACAGGCAGCCGGTCTGTTAATGTGAGTGTGATAGTAAATGTGAGTGTCTGTTAATGTGAGTAAGTCGGTAAATGTGAGTGTCTACAAATTGAGTGTGCATATGTATCTCTGTGAACTGTAAGTGAGTATCTGTACACGTTGCATCAACGAACGCCGGCCCGACTGCAAAAAAATGGACTACAACCACATACGAGTGGCCGGTCAGGCTGGACTACAAGCACTTGTGGGCGGCCGGTCAGTCGGTGGTTCTGCTCCGACTTGGTGGATCAAAGAACGCCGAATGGAACGGACTACAACCACACACAGGCAGCTGGTCTGTTAATGTGAGTGCGATAGTAAATGTGAGTGTCTGTTAATGTGAGTAAGTCTGTAAATTTGAGTGTCTAGAAATGTGAGTCTCTGTACATATTGCATCAACGATTTTTGCCGTTTGCATTTTTCACCTTAATTACATGTCTATTTATGGTGTGTCTTATGATTAACATATTAACAAATGTCTTTCATATCATACAGTTAAGCAATATACTTAGGCTCACGATTTTGTGGTTAATGTCAACCTTTTAGAGATTTGTAGCTGTCCACGCTTTCCGCAGGATCGCATCCCTATCCCTTGAATTGAGAAGTTACACCATGATGGGTCTGGGCCTGCCCCTGGGCAGTGAAGGAGCCAGGATACGGTGTGCATCCATATTTCTTAGTTGTGAATTGCAGATAATTGCCAGGATAGGCAATTGTAATACAGAAATAGGGAATTTAATAAAATATAAAGTATAATAATAAAATACATTTGGTGTGGACAAAAGAACATAAAAGATCGGAGAGATTGTATTATTATGTGGATTGCTGAGGTACTGTTACCTTTCCATATTCGCTCCATTTATGTGAAATGTTTATATATGGATATGAAAATGTCAAGTGAAAGAGCAATAACTGGTCCTTTGTCTATGATCCACAGACCTTTTATACACATTAATCTGTTAGCAATTCTTCTTCAGAAGGATAGACTGGAGAAGGCAACTTAAAGGGCATGTCCACCCCCAAAACTATAACTTAACTTTGTCATTTTTCCCATTGGGGAAATAAACACAAACACTGATACCCCCAACCCCCACACAGGTACACACACCTACTGACCTATTGTCTATTTCTACAGGTTTAATTCTAATATTGAGCACAGACATAACAGTTGTTCCCCATCCCTGCCCTAAAAGACCGTAGGAGACTGCACAATCAGTTGTGATTTACCGACAGGTCTGATCACCCATTTGTCTGATATGTAAGAACATGGGTCAACAGCGAGTACAACGAAACGAAATTCGGCCCAACTGATAAATGGCAATATAGGTCGGTTTTGCCAACAAAATCTGCTTGTGTGTTCCCATCTGTATCAGAAAAGATATCGAAAACAAATTTTCCAACAATTGCGTATAAAATGGGAGATATCTAGTTTGGAGAATTATCTTAAAAATAAGAAGGTGCCTAGGGGGTTGAGATTAAGACTGAATGCGAGGGAAAACTTGGTAAAAGAATGTGATGGAATCCGACGGTATCGGGGCTTTATCGTTACTGTGTGTACCCAGCTTTACTTCCTCAGAAAATCCAAGCAAGTTAGTTTGACAAGATCTATTCCTCCTAAATCCATGCGGGTTACTACTTATAATGTTAGTCCTTGAAACATATAGAATATGTTCCCTTATTAAACTTTCCAGTATCTTCCCCACCACTAAAGTTAAACTTACAGGCCTGTAATTACCCGGCTGTGAGCAACTACTCTTTTTAGATATTGGAAAAACATCAGCCTTTTTCCAATCCAGAGGCACACTTCCAGACATGAAGGAATCTGCAATAATAGGAAACAATGGCCTAGATAAAACTGAACGTAGCTCCCTAAGGACCCGAGGATGTATTGTATCTGGTCCAGGAGATTTGTTAATATTAACCTTATTTATTTGTTTCTGTACCATATCCTCGGTTAACCAAAGTGCACTTGCATCTTTTGTACCATTATTGCTACTATACTCTATGATATCTCTACTTGGATCTTCTATAGTGTATACAGAGGAAAAAAAAATATTTAAGCTAACTAACTTATCCCCATTAATTAATGGTGCCACATTTTCACTCCTCATCTTCTTACTATTAACATACTTAAAAAAATATTTAGGCTTAGTGATGCTTTGTTCAGCTATCCTTATTATTAAAGGATAAGTGTACTGTAAAATCAATACCAAAAACAGAATTCTAGTGCACAAACAATTCTAATTGCATATTGGCTACCTCCATAAGATTGCTACTACAAACAGTCTGCTAAGTAGTAGCAACCTTATGGAGATAGCCAATATGCAATTAGAATTGTTTGTGCACTAGAATTCTGTTTTTTGTATGTATTATATTTTTGGTCTCTAGTTGCACTGTAATATGGATGTACAACAGCCCAATTTCCTATATACTGTAAAATCAAGTTTTGTTAATTTGGAAGCTGCAACATTCAGCAAACCAGTAACAAGATGTCAGCAACTTTCACGGCACAAAGCTAGGCTTTGGAGGGACATAGGTGAAAAAAAAAATATGGCAACAGTATTTTTAAAGCTGCGGCTTCCAAATGAACAAATGAACTTGATTTTACAGTGCACTTATCCTTTAATTTTAGCTAGTTTGATTGATTTCTTTCACTCCTTGTTACAGTTTTTATAATCCCTAAAGGCCCTTTCCGTTCCCTCTGACTTAAAGGTTTTAAATGCCTTTTTCTTCCTTTCAATTTGCCTCTTTACTTTAGAATTCAGCCACATGGGCACGGATTTATTTTTTTTACATTTATTTCCCCAAGGGTATAAATCTAAATGTGAAATGGCTTAAAATCTCCTTAAACAAAGTCCACTTCTGTTCAGTACCTTTACCTGATAATATACGCTATATATGCTTTACACACTGCACTTTGTGTTGATAACAATGTATCCTCAGTTTCAGTTATTACAGACAGATCTCTCTACCCGACCCATGGTTCTCTTTATCCGAACCAGACCAGCAACCAATTCAAACTCAATGCAAGTTACCCGAACCCAACCCGCAAATTGGGCAATCTGCGGGTACCCGACCCGATGCATGACTCTATGACAGTGCCCAAACTGCAACCCAAAACCCACTTTTTATTGCATAGTACCAACATGATCATTTAACCTGAATAGGAGTTTTTAGTTTGGAAAAAACAACTCAAATAGACACAGACAGTGCTTCTCCTGCCATGAAGCAATATGAATGAATTGCTCATGGCGCGAGCTACTGCTAGACTAGAAAGGCGGCAACTGTCAGTGTTTTTTTCCCCCTTTTAGCGAGGTCCAGCCCCCATAGCGGGGGCTGGACCTCCGGGAGCCTAATAGTAGTAGAGGTGCAGCATGTGTCGGTGCATGAGGGTCAGCCTGTTTGTTTCTTCCAGCACCACCAGCATGGGTACATATAATGTGGTGAGTGAATTGTTTTTATTTGATGGAGGGGGGAAGGGGGAGGTGGGAGAGAGGGCTACCTACCTACCTAGCTTCTTTCCTGCCTACCTACCTTCTTGTGTTCTGGGGTCTGGGTCCTAACTACTTTTTCTATGGGGCCTGCCTACCTTCTTGTGTGCTGGGGCCTACCTATCTTCTTTTATACAGGGGCCTACCTACTTACTTAGGGTTGGCGCCTACCTACCTACCTACCTACCTACTTAAGGGCTGGGGCCTGCCTACTTGTGTTCTGGAGCCTACCTACCTACTTGTGTACTGGGGCCTACCTACCTACTTATATACTGGGGCCTACCTACATACTTTGTGCTGGGGCCTACCTACCTACTTGTGTACTGGGGCCTACCTACTTGTGTACTGAGGTCTACCTACCTACTTGTGTACCAAGGCCTACCTACCTACTTGTGTACTGGGGCCTACCTACCTACTTGTACACTGGGGCCTACTTACATACTTTGTTCTGGGTCATACCTGCCTACTTGTTTACTGGGGCCTACCTACCTGTGTTCTGGGGCCTACCTACCTACTTGTGTACTGGGGCCTAAATACCTACTTGTGTACTGGGGCCTACCTACCTGTGTTCTGGGGCCTACCTACCTACTTGTGTACTGGGGCCTACTTACCTACTTGTGTACTGGGGCCTACCTACCTACCTACTTGTTAACTGGGGCCTACCTACCTACCTACTTGTGTACTGGGGCCTACCTACCACATATCAAAAGTTAAATT
Organism: Hymenochirus boettgeri; assembly: GCA_019447015.1. Classification (NCBI taxonomy): domain Eukaryota; kingdom Metazoa; phylum Chordata; class Amphibia; order Anura; family Pipidae; genus Hymenochirus; species Hymenochirus boettgeri. The sequence goes on along the minus strand of CM033469.1, from coordinate 66,045,159 downwards.
TTGGGGTGGACATGCCCTTTAAATAGTGCTAATTACACACATACATATGGACCTTTCCTATGTGTAATAATGCTATATACCCCCACCTAGTTTGTTGCTCCTAAAAACTCAATGCAATCTCCGTAAAAATATAAATTTATTTATATAATATAAGGGATAAGGGATGTAATGCTACATTATTCTTCTATTCATATATGAATCGGTACACTATTTCACATTTTATATTTATATTATATTGATTTTAGATTATTCAGTATTCACTATTTGCTATATGCAATACACATTATTTTACATAAGTGTATGTAACCATATATGAATCACTGTTGCACATAGAATCAAATTACACATACACGGATACATTGTGTAGATTGTTATGTGTTGTTATACATTACCTTTAATTAGAGACATCAACTTTAATTTGATGGTTTAAAAGGGAGTTGTGGTTTTAAACCAGAGGTTTCTGGAGTGTGTTTTCCTCACGTTGGTGGCCACATGATACAATAAAGGATTGCTTTGCACTAGGTTGAATGAGGACGTTTGGGGGGGGGGGCATTATAGTTTAGCTATAGTATTTTGTTTTTAAAAATATACTAATTATATACATAAAATATAATATACAATATAATATATAATTAAATTCGTATTTATTTCAAGAAAAATTATTTCACCTTCAGTAAAAGCATTATTCAGTAAAATTTCATTATTGAAGCTGTTAATGAAGATGAGAAACACCTACCAAGCTGACAATGTCGGTGTGCCTGCCTTGTCTCAATATATTGTGATGCTAACAGAGAGTGAATTAACAGAAAGAATAGAACAGCACACACAGTATACACATAGTTCCCATACCTCTGATAACATCAATTTGGAACATGAAAACAAATAAATAATAATAAAAACAAGAAACACATGATTTGGTCAGCAATTTCCATCAGACAGTCGGTGCTAACACATCTTTCCTTTATGACATAATTACATATTTCCCTGGGCATTTCAACAAATTAGATGAAAGAATATTCAATTTAAATAAAGGGGAGGGAATGAGACAATGGTTGACAATGGTATCTTTGTCAATGTTATACTACTTAGTTATTCCATTCACTAGCCCTTATATACATATTTATTTACACACATGCATACTGTATACAGATATTAAGCTGCGAGGCCATGTTACACTGTATATATTTCATCCACCAGCTGCTATAAAAATGTAATGGTCAGTGAGCTTAATTGACATTTGAATAGCTGTCCTTTATCTAAACTACAGATCTTTAGGGTTTTCTAAAAAAGCTTCATGAGATTTTGTTCAAACCCAGGATTTCTCAATCCAGCTTACTAAAATGTCAGCCTTTTCATAAGGAAATACAGTCCATGCCTATAGGTGTCCTACAAACAAGGCTTCTAGCAGTTCATATTCTGCTTAGATGTGCTAGAATAATACATCACCTAGATATTAATAGATAGACATTCGTCTATAGAAAAATGTCTTAGCCTAGCCTGTTTTTTGCAACATCAACATCTAATGTCTACCTAGTGTATGGCCAACGGATATCAAAATTATGAAATGCAATGGCTGATGTGCTGAAAAGATACAGAATGTAACTTTCACAAGCACTTTAACAATGTAGCACTTTGTCACATATAAAGCACAATTTTTGTCTGTTAGACATAAGAGAATTTTATGAAACAATAATCACCAAATTAAACAATTAATAGAAATTTTAATATATTTAATTAACTATTATGTGCAATTGATAGAAGTTTTTAACACTTTTAAAGATGTGATGTTAACTAATGGAAGTGGAGATTGTTGTAAGCCACACCCCAAGATGGGTGGAGATCATGTATATATTGTTGCACTAAGTGTGTTGTAATTAGCACCTGAAGAGGGGACACACCTCGAAACGTTGTGCACGCATGTCACAAATAAACAAAGTTGAATGAGTAAGTCTTCAGGAGTGCGTTCTTCAAAAAAACCTAAGACGCCTATAATAGGATCTACGTTTAAACTGTAAGCAAAGATACAGAATGCCATAATAAACTCATCCCAAACACTTAGAATCCCAAACACTTAGAATCCCACCACTAGAATACAAAGAGTTTACAAAATCAAATCTGTCTTCTTTTTTTTTTTGTTTGCGTGGTAATATGGAGTTGCAATGTGTACAATGTAGCAGTATGTTAAATAATATACAACAGCAAACATGCAGAACCAATAACTGTATGAATACAATATGAGCCTAGATTTTATTTGATTTTAGATTATTAGATTTATTTATTTTATATAGTAGATGTGTATATAGTAGATGTGTAGAATTACACATCACATACTGTAATGTTCATCTTTAGCTGAATATAGATCGAAGGGTTTTATTTCGACCTCACCTTTAAATAGCTTTTTTCCTCTATGACATATAAATACAGCCAATCAATCTGCTTGGTGCTCCCTTCTGGCCTATTAAAAGAGCTTCTTGTTAAGCCTGTTGTTAAACTTACTTGTGCACCATATTTTTGTTATAGTGTGTGTTAAAGGTAAGGCCAAAAGGCAGCACAACACAAAAAAAGTTTTCAGAACTACAATAACAGTACGTATTTTATGCTGTGGTTAAGAAATTAGGGGACTTATGTTCATCCAAATATTTGATATCTTTTCTCCTCTTTTCAGGGCACAAACAGCTGTTGAGTACACCCCCCCGTCTACATTACTAGTAAACAGTGGGATGAGGCCGTCAACTCTTCCAGAAAGATGGAAGGAGGCTTCTTCGATACCTTATCAGATTTGTTTTTACCACAGATGAGCTTAAATATTCATGTGGCCTTGGAAAAAGAAAAGGTCAATGCAGTCAGGAGACACTGGTCCTGAAAGACGTCCTTTGGATCCTGTTAAAGTTACATGTCTCAGAGGTACTGCACCTTTTTACTCAGAGTAAACCTTACTAACATCATTCCTTTTGCATGATTCATCTTCAAATGCAGCTGAGGCACCTGCAGTGTAGGAAGTTGTTTATCAAGCTCCTTACCATTTTATTAAAACATACTAATACTTTGGGCATATTGACTACTCGTACTAGAATTATGATCACAATGGTAAATGTCCTATTGCTGTTGTACATTCACGCCATAAGATTTGCACTTGTTACAGGCTATTTAGCGATACCACGCCTTTATAAATTTACAGGTTATTCAATAAAAGTTCTTATTGTTAAAAATGATGCTAATTTTGCCCCAACCAATCAGATCTTAGCTTTCAAATGTTAAATAAGATCTGATTGGTTGGGGCAAAATTAGCATCTTTTTTAACAATAGAACTTTTATGGAATAACCCTGAAGGTCCCTTATTAAGTGTTTTGCTTATTCACTAAAATAGGGAGGGCCAGAAAATGAGAGCATTAAGTTAAAAGGCAAAGGGTCCACGTGAAAACTATAAGGGTTCGTGCCAAGGTTTATATCATATAGTTATGCAACTTATTTCATTCAGAAAAAGAATGTGGAGCCTTTTACAACTTATTATTGTACAAAACAGGGCAATAGAAAGAGGAAAGTTGAGTTCAAATGGCAAACTGTAGCGATCAGTCAAACTATAGATAAGTAGAAACACCATGCATATCAGTGTTGCCGCCCTATGTATTTTATTGCATTATAATATTCTGGTAAAGGTATCTGCCTCCTTCCTCTGCTCAAAGACCTTTTTGTAAGCTTGAGCATGTGCAGAAGACAGTCAATAATTGGCTATAATTGTCAGTTGTCACAGCGGTGATTGACTGCATGGGAGGGGTCAGCTTCCTCTGCCAGAAGGAACAATAATATCCGTAAATATCTGGTAAGTAATGCAGGTAATAAAGTGCAAAGTTTATCAGTTGTGGTAGGGGCAGGTAACTGACAATCAACCAGTTTTTTGTTTTAAGAGTGGACACTCCTTTAAAGAGACCCATGGAAGCATATTTATATAACCGTGGTATTGCAATATTGTAATCCCGCACCTTTTCATGACATAGTTGTAATTGTAACACGTTTGCATAGTAACAATGGTCATTAGAATTTTACAGCCACATTATTATTCTAGTTAGTTTTTTATTATAAGCTGAATAAGAGTATATTCTGCATAATTCTGTTGAAGATCTCATAATAACATCATGTGAGTATACATAGTATTTAATCAATTTAATCCATTCTGTTACTAATGTGTAGGGGTTGTGCAGGCACAGAAATCAGGTGAGTGGTAATCCTGTGCATCATTGAATATTAATAGTCATTCATACTATTTCTGTCTGTTTAGTTTTCTCACTGCTGCCTGCCATTCTATATGGAAATGAATATGGGGAGTTTCTATTGTATACAAGTTGCATAAATATAGCATTAAGGTTATTTGTTGCTTCTTTATGTTTATTGTATAACACCTTAAAACAAATAGTGTAGTGGTTTTTCCATAATAAGATAACTTAAAGGGCATGAAACCCATAACATCTTACACAGCTCTATTCCCCTTCTAGTAGAATATTATTTCCCAATTCTTTTGTTTAGTTCTAATTGTAGCACTCTGTCGCTCCCTCTTTAGCCCAGGGCCTAACCAATGGGAATAAACTTTTTGCAAGAAGCACATATTGCAATTGGAGATATCTCAGACATTTATGTGACAGAGAAACACCCTGTCAGGCAATCAGATCTATAACAATGATTACCAACAGGTAAGGACCTAGAGATTTAGGTCTTCTCACCCTAAGTAGGAGAATGGGGTGTTATTGACCTTAAACAGCAGATGTTGGCACAATGATGATGCTTTGCAGTGCTGTGCTCTTGGTTAAAATACTCCCTTTGGCTAAACCTGGGATATGTTCTTCCTGTGTTTTCTCCTATGTTTCTAATGACATACTGATATGTGCGGATGTGAGAATACATAGAATATACTAATGTAATGCTCTGCATAATATATACAGAGACAAAACTCAACACCGAATAAAACACAACACAATAAAGTAGAACAATGTAATTACCAGTATATGTGCATGAATTTGCGTCCACACTTATATTTTGTTCAGGAGAACTATAGTGTGTGTATAAAGTTTTTCTAAAAAAAACAGTTAAAATATAAAGTAGCTGTACAGGAATATAGGATTGGTAATTCTACCTCACAATTTTGTTTCTGTGAGGAACATCAGCCCAAATAAAACTGCCAGTCTTTCTCCTGGCTTCAGCACTATCTTTAATACAGGACTAGTCCAGGACTAAATTGTCAAATGAAAACTGTACGTGCTGTAGCTCCTTAACAAAAACGATATTGTGAGGTGGGAATAACCAATCCAACCTCCCTGCCCCAGGTACTTACATTTTTAAAAAGTTAATTTTTGAGGTATAGTTATACTTTAATATATAGACAAATGAGAACGTGCGTACATGGAGGACCAGTTGTCCTCATTTATTCCCTGTAGCCTATCCTCCCATTTGTTGTATATTTGGATTATGGGTTGTAGATCATGCCATATTATTGAATATATTTTGGAAATCAATCCCGATGTGTTGGGTGTTGTCTCAAATAATCTCTTGTATGGAGTGGGATCTAAACCTTTACACTATTGTAGTGAGTCATATGCGAAGTGTAGATTTTGAATATGGGAACCATAACTTGGCTGGGATATGGTATATCCTTGACGCTTCCTCCCATGTGAGGGGTTTATTATCCTTAGTGGGAATATCTTTTATTGTCAAAATTCCCAGGTTTTTCCAGGGTTTCATATTTCTGCCATCTAGACCCACAGGGAGATAAGGGAGTATATCAGTGTGTTCTGGTCGAAGGGTATGGAATAAGTTGGAATTTTTTGTTGCATTGTGTCCCAGATTTGTAGTGAGGTTTTGATAGTTGTTATTTACTGAAATCTAAAGTACATACAATACGATGTAATTGTAAAGGTGTAAGTAAAATTCTCTATATCAACCCATGCTAATTTTCCTTCTCCATTAGCTGCCTGGATTAGTTGGGTTAGTCTAGCTGCGTAAATATTGTGTTAACATTGGTAAGGCAAATCCACCTTTACTTTGTGTCTTGCTAAGTTTTCATATTTGATACAGCGCGTTTATTTTGCCAAATGAATTTCCTAATTCCTCTCTGAAGTTTGAGTACATCTGATTGATTGATTTCCAGGGGAAGAGCACAAAATAAATATAGAATTCTGGGGAGTGTGGTCATTTTGATTGCTGCTTTTCTCCCTCCCAATGAAGAAGGGTAGGAAGTCCACTGCTTCATTTGTCTGGTTAGCTCCGGGATTAGTTTTTCATAATTCTGACTATAAGGGTTTCTTGGTGTGGGCTTAGTTAAATTCCAAGGTATTTCAGTGAACTGTATGCCATTGAATGAAAATTTTCCTGGAGTCCATAAGGTGGTAGATAGATGTTTGGGTATCTGCAGATTTAGATTGGTTTATCTTAAATCCAGAAATGTTTCGAATTCGGTTAAAATCCTATAAAGATTCGGAAGAGAGATAGGGGTTTAGATGTATGAATTAGTGTGTCATCTGCAAAAAGTGATAATTTGAATGGTATGCTACCAATCTTTATACCTGTAATATCTGGGAGGCTCTTATTTTGATGCTAAGGGCTCCATCGCTAGAGCAAAGAGAAGTGGTGACAACGGGCAACCTTGCCTAGTGCCATTTTTATTTAAAATCTGTTAGACGGGTAGCCCTATGCATACTAAAGCTTGTGGGTTATTGAAAGGCTGAAGACCCACATTATAAACCGTGTGGGGAAACCAAATTTGGTTAAAACTTTGTACAAATAATCCCAGTCCACTCTGTTAAACGCCTTTTCTATATCAAGCAAATAAATACAGAGGTATATGTTAGTTCAGCATATTGCATTAGTGTAATTACCTTCCTGATATTGTCCGTGATCTGACGGCCCGGGATGAATCCCGTCTGTGTCATAATGGATTAGTGATGATAGAAGTGTGTTCAATCTATTTGCCAGTATCTTTGCTATTATTTTTACATCCGTGTTTATTAAGGCTATGTCCACCCTGAAAAATTTTTTTTTATATATGGTCCCCCCTGGGCTCCCAGCCCCAACCGCTTAATTTTTTTTTTAGAAAGCCCCCCAAACTCTACTTACCTCCCCTCGATCCTCCGCCGCGCTCCCGGCCCTCTGCTTGCAAGGAAATGCAAGCAGAGGGGCGGGACCGGCAGCCGCGTCTGTGATTGGCTGAGCGGCAGCCAATCACCGCGGCTGCCGGCAGCTCACTTCGCCGGAGGAAGAGGAGAGGTAAGTAAGAGTTTGGGGAGCTTTCTAAAAAAAAAAAATATGCGGTTGGGGCTGGGAGACATGGGGACACAAAATTAAGGGGGATTTGAGCTAGGGGAGGGAAAGTAGAACGGGAGGGAGAGGGAGGGAGGGGGAGGGAGGGGGAGAAGGGCTGCAGTACGCATGGCAAAACCTACCTGAGGCCAGCTGCAGGCAGTGTTCCTATATGGACTCTGCTAGCCTCCTGGTAGTCATTTTTTGGGACTTTGGGGGGGGACTACAGGAGAACCCTATGGAGCTGGGATGTGAGGTAAGGATTAAACTACACTACATGGTGGGCCAGTAGTTGGGGGGATTATAGTTTTGGGGGTGGACATGCCCTTAAAGAAATTGGCCTATAGTTTGAGGGCTGCAACTATGTGTGCAGTTAGCATATCTAAGGCTATTCTGGTGTTCTCTTCCAATATTTTGTTACACAGTATGCGAATCTTTGGGGTCAAAATTTTTCGGAATATTTTGTAATAAGAGCCGTAAGTCCAACTGGGCCTGGTGATTTTCAGGTTTAAGGTTTTTGATTACTTTTGTAATTTCTTTCTCTGTTATTTCACTTTGGAGGAAGCTAGCCTGTGTATCTGTTAAAGTGGTAGGTGGATATCATTTAAAAATTGGTCTAGGGCTTTGGAAGTGGCTGAATCCTTATTGGCGGTTGTTCCGTTGTATAGGTTCTGTTAATATTGTGCAAATGTATTGGTGAATAATGTTGGGTCATATTGGAGGTGACCCTTTTGATCTCTTAGTGGTAGGAATCTGTTTTGTGTCATTCTTTGATTTAACTTGTTGGCCATCATTGTATATTGCTTCTGGAGTAGAATTTGGGCTGTGAAATGTAGTGCTTTTTTGCTCTATTTGTTAGTAATAACTTGCGGTCCTGTGTGAGTGCGGATTCTGTTGTTTCATTATTTTTTAGCTAAGGACATTTCCTTGACTTTTATTGAATTTGTCAGGGCATTTATCTTTTGTTCTCTTTGCTTTTTTTTCCTTGCCGCAATTTGGATTAAATGGCCTCTCATTACCGTCTTATGTGCTGCCCAAAATGTGCCATTTCCAGATCTTCTGTTGTGTTGTCAGAAATAGTTATTGAGGTTTATTGTCAATGAGTCTAGATCTGCTTATTTGACAGGATCTTTTCGTTCAGTCCCATAGAGGGCGGGGTTTAGACGTGAAATATTTTGTATGTGCGATATATGTGTGCGTGATCTGACCACGAAATTTCTGCGATTTTTGGTTTTGTATGTTGGAGATCAGTTGTGGGGAGACAAAAAGTACCGTATATACCTCGAGTATAGGCTTTAAAACCTACCTCAATTTATACTCGAGTCACTACCTGAAATCCTTTCGCCTCTCTCTTCCGCATCCCACGGTGCTGTGTTTGGTCAGTTACTCGCCGCCGGTCTTACCCGGCGCCGAGTAGTGACGTCAGGCGTCTGGACTGTGGATGGAAAGAGAGAGGAAGCGTGCGGCTGCAGGATTTCAGGTTAGTGATTTTAGATAGTGCAGCCGGATACCTTAAGCAGGTTCCTCTCCCACTGGGGGGCTCTGGGAGGGATGGGGGATAGGTGCAGTGCTTGCCACTGAAGAGGTTTGGAAACTACAACTCTAAACATCTCAGAGTTGTATTTTTCCAAACATCTGGAGTGGCAAGGAATTGGGGTTAGTGTGTTAGGTTCCTCTCCATTTAAGGGCAACTAATGCCTTAAAACAATACAGAATATTGTTTTCCTTCTGATCTGTATTGTTTTGAGCTTTATTTGCCCTTTAAATGTACAACAGAATCCCATACAGTAGTCCCATACAGTAATAGACATACTGGATTTGGCTATTACTGTATGGACTACTGTATGGGAATTCTGCTGTCCGTTTAAAGGGCAACTAAAGCCTCAAAAATACAGAATCAGGGGCAGTTGTGGTCATATTTCTACCCTCGACTTATCTCGAGTCAATCATGTTTTACTCCTTTTCCAGGTCAAAATGCTACCTCGGCTTATACTCGAGTATATACGGTAGTCTAGTCTCGTAAATATCTTGTGGACTAGTGAATAAAATGTGTACTCTCTTTTAGAAGGATTGGTCTACCTCCAAGTAGCCAACAGGTTACAAACGTTAAGTAATTGTGATAAGTATTTTGGCGAAGGGGAGCCTGATAAAGATGTGGCATATTGGGACTCTCCATTTTTGGGTTTAATGTAACATTAAAGTCACCTCCCATTAGTTTGGACCGTGTGAGTATGTGATGATTTTGTTTTTGAGCTCCTGGAAGAAAATCTTGTGAGCGTGTTGGGGCATAAACATTGATCAGGTAATTTTTGTATTGTGATCATCCCATTCAGGATGATGTATCTCCCCTGTGGTTCTCTATAACACAGGTTTCAGTAAATGACAAGTTTTTATGGATTACGATGGCAACCCCCCCTTTTCCTGATTCAGCTGAAGAAGCGTAACAAAGGCTATATCTCCTCCCCAATATTTGGTGTTCTCTACCCTTTTTAAAATGAGTCTCCTGTAGCATAAGGATGTCTATTTGAGTTCTGTTGTAAAATTGTAATGCCATTTTCCGCTTTGTGGGGGAGTAAGTCCCTTAGTATTGTGTGAGATTACCTGTAAGGATGAAGTCATATTAGATTTCTATTTGGTAGAGATGCTTGAGTGGCCGGCGGACCAGTTCGAGTGGATCGTTGTTCACGTTCGTCCGGCATAAATAAAAAAAACAACGGTGTAACATTATACCATTTAACTTTAACGTTATAAAAACAGTTTTTTAGCGTAATAACCATAGCTAAAGGAGGATATAAGTATCCCTGAGAATAGTGGATTAGATATATCTCTCAGATCCACTTGCCTTAGTAAGGTCTTAAACCTTACTAAGATTTTCTGTCGGAAGACCATCCGTTCTTTTACGTTGGGGAGAAAGGCTAACCTTCTGGTTTACTGGTCAGCAGGAGAATATGTCCTCACCGCGGCATTCCCACCAACTGAGGCCTGTTCTAGTATAAGAATAAAAAAGGGACTGAGGGATTAGGGTGATATACTAACTATGTATCTTATTGGAGTCATAATTGCATGAATACAGAGGATCATCTTCAGATTGTGCAGGCTTTTGTCAGCCACAGCTGGGCCTGACATTTCATCATAAGATTGACCTGATCTCTGCGAGAAGTATTATATAAAATCTTTCCAGGTTTGGAAGTGTTTTAAATATGTTCCCTCCACGTCCCCCCTGCAATTGTAATTATCCATAAGATTCCAGCATTTCTATTAATCATTTTAATAACCATTTCCTATGTAAGTGGGTAGACATAATATATTAATTAAAATGTTTAAAATCACTGGGCGTCTGAACAAAAATGTCATTCCATAAGAACAGATGAACCATGTCCTTTGGTGATTATTTCAGCCTGTGCCAGATGTTCCAGGAAATAAATTCACCGATGGAGATTTAACCATAAATGTAATGTAATATGAAGAAGGCCATGCTAACAATTGATTAATAACATGGAAGAAAATCTGCAGCATTGGATCCCCCCCCACACAATACATCACAGAATGCTTACAAATCGATCGACAGATATGGGTAGAATAATAAGAAATAGACAGAACACTAATCAATAGGTACAGACGCATTATATAAACCTGCACTTTATAAACACAGCACTCTACCCACAGTAAAGTGCAATGGTTTGAGTGTAATTTGCTCCCATCCCAGGATTCCATTATGGGCCATATTCAATAACCTGCTGCGAATGGGAAACTTCCGATACCCCGGGGATATAAGTAAAAACAACTGCAGCATAACAGCAGACAATGGTTGTAAATGTCAATCGCAGCCGTAACGTTTGCAGTTGTTAAAGGCAAAGTATCGTATTCGTGATATTCCTTGATGTTAAAAGCACAACCACAAGACCCAATAACAATGAAACTGTACACCATTGAGATGTTGTGACTTCCATATATTACACTGAACAATGACCTAAGATCCCTTTCAGAGCCATAATTATATGATTAGATGGAAGACCTCTTGGGAAAGAAAATCTCATGAGATGCATGGAAAAACATATGGGAAGTGATATCAAAGCCATCAACAAACATCATCCATAAAGAAAATGGATTCTAACTGTAAATATACATTAATCAAAACCAGTATTGTATAGACGAAAGTACAAGAACTGATCTCCCTGTTGTTATTGCTTGATACAATGAGGAGAGAAGAGTACAACTGCATTGTAACTGAGAATAATCTTTCCCTTACCAATTAATACCTGAACATTTGTGTTTTTAAGGTTCCATATATCTATAAGATTTTTACTTACCCACCAGAGCGCTCACGCGATGTTCATCGTGCTGCCAGAACTGCTTCTCCCGATCTTATATTCGGCCGACATGCGATCGCAAAATCCCATTCATTTTGCGATCGCATGTCGGTCGAATGTAAGATCGGGAGAAGCGGTTCTGGCAGATCGAAGGAACATCGGGTGAGCGCTCGGTCGGGTAAGTAAATCTTATAGATGTATGGGCACCTTTATAATCTACAGCAGTGTCACATGTATTAACCCAATGATATGCAAAAGGGGTTTTTATATTGGAGAGTCCTGTGTATTGTATAAATAAATGTATTTAAGATTTATATTGCGCTATAAAAACCTTTAAAGTATCAACAGGTTATTCAATAAAAGTTCCTGTCGTTAAAAATGTGGCTAATTTGCCCAACCAATCAGATCTTATTTAACATTTGAAAGCTAGCATCTGATTGGTTGGGGCAAAATTTGTAAGTTTTCAGTTTTTAAAATGTGTTATAATTAAAGAAGCGATATCACTAAATTGTGATACTGCTCTTTTATCAGGTAGCAAAAATCCGCTAGAATTTTTTTAACCATTACATACATTTCCTACTACAACATTAAAAAGGGAGATAAGTGCATAATTGCACACAATTGTATGCCAGATATTCCCTCCTCGAGATGATAGTTGATGATTTTGTTGAGAGACAGAATTACTGTTCCATTTCGCATATTAATTCTTAATTTTCAGTTTATTGGCTTCTTAGAAAAAACTTTCCGCCTCTTCTTTTATTGTGGCTATTTCATTCTTTGGTGTGGTTTCTTGTTGTTAAGTTGATGTTCCTCTAGATGGATTAATTACCAAAAAAGACTGTCTCAGAGGCCAAGTGTTGTTCTTGTGGTTCTCTGATGCTAGACATTTTGGACTAAAATTTTTTTATGGAAATGGAGAAAACGTTTCTGATTGACAGAAAGCTGAAGAAGTTGGGAAGACCACACTGGAGAAATGTTCTTGTTTGTGGTCCGGTACACAAAGATCATCTACTTAAAGGATGAAATTAGTCATCCTTGGCACCTTCCAATTCATAATAGGATCCTATGAACCACCAGTGACAACTTACCTTTTGCTCCTTTGCATGTAGGTTCTACTAAATTTATTTTGTAAGGAGTTCTTGGGAAACAGACTAACTATTTCAGATAGCAGATTGCAAATTTTACACCTCTAGGCATTCTAACTTTTCTTGGTGAGAGAGTAGTAAATAGTCTACTACAGACTCCTTTTATTCATAATTGTCTGCTTCCATCTTATTAAGGATTTCTTTTTAAATGCTCACACACATAGAAATCATGGGGGCTGCCCACGATTTTCGATGTGTATGCACAAACCTTTTCATAGGGGCTGTTTAGGATCTGCTCAAAGCCTTAAAGGCTCTATACTGAAAAATAGGTTATTTTAAATTGACCATAACTGGAAACTATAATTCTTCCCAACCACCACAGTATAATTTTTTGTTGATCTGCCCCTAATTCTTTATATATACCAATCTAAAACTTCTTTATTTCAGCTGTCAATCAAATTCTTTGCCTCAAAACTATTTTTCTGTGTTAGTTTTGCTGTAGCTGGAATGGTGACAGAGTTTTGACAGTTGGATGCTGTATGCTGTGTGCAGGCTTGACAGTTAGTTTGTGGGAAAAAGTCAGGTCGTATGGTTAAAAGAGGAGGGGGGAATACTGCTCCTAAACAAAATGTGTGCTGGATTGAAGGCATGCAGCAACACATGCAAATCAGAGTAAGTGCTACTTACATGTATTCAATTATAGATTAAGATGAGGCAAAGTCATTTTTTCAGTATAGTGTCCTCTTAAGTCTCTTCCAAATCTTTCATCTAATGTGATTATCCATTCTAGGCAAGGGGCCTTAGATCATAATGGTACTAGTTTCACTTTAATATATATATTTTGTTTTTATTCTTTTCTAATCGTATATATATAGTAACAAAGCCAGCAGGTTTTTTCTGTGGGATGTTAGATATTCTCTTCTATTGAGTAGCCTTTTGTTTCTTTGTTGCATTTTGCACTTGGTACTAAGATCTTGTAACCAAGGCAATGGCTAAATTCAAACCATGCTATCCTTCCTCCTATAATCTGCGGTGAGTTGTATACTTTCTTAAATATTTATTCATTGGGGTTGATCCATTTACTCTTTGCATAGTGAGTAGATTCTTCCCCCGTCTATACTTACTGCTTGGGTTTAGCCAATAGTGATCACTTCTGTGTGTAATGATCAGGACAATTGTCACTGTACTCCCTCCATTCATATCAGTCCTTGTTCGGGTCAGTTTGGTCTAGTAGGCGGAAGAAGGTGAAAATGGAAAAATTAGCTTCTGTACTTCCTGTCCTTGTACCCGGAGGCTTGGAATTAACTCATTAACGACCTCTGTATGATACAATTAATATGCTAAATAATTGCGTGCAGTACAGTACACCATTTATCATATGTATAACAACTTTGCAAACATTTCTAATTACTTTTGGTTTGACAAATAAATACAGATGCCATGGTCCACATCATATTATTGATACCAAACCTGTTATCAGATAGACATACAGTATCTATACACGTCAATGGTCTACTCTATAGAGGAAATAGATAATTTTTAGATATCTTTATATAAACTCAGAAACTAGATCATGAAAATGCTTCTGTAATTAAATATGTTAATTATCCTTGCCAGACAAATCTCCCTGGTTTAACTAAATATGCAATTCTCACCTTGTTTTTTCTGTTTCTCCAATGTCACCCCGAATTCATTAGGATGCACTGCACATCAAACCCTGACTGGTGGATGCCTTCAGAAAACAGATAAACAAAGTTATTCAGTGATGCTGTAGACACGCGCGTCAAGGTCGAGCAGTTGGCACTTCTTTCCATAATGGAAATTCATATTATGATGGTATAGACCACCAGGTTTGCCAGGATGAAGTTTTTAAACACCAATCTCTCACGATGGTTCTGGAGATTGACGGAGATTGATGTATAGGCAGGAAAGCACTGTCATGCCCTGTAAGAAGGCAACAATAATTAGCCACAAAAGGATAAAAATAAGTGTAATAGTTCAGTTAATGTGTCTTAATGTTCTGTCACTGCAGCGGGTGCTTGGAACACAGAGCTGGATAAAGAACCTCAAACAACCCAAAGTATTTAAAGAGCCAGATGTTAGTTGTCCATGTGCCATCTCAGTAATGTTTCAGGGACTTGAACTCTGTAATGTGACTGTTATGTTCTCTGTAGGACTATGAATAACAAAGACAATGAGGCCCTGGATCACACTGGAGAGGGATTGTTGGTCTGTTCTGTAGACTTAGCTTTAATAGAATTTGCATTGTACACCCTACTATTTAGTTAACTTATGCAAAATATCAAGTTGTAATATTCTGTGTCCATAAAACTCTTCACCACTACCCAGGTATGGAATTCTACTTGCCTCACTGTGTCTTTATTTCTCCCTCTCCCCCGCAATATTGACTTTTTGGGCTTCGGCATTCTAAGATATGCCACATTGGTACTACATTTTCCTATGTGAAATGACCTCCGTTCATGGGATTGTTACCAAAGGTCTCTGCAACTTCAGAAAGGACTGCTCACAGCTACTAAAGTGAGCAGAATGCCATTAAGAAGATCAATGAGGGCTGTACACGGCAGAGTTTAGCCCAATTTCCTTTCAACAGACCTGCTGATGGCATGTACACTTTACGCTTCTTCATTCCATTGAGGACTGCAGGATCACTCCTGTTTAATGACAGGACCAATTGCTCAGAATGACTGAAAAGAAAAATCAGTCTGGGTGATCGGTCCACAATGTATTATGGTGATATTTCAGCTAAATCTGACAAAGTCAAGGCGGTTGATTGGGTTGAAGTATCAGCCTGCATTTACACACTAACCAAGATTTTAATGGTAGTTTTCTAAGCAAAGTGCATGAAAGCAATTGTGATTGGGTAATGGCTTTCTTTCGATGGTTCTTCTATGATCCATAGAATAAAGATGTTTGGTAAACTGATGCTTGGCTTGTATCAATAGAAGTTAAAGGAAAACTAAAGCCAAAAAAATAACTATTTGCCATTCATTTGTATTATTCACAGGGAGTTGAGAACGCTTATTCTAATATCCCTGTGAATAATATTACGCTCGGGGGACCGGAACTTACCTTACCACCCGCTCCACTCGCACCGCTTCTTCACTGAACAGCTTTTCTCTCCCGATCGGCGTGCCCTATCTTTTTGTATTGGCGCGCATGCGTCTAAGATAGGGCGCGCGGTCGGGACGAGTGGCTGTCAGTGAAGGGCGGCTGCGAGTGAAGCGGCGGTAATGTAAGTTCCAGGTCCTCCGAGCGTCTATTATTCACAGGAGGTGAGAATAAGTGTTCTCACCTCCCTGTGAATAATACAAACGAAGGGCAAATAGTTATTTTTCTGGCTTAGGGGAGTTTAGTGTCCCTTTTAAACTGAATATGGAGCCCTAGAACCCAGGAGAACCGTCATTCTTTCTCATTCATTCATTCTTCAGCCGTTCTAATGTCAGGTTTTACCACTGTTCAGATGTTTTATTCTCATAAATAACTCACTGTCGAGGAAGATGACAGAGTTTGTTCTACTGTGTGTTTTAGTGGTTCACCTGTTTTACCTGGCTGTTACATTTGAGCTGCAGGTGTTGAATTTGTTTTTCACACACTTTCTCTTGGTTTTAAACAATTCAACATAGGGATGGGGGATGGGAAGAATAAAGTTTGACATGCCCTTATGTTCTTTAAAGGGCCATGTTCCCCCCTTAAAAATTGTTTTTGATAGATGTTCCCCCATTCTGGTACCCCAACCGCATGTTTGTATTTTCCGGGCAAGAAAAATTATTTCACCTTCAGTAAAAGCATTATTCAGTAAAATTTCATTATTGAAGCTTGTTAATGAAGATGAAGAAACACCTACCAAGCTGACAATGTCGGTGTGCCTGCCTTGTCTCAATATATTGTGATGCTAACAGAGAGTGAATTAACAGAAGAGAATAGAACAGCACACACAGTATATCACATAGTTCCCATACCTTCTGATAACATCAATTTGGAACATGAAAACAAATAAATAATAATAAAAACAAGAAACACATGATTTGGTCAGCAATTTCCATCAGACAGTCTGTGCTAACACATCTTTCCTTTATGACATAATTACATATTTCCCTGGGCATTTCAACAAATTAGATGAAAGAATATTCAATTTAAATAAAGGGGAGGGAATGAGACAATGGTTGACAATGGGTATCTTTGTCAATGTTATACATACTTAGTTATTCCATTCACTAGCCCTTATATACATATTTATTTACACACATGCATACTGTATACAGATATTAAGCTGCAGAGGCCATGTTACACTGTATATATTTCATCCACCAGCTGCTATAAAAAATGTAATGGTCAGTGAGCTTAATTGACATTTGAATAGCTGTCCTTTATCTAAACTACAGATCTTTAGGGTTTTCTAAAAAATAGCTTCATGAGATTTTGTTCAAACCCAGGATTTCTCAATCCAGCTTTACAAAATGTCAGCCTTTTCATAAGGAAATACAGTCCATGCCTATAGGTGTCCTACAAACAAGGCTTTCTAGCAGTTCATATTCTGCTTAGATGTCGGGCTAGAATAATACATCACCTAGATATTAGATAGATTAGACATTCGTCTATAGAAAAATGTCTATAGCCTAGCCTGTTTTTTGCAACATCAACATCTAATGTCTACCTAGTGTATGGCCAACGGATATCAAAATTATGAAATGCAATGGCTGAATGTGCTGTAAAGATACAGAATGTAACTTTCACAAGCACTTTAACAATGTAGCACTTTGTAACAATAAATAAAGCACAAATTTTCTGTCTGTTAGACATAAGAGAATTTTA
Source organism: Hymenochirus boettgeri (assembly GCA_019447015.1). Lineage (NCBI taxonomy): Eukaryota > Metazoa > Chordata > Amphibia > Anura > Pipidae > Hymenochirus > Hymenochirus boettgeri. Next base: position 66,027,647 of record CM033469.1, on the reverse strand, counting down.
TGAAACAATAATCACCAAATTAAAAATTAATAGAAATTTTAATATATTTATATAACTATTATGTGCAATTGATAGAAGTTTTTAACACTTTTAATAGATGTGATGTTAAACTAATGGAAGTGGAGATTGTTGTAAGCCACACCCCAAGATGGGTGGAGAATCATGTATATATTGTTGCACTAAGTGTGTTGTAATTATGCACCTGAGGAAGGGGACACACCTCGAAACGTTGTGCACGCATGTCACAAATAAACAAAGTTGAATGAGTAAGGTCTTCAGGAGTGCGTTCTTCAAAAAAACCTAAGACGCCTATAATAGGATCTACGTTTAAACTGTAAGCAAAGATACAGAATGCCATAATAAACTCATCCCAAACACTTAGAATCCCAAACACTTAGAATCCCAAACACTTAGAATAGCAAAGAGTTTACAAAAATCAAATGTCTTTCAGTTTTTTTGTTGCGTGGTAAATGGAGTTGCAATGTGTACAATGTAGCAGTATGTTAAATAATAATACAGCAAACATGCAGAACCAATAACTGTATGGAATACAATATGAGCCTGATTTTATTTGATTTTAGATTATTTGATATTATTTCTATATAGTAGATGTGTATATAGTAGATGTGTAGAATTACACATCACATACTGTAAATGTTCATCTTTAGCTGAATATAGATCGAGAGGGTTTTATTTCGACCTCACCTTTAAATAGCTTTTTTCCTCTATGACATATAAATACAGCCAATCAATCTGCTTGGTGCTCCTTCTGGCCTATTAAAAGAGCTTCTTGTTAAGCCTGTATGTTAAACTTACTTGTGCACCATATTTTTGTTATAGTGTGTGTTAAAAGGTAAGGCCAAAAGGCAGCACAACACAAAAAAAGTTTTCAGAACTACAATAACAGTACGTATTTTATGCTGTGGTTAAGAAATTAGGGGACTTATGTTCATCCAAATATTTGATTATCTTTTCTCCTCTTTTCAGGGCAGCAAACAGCTGTTGAGTAACTACCCCGTCTACATTACTAGTAAACAGTGGGATGAGGCCGTCAACTCTTCCAAGAAAGATGGAAGGAGGCTTCTTCGATACCTTATCAGATTTGTTTTTACCACAGATGAGCTTAAATATTCATGTGGCCTTGGAAAAAGAAAAAGGTCAATGCAGTCAGGAGACACTGGTCCTGAAAGACGTCCTTTGGATCCTGTTAAAGTTACATGTCTCAGAGGTACTGCACCTTTTTACTCAGAGTAAACCTTACTTAACATCATTCCTTTTGCATGATTCATCTTCAAATGCAGCTGAGGCACCTGCAGTGTAGGAAGTTGTTTATCAAGCTCCTTACCATTTTATTAAAACATACTAATACTTTGGGGCATATTGACTACTCGTACTAGAATTATGATCACAATGGTAAATGTCCTATTGCTGTTGTACATTCACGGCCATAAGATTTGCACTTGTTACAGGCTATTTAGCGATACCACGCCTTTATAAATTTACAGGGTTATTCAATAAAAGTTCTTATTGTTAAAAATGATGCTAATTTTGCCCCAACCAATCAGATCTTAGCTTTCAAATGTTAAATAAGATCTGATTGGTTGGGGCAAAATTAGCATCATTTTTAACAATAAGAACTTTTATGGAATAACCCTGAAGGTCCCTTATTAAGTGTTTTGCTTATTCACTAAAATAGGGAGGGCCAGAAAATGAGAGCATTAAGTTAGAAAGGCAAAGGGTCCACGTGAAAAGACTATAAGGGTTCAGTGCCAAGGTTTATATCATATAGTTATGCAACTTATTTCATTCAGAAAAAGAATGTGGAGCCTTTTTACAATCTTATTATTGTACAAAACAGGGCAATAGAAAGAGGAAAGTTGAGTTCAAATGGCAAACTGTAGCGATCAGTCAAACTATAGATAAGTAGAAACACCATGCATATCAGTGTTGCCGCCCTATGTATTTTATTGCATTATAATATTCTGGTAAAGGTATCTGCCTCCTTCCTCTGCTCAAAGACCTTTTTGTAAGCTTGAGCATGTGCAGAAGACAGTCAATAATTGGCTATAATGTCAGTTGTCACAGCGGTGATTGACTGCATGGGAGGGGTCAGCTTCCTCTGCCAGAATGGGAACAATAATTATCCGTAAATATCTGGTAAGTAATGCAGGTAATAAAGTGCAAAGTTTATCAGTTGTGGTAGGGAGCAGGTAACTGACAATCAACCAGTTTTTTGTTTTAAGAGTGGACACATCCTTTAAAGAGACCCATGGAAGCATATTTATATAACCGTGGTATTGCAATATTGTAATCCCGCACCTTTTCATGACATAGTTGTAATTGTAACACGTTTGCATAGTAACAATGGTCATTAGAATTTTACAGCCACATTATTATTCTAGTTAGTTTTATTATAAAAGCTGAATATAGAGTATATTCTGCATAATTCTGTTGAGAGATCTCATAATAACATCATGTGAAGTATACATAGTATTTAATCAATTTAATCCATTCTGTTACTAATGTGTAGGGGTTGTGCAGGCACAGAAATCAGGTGAGTGGTAATCCTGTGCATCATTGAATATTAATAGTCATTCATACTAGTTCTGTCTGTTTAGTTTTCTCACTGCTGCCTGCCATTCTATATGGAAATGAATATGGGGAGTTTCTATTGTATACAAGTTGCATAAATATAGCATTAAGGTTATTTGTTGCTTCTTTATTGTTATTGTATAACACCTTAAAACAAATAGTGTAGTGTGTTTTTCCATAATAAGATAACTTAAAGGGCATGAAACCCATAACATCTTACACAGCTCTATTCCCCTTCTAGTAGAATATTATTTCCCAATTCTTTTGTTTAGTTCTAATTGTAGCACGTCTGTCGCTCCCTCTTTAGCCCAGGGCCTAACCAATGGGAATAAACATTTTGCAAGAAGCACATATTGCAATTGGAGATATCTCAGACATTTATGTGACAGAGAAACACCCTGTCAGGCAATCAGATCTATAACAAATGATTACCAACAGGGGTAAGGACCTAGAGATTTAGGTCTTCTCACCCTAAGTAGGAGAATGGGGGGTTTATTGACCTTAAACAGCATGTTGGCACAATGATGATGCTTTGCAGTGCTGTGCTCTTGGTTAAAATACTCCCTTTGGCTAAACCTGGGATATGTTCTTCCTGTGTTTTCTCCTATGTTTCTAATGACATACTGATATGTGCGGATGTGAGAAAGTACATAGAATATACTAATTGTAATGCTCTGCATAATATATACAGAGACAAAACTCAACACCGAGATAAAACACAACACAATAAAGTAGAACAATGTAATTACCAGTATATGTGCATGAATTTGCGTCCACACTTATATTTTGTTCAGGAGAACTATAGTGTGTGTATAAAGTTTTTCTAAAAAAAACAGTTAAAATATAAAGTAGCTGTGACAGGAATATAGGATTGGTAAATTCTACCTCACAATTTTGTTTCTGTGAGGAACATCAGCCCAAATAAAACTGCCAGTCTTTCTCCTGGCTTCAGCACTATCTTTAATACAGGACTAGTCCAGGACTAAATTGTCAAATGAAAACTGTACGTGCTGTAGCTCCTTAACAAAACGATATGTGAGGTGGGAATAACCAATCCAACCTCCCTGCCCCAGGTACTTTACATTTTTAAAAAGTTAATTTTTGGAGGTATAGTTATTTTAATATATAACAAATGAGACCGTACATGGAGGACCAGTTGTCCTCATTTAATTCACACTGTAGCCTATCCTCCCATTTGTTGGTATATTTGGATTTAATGGGTTGTAGATCATGCCATGTTGTTGAATATATTTTGGAAATCAATCCCGATGTGTTGGGTGTTGTCTCAAATAATCTCTTGTATGGAGTGGGATCTAAACCTTTACACTATTGTAGTGAGTCATATGCGAAGTGGTAGATTTTGGAATATGGGAACCATAACTTGGCTGGGATATGGTATATCCTTGACGCTTCCTCCCATGTGAGGGGTTTATTATCCTTAGTGGGAATATCTTTTATTGTCAAAATTCCCAGGTTTTTCCAGGGTTTCATATTTCTGCCATCTAGACCCACAGGGGAGATAAGGGAGTATATCAGTGTGTTCTGGTCGAAGGGTATGGAATAAGTTGGAATTTTTTGTTGCATTTGTCCCAGATTTGTAGTGAGGTTTTGATAGTTTGTATGTACTGAAATCTAAAGTACATACAATACGATGTAATTGTAAAGGTGTAAGTAAAATATTCTCTATATCAACCCATGCTAATTTTCCTTCTCCATTAGCTGCCTGGATTAGTTGGGTTAGTCTAGCTGCGTAAAAATATTGTGTTAACATTGGTAAGGCAAATCCACCTTTACTTTTGTGTCTTGCTAAGTTTTCATATTTGATACAGGCGCGTTTATTTTGCCATATGAATTTCCTAATTCCTCTCTGAAGTTTGAGTACATCTGATTGATTGATTTCCAGGGGAAGAGCACAAAATAAATATAGAATTCTGGGGAGTGTGGTCATTTTGATTGCTGCTTTTCTCCCTCCCAATGAGAAAGGGTAGGAAGTCCACTGCTTCATTTGTCTGGTTAGCTCCGGGATTAGTTTTTCATAATTCTGACTATAGAGGGTTTCTTGGTGTGGGCTTAGTTAAATTCCAAGGTATTTCAGTGAAACTGTATGCCATTTGAAATGAAAATTTTCCTGGAGTCCATAAGGGTGGTAGATAGATGTATTGGGTATGCTGCAGATTTAGATTGGTTTATCTTAAATCCAGAAATGGTTCTGAATTCTGTTAAAATCCTATAAAGATTCGGAAGAGAGATAAGGGGTTTAGATGTATGAATTAGTGTGTCATCTGCAAAAAGTGATAATTTGAATGGTATGCTACCAATCTTTATACCTGTAATATCTGGGGAGGCTCTTATTTTGGATGCTAATGGCTCCATCGCTAGAGCAAAGAGAAGTGGTGACAACGGGCAACCTTGCCTAGTGCCATTTTTTATTTAAAATCTGTTAGACGGGTAGCCCATATTGCATACTAAAGCTTGTGGGTTATTGTAAAGGCTGAAGACCCCAGTTATAAACCGTGTGGGGAAACCAAATTTGGTTAAAACTTTGTACAATAATCCCAGTCCACTTTGTTAAACGCCTTTTCTATATCTAGCAATAAGAATACAGAGGGTATATGTTGTAGTTCAGCATATTGCATTAGTGTAATTACCTTCCTGATATTGTCCGTAGTCTGACGGCCCGGGATGAATCCCGTCTGGTCATAATGGATTAGTGATGATAGAAGTGTGTTCAATCTATTTGCCAGTATCTTTGCTATTATTTTTACATCCGTGTTTATTAAAGGCTATGTCCACCCTGAAAAATTTTTTTTAATATATGGTCCCCCCTGGGCTCCCAGCCCCAACCGCTATAATTTTTTTTTAGAAAGCCCCCCAAACTCTACTTACCTCCCCTCGATCCTCCGCCGCGCTCCCGGCCCTCTGCTTGCAAGGAAATGCAAGCAGAGGGGCGGGAGGCAGCCGCGTCTGTGATTGGCTGAGCGGCAGCCAATCACAGCGGCTGCCGGCAGCTCACTTCGCCGGAGGAAAGAGGAGAGGTAAGTAAGAGTTTGGGGAGCTTTCTAAAAAAAAAAATATGCGGTTGGGGCTGGGAGACATGGGGAGCACAATATTAAGGGGGATTTGAGCTAGGGGGAGGGAAAGTAGAACGGGAGGGAGAGGGAGGGAGGGGGAGGGGGGGGGAGAAGGGCTGCAGTCGCATGGCAAAAATCTACCTGAGGCCAGCTAGCAGGCAGTGTCCTATATGGACTCTGCTAGCCTCTGGTAGTCATTTTTGGGACTTTGGGGGGGGACTACAGGAGAACCCTAGGAGCTGGGATGTGAGGTAAGGATTAAACTACACTACATGGTGGGCCAGTAGTGGGGGGATTATAGTTTTGGGGGTGGACATGCCCTTTAAAGAAATTGGCCTATAGTTTGAGGGCTGCAACTATGTGTGCAGTTAGCATATCTAAGGCTATTCTGGTGTTCTCTTCCAATATTTTGTTACACAGTATGCGAATCTTTGGGGTCAAAATTTTTCGGAATATTTTGTAATATAGAGCCGTAAGTCCAACTGGGCCTGGTGATTTTCAGGATTTAAGGTTTTTGATTACTTTTGTAATTTCTTTCTCTGTTATTTCACTTTGGAGGAAGCTAGCCTGTGTATCTGTTAAAGTGGGTAGGTGGATATCATTTAAAAATTGGTCTAGGGCTTTGGAAGTGGCTGAATCCTTATTGGCGGTTGTTCCGTTGTATAGGTTCTGTTAATATTGTGCAAATGTATTGGTGATATATGTTGGGTCATATTGGAGGTGACCCTTTTGATCTCTTAGTGGTAGGAATCTGTTTTGTGTCATTCTTTGATTTAACTTGTTGGCCATCATTGTATATTGCTTCTGGAGTAGAATTTGTGGGCTGTGAAATGTAGTGCTTTTTCTGCTCTATTTGTTAGTAATAAACTTTGCGGTCCTGTGTGAGTGCGGATTCTGTTGTTTCATTATATTTTTTAGCTAAGGACATTTCCTTGACTTTTATTGAATTTGTCAGGGCATTTATCTTTTGTTCTCTTTGCTTTTTTTTCCTTGCCGCAATTTGGATTAAATGGCCTCTCATTACCGTCTTATGTGCTGCCCAAAATGTGCCATATTCCAGATCTTCTGTTGTGTTGTCTAGGAAATAGTTATTGAGGTTTATTGTCAATGAGTCTAAGTTCTGCTTATTTGACAGGATCGTTTCGTTCAGTCTCCATAGAGGGCGGGGTTTAGACGTGAAATATTTTGTATAGTGCGATATATGTGTGCGTGATCTGACCACGAAATTTCTGCGATTTTTGGGTTTTGTATGTTGGAGATCAGTTGTGGGGAGACAAAAAAGTACCGTATATACTCGAGTATAGGCTTTAAAACCTACCTCAATTTATACTCGAGTCACTAACCTGAAATCCTTTCGCCTCTCTCTTCCGCATCCCACGGTGCTGTGTTTGACGTCAGTACTCGCCGCCGGTCTTACCCGGCGCCGAGTAGTGACGTCAGGCGTCTGGACTGTGGATGTGAAAGAGAGAGGAAGCGTGCGGCTGCAGGATTTCAGGTTAGTGATTTTAGATAGATGCAGCCGGATTACCTTAAAGCAGGTCCTCTCCTCCACTGGGGGGGCTCTGGGAGGGATGGGGGATAGGTGCAGTGCTTGCCACTGAAGAGGTTTGGAAACTACAACTCTAAAGCATGCTCAGAGTTGTAGTTTCCAAACATCTGGAGTGGCAAGGAATTGGGGGTTAGTGTGTTAGGTTCCTCTCCATTTAAGGGCAACTAATGCCTTAAAACAATACAGAATATTTGTTTCCTTCTGATTCTGTATTGTTTTGAGGCTTTAGTTGCCCTTTAAATGTACAACAGAATTCCCATACAGTAGTCCCATACAGTAATAGACATACTGGATTTGGCTATTACTGTATGGGACTACTGTATGGGAATTCTGCTGTCCGTTTAAAGGGCAACTAAAGCCTCAAAACAATACAGAATCAGGAGGCAGTTGTGGTCATATTTTCTACCCTCGACTTATACTCGAGTCAATCATGTTTTACTCCTTTTCCAGGTCAAAATAGCTACCTCGGCTTATACTCGAGTATATACGGTAGTCTAGTCTCGTAAATATCTTGTGGACTAGTGAATAAAATGTGTACTCTCTTTTAGAAGGATTGGCTAACCTCCAAGTAGCCAACAGGTTACAAACGTTAAGTAATTGTGATAAGTATTTTGGCGAAGGGGAGCCTGATAAAGATGTGGCAGATTTGGATCTATCCATTTTTGGGTTTAATGTAACATTAAAGTCACCTCCCATTAGTATTGGACCGTGTGAGTATGTGATGATTTTGTTTTTGAGCTCCTGGAAGAAAATCTTGTGAGCGGTGTTGGGGGCATAAACATTGATCAGGGTAATTTTTGTATTGTGGATCATCCCATTCAGGATGATGTATCTCCCCTGTGGTTCTCTATAACACGAGGTTTCAGTAAATGACAAGTTTTTATGGATTACGATGGCAACCCCACCTTTTCCTGATTCAGCTGAAGAAGCGTAACAAAGGCTATATCTCCTCCCCAATATTTGGGTTCTCTACCCTTTTTAAAATGAGTCTCCTGTAGCATAAGGATGTCTATTTGAGTTCTGTTGTAAAATTGTAATGCCATTTTCCGCTTTGTTGGGGAGTTAAGTCCCTTAGTATTGTGTGAGATTACCTGTAAGGATGAAGTCATATTAGATTTCTATTTGGTAGAGATGCTTGAGTGGCCGGCGGACCAGTTCGAGTGGATCGTTGTTCAGCGTTCGTCCGGCATAAATAAAAAAAAACAACGGTGTAACATTATACCATTTAACTTTAACGTTATAAAAACAGTTTTTTAGCGTAATAACCATATGCTAAAGGGAGGATATAAGTATCCCTGAGAATAGTGGATTAGATATATCTCTCAGATCCACTTGCCTTAGTAAGGTCTTTAAACCTTACTAAGATTTTCTGTCGGAAGACCATCCGGTCTTTTACGTTGGGGGAGAAAGGCTAACCTTCTGGTTTACTGGTCAGCAGGAGAATATGTCCTCACCGCGGCATTCCCACCAACTGAGGCCTGTTCTAGGTATAGAAGATAAAAAAGGGACTGAGGGATTAGGGTGATATACTAACTATGTATCTTATTGGAGTCATAAATTTGCATGAATACAGAGGATCATCTTCAGATTGTGCAGGCTTTTGTCAGCCACAGCTGGGCCTGACATTTCATCATAAGATTGACCTGATCTCTGCGAGATAGTATTATATAAGATCTTTCCAGGTTTGGAAGTGTTTTAAATATGGTTCCCTCCACGTCCCCCCTGCAAATTGTAATTATCCATAAGATTCCAGCATTTCTATTAATCATTTTAATAACCATTTCCTATGTAAGTGGGTAGACATAAGATTATTAATTAAAATGTTTAAAATCACTGGGCGTCTGAACAAATAATGTCATTCCATAAGAACAGATGAACCAGTGTCCTTTTGGTGATTATTTCAGCCTGTGCCAGATGTTACAGGAAAATAAATTCACCGATGGAGATTTAACCATAAATGTAATGTGGAATATGAAGAAAGGCCATGCTAACAATTGATTAATAACATGGAAGAAAATCTGCAGCATTGGATCCCTCCCCCACACAATACATCACAGAATGCTTACAAATCGATCGACAGATAGATGGGTAGAATAATAAGAAATAGACAGAACACTAATCAATAGGTACAGACGCATTATATAAACTGCCACTTTATAAACACAGCACTCTACCCACAGTAAAGTGCAATGGTTTGAGTGTAATTTGCTCCCATCCCAGGATTCCATTATGGGCCATATTCAATAACCTGCGGAATGGGAAACTTCCGATACCCCGGGGATATAGTAAAAGTACAACTGCAGCAGTAACAGCAGACTATGGTTGTAAATGTACAATCGCAGCCGTAACGTTTGCAGTTGTTAAAGGCAAAGTATCGATATTCAGTGATATTCATCTTGATGTTAAAAAGCACAACCACAGACCCAATAACAATGAAACTGTACACCATTGAGATGTTGTGACTTCCATATATTACACTGAACAAATGACCTAAAGATCCCTTTCAGAGCCATAATTATATGATTAGATGGAAGACCTCTTTGGGAAAGAAAATCTCATGAGATGCATGGAAAAACATATGGGAAGTGATATCAAAGCCATCAACAAACATCATACATAAAGAAAATGGATTCTAACTGTAAATATACATTATATCAAAACCAGTATTGTATAGACGAAAGTACAAGAACTGATCTCCCTGTTGGTTTATTGCTTGATACAATGAGGAGAGAAAGAGTACAACTGCATTGTAAGCTGAGAATAATCTTTCCCTTACCAATTAATACCTGAACATTTTGTGTTTTAAGGTGTCCATATATCTATAAGATTTTACTTACCCGACCGAGCGCTCACGCGATGTTCATCGATGCTGCCAGAACTGCTTCTCCCGATCTTATATTCGGCCGACATGCGATCGCAAAATCCCATTCATTTTGCGATCGCATGTCGGTCGAATGTAAGATCGGGAGAAGCGGTTCTGGCAGGATCGAAGGAACATCGGGTGAGCGCTCGGTCGGGTAAGTAAAATCTTATAGATGTATGGGCACCTTTATAGATCTACAGCAGTGTCACATGTATTAACCCAATGATATGCAAAAGGGGTTTTTATATTGGAGAGTAACTGTGTATTGTATAAATAAATGTATTTAAGATTTTATTGCGCTATTAAAACCTTTAAAGTATCAACAGGGTTATTCAATAAAAGTTCCTGTCGTTAAAAATGGTGCTAATTTTGCCCAACCAATCAGATCTTATTTAACATTTGAAAGCTAGCATCTGATTGGTTGGGGCAAAATTTGTAAGTTTTCAGTTTTAAAATGTGTTATAATTAAAGAAGCGATATCACTAAATTGTGATACTGCTCTTTTATCAGGGTAGCAAAAATCCGCTAGAATTTTTTTAGACCATTACATACATTTCCTACTACAACATTAAAAAGGGAGATAAGTGCATAATTGCACACAATTGTATGCCAGATATTCCCTCCTCGAGATGATAGGTTGATGTATTTGTTGAGAGACAGAATTACTGTTCCATTTCGCATATTAATTCTTAATTTTCAGTTTATTGGCTTCTTAGAAAAAACTTTACAGGCCTCTTCTTTTATTGTGGCTATTTCATTCTTTGGTGTGGTTTCATTGTATGTTAAGTTGATGTTCCTCTAGATGGATTAATTACAAAGAAAGACTGTCTCAGAGGCCAAGTGTTGTTCTTGTGGTTCTCTGATGCTAGACATTTTGGGACTAAATTTCTTTTTATGGAAATGGAGAAAACGTTTCTGATTTGACAGAAAGCTGAAGAAGTTGGGAAGACCACACTGAGAAATGTTCTTGTTTGTGGTCCGGTACACAGAAGATCATCTACTTAAAGAGATGAAATTAGTCCATCCTTGGCACCTTCCAATTCATAATAGGATCCTATGAACCACCAGTGACAACTTACCTTTTGCTCCTTTGCATGTAGGTTCTACTTAAATTTATTTTGTAAGGAGTTCTTGGGAAACAGACTAACTATTTCAGATAGCAGATTGCAAATTTTACAGCCTCTAGGCAATTCTAAACTTTTCTTGGTGAGAGAGTAGTAAATAGTCTACCAGACTCCTTTTATTCATAATTGTCTGCTTCCATCTTATTAAAGGATTTGCTTTTTAAATGCTCACACACATAAGAAATCATGGGGGCTGACCCACGATGTTCGATGTGTATGCACAAACCTTTTCATAGGGGCTTGTTGAGGATCTGCTCAAAGCCTTAAAGGCTCTATACTGAAAAATAGGTTATTTTAAATTGACCATAACTGGAAACTATAATTCTTCCCAACCACCACAGTATAATTTTTTTGTTGATCTGCCCCCTAATTCTTTATATATCCAATCTAAAACTTCTTATATTTCAGCTGTCAATCAAATTCTTTGCTCTCAAAAACTATTTTTCTGTGGTTAGTTTTGCTGTAGCTGGAATGGTGACAGAGTTTTGACAGTTGGAATGCTGTATGCTGTGTGCAGGCTTGACAGTTAGTTTGTGGGAAAAAGTCAGGTCGTATGGTTAAAAGAGGGAGGGGGGAATACTGCTCCTAAACAAAATGTGTGCTGGATTGAAGGCATGCAGCAACACATGCAAATCAGAGTAAGTGCTACTTACATGTATTCAATTATAGATTAAGATGAGGCAAAGTCATTTTTTCAGTATAGTGTCTCTTTAAGTCTTCTTCCAAATCTTTCATCTAATGTAGATTATCCATTCTAGGCAGAGGTGCCTTAGATCATAATGGTACTAGTTTACTTTAATATATATTATTGTTTTTATTCTTTTCTAATCGTATATATATAGTAACAAAGCCAGCAGGTTTTTCTGTGGGATGTTAGATATTCTCTTCTATTGAGTAGCCTTTGTGTTTCTTTGTGGCATTTTGCACTTGGTACTAAAGATCTTGTAACCAAGGCAATGGCTAAATTCAAACCATGCTATCCTTTCCTATAATCTGCAGGTGAGTTGTATACTTTCTTAAATATTTATTCATTGGGGTTGATCCATTTACTCTTTGCATAGTGAGTAGATTCTTCCCCCCGTCTATACTTACTGCTTGGGTTTAGCCAAATAGTGATCACTTCTGTGTGTAATGATCAGGACAATTGTCACTGTACTCCCTCCATTCATATCAGTCCTTGTTCGGGTCAGTTTGGTCTAGTAGGCGGAAGAAGGTGAAAATGGAAAAATTAGCTTCTGTACTTCCTGTCCTGTACCCGGAGGCTTGGAATTAACTCATTAACGACCTCTGTATGATACAATTAATATGCTAAATAATTGCGTGCAGTACACCATTTATCATATGTATAACAAACTTTGCAAAACATTTCTAATTACTTTTGGTTTGACAAATAAAATACAGATGCCATGGTCCACATCATATTTATTGATACCAAACCTGTTATCAGATAGACATACAGTATCTATACACGTCAATGGTCTACTCTATAGAGGAAAATAGATAATTTTTAGATATCTTTATATAAACTCAGAAACTAGATCATGAAAAATGCTTCTGTAATTAAATATGTTAATTATCCTTGCCAGACAAATCTCCCTGGGGTTTAACTAAATATGCAATTCTCACCTTGTTTTTTCTGTTTCTCCAATGTCACCCAGAATTCATTAGGATGCACTGCACATCAAACCCTGACTGGTGGATGCCTTCAGAAGAACAGATAAACAAAGTATTCAGTGATGCTGTAGGACACGCGCGTCAAGGTCGAGCAGTTGGCACTTTCTTCCATAATGGAAATTCATATTATGATGGTATAGACCACCAGGTTTGCCAGGATGAAGTTTTTAACCAAATCTCTCACGATGGTTCTGGAGATTGACGGAGATTGATGTATAAGGCAGGAAAGCACTGTCATGCCCTGTAAGAAGGCAACAAATATTAGCCACAAAAGGATAAAAAATAAGTGTAATAGTTCAGTTAATGTGTCTTTAATGTTCTGTCACTGCAGCGGGTGCTTGGAACACAGAGCTGGATAAAGAACCTCAAACAACCCAAAGTATTTAAAGAGCCAGATGTTAGTTGTCCATGTGCCATCTCAGTAATGTTTCAGGGACTTGAACTCTGTAATGTGACTGTTATGTTCTCTGTAGGACTATTGAATAACAAAGACAATGAGGCCCTGGATCACACTGGAGAGGGATGTGTTGGTCTGTTCTGTAGACTTAGCTTTAATAGAATTTGCATTGTACACCCTACTATTTAGTTAACTTATGCAAAATATCAAGTTGTAATATTCTGTGTCCATAAAACTCTTCACCACTACCCAGGTATGGAATTCTACTTGCCTCACTGTGTCTTTATTTCTCCCTCTCCCCCGCAATATTGACTTTTTGGGCTTCGGCATTCTAAGATATGCCACATTGGTACTACATTTTCCTATGTGAAATGACCTCCGTTCATGGGATTGTTACCAAAGGTCTCTGCAACATTCAGAAAGGACTGCTCACAGCTACTAAAGTGAGCAGAATGCCATTAAGAAAGATCAATGAGGGCTGTGTACACCGGCAGAGTTTAGCCCAATTTCCTTTCAACAGACCTGCTGATGGCATGTACACTATTACGCTTCTTCATTCCATTGAGGACTGCAGGATCACTCCTGATTTAATGACAGGACCAATTGCTCAGAATGACTGAAAAGAAAAATCAGTCTGGGGTGATCGGTCACAATGTATTATGGGTGATATTTCAGCTAAATCTGACAAAGTCAAGGCGGTTGATTGGGTTGAAGTATCAGCCTGCATTTACACACTAACCAAGATTTTAATGGTAGTTTTCTAAGCAAAGTGCATGAAAGCAATTGTGATTGGGTAATGGCTTTCTTTCGATGGTTCTTCTATGATCCATAGAATAAAGATGTTTGGTAAACTGATGCTTGGCTTGTATCAATAGAAGTTAAAGGAAAACTAAAGCCAAAAAAATAACTATTTGCCATTCAGTTGTATTATTCACAGGGAGTTGAGAACGCTTATTCTAATATCCCTGTGAATAATATTACGCTCGGGGGACCTGGAACTTACCTTACCCACCGCTCCACTCGCAGCCGCTTCTTCACTGAACAGCTGTTCTCTCCCGATCGCGTGCCCTATCTTTTGTATTGGCGCGCATGCGTCTAAGATAGGGCGCGCGGTCGGGACAGAGTGGCTGTCAGTGAAGGAGCGGCTGCGAGTGAAGCGGCGGTAATGTAAGTTCCAGGTCCTCCGAGCGTCCTATTATTCACAGGGAGGTGAGAATAAGTGTTCTCACCTCCCTGTGAATAATACAAACGAATGGCAAATAGTTATTTTTCTGGCTTTAGGGGAGTTTAGTGTCCCTTTTAAACTGAATATGGAGCCCCTAGAACCCAGGAGAACGTCATTCTTTCTTCATTCATTCATTCTTCAGCCGTTCTAATGTCATGTTTTACACTGTCAGATGTTTTATTCTCAATAATAAATCATGTCGAGGAAGATGACAGAGTTTGTTCTACTGTGTGTTTAGATGGTTCACCTGTTTTTACCTGGCTGTTACATTTGAGCTGCAGGTGTTGAATTTGTTTTTCACACACTTTCTCTTGTTTTAAACAATTCTAACATAGGGATGGGGATGGGAAGAATAAAGTTTGACATGCCCTTTATGTTCTTAAAGGGCATGTCCACCCTTAAAAATTGTTTTTGATATGATGTTCCCCCATGTCTGGTAGCCCCAACCGCATGGTTTGTATTTTCCAAAAGCTCCCCAAACTCTTACTTACCTCTCCTCTTTCCTCCGCTGCACTGAATGACCGGCAGCCGCGTCCGTGATTGGCTGCCGCTCAGTCAATCACAGACGCGACTGCTGGTCCCGCCCCTCTGCTTGCATTCTCGCAAGCAGAGGGCCGGCAGTGTTTTATCTAAACTACACGATCTTTGGGTTTTCTAAAAAAGCTTCATGAGATTTTGTTCAAACCCAGGATTTCTCATCCAGCTTTACAAAATGTCAGCCTTTCATAGAAAATACAGTCCATGCCTATATTGTCCTACAAACAAGGCTTTCTAGCAGTTCTATTCTGCTTAGATGTCGGGCTAGAATAATACATCACCTAGAATTTAGATAGTAGACATTCGTCTATAGAAAAATGTCTATAGCCTAGCCTGTTTTTGCACATCACACTCTAATGTCTACCTATGTATGGCCAACGGATATCAAAATTATGAAATGCAAGGGTGCTGATGTTGTAAAGATACAGAATGTAACTTTCACAGCACTTTAACAATGTAGCACTTTGTAACACATAAATAAAGCACAAATTTTCTGTCTGTTAGACATAAGAAATTTTATGAAACATACTCACCAAATTAAACAATTAATGAAATTTTAATATATTATATTAACTATTATGTGCAATTGATAGAAGTTTTTAAACTTTTTAATAGATGTGATTGTTAAACTAATGGAAGTGGAGATTGTTTGTAAGCCACACCCCAAGATGGGTGGAGAAATCATGTATATATTGTTCACTAAGTGTGTTGTAATTATGCACTAGTGAAGGGTGACACACCTCGAAACGTTGTGACACATGTCACAAATAAACAGTTGAATGAGTAAGGTCTTCAGGAGTGCGTTCTCAAAAAACCTAAGACGCCTATATAGGATCTACGTTAAACTGTAAGCAAAGATACGAATGCCAATACAAAACTCATCCAAACACTTAGAATCCCAAACACTTAGATCCCAAACACTTGAATAGCAAAGAGTTTACAAAAAATCAAATCTGTCTTTCATTTTTTTTTTTTGTTTGCGTGGTAATAGGAGTTGCAATGTGTACAATGTAGCAGTATGTTAAATAATATACAGCAAACATGCAGAACCAATAACTGTATGGATAAATATAGCCAGATTTTATTTGATTTAGATTATTAGATTATTTTTTAATATAGTAGATGTGTATAGTAATGTGTAGAATTACACATCACATACTGTAAATGTTCATTTTAGCTGAATATAGATCGAGAGGGTTTTTATTTCGACCCTCACCTTTAAATAGCTTTTTTCCTCTATGACATTAAATACAGCCAATCAATCTGCTTGGTGCTCCTTCTGCCTATTAAAGAGCTTCTTGTTAAGCCTGTATGTTAACCTTACTTGTGCACCATATTTTTGTTATAGTGTGTGTTAAAAGGTAAGGCCAAAGGCAGCACAACACAAAAAAGTTTTCAGAACTACAATAACAGTACGTATTTTATGCTGTGGTTAAGAAATTAGGGGACTTATGTTCATCCAAATATTTGATTATCTTTTCTCCTCTTTTCAGGGCAGCAAACACGTTGAGTAATACCCCGTCTACATTACTAGTAAACAGTGGGATGAGGCCGTCAACTCTTCAAGAAAGATGGAAGGAGGCTTCTTCGTATACCTTATCAGATTTGTTTTTACCACAGATGAGCTAAATATTCATGGCCTTGGAAAAAGAAAAAGGTCAATGCAGTCAGGAGACACTGGTCCTAAAGACGTCCTTTGGATCCTGTTAAAGTTACATGCTCAGAGGTACTGCACCTTTTTACTCAGGTAAACCTTACTTACATCATTCCTTTTGCATGATTCCTCTCAAATGCAGCTGAGGCACCTGCAGTGTAGGAATTGGTTTACAAGCTCCTTACCATTTTATTAAAACATACTAATACTTTGGGGCATATTGACTACTCGTACTAGAATTATGATCACAATGGTAAATGTCCTATTGCTGTTGTACATTCACGGCCATAAGATTTGCACTTGTTACAGGCTATTTAGCGATACCACGCCTTTATAAATTTACAGGGTTATTCAATAAAGATTCTATTGTTAAAATGATGCTAATTTTGCCCCAACCAATCAGATCTTAGCTTTCAAATGTTAAATAAGATCTGATTGTTGGGGCAAAATTAGCATCATTTTTAACAATAAGAACTTTTATGGAATAACCTGAAGGTCCCTTATTAAGTGTTTTGCTTATTCACTAATAGGGAGGGCCAGAAAATGAGAGCATTAAGTTAGAAGGCAAAGGGTCCACGTGAAAAGACTATAAGGGTTCAGTGCCAAGGTTTATATCATATAGTTATGCAACTTATTTCATTCAGAAAAAGAATGTGGAGCCTTTTTACAATCTTATTATTGTACAAAACAGGGCAATAGAAAGAGGAAAGTTGAGTTCAAATGGCAAAACGTAGCGATCAGTCAAACTATAGATAAGTAGAAAACACCATGCATATCAGTGTTGCCGCCCTATGTATTTTATTGCATTATAATATTCTGGTAAAGGTATCTGCCTCCTTCCTCTGCTCAAAGACCTTTTTGTAAGCTTGAGCATGTGCAGAAGACAGTCAATAATTGGCTATAATGTCAGTTGTCACAGCGGTGATTGACTGCATGGGAGGGGTCAGCTTCCTCTGCCAGAATGGGAACAATAATTATCCGTAAATATCTGGTAAGTAATGCAGGTAATAAATGCAAAGTTTATCAGTTGTGTAGGGAGCAGGTAACTGACAATCAACCGTTTTTTGTTTTAAGAGTGGACACATCCTTTAAAGAGACCCATGGAAGCATATTTATATAACTGGTTTGCAATATTGTAATCCCGCACCTTTTCATGACATAGTTGTAATTGTACACGTTTGCATAGTAACAATGGTCATTAGAATTTTACAGCCCCATTATTATTCTAGTTAGTTTTATTATAAAAGCTGAATATAGAGTATATTCTGCATAATTCTGTTGAGAGATCTCATAATACATCATGTGAAAGTATACATAGTATTTAATCAATTTAATCCTTCTGTTACTAATGTGTAGGGTTGTGCAGGCACAGAAATCAGGTGAGTGGTAATCCTGTGCATCATTGATATTAATGTCATTCATACTAGTTCTGTCTGTTTAGTTTTTCTCACTGCTGCCTGCCATTCTATATGGAAATGAATATGGGGAGTTTTCTATTGTATACAAGTTGCATAAATATGCATTAAGGTTATTTGTTGCTTCTTTATTGTTATTGTATAACACCTTAAAACAAATAGTGTAGTGTGTTTTTTCCATAATAAGATAACTTAAGGGCATGAAACCCATAACATCTTACACAGCTCTATTCCCCTTCTAGTAGAATATTATTTCCCATCATTCTTTTGTTTAGTTTCTAATTGTAGCACGTCTGTCGCTCCCTCTTTTAGCCCAGGGCCTAACCAATGGGAATAAACATTTTGCAAGAAGCACATATTGCAATTGGAGATATCTCAGACAGAATTTATGTGACAGAGAAAACCCTGTCAGGCAATCAGATCTATAACAAATGATTACCACAGGGGTAAGGACCTAGAGATTAGGTCTTCTCACCCTAAGTAGGAGAATGGGGGTTTATTGACCTTAACAGCATGTTGGCACAATGATGATGCTTTGCAGTGCTGTCTCTTGGTTAAATACTCCCTTGCTAAACCTGGGATGATGTCTTCCTGTGTTTTCTCCTATGTTTCTAATGACATACTGATTGTCGGATGTGAGAAAGTACATAGAATATACTAATTGTAATGCTCTGCTAATATATACAGAGACAAACTCAACACCGAGATAAAAACACAACACAATAAAGTAAACAATGTAATACCAGTATATGTGCATGAATTTGCTTCCACACTTATTTTTGTTCAGGAGAACTATAGTGTGTTTATAAGTTTTTCTAAAAAAAACATTTAAAATATAAGTAGCTGGTGACAGGAATATAGGATTGGAAATTCTACCTCACAATTTTGTTTCTGTGAGGAACATCAGCCCCAAATAAAACTGCCAGTCTTCTCCTGGCTTCAGCCACTATCTTTAATACAGGACTAGTCCGGACTAAATTGTCAAATGAAAACTGTACGTGCTGTAGCTCCTTAACAAAACGATATTGTGAGGTGGGAATAACCAATCCAACCTCCCTGCCCCAGGTACTTTACATTTTTAAAAAAGTTAATTTTTGGAGGTATAGTTATCTTTAATATATAACAAATGAGAACTGCGTACATGGAGGACCATTTGTCCTCATTTAATTCACACTGTAGCCTATCCTCCATTTGTTGGTATATTTGGATTTAATGGGTTGTAGATCATGCCATATATTGAATATATTTTGGAAATCAATCCCGATGTGTTGGGTGTTGTCTCAAATAATCTCTGTATGGGTGGGATCTAAACCTTACACTATTGTAGTGAGTCATTTGCGAAGTGGTAGATTTTGGAATATGGGAACCATACTTGGCTGGGATATGTATATCCTTGACGCTTCCTCCCATGTGAGGGGTTTATTATCCTTAGTGGGAATATCTTTTATTGTCAAAATTCCCAGGTTTTTCCAGGGTTTCATATTTCTGCCATCTAGACCCACAGGGGAGTAAGGGAGTATATCAGTGTGTTCTGGTCGAAGGGTATGGAATAAGTTGGAATTTTTTGTTGCTTTGTCCCAGATTTGTAGTGAGGTTTTGATAGTTTGTATGTACTGAAATCAAAGTACATACAATACGATGTATTGTAAAGGTGTAAGTAAAATATTCTCTATATCAACCCATGCTAATTTTCCTTCTCCATTAGCTGCCTGGATTAGTTGGGTTAGTCTATAGCTGCGTAAAAATATGTGTTTAACATTGGTAAGCAAATCCACCTTTACTTTTGTGTCTTGCTAAGTTTTTCATATTTGATAGGCGCGTTATTTTGCCATATGAATTTCCTAATTCCTCTCTGAAGTTTGAGTACATCTGATTATTGATTTCCAGGGAAGAGCACAAAATAAATATAGAATTCTGGGGAGTGTGGTCATTTTGATTGCTGCTTTTCTCCCTCCCAATGAGAAAGGGTAGGAAGTCCACTGCTTCATTTGTCCTGGTTAGCTCCGGGATTAGTTTTTCATAATTCTGACTATAGAGGGTTTCTTGGTGTGGGCTTAGTTAAATTCCAAGGTATTTCAGTGAAACTGTATGCCATTTGAAATGAAAATTTTCCTGGAGTCCATAAGGTGGTAGATAGATGTATTGGGTATGCTGCAGATTTAGATTGGTTTTTCTTAAACCAGAAATGGTTCTGAATTCTGTTAAAATCCTATAAGATCGAAGAGAGATAAGGGTTTAGATGTATGAATTAGTGTGTCTCTGCAAAAGTGATAATTTGAATGGTATGCTACCAATCTTTATACCTGTAATATCTGGGGAGGCTCTTATTTTGGATGCTAATGGCTCCATCGCTAGAGCAAAGAGAAGTGTTGACAACGGGCAACCTTGCCTAGTGCCATTTTTATTAAAATCTGTTAGACGGGTAGCCCATATTGCTACTAAAGCTTGTGGGTTATTGTAAAGGCTGAAGACCCCAGTTATAACCGTGTGGGGAAACCAAATTTGGTTAAAACTTTGTACAAATATCCCAGTCCACTCTGTTAAACGCCTTTTCTATATCTCCAATAAGAATACAGAGGGTATATGTTGTAGTTCAGCAATTTGCATTAGTGTAATTACCTTCCTGATATTGTCCGTAGTCTGACGGCCCGGGATGAATCCCTTCTGGTCATAATGGATTAGTGATGATAGAAGTGTGTTCATCTATTTGCCAGTATCTTTGCTATTATTTTTACATCCGTGTTTATTAAAGGCTATGTCCACCCTGAAAAATTTTTTTTAATATATGGTCCCCCCTGGGCTCCCAGCCCCAACCGCTATAATTTTTTTTTTAGAAAGCCCCCCAAACTCTACTTACCTCCCCTCGATCCTCCGCCGCGCTCCCGGCCCTCTGCTTGCAAGGAAATGCAAGCAGAGGGGCGGGACCGGCAGCCGCGTCTGTGATTGGCTGAGCGGCAGCCAATCACAGACGCGGCTGCCGGCAGCTCACTTCGCCGGAGGAAAGAGGAGAGGTAAGTAAGAGTTTGGGAGCTTTCTAAAAAAAAAAAATAGGCGGTTGGGGCGGGAGACATGGGGGAGCACAATATTAAGGGGGATTTGACTAGGGGGAGGGAAAGTAGAACGGAGGGAGAGGGAGGAGGGGGGGGAGGGGGGGAGAAGGGCTGCAGTACGCATGGCAAAAATCTACCTGAGGCCAGCTAGCAGGCATGTCCTATATGGACTCTGCTAGCCTCTGGTAGTCATTTTTTGGGACTTTGGGGGGGGACTACAGGAGAACCCTATGGAGCTGGGATGTGAGGTAAGGATTAATACTACACTACATGGTGGGGCCAGTAGTTGGGGGGATTATGTTTTGGGGGGTGGACATGCCCTAAAGAAATTGGCCTATAGTTTGAGGGCTGCAACTATGTGTGCAGTTAGCATATCTAAGGCTATTCTGTGTTCTCTTCCAATATTTTGTTACACAGTATGCGAATCTTTGGGGTCAAAATTTTTCGGAATATTTTTAATATAGAGCCGTAAGTCCAACTGGGCCTGGTGATTTTCAGGATTTAAGGTTTTTGATTACTTTTGTAATTTCTTTCTCTGTTATTTCACTTTGGAGGAAGCTAGCCTGTGTATCTGTTAAAGTGGGTAGGTGATATCATTTAAAAATTGGTCTAGGGCTTTGGAAGTGGCTGAATCCTTATTGGCGGTTGTTCCGTTGTATAGGTTCTGTTAATATTGTGCAAATGTATTGGTGATATATGTTGGGTCATATTGGAGGTGACCCTTTTGATCTCTTGTGGTAGGAATCTGTTTTGTGTCATTCTTTGATTTAACTTGTTGGCCATCATTGTATATTGCTTCGGAGTAGAATTTGTGGCTGTGAAATGTAGTGCTTTTTCTGCTCTATTTGTTGTAATAAACTTGCGGTCCTGTGTGAGTGCGGATTCTGTTGTTTCATTATATTTTTTAGCTAAGGACATTTCCTTGACTTTATTGAATTTGTCAGGGCATTTATCTTTTGTTCTCTTTGCTTTTTTTCCTTGCCGCAATTTGGATTAAATGGCCTCTCATTACCGTCTTATGTGCTGCCCAAAATGTGCCATATTCCAGATCTTCTGTTGTGTTGTCTAGGAAATAGTTATTGAGGTTTATGTCAGAGAGTCTAAGTTCTGCTTATTTGACAGGATCGTTTCGTTCAGTCTCCTAGAGGGCGGGGTTTAGACGTGAAATATTTTGTATAGTGCGATATATGTGTGCGTGATCTGACCACGAAATTTCTCGTTTTGGGTTTTGTATGTTGAGATCATTTGTGGGGAGACAAAAAGAGTACCGTATATACTCGAGTATAGGCTTTAAAACCTACCTCAATTTTACTCGAGTCACTAACCTGAAATCCTTTCGCCTCTCTCTTCCGCATCCCCCGGTGCTGTGTTTGACGTCAGTACTCGCCGCCGGTCTACCCGGCGCCGAGTAGTGACGTCAGGCGTCTGACTGTGGATGTGAAAGAGAGAGGAAGCGTGCGGCTGCAGGATTTCAGGTTAGTGATTTTAGATAGATGCAGCCGATTACCTTAAGCAGGTCCTCTCCTCCACTGGGGGGGCTCTGGGAGGGATGGGGGATAGGTGCATGGCTTGCCACTGAAGAGGTTTGGAAACTACAACTCTAAAGCATGCTCAGAGTTGTAGTTTCCAAACATCTGGAGTGGCAAGGAATTGGGGGTTAGTGTGTTAGGTTCCTCTCCATTTAAGGGCAACTAATGCCTTAAAACAATACAGAATATTTGTTTCCTTCTGATTCGTATTGTTTTGAGGCTTTAGTTGCCCTTTAAATGTACAACAGAATTCCCATACAGTAGTCCCATACAGTAATAGACATTGTGATTTGGCTATTACTGTATGGGACTACTGTAGGGAATTCTGCTGTCCTTTTAAAGGGCAACTAAAGCCTCAAACAATACAGAATCAGGAGGCAGTTGTGGTCATTTTTCTACCCTCGACTTATACTCGAGTCAATCATTTTTACTACCTCCTTTTCCAGGTCAAATAGCACTCTGCTTATACTCGAGTATATACGGTAGTCTGTCTCGTAAATATCTTGTGGACTAGTGAATAAAATGTGTACTCTCTTTTAGAAGGATTGGCTAACCTCCAAGTAGCCAACAGGTTACAAACGTTAAGTAATTGTGATAAGTATTTTGGCGAAGGGGAGCCTGATAAGAGTGGCAGATTTGGATCTATCCATTTTTGGGTTTAATGTAACATTAAAGTCACCTCCCATTAGTATTGGACCGTGTGAGTATGTGATGATTTTGTTTTGAGCTCCTGGAAGAAAATCTTGTGAGGCGTGTTTGGGGGCATAAACATTGATCAGGTAATTTTTGTATTGTGGATCTCCATTCAGGATATGTATCTCCCCTGTGGTTCTCTATAACACGAGGTTTCAGTAAATGACAGTTTTTATGGATTACGATGGCAACCCCACCTTTTCCTGATTCAGCTGAAGAAGCGTAACAAAGGCTATATCTCCTCCCCAATATTTGGGTTCTCTACCCTTTTTAAAATGAGTCTCCTGTAGCATAAGGATGTCTATTTGAGTCTTGTTGTAAAATTGTAATGCCATTTTCCGCTTTGTTGGGGAGTTAAGTCCCTTATTATTGTGTGGATTACCTGTAAGGATGAAGTCATATTAGATTTCTATTTGGTAGAGATGCTTGAGTGCCGGCGGACCAGTTCGAGTGGATCGTTGTTCAGCGTTCGTCCGGCATAAATAAAAAAAACAACGGTGTAACATTATACCATTTAACTTTACGTTAAAAAACAGTTTTTTAGCGTAATAACCATATGCTAAAGGGAGGATATAAGTATCCCTGAGAATAGTGGATTAGATATATCTCTCGATCCACTTGCCTAGTAGTCTTTAAACCTTACTAAGATTTTCTGTCGGAAGACCATCCGGTCTTTTACGTTGGGGAGAAAGGCTAACCTTCGGTTTACTGGTCAGCAGGAGAATTGTCCTCACCGCGGCATTCCCACCAACTGAGGCCTGTTCTAGGTATAGAAGATAAAAGGGACTAGGGATTAGGGTGATATACTAACATGTTCTTATTGGAGTCATAAATTTGCATGAATACAGAGGATCATCTTCAGATTGTGCAGGCTTTTGTCAGCCACAGCTGGCCTGACATTTCATCATAAGATTGACCTGATCTCTGCGAGATAGTATTATATAAGATCTTTCCAGGTTTGGAAGTGTTTTAAATATGGTTCCCTCCACGTCCCCCTGCAAATTGTAATTATCCATAAGATTCCAGCATTTCTATTAATCATTTTAATAACCATTTCCTATGTATGGGTAGACATAAGATTATTATTAAAATGTTTAAAATCACTGGGCGTCTGAACAAAT
This sequence comes from Hymenochirus boettgeri, assembly GCA_019447015.1. Taxonomy (NCBI): domain Eukaryota; kingdom Metazoa; phylum Chordata; class Amphibia; order Anura; family Pipidae; genus Hymenochirus; species Hymenochirus boettgeri. The sequence goes on along the minus strand of CM033469.1, from coordinate 66,003,153 downwards.
AATGTCATTCCATAAGAACAATGAACCAGTGTCCTTTTTGGTGATTATTCACCTGTGCCAGATGTTACAGGAAATAAATTCACCGATGGAGATTTAACCATAATGTAATGTGGAATATGAAGAAAGGCCATGCTAACAATTGATTAATAACATGGAAGAAAATCTGCAGCATTGGATCCCTCCCCCACACAATACATCACAGAATGCTTACAAATCGATCGACAGATAGATGGGTAGAATAATAGAAATAGACAGAACACTAATCAATAGGTACAGACGCATATATAAACTGCCACTTTATAAACACAGCACTCTACCCACAGTAAAGTGCAATGGTTTGAGTGTAATTTGCTCCCATCCCAGGATTCCATTATGGGCCATATTCAATAACCTGCGGAATGGGAAACTTCCGATACCCCGGGGATATAGTAAAAGTACAACTGCAGCAGTAACAGCAGACTATGGTGTGTAAATGTACAATCGCAGCCGTAACGTTTGCAGTTGTTAAAGCAAAGTATCGATATTCAGTGATATTCATCTTGATGTTAAAAAGCACAACCACAGACCCAATAACAATGAAACTGTACACCATTGAGATGTTGTGACTTCCTATTTACACTGAACAAATGACCTAAAGATCCCTTTCAGAGCCATAATTATATGATTAGATGGAAGACCTCTTTGGGAAAGAAAATCTCATGAGATGCATGGAAAAACATATGGGAAGTGATATCAAAGCCATCAACAAACATCATACATAAAGAAAATGGATTCTAACTGTAAATATCATTATATCAAAACCAGTATTGTATAGACGAAGTACAGAAACTGATCTCCCTGTTGTTTATTGCTTGATACAATGAGGAGAGAAAGAGTACAACTGCATTGTAGCTAGAATAATCTTTCCCTTACCAATTAATACCTGAACTTTTTTGTGTTTTAAGGTGTCCATATATCTATAAGATTTTACTTACCCGACCGAGCGCTCACGCGATGTTCATCGATGCTGCCAGAACTGCTTCTCCCGATCTTATATTCGGCCGACATGCGATCGCAAAATCCCATTCATTTTGCGATCGCATGTCGGTCGAATGTAAGATCGGGAGAAGCGGTTCTGGCAGGATCGAAGGAACATCGGGTGAGCGCTCGGTCGGGTAGTAAAATCTTATAGATGTATGGGCACCTTTATAGATCTACAGCAGTGTCACATGTATTAACCCAATGATATGCAAAAGGGTTTTTTATATTGGAGAGTAACTGTGTATTGTATAAATAAATGTATTTAAGATTTTATTGCGCTATTAAACCTTTAAAGTATCAACAGGGTTATTCAATAAAAGTTCCTGTCGTTAAAAATGGTGCTAATTTTGCCCAACCAATCAGATCTTATTTAACATTTGAAAGCTAGCATCGGATTGGTTGGGGGCAAAATTTGTAAGTTTTCAGTTTTAAAATGTGTTATAATTAAAGAAGCGATATCACTAAATTGTGATACTGCCTTTTATCAGGGTAGCAAAAACCGCTAGAATTTTTTTAGACCATTACATACATTTCCTACTACAACATAAAAAGGGGATAAGTGCATAATTGCACACAATTGTATGCCAGATATTCCCTCCTCGAGATGATAGGTTGATGTATTTGTTGAGAGACAGAATTACTGTTCCATTTCGCATATTAATTCTTAATTTTCAGTTTATTGGCTTCTTAGAAAAAACTTTACAGGCCTCTTCTTTTATTGTGGCTATTTCATTCTTTGGTGTGGTTTCATTGTATGTTAAGTTGATGTTCCTCTAGATGGATTAATTACAAGAAAGACTGTCTCAGAGGCCAAGTGTTGTTCTTGTGGTTCTCTGATGCTAGACATTTTGGACTAATTTCTTTTTATGAAATGGAGAAAACGTTTCTGATTTGACAGAAACTGAAGAAGTTGGGAAGACCACACTGAGAAATGTTCTGTTTTGTGGTCCGGTACACAGAAGATCATCTCTTAAAGAGATGAATTAGTCCATCCTTGGCACCTTCCAATTCATAATAGGATCCTATGAACCACCAGTGACAACTTACCTTTTGCTCCTTTGCATGTAGGTTCTACTTAAATTTATTTGTAAGGAGTTCTTGGGAAACAGACTAACTATTTCAGATAGCAGATTGCAATTTTACAGCCTCTAGGCAATTCTAAACTTTTCTTGGTGAGAGAGTAGTAAATAGTCTACCAGACTCCTTTTATTCATAATTGTCTGCTCCATCTTATTAAAGGATTTGCTTTTTAAATGCTCACACACATAAGAATCATGGGGGCTGACCCACATGTTCGATGTGTATGCACAAACCTTTTCATAGGGGCTTGTTGAGGATCTGCTCAAAGCCTTAAAGGCTCTATACTGAAAAATAGGTTATTTTAAATTGACCATAACTGGAAACTATAATTCTTCCCAACCACCACAGTATAATTTTTTTGTTGATCTGCCCCCTAATTCTTTATATATCCAATCTAAACTTCTTATATTTTCAGCTGTCAATCAAATTCTTTGCTCTCAAAAACTATTTTTCTGTGGTTAGTTTTGCTGTAGCTGGAATGGTGACAGAGTTTTGACAGTTGAATGCTGTATGCTGTGTGCAGGCTTGACAGTTAGTTTGTGGAAAAAGTCAGGTCGTATGGTTAAAAGAGGGAGGGGGGAATACTGCTCCTAAACAAAATGTGTGCTGGATTGAAGGCATGCAGCAACACATGCAAATCAGAGTAAGTGCTACTTACATGTTCAATTATAGATTAAGATGAGGCAAAGTCATTTTTCAGTATAGTGTCTCTTTAAGTCTTCTTCCAAATCTTTCATCTAATGTAAGTTATCCATTCTAGGCAGAGGTGCCTTAGATCATAATGGTACTAGTTTACTTTAATATATATTATGTTTTTATTCTTTTCTAATCGTATATATATAGTAACAAAGCCAGCAGGTTTTTCTGTGGGATGTTAGATATTCTCTTCTATTGATTAGCCTTTGTGTTTCTTTGTGGCATTTTGCACTTGGTACTAAGATCTTGTAACCAAGGCAATGGCTAAATTCAAACCATGCTATCCTTTCCTATAATCTGCAGGTGAGTTGTATACTTTCTTAAATATTTATTCATTGGGGTTGATCCATTTACTCTTTGCATAGTGAGTAGATTCTTCCCCCCGTCTATACTTACTGCTTGGGTTTAGCCAAATAGGGATCACTTCTGTGTGTAATGATCAGGACAATGTGTCACTGTACTCCCTCCATTCATATCAGTCCTTGTTCGGGTCAGTTTGGTCTAGTGGCGGAAGAAGGTTGAAAATGGAAAAATTAGCTTCTGTACTTCCTGTCCTGTACCCGGAGGCTTGGAATTACTCATTAACGACCTCTGTATGATACAATTAATATGCTAATAATTGCGTGCAGTACACCATTTATCATATGTTAAACAACTTTGCAAAACATTTCTAATTACTTTGGTTTGAACAATAAAACAGATGCCATGGTCCACATCATATTTATTGATACCAAACCTGTTATCAGATAGACATACAGTATCTATACACGTCAATGGTCTACTCTATAGAGGAAAATAGATAATTTTTAGATATCTTTATATAAACTCAGAAATAGATCATGAAAAATGCTTCTGTAATTAAATATGTTATTATCCTTGCCAGACAAATCTCCCTGGGGTTTAACTAAATATGCAATTCTCACCTGTTTTTTTCTGTTTCTCCAATGTCACCCAGAATTCATTAGGATGCACTGCACATCAAACCCTGACTGGTGGATGCCTTCAGAAAACAGATAACAAAGTATTCAGTGATGCTGTGGGACACGCGCGTCAAGGTCGAGCAGTTGGCACTTTCTTCCATAATGGAAATTCATATTATGATGGTATAGACCACCAGGTTTGCCAGGATGAAGTTTTTAAACAAATCTCTCACGATGGTTCTGGAGATTGACGGAGATTGATGTATAAGGCAGGAAGCACTGTCATGCCCTTAAGAAGGCAACAAATATTAGCCACAAAAGGATAAAAAATAAGTGTAATAGTTCAGTTAATGTGTCTTTAATGTTCTGTCACTGCAGCGGGTGCTTGGAACACAGAGCTGGATAAAGAACCTCAAACAACCCAAGTATTTAAAGAGCCAGATGTTAGTTGTCCATGTGCCATCTCAGTAATGTTTCAGGGACTTGAACTCTGTAATGTGACTGTTATGTTCTCTGTAGGACTATTGAAATACAAAGACAATGAGGCCCTGGATCACACTGGAGAGGGATGTGTTGGTCTGTTCTGTAACTTAGCTTTAATAGAATTTGCATTGTCACACCCACTATTTAGTTAACTTATGCAAATATCAAGTTGTAATATTCTGTGTCCATAAAACTCTTCACCACTACCCAGGTATGGAATTCTACTTGCCTCACTGTGTCTTTATTTCTCCCTCTCCCCCGCAATATTGACTTTTTGGGCTTCGGCATTCTAAGATATGCCACATTGGTACTACATTTTCCTATGTGAAATGACCTCCGTTCATGGATTGTTACCAAAGGTCTCTGCAACATTCAGAAAGGACTGCTCACAGCTACTAAAGTGAGCAGAATGCCATTAAGAAAGATCAATGAGGGCTGTGTACACCGGCAGAGTTTAGCCCAATTTCCTTTCAACAGACCTGCTGATGGCATGTACACATTACGCTTCTTCATTCCATTGAGGACTGCAGATCACTCCTGATTTAATGACAGGACCAATTGCTCAGAATGACTGAAAAGAAAAATCAGTCTGGGGTGATCGGTCACAATGTATTATGGGTGATATTTCAGCTAAATCTACAAAGTCAAGGCGGTTGATTGGGTTGAAGTATCAGCCTGCATTTACACACTAACCAAGATTTTAATGGTAGTTTTCTAAGCAAAGTGCATGAAAGCAATTGTGATTGGGTAATGGCTTTCTTTCGATGTTCTTCTATGATCCATAGAATAAAGATGTTTGGTAAACTGATGCTTGGCTTGTATCAATAGAAGTTAAAAAAGAAACTAAAGCCAAAAAAATAACTATTTGCCATTCAGTTGTATTATTCACAGGGAGTTGAGAACGCTTATTCTAATATCCCTGTGAATAATATTACGCTCGGGGGACCTGGAACTTACCTTACCCACCGCTCCACTCGCAGCCGCTTCTTCACTGAACAGCTGTTTCTCTCGATCGCGTGCCCTATCTTTTGTATTGGCGCGCATGCGTCTAAGATAGGGCGCGCGTCGGGACGAGTGGCTGTCAGTGAAGGAGCGGCTGCGAGTGAAGCGGCGGTAATGTAAGTTCCAGGTCCTCCGACGTCCTATTTTCACAGGGAGGTGAGAAATAGTGTTCTCACCTCCCTGTGAATAACAAACGAATGGCAAATAGTTTTTTTCTGGCTTTAGGGGAGTTTAGTGTCCCTTTTAAACTGATATGGAGCCCCTAAACCCAGGAGAACGTCATTCTTTCTTCATTCATTCATTCTTCAGCCGTTCTAATGTCATGTTTTACACTGTCAGATGTTTTATTCTCAATAATAAATCATGTCGAGGAAGATGACAGAGTTTGTTCTACTGTGTGTTTAGATGGTTCACCTGTTTTTACCTGGCTGTTACATTTGAGCTGCAGGTGTTGAATTTGTTTTTCCACACTTTCTCTTGTTTTAAACATTCTAACATAGGGATGGGGATGGGAAGAATAAAGTTTGACATGCCCTTTATGTTCTTAAAGGGCATGTCCACCCTTAAAAATTGTTTTTGATATGATGTTCCCCCATGTCTGGTAGCCCCAACCGCATGTTTTGTTTTCCAAAAGCTCCCCAAACTCTTACTTACCTCCCCTCGTTCCTCCGCTGCACTGCCGCCCTCTGCTTGCGAGAATGCAAGCAGAGGGGCGGGACCAGCAGTCGCGTCTGTGATTGACTGAGCGGCAGCCAATCACGGACGCGGCTGCCGGTCATTCAGTGCAGCGGAGGAAAGAGGAGAGGTAAGTAAGAGTTTGGGGAGCTTTTGGAAATAACAAACCATGCGGTTGGGGCTGCCAGACATGGGGGAGCAGCATATTAAGGGGGTTTTACGCTAGGGGAGGGATAGTAGAACGGGAGGGAGAGGGAGGGGGGGAGAAGGGCTGCAGTACGCATGGCAAATATCTACCGGAGGCAAGATAGCAGGCAGAGCCCTGCTATCCTCCTGGTGGTTAGTTTTGAGACTTTGAGAGCTTTATAAAAATATAGCGGTTGGGGCTGAGAGCCCAGGGGGAATCTTACATATTAAACATTTCACGCTAGGGGGAGGGAATCGGGAGGGAGAGGGAGGGGGAGGGAGGGGGAGAAGGGCTGCAGTACGCATGGCAAAAATCTACCTGAGGCAAGGTAGGAGGCAGAGCCCTGCTAGCCTCCTGGTGGACAGTTTTTGGGACTTTAGGGGGGGACTACAGGAGAACCCTATGGAGCTGGGATGTGAGGTAAGGATTACACTACACTACATGGTGGGGCCAGTAGTTGGGGGGATTATAGTTTTGGGGGTGGACATGCCCTTTAAAACATTGAAAGCGGAGGCTACACTACAACATACATTAAATCTTGTGCATTGACTAGCGTGTGCTTTTTAACGAGGGATCGGATTGCGATTTAAAACGTGGTTGTCTGGCCTCACCTTTAAGGGTAATGTCAATGTCCAGAAAATGTTTTGTTAATATTTCTGATTATTTCCTAATTCTGGGGAGAACTAAATTAAAGACCCCCAAAGCAGGTGATCGTTAGGGGGCAGGGCTTCTTAAACCAGTGGGTTTTTTTTGTGCATTGTGCTATTTTTTATCATTTAAATCATTGGTGCAGGTAGTTTGTGGTAACACTGCAGTAATTAATTAAAGTGTTACAAGGAAATGGTTTATGTTTGAAAATATTTCATACATTAAAAAAATAAACATTTGCTTTTCATGTTTGTTTAAAGGGACTAATACACATGGAAATGGTTATCACCTTGCAAAGTATTGTGACAGAAAGGGACACTGAGTATGTTTATGGGCCCAGCACATTTTAATTGCCTATAGCAGGATTGTGATTAGCATTCACTTAACACCCACCATTTATCTGTTGAAAGTAGCACTCACACCTTAGAAAGTCTAATATTTAAATGAATGGTCTCTATGTATGTTAAAGCTGTGATTAAATTCAAAGCAAACGCTGCTTTATATTTCCAAACGGTAAGGATCAGCAACGGCAAAAATATCTTTGCTGTGCTTTTTAAAGATTAATTTAAAGGCATTTTAAAGACATTTATTATATGAACAAAAATAGCCAACGTATCACTGTGTAAAATGGTCATTTCTACCTTTAGCAGGTATATGTATAAAAAAAGGGGGTGTGGAGGGGGCATATTTATAAAAGCATGGTATTTCAATGTTACTTTGTCTTTAACACCATTGGCTTCTGTATTTTACAGTGGTGTCTGTATTTGCGTCACGGTAGAAAAATACAGACTGCAGTTCAAAATACAGATATCGCCATATTTATTAACCCACAAAAAAAGTCAGATGTTCATGGTGCAGCCATAAAGTACTGATTATTAACTGCATGTGGCAGCAGTTGTTAAAGGGGAAGTTCAGTGCAAACACATATGCTTTTCAGAAAAAAGAGCAGTATTTTTTCATCTCATTGACCTTAATCTGCCAATTCAACAATTTGTCTGTGTATAATAATGCAACCGAAATACTGACTTCCTGTTTGCAGGACCCCTAGTAGAGACCATTATGATCTTGCCCTTAACCCAGCGCCTGGGTTGATTCAGTTGCTCAGTAGAGGTCTGAGCATTTTTGACCCATCCAACAGCCAGCCAATCTGAAGAAATTACTGTTAGGAACATTCCAAGGAAGTGGTGCATTCTGGGAAGAAGAAGGACCGTTAGAAGCTGAAATGTCAGCTCACTAATGTCAACAGCAGGGAACAGTAAAGGGTATGAAATCAACTGATTTTTTCAAGATAGGAGAGAATATGTAGAATAACTAAGAAGGCATTACACAAACTAACAATTTAACAAATATTGATAATTTCCACTGAACTGTCCCTTTAAAGACTAATACCGTATTCTATGGCTATACTACGCAGTAGCAAAATACTAGACAGAATCCGTATTCTATCACATTCAGGGGTGATCGTAATTGTACATACCGCAGATTACTAAGTACACCGAGGGTGTTCTATCCCATTCTTGTTCTGGTGTGTGTAACAGTGTATGCTAGTAAGTGAAAATAGTTGTTGCTATTGCATATCCTAAAAAAACAAAACTATATGATGCACTTTCTAACTCTGTATAGTGCATTGGGCCACATTTATAAAGGCACGGTTTCGCTATTTTGGAAGACTGCACCTTTAACTAGCATTGCTTATGATCACAGCATGAATCTCCGATATCGGTCATAAATGTACGTTTGTGGTTGTAAGTTTAAAATCAAAGATCTACGACCATGACTGTACATTTATGATCGCCCATGCAATACTATTGTGGTACTTTGTATATTTATGGCCGCAATTGTACCTTTTAAAATGATTTCCATGATGGGAAATACAATATAAAACAATCTATGCATTAAAATCTATGCATCCCCATTTAGCCCTGCCCACCCGCGTGTACTCTGCCTGAAAAGGCTGTTTACTCTAGTGGGAGGGTAGGGCTGTTCTCTTACCTTCTCTGTGGGGATCTTCACACAGCAGAGAGGGAGGGGGAGGGACTTCCTTTTTCCCCAACACACTGAAGCCTGAGGCTATGCTCTGCCGCCAGCCATTAGCTTTCTGGTCTTTAATATTATTATTATTGTGGATTTATATAGTGCCAACATCTTCCATGGCGCTTTACAGTTGCATTAATATACCAATACTAACATTAATATTCCTATATAATATAGGAAAACATACATGTTACAAACAAGGGTAGTGCATATTGAGCATGCCCAAGATCACTGAGCTAAATGATGTTCTAGATATTCTACAGGTATATCACCAGCTAAGGGATTTCTTAATAGCAATATGTCTTTTTTTCCTAATGGCAGTATCTGAATTGTTAAAAATATGTTTCAACTGCACCTGTCCTGTAAAGTTTGTTTTTTTCTTTAATAGTGCTGATTAAAGGACATAATTACCTCACCTTGCCCATCTTTCACCTTTTAATAGTACCCAGGGTGAGAACCTAGGGCTATATTTATAAAGGCGCAGTATCATCATTAACGCTTGGTCCGGCGGTTGGACATTTACAACCGCTACCTTAAATGTAAAATAGCAGCCATTAATCTACGACTGCGATCGCAGATTTATGGCCGCCATAAAATACCATTGAGGTAGTTCACTACCGGATTGTATTCTGCAAATGGTCATAGATTTCTGACCGTATGCTGTAAATGTACTATCGCGGCCATACATTTACGGCCACAGTCATACATTTAAACCCGCAAACGATATACCACAGGTTTATAAATATGGCCCCTAAACCACGAAAGGCCCCCTGAATAGCACCCAGGGTAAGTCCTCTCCCCTGGATTAGCTGGAATACATTGCCTCCCTTACCAACCCAGTCCGGTCTGCCCCTATGCTACAGTCAGTGACAGTCTATGATTTTACCAAAGGAAAGACATGCCTCTGAGGAGCGGGTCTTCACATTGGCTATATTGTAGACTGCAGATTAATTCAGGAAGAGGACTGGAGCATTGGAAACTTAATGTAAGTATTACAGCTGATCACTTTAGTACCCAGGCATGAAGACTTAACGTTCATACACACCCTCAATATGCGCCAAGTCACGACCCTCGACGACGGCTACACACGACGAACAGCCGTTTCGGGCGAGAATTGTCTGTGACCTTGCCCAAAATGGCCGTTCGTCATGTGTAGCCGTCTGTGTTGGGGGTCATGGCTTGGGCTCATATTGAGGGTGTGTACGAACCTTAAGTCCTCATGCCTGGGTCCTTAAGTTATCAGCTGTAATACTTACATTAAAGGACATGTACACCCCCTTACAAAAATTTAGTATCCAGTAGAACAAACCCCAAAAGCTAAGATCCGTTTTACTTTCAGTTTGGAAAGATGTTTCTCCACTGTGTAAGAAGCCTTACAAACCACCGATCCAGCGCTGCAGCTCACTGCTTCTTCCTGGTATCAGTGACGTCACGGCCAATGGTTGACGGCCAATACTGAAGAAACCTCTGCTGCTGTTGCTCAGGCGCATTAATAGGTGTGCATTGGTGGTTTGTAATAGTTTCCAACGCTCCAGTCCTCTTCCTGAATTTATCCGCAGTCTATGTAAAGACACACACTTCAGAGGCATGTCTTCCCATTGGTAAAATCACAGACTGTCACTGACTGTACCATAGGGGCAGAGCGGACCAGGGTGGTAAGGGAAGCAATGTAATTCCAGCTGATCTGACCCAGTGGATTTACCCTGGGTGCTATTCAGGTGTGGAGCACAGGAAAAGTCCTTTATTAGACCGATTAAGAGCACGTGTTAGGAGGATTTCTATAAAGCTACAATTTTTATACTTTTTCACAGGTTGTAATACTTGTGTACTGTCATTGAAGGGGCATCATATGCTAACTAATGTTTATCTTTGTCAGATGGTAGTTGCACAATTTGAATGTTATTGAAGTATGCTTGTGAAGGTTCTCATTCATCCAGGTCATGGTATATCTGTTGTATTCAATTAGATCAACTGGACTTGAAGTTTAGTTCTTGAAGACGTTTCGCTAGTCATCCGACTGGCTTTCTCAATTCAGAATGACTTGTTCAAGAATCTGTGGCAATTATGTACCCTGGAAAATCCCAATTAGCATATCACAGCCAGGTGTTAAGGGCGTGATTGCATAGTGGCAAGGGTGTTATAGGAACGCACAGGGTAAGGTGTCAAAACAGCATTGTACATGGCAGACAGTTGGTGTCGAACAGGTGTGTTCCTTACTGGACTTGTGCCTGAATACCACTTATTTCAAATACAGGGATAATTTCTATAAGCAAAAACATGGATGTGCTATGGGATCTCCAGTTTCACCCATTGTGGCCAACCTTTATATGGAGGAGGTAGAAAAACAGGCGCTTAATACCTTGAAGGGCATAGCACCCAGCCACTGGTTCAGATATGTGGATGACACCTGGGTTAAAATCCACCAGAAGGAAGTACAAGCTTTCACAGAACACATTAATGCGGTAGACCAAAAAATCAACATTTACAAGGGAAGGAGTACAAAACAACAAACTGGCTTTCTTGGACTGCTTGGTAGAAGTCAGGGAGAATGGTACACTGGAAGTAGAGGTTTACAAAAAACAAACACACACAGATCAGTATTTGATGTTTGACTCCCACCACCCTTTAGATCACAAGCTTGGTGTCATCAGAACCCTGCAACACAGAGCTGAGAACATCCCCACTAGCACAGAGGCGAAGGCTAAAGAAATGAAAAATTTCAGAGGAGCCCTTAAAACTTACGGATATCCAGACTGGGCCTTTGTCAAAAGAAGTAGAAGGAAAGAAAAGAACACGAATACCAACAGTGAAGGGAAAAAGCAAGAAAGGAGAAAGAACATGGTCATCCCATATGTAACTGGGGTCTCCGAGAAATTAAGAAGAATTTTCAATAAACACCGTATCCCTGTCTGCTTTAAACCGAACAACACACTGAGGCAGCAATTGGTACATCCGAAAGACCCAATAACGAAACACAAGAAAAGCGACATCATATACGCAGTGCAGTGCAGTGAAGAATGCTCCGATTTGTATGTGGGGGAGACCAAACAACAACTGCATCAACGTATGGCCCAGCACAGAAGAGCAAATTCCTCGGGTCAGGACTCAGCTGTGTACCTGCATCTTAAGGATAAAGGACATACCTTTGAAGATTGTAATGTCAACATACTGGCAAAGGAACGTGACTGGTTCAAGAGAGGTGTCAAGGAGGCCATTTATGTGAAAATAAAGAAACCAAGCCTAAATAGAGGTGGGGGGGTTCGACACCAACTGTCTGCCATGTACAATGCTGTTTTAACACCTTACCCTGGGTGTTCCTATAACACCTCTTAGCCACTATCCAATAACGCCCTTAACACCTGGCTGTGATATGCTAATTGGGATTTTCCAGGGTACATAATTGCCACAGATTCTTGTACAAGTCATTCTGAATTGAGAAAGCCAGTCGGATGACTAGCGAAACGTCTTCAAGAACTAAACTTCAAGTCCAGTGGATCTAATTGAATACAACAGATAATGTTATTGAAGTGTCAGTGATCTTTATTCAGAACACAAAGGAACTGCTGTTAAGAAGGCACCTTCTGAATTCTGCAATGAAAATCATTATATTGTTGCCCTGAACATTCCATTTATTTTTTATTTACCGGTTTGACACTAAAAATGTCATTCTTAATGTGATACATTGTAACATGGTGCATTCAATTAACATGAATACAAACCCCATTTCTTTCTAATTATTTGCATTTCTAAAAATGCAAATAAACGTAAGGGCTAGGCTACACTTGCGCACCAGCACCAGCACACCTAGTGTAACCACACCGACTGGCCGACACTAACGTGTCCTTTTTTACACGATTAGATCAAAGAAAAAATGTGAGTGTTACACTATTAAACAAATGTAGATATTGGAGCCTACAACACTCTCCAAGTTGGGGCAGTCAGGCTGAGGCCACACTGCAACGTACAGGAATCGCGCACACAATAGCGAGCGTTATTGCACGCAATTATGTGCGCGATTCTTGTGCGTTTTGCATTTGCGCGTGCGATTTTGCTATTTTCCGTTATGGAAACGCATGCGTTAACGCACCAAAAATGGTGAATGCGTGCGTTACCAAAACGCGAGCGGACGCGCAATCGCATGCACATCAGAAATGAAAAAAAAAAATCTTAAGGGCTAGGCCACACTAGCACATTTGTGCCTGCGATTTTCGCTAAAATGGAAATTGTGGGAACGCGAAAAATCCCGCAATTTCCATTTTAGAAAAAATCCCGTGCGCATTGTGGCCTAGCCCTTAAGATTTTTTTTTTGCTGTATATTAGAGTTGGGCTGCTTAACAGTCCATGGTCACCATTGTCAGTCTCCTTTCCATGATGTGCCCCGTGGATCATGTGTTTGGAGAGTATATGGGTATAAAGGTTGGACTAAAGGTTTGTACACACATGCGATCGCGGGTGCCGACCCATGACACAATGTGTACAAATGGGCGATAATCGGTCCGTGTATGGGCACTTTATCGGCCGAAACGGGCGCTTGTTCGGCGATCTTGCCCTATCCGCTGGGCGGATCTCGGAATGAGGCACCTGCGATTGCACGTGTATACGAACCTTAAGGGCTAGGCAAAACTGATGTGCTTTTAAGTGCGATCTGATCGCGTTTTTGCAACTTTTGTTTGTTTTTTTTTTTTTCATGATTGGCGTGAACAGTCCAAACTCTGATCCCAGAACAAGTTTCCATTGTCTTTTGGCCCATATCAGATGAGCTTGGGGAGCATTTATTGTGTTAAAGGGGAAGTTCAGTGCAAATACATATAGTTTTAAGAAAAAAGAACAGTATTTTTCTACCCTAATAATTTGAACATGCCCATTGAGCATTTTTGTCCTGTTTGCAGGACCCCTAATAGAGACCGTTATGGTCTTTCCTTTGACCCAGTTTCTGGGTTAAGTTGCTTAGTAGAGATCTGAGCATCTTTGACCCATCCAACAGCCAATCAGTAGAAATTACTGTTAGGAACATTCCAAGGTAGTGTGCATTCTGGGAAGAACTGTAAAACCAGCTATTAGCACAAATGTCGCTACTGAAAACCTTGGGGTGGCTGCCTTTCGCTAAGCCGGTTGCAAATGAAGGGTTAAACTTGAGCTCACCTATTTAATAGTGTAAGCACGAGTTAAAAGTATAACTATACTCAAAATGTACGTGAGGCAGGGAGGTAGGATTGATTATTCCTACCTCACAATGGGCCCTATTTATAAAACCTCGCTATAGTTATCGGAAAAATAACGATCGTTATCGTAAAATAGCAATCGTTATCGTAAAATAACGATCGTTATTTTCCGATAACGATCGCTATTTTCCGATAACGATCGCTATTTTCCGATAACGATAGCGAGGTTTTATAAATAGGGCCCAATGAGCTACAACACATTCCGTTTAATACAGGATTAGTCCAGGACTAACCTTGAAAATTAAAAATAGTGCTGAAGCCAGGAGGAAGACTGGCAGAATCAGTTTTCTTTGGGCTGGTGCTCCTCACACAAACAATATTGGGAGGTAGGGATTACCATTCCTATATCCCTGTCCCATTTACTTTTCATTTTAACGGTTTAAAAAAAAAAAAAAAAACTTTATACAAGACAGTTTTCCTTTAACCCCTCATTTTACAACAGCCCCCGTCAGTAAATAAGGCAACAAATGTTTATAATCTACTTCTGAGTAGTGAACATGTTAAATGTGTGTGTGTGCGTGTGTGTGTGTTTCTGTAGAAAGTGTTGTAGTTGCTCAACATCAAACATGATTATTGTACTTGGGTACCCTCTTTAAAGGATATGCACACTGTAAAAAAACTTTAGGTTAGTGGAAAGCTGTGGCTTTAAAACTAAAGTTGCCTAAGTTCTATCCCCCCCACCAGAGCCTACCTTTACTGCCTGAATCTTGCTGGCTTCCTCCTCCTGTATAATGGCATCTGGAGCTCCACCCCACAAGATCGCCTGCTCCCTCCAGCTTCCTTGGTCCCAAAAAGTAAATTTTAGATGTCCCACGTGTGCGTGACATCAATGCACACGTGACATAAGGGCAATGCATGGCGTGGCAACGTCGCCGCGAGGCATGTATTGGCGTCATGTCGTGTGCACGTGTCGTGAAGTCATGTGCGGGACAGCCTGAACTTACCTTTTGAGACCAAGGAAGCTGGAGGGGGCAGGCGATCTCGTGGGGGCGGGTGGAATAGAACAACAACAACAAAAAATTAGGCAACTTTAGTTTTAAAGCCACAGCTTTCTACTAACCTAAAGTTTTCTTAACGCAGTATGGGGATTGGTCATCCGTGCAGCCATACACTGTACGATTGGATCGGCTCCCTTAAAGAAAATATTTTTTGTCTTTCCCGACTGACCGTAATGTCGACTATGGTTGTTTGTTGTAACAACAGGATTTACCCATTATCGTTCATGTGTATGCCACCCTAACATAACACGTGGCTGTGGGAATACGGTATCTGAAAATACAACCTTCAATGTGATTGCTTGGTTACTATCTCTTAGAAATGATTTTAAAGACCTCACCCTCCTCTTAACTGTGCCATTGGCTCAATATTTACCTATTCAAGCCCCACCCAATCAATGGTCTGTTATAGAACACGACAAACCCTGTGTTTATAAAGCTCTTTGACATATTTCTCCAAAACTTAATTTTTTTTCAAATTTTTTTTTTTTGTTTATTTCTCTTTTTTAACAAAAAGCATTTAGGACATGAATTGGACTAGCATCAATAAATTAAAAATATATTTTCCCATCTGTAAAATTATAAATATTTTGTAGAACATTTAGCAGGAAGTTGAAGGGCAGAACTGCTTGAAAGTGAGTGAAGCATGTTGCAGCTTCCACAATAGAAACAGCCATTTGTAGCTGGTATGACGTCAATGCTAAAGTTCAATTTATTGAAAGTCCATTATGGAAGGGGAAATTGTATAATAACTGTTCCTGTGCTAAGCATTCATACAAAGAGAGAAATTCTGAAATTAGGACTTTCAACTGATCTGCAATTGCAAGCCAAGAAATTGGGATCAGAATATTTTCAGAAGGAATGCTTTTCCAATTTATGAAGCTGATCCATAGATTAAAGGAAATCCCAAAGTAATCTAGAGTATATATATATATATATATATATATATATATATATATATATATATATGTTCAAACATACTTCACTGGTAGACATGTTGCGAACAGAAGACATGTAGGTACTAGCAGGTCTAGCACTGGTTTGTGATCATAGTTATTTTTGAAAGTCAGCACCTGAGAAGTATTTTCTGAAAGACTGAGCAGGTTAAGGCTTTAAGTCATTTATGTAGATTGGCTTGTATTATCTAAAGCAAAATAGTTTGCAAAACCTTAAACTGATGTGGAATTTTAAAGTTCCTCTCCTAAAGGGCTCTAAACTTGATGGCATGGACTGATTATTAGAATAGTGCCCATCTGCTTACATTTCAGGGACAAGTAAGGTTAGGATCTCCAACTATAGCTGGACCTTACATCAAACCCTGATAGCTAGTAGCAGAAGATTGTATACTGTTGCCTTGCAAGTGCTAAAATATTGTCTATGTCTGCTTTAGTCTATAAAAGCAAGCGGGAAAATAAGTTCAATATAAACTCCAATGGAATGAAATAAAACAGGGGTACCTAACCTTTGCCAATTCATGAGCCTCTAATGTGTCCCCTTGCCAAAGAATCAGATTGAAAAAACAAGCAAGTTAAACCCCTCTAGGTGCAGTCCTTCCTTGCTCCTAATTTGCATAAGCCCAATCCATACCAATGTTTCAGCAGGCCGCAATCAAGCCACCTAAACTCCTGGGCAGTGTTAGGCACCCCAAAAATAAAATAATGTTGATCAAAACAAAATAACTGTAGCTCAACATGACGACTGCAAATATGTTAAATGTCTATGATTCCCCTGAAAAGAGGACTTTTTTTATAAATATTCAAAGCGCCTCCACTGATGTGTTCAGCAATGATTGACAGTACAGCCATGGAGCATGCATACTGGAACAATGAATGGAGTCTTTTTCACAATTTAAACTAAAATGAAGAAAGACCACAAGCTCTATAAAATTTCCAGGTCAACGTGTCGAACCTCAGGATTGCGTTGCTGTAAAATAAAAACAAAAAAATATATAAAATTAATACAATATAATCATCTTTGTGTTACATTATATTGGTTATCCTAAAAACAATTGTTTACATTTAAATTATCTGGTGGAGACAAGGTTCACATTTGAGTTCAGCTCTCAAGAAATAGCCTTAAAGGGCATCTATACTGTAAAAAAGGGTTATTTTAAATTGACCATAATTCTTCCCAACAACCACTGTATCATTTTTTGTTGATCTGTTCCCTATTTATCTAGATATCCAATCAAAAACTTCTTATATTTCAGATGTCAATCAAGTTCCTTGCTCTCAAAAACTATTTTTCTGTGAGTAGTTTTACTGTAGTTGGAATGGTGACAGAGTTTTGACAGTTGAAATGCTGTATGCTTTGTGCAGGCTTGACAGTTGGTTTGTGGGAAAAAAGTCAGGTCGGATGGAAGTGGGAGTGGTTAAAAGAGGGAGGGGGGATACTGCTCCTAAACAAAATGTGTGCTGGATTGAAGGCATGCAGCAACACACGCAAATCAGAGTAAGTGCTACTTACATGTATTCAATTATAGATTAAGATGAGGCAAAGTCATTTTTTCAGTATAGTGTCCTTTTAACTAACTCTACAAATACTACACTAATGACTGATGGCTTTAATTAACCAATCTTGATTGTGGGGCATTTTCTGGCTAATGCTGACCATACACTAGGAAACCAGATTATTTATTGATTCAGTTACATTCAATTACAAAATTAATAGACCAGGACAAGGAACTTTGTTAGGTAAAACAACCAGTGTTTTTATATATTAGATCACAGGATCGCAATCCATGGGCAGCACCACAAAAGATTGCATCCATGGAACCATCGGGTGGGTGGGATAAAGCAGAACTACGGAAGTAGCTTGATCAGTGTCTGTGGCAGGTTGAGAAACCCTGTGTTAGATAGAATTGTTGAATGTATCTAATATTTAATAACTGCATGGATAATATATACAATATCAAATTAAGGGCTGCTGTAGAAGAATTTTAGCGGTACTGTGGTGTCCAAATTTTAAATGAAAGCCCAGGTTCCTACCTTTAAAATGAGTCATCAACCACCTCTCCTACTTGCTGTACTGCCCACGTTATGAAGAAATCTCTGGTCAGAAAGTTAAGGGGTGGGAGGGTGACAGATGACAGAGCCTCAGACTTCACAGTGTGTGAATGAAACGGGAAGCAATTTCTGTCAATTTACCTAAAGTCATTTTTGTACCACAGTTCCCCTTTTAAATAATGCATTTTTAAGCATTTCTCACATTTAAAGTATATAAAAAGGAATACATAAATTCTAATGATTTGGTTTAAACCAAAAAAAATCCTAAATAGTTGCAGCATCTTTTGTAATAAGGTTTAACTAATTATTTTAAAAATATAAAATCGTCCAACACACACATTATTTCACTGCAGCACTTCCTGGTTTGCATACAAATGGGTAAATAACAAAAGCTTCAGAAGAGAAACTTATATCAGATCTACAACACCAGAATAAAAGACAGATGGGCAGATAGACTTCATTGTCTGCCACTGGATACTGAGCCGATTGTACATGTAGCAGACAGAAACCTTCTATCTCCTTCAAGTGCAAATAAGTATTTGCCAATAGCACCTTTGACCTTTTTATGATTCCATCTAGTGTTAAGCTAGCTGTACACGGTCAGACTTTTTTCCGTTCAGATTTCTAAGCAAGGTTCTGCTTGAAACCTGCAGAGAAATTGGGACAGAGGATAGTGTTGGTGGAAAACATTTGTTTGTTTTTGCAATAAACTGCTCGAGCGTCTGATTGGAAAAACGGGAAACGGGTTTCAACATTTGGAGCAATCCAATCGAAATGTCTAAATCGCTCAAATGTTGATCCCGTGTAGGGGGGGCTTTAGGTTAAAAAAAAGGCTCTTAAGCTATGTACATACGGCTGATGCCAGAGGACCTGCTACACATGGAACACGGGTGATATTTCTGCATGTGTATGTGGGCGCTCGGGCATCATTTATTGATGTGCCGGGTCAAATTGTCAAATAATGTCCCATTCTTCAATTTAAGTGAATAGGCATAAGTACACTTATGCAGTGGAGATACCATTTGTCAGATGACAAACAGTCCCAATTGATCTCCCTTTATTAAGTATAGGGAAAATCATTCGGGACTACCACACTCCCTAACAATTGAGGCAGATTCCCTATACTACAGCACAGGGACCCAACCATGGAAGGGGAAAGTTTAGGTCTGAAATAAATATTTCCCAATGCGAACATTCATCGCCATCAGAAACAGTTATTTTGCCAAAACACAGATTAGCGAAAAAGGGACCGACCCTAAAAGGGACCGACCCTAATGGTACCAACCCTTTATCCCCAATGTGTTAAAACCTGATTTTTTATGTGGAATAGAAATGAAGTGTAATGTCAATTGTACGCTTTAGGCAAATGAGTTCTGTCTATGGGCCCCCAATATGACTTGGTAATACGAACCCTTGAGCAGCCTTGGTACAAGCTGTTATTAGCGATATTATACCTCGCTGTAGGGTTTTAAAGAGAATGGGTTAAAATAGACAATCTCTATAACTTAAGACACAATTTGCATGAACACAAAGATAAAAGAAATTTGAAACCAATTGTGACAGACATGCTGAAAAACAGGATAAAAAGATAACGATGATTGAAAAAAAGATAAAAGCAAACAAAGTAAGTTGCCTGGGCAACACACAAAGGGTGTTCTACAAAATGAATAACAAATTAGCAAAATAAAGAGCTGAGATTATTTCATACGAAGAAATGAGGGTGTGAGTGAAAGCAGCTACAAAGAAAAATAACAATACAATTGGAAAATTACTTCTGATAAATCTGTTGAACCACATGGGAACGAGAGTGGTTAAAGGGTGTTCACGTTCTTATTTCTGCTTCCGTCTAGTTTAGTTGTTTAACGTGAACCTGCAATGTCTGTTCATTTACATTACATGAGGAAGGGTGGCGAGATGAACAGATCTGTCAATATATATCGATAAATATAGTATAACGCGTGTTCTATACCAACTTTAAAAGGGTAACAAAGCCTCGAAAATAAACTTTTGCCATGAGAAAGTAATCATATTCCCACCTTCTCCGGTGGCTGGTAGCAGGAGCGGTAAGCTGTCCAAGTACTGCTTGAACAGCAGCGGATAGCTTGCTGCTCTCTTCATTGCATACCAAGCATATCTCTACCATGGTAAATAGCCCTGCATGTGCAGTGAATAAAACACTGAGCTGTCCGCTGCTGTGCAAAAAGAGTACATTGACATCTCGCTACCCCTGACATAACATTATTATGATTCTTGTTTTGCTCATCTGGTTATTTTAGCCAAGAGGAAAAAAAAACTGCCTGAATATACATATGGTAGAACACTAAACAAGCAACGTCCGCTAAATTTAAATATAAGGACAGATTGGGGCATGGCCTAGCACATCATGGCGTGAGACGCATGGTGGAGGAGCTCCGCACACAAAATCCTGTAAATATCCTCCAAATCGGATCAACACCCGTAACAACAACCCACTACTGCTACTAAAGTTTTGCTGAACCAGACCACTGTGACCGGCTTCCAAATGCCGCAACCTAGACGCACACAAGAAGCTCTCGGTAAACATGAAAGGTTTCGGCACCAAGAGGAGGAAGGTGGAGGCCTAACTCAACATACCCCAGAAACACTCGGGGAGGCCTCTCCGACACCGGAGCCACCTCCACCTCCCACCAATGAAAAAAATACTAGAAGCAATTGCACATTGCCAGACCACCCTTACCAGATGGATGAAGTAAAATTTGACGTCTCACTACTAAGGCAGGACCTGCAAGGCCTCCGAGAAAGGGTAAGGGAGGTTGAGTAATGCACCAGCATGCTAGAGGACGCAGTGCCTCCACTACAGCAGGCGTGCAGCTCCCAACAAGCTACCATCAACATGCTTATGACACGCCATGATGACCTCGAAAATAGGCTACGCCGCAACAACAAATGCCTTGTAGGGGTGCCCGAAAGGGCAGAGGGCGCTGACCCAGCATCCTTTGTCGAAAAACTTTTGACCGAAACATATGGGAAAGAGAAGTTCTCAGCCCTACTCACAGTGGAGCGCGCCCACCGCATCCCAACTAGCCCCCCCCCCGCCCGGGGCACCACCTACAACATTAATTGCAAAATTGCTGAATTATAACGATAGAGATGCAGCTCTACGCCTAACCAGAGAAGCCGGAAACATACCATACCAAAACTCACAAATAGCCATATATCCCGACGTCTCCATTGAAATTCAATAACAGCACGCAAAATTCACAGACGTCAAACGCCAACTAAGAGCACGTCAAGTCAAATATTCCATGTTATACCCGGCACGCCTAAGGATCACAGAAGGAGGACAAGCATCCTTCTACACGACGCCAGAGGAGGCCTCAACCTGGCTGGACAAGCAAGAACAACGCAACATGCCTGCTTCCCAGCACCAAGAAAAGCCACCATAATAGACACCCTTCTTCAAAAGCTCATCTAGGCGGAGCACCGGACTAACTACAGTTCCAAACCTGTAAAGAACACTTCGGACAGATAAGTAACCCACCAGTGCATAAATTTAAATCCCCAACATAGATTTATCCCCATGGACACATGGAATTACCCATCCCTCTGTACCTGCAGGTTTAACCCCCAAACGCATAACCACCGGACCCCCCTGTGCACACCACAGTTACACCCACGAGGTGCCAAGGTTCAAATGATCACTAAAAGTTGTGGGACTGCCCTAAAGAGTCCACACGAAATATACCGATTTGAACCCAAACTAAACTGGAGCGGAGCTCCCTACCCGCGACAATGAGACATACACTTGTGATACTCCTACCACTCTATACCTAGCGAAACCGCTTTAATATATATGTTTTAATTGATATACTTTTCTGTATATTTAAAAAGTTATCTAAAGTTAATGGGATAATGCTTGCGCCCATAACGGAGTGCAAAACCGGGAAAGTTAAAGGGAAATATGCTGCTGTCGACAGGGTGCCCAGACCAGGTTTTAAAAGTCATAATGTATTCCTCAGAATGATTAATGTATGTTGCTTCCTTAGGCGACCCAGTCTCAAACCACCCAAGGTAAAAAAAAGGACTTTGAATATAAAACTTTTAAGTTGGAATGTACGTGGACTTCAAAATAAAATAAAGAGATCCGCAATCTTCCAACAAAAAAACATGGATTAGTTGGTATTTCCATTCAGACTTTACAACCTCATCTAGAGGGGTTGCATTACTAATAGCAAAAACCTTACTCTTGGAGGTCCTGGATTTGAGACTGGATCGGCAGGGAAAATATGTTTTTTTATATGCAACCATATTTAACAAACCCATATTACTGCTTGCGTGTTACACTCCTCCTCCATTCCAAATGACGGTAATACAAGAAGGATTAGCGTTCATGGTGGAACACCCGACTGTGGCCGCAATATGGTTCTAGACCTACAACTTGACAGACAACATAACCCAGCCTGGTCTCCACCACCCAACACAACCACAAGATTAGGTAAACTATTACACACAGTCAATCTTGTAGATGCATGGAGGCATAAACACCCCAATAAAATAATATACTCGTGCTTCTCTGCCTCGTATGACACCTTGTCCAGAGTGGATATGATATTACCATCCAGAAACCTTATATACACCATATTTAATAGATGTAAACTACTCCACAAGAATCCTATCGGATCATGCCCCGTGTTGGGTGACAATTGACTGGGCAATAACTCCCCCACCCCCTACATGGAAATTAAACCCATTTTGGTTACAACTGATAGCAGAAGACTCAGACCTATCCCTAGAGTGGAGTAACTATTTTAACACCAATAATCACACAGCAAACCCACTAATGGGTGGGAATCTTTCAAGATCCATGCCAAAATGATTCTCAAACAGGTAATTACACGTATTAAGAAAAAATCAGCCGTCCGTATCCGTAGCTATAAAGGCCCTAGACGACGCTACCAAACAATTCCAAATACACCCCACTCCAGAAAATGCCCTAATTCTGAAGCAGCAATCTAGAATTACAGAAATCTCCAAATCAGTAAAGCAAAGAAAAAATTTCTCTTTCAAAGCCACAACTACTACAAACATGGAGAGAAATGCAGCAAAATATTGGCATACATGGTAAATCAGGAGCAAAAACCCCCTAAAGTAATCACAATACAAACCGCTGAAAATATACTCCTAACCCACCCCAAAGAAGTGGCAGAACATCTAGCACATATTATAAACATTTATACACCACGACCTCCCCACACTCTGAATCCCAAACACAACAGTACCTCCAATCGATGCCACTACCAACAATATCTCCCTCAGACCACGCAATGCTGGAAGCTCCGTTAACTGAAATAGAAATCAGAACAGCTATAGCCAACCTACACAGACATAAATCCCCTGGCACTGATGGACTACCAATTGAATTTTACAACCACTATATAGATGTACTCGCTCCTCAACTACTACACTTATATGAAGAAATGTTCCAACAGAAAGACATACCCGAGTCCATGTCCACTGCCCTAAACACACTCATACCCAAACCAGAAAAAGACCCTCATCTCCCCGAATCATATAGACCAATCTCCCTTTCTTAGCCAAATTATTAGCTATACGACTAAACCGAGTCATAGCCGCACTGGTACATCACGATCAAACTGGTTTCATACCTGGCAGAAATACAGCACTCAATACCCGCAGACTATACATGAATTTATCAGCACAACACGACAGCATAGGCACCCGTTGCATGGTTGGCCTTGACACCGCTAAAGCCTTCGATTCTGTGGAGTGGTCGTACTTGTGGGCAGTTCTCTGCAAATTCAGTTTCAGCCCAAATTATATCAACTGGGTCCGCCTCCTATACATAAAACCCAAAGCACAAATCCTAGCAAATGGCTGGACATCCACTAAATTTGGCATGACCAGGGGCACAAGACAGGGGTGCCCTCTCTCACCAATGTTAATTGCAATGCGGCCGAACCATTAGCATCCCAAATAAGACAAAGCTACCAGGGCTAACAAAAGGTAAGCTTAAAGAAGTCATCAGCAGTTCGCGGATTACACTATACTATACTTACCAGACCAAGAGCAATCGTTATTCTCTGCACTGGACACCATCAAAGAATTTGGTACATACTCAGGCCTTACTATAAACTGGTCCAAATCAACAATTCTCCCCATAGACATATACCCTCCAAATTTCTTTCCACTAGCTTACCTTTAACAAGAGTTGATAAAATGAAATACCTTGGTATCCAAATCAGCAATAACCCAGCTGATTTTCCTAAACTCAATATTGAACCTTATATACAATTTCTAAAAACAAGGATACATATTTGGTCCAAACTCCCTCTTGGTGTTATGGGAAGAGCAAATATCACAAAAATGATTTTATTACCAAAGCTACATTACCTATTATGGCATTCACCTATATTTCTTCCTCTCAAATATTTTAAGACTATTGAAGCGATAATGAGATCCTTCATATGGGGACATAGCAGACATAAATTGCCCTGGCGGGTTTTGCGGAGACCAACTGATCTGGGTGGAATTGCAGTACCAAACTTTATATATAACTACTTAGCAGCACAAATGTCACATATACACCATTGGTGTAATAAAGAGGCAGAGAGTCGCACCTTGTTGACTCCGCATAAAACAATCCAATTCTCCAACCCACTATGCCTCATAACTCGCGGAACGTGTGGAAACCTCTCTAAGAATCCAATACATCACATTCTAAATCAAGCCTACAAAGTATGGGACACAGTGCTTAAAAAAATATGTGTACCTCCGTCAACCTGCAGACCCCGCTATGGCACAAGTGTGTTTTGAGAGAGTTCCTTACCATACCAGAACCAGAGATGTGGCACACTGCCAATATCTATCAATTGTCACACTAATTAAGGATAAAAAATTAAAAACCTTTGTAATGTTTAAAAACGAATATGAACTACACCGAATTCAATGTTTTTTAGGTATCTGCAACTCCGACATGCTTTATAACACAGTTCCCCCTCCCCCTACCCCAGGAAAGAAAAATACTATAATTGCTATACTGGAAGACCCGCAACCAGCCAAAATAATCTCACGTATATATAAGTATATTACAACTAGTATAACACAAAAGCAAGCAACAGCCAAAAATCCTCATGGGAGTTAGACCATGGGCCTATCACCCAGGAAGAATGGGAGGAAGCATTGATAGCGCACAAATAGTCTAGCTTTCTCCATGAACATATGGGTTCCCCAGTTGGTATGGACCCCAAGGTTTGTTTGCTAGGCATAACCGAACTATATCAGCTAATAAATTTGAAAATATTTTTAACCGAGGTACTATTCATAGCAAAAAAACTGATAGCCAGGACATGGATCCAGGCAATAATACCAGAAATATCATGCTGGAAATCCATGGTTAATTTGATTCTGCCATATAGAAAACTAATGTACCAACATAAGGGCTGCCCTACCAAATATGTAAGATCTGGGGAAAATGTGAATCCTGTAATGAGGACTAGATAAAATCACAAAAAATACCAATTAGACAAAGGAAGCCAAGGGTAATATGCCCTCAAAAAAGAGATGGGCCGTGGGGGGGTACACTGTAATATAGTTTTCAAACTGTTTAAAAGGTGTTACAATCTAAAACCAACTGCTGAACTGTTGCGTTGTATATATTAACTGAAAGGAAAGTTTAAGTATAAACTTTGAATTTGGCTTGAAGGGCTGCATTTGGAAGGGAATGGTGTGTTTTGCTGCAGATTTAAAACTCAATAATGGGAATGATGAGTTTGTAGTGAACACTTGTTTGGGACAAAAAAAACCTGTGTGTACCCAGCCCAAAGTGGTGCTAATTTTGATCGAATCAATCAGAAAGTAACATCTGATTGGTTAGGGCAAATTAGCCCATTTTCAATGATAAGAACTTTTATTGAATCTCTGTATCTATTTGATGATTGGTCAAAATTGTTTTATTTACTTTAGTTACCCTTTAGGTATGGCTGCCACAGTAAGGGAGTAATGGAGTATAAGTAGATCAGTAGGTGTGTCTGTGTCAGTGGGGGTTAAAAAACAAAACTTTTTTGAGATTAGTCAAAAAAATTTTTGACTTTAGTTACCTTTAGGTATGGCTGCAACAGTAATGGAGGGTAGGTCAGTGGTGTATGTAACGTGCCACATGGGGGTAAAAAAACAAACCTTTTGTATTATTAATCAAAATTATTTTTTTTACTTAAGTTACCCTTTAAGTATGGCTGCACCAGTAATGGATAAGTAAAATCAGTAGGTGTGTGTACCGGGTTGGTTGAGGGGGGATGTCTTTTTTTGTGTTTACAACCATAAAACTATCTTTTATTGAGGTAAAATCTAAATTATTTTTAGACTTTAATTACCCTTTAAATATGGGTCCATGGGAATGGAAAGGTACGTCAGTAGGTGGGTGTACCTGGGTCTGTGTGGGTTTGGGGGTATCACCATTTGTATTTATGAGCATGAAAAAAATGGTTTTGAAATATCCACATTTGAGGATTGTTACCATTATAGTCTATGGGAAAAAATGTCTGGAAATTTGTCGATAACGCCGTAACGCTTCCGCTGATTCCTTAGCTAGAAGATAGCACACTTCTCCTATATGCCCCGCACGTCTGTACTTTAGTTACCCTTTACGTATGGCTGCCATAGTAATGGATAAGTAGATCAGCAGATGTGTGTACCGTGTCGGGTTGAGAGGTAAAAAAAAAAAAACTTTTTAATGATTGGTCAAAATTAGTTTTTTGACTTTAGTTACCCTTAAGTATGGCTGCAACAGTAATGGAGGGGTAGGTCAGTAGTCATAGCTGTGTATACCTGTATCACGTTGGGGGTTAAAAAAAACAAAGTTTTTTGATTATGATCAAAATTTGCTTTTTGACTTTAGTTTCCTTTAAAGTATGGCTTCCACAGTAATGGATAAGTAGATCAGTAGGTGTGTGTACCTGGGTCTGGTTGAGGGGTATGTCTTTTTTGTGTTTACAAACATAAAAACTATCTTTTATTGAGGATAAATCTAAATTATTTTTTTACTTTAGTTACCCTTTAAAGTATGGCTGCCACTGTAATGGATAAGTAGATCAGTAGGTGTGTGTACCTGGGTCTGGTTGAGGGGGTATGTCTTTTTTTGTTTACAACCCTAAAAACTATCTTTTATTGAGGATAAATCTAAATTTGTTTTTTTCACTTTAGTTACCCTTTAAATATGGCGTGCACAGTAATGGATAAGTAGTTAAGGTGTGTGAACCTGGGTCTGGTTGAGGGGTATGTCTTTTTTTGTGTTACAACCATAAACTATCTTTTATGAGGATAAATCTAAATTGTGTTTTTCACTTTAGTTACCCTTTAAATATGGCTGCCACAGTAATGGATAAGTAGAATTAGTAGGTGTGTGTACCTGGGTCTGGTTGAGGGGGTATGTCTTTTTTGTGTTTATAACCATAAAACTATCTTTATTGAGGATAAATCAAATTTGTTTTTTTGACTTTAGTTACCCTTTAAATATGGCTTCCATGGGAATGGAAAGTAGGTCAGTAGGTGGGTGTACCTGGGTCTGTGTGGGGGGTTGGGGTTTCACCATTTGTATTTATGACTATGAAAAAAACGGTTGGAAATATCCACATTTGAGGATTGTTACCATTATAGTCTATGGAAAAAATGTCCGGAAATTCGCCGATAACGCTGTAACGCTTCTGCAGATTCCTTAGCTAGAAGATAGCACACTTCTCCTTTATACCCCGCACATCTGTACCGAATTTCAGTCCTTAGCTCAAAAACTGGAGATACAGTCCAAAAAAGCGGAAGAATAAAACGGAAGGAAAAGAAGAAATAGAAAGAACAGTAATTTGGCTTTTTCAAGCCAAATTAATAATATTTGTATAAATGAAAGAGACTCTGAGCACCAGGAAGAAACACTGAACCATAAATCGATTCCTAGTACGTATATAGAGACTCCAACAGAAACTCCACAGTCAAATCGAGAGAAAGAAAGAAAAACAGAGACTCAATAAATACGCATCAGATATTTCATGAAGGATTTCATAGAAATGTGTAAGTTGTATTGTTATTTATTTATATGACAAAATAAACAGAACCTCCAGATGGAGGGGATATTAAAAAAAAAATATGACAGATTAAATGTAAGATACCATTCACAGCTTTTTTTCCCTAGCCAATGACAGATAGATTCTATTGGAATCTGCTATAAATCTGTACTGTGTGTACAAAGTGGGCATGTCCAATTACCTAATCTGGATGAAAGACATTGGTTGTGGCTGTCCGCAAAAATATGAAAAAAATGGTCGGCTGAAAGTTTTGCTTGTTTGTGCCCAGCTTACTTGCAAATTTTAGTCCTATCTTTGGGGCCGACAGGTGTTATTCAATAAACTGATTTATAGTCTGTGGGCATTGTAAATAGTGTAAGGACTGGATATGAGTTGGTACAGGTTTTTTCTTGATGCAGCCATCTAATTACTTTCGGTCATCTGAGACATAGGGATAGTTCCCTAGACATTGAATAGTTTATCCTCATTACAACAAGAGAAGAAATTTAGGGGAGTCTCTACAACTTGTACTGTCAAGCTGGCCATACACTGCGCTCTTACTCCCGAAATTTACAAGCCATAATCCAGCAATAAAGTTTGCAGGAACTGCAGTAGTAAAAAATGATGCACCCAATGTTTTGATCGAATCAATGTTCAAGGGGAAAGGGGGAAGCCCCGAAACGTTGTGCACCGCTCTATCACATAAACACTTAATTATATTTTGTGCGCCTCCCTGATACTATTTTGAACTACGAATGTACTGCTATGGTTGAGCAGTTGGGGAAGCAGCACCTGGGAAGATTAAAAGGAACGTGGAGTGCGAGGAGTTACACAGTATTCAAGTGATTAATGCCCACCTTAAAGGGCACATCTATAGTGGGAAAATGAACTTTTTTTTTTCTTCTTTCCATGTGTTCTATAATTTTCCACAACCCCCAGTGTCTTCACTTTGTCAGATTCCCTCTCTGTCCTGAGATACACCAGTTAGAAGAATACGTGATTGCATTCCTCTACTCCTACTTGGACTGTGAATCAAATCCGGGACGTGATCCCCCTCCCTGCTCTGTAATAAACATAGAGATAACAGCATTAGCGGGGAGAGATGTAGCTTTCATGGTAGATATAAGGCTGCACGACCCCCTTCTTAATAGCTTTCACTGATTGATGATGGGTCACAAAGTGAGAGATCGTAAACTGTACTGTTCTCCTTCTTCCTTGTCTCCAGGACAGCTTGTTTCTATTGGCCACTGTGCATGGGTGTGTTTTTCAGGAGGTGAACTTTTAACTCCTACTGCACCTGATAAGCTTGTCGGTTAGCCGAAGTTAGACATGGAGGAGGTAACAGAGGGGAGGGGGAAGGGGGGGGGGTGCTGCACACAGATCTTGCACCATGGTTAAACAGAGTTACTGACAAAGATAGGATTAAGGCAGCACAGAGTACATGAATTTAACTTTGCAAGGGGCAATGTGTTTTTTTCACTATAGATGCCCTTTAAGGCTGGGTACACACAGGCTGAGGATTGTCTCAACGACCATTTGCCACTAGCGAGTGGTAGCAGGGACAAATCAGTTGGTTTACTGCAACCGATCGCGCGGTTCGGCTGTGATTTACCAACACAACGTTGCCCATTCATCCGAACGAACAACCAATCTCGGTCGCAGGCACACACCATGCAAAATTTTCGGCTGACCGATACACACGACTAGTCGGCCGAAAGGATTGTATCGTGTGTACCCAGCTTAAGTCTTGTAATAGCTCATGATAAAAAGTTAGTTAACACAGAAAATGCCATGATTAAATTAATTTAACAGTGGGGCTCATTAAGGAAGAAACATTTCAGAGGAGGGTGTGAGAGAAAATTCAAAAGACAATGTAGCACAATGCGCTGAATGCTCGATTATAGATGCTGCGTGTTGTAGTGTGATGAAGTCACAGAATACAATTTAAATGTTCTTTTGCAGTATTTCAAAATTTAATCACCCATTTTCTCTCATTTTTTTCCTGCTTTTACAAAAGGTTAACTTGCATTCATTATGTAAATGTCAAATGCCAAAAAGCTATTACTTGATTGCTGAACAAACATGAGTACCTGTGTATTGAAACTCAAATGATCTTAGCCTACATGAAATAGTGAAATTGCTGTATTTGCATATCTTAGTAATTCATTGAATGGTGTACCTATTTGCCTCGTATTATAGTACAAATGACTTCATGTTCTAAAAGGCTCACTGAACTGGTTTTGACTTTTAATTAAAGTAACAGCATGGCTAGAAAACAAACTTTTTTTTACATTTAAAATAAATTCAGGGAGATTCAATAAAGTTCTTATTGTTTAAAATGGTGCTAATTTTCCCCAAACCAATCAGATATTATTAACATTTTAAAGCTAACATCTGATTGTTTGGGGCAAAATTAGATTTTTAACGAAAAGGGGGGAGAAGTAATATTGAGCGTTTGAGGGTTAAATGGAGTTAACCTCACCCTTGGTGTTATATTGGGTTTGCGTGTGGTTAACTCCATTTTTCCGGGGCCTGTGCGTTTCCTCTAACGGCACAGGCACCCGATGCAAAACAAAAAAACTTTGTTTGTGTGCTACCCGAAAAACAAATGTGATTTCTATGCTGCGTTACCTCCGCGCTCCTTACCTGCCTTGTTCCCGCGATGCAGTGACCACTGCATCGCGAGAACTTGGCAGAAAGAGGAGCACGGTGGTAAGTATTGCATCTCCACAAAGAACTTTATTGCATAACCTGTAAGTCCACTACGGTATGAAAACAAAAAGAAAATTCCTCCTTTTTCCCTTTTAGGTATTAAACATTGAAAGGGTTTGAAAAATCAGGAAATGAAAAAGGACACTATAGTCCCAAATCTCTTTTAGGCTTTAAATCTAGAATTTGGGAGGTAAGAGATAATGAACTGTATTGTCAAAAATGCAGCTTGTGCCAAAGCTAAATTAGATTGGATTGCTCAAAATATTGATCCAGTGTAGGCAGTTATCCTTTCAAGCATAGTATAGTATAGTATAGTTTTTTTGTATTTTTTTTAAAATAAAGATCGCACAAGTGGAAATTTCCCGCCTACCCCATCTACATGTCCCATCTCTCGCAGATTTCAAGTGAAAATCTGCAGAAAGATTGGCGGCACAAGGAAGGAAGTTTGACCAGTTCTGTTGTGGTCAATTTGAAGAACATCTATGCCGGTTAGATAATTGTGTCTGCTCCTTGGGACTGAATGAACTTGTACTTCTATGAAGGCAATCATAGAAGATACCCAATAAAAAAATACATATATTCGATCACCATGCCAAATTTGATCAAATAAGAAAGAAGATTAACAGACGCTTTCGGATTAAAAAAAGGGGACAATCGTATCAGGTGGATAATATTCTGTCTGCCCCATCTTCCAGTCAATTCAAATTAAAATCTGCTGAAAATCTACAATGCAAGATGGTGCATTTTTATTAGTTCTTCAGAATGAAAATTTGATTAGTAAGAATCGACCAGAGTTTTAGGAATAAATAAAAGCCTATATAGTTTTAAATTTAAAATGGGCCCTGGATCACATTTCTAATTGCGTCTTGACCAATGTTATGCTGCATCCTGTGGATAGAGGTGGGTGGGGGTGGCACTGATGATATCACTCTATCATCACTCTGATATCACACTCATTAGTTGTCAGTGCAGAGACTTCCTATCTTTCTCACCATTAATGGTAGTAATTTATCAATCACACAAATAGCAAAAACCTTACTCTTGGAGGTCCTGGATTTGAGACTGGATCGGCAGGGAAAATATGTTTTTTTATATGCAACCATATTTAACAAACCCAGCGTTACATAACCACATCCTCATTTGAAGTGGGTATTGTGAGTAAGGTTTCTGTGTTTGCTGAACAAACAAAACTTTGTCAACCATAAAAACTTCAGAGGATGTGCAATCATTGCAAGTGGATCTAGATAGATTGTCACATTGGGCTGCTAAGTGGCAGATGAGATTCAATGTTGATTAATGTAAGGTGATGCATTTTGGACTTAAAAATCCTTGTGCTACTTACAGGGGCATTCTTAGGGTTTTTGCTGCTGAGGCAAACTTTAGAATGCCGCCTTTGACCGTAATGCGGCGCGCGCAATACGGGACTCGGTTACAGGCACATGAATCTAGCCACCCCCCCCCCCATGATAAAGACCACCCCAGGGACCAGGTCGTAGGGTTACATTAAGGGCCATGAGGGCTGAGGCCACTGAATCCAGCAAGCCAGTCCCCCCCCCCCCCCAAGCTTAGGACCTGGCTGTAGACTAGTTTAGACAGTGTTTAGTACTGTAGACTACTACTTACAGTTACAGTCTGTAAAGTGCTCTGTGATCTGCTCGCCTCGGCTCCACTAGAAGAATCTTCTTCACAGTGACTCACAGAGAGACAGTTCTCTCACACAGTGACACAGAACAGCAGACTGCCGTGTCCTCCTGTCAGTGTGCAGAGATGGTGCGGTGCTGCGTGCTGGGCCTGGCCACTCCCTCCACAATTTTGCCGCGCGTAGCGGCTTTAGGGAAGTCCGGGCCGGCGCGCAACTTCCGGAATGGCGCTGTGCTGTGTTCCTCCTGACCGCGCAACTCCTCCTGAACAGTGAGTCCTGACTCCTGCTGAGTGCTGACCACGTGACTTTACAGTCTTTACTCTACTTTGCCTGCCGCGCGGCCGCCTATTAGCCACCGTACCCGTACGCAGCGCGGGAGGGAGCCGCGAGCCCGCGACTTACTTAAAAAACCCCCCAACCCATTTAAAAGTAGTCAGTGCTTCGTTCTTGTGCCGGCTGGTCACACTGCGCTGCTCAGTCATGCGCTTAAATGATCCATAGCGGCCGCGCGCGGCGCCGGCATTTAAAACATTTTTGGAAACCTTCTTTGCCGCCTTTGATGGGGTGCCGCCTGAGTCACATGACTCAGTGTGCCTCATTAGAGATGCGGCCCTGGCTACTTATACTATAAATTGCTCTGTGTTAAGTGAATCCCTGTTGGAAAAGAATCTTGGGGTTTTGGTGGATAACAAACTTAAAGGTAGCAAGCAGTGCCAGGCAGCAACAGCCAGAGCCAGCATGGTATTGTCTTGTATAAAGAGAGGTATGGATTCATGGGAGAAAAGTGTTATTCTCCCTCTTTACAAAGCATTGGTAAGGGCAAGGCCACACTGCAACGCAAATGCAATCGCAATCACATGCGATTTCATGTGCGATTTCTTCAATAGGTAAACGCATGCGATTGCGATTAAAAACGCACAACGCAAATCGCAATCGCAACGCACCCAAAAACGTGTGTTTTTTCTGCGTTGCTGCGTTTTCAATGATTTTTAAAAAGCGCAAGCGCAAAAAAACCCGCAGCAGTATGGCCTAGCCCTTAGGCCTCATTGGGAATATGTAGTGCAATTTTTGGACAAAAAGGACATCTTGTAAATGGAAAGGGTTTAGAGAAGGGCAACTAAAATAATAAAGGGAGGTGCCAAGGTTGAAATGATCACTAAACGTTGTGGGACTGCCCTAAAGAGTCCACACGAAATATACCGATTTGAACCCAAACTAAACTGGAGCGGGGCTCCCTACCCGCGACAATGAGACACCCCCTACATGGAAATTAAACCCATTTTGGTTACAACTGATAGCAGAAGCCCGAGACCTATCCCTAGAGTGGAGTAACTATTTTAACACCAATAACCACACAGCAAACCCACTAATGGTGTGGGAATCTTTCAAGATCCATGCCAAAATGATTCTCAAACAGGTAATTAACAGTATTAAGAAAAAATCAGCCTCGTCCGTATCCGTAGCTATAAAGGCCCTAGACAACGCTACCAAACAATTCCAAATACACCCCACTCCAGAAAATGCCCTAATTCTGAAGCAGCAATATATTGGCATACATGGTAAATCAGGAGCAGAAACCTCCTACAGTAATCACAATACAAACCGCTGAAAATATACTCCTAACCCACCCCAAAGAATTGGCAGAACATCTAGCACAATATTATAAACATTTATACACCATGACCTCCCCACACTCTGAATCCCAAACACAACAGTACCTCCAATCGATTCCACTACCAACAATATCTCCCTCAGACCACGCAATGCTGGAAGCTCCGTTAACTGAAATAGAAATCAGAACAGCTATAGCTATAGTCCCCCGTCACTGATGGACTACCAATTGAATTTTACAACCACTATATAGATGTACTCGCTCCTCAACTACTACACTTATATGAAGAAATGTTCCAACAGAAAGACATACCCGAGTCCATGTCCACTGCTCTAATCACACTCCTAACCAAACCAGAAAAAGACCCTCATCTCCTGAATCATATAGACCAATCTCCCTCTTACAGGTGGATATAAAGATCTTAGCCAAATTATTAGCCATACGACTAAACCGAGTCATAGCCGCACTGGTACATCACGATCAAACTGGTTTCATACCTGGCAGAAATACAGCACTCAATACCCGCAGACTATACATGAATTTATCAGCACAACACGACAGCATAGGCACCCGTTGCATGGTTGGCCTTGACACCGCTAAAGCCTTCGATTCTGTGGAGTGGTCGTACTTGTGGGCAGTTCTCTGCAAATTCAGTTTCAGCCCAAATTATATCAACTGGGTCCGCCTCCTATACATAAAACCCAAAGCACAAATCCTAGCAAATGGCTGGACATCCACTAAATTTGGCATGACCAGGGGCACAAGACAGGGGTGCCCTCTCTCACCAATGTTAATTGCACTTGCGGCCGAACCATTAGCATCCCAAATAAGACAAAGCTACCAGGGCTAACAAAAGGTAAGCTTAAAGAAGTCATCAGCATGTTCGCGGATTACACTATACTATACTTACCAGACCAAGAGCAATCGTTATTCTCTGCACTGGACACCATCAAAGAATTTGGTACATACTCAGGCCTTACTATAAACTGGTCCAAATCAACAATTCTCCCCATAGACATATACCCTCCAAATTTTCTTTCCACTAGCTTACCTTTAACAAGAGTTGATAAAATGAAATACCTTGGTATCCAAATCAGCAATAACCCAGCTGATTTTCCTAAACTCAATATTGAACCTTATATACAATTTCTAAAAACAAGGATACATATTTGGTCCAAACTCCCTCTTGGTGTTATGGGAAGAGCAAATATCACAAAAATGATTTTATTACCAAAGCTACATTACCTATTATGGCATTCACCTATATTTCTTCCTCTCAAATATTTTAAGACTATTGAAGCGATAATGAGATCCTTCATATGGGGACATAGCAGACATAAATTGCCCTGGCGGGTTTTGCGGAGACCAACTGATCTGGGTGGAATTGCAGTACCAAACTTTAATATATACTACTTAGCAGCACAAATGTCACATATACACCATTGGTGTAATACAGAGGCAGAGAGTCTGCACCTTGTTGACTCCGCATAAAACAATCCAATTCTCAAACCCACTATGCCTCATAACTCGCGGAACGTGTGGAAACCTCTCTAAGAATCCAATACATCCACTTCTAAATCAAGCCTACAAAGTATGGGACACAGTGCTTAAAAAAATATGTGTACCTCCGATCAACCTGCAGACCCCGCTATGGCACAATGCTGTTTTGAGAGAGTTCCTTACCATACCAGAACCAGAGATGTGGCACACTGCCAATATCTATCAATTGTCACACCTAATTAAGGATAATAAATTAAAAACCTTTGTAATGTTTAAAAACGAATATGAACTACCGAATTCAATGTTTTTTAGGTATCTGCAACTCCGACATGCTTTCATAACACAGTTCCCCCTCCCCCCTACCCCAGTTAAAGAAAAATACTATAATTGCTATACTGGAAGACCCGCAACCAGCCAAAATAATCTCACGTATATATACGTATATTACAACTAGTATAACACAAAAGCAAGCAACAGCCAAAAAATCCTCATGGGAGTTAGACCATGGGCCTATCACCCAGGAAGAATGGGAGGAAGCATTGATAGCGCACAAAATAGTCTAGCTTTCTCCATGAACATATGGGTTCCCCAGTTGGTATGGACCCCAAGGTTTGTTTGCTAGGCATAACCGAACTCATATCAGCTAATAAATTTGAAAAATTATTTTTAACCGAGGTACTATTCATAGCAAAAAAACTGATAGCCAGGACATGGATCCAGGCAATAATACCAGAAATATCATGCTGGAAATCCATGGTTAATTTGATTCTGCCATATAGAAAACTAATGTACCAACATAAGGGCTGCCCTACCAAATATGTTAAGATCTGGGGAAAATGTGAATCCTCTGTAATGAGGACTAGATAAAATCACAAAAAATCACAATTAGACAAAGGAAGCCAAGGGTAATATGCCCTCAAAAAAGAGATGGGCCGTGGGGGGGTACACTGTAATATAGTTTTCAACTGTTTAAAAGGTGTTACAATCTAAAACCAACTGCTGAACTGTTGCGTTGTATATATTAACTAGAAAGGGAAAGTTTAAGTATAAACTTTGAATTTGGCTTGAAGGGCTGCATTTTGGAAGGGAATGTGTGTGTTTGCTGCAGATTTTAAAACTCAATAATGGGAATGATGAGTTTGTAGTGAACACTTGTTTGGGACAAAAAAAACCTGTGTGTACCCAGCCCAAAGTGGTGCTAATTTTGATCGAATCAATCAGAAAGCTAACATCTGATTGGTTAGGGCAAAATTAGCACCATTTTCAATGATAAGAACTTTTATTGAATCTCTCTGTATCTATTTGATGATTGGTCAAAATTTGTTTTATTTACTTTAGTTACCCTTTAGGTATGGCTGCCACAGTAATGGAGGTAATGGAGTAATAAGTAGATCAGTAGGTGTGTCCTGTGTCCAGTTGGGGGTTAAAAAAACAAACTTTTTTGATGATTAGTCAAAAAAATTTTTTGACTTTAGTTACCCTTTAGGTATGGCTGCAACAGTAATGGAGGGGTAGGTCAGTAGGTGTATGTAACTGTGCCACATGGGGGTTAAAAAAACAAACCTTTTGTATTATTAATCAAAATTATTTTTTTTACTTAATTACCCTTTAAGTATGGCTGCCACAGTAATGGATAAGTAAATCAGTAGGTGTGTGTACCTGGGTCTGGTTGAGGGGGTATGTCTTTTTTGTGTTTACACCATAAAACTATCTTTTATTGAGGATAAATCTAAATTAGTTTTTATGACTTTAATTACCCTTTAAAATTGGCGTCCATGGGAATGGAAAGGTACGTCAGTAGGTGGGTGTACCTGGGTCTGTGTGGGGTTTGGGGGTATCACCATTTGTATTTATGAGCATGAAAAAATGGTTTTGAAATATCCACATTTGAGGATTGTTACCATTATAGTCTATGGAAAAAATGTCTGGAATTTGTCGATAACGCCGTAACGCTTCCGCTGATTCCTTAGCTGAAGATAGCACACTTCTCCTATATGCCCCGCACGTCTGTACTTTAGTTACCCTTTACGTATGGCTGCCATAGTAATGGATAAGTAGATCAGCAGATGTGTGTACCCGTGTCGGGTTGAGAGGTAAAAAAAAAAAACTTTTTTAATGATTGGTCAAAATTAGTTTTTTTGACTTTAGTTACCCTTTAAGTATGGCTGCAACAGTAATGGAGGGGTAGTTCAGTAGCTTGTGTATACCTGTATCACGTTGGGGGTTAAAAAAAACAAAGTTTTTTGATTATGATCAAAATTTGCTTTTTTGACTTTAGTTTCCCTTTAAAGTATGGCTTCCACAGTAATGGATAAGTAGATCAGTAGGTGTGTGTACCTGGGTCTGGTTGAGGGGTATGTCTTTTTTGTGTTTACAACCATAAAACTATCTTTTATTGAGGAATAATCTAATTATTTTTTTTACTTTAGTTACCCTTTAAAGTATGGCTGCCACTGTAATGATAAGTAGATCAGTAGGTGTGTGTACCTGGGTCTGGTTGAGGGGGTATTGTCTTTTTTGTGTTACAACCATAAAACTATCTTTTATTGAAGGATAAATCTAAATTTGTTTTTTTCACTTTAGTTACCCTTTAAATATGGCTGCCACAGTAATGGATAAGTAGATTAGTAGGTGTGTGAACCTGGGTCTGGTTGAGGGGGTATGTCTTTTTTTGTGTTTACAACCATTAAACTATCTTTTATTGAGGATAAATCTAAATTTGTTTTTTTTATGACTTTAATTACCCTTTAAATATGGCGTCCATGGGAATGAAAAAGGTACGTCAGTAGGTGGGTGTACTGGGTCTGTGTGGGTTTGGGGGTTCACCATTTGTATTTATGAGCAGAAAAAAATGGTTTTGAAATATCCACATTTGAGGATTGTTACCATTATAGTCTATGGGAAAAAATGTCTGAATTTGTCGATAACGCCGTAACGCTTCCGCTGATTCCTTACTAGAAGATAGCACACTTCTCCTATATGCCCCGCACGTCTGTACTTTAGTTACCCTTACTTGGCTGCCATAGTAATGGATAAGTAATCACAGATGTGTGTACCCGTGTCGGGTTGAGAGGTAAAAAAAAAAACTTTTTTAATGATTGGTCAAAATTAGTTTTTTGACTTTAGTTACCCTTTAAGTATGGCTGCAACAGTAATGGAGGGGTAGGTCAGTACTGTGTATACCTGTATCACGTTGGGGGTTAAAAAAAACAAGTTTTTTGATTATGATCAAAATTTGCTTTTTGACTTTAGTTTCCCTTTAAAGTATGGCTTCCACAGTAATGGATAAGTGAATCAGTAGGTGTGTGTACCTGGGTCTGGTTGAGGGGTATGTCTTTTTTGTGTTTACAACCATAAAACTATCTTTTATTGAGGATAAATCTAAATTATTTTTTTTACTTTAGTTACCCTTTAAAGTATGGCTGCCCACTGTAAGGGATAAGTAGATCAGTAGGTGTGTTGTACCTGGTCCTGGTTGAGGGGGTATGTCTTTTTTGTGTTACAAACATAAAACTATCTTTTATTGAGGATAAATCTAAATTTGTTTTTTTCACTTTAGTTACCCTTTAAATATGGCTGCCACAGTAATGGATAAGTAGATTAGTAGGTGTGTGTACCTGGGTCTGGTTGAGGGGGTATGTCTTTTTTGTGTTTATAACCATAAAACTATCTTTTATTGAGGATAAATCTAAATTTGTTTTTTTGACTTTAGTTACCCTTTAAATATGGCTTCCATGGGAATGGAAAGGTAGGTCAGTAGGTGGGTGTACCTGGGTCTGTGTGGGGGGTTGGGGGTATCACCATTTGTATTTATGACTATGAAAAAAACGGTTTTGAAATATCCACATTTGAGGATTGTTACCATTATAGTCTATGGGAAAAAATGTCCGGAAATTCGCCGATAACGCTGTAACGCTTCTGCAGATTCCTTAGCTAGAAGATAGCACACTTCTCCTTTATACCCCGCACATCTGTACCGAATTTCATGTCTCTAGCTCAAAAACTGGAGATACAGTCCAAAAAAGCGGAAGAATAAAACGGAAGGAAAAAGAAGAAATAGAAAGAACAGTAATTTGGCTTTTTCAAGCCAAATTAATAATATTTGTATAAATGAAAGAGACTCTGAGCACCAGGAAGAAACACTGAACCATAAATCGATTCCTAGTACGTATATAGAGACTCCAACAGAAACCTCCACAGTCAAAATCGAGAGAAAGAAAGAAAAACAGAGACTCAAATAAATACGCATCAGATATTTCATGAAGGATTTCATAGAAATGTTGTAAGTTGTATTGTTTTATTTATTTATATGACAAAATAAACAGAACCTCCAGATGGAGGGGATTTAAAAAAAAATATGACAGATTAAATGTAAGATACCATTCACAGCTTTTTTTCCCTAGCCAATGACAGATAGATTCTATTGGAATCTGCTATAAATCTGTACTGTGTGTACAAAGTGGGCATGTCCAATTACCTAATCTGGATGAAAGACATTGGTTGTGGCTGTCCGCAAAAATATGAAAAAAATTGGTCGGCCTGAAAGTTTTGCTTGTTTGTGCCCAGCTTTACTGCAAATTTTAGTCCTATCTTTGGGGCCGACAGCCTGTTATTCAATAAACTGATTTATAGTCTGCTGGGCATTGTAAATAGTGTAAGGACTGGACTATGAGTTGGTACAGGTTTTTTTCTCTTGATGCAGCCATCTAATTACTTTCGGTCATCTGAGACATAGGGATAGTTCCCTAGACATTGAATAGTTTATCCTCATTACAACAAGAGAAAGAAATTTAGGGGAGTCTCTTACAACTTGTACTGTCAAGCTGGCCATACACTGCGCTCTTACCTCCCGAAATTTACAAGCCATAATCCAGCAATAAAGCTTTGCAGGAACTGCAGTAAGTAAAAACTGATGCACCCAATGTTTTGATCGAATCAATGTTCAAGGGGAAAGGGGGAAGCCCCGAAACGTTGTGCACCGCTCTATCACAATAAACACTTAATTATATTTTGTGCGCCTCCCTGATACTATTTTGAACTACGAATGTACTGCCTATGGTTGAGCAGTTGAGGGAAGCAGCACCTGGGAAGATTAAAAGGAACGTGGGAGTGCGAGGAGTTACACAGTATTCAAGTGATTAATGCCCACCTTAAAGGGCATCTATAGTGGGAAAATGAACTTTTTTTTTTCTTTCTTTCCATGTGTTCTATAATTTTCCACAACCCCCAGTGTCTTCACTTTGTTCAGATTCCCTCTCTGTCCTGAGATACACCAGTTAGAAGAATACGTGATTGCATTCCTCTACTCCTACTTGGACTGTGAATCAAATCCCTGTGACGTGATCCCCCCTCCCTGCTCTGTAATAAACATAGAGATAACAGCATTAGCAGGGGGAGAGATGTAGCTTTCATGGTAGATATAAGGCTGCACTTGACCCCCTTCTTAATAGCTTTCACTGATTGATGATGGGTCACAAAGTGAGAGATCGTAAACTGTACTGTTCTCCTTCTTCCTTGTCTCCAGGACAGCTTGCTTTCTATTGGCCACTGTGCATGGGTGTGTTTTTCAGGATGGTGAACTTTTAACTCCTACTGCACATGATAAGCTTGTCGGTTAGCCGAAGTTTAGACATGGAGGAGGTAACAGAGGGGAGGGGGAAGGGGGGGGGGTGCTGCACACAGATCTTGCACCATGGTTAAACAGAGTTACTGACAAAGATAGGATTAAGGCAGCACAGAGTACATGAATTTAACTTTGCAAAGGGGCAATGTGTTTTTTTCACTATAGATGCCCTTTAAGGCTGGGTACACACAGGCTGAGGATTTGTCTCAACCGACCATTTGCCACTAGCGAGTGGTCAGCAGGGACAAATCAGTTGGTTTACTGCAACCGATCGCGCGGTTCGGCTGTGATTTACCAACACACACGGTTGCCCATTCATCCGATACGAACAACCAATCTCGGTCGCAGGCACCCACACCATGCAAAATTTTCGGCTGACCGATACACACGACTAGTCGGCCGAAAGGATTGTATCGTGTGTACCCAGCTTAAGTCTTGTAATAGCTCATGGATAAAAAGTTAGTTAACACAGAAAATGCCATGATTAAATTAATTTAACAGTGGGGCTCATTAAGGAAGAAACATTTCAGAGGAGGGTGTGAGAGAAAATTCAAAAGACAATGTAGCACAATGCGCTGAATGCTCGATTATAGATGCTGCGTGTTGTAGTGTGATGAAGTCACAGAATACAATTTAAATGTTCTTTTGCAGTATTTCAAAATTTAATCACCCATTTTCTCTCATTTTTTTCCTGCTTTTACAAAAGGTTAACTTGCATTCATTATGTAAATGTCAAATGCCAAAAAGCTATTACTTGATTGCTGAACAAACATGAGTACCTGTGTATTGAAACTCAAATGATCTTAGCCTACATGAAATAGTGAAATTGCTGTATTTGCATATCTTAGTAATTCATTGAATGGTGTACCTATTTGCCTCGTAATTATAGTACAAATGACTTCATGTTCTAAAAGGCTCACTGAACTGGTTTTGACTTTTAATTAAAGTAACAGCATGGCTAGAAAACAAACTTTTTTTTACATTTAAAATAAATTCAGGGAGATTCAATAAAAGTTCTTATTGTTTAAAATGGTGCTAATTTTCCCCAAACCAATCAGATATTATTTAACATTTTAAAGCTAACATCTGATTGTTTGGGGCAAAATTAGTATTTTTAACGAAAAGGGGGAGAAGTAATATTGAGCGTTTGAGGGTTAAATGGAGTTAACCTCACCCTTCCTGGTGTTATATTGGGTTTGCGTGTGGTTAACTCCATTTTTCCGGGGCCTGTGCCGTTTCCTCTTAACGGCACAGGCACCCGATGCAAAACAAAAAAACTTTGTTTGTGTGCTACACGAAAACAAATGTGATTTCTATGCTGCCGTTACCTCCGCGCTCCTTACCTGCCTTGTTCCCGCGATGCAGTGACCACTGCATCGCGAGAACTTGGCAGAAAGAGGAGCACGGTGGTAAGTATTGCATCTCCACAAAGAACTTTTATTGCATAACCCTGTAAGTCCACTACGGTATGAAAACAAAAAGAAAATTCCTCCTTTTTCCCTTTTAGGTATTAAACATTGAAAGGGTTTGAAAAATCAGGAAATGAAAAAGGACACTATAGTGCCCAAATCTCTTTTAGGCTTTAAATCTAGAATATTTTGGGAGGTAAGAGATAATGAACTGTATTGTCAAAAATGCAGCTTGTGCCAAAGCTAAATTAGATTGGATTGCTCAAAATATTGATCCAGTGTAGGCAGTTATTCCTTTCAAGCATAGTATAGTATAGTATAGTTTTTTTGTATTTTTTTTAAAATAAAGATCGCACCAAGTGGAAAATTTCCCGCCTACCCCATCTACATGTCCCCATCTCTCGCAGATTTCAAGTGAAAATCTGCAGAAAGATTGGCGGCACAAGGTAAGGAAGTTTGACCAGTTCTTTGTTGTGGTCAATTTGAAGAACATCTATGCCGGTTAGATAATTGTTGTCTGCTCCTTGGGACTGAATGAACTTGTACTTC
The DNA here is from genome assembly GCA_019447015.1 of Hymenochirus boettgeri. NCBI lineage: Eukaryota > Metazoa > Chordata > Amphibia > Anura > Pipidae > Hymenochirus > Hymenochirus boettgeri. The sequence goes on along the minus strand of CM033469.1, from coordinate 65,960,090 downwards.
TATGAAGGCAATCATAGAAGATACCCAATAAAAACATACATATATTCGATCACCATGCCAAATTTGATCAAATAAGAAAGAAGATTAACAGACGCTTTCGGATTAAAAAAAGGGGACAATCGTATCAGGTGGATAATATTCTGTCTGCCCCATCTTCCAGTCAATTTCAAGCTAAAATCTGCTGAAAATCTACAATGCAAGATGGTGCATTTTTATTAGTTCTTCAGAATGAAAATTTGATTAGTAAGAATCGACCAGAGTTTTAGGAATAAATAAAAGCCTATATAGTTTTAAATTTAAAATGGGCCCTGGATCACATTTCTAATTGCGTCTTGACCAATGTTATGCTGCATCCTGTGGATAGAGGTGGGTGGGGGTGGGCACTGATGATATCACTCTCATATCACTCTGATATCACACTCATTAGTTGTCAGTGCAGAGACTTCCTATCTTTCTCACCATTAATGGATAGTAATTTATCCATCAAACCTAATAAACAAACCTAAGCCACATTAAATTTTTAAATTATTTCAGAACCATATAACAGCATAATGGTGATCACAAAATGATCATCCCAGGCAAAATCACAGATGAAAAGGGGCTGTATCACCTCCCAATGGATAGATCTGTTGTATTCAATTAGATCCACTGGACTTGAAGTTTAGTTCTTGAAGACATTTCGCTAGTCATCGACTGGCTTCTCTCATTCAGAAGACTTGTACAAGAATCTGTGGCAATTATGTACCCTGGAAAATCCCAATTAGCATATCACAGCCGGGTGTTAAGGGCGTGATTGCATAGTGACTAAGAGGTGTTATAGGAACGCCCAGAGTAAGGTGTCAAAACAGCATTGTACATGGCAGACAGTTGGTGACGAAATAAATAAACCAAGCCTAAATAGAGGTGGGGGGGTTCGACACCAACTGTCTGCCATGTACAATGCTGTTTTGACACCTTACTCTGGGCGTTCCTACAACACCTCTTAGCCACTATGCAATCATGCCCTTAACACCAGCAGGCTGGGATATGCTAATTGGGATTTTCCAGGGTACATAATTGCCACAGATTCTTGTACAAGTCATTCTGAATTGAGAAAGCCAGTCGGATGACTAGCGAAACGTCTTCAAGAACTAAACTTCAAGTCCAGTTGATCTAATTGAATATAACAGATATACCATGACCTGGATGAATGAGAACTTTAACAAGCTCCCAATGGATGTTTGCAGAGCTACTTAAGACTCTTATCATTCAAGTTAAGGAATCCCTGACATTTTGGGACCCACATCTGTGAAAAATCAGGGAATGCTGAATGGATATTTGACACAGTAAGGGCAAGGCCACACTAGCGCGTTTCTCACGCTCTTTCATTTGCATTTTTTCAATCCGTTAGCGCGTGAGAAACGAACGGAAGTGCTTTACATCCATGTTACTGTCTGGTACTATTAGCCTCGGCCTAATAGTATGTTGTGTTAAAGGTGTAGAAAACCCACATTCTTCAGCTGTACTTCCTGTCCTGTAAAACTTACCTTTAATTCTTTTTCAAGTCTATCAACTTCGGCTCCTAATGTGTCAATAATATTTTCACCATGTTTAAGCATGAAGGCTTCTAATTCCTCTGCTGTCTTCACTTGACGGATTTCCTATTTTAAATTAAAGCAAATTAATGAAAAAAGATGCATCACAAATGAAGCACTATTAAGTAATAAAAAAAAATGAACATGACAATTTTATGGGAATATTTACCCTACACAAAAATACTGCCTTTATACAACACCTGGAAGTGTATGAGGGAAAAAGTTGCTAATTATATTGGATAATTACAAGTGAAGATACGAACGTTATGTTAAGTACGAACGTCTATATCTAAAGACTATCGAGGTGACTATTGTTGCTGTGTTAACAGATGTCGTTTCAATTATGAGGATTAACGATAATGTCATTAAACGTTCGTCGGCTGCATCGTACGAAAATTATCCAACGTGTGTAAGAGGCTTTATATACAGGGTTCTAAATAATTCTCTCCCAAAGCAGGGAGTAAGCAGAGATCTAGTAGGCGTGTTTCTCACATGCACTGGTTTCCGGACCCTTATGCAAATCACTGTGCAAACAGACGGTGCCGCGTGTGAAACGCATGCCAACGCGCACACACTTTTCCCATGCCTAAAGTGCTTTAATTAACAGGATGAAGGGGAAAGAGACAATCTATGCATTTACACTACGACACTAGCTGAAACTGAATAATAAAAGTTACCTTGTAATGCAAGCTAGCATTACTTTTGCACCAATGAATATTAAAGTTTTCTATCTTTGACTTTACAACCAATAATGAATCAAAAGGAACCCACCATTTTAGAATAAAATGTTTGTATTCATATCTAACTAGAACAGGCACGTTAGCAGCAGATGACAAAAATCACATACATACAAATTTAGGGCTATGTTCCCAAGAGCCGTTATCACTCTCTATTGCCTCCACTAGGGTAATACACTGGACCATCAGTGTATAGCGAATGGGGTTTTCCCATTTCAGCAGATAGCTGGCCATAAAGATTCTGTTTTAAAGAGCAGTTATTGGCTTGGTAGATAGCTTGTGGCTGTTGTGCGACACAGCTTTTGCGTACCACCAAACCGCCCTAAGTTATGTCTTACGTTAACCCTTGGTACATGGGTTAATGTAAAGGCAATAATGGCGCTCTGCACATGACCCTGAATAATCCTAAAAATCACTTTACAGTTACTTTTCAGTAAAATCTTCTGCAAAATTTTTTTAAAAAATATCTAGCTTTCTACAGCCATAATAATGCAAAACAAAGGGAATTTTTTTAGTCATTTTAATCTCCAAAAGCTAAAATTTTAACAGTAATGCGTTTAACTTACATTTAGCACCTGATCAATATCTTGTTTTTCCAAGTATGACCTTGTAACAACCCTCCCATCAAAATCGACTTCTGCCTTGAACCGAACCTTGCTCATTCCCATATCAGTGGCCTTGACATCATGGATAGCTCTGTAAATACAAAAATATTATTTCAACTCATTATGGCACTGTGCATACGTTACTGACAATAAATTCAAACAATAGTAATGTTGATGTCTGTTGAAGGATATGGAAACGACTCTCTTGTTTAGATAACAGAGCACCCATGCATTATGGCCTGGGGGAGCCTCTTGGAAAATTTAGAGCTGCTGAATATGTAACTAATGGAGGAAACTGGAAATGAATCACAGAAGAAAGGCAATGGCTTTCACTGCTAATCATAAGAGTACATTCACTACGGTTGGGTACACACGGACTAATTTTTCGTCCCGGCCGACTGATCGCAGCAAGCAAATCCATGTTGGTCACAGCGAAAACCGCCCGTGACCAACAGTTTGCCGTGACTGATTGTGTGGCCCATAGGAGATCGAATGATCGCCCGTGATTTTCAGACATGTCTGATCATCCAAGTGAAAATAACGGTTGGTTTGGCGAAAAACCATCTTGTGTGTAACCAGCCTAACAGATCACTACATGACAGAACCTTTATTAACATAAAAGTATAACAGGAAGTACATTTTTCAAAATATCTACACGGAAACTAGAACAATATAGCTTTCGTTACATACCTTACAGCAGGGTCACTTTCTAGGAGCTCTGTGAGACGTTGAACTTGCTCAGGTTGTATTGACCTCCCGATAAGAGCCTCGGTGTTGGTGTAAATAAGGAAAGCTGATACAGCTCCTAGTAGAGTCCCAACTCCCAGAGACCCCAGACTGTCATAATATGGGTTTCCTAGTAACAGATTGTCAGAATTTAATTAGAAACTGAGCTGAGCAGTTAAAAAAATCAAAATAATATTTAATTACAAAAAGGGTAACAAAGTAAGAGAAAAAACAAAAATTTAATGTAAACTTAGCTGTATGAAATGTTTTTCTAGAAATCATAGTGTTACAAAGAGCTAACGATAAATGTCAATTATGGGTATTTTTGAGTTGCTTTTTTAAATCCGAAGCCTCGTACACACATCCAATAGGACGAATGAGCAATGACAGCAGAGTGTGTGCATAACGAATGGACGCTCCGGGCGACAATGGTAAGTATGTATGCCTGAACAAACGTGACTATTGGCCGAAATGGATGTTTGTCGTGTATGTATCTTGTGCTCAGGGGTCATTTCTCGTTTGTCCTATTGGACATGTGTATGGACCTTTACATTATATATAGACTGTGTCAGATAATATCAAGACATTCCAACATACTGAACTAGAGATTTACTCTCAACAACAGATTTCAATTTAGGGGAAATATGGACCATGTCCTATGACCTTTTATTCCAGCAGATTTTTGTGTGTGCACCACACAAACCTATGTACGCACCCCTACTAAGTTGTGGGGAAGGTTTCATCTGATGCTATATGATGATTTGGTCGATAGAAAGATGTTGGCAGAAAGAGTCACAGCTCATACACAACTGTATATATTTTCAGGTGAGAACCCTTGAACACATGTCCGATAGAGAGAACCACGCCTGAGCCTTTAATGTGTGTGGCAAACCACAGTTTTTGCCGATATGTTCGTAGGGCATCATTTGTTGATCCACGTTGTCCACATTATTAGACATGTGTACATTGGTCACACCTCCTCTACACAGAGAATAATAATAATAATAATAGACTACCTAGTTATCGTACAGACACTGTGCTCAAAATTGGTCATGGAAACAATGTTGGATGATCATTTCCAATGACAACTGTCTGTACATGTGTACACTGCCAGTTCAGAATGGAGAATACAATGAAAAGGACAGCTGCAGTGCTACAGCACTACACTGCAAAATGCTCTCCATGGAGAAAATTATTACATATTCAGCAAATGACTCAGGAGTTCTGTGTTATCAGGTTGCAATGTTTCAAATAAAGCAAGCACTTATACAAGTAATAACTGCTGATTTAAACAATGTATTAATAGCCTTTGTAAATTATTTCTTTACAGAAATACAACAGTAGAAAGAGCTCCCAGTACCTGCCCCTCCCCTTTAATTAAAGGGCATGTCTGCTCCAAGAACAAAAATCTACACTTACAGACTGCAATAGTCCCTCACTGCTGTGACAGTGACATCACAGCCAATGACAGAGTAGGCACACCTCAGATCTTATAGAGGAAATGAGGACTGGGGAGGAAAATTACTGCAGAAAAAGGATTATGGGCTTCAGGGATTAAGGGAAGTATAGATTTTTGATGTTGGGAAGTACATGCCCTGTGTAAAGGAAAGGGGGAAGTCAGCAGGTGTTTGGACTGTTTTCATGTATTTAGAATGATGTGTTTTTGTGAAGAAATCATGTTAAATGGCAAGTCACATTTTATACATCATGTAAATGTGATATAGATTGAGGTCTTCATTTAAAGGGAAAGTTCAGTGTAAATATATATGCTTTTCAGAAAAAGAGCAGTATTTTTTCATCCCAATGACCTTAACCTGCCCATTCAGCATTTTGTCTGTGTATAAATAAATGCAACTGAAATACTGACTTCCTGTTTGCAGGACCCCTAGTAGAGCCCATTATGGTCTTGCCCTTGACCTAGCGCCTGGGTTGATTCAGTTGCTCAGTAGAGATCTGAGCATTTTTGACCCATCCAACAGCCAATCAGTAAAAATTACTGTTAGGAACATTCCAAGGATGTGGTGCATCCTGGGAAGGACTGTTAGAACCTAAAATGTCAGCTCACTAATGTTAACAACATGGAACTGCAAAGGGTATGAAATCAACTGATTTTTCAAAATCGGAGAGAGAGTATGTAGAATAACTAAGAAGGCGTTACACAAAGTAGCAATTTAACAAATATTGAAAATATCCACTGGACTGCCCTTTAAATATCACCTACTCAAGCAACCCCATCAGTGACATCAGTTTAAACCTTCGCCATTTTGAAATTTTAAATATTCCATCTTTACACTGAACTGCTTGCTTTATACAGAATTTCCAAGAATATTTTGGCCACTGGAAGACCAAGCACCACTTACTCACCAGTGAGTGAGGTCAACCCCATGCAGGATGCTGCCATTACTAGTCCTAAGACAGCTGCAGCATCTTCCATTAAAACGACATTAGTACTAGGATCATGAGATTGAATAACTAAAAAAGAAAAACATTACAGCAAAGTGGTTAACAGGCCAATATTTGTACAGTGATACTTCATGGAATTATTCAGGGGTTGGTAACTAACCAAACGACTGCTGAAGCCAATATTTTGATCGGGCCTACCTATCAATGGTAATTACAGACAGATCAGATCACTTCCAAGTGATATTTTGCCAAAATTGTTCTTTATCATGCATGTTTGTAAATCACGATAGATCCTCTGGAGATTAATAGACTGCAAGATTGGTCGGGCCAATACATGAATCAGTAGTAGCACTATTGCCTGTGGCTGCTTAATGTTCAACAGCAAAGTCTTACTTAAAACTAGATATAGCAAAAATTTCACTCAGTTGGCAGGCCAAGAATGCAGGCCAAGAAAGTAAAACTATATATAATTTAAACATAGATCATTTAAAAAGACAGCAAGCAGAGAAAAATGTGTGTTCAACAATAACAGTGCAAGGATGGAAACTAGATCTGGCGTTTAAACATAATTCTGCTATCACTTGGCCAGGTTGTTAGCATCCAACAAATCAGACCATTAGAAAATGCTATGCAATTTGAAAAAGAGAAGGTAGGCAACCATGAACAATTCATAGATTAGATATGTTACACTTTTACATATATTACTATATTAGACCAAGTAACCATATGGATTGATTTACCTTAGGTCATTTAACTGAAATTATTTAACATTATGCTGGGTACACATCTGAAAGATGACAGGCAGGATCTGCAAGACCCTCTTTTCCGAATGAGCATTTGGACGACCCGATCATTCGGCGGTTCGGAAAAGCAAGGTAACCACAGTATCGATAAAGCCCAGATACTGTCTGATACGACGGTATAGGGGCATTATCGGTGCTGTGTGTACCCAGATTTTGTTTCACAGCTGAACAACCCTATAGCATATGCAATAAAAGTCTTGAAAACAGACTCTGTATCCCAGATCAATGTTATTTGCTGCTTAAGGACTAATCACAAAGCTGACAGTGTATTGCCATAAGTATGGGGATCATTCTTCCAGACAGAAAATGTGTATTGTGTTGTTACTTGCTGGCTACCTTTATTAAAGTAGAAGGAAGCTGATAACTAACAAAAAAAGCTGTCCTTCAAGTGTCCTTGGCAGACTTACCGTATTGGTAAAAAGTTAACCCTTTAGCTCGCGCACTCTTTCGAATTTCATTAACAGCAACTAGCAGTGTGGCTAAAAATAGAAATGACAACATTAAAGATCACACATTTCACACACAGGTCATTTATAAACCAGATATCTTCCTGTAGTAAACAAACCTGAGTATGTTCACTTACCATATATACCCAAGTATACAAGGTTTTCAGGCTTTAAAAATAGCCTGAAAACCGAGCCTCGGTTCGATCACTCACTTACTATTCAATCCAGCAATCTAGCTGCCGCTTGCTCCGCATCCACTGATCTGCTGGCTGATGTCACTACTACTGTCTCACTTCCTAGCACCGAGTAGTGAGGTCAGGTGGCAGGTCAGCGAGCTGCAGAGAGATTGCTGAATTGAAGACAATTGAAGACAGGCAATGCTCGCCACTGCAGATGTTTGGAAACTACAACTCCGAGCAACTAAAGCATGCTGAGAGTTGTAGTTTCCAAACATCTGGAGTGCCAAGGAATTTGGAGTTACTGTATGGGATTACTGTCCATTTAAAGGGCAACTAATGCCCCAAAACAATACAGAATCAAGAGGCAGTAGTGGTCATAATTTCTACCCTTGGCTTATATTCGAGTCAATCAGTTTTTTACTTATTTTTCAGGTAAAAAAAAGGGACCCAAGTTTACACTCTAGTATATATGGTAGTAACCTTACATGCACAATTTACTCAAAAGCTAGTATAACCAAATCAAACTGATAACTAGTATTTTATATTAATGATGAAGAACTCCATCTTACCTCCTTCAGACACAAGTGACCCAGCTAAAATACAGTATGCCTGTAAAACAAGAATGATTACAATTAAGCTGCCAGTCATGAAAAGGTCAAGTCAAAATGTTATCAAAGGTAAAGGACTGACCTACCCAAAGCAGAGATTCTATGGGTTGTGGATGAAGTAAACCAATGATTCCATGATACCAGGAGAGCCCTGCACCCATCATAAAAATGCCCACACCACTGATCAAGGAGGCAATGTAGCGCATGTTCGTAAACCCATACCTATATTATACAGAAAAAAATAAAAATCAGGCACTATCCCAAGGCCTTATACTTCTGTAGGATTGTAAAACAAAAGCAGATAACTTAGACTAAGTGTCAGATTAGAGTTATTTCAATTAAGCATAACCAGAGAGAATTTATTATACATAGTAAACATCCTAAAAAGTTATCTACTTAACATTGTGATTAATTTATATTTTGCACCATTTTACAGAATGTTTGGCTTTGTGCCACGGCCTTCAGTGTTAAATGAGTAGTCTATGAGAGGCTTAAGACTAACCTGCAGAAAACCCCTCTGAATAGTAAAACAGCCCCAATCAGTTTTTTTTTTTTTGGACTATTCTAGACTCCTGCTAAAAGCAACAGACCGCAAACAGGAAGGACAAAAACAGTAATTACTTTGTAACACTGCAAATAATCACAGTCTATAAGCATATATACCTATATATTTATAGAAGTAGAACTACATCTCAAAACACAATTATACTGACCTATAGCATATAAAAGCTTTTTTTCTATTATTTCTAACCAAAGATGTTAAGTTAAAATGGGAACAAACATTGGAGAGGAATTTTAGAAAGACTGGGATTACTGGGTATTAGAAAAACAGGAGTAACGTACAGACAGATCCATGGGGCTCAACATTACTATGTACCTGATCAACCATGACATTTCCTGTGCTGCAAAACTACTAAAATTACCAATAAAACCAGTTCTTCTTTACTGTGTAATATAATGTAATGTAATGATATGCACTATATAATGTTTCTGGAAAAATGAATGTCATTTAATTCAGCTTTTTTCTAAGCCCTTCTCCACATAGGCTATTTAGATCTAATCTTATTACTTTAATGTTATGCACCACAGCTGCTGATGAAATTGATTTAATCCCAGTTTTTAATGCATTCGGAAATTTAATGAACATGGTAGTATTTAAATATCCTCTGAAAGCCATTCTGAATTTAATTCCTGTAGTCTTTATGTGCAATATCAGATACATTTTGATACCGGAAATACATTTTAGTATTTATGGTTTTCAAGCATTCTGAAGTTTGAAAGCCAGTAATTATTATGCTGAAAATGATTACTTGCACTGAACATATTTTTCTACCTTTCAGTCACATAGCAAGAGAAGCTCTACTACAAAACCTGAATATGTCTAATGCAGCTGCAAACTCAACGGCAAGAACATTTCTGCAGCAAAGCTAATTTGTTTCCTGTTGACTTGAGTATGAAGGTGCTATCTGAGCTTACATTATTTAACTTGTATATTCTACATTCTATTTTTCATAAAGTACGAGCTGCTGTTTATGTGATAGGACAGATAAAAGTTCCATTTCATTTCCGATATAAACTTTGCAGAGGACTGTGAGAGAATAAGCAGTTTCCTTTCCCCCCCTCCAATAGTTTCACTAAGAATATAAAAAAGAAGGATAAGTATGCTGTAAAATAAAGTTAAGTTTAGTTGGAAGTTGCAGATTAAAAAGATTAAAAAAAAAAACTATTGGTTTTTTTTTCCCCTATGCCCCTCCAGAGACGACCTTTCCAGCTTGCAAGTTGCCGACATCTTGATTGTGCCTAGCTGAATGTTTAGCTCCGCCACCCCCAGGATTTGCAGCTTCCTCAGCCTCAAATAGTAAGGCATGTTCGTTCCATGCATGCGCCTCCTTGCCGTGTGCATGACGTTGCGGTGCATGGACGTGTGCACGCGTGACATCTCGCTGCGTACACACACACGACAACAGGTTTTTTTAAGCTGCAGCTACCAACATCACATCCTACACAATTATTTGAATCAATACTTTGTAACCATTAATCTCCTTGGGACAACAGAATAGCCCAAGAAGTGAGAGGTCTGCGTCTATCAAGTCCATTTTGACGGATGTTGTTCATTGATTTGTCAGTTTCATTTTTGTTTAGAATCAGCAACTAATTCAAGCTGCAACAAGAACAACCTATATGTTCATGTGTGTATAGCATTGCTTTTGTACATGGTTCCCCAGAACAACCTATATGTTCATGTGTGTATAGCATTGCTTTTGTACATGGTTCCCCAGAACAACCTATATGTTCATGTGTGTATAGCATTGCTTTTGTACATGGTTCCCCAGAACAACCTATATGTTCATGTGTGTATAGCATTGCTTTTGTACATGGTTCCCAGAACAACATATGTCATGTGTGTATAGCATTGCTTTTGTACTGGTTCCCCAGAACAACTATATGTTCATGGTGTATAGCATTGCTTTTGTACATGGTCCCCAGAACAACCTAAATGTTCATGTGTGTTAGTTGCTTTGTACATGGTTCCCCAGAACAACCTATATGTTCATGGTGTTTAGCATTGCTTTTGTACATGGTTCCCCAGAACAACCTATATGTTCATGTGTGTATAGCATTGCTTTTGTACACGGTTCCCCAGAACAACCTTATGTTCATTGTGTGTATAGCATTGCTTTGTACATGGTTCCCCAGAACAACGTATATGTTCATGTGTGTAGCATGCTTTTTACATGGTTCCCCAGAACAACCTATATGTTCATGTGTGATAGCATGCTTTTGTACATGGTTCCCAGAACAACCTATATGTTCATGTGTGTATAGCATTGCTTTTGTACATGGTTCCCCAGAAACACCTATATGTTCATGTGTGTATAGCATTGCTTTGTACATGGTTCCCCAGAACAACGTATATGTTCATGTGTGTATAGCATTGCTTTTGTACTGGTTCCCCAGAACAACGTATATGTCATGTGTGTATAGCATGCTTTTGTACATGGGTCCCCAGAACAACGTATATGTTCATGTGTGTATAGCATTGCTTTTGTACATGGTTCCCAGAACAACGTATATGTTCATGTGTGTATAGCATTGCTTTTGTACATGGTTTCCCCAGAACAACTATATGTTCATGTGTGTATAGCATTGCTTTTGTACATGGTTCCCCAGAACAACGTATATGTTCATGTGTGTTATGCATTGCTTTGTACATGGTTCCCCAGAACAACTATATGTTCATGTGTGTATAGCATTGCTTTTGTACATGGTTCCCAGAACAAACTCATATGTCATGTGTGTATAGCATTGCTTTTGTACCTGGTTCCCCAGAACAACTATATGTTCATGGTGTATAGCATTGCTTTTGTACATGGTCCCCAGAACAACCTAATGTTCATGTGTGTTAGCTTGCTTTGTACATGGTTCCCCAGAACAACCTATATGTTCATGTGTTATAGCATTGCTTTTGTACATGGTTCCCCAGAACAACCTATATGTTCATGTGTGTATAGCATTGCTTTTGTAACGGTTCCCCAGAACAACCTTATGTTCAGTGTGTATAGCATTGCTTTGTACATGGTTCCCCAGAACAACGTATATGTTCATGTGTGTATAGCATGCTTTTGTACATGGTTCCCCAGAACAACCTATATGTTCATGTGGGATAGCATGCTTTTGTACATGGTTCCCCAGAACAACCTATATGTTCATGTGTGTATAGCATTGCTTTTGTACATGGTTCCCCAGAAACACCTATATGTTCATGTGTGTATAGCATTGCTTTGTACATGGTTCCCCAGAACAACGTATATGTTCATGTGTGTATAGCATTGCTTTTGTAACTGGTTCCCCAGAACAACGTATATGTCATGTGTGTATAGCATGCTTTTGTACATGGGTCCCAGAACAACGTATATGTTCATGTGTGTATAGCATTGCTTTTGTACATGGTTCCCAGAACAACGTATATGTTCATGTGTGTATAGCATTGCTTTTGTACATGGTTCCCCAGAACAACGTATATGTTCATGTGTGTATAGCATTGCTTTTGTACATGGTTTCCCAGAACAACCTATATGTTCATGTGTGTATAGCATTGCTTTTGTACATGGCCCCAGAACAACGTATATGTTCATGTGTGTATAGCATTGCTTTTGTACTTGGTTCCCCAGAACAACGTATATGTTCATGTGTGTTATAGCATTGCTTTTGTACATGGTTCCCCAGAACAACCTATATGTTCATGTGTGTATAGCATTGCTTTTGTACATGGTTCCCCAGAACAACCTATATGTTTCATGTGGGTATAGCATTGCTTTTGTACATGGTTCCCAGAACAACCTATATGTTCATGTGTGTATAGCATTGCTTTTGTACAGGTTCCCCAGAACAACCTATATGGTCATGTGTGTATAGCATTGCTTTTGTACATGGTTCCCCAGAACAACGTATATGTTCATGTGTGTATAGCATTGCTTTTGTACATGGTTCCCCAGAACAACCTATATGTTCATGTGTGTATAGCATTGCTTTTGTACATGGTTCCCCAGAACAACGTATATGTTCATGTGTGTATAGCATTGCTTTTGTACATGGTTCCCCAGAACAACCTATATGTTCATGTGTGTATAGCATTGCTTTTGTACATGGTTCCCCAGAACAACGTCTATGTTCATGTGTGTATAGCATTGCTTTTTGTACTGGTTCCCCAGAACAACGTATATGTTCATGTGTGTTATAGCATGCTTTTGTACATGGTTCCCCAGAACAACTATATGTATGGTGGTATAGCATTGCTTTTGTACATGGTTCCCCAGAACAACGTATATGTTCATGTGTGTATGCATTGCTTTGTACATGGTTCCCAGAAAACGTATATGTTCTGTGTGTATAGCATGCTTTGTAATGGTTTCCCAGAACAACCTATATGTCATGTGTGTATAGCATTGCTTTTGTACATGGTTCCCCAGAACAACCTATATGTTCATTGTGGTATAGCATGCTTTTGTACATGGTTCCCAGAACAACGTATATGTTCATGTGTGTATAGCATTGCTTTTGTACATGGTTCCCCAGAACAACTATAGTTCATGTGGGTATAGCATTGCTTTTGTACTGGTTCCCCAGAACAACCTATATGTTTATATGTGTATAGCATTGCTTTGTACATGGTTCCCAGAACAACGTATATGTTCATGTGTGTATAGCATTGCTTTTGTACATGGTTCCCCAGAACAACCTATATGTCATGTGTGTATAGCATTGCTTTTGTACATGGTTCCCCACCAACCTATATGTTCATGTGTGTATAGCATTGCTTTTGTACATGGTTCCCCAGAACAACCTATATGTTCATGTGTGTATACATTGCTTTTGTACAGGTTCCCCAGAACAACGTATATGTTCATGTGTGTATAGCTTGCTTTTGTACATGGTTCCCAGAACAACGTATATGTTCAGTGTGTGTATAGCATTGCTTTTGTACATGGTTCCCCAGAACAACCTATATGTTCATGTGTGTAAGCATTGCTTTTGTACATGGTTCCCCAGAACAACCTATATGTTCATGTGTGTATAGCATTGCTTTTGTACATGGTTCCCCAGAACAACCTATATTTCATTTGTGTATAGCATGCTTTTGTACATGGTTCCCCAGAACAACGTATATGTTCATGTGTGTATAGCATTGCTTTTGTACTGGTTCCCCAGAACAACGTATATGTTCATGTGTGTATAGCATTGCTTTTGTACATGGTTCCCCAGAACAACTATATGTTCATGTGTGTATAGCATTGCTTTTGTACATGGTTCCCCAGAACAACGTATATGTCATTTGTGTATAGCATTGCTTTGTACATGGTTCCCAGAACAACGTAATGTTCATTGGTGTATAGCATTGCTTTTGTACATGGTTCCCAAACAACCTAATGTTCATGTGTGTATAGCATTGCTTTGTACATGGTTCCCCAGAACAACGTATATGTTCATGTGTGTATAGCATTGCTTTTGTACATGGTTCCCCAAACAACGTATATGTTCAGGTGTGGGTTAGCCTTGCTTTTGTACATGGTTCCCCAGAACAACCTATATGTTCATATGTGTATAGCATTGCTTTTGTACAAGGTACACAGGATGAAACAGCAGATTACAAATAAACAAGGTAAATTTACATACGGATGGACAGAGTCAGGTGTCCTTGCTGACTGTGTGATGCCCAGGGCTAGCAGTGCCTGAATAAGCATAAAAACATTTTCATTATGGGAGCGGACTAACCTCAATGCTGCAATGATTATAAACAAGAGTTCAGTTTGAAAAATGTGCTAAGTGGTAAAATGATACATTCACTAAATGATTCCACTTTCATACTTCATTCAAAATTTAAAAAAGTGTATTTTTAAACTGGGACATATGGATCATAATCAGTGTTTATTCACAATAAGGCAAATCCCTTTTCAACAGTGTAATAGAGATGGACCTTTCTGGTAAACACCTGCTGTATTTGCCTGCAGTAAATATTTGTCCATATACCAGATTGATGGGAAGTTTTAAAATCATATAAATACTTCAAATATGTATAAATATAAATCTGTTCCGAACCTTTTCAGTTCTGCGGGAGGGAATCCCTCAGATTTGTAAAGCTGCTCTGTTACTTTGGGGCTGCCCCTAAGGCGGTATGAGACAAATGATTGGTGGATCAGGTTGTACTGCCCCTCGAGCCACCAAAATAATTCACGTTCATAAACTATTGTGGAATCAAGTGTGGAGGGTACCAGATTCATTTTACACAGTACATTAAAAATGTTTAAACCTACCCCTAGGAAATGTAAAAAGATTGCTTCTCAAAGTTCTGTTCAGCTAGCAGACACACAAACTGAAATTTCGCAAACCTGCCAACAAACCAAGCTTGGAGGAGTTAGTTCTGAATATACAATACATGAACACTTGTCTGGATGAAATTATGGCTGATCTTAAACATACGATGAAGACAACCAAACAATTAGTGTGATATTAGTCAGGTGATCAGCTTTGATTTCAGACACAGCTGAATGTTCTTGACCCATTTTTGGGTCTAAAATATTGGTCTTTAGGCTGGGCACACTTCATACAATATTTTCAGCCGACCGGCATTACCGTGTACCTGTCACCAGATCCGGTATGCTGGTAAATCACGGCCGATGATGCGGTTTCCTATGGGTGTGTACCCACCAATACATCTTAAATTTTAGCCAATCAGATTACCATTCATATATCAATCAGTTCATCTCTTGGGCAGGAGTACTAGTTGCAGCCTTGAAAGGTATGTGTCTGATAAACATACTGTAAAATACACAGGTTTACATTCACTCACCTGATTGCATGTATCAGCTAAGGAGTGGATGGCTTCTGAGAACATGCTTGCAGAGCCTGTGTACACCCAAGCCAAAAGCTTAAAGAAGAAGTTCAAGCCATTTCTGTTTAAAAAAAACAAAACAAAAATAATATTAATATTCATGACTGTAAATGGCAGAAATTTAAATATACACGTACAAAAATATCAGCGTCACCCACTTGTTTGTTGGGGGTTATGGATTCCATTGAGCATGTGTACATGGCTTTAATTCTCACCAACCAATCAGAGGTTTAACTGCAGCAACCCCAGACGGAACCTCACAATCATATTCCAGTTGCAAAGAAGATCCAGAAAGGCATTCCTGAAGAATAATTGAATGTCACAGGACCGGTTGGCCAGTAAGATCAAATGTATGGCCACCTTAACACTGGTTAGAGATGGAGGGCTGTCTGTAACACTGGTTATAGATGGAGGGTTGACAGTAACATTGGGCAGAATGAAAACTCTGCTGACTGGTGGAGGACTGACTTAAACTTAGTTTAGTGGGGGAGGGGGGGCACTGGAACTATAAACTACAGCTTAATTGTACAAACATATAAAGGCTACAGTAGTTTGGGGGGGGGGAGCAAAGGCTGGGTGTAAATTAACATTAACCCCTTGAAATTTAGTGTGGTCTTTGTCACTCTTTACCAGCCTTAATCCTACACGTTGCCTGCTGCTATGAACACAAGCTATGTATATCACAACTCACAAGGCTGTCAGTGGCCGGTTTTAAAATCAGCTCCAGTGTAAAACTTCTCCTAGCTCACTTCTTCTTCATGCCAATCAGTCTACATTGTGTGGCAACTGGAATAGGATCTTCCTCTCACTCACCTCACATTGTTAGGGTAGAACAGATTTCTTCCTCACATTAAGGAGGGGGCGGAGTTAAAGCTGCTTAATGGCTGTGCTCTAAAAAGCTGGGTCCAAAAGTAGCCGATACAGATGAACGAATGGTTGGACATTGGTTGAATCCGGAACGAAAACCCATGCACTCTCTGGGTATGTGAGAAGTGTGCCATCACTGTCATTTTGGGGGGCAAAGTGGCGCCTCCAATAGTGAGGCACCCTAGCTTTCTGCCTAAGTGGCCTATGCCAAAAAACCGCCCTACTTATTGATTGTATTTTATAATAATAGAGTGAGGCAACACTCTATAGAATGCAGGCATTTAGTAACATGTTCTTTGCTTTATGGTTAATTCCCATATTAGTATTCTGTGGATATACTCAGGTAGGACAATTACCCTGAGGCATTTCCGATAAGCAGTGTATTAAGTTATGAGTATTAAATGTGCTACTATTAGACTGTTATTATTTTATTACTTTATGACATAACAGGTACTGCTATGTGGAACATGTAGTAATGTGCTACAGTGAAACACTAACTACAAACACAGGGAAATGCTTGTAATAGGAGAAGTCCGATATTATTTGAAGATTTTAGTATTAATTTTTGTGCATAGTTGGTTCTTACATATATACATATAATATTTATAGCCATTCTAATTTCACTAGAAACTTACATACAAATAGCCACCATCACAACCTTCCCAGGTCCTTTCATGAACATGTTGGCCATGCTTAGTCGAGGCTGGTTTAGAAAAAATAGGAAAAAATTTAGCACTTAGAAATGCACTTACCGTATTAAAATATATTCAGAGCCTGTAATGTAAGATTACAGAGAGTATGGAGCACCTGCCTTTCACACAGCATGTAATTAGAGGTGCCCAAAAATGGCCCGTGCAATTAATTTAGAGCAACCAATCAGATGTTACCAATTTAATTGTCTACTACAGCTAGAATACATTTAATATTGTATAGTGCTGTGTCGCTAAAGGTGCCCATGCACTACATACAAAAATTGAGATTAGAAATCAATATATCAATAAGTGATATATTTGTGCAGTTTACACAACATGTTTTGGGTTAAAGCACCTTTCTCAAGTGCCCAAACACTAGTTAGATATATGACAGATTAAACACTATAGAAGAATGTTTAATCTACCGTATATAACAGTGGTGGCGAACCTATGGCATGGGTGCCAGGGTGGCACTCAGAGCCCTCTCTGTGGGCACTCATGCACAGCAGAGTTCACCAGAGTTTGTTACCAGAAAGCCAGAGAGAAAGTGTAGCGGCTGTAGCAGAGAGAGGTCACATGCTAGAACATTCAGCTCTGCTCTTTTGGATCTCAAACTCCTGTCTATTAATGTAGGGGTTAATGTCACCGTTTTAGATCTCAAACTCCTGTGTGGTAATGGAGAGGTTAATAGGTAATCTATAATCAATTATATCTACTGTATTGGTCAGTGTCTAGCGGAGTTGATTTTTCTAAAGTAAAAACTATGCAATAAAAAGTGGGGTTTGGGTTGCAGTTTGGGCACTCGGCCACTAAAAGGTTCACCATCACTGCTATATAATATCTATAGTGCTGGCACTTTTTCACCTTCCAACATTCTCGGCGACATTTATGCCCGACCTGTTGTTTTAAATTGCGATCCTCTCGCAATCCAGCATAACTTGAACGTTGCTGGAATGTCAGAAGGTTAGTTCCCAATGTATGGCCACCATAAGTGGCAAAATAAGATATAGTAAACAAAGTACAAATAAATCATTAGAATGGCTAGCAGGTATTATCAACTACATATGCTGAAGTATAGGGATAGATAAAAATGTTTGGCCGTGGCTGAGGGATTCTGTAGCTCACATCAGTATTTTTTTGTGTACTTAACAGCACAAGCAAAATCGTGTACCTCTTATTAATAAGCTTCTATTTGAGTTGAATAGGGCTATGTACATACAAAGGGATTTTTTGTCCCAACCAAGCATTCGCTCATTGTCAGTCACGGCAATAGTTGCCTCAACCGATCGTGCGGCCCAATAGGAAACCGATATGTCCAATTGCTTGTTCGTCTGATCTGGACAGACGGACAGACTAAATTAGTGCAGCTTTTTTGCCCCCACCGACTGCTACACTGATGTATGGGATGATTGGGCTGAAAAATCTGTCCGTGTGTACCCAGCCTAAAGCAAAAAAAAAAATTCCTTATGACTTCACTGCTGTCAATTACCATGACAGTAAAAGGGCATATACTAACCACAGAAAATGTTATAAGGGAGAAGAATTCACTTTAGAACCCCAGAGTAGAGCTCAACCCACTTCACTGCAGTTGTGACCATATAAAGGAGGAAGAGTTTCTCCTTGGGATCCTTCTGTTTATAAAATGGCCTGCTAACATTTCTAAATCTGAGCTGCCGTTTGATCACACCATCCCCACTGCATACGAAAGCACAGACCTTGCTTCTCTGCAAACATCAAAGTTACTCATCAAAAACTTTTTATTTTCATCTTTCCTGTGAAGATTATTCAAGGGTTTCTAAGTTAACACTGGAAAAGAAAAGGCGCAATGAGCTTATTTCCCTTAACTATTCCTTTCATGTGCGTTACTTAGAAAAAGGCTTTTTTCTTAGAAAATAGAAAACAGTCAATAATCTTCTCTAAATAGTTCCCAGATATCACTACCCACATTCTTTGTTACACAAAAAAAGTTAAAAACGCTAAATGTATAGTTTGCTTTTTTTATTTAAAAAAATATATATCACTTTCATGCAATCCACTGCAGCTCAGAAAGTGAACTATTCCTTTATTGCATTAATTGAAGAACGGGAGATAATGGATCTATGCCTTAACTCCCATTCTTCAATTAATCTACAACGAGCCAGGAGCGATGGTAAACTTGCCCTCCAGCATGATCCCCCGCAAGCTCCTCTGTCACTTCCAGACTGTTTCCATTTTTTTCTTAACTATAGCGTGCATTAATGTGTAAGTGTGCTATACATTAGTAAAGCTGGAAACAGACGGGAGCTGTAAGAGGAGCCGGCAGTGGATCACGCTCGAGGGAAAGTACTGTACCTTCACTCCTGGCTCCTTTTAGATTAATTGAAGAATGGGAGCATGCATTAACTTACATGCGAGCAAGTAAAGCCGGAAACAGACGGGACCTGTCTGAAGAGCCGGCGGTGGATCGCACTTGAGGGCAAGTACTGTACTTTCGCTACTTTTAGATTAATTGACGAAAGGGAGGTAAGGCATAGTTCATTTTACCTCTTGTTCTTTAATTAATGCAATAAAGGAATAGTTCACTTTCTGAGTGAACTATTCGTAAATGGAAATATGTAGTCCTCTAGTTGCTGGTTGCCTGCTACTGTTATACCGTATATAAAAAGGGGGGTGATTCAGGCGAACATCAGAGCATAGCTTACAGAGTGCTTAAGCTGTGTACACACAGTCCAGATCTTTAAAAGTTGATAGAATCTTTAAGATTCTGTCATTTTTCAAAGATCCCAGTACACACAGTCTCAAACGTTCTCCCTGTGTAAAGCATAGGGAGAAAGCTCAGTACTGCACCTTTCTTTCAGCTGCAGGAGACTCCCTATACTTTTAGTGAAGGGAGAGAACCGTGGTCGAGGGAAATTTTCAGGCACACTCAGGACTGATACTCACATTTGCGATAAAGGCCCAATCCTGTTGATACCAGCAGGAATGGTCCCTTATCACTAATGTGTGTACACACCTTTAGATTAAGACATTGTCCACAGATTTTAGTAGAACACTGCTATCTGTTGATAAGGTCTTAAGCTTTAAACACACGTGCGATAGCCGACCAGCGACACACGATGTGTATGCACGGGTGTTTCGGGCGATAATCTTGCTGTTCATGGGCACTTTGTTGGGCAAAACGACCGTTTGGCAGGAACTTCAACCAAACAGGCGTTTTGGCCGACAAAGTGCCCATACACTGCACGATTATGGTCTGAAATGGCCAAGCATACACATCGTGCGTGGCGGCTTGGCACCAGCGCCCGCATATGTGTATGAACCTTCAGAAGACCCCAAACACTGCAGCTTTTCATATTTGAAGCTGCACACTATATCTGTCCATTTATTGAGATTTCTTTTACGGTTTCCCTGTCCTTTCACAATCATTACTAACCTTGACCTACCATGACTATCTCTAAGGCTGTGTACACACAATGCCATTTTATGGTTCGATTGACCAATATTCCAGTGTATCGTCAATCGGGCCAAAAATTTGTTGCATTTTGGACAGATGCAACGGACGTAATTAGACGAATAGCTACGTCCGAAGGGACAGTTTTATCGGTACCATGCAATGTGCATCCTGCCACATGTATAGGAACCTGGAGAAGACATTCCAGGGAACCTATGTCTGTGTCAGGTGTGAGTGGATTGCCCATTTGGAAGCGGAGTTGGAGAGTCTAAGGGGGCAGCTTGCAGCATTGAAGGGATTGGCAAATCTGGGGGGGTCAGCAGGCACTGGCTGGGGCCAGTATAGAGGTGGGTGGAAGTGAGACAGGGAAGGTTGAGGGGGGAGGTAGTTTTGTTAGGGTTACTAGGGAAAGTGGGGGACGGAAGGGTAGGGTGGCTTCTTACCAGATTGCCCATAGTATGGAGGGGGCTAGTCCCTTGAACACCCAGGGGACTGCCATCTCTGATACAAGGGAGGAGGAACTAAGGACCAGGAATGCTAGGCAGGTGGAAGTGGGGACTCCATTATAAGGAAGGTAGATCGGGTAATCTGCCGCCAAGACCCTACATGCCGAACTGTGTGTTGCCTGCCTGGTGCTAGGGTTCGGCATGTGGTGGATTGTGTAGAAAGATTATTGGGTGGGGCCGGGTGTGACCCGGCGGTCTTGGTTCACATTGGTGCCAATAACAAAGTTAGAGGAGGAGGTGAGGTTTTTTCCGAGAGCTAGGGGCCAAGTTAAAAGCAAGGACCTCCAGGGTAGTGTTTTCAGAAATACTACCGCAGCCACGTGCTAAGCCAGGGAGACAGCGGGAGCTTAGGAGCATTAATGCATGGCTAAAAGGATGGTGTAAGGAAGAAGGGTTTGGGTTTATTGAGAACTGGCCAGACTTTGCTGTCGGCTACATGCTCTTTAGCAGGGATGGGTTGCACCTCACCGATAGTGGTGCAGCTGTTTTAGGGGAGAAGATGGCTAGAGGGTTGGAGGAGATTTTAAACTATGTTTGGGGGTTGAGGGTATTGGCAGTGTCACTGGGATAGATAGCCCAGGAGGAAAGCAGGGTGTAGATAGGCACGTGGTGGGCGGAAAGGGGGATGGGGATAGGGAGGCATGTGTATTAAAGTGTACAAATAAATTACAGGATCATAATCTAAAATCTATGTTTGCAAATGCGAGAAGCCTGGCTGACAAAATGGGTGAATTGGAAATGATGGCGTTGAATGAAAAGTATGATGTAATAGGTATAGCAGAAACGTGGTTGAACAGTTCTCGCAACTGGGCTGTAAATTTAGAAGGATATGCCTTGTTTAGGCAGGACAGAGAAAAAAGGGGGGAGGAGTATGTGTTTATGTTAAAAAAGAATTGAAGCCAAATTTAAAAGAAGAGATAACTGGTGATATGGATGTTAAAGTGGAGGCAATATGGGTGGAATTAGGCAACAGGAAAGGGGGTAATGTCATTGTTGGTGTCTGCTATAAGCCACCAAATGCTAGCAGTGAGGAGGTGAGTCAACTTCATATGCAGTTGGCAAGGGCTGCAAGTTTGGGGAGTGTGCTCAATATGGGGGACTTTAATTACCCTGACATTGATTGGTGTAGTGGAACTGCCATCACAGAAAAAGGCGATGAGTTCCTGAATTTGCTGCAGGATAATTTACTCTCACAGGTGGTTGAGGTTCCTACTAGAAAAGGAGCTCTGTTAGATCTGGTAAAATCTAACATTGTGAAGCGCATTATACTGGTAGATATAAAGGTAACTGGAGGCTTAGGGAATAGCGTGGCGTTTGGACTTTGTTATCAAAAGCAAAAGTGCACTGGGTTAACAAAGACTTAATTTCAGGAAGGCAAATTTTCCCAGGGTAAAAGCAGCTCTTCAGAATGTCAACTGGGATAATGTATTATCAGGTAAAGGTACTGAACAGAAGTGGACTGTGTTCAAGAGGATTTTAAGCCAGTTCACATCTAAATTTATACCCTTGGGAAATAAATGTAAAAAAAATAAATCTGCGCCCATGTGGCTGAATTCTGATGTAAAGAGGCAAATGGAAAGGAAGAAAAAGGCATTTAAAACCTTTAAGGCAGAGGGAACGAACTGAAAGGGCCTTTAGGGATTATAAAAACTGTAACAAGGAGTGTAAGAAAGCAAATCAAACTCGCTAAAATTAATAATGAAGTTAGGATAGCTGAACAAAGAATAACTAAGCCTAAATTTTTTTTAAGTATATTAATAGTAAGAAGATGAGGACTGAGAATGTGGCACCATTAATTAATGGGGATAAGTTAGTTACAGAGGATGGCGATAAAGCATATGTCTTGAATACTTTTTTTCCCCTCTGTATACACTATAGAATACAGATATCATAAAGTATAGTAGCAATAATGGTATAAAAGATTTAAGTGCACTTTGGTTAACCGAGGATATGGTACAGAAAGAACGAAATTAGGTTAATACTAATAAATCTCCTGGACCGGATAAAATACATCCTCGGGTACTTAGGGAGCTAATTTCAGTTTTATCTAGGCCATTGTTTCTTATTTTTGCAGATTCCCTCATGTCCGGTGGTGTGCCTCTGGATTTGAAAAAGGCTGCTGTTATTCCAATATTCAAAAAGGGTAGTCGTTCACAGCTGGGTAATTACAGGCCTGGAAGTTTAACTTCAGTGGTGGGGAAGATCCTGGAAAGTTTAATAAGGGAACATGTTCTAGAGTATGTTTCAAGGACTGACATAAGTATTAACCAGCATGGATTTAGGAGGAATAGATCTTGTCAAACTAACTTGCTTGGCTTTTATGAGGACGTAAGAAGAAATTTAGACTCTGGCATGGCAGTAGATGTAGTTTACTTGGATTTTGCAAAGGTTTTTGATACAGTCCCCCATAGGCGACTAATGTATAAGCTGAGGTCTGTTGGTCTGGGGAGTCACATTTGTACATGGATTAAAAATTGGTTAATGAATAGGATGCAGAGAGTAGTTGTAAAAGGGACTTCATCATTATGGACTAAAGTGTTAAGTGGGGTGCCACAGGGTTCTGTGTTGGGGCCGCTTCTATTTAATCTATTTATTAATGATTTGGAAGTGGGTTTTGTCTGCAAGGTTTCTGTGTTTGCTGACGACACAAAACTTTGCCGACCATTAAAAACTTCAGAGGACGTGCAATCGTTGCAGGGGGATCTAGATAGATTGTCACATTGGGCTGCTAAGTGGCAGATGAAATTCAATGTTGATAAATGTAAGGTGATCCATTTTGGACTTAAAATTTCTTGTGCTGCTTATACTATAAATGGCTCTGTGTTAAGTGAATCCCTGTTGGAAAGGGATCTTGGAGTTTTGGTGGATAACAAACTTAAAGGTAGCAAGCAGTGCCAGGCGGCAACAGCCAGAGCCAGCATGGTATTGTCTTGTATAAAGAGAGGTATGGATTCAAGGGAGGAAAATGTTATTCCTACTCTTTACAAAGCATTGGTAAGGCCTCATTTGGAATATGCAGTGCAATTTTGGAATCCTGTGTACAAAAAGGACATCTTTAAAATTGAAAGGGTTCCGAGAAGGGCAGCTAAATTAATAAGGGGATTGGGGGAGCTTGAATATGAAGAGAGACTGGAAAAGTTACAATTATGTATGCTGGAGAAAAGGGGCTTGCATGGGGATATGATTACTGTGTATAAATACATTAACGGGACATACAATAAACTATCTGGGGCATTGTTCACCAATAGAACATGTCAGAGGACATGTGGACATCCCTTAAGACATGAAGAAAAAAGGTTTAGGCTTCAAGTACAGAAAGGGTTTTTCACTGTGAGAACGGTAAAGCTATGGAACAGTCTTCCAGTGGACGTTGTTATGGCAGGTTCATTGGTCAGTTTAAAAAAAAAGCTGGATGAGTTTCTGCAAACAATGAATGTTGCAAATTACTGGTATTGATTCATAAAGAAGAGTTGATCCAGGGAAATTTCCGATTGCCAGGAAGGAATTTTTTCCCCCTTCATAAATTTGGTGGTTTTTTTTTCCTTCCTCTGGATCAACAGTTAGGCAGGAAATGAGGATATTGCTAGAGGGATTGGACTGGATGGACGTATGTCTTTATTCAACCTCAAATACTATACTAAAAGAGAAACTATGGCTGATCATGCGGTCCTCTATGGATGCACGCTCAGTTACGGCAAACTGACGTCCGCAGCTACTTTTGCCATAAACAACAGTTCTTCGTCCTGGCCGACTTGTCAGAAGTGCCGAAAGGTTGGTCAGGACGATAAATTGCAAGATGAGTACCCAGTTTAAAGCTCATCAGGCCATAAAGTGAGTGACAGCTGTTGGGGAAAGTCTCAAGTGGTAACAATGAGAATTTTCAGTCACACAGGACAACCCTTTCTAGCCATTTAACATGCATTCATCTAGTGACATGATCAGTGCTGCCTACCTTATATAGAAAATAAGAATTGTTCTGAGAATATTGTGTGTCTTCATATTGTCTATAAAAGGGACAACATGAGCTATGATATTTAAGATGGTTCTCAAAGGAATACTGGAAAAGCTAAACAATACAATACCATATAGATTATACTTTGCATACCTTTGTGTTCCCCAGAAAATCTTTGTATTCCTTTAACATTCTTTGATTTCTAAATAAATCTGGGGAAAGGGAAAGGATTATAGGTATTGCTATCTAATTGAATGCAGAAATCTTAAAGACTTTATACAGTAAATGCATTTACTTTAAAAGTCTTATAATACTTTATTAAATGCCAAAATGACTCAAATATTTTAACAGATACTTTAAAAATGTTTTGTAGGACAGATTAATTACTGCACCCTTGTGATTAATTTGATAAGTACATTTAAAATGGGTTATTTTTTAGTTTAAATGATAAAATATAACAAATCTAAAATAATATTCTATTTTATAAATATGAAGCATCATATTTTTAAAAGCTTTTCCCCATAATTGGAGGAAGTGATGTTATGCAGGAGGAGCTGGACTGAGTTAATACCAGTCCATCCTATGATTGGACAACTGGAGGAGCCTAAAAGCTGCCTTCATCACTTCCATAACCCCACCCCTCCAGTTTTAAGACAGCAATCCGGGTGCTGGCTTACTGCCTTTATGTATATTCTCCTTTAAATATAACATTGCCTCTTTGTAAGACTTGCCTCTTACAAAGAGATGGTTCCACTGGCATCTGTGCATTTCACTACATAGCCTTTAAATAGAAAGATAGTTCCCCATAATGTCCTTTTCTGAGACACTGCACACAGCATTACGGAACAAATAATCACAGCTGTACAAGTAGTTAAACTTGCAAACGAAGACTCACTTTCTCTGTATGCAATCTCTTCCTGTTTTCTCATTTTACGTTCTCTGAAAATGGCCTCTGGACTTCCCCATACTTCATTGGCTCTGCATAAAGATATTATCAATTATTAGAACCATATTTATTGTTATTACAATCACTAGTTTCATCCTTATATGATTTTTATTATATTACTCTTATTGTTAGTTATATTCTTGGCAGTTTTCCCATTCTTACTGCAAAAGAAAAATACTTTCTGAACCTGACAAGACTTTTTCTTTTTCAAGACTTTTTGTTTAGGGTTGTCCATTTATCATCCGATATGATTTACTAATGAACATTGCAGCATATGATACAGGCACATACATCAATTTTACTCCCCCAGGTACTTTTCATATTTAGATTTTTTTTTAAACTTTATATGCACTGGTTCTTCTTTAAAACTATAGTCTGAGCGATAAAAAATGCCAGAGAAATTTTTTTCTTGCATGAATAAAAAGGAAGATATCTGTATGTATACACTTTTATATAATATTATGGAATGTCCAGAAAGCTATAGCTTTGATTCGATTTTTGATTTGATTTAGATTCAAATACATAAGAAAAACTACCTACTGCATGGCGGCTGTAGGCTTACTTAAAGGGCAAGTCCAGCACCAAAATAAAAACTTACATACACGTAAATCACCCCCCCGAAACCCTAAACGGTAATAGTTTGAAATCTGAAATATATAAGTCTAACCTGAAATCCTGCACAATGTCCTTGTTTCCCGTTTCTGCTTCCAGGTTCTTCCAGTTAGCAACTGTCAGTTATGGATTTGACAGTTGACATCACAGCCAATGACTGAAGGTTAATCCCCTGTCTGCCTCTTCTGAGCATGCCCAGACTCAGTACAGGTTTCTAAATTGTTCAGTTTCCACGAGGCATCCAGAAGCATAGCAGGCATACAATAATGAATTCATAGGACAAGGTATGATATATCAACATATTTTAAAGAGGCCATTCTTTCTAAAATATGTTTTTATGAGGGTGGAGTTGTCCTTTAAACAAGAATGCTTCTTTTCCCCCCCCCATTATTCTTTTATATTTACATATATAATGAGGAGTAAATTTAAAAATATTTTTATACATTGCAGAAATGCTGTAGTATGTTTTATTTAAAGAGATCGCCCTCTAGTGTACAAACGGATAACTGGTTCTGAAAAAAGGGTACTGTACAGGTTTCAATGACAGTGTAAAGCACATTGCCTTTAAAAACTTTCAGGAATCTACTGACCAAAGTACTATATATGTTTAGTTCAGTCTAAAATTACACATGTATGTCAATTACAATTACATCCAGTATGCATGTTTCTATCAAATCTAATAATAATATCCCATTTTATATTTGGGATATTAAGTAGAGAACAGCACCTTTCTTTACTTCCATGATGCCAAGCACCACACTAGTGGTCAAAACTGGGAGTTCCAGATCACTAGAGAATGTCCCCAGACAAATAAAGATGAGTAAGGAGTTCTTATCAATCACAGATAAGTTATACTAAATGTAACGTGTTGCATGTTCTATGGTATTTATGTCAGAAATGAGAAACTTGTGACTTTAACGGATGACCAAAATGGCAATGATAGTGCACACCATGCTTTACGTCAAAGACGAAGGGATGCCGTGCCTCGAAATGTAATGCATTCTTGATATAATAAATGGGTTTAACACCCTTGCAGTAAGAGGTGTGAGCTGGTTAAATAATTATATCAAACACCTTTAAAAGTATCTTGCTTGCGCTTGGGGGTATGGGTAGGGGAAGGGTTAAAACAAGAAGTAAAAAATATAAAAAATAAATAGGTTAAGATCAAGATCAAGATTGGAACACAAATGTCACTTCCTGTTACAGAAACAGGAAGTTGTTTGAATCATGATTTTAAAAGCCAGAGAGACACTTCAAATTTTATCCCTGATGAAGCTGTAAGGATTAAAACAGCGAAACGCGTAGGAACTACCTCACAAGCCACGACTTAAAGGGGCCACACCATAGCAGAGAGGTGCAACTTCAAAAACTGCTAATGGACGTTTTCTGCAAGGTTTTTTAGTGCTTTTTATTGTTTTTAATTGCTATAATAAAGTTTGTTGGCAACCCATATTCCTGTGTGCAGAGGTTTTTGGGAACTATACAGACCAAGCAAGCATCAGAACAGCACAGAGTAAAGCCTGCATTACCCCTAGTGGTGGATAGACACAAGTGAGTGGTTGAAGTTTAATTTTAATATATGGAAGTGTCATTTTAAACTGGTTTGTTTACAGAGATCTTGATCTTAACCTATTTATTTTTTACTTCTTGTTTTAACCCTTCCCCTACCCATACCCCCAAGCGCAAGCAAGATACTTGTAAAGATTTTATAAACAATTCAGTGGACAACTTGCAGTGCAGCCACCCTACTTAAGGAGACATTCCCTACCACACCATAGCGCGGAAGTAACCCAATCTACTCTTATATCAAACACCACCCAGGGGTGGAGAGGGTGCAGGGAATTATAATTCTGGAAGTTAGAAATCCCCAAAAATGAAAACATATAACTTACATAACTCAAATTATTACTGTATTTTTAAGGTACCCATACACTGGCAGATGTTTTTCCGATCAGCGAAACCAATTTAAGTTCCCCACATTGCACCGTTGATCTTCCACAGATTTCAACTTGAAAAATGCAGGAGATGGGGGCTTAAAGATGGGGTTGACGGAAATTTTCAGACTAACTTTTTTGGTAATTTTAGTAAAACCGTTAAGTACTGCAGAGCGGAAAAAAATATCAAAATTTAGATTCCAGGGGGGCTTTACAAAGGACAATTTGTGGGCACTGAGCCCGAACATAGAGGACCGCACTATCCGCAGTGGTTTTCCAGCTTGTCCTATAACTCCGTTCAACCTATATTTCAGTGTATCGATGGGACGATAGACCCAAAATATTAGTGTGTACCAAGCTGAAAACTTATTTTTTTTTTGATTATGTGTAAAGATTTAAAGGCCATATTATTGTCTTAACTCTTATTCTTCTAATTAAATTCAGAGGCATTCATGGTTGTCCTAGCACAGTGTGTCTCTGCATAATTTAAGATATCGGATTCAGCTGTTGCAATTTGTCATCACACGGCGAAAAATAGAAATTCTTTACGTTTCCTGTTGTGTTTGGAAATACCAAAATTATAGCCACAGGATTAATAACTGGAAATCGGAAATGATAAAGAATTTCACAAACGAGGACAAAATTCTTCAAACCCTGCACCATGGCAACAGCAATCTTACACTGTAGCATTCCCCCAATAGCAGTACAGCTCTTGATCTACCAAGCCAAACAGTCACAGACATCCAGAGTCAATGTTGGTCACCAAACAATTTAAGGAAACCCCTTTTAAATTCTCTTTGATGCAACTAAAATCTAAAAACCAAACAATCTGCCAGCTGATGAGACAAACTAACATCTAATCTACCTAATGTCTAATTAGTGTATGGCTGGCATTAAGGTGCTCATACACTACTTAAGCCAGTCATACACAGGCAGTTGTTCTTTCGATTTCCGATCGAAACAGTTGGAAATCTGATCAAAAGAACTGCTTGAACTTTCCCACCTTGAGCTTTCAATTTTTTTCAAGAGAACAATCTATGGAGAGATAGGGTAGGTGGAAAATATTCCACATGGCCTGATCTTCGTTTTTCCAATAAACCCCTCCACACTGCCGAGCAGAAAAATGGCATACATGATATTGTTATTTTAAGTGGTCCAATCAAATTTATTAAGTCACTCAAAAACAAAAAAAAGTCAATCCCTCACATCGAATGTTTGTAGATTTAATTTTTAGCAAGCATTAAGCAATTGTTATGTTTTTTCACACAAGGCACGATTGTTATCAGCTCCCTATATATCAAACAGATTAAAGTTCTTTTTTATCTTTGCCATTGGTTATTTTCACACCATACATGAAGCCAATAATAATTCAGCCTCATTTACAGAGAGGCTGGAGTTAAAGTCAAGCGAAACGGCTTCGCTGTTTCCAGACTTTAACTCCTTCCTTGCCCGGGCTCCACAGGTGTCTTAACTAATTCCTGTGCAGCTGGAGCAAGGAAGGCACTTGCGACTCAATAGAATGTTTGCGCTTCTTTTAGTGTTGGATTTTAACACCAGCTCGTGGCCCTTTCGGGATTTACCCACTGTCACAAACGGGATACTGAATCGCGTTCAGGAGATTTACCCAGAGCAATAGTGGCTCTGGGTAAATCGACTGATTAAATCCAATGCTATGGATACTTTAAGGACGTAAAAACAAAAAGGTAGAATCTATGGCTAAAAGAGAAACACAGGATCCATTTTTAACTGAAAATGTAAGAAAAGGCAGCTTTCTTTTGTAAAAGGAACCAATGGTGTTTTAATCATTTATAAAATATTTAAAGGGACACTAAGCTGATTAAACCATGTAGCTTGCATTATCAATTATTATTCACAGGGAACTGAGATTGCTTATTCCCACCTCACTGTGAATAATAGAACCCCTGGATTTGTGCGTTAAACTTACCTTCAGGTGTTCCAGGTAGGTGGGTGGTGAGAATATGCAATCTTACCTCCCTGTGAATAATAGAGGAAAATGCAACTATGAAAAGGGTACATGATTTAATCGGTATAGTGTCGTTTAAATGGCATGTCCACCTCAGATTGAAAATCCATTCTTACCTTTCTCACCCCTACAAACCCTGACATTGTGATAGTTACTTACCTCCCCATATTCACTGAAGCCCAAAATTTCTCCACCGCACTCATTTCCTCTGTAAGGTCTGTAATAGAGGAAACAGAGGACACGTGCCAGAATGCAGTCAGTCATTAGCAGTAACAACATCCTCACAGAAATGGCTGACTGTTGCAATCCGGAAGAAATCCAGCATCTGTGATAAATGTGGTGTTTCTTGTGGAAGAGAAATGTAGGTAATTATGGGCTACAGTGAGAGGGGAGGAAAGTTACTGTAACAAACTCAGGGTTTTGGGGGGAAAGGTAATTATAGATCAGGCGTGAACATGCCTTCTAAGAAAACGGTTTTAAATTTTTTTTTTTGCAAACACTATAGAAAGTCTTACTTTGCCTCCACATCGGATCTTAGATATACAGTAAATGATTCAGTATCATCATGTGGACTTCTTTGTTTGATTTTCCGTAACTGCTCCAAATCACTAATGTAAAAAAAAAAAAAAAAATAGGTTGGTGGATTAGGCAAGTTGGGGCTGTAAAGCCCTAGTTAAAAGGACAGCAATACAAAGGTTAAGGACAAAAACTGTTTGGACCCATAGTTTTCATTTATGTGAATCTTTAACTGAATGTCATGATCAACAGCCTGGTTCAGCTCCGCCCCCCTTCCAGGCCAGGGCCTGACCAATATGTAGATGTGCTCTCCAAATAGCATTTATTATTAGGAAAGGTTTTAGCCTGAGGTGTGAGTGGAGCTGGACAATGCCCTGCAATGCAAATGAAAAGCTTTAGACGGTGTTGCAAAATGCATATACCGGTAAGAAAAGTGTTTTTTCAACACATTTATATGCATTTGTGTTTCTATGTATATGGTTGCGTTTGATGTGCATTTGTGTGTTTTAGTGTATTTTTCTGTTAAAATTGCATACAACTGCAAAAATGTGTTTTAATGCAGAAGAACTCCCGTACCTATAGACTTACATTGTGTGTTATTGCACTAAACTGCATGCAATAATGGGTTTGGAAAAAGCAATTAACAGAAACTCAGTAGTGTGAACCCGATTACGCATTGCCATATAAAAACCAATGTCTCTGCCTTTATTACAAAGCATGCAGGAGACAAACCGCACAGAAACACTTCTACTGTGAATAAACCCCTTAACAAGGTGGAATGCTACATGTGCCAATATGGACCTTAAAGGGCATGTCCACCCTTATTTTAAACTTTTGGTATATGATAGTTTATGTTACCCTAGCCCCAACCGCTATAAAAAAACGTTTTAAGAAAGTGCCCCGATGTTTACTTACGTTCCCTCTCTCCTCCGACTCCCGGCCTTCTGCTTGCAAGACACTGCAAGCAGGGGGCGGGACAGGCAGCCGCGTCCGTGATTGGCTGAGAGGCAGCCAATCACGGATGCGGCTGCCGGTTTCTCAGAATGCCGGTGGAGAGAGGGAAGGTAAGTACAGTTCTGGGGACTTTCTTAAAATTATTTTTATGCGGTTGGGGCTGGGGGAACATATTCTATTACATGGCCCAGGGGTTTTATGGTAGGGGGAGGGATAGCAAAACGAGAGGGAGAGGGAGGGAGAGGGAGGGGGAGAATGGCTGCAGTACGCATGCCAAACTTCTCACGGAGGCCAGATAGGAGGCTGAGTCCTATATGGACTCTACTATCCTCCTGGTGGGCAGTTTTTGGGACTTTGGGGGGGGGGGGGGGACTACAGGGAGAACCTTATGGAGCTGGGATGTGAGGTAAGGGTTAAACACACTACATGATTGGGCCAGTAGTGGGGGGGATTATAGTTTTGGGGGTGGACATGCCCTTTAAAGACAGATATGGAAATAAACTATTTCTGTGGCATCACGATACACAACATATAAGATAACAATTTACAGCATAAACTAAAATGTAACATTACCTTGGTTTAAGGCAGAATTCATTTAAAGCTCTCACCCCGGTGATGAAATTATTTTTCATATATTTAGCTCCATACTCTCTCTTTTTTAGCACAGCTTTAACTGGGTTCAAACAAAAAAATAAAAAAGCTCAGGGAACACAAGTTTTCAGAAACAGCAAATGCACCATAAAAAGCAAGAAATGTTGTGACTTTGCTGGCTTAGTATAGACCAGCTTTATTTCACAGAAAAATAAGGCAGTTTTTACTTTAACTGTACATATAATTTGGCAGTATAAGCCACAACAGCCCTATCACAATGAAAAGCCTTGTCTTAGTACTTTGGAGCTTGTCATTGGGTTTATATATGCCCAGTGGACTTCGATATTTGAAGCTGGATACAAGGGATGTCCACCCTGTGACCCTCCAGATGATTTGAAAACTACAACTCCCAGCATTCCCTGACTGCACACATGGTCTGTATATTATTGGGCATAAGGATATTACTGAATATCTGAAAAGTTAAGCACAAAAAAAAAAAAAAAGTTAAAGCTCTGTCCCTGGGCAAATGTGCCCTACATAGTTGTATATAGGCAAGCGCAGTCTGCATCAGATTAATTAATTAGGCAATTCCTTTTAAATGCAAACAACATTATTAAAAACAAAAAAAAAAAACACTGCCCCTCATAAGGACATATTTAAGAGCTAAGTACCTTTAACTTGAAAAGGGTCAGGAGGCAAAGTGATTCTTGGTTCAACCTTGCTGGAATCTGGTCCTGTAAAACACAAGGTAGAAATTATTTCCACACTGCCTTAATTCTCTAGGGATGATAAAATGGATATAATATGAAATTGGCAAATAATGTTTCCTGCATTTAAAGGGACCCTTAAGTGCAAAAGCAGGATTTAAAAACCCTTAGGGCTACAGTTGTTTTCAAAATTATTCAACCCCCAATGCTGTAAAGGGTTTCAGGGAATTCAGTGTACATTTGTAATTGTGTTAAGAACTTTTTAAAGAACCAACTAAAATTACATTAATTGTTTTTGTAATACAGTATTAAATGTTTTTTTGTGATTTCTTCATTGACACAATTATTCAACCCCTTAAAGACTACCACTCTTAAGAACAGAGGTTCATTCAAGTGTTTTCGATCAGGTATTGAAAACACTTCTGGATGTCAACGAGCAGCAATCAAGCATAATAAGCACCATTTAGGGTGAGGCCACACTGCAACGCACAGGAATCGCGCACAAAATCGCGAGCGTTATCGCACGCGATTGTGTGCGCGGTTCTTGCGCGTTTCGCGCATGCGTTTTCGCCTTTTCGCGTTATGGACACGCATGCGTTAACGCACCAAAAATGGTGAACGCATGCGTTACCAAAACGCGAACGGACGCGCAATCGCATGCGCATCGGAAATCGCGGGAATTTTTGCGTTCCCGCAATTTCCATTTTATCGAAAATCGCGGGCGCAAACGCGAGCGCGAAAAACGCACTAGTGTGGCCTAGCCCTCAGGCAGATTTAATATGACTGTGATACTTAGCTCCTTCTAGACATTTACTGGTGTGTTTACAAACATGGTGAAGTCAAGAGAATGGTCCAGGAAGACAAAAGAAGTGGTGATTTCTCTTCCCAGGAAGGGCAATGGCTATAAGAAGATTGCAAAGATGTTAAACATACCAAGAGACACCATAGGACGCATCATTCGCAAATTCAAGGCAAAGGGCACTGTTGAAACGCTAGCTGGTCGTGGCAGAAAGAAGATGCTGACTTCGACTGCTGTGCGCTACCTGAAGCGCAGAGTGGAGAAAAGTTCCAGTGTGACTGCTGAGGAACTGAAAAAAGATTTGTCAGACGCGGGTACTGAAGTTTCAGCTCAGACCATAAGGCTCACACTGCGTAATGAAGGCCTCCATGCCAGAACTCCCAGGCGCACCCCCTTGCTGTCTCCAAAGAATAAGAAGAGTCGACTGCTGTATGCCAATAGTCATGTGGACAAACTACAAAAGTTTTGGGATAGTGTTCTGTGGACTGATGAAACAAAATAAGAACTATTTGGGCCCATGGATCAACGCTATGTTTGGAGGAGGAAGAACAAGGCCTATGAAGAAAAGAACACCTTGCCTACTGTGAAGCATGGCGGGGGGGTCAATCATGCTTTAAAGGCTGTTTTGCTTCAGCGTGTGCAAGGTACCATGAATTCTCTTCAGTACCAGGAATATTGAAAAAAAATGTGATGCAACCGTCACAAACCGGAGGCTTGGGAGACGTTGGACTTTCAACAGGACAATGATCCCAAGCATACCTCCAATTCCACTAGCAGTGTTGCAGATTAAAGGCTGGAACATTTTGCAGTGGCCATCGCAGTCACCAGAATTAAATCCGATTGAGAACCTCTTATGGGACTTAAGGACAATTATACTCACCTTCCCTCCGCTCCTCTTCTTAGGTCTGTACCTTTTACCCAGGGTGAGGACCTGAACCGCTAGGTCCTCACCCCTGGGTTTGCGAAGTTAAAGCACAGCGTTACGGAAACGCTGCTCTGGCAGGCTCCCCCCCTCCTCTCCTTGCACGATGAGCCAATAGGAAGGCAAGCTTGTTGCAGAGCGTGCCTCCTTTTGGCCTCGTCCCCGACGAGAGGAGGGGGCAGAGCCTGCCAGAGCAGCGTTTCCGTAACGCTGTGCTTTAACTTTCGCGAACCCAGGGGTGAGGACCTAGCGGTTCAGGTCCTCACTCTGGGTAAAAGGTACAGACCTAAGAAGAGAGCGAGGGAAGGTGAGTATAAATGTCCTTTAAAGAAAGAAGTTGCAGCGCGCAAGCCTAAGAATGTGAGTGAACTGGAGGCTTTTGCCCATGAAGAAGGGCTAAGATACCCTAGATCGCTGCAAGACGCTTGTGTCAAGCTATGCTCACACTTTAAAACTGTTATAACTGGAAAAGAATGTTGTACTAAGTACTAAGAATGAATGTCACTTAGGGGTTGAATAAAACTGATAATGATGTGAGCACAGAAAAGACATTTGTGGTTATTTCATTATAAATGTTATGTTATATTTGTCTGACTTACAAGTGTCTCTTTGATTTAATTGTAAACAAGATGACTGAAATATTCAAAATCAATGTCAAACTGGCCAAAACACTTTTCAGTGGGGGTTAAATAATTTTGAACACAACTGTAGGCCACACTGCTGCGATTTTTCTGCGTTTACACTTTTTTCAAATTATTGGAATCACGGCAACGCACGTTTTTGGGTGCAATGCAATTGTGATTTGCGTTCCGCATTTTAAATCGCAATCGCATGTGTTTTCTAATACTTAATGAAAAAACACATGCGCAAACGAAACCGCACATGAAATTGCATGTGTTTCCATGTGCGATTGCGTTTGGGTTGCAGTGTGGCCGTGCCCTTAAGATAGGGGATGTAGGAGACACACCTTGTAAGGATTACATTTTTTATTTGCCACTCTATTGCCCCTTTAAGAAAAACATTCACAATATTCCAGGATTTGGAGCATCAGCTATTTAAAGTAAAGTAATCATTTAGACTGTACTCTTTGGAGGATATATATGACCTTACTTACTAGTTCAACATCAGCAGGAAATCTACACACTGAAAAATAATCTTATCTTTTTATAATAATCTGAAATCTGCTCCATTACATTACCATGTGGGAAAAAAGCAAATATAGGTTAGTATTAGGATTAACTAGAAATGTTGCTAGTTAACTAAAGCGTCATACACACATGCGATCGCAGGGGGCCGACTCGCGACACACGATTTGTATGCAAGGCCGGTTGCCAGAAAAATCGGCCATTCAGTCTGGGCTTGTTGCCTGAACCGCCCACTAGGGCATTTTTTGGCCCGTTTGGTGGGGCCTTTGTCTCTGATCCCCCAGGCAGATTTTCAGCAAGATCTGACCGAACCCCCGTTTCAGCCAACAAAGTGCCCATACATGGCAAGATTATCGGACGTGCATACAAATCGTGCATTACGGGTCGGCCCGCGTGGATGAACCTTAAAGTCAAAACCTAAATGAGCCTCAATTCAATTTATAATTTAATGCCAGATCAGATTTCCCAGGATTTAGAACGAAATCAGAAGTCATAACCAAACAATTTTTCAATCCACTGTATTTTACGGACCAAATGGGTTGGAAAATACAGTATAGCACAAATTTTATTGAAAATACAAACCAAGCAAATGAGCATCCTTTCTGTTTGTAAAATGATCAGTTATTGCTGGTCTGCTGTTCCTCTATCAAATGCCAACCAAGAAAAGTAATTACCGGTAGTATATGGTTATGGCAGAATATCGCATGGTGCTAATGGTGCTAATTTTGCCCCAACCAATAAGATCTTATTTAACATCTGATTGGTTATGGCAAAATGAGCACCATTTTTAAACATAAGTAGGCTTATTTACCAGGGAGCGCTGCGGCACACAGGCTAACCAGTTTAAGTTCGGTTAGCATGACTTTAAACCACGGTTTAACGCCAGCTGATAGCAAAATGTCTCAACTTCCCAGTTTCTCCTAAAAATTTACAGAATACTTTTTTTTTTCTCTACAGATCTTTTCATCCCATTACAGAGAACTAAGCAGAGGTCATAACATTTTACACACGCACTGCCAGAATAATCTTAGCTTATTCAACATTTCACTCAATGCACAATACACATGTATAAATGAACACTTTCTGCTGATTTGTACTTTCTGTGTACCAAAATGTACAGCAAAGCATTTACTGAAAGTTGTGAACTAAGGCTGGAGACTGCAAATAACTCTACATAAACTACTACTGCCAGGAAATCAGCAGATTTGATCCGAGTTGATATTTCCATTGCCACAGAGTCCAGAAGTTTTTCCCCCCCTTTATTAAATTTTTTTTTATCAACTTTTAGGCAGGAAATGTGAGTATTGCTAAGTTGGACTAGATGGCCATATGTCTTTATTCAGCCTTAAATACTATACTAGTAGATTAACATTTCAAATTGGGAAGTTTAATGGCTATGACCATTGCTGCTTTTGGTCCGTTTATATCCATTCCTTTTCGTTTTGCGCTTCAATTCAAGTGTACACAGAAAAAAACGCAGACACAAATGCACTACCAATGCGTTTTACTCACAGTAGTAAATAGAAAAGCAAACAAAGGCAGACACAAAAGCAAATGCAAGCTCATTGAAGGTGGACCTTAGCCAAAGTTTGATCGAGGACATGAATCTACAGAGTATTCTTTATTCTTAATTACTAAAAACTAGCAATATCTGGACATGAAATGTAGTTCTTGAAGACGTTTCGCTAGTCATCCGACTGGCTTTCTCAATTCAGAATGACTTGTACAAGAATCTGTGGCAATTATGTACCCTGGAAAATCCCAATTAGCATATCACAGCCAGGTGTTAAAGGCTATGTCCACCCTAAAAAATTTTTTTTTATATATGGTCCCCCCTGGGCTCCCAGCCCCAACCGCTATAATTTTTTTTTTAGAAAGCCCCCCAAACTCTACTTACCTCCCCTCGATCCTCCGCCGGCTCCCGGCCCTCTGCTTGCAAGAAATGCAAGCAAGGGGCGGGACCGGCAGCCGCGTCTGTGTTTGGCTGAGCGGCAGCCAATCACAGACGCGGCTGCCGGCAGCACACTTCGCCGGAGGAAAGAGGAGAGGTAAGTAAGTTTGGGAGCTTTCTAAAAAAAAAATATGCGGTTGGTGGCTGGGAGACATGGGGAATGATTACTGAAGGGGTTTTATCTAGGGGGAGGGATAGTAGAACGGGAGGGAGGGAGGGGGAGGGAGGGGGAGAAGGGCATGGCAAAAATCTACCTGAGGCACACTAGCAGCAGTGTCCTATATGGACTCTGCTAGCCTCCTGGTAGTCATTTTTGGGACTTTGGGGGGGGACTACAGGAGAACCCTATGGAGCTGGATGTAGTAAGGATTAAACTACAACATGGTGGGCCATAGTTGGGGGGATTATAGTTTTGGGGGGTGGACATGCCCTTTAAGGGTGTGATTAGATAGTGGCTAAGAGGTGTTATAGACGCCCAGAGTAAGTGTTAAAACAGCATTGTACATGGCAGACAGTTGGTGTCGAACCCCCCCACCTCTATTTAGGCTTGGTTTCTTTATTTTCACATAAAGGGCCTCCTTAACACCTCTCTTGAACCATCACGTTCCTTCGCCAGTATGTTAACATTACAATCTTCAAAGGTTGTCCTTTATCCTTAAGATGCAGATACACGTCTGAGTCCTGACCCGAGGAATTGGCTCTTCTGTGCTGGCCATACGTGATGCAGTTGCTGTTTGGTCTCCCCCACATACAAATCAGAGCATTCTTCACTGCCACTGCACGGCATATATGAGGTCGCTTTTCTTGTGTTTAGGTTGGGTCTTCGGATGTACCAATGCTGCCTCAGTGTTTGTTCGGTTTAAAGCAGACAGGGATACGATGTTTTTTGAAAATTCTTCTTAATTTCTCGGAGACCCTTCGACATATGGGATGACCATGTTCTTTCTCCTGTCTTGCTTTTCCCCTTCACTGTTGGTATTCGTGTTTCTTTCTTTCCTTCTACTTCTTTTGACAAAGGCCCAGCCTGGATATCCACAAGTTTTAAGGCTCCTCTGAGATGTTTCATTTCTTTAGCCTTCGCCTCTGTGCTAGTGGGGATGTTCTCAGCTCTGTGTTGCAGGGTTCTGATGACACCCAGCTTGTGATCTAAAGGGTGGTGGGAGTCAAACATCAAATACTGATCTGTGTGTGTTGGTTTTCTGTAAACCTCTACTTCATTTACCATTTTCCTTAACTTCTACCAAGCAGTCCAAGAAAGCCATTTTTGTTGTTTAGTACCTCTTCCCTTGTGAATTTAATGTTTTGGTCCACCGCATAATGTTTTCTGTGAAAGCTTGTATTCCTTCTGGGGGATTTTAACCCAGGTGTCATCAACATATCTGACCCAGTGGCTGGGTGCTATGCCCTTAAAGGTATTAAGCGCCTGTGTTTCTACCTCCTCCATGTAAAGGTTGGCCACAAATGTGAACACTGGAGATCCCATAGCACATCCATGTTTTTGCTTATAGAACTTATCCCTGTATTTGAAATAGGTGGTATTCAGGCACAAGTCCAACAAGGAACACACCTGTTCGGTTAATCAGTTCTGCTGGTAAGATGCTGTCTTGCCACCGTTTTTCCACCATGTCAACAGCCTCCTTGGGGGTATACAGGTGAAGAGAGATGTCACATCATAGGACACCATAGTTTCTTCTACACCGGTACTATATCTTCAATCTTGTTGGTGAAATCCTGAGAGTTCTGGATGTATGCTTAGAACTTCCCACCAAAGGTCCTAAGATGTTAGCTAATATTTTGCCACCTTGTATGTTACAGAGTTGATGCTGCGACTATAGGTCTTAGTGGGGCCCCTTCCTTATGATCTTTGGAGTCCATATATGCATGGATGTGCCTCACCAGGGTAGAGGCGATGATACATTGCTCGGTCAATGGCTTTATCCTTTGAAGCTGTTGAGTAAGTCTATGACTCTTTTCTTGTAACGGCTGGTGGGATCCCTTGTTAAAGCCTCAATGTGTTGTTATCGGCCAGGACATGGTCACCTTATCATGGAGTCAGAGGTGTTGAGTACCACTGTGCATCTTCCTTTATCTGCCGGTAGAATGTGGATACTGGCATCTTTCTTGAGGGATGTTAAGGCTCTTCTTTCCTGTGTAGTCAGGTTAGATGAAGGAGTTTTAGCACTGGCTAAGCCTGCAGATACCTTAAGGCGAAGTTGTTTTGCCTCACTCTGTGATACCTTATACTGTGGATAGAGGCTTCTGTGGTTGCTATAATATCCACCAGCGGATGGCTTTAGGGGTGATGGCAAATTCAAGCCCTTACCAAGGACTTCCATTTGCGGCTGGGTCAGGGTCCTGTTAGACAAGTTTCTCACCCATTCCTCCTTGTTGTATGAAGTGATGCTTCCCTCCTTTTGTATCCAAGGTAGTTGCTCTCCTTTGGGGCTGTTCTGGATGACAGAATAGAGAACTGTTCTGTTGCCTTTGTTTGCCCTTACAAGTGCTGAGAAAGCTGTGCTTGTTTGGTGAACTCCATCACTCTTTCCCAGATGGACACAGGTAGCTGTAGGCCAGGCTCTGTTCTAGTTGACTAATGTTGTGCATTAAAGCATCGACTGTAAAATGTGTCTGTCGTACCCGTTCACTTAGGAGCTGTGTTTGAGCCTTTTGCAGTATCTGTTTGGCTCTGATGCCTTTAACCTGTGGAATCCAGACGTATACTGCATGGTAAGCCTTTGTTGTCTGCATCGGAGGTTAAATCGCAGGTGGTTCTGTAGTCTGCCAATTTCCTGCTGTCTTTTCATATTGCCGTACAAGTTTGAGGGTTTTCTCCCCAAAATGATTAGAAATATTATGAAATATGGCAGACAGTTGCCATGTACAACCGTCTGCCATGTACAATGCTGTTTTAACACACCTTACTCTGGGCGTTCCTATAACACCTCTTAGCCACTATCTAATCACACCCTTAACACCTGCTTTGATATGCTAATTGGGATTTTCCAGGGTACATATTGCCACAGATTCTTGTACAAGTCATTCTGAATTGAAAAAGCCAGTCGGATGACTAGCGAAACGTCTTCAAGAACTACATTTCATGTCCAGTTGATCTAATTGAATACAACAGATATACCATGACATGGATGAATGGGAACCTTCACAAGCATAAAAACTAGCAGTTTTAGCATTAACTTTAATCCATGCCGTAGTACACATGGTTTAATTTTTACCCTATCTACTTCACTGAGAGATTACACATCAATAAACCAATCACTAGTCTGTTGGTCAAAAAAACATTGAGAAGAGAATGCTGCATCCGAAATATCTGCATTACCAATATCTTAGAAAGACCATTTTCGTTCTGTACACACAGTACAAACACTAAAAGAGTTTAAAAGTATAAAGTGAAAGTCTAAAAATAAATATTTTAAAATACTGAATAATTGATTAAAGTTAAATTTTTCCAATGTTCAGCTTCTCGTTTGTATACGCAATTCTATTGAAAAGTTACTTAATAATTCAGAAACAGCAAACACTAATACATTCCCAGCTATCAGTTGGAATTAAATACTTATGCCCGAACAGACACTGGTGAATAGCTTGCAGCAGGAGTGTCCCTTGTGATACGCTCAGAGAATATCCCCAACAGACTTTTTATCCTCTTAATTGATCTTTTTAAGACACCCAAGTACAAAAACAGCCACGAAACAGCAGTGTTACTACTATGGTCTGTTGCAATACCTGAGAATATTTTGTTCAAATGCAGATATGGATATGGATATGTAATAAACAAACAGGCCGCCCTTATGATTTGTACACACCACCCAAAACGAATATGAAATTAACCTTACGGCCTTGGCCATATTCACTCTTTCAGGGTGGATATCAGGTTGTTAATGCTTGGGGTTGATTTGTGGGCTTCAGCTAGTCTGATGAATCCTCCTTTTTGACTTACAGGAAAATTAATTGTATGGAGAAAAAATGGTAAACGATACCATAAGCCCTGTTTTGTGCCCCTGTGGAGTTGCTTCTCATAGAAGGGAGAGAGTGCCCTCACAAATCTGGCCATGGAAACTTCCACGTATAAAGCTAACCATACACGGACCAGAGGTTTTCCGTCTGGATTTTCAATTGGCGGAAACTAGCTTAAATCCGTTTGGAAGAACGAAACGTAGTTCCCCACCTTGCACTGCCAATATTCTATAGATTTCAGCTTGAAAACTAAGAAAGATGAAGTTGAAGTAAAATTTCCCCCCATGTCCCATCAAGTTTTTTCGATAGATCGATCAATATTGCTGATTTTTCTGGTGTTGATCTGTGTTTTTTTCAGCATAATGGAGCACCATGCCACAAGGCAAAATTGATAACGAAGCAGATAACAGATCATAAGACTGAAAATTGCAGCAGTTATACGAGAAACTACGGTAAATGTGCATCAGTCTATTGCTGTCCCTGACATTTTTGGCTTCTTTGCTGCCTTTCTTGACACAAGGCCGTTGTACAAAAGTCTTCACCTCATTGTGTGCGAAGATGAACCAACACCCACCTGCTGACAATATTGAGCATAGTCTGCACTGGTGGAAAGACATTTTTGCACAACATTTTTGTCACTGCGAAAATGTTTGGGCATGACTGGGTACACATAAAGCAGGGCTGGACAAATCACCCAAATCTTTAGGAGCCAGCTGCAACAAGTTAGGAGCCAGCAACTTCCTACCTTCCAACGTCATATAATTGACAGGGGACCCACAACACCCTAACCACACCCATAGCCCCACCCATTAAAGAGTACACAAGCTAAATAACTGAAAGGAAGGGAACTGGCACACAAAGTGACAATGTGTAAAATTTGTATAATATTTTACCCTTTAACAACATTTGTTGTTAAAAACCAAAAGGGTATGATTTTTCTTTATTTTATTTTCTCTTTCTTGTGGTAATGATTCGAGTTCAGTTGTGCTTGAGTCATCTTGAAGACTTTTCCCTACTCCTCCTAAATCTGGGTGCATACCTGTCCCATGGACAAATTATTTTGGATCTGGTGGAGTTTGCTGGTTAAATGCTTTGTGAATGGTGTGAAATCAATAGTTAATACGGCTGTGGGAATGATTGCTTTAGATTTAAAATTTCCATCTTTGCAATCAGCCTCCCACTAAAGTAAATGGAGCTGATAGCAATCTTGGAAATGTGTGTTCGCTCAAATAATTACTCTGGTCAATTAAATAAGTTTTTATGCCACTTATCCCATATTACAGACCGGTTTCAGTAGCATTCCAGTGCACGTGGCTTCCTCAGGATGGAATTCTCTTCAGACATGTTTGTTATAAGAAATTGCTTTTGGTTTTTTTGTTTGATGTATTTTTTTGTCCTTGTCCAGGATCTGATTATGTATAAAGGTGTAGGTCTCTTAATGATGGTTTAGGAAGTATTCCATGCTGATTCAGAATGCCATGTATTTATGTCAGGGCTGGACAAATCCCAGTGGAAAAGTATAGAGTTGTGTATTTACCTCCCCCACTAAGCGTTCCAAGGATTTCAGACAGATCAGAGCGCTAATAATGCAATTTGCACCTTATACAGTACTGTATAATGAGATGGGTGCCGGGATCCCGCTGTGCCGGGAGCGAGGTTCCGGATTGCGGCCTTGCTTAAATATGCAGAAGAATCCGTGGCATTCCTGTTCGCACCTTCTGTGTCTGGTGTGAATGGGGGTGGACTATGTAATCCGTTTTATACGTTGGGCATTCAGGACTGTCCCATCATTCCAGTGTGAGTATATTCATTTACTTACAGTACAGATGGATTAGCAGGCTGCACTATTTTATATTTGGGGTGGCTATTTATTGATGGGGTGTTGTGGTACTATTGTATTAAATAGGGGTGTTGTGGTGCTATTTTATTAAATATGGGGTTTTGTGCTATTTATTAAAATATGGGGTTTGTGGTGCATTTATTATATGGATTTTTTTATGGTGCTATTTATTAAATAGGGGTGTTATGGTTGCTATTTATTAATACAGGGTGTTATGGTGCTATTGTTTCATGTGGTGTTATGGTGCTATTAATAAATATGGGTTTTATTTTATATATGGTGCTATGTGTGCTTTTTTATATAAACAGATGTGGAGGCACGAGAAAAGATGTATTGTATTGTATTTGTTTTGTATTGAAAATTGACATCA
Source organism: Hymenochirus boettgeri (assembly GCA_019447015.1). NCBI lineage: Eukaryota > Metazoa > Chordata > Amphibia > Anura > Pipidae > Hymenochirus > Hymenochirus boettgeri. Next base: position 65,915,929 of record CM033469.1, on the reverse strand, counting down.
GTGGTTCTTGTGTATGCTGAATATGTGTTGGGGAATGGAGAATGTGTTATCATGTTTGATATTTCATACTTAATCTTATCTGAAGATAAAGAGAAGTGAATCAGTACATCGGCTGTGATGTTAAATTTTAGATCTTTCTTACTATTGCAGTTTTGGTGCTGAGAAGGATTTGCTTCTGCACAATATTTTACTTGAGGTGTTGGCTTGCCCTTTAATACCATAAGGGGGGTCAGTAGATTCAGTAAGTAGTATTGGAGGGGAAGGTTAACACCCACCGAGATCATGGTAAATCTGTAGTCTGTATATCTGCCCATTCAGCCTTTTGTCTATGTTTAAAAGTTAGAGGAGGTGTAAGTTTGTGAAATAAAGTGTTTATGCTAGAGTGAAATTGGACATGTAAAAGAGTGTGTCAAAGTGTGTATGTGAGACTGTATAATGATATTGCATAATTGAGCAGTTCCATGATATGCCTATACAGAGGGGGGTTATATTTTTTTGTAGATTAATTTGGTTTTACATCATTTGTCATTTTTGCAAACTTATTTTTATTTATATTTTTATTGCATGCATATTATATGGTTTTGTTTTTCCACCCACAAAACAAAACTGGTCAATTATCCGTTACTTGCCCCCAACTGATATATTTTGCACATTATTACCTGCATTACTAACCAGATATTTAAGGGAAATTATTGTCCCCATTCTGGTAGAGTAAGCTGGACCCTCCCTCCAAGCAGTCAATCAAGGCTGTGACAACTAACATCATAACCAATGATTAACTGCCCTTTTCCCTGCTGCCACCTCTGCACATGCTCAACCTATAAAAAGCTCATTGAACAGATGTAGGAGGCCTTTTGCCCGAAATGAATAGAATGTATCATTAATATCTAGTTACAAAAACATATAATAAAACTGGTAAAAATAGCAGTTGGGATTTTGGCCAGATAACTGATAACTCACCAGTTTTTTTTGTTTTTAGTGTGGACATGCCTTTTACATTTAAAGGGGAACTGTGGTCTCCAAACAAGTTAAGTTGAAATAAAAGGCCAGTTTCCTACCTTTAAAACGAGTGATCAACCACCTCTCTACGTGCTCCACAGCCCAAGATATAAAGAAATGACTGACCAGAAAGTTAATGGGTGGGAGACTGACATGTGACATTCCTAAGGCTTCTCCTTCACAGTGCCGCCGGCGAGCACAGCCTCAAACTCCCTCAGTGTGTGAGGGAGACAGGAAGTCTCTCCTCTCTGCTGTGTGAAGTTCTGACAGAGAAGGTAAGGGGGTCTGAGTAACCCACGGCACCCGTGAGTGGGCGGGCCTTACACCCGTGAGTGGGCGGAGCTTACACTCATGAGTGGGCGGGGCTTAGACACTCGCGAGTGGGCGGGGCTAAGACACCCACGAGTGGGCGGGCCACATTGGGCTGTAGGATAATGGGCCATGGGGGGCCTGCAACTGGAGGGACCATGGGGTCCATGAGTGGGAGGGACCAGGGGGGCTGCAAAGGGGAGAAGGAGGGGGGGAGAAGGGCCTGGCAAAAATCTACTAGGCAGCTAGCAGGCAGGTCTATATGGACTATGTAGCCTCCTGGTAGTCATTTTTGGGACTGGTGGGGGGGGACTACAGGAGAAACCCTATGGAGCGGGTAATGTGGGTAAGGATAAACTAACTACATGGTGGGCCAGTAGTTGGGGGATTATAGTTTTGGGGGGTGGACACTGCCGCTAAGGGTGTGGATAGAGTAGTGGCTACAGAGGTGTTTATAGGAAACGCCCAGAGTAAGGTGTTTAAAACAGCATTGTACATGGCAGGACAGTTGGTGTACGACCCCCCCCACCTCTATTTAGGCTTGTTTCTTTTTTCACATAAAGGCCTCCTTAACACCTCTCTTGAACCAGTCACGTTCTTCGCCAGTATGTTAACATATAAATCTTCAAAGGTTATGCCTTTATCTTAAGATGCAGTAACACGGTCTGTAGTCCTGAGACACGAGGAATGGCTCTTCTGTGGGGCCCATCACGTTGATGCAGTTGCTGTTTGGCGCTCCCCCACATACAAATCAGAGCTTCTCACTGCACTGCCACTGCATTATATGAGGTCGGATTTTCTTGGTTTAGGTATTGCGGTCTTTGGATGTACCAATGCTGCTCAGGGTGTTGTTCGGTTTAAGCAGACAGGGATATCCGATGGTTTTTTTGAAAATTTCTTCTTAATTATCTGGAAGACCCCTGTACATAGGGATGAACCATGTCTTTCTCCTGTCTGTTTCCCCTTCACGTTGGTATCGGTTTTTTCTTTCCTCTACTTCTTTTGACAAAGGGCCAGTCTGGAATCCCACAAGTTTAAGGGCTCCTCTGAGAGTGTATGTTCTTCTAGCCTTCGCCTCGTGTGTAGTGGGGATGTTCCAGCTCTGTTGTTCAGGGTTTTGATGACACCCAGCTTGTGATCTAAAGGGTGGTGGAGTCAAAACATCAAAAATAATGATCTGTGTTGTGGTTTTCTGTAAACCTCTACTTCAGTACCATTTCCTTAACTTTACCAAGCAGTCAAGGAAAGCCCCGCAAAGGTTTGTTGTTTAGTACCTCTCCTGTGAATTGTAAGTGTTTTGGTCCACCGCATTAATGTGTCTGTGAAAGCGTTGTATTCCTTCCTGGTGGATTTTAACCAGTTGTCATCAACATATCTGAACCGTGGTTGGGTGCTATGCCCTTAAAGGTATTAAGAGCCTGGTTTCTACCTCCTCCATGTAAAGGTTGGCCCACAATAGGTGAAACTGGAGGATGCCATAGCACATCCATGTTTTTGCTTATAGAACTTATCCTGTATTGAAATAGGTGGTATTCAGGACACAAGTCCAACAAGGAACACAACCTGTTGGTTGAGATCAGTTCTGATGGTAAGAGTGCGTCTTGCCCAGCCGTTTTCTCACCATGTCAACAGCCTCCTTGGTGGGTATACTGGTGAAGAGAGATGTCACATCATGGACACCCATAGGTCTTCTACACGAGTACTATATCTTCCAACCTTGTTGGTGAAATCCTGAGCGTTTGGATGTGATGCTTAGAAAACTTTCCCACCAAAGGTCCAAGATGTTAGCTAGATATTTTGCCACCTTGTATGTTTACAGAGTTGATGCTGCTGACTATAGGTCTTAGTGGGGCCCCTTCCTTATTGTATCTGGGGTCCATATAGCATGGATGTGCCTCACCAGGGTACGAGGCGATGATACATTGCCGGTCAATGGCTTTATCCTTTTGTAGCTGTTGTAGTAAGTCTATGACTCTTTTCTTGTAACGGGCTGGTTGGGATCCTTGTTAAAGCCATTATTGTTGTTATCGGCCAGGAGCATGGTCACCTTATCATGGTGTAGTCAGAGGTGTTGAGTACCAACTGTGCATCTTCACTTTATCTGCACGGTAGTAGTAGAATGGTGATACTGGTATCTTTTTGAGGGATGTTAAGGCTCTTCTTCCTGTGTAGTCAGGTTAGAGAAGGAGTTTTAGCACTGGCTAAGCCTGCAGATACCTTAAGGCGAAGTTGGTTTTGCCTCACTCTGTGAACCTTATTACTGTGGATAGAGGCTTCTGTGGCGGCTATAATATCCACCACGGGATGGCTTTAGGGGTGATGGCAAAATTCAAGCCCTTACCAAGGACTTCCATTTTTGGCTGGGTCAGGGTCCTGTTAGACAAGTTTCTCACCCATTCCTCCTGTTTGGATGAAGTGATGCTTCCCTCTTTGTATCCAAGGTAGTTGCTCTCCTTTGGGGCTGTTCTGGGATGACAGAATAGAGAACTTGTATGTTGCTTTGTGCCCTTACAGTGCTGAGAAAGCTGTGCTTGGTTGGTGAACTCCATCACTCTTTCCCAGATGGACCACAGGTTAGCTGTGAGGCCCAGGCTCTGTTCTAGTTGACTAATGTTGATGCATATTAAAGCTCGACTGTAAAAGGGTCTGTCGTACCCGTTCACTTAGGAGCTGTGTTGAGCCTTTTGCAGTATCTGTTTGGCTCTGATGCCTTTAACCGTGGAATCCAGACGTGTATACTGCATGGTACAGCCTTTGTTGTCTGCATCGGAGGTTAAATCGCAGGTGGTTTCGTAGTCTGCCAATTTCTTGCTGTCTTTTCATATTGCGTATCAAGTTGAGGGTTTTTCCCCAAAAATGATTAGAAATATATGAAAATATGGCAGACAGTTGCCATGTTACAACCGTCTGCCATGGTACAATGCTGTTTTAACACCTTATCTGGGCGTTCCTATAAACACCTCTTAGCCACTATCTAATCACACCCTTAAACACTGGCTGTGTATGTAATTGGGATTTTCCAGGGTACATAATGCCACAGATTTTGTACAAGTCATTCTGAATGAGAAAGCCAGTCGTGGATGGACTAGCGAAACGTCTTCAAGGAAACTACATTTCAGTCCAGTGATCTAATGAATACAACAGAGTATACCAGATGGAGATGAGAACCTTCAAAGCATAAAACTAGGCAAGTTTTAGCATTAACTTTAATCCATGCCGTAGTACACATGGGTTAATTTTACCCTATCTACTTCACTGAGAGATACACATCAATAAACCAATCACTAGTCTGTTGGTCAAAAAAACATTGAGAAGAATGCTGCATCCGAAAATCTGCCTTACCAATATTTAGAAAGACCATTTTGTTCTGTACCCACAGTACAAACACTAAAAAGAGTTTAAAAGTATAAACGTGAAAGTCTAAAAATAATATTTTAAAATACTGAATAATTGATTAAAGTAAATTTTCCAATGTTCAGCTTCTCGGTTGTATACGCAATTCTATTGAAAAGTACTCATAATCAGAACACGAAACACTTAATACATTCCCAGCTATCAGTTGGAATTAAATACTTTGCCCGAACAGACACTGGTGAATAGCTTGCAGCAGCTGAGGAGTGTCCCCTTGTGATACGCTCAGAGAATATCCCCAACAGACTTTTTATCCTCTTAATTTGATCTTTTTAAGACACCCAAGTACAAAAAGCCACGAAACAGCAGGTTACTACTATGGTCTGTTGCAATACCTGAGAATATTTGTTCAAATGCAGATATGGATAGGATATGTAATTAAACAAACAGGCCGCCCTCTATTGCTTTGTAACAACACCCAACAGTGCTATGAAAGTTAACCTTACAGCATTGCAATCACTCTTTCAGGGTGGATATCAGGCTTAGCCCAAATCCAGGCTGCTTGTTAATGCTTGGGGTTGATTTGTGGGCTTCAGCTAGTCTGATGAATCCTCCTTTTTGACTTACAGGAAATTAATTATGGAGAAAAAATGGTAAACGATACCATAAGCCCTGTTTTGTGCCCCTGTGGGAGTTTGCTTCTCATAGAGGGAGAGAGTGCCCTCACAAATCTGGCCATGGAAACTTTCACGTATAAAGCTAACCATACACGGACCAGAGGTTTCCGTGGATTTTCAATTGGCGAGGAAACTAGTTCTCGTAAATCCGTTGGAAGAACGAAAACGTAGTTCCCCACCTTGCACTGCCCATATTCTATAGATTCATTGCCTTGAAAACTAAGAAAGATGAAGTTGAAAGTAAATTTCCCCATTGTCCCATCAAGTTTTTTCGATAGATCGATCCAATATTGCTGATTTTTCGGTGTAGTTGATCTGTGTTTTTCAGATACTGGAGCACCATGCCCACAAGGCAAAATTGATACACGAAGCAGATAACAGATCATAAGATGAAATTGCAGCAGTTATACGAGAAACTACGGGTAAATGTGCATCAGTCTATTGCTGTACCCTGACATTTTGGCTTCTTTGCTCTTTCTGACACCAAGGCCGTTGTACAAAAGTCTTCACCTCATTGTGTGCGAAGATGAACCAACACCCACCTGCTGACAATATTGAGCTAGTCTGCACTGGTGGAAAGACATTTTTGACAACATTTTTGTCACTGCGAAATGTTTGGGCATGACTGGGTACACATAAAGCAGGGCTGGACAAAATCACCAAATCTTTAGGAGCCAGCTTGCAAACAGAGGGAGCCAGACAACTTTCCTACCTTCAACGTCATATAATTGACAGGGGACCCACAACACCCTAACCACACCCATAGCCCCACCCATTAAAGAGTACACAAGCTAAAAACTGAAAGGAAGGGAACTGGCACACATCTAACAGAACCAAGAAAAAGAGTGCATATATAAAAAAAGGCAGAAGATACTAACATACGAAGATAAGAAAATTAAAGGGGAACTGTGGTCCAAAAATGACTTTAGGTAAAATCGATAGGAATTGCTCCCCTGGGAATTTTTGCAATTTATTTCCATTGTTATTTTGCATATTTTTGAAGATATTAACATTTTTTGTGCGTGATATGGCAGCAGCTACCAGGTCCCCTGCACCCCACCTGCTTCCTGCTCTGAAACGGTCAGTCAATATGTCTGTGTCTCCTTCTCCCCTTTGCAGCCCCCCTGGTCCCTCCCACTCATGGACCCCTGGTCCCTCCAGTTGCAAGGCCCCCCATGGCCTTATCCTACAAGCCCTGTGGCCCGCCCACTCGTGGGTGTCTTAGCCCCGCCCACTCGCGAGTGTCTAAGCCCCGCCCACTCATGAGTTAAGCTCCGCCCACTCACGGGTGTAAGGCCCGCCCACTCACGGGTGCCGTGGGTACTCAGACCCCCTTACCTCTCTGTCAGAACTTCACACAGCAGAGAGGAGAGACTTCCTGTCTCCCTCACACACTGAGGGAGTTTGAGGCTGTGCTCGCCGGGCGGCACTGTGAAGGAGAAGCCTTAGGAATGTCACATGTCAGTCTCCCACCCATTAACTTTCTGGTCAGTCATTTCTTTTATCTTGGGCTGTGGAGCACGTAGAGAGGTGGTTGATCACTCGTTTAAAGTAGGAAACTGGCCTTTTATTTCAACTTAACTTGTTTGGAGACCACAGTTCCCCTTTAAATGTAAAAGGCATGTCCACACTAAAAACAAAAAAAACTGGTGAGTTATCAGTTATCTGGCCAAAATCCCAACTGCTATTTTTACCAGTTTTTATATGTTTTTTGTAACTAGTATATAATGATACATTCTATTCATTTCGGGCAAAAGGCCTCCTACATCTGTTCAATGAGCTTTTTATAGGTTGAGCATGTGCAGAGGTGGCAGCAGGGAAAAGGGCAGTTAATCATTGGTTATGATGTTAGTTGTCACAGCCTTGATTGCTGCTTGAGGGAGGGTCCAGCTTACTCTACCAGAATGGGACAATAATTTTCCCTTAAATATCTGGTTAGTAATGCAGGTGAATATGTGCAAAATATATCAGTTGGGGGCAAGTAACGGTAATGACCAGTTTTGTTTTGTGGGTGGAAAAACAAAACCATATAATATGCATGCAATAAAAATATAATAAAATAAGTTTGCAAAAATGACAAATGATGTAAACCAATTAATCTACAAAAAAATATAACCCCCCTCTGTAAGGCATATCTGGAACTGCTCAATTAGCAATATCATTTATACAGTCTCACATACACACTTTGACACACTCTTTTACATGTCCAATTTCACTCTAGCATAAACACTTTATTCACACAACTTACACCTCCTCTAACTTTTAAACATAGACAAAAGGCTGAATGGGCAGATATACAGACTACAGATTTACCATGATCTCGGTGGGTGTTAACCTTCCCTCCAATACTACTTACTGAATCTACTGACCCCCCTTATGGTATTAAAGGGCAAGCCAACACCTCAAGTAAAATATTGTGCAGAAGCAAATCCTTCTCAGCACCAAAACTGCAATAGTAAGAAAGATCTAAAATTTAACATCACAGCCGATGTACTGATTCACTTCTCTTTATCTTCAGATAAGATATTAAAGTATGAAATATCAAAACATGCATAACACATTCCCATTCCCCACACACATATCAGCATACACAAGAACCCTGATTCAATTTTCAATACAAAACAAATACAATACAATACATCTTTTCTCTGTGCCTCCACATCCTGTTTATATAAAAAAAGCACCATAGCACCCTATATATAATAACACCTATATTTTTAATAGCACCATAACACCACATGAACAAATAGCACCATAACACCCTGTATTTAATAAATAGCACCATAACACCCCATATTTAATAAATAGCACCATAAAACTCCATATTTAATAATAGCACCACAACACCACCCATATTTAATAAATAGCACAACCCCATATTTAAAATAGCACCACAACAACACCCCATATTTAAATAATAGTACCACAACACCCCCATCAAAAATAGCACCCCAAATATAAATAGTGCCAGCCTGCTAATCCATCTGTACTGTAAGTAAATGAATATACTCACACTGGAATGATGGGACAGTCCTGAATGCCCAACGTATAAACGGATTACATAGTCCACCCCATTCACACCAGACACAAAGGTGCGAACAGGAATGCCACGGATTCTTCTGCATATTAAGCAAGGCCGCAATCCGGAACCTCGCTCCCGGCACAGCGGATCCCGGCACCCATCTCATTATACAGTACTGTATAAGGTGCAAATTGCATTTTCGCGCTCTGATCTGTCTGAAATCCTTGGAACGCTTAGTGGGGGAGGTAAATACACAACTCTATACTTTTCCACTGGGATTTGTCCAGCCCTGACATAAATACTGGCATTCTGAATCAGCATGGAATACTTCCTAAACCATCATTAAGAGACCTACACCTTTATACATATCAGATCCTGGACAAGGACAAAAAAATACATCAAACACAAAAAAAAAACCAAAGCAATTTCTTATAACAAAACATGTCTGAAGATATTCCATCCTGAGGAAGCCACGTGCACTGGAATGTCTACTGAAACCGGTCTGTAATATGGGATAAGTGGCATAAAAACTTATTTAATTGACCAGAGTAATATTTGAGCGAACACAACATTTCCAAGATTCTATCAGCTCCATTTACTTTAGTGGGAGGCTGATTGCAAAGATGGAAATTTTAAATCTAAAGCAATCATTCCCACAGCCGTATTAACTATTGATTTCACACCATTCACAAAGCATTTAACCAGCAAACTCCACCAGATCCAAATAATTTGTCCATGGGACAGGTATGCACCCAGATTTAGGAGGAGTAGGGAAAAGTCTTCAGATGACTCAAGCACAACTGAACTCGAATCTTACCTACACAAGAAAGAGAAAATAAAATAAGAAAAATCATACCCTTTTGGTTTTTAACACAAAGTTGTTAAAGGGTAAATATTTATACAAAATTTTACACTTGTCACTTTTTAGCAATAGAATGCATGTGGATAAATTAACGTAGCAAAGTAATCTATCCAGACAGATTTCTTACAATTGTTCCTACAATAGTTGAAGCAAAAAAAAAAAGAGCAATTAATTATGTACAATTTGTAAAGCCCAATTATGGGGAACTTGTCCATCAGCCAAGGAAGGACTATTTTAAAATATAGAGATTTTTTGACATACTCTTAAAGGTAACTGTGGTCTTGAATTCCTCAAAACTAGTAAGGATTATAAAAAGCCTTCCATCGTACCTTCAAAATAAAACCTAAATCATATCTCTAGATAAAATCTGTGAGAAGTTATTGCTGGAAAGGTCAGCAATATGACTTCCTTTTGAACACCTTCCTTTCAGCCATGTGACGAGCCTCTGCCTGCATTAATAGGCTCCTCTCCTCAACTGTCAATTCCCCCCCCCAGTACTTGCCTGATTTCCCCCAGAATTAAGTCTTAACTAAGCATGAGACCACAGTTGCCCTTTAAATGGGAACTTCATTGTAAAAAAAAAAAAGGGGGGGTTTAAGAAATGCTTGATACCCTACCTAAATGTGCAGCAACTGTCTCACATATACCAGTCTGAATGAACTGTACTGTTGACTTTAAACTGAAAGCCACACAAATTTTAAAGAGTGTTTAGCATTACGAATACTTGCATGGCCAAGTGAGCTCCAATCTAACAAAAATTTTACGGTTGTGTACAAACGGGCCATTATTCCCTCACACTACTCGTCACTAAACCCAATCGGTAGTCTGCCTGATGGAATTTAAACTGTACTGACAATATTTGGCTCAACCCATCACGTGGTCCATTTAAAACCACACAATCTCAAAAGGGGGTTTAAAGACAAAAAAAAAGGGAAAACATACCCCATATTATGCAATTTCCCCCTTCCCCACCTGTACAAGCTCACCAAATTAGCTTTGATAGAATTCAGATTCTTACCATCTATTCAATCTAATAATAAGAATTATCAGAGTAATACAAAATGGAAAACATGCTCAACATTCTATGATTTTTTTATCTGTCTTCGTGTAGTAGTGAATTGTACTTACCATTTTGGATATATGGTAATGCCTAATGCTTCTTCTTCAGGTATGCTACCAGATTCCGTATTGTAACATGTCTAAAGAAGAAGCATAAGTGCCTCAAAAGCTTTCATCTTCAATTATTTTAAGGTATTAAAGGCATCCAGGAAGGATGTCATTTTTTTACTTTTCATTTGTCTTAAAAAAAAAACAAGACATTTAACATTCCATTCTTCAAATTGGCATCTAGTAAAGAATAACCTAATAACCTCTTAGGGCTGGGCAGCTTCGGCAAGTTTAACCGAAAAGTGGAACACATAACTCATGGTTATTGGGAAAATTCATGGGGCTGTTTAAATAAGAAGTGCAAAGGGGCATTTCAGGAGGAAACATTTGGTATTAATGCACTTTCTATACAGCAAAGAACAAATAACAGGAAACAATGTAGTTTCTTGGCCACAAAACCAGTTTAAAGAAAGGAAACAGTTTACCAGACTGTGGTAGTGGTGGAAAGGTTATAGGCTGGTGCTTCAGGGCCAAGGGTTCTGAAATGGCCAAGTCACAGCCTATATATAAAGCCCACTGAGATGCTGTGAGGGGATTTGGAACAGGCTGTGCAGAAAGATAAAACTGTCAGACATCACACAGCAGTTTCAATGCTCTATGAAACAGTGGGAAAAACTCAGATATGGTAGATGGTTTAGAGCCAATGAGTGCATTTTTCTAACAGAAGTGAATGGCATAGAGTAGTGTACATTTTCGCTTAATAAATTATTGAAAAATGCAGTTTTAATTTTTTTCCATTTCAATAACTTTTCCCCCCAAAAAGTTGTTTAAATGCACAGCAAATATTAATGTGTACACATGGTAAAAACAAAAAACCCTTTACATGGAGGATGCTTTTTTTTTTTTTTTTGTTTACATAGCTTTTCAATGACAATTAAAACTGCTAGGAAACAGATTGTCTTTTAAAGGTTCAGAATTTAAAATAAGATTTATGGATTTAAGGCCACAGCTACTAATCCACGGGCCTCACCGCCAAAAAGTTATACCCATCCACCCCTGCAGGCTATAGATATCCCGTGACATTAAATATAGTGGCTTATGTATTTTCTTAAGTGCGAAACAAGACGTACTTCCCAACTACTTATCTATTCAACTAAAATGGAGTTATGGTAAACTACTCTTAACAAGGCATTATTTCATTTGTATAAAATGCAAATTGTGGCCGTAATCTCATATACCATTTTTCTTTAGGTGCTTTGAAGGTATAGTACCTGCTGCAGAATTTTCAGGAGACTTTGCAGCTGTTGGCTCTGTTGTTCTATGTCCTTCTTTCTGATCCTTGGAAGAGTAAAGCCTTAACTGTGCATGAACAGGCAGGTTGCTAGATGGTAGAAAATATAAGAACCCTTTGCCTCCCACAGCATTTTGCCAACCTGTAGAAATAAACAATTAAACACTGATTATTGTGGTACTACCCTAATACTAGAATATTTACTCACATTTTAAAACAGTTCAAATCATGAAAGAACATAAATAAAGACATGTTAAAAAAGAACTTACCGGTAAAGGGGAACTGTGGTCCAAAAATGACTTTAGGTAAATTGATAGGAATTTCTCCCCTGAGAATTTTTGCAATTTATTTCCCTTGTTTATTTTGCATAGTTTTGAAGATATTTACATTTTTGTGTGTGATATGGCAGCAGCATCACCACGCCCCCTGCACTTCCTGCTCTGAAACTGTCAGTCAATCTGTCCTGTGTCTCATCCTCCCCTTTGCAGCCCCCCTGGTCCCTCCCACTCATGGACCCCATGGTCCCTCCAGTTGCAGGCCCCCCTATGGCCCGTTATCTTACAGCCCCATGTGGCCCCGCCCACCTCGTGGGTGCCTAAGCCCCGCCAACTCGCGGGTGCCTAAGCCCCGCCCACTCGTGGGTGCGTGGTTACTCAGAACCGCCCCCCCCCCCCGAAAACTCTCTGGAATCAGCCTTTTCAGGCAGAGTGAGAACTCTACCTGAAAAGGCTGTTTTCACACAGTGAAAGAGAAGGGCTGTAGATTCCCTTACCTTCACTGCCAGGACTTCATACAGCAGAGAGGAGGAGGGACTTCCTGTCTCCCTCACACAGAGGGAGTCTGAGGCTGTGCTCGCCGGTGGCACTGTGCAGGAGGAGCCTCAGGAATGTCATAAGTCAGTCTCCCACCCATTAACTCTCTGGTCAGTCATTTCTGTGGCTGTGGAGCACGTAGAGAGGTGGTTGATGGCTCGTTTTAAAGGTAGGAAACTGGCCTTTCATTTAAACTTAACTTGTTTGGAGACCACAGTTCCCCTTTAAGGTACCCATACACGCAGCTATCCCTTTTGTTGGATATCTGGATATCCCTAAAACTTTCAATTGTACAGAGCAGTCCAATGTTTTTCTTATTGGACATGCTAGAAAAATTTTGCTGGACAATACCAGGATCATACAATCAAGGATTCTTACGTGTAGGGCCCCATTTAAATCTAAAATGTGAATCAGAAACATTTTGGAGAAATCATAGGTAATTTTACAGGACAGTTTTGCAGCCTTGTATATTACTGCCCTGTCTTAAATACAGGGAGGTCAAAAGCAGATCACGTAGGTCATGTGGTTACTTGACAGGTGTGACAGCAGGAGCAGTGAGCTACTCTTTTAAAAAACAGAAAACTGTGGAAATGACCACAGAACATATACAAAATGCTGTTGAATTATGAGGCAGCAAATACAGAAATATGCCATATAGCAATTATAGAAATTTATTTTAGTTTGAGTTCTCCTTTAATAGAATGTAAATGTTTACAATAAAGTGTGGTGATATTTATTTCCTCAACTAAGCATGGTATGTTAAGCCGAGTATCTCTGTATAATAAATACCTTTGAGAAACCTAATGACTAAACAACATGGAAGCCACTAACATGGTAGGTATAAGAGAAACATGTTAAAAGATATTGGCTGAGCATCCAAAAGGTATAATGTAAATTTTAATGCTTTTCCTACAATTCTACAGAAAATACCAGGAAACACCTTCAGTATAGGGATGCCAACCTGCAGCACTGTATGTTGCAAACTAGAACTGACAGCATTCCCTAGCTGAAGAGGACTGCCAGTGGGCAGCCTGCTCAGAAATATTAATTTAACATGATATCCTATGCACATAACACCAAAACTGAAGAAGTGTATTCTTGAAAGCTTGCATCAGGTGTTGTGAAATGTAGTATAGAATAAAAGTTAAATTATTTGGTGTGCTTCTCTCTATTACTTGATCCATATTGTATTAAACCCAGGGTAAGGGTTACTAGGAGAGGTACAGCACCAAGACAAATTGCAATGAAACTGTGACTATATGTTAAAGGCATCCTGGATATAAAATACCTTTTATTGGCTAAATAAAATGATTGAAAATGCAAGTTTTCGAATCACTTAAGCTTCTTCCTCAGGCATGATACAAAATTGCATATATTGAAAGCTTGCATTTTCAATCATTTTAGTTAGCCAATAAAAGGTATTATTTTATATCCAAGATGTCTCTACTTTCATCAATGTCTAACACGGTACAATTCTCTACTATATGTTAAAGGAATAGTTCACTCCCAACGGGAAATATTCCTTTAATGTATTAATTGTAGCCTGGGAGGTTAAGGAGTTATGCCTTACCACCCATTCTTCAAGCAAAAGCTCTGGATCCAGGTACGAAGATTCAAGAAACTTACATTTTGCGCAATCCACCATGGCCACAGTGAAATGCCCGACCGCTTCCTTGTTTTGTATAACTATAGCACGCATTATTGCGCTATAGCTGTACAGAAGCAGGAATCAGTCGGGACCTGTCACTGTGGCCGGAGTGGAACACACAAAAGTTACGTTTCTTGAATCTTCGTTCCCGGAACCTGAGCTATTAATTGAAGAACGGGAGGCAAGGCATAGTTCCTTAACCTCCCGGGATACAATCAATACATTAAAGGTGAAGTTCAGTGGAAATACATATGCTTTTAAGAAAAAAAAGAGCAGTATTTTCCCATCCCAATGACATTAATCTGCCCATTCAGCATTTTGTCTGTGTATAAATAAATACTTCCGAAATACTAACTTCCTGTTTGTAGGACCCCTAATACAGACTGTTATGGTTTTGCCCTTGACCCAGTGCCTGGGTTGATTCAGTTGCTCAGTAGAGATCTGAACATGTTTGACCCATCCAACAGCCAATCAGTAGAAATTACTGTTAGGAACATTTCAAGTAAGTGGTGCATCCTGGGAAAAAGAAGGGCCGTTAGATCCTGGAATGGCAGCTCATTTATGTCAAAAGCAGGGAATAGCAAGGGGTAGAAATTCAACCGACTTTTCAAAAAGGGGGGAGAATATCTGGAATAACTAGGTATGTATAACATAAATTCATAATTTTTAAAATATTAAAGGGCAACTGTGGTCTCAAAACAAGTTAGGGTTAAATGAAAGCCCTTTTCCCCCAGGGGAGAAGCATGCTCAGTTAAGACTTATTGCTGGGGAAATCAGGAAGTACCTGAGGAAAAAATTGACAGTTGAGTAGGGGAGCCTATTAATGCAGACAGGCTGGTCACATGACTACAAGCTGGTCACATGGCTAAAAACAGGAAGAGTTCAACCAGGAAGTTACATTGCGGAACTTTTTATTTTGAAGGTATGATGGCAGGATTTTTATATCATTCTTACTAGTTTGGAAAAATTTGAGACCACAGTTACCCTTTAATATTTTTCACTGAACATTTCCTTTTCCTTTTAAGGTATTGTCTACACATTGTACTCACCAGCTACTTCATTATTTAGGGATTTTGTGTAAATTGTTTTATGAAATTTTAGTTTACACTAATATTATACAATTAATGGGATTGAACAATTCCAGGGATCTGAAAATGTATCTCCTCAACAGATTCTAAATGATAGCACCCTTATATATTTCGATCGGATCACTCAAAATGTCAAAAACCCGTTTTCCTGATTGTCCACTCGGCAATGTCAATCAGTTTATTGGAAAAAACGAAGATCGGCCACGCGAAATTTTCTGTCCTGATCTCTCCACAGGTTTCAAGCTGAAATTCCCAGAAAGATAGAGGCCTCAAGGTAAGGAACTACGAGCAGCTCTTCCATGGCTGCAGAGGTCTGTATAAGGTAGTAGTAGAGAATTGTATTGTGAGACCTATATTAGTCCGGTGCGGTTTAAAGCTGTATTGAGTACACACCCACATTGGTTTAAAGCTAATGGTAAAAATGTGTTTTGTCAACACACTGGCTATTTACTATCTAGTTTGATTTCTAGCAGATAAAATTTTTAACATATACGGAGAAATACGGAATGCAGAGGACAGCAGAGGGAATCCAGGAATACCAGGTTTTAAAAATATCAAAATGCCTTATTTTTATTCCAGTTTGGCAGGGAGTTAATTTATCAACCATAACAAAGACCACAAGTTAAGTTGCTAGAAATAACCATAGACTGATTGAAAACAGTGATACAGTGAGCCTTAAATTTAACCATTAACCCATGGAGTCTGTCAGAAAAACATCATAAGGAAAATAAGTACATTTACAGGGGTATACATCTTGAATTGAATAGGAGCTTGAGGCATGAAAAGAGAATAACTTCATATTTTTTACTTTGTTCTCCTTTAAATGCTAGAAAACAGGCAATTGAATTATGGTTTAATTCACCCTGGACTCTTTTAAATTATAGTCATAAGAGATAACATTTAGGTAATATTCCGGTTAACCTGCCTTTATAATGAACTTTGCCTCATTTTTTACAAATGAGATACAAACAGCTCTTATCTTTCCTTGTACAAGCTCACAATCATTCTTTGAGCTTTCCCACACAGCATGTCACATGCAAGTAATAAAGCTCTGAGGGGCAAGTCTTAATATCCTTATTTAAGAAAATATTTCAAGCATGACTAAAGTCAATGCAATACAAGATTCCTTTTATGAAAAGTCACTAGTTAGTCATAAAACAGTCTGCCAGTAATTAGGAATTTGCAATTATGTTTAAAGAACAACCCCCCCCCCTTTCCATTAAAATGTTACCAAACTGGTAGGTTCTTATCACTGGGTTTTTCATAGATTGCTAGTAAAATGCTGCCCAGTGACCACACATTGTTAGATTTACCATGTAATTTTCTGGCAACCACCTGGGCTGATCATTCTGCAATCAGCATTCAATTTTCCATAATGAATAGGCCAGAAAGGCAAAAGTTGCATAAATGCCTGGTAGTAATAACAATAGGAGATACATTTAACAAAGATACATTGATTTAATAGCTTTTTAGTTTCCGACCAGCATTACTTGCGAAAGCTTCTCCAGTCTAGCCCGTCCACTGCTTGTGTATGGGATCTGACCAATTGGGAAGACCTGCTCTCCGAGAAGTTTGTGATTCCATTGGCCAGGTCACCAACTGAGGGATATGGGAGAGCTGGTAATACTTGTAGGCAAGTATTACCGTAACAACAATATATGGAAAACGCAGGGGTGAGGACCTTGCAGTTAAGGTTCTTACCCTAGGTACTTTTATATAAAGGAAGGGGATTAAAGGGTTTTGCCATCCTTTAATGCAAAAAAATAATCTAATTATAGAATTCTATTTCTTAATAATGATTCTGGTGCATATTTTTTTGTTCTTCAAAAAACCTATTTTATGTACCACAAAAATTATCATTATCTAGCTAGGGAAATCCTATTTGCTTACATAAAAGTCAAAGAGAATTCGGCCCTATGTCAGAGCTTTATATCGACTGGGACAAATCAGTGCTGTTCCCCATTGATAAAAATATACATCTCCCACCCTTTGCCCGCCATCTAGTACCCGTGGTTTACACATTTAAATATCTAGGAATAACCACATCCCATTCGGCTACAGAATCTTTACATCTAAATATTCTTTCCCAACTAGATGTGATATCCGCCAAGTTGAAGGCATGGCAACATCTCCCCATCAATCTAATGGGTCGCATAAACCTTATTAAACTTATAATCCTTCCTAAACTTCTTTACAGACTGCAGCATAGTTTAATGTACATACCGGATACCTTTTTTAAGAAATTTCAAAGCCTGCTAATTACTTTTCTCTGGGGAGCCGGCAGATTAAGAGTAAGACTTACATTTTTACAAAGGCCAAAGAACATGGGAGGACTAGCCCTTCCTGACTTCCGTCTTTACTATATCGCTGGACAACTTAAATATTTTAAGTCATGGCTATTATCTGCACCCGATAATGACACTGACCCAAACCCATTCTCCCTATATGACTCCGAAAAAATACTACAGGCTTACCTCCCATCACATCCCCTTTCCTTTCAGGAACAAAGAACAAATACTCTCCCTAATGGAGGTACAGCTTTTCATATCCAAATGCATAAGGTTTGGAAAGCAGCACAGACACATCTGGCTTTTAAAGATATACCAGAGGATACCCCCCTTTGGTACAACCCATGTTTCCATAACCTGGTCTCTCTGGGTTCAGCAGATCTCTTTTACCAACTGGGCATAACCAGCTTTTCCCACATCATCCAAAATCAAAAACTCATTCCATTCCAAACGTTTAAGCAAACATTCCACGTTCCAGATACATTTCTATTTAGATATTTGCAGTTATGATACTGTCTGCTCTCAGAATTTCAAAGATCACATATTCCAACAAACCCGCACCCTCTTATAAGGATCTTTAAAATGAGCGGA
Organism: Hymenochirus boettgeri; assembly: GCA_019447015.1. Classification (NCBI taxonomy): domain Eukaryota; kingdom Metazoa; phylum Chordata; class Amphibia; order Anura; family Pipidae; genus Hymenochirus; species Hymenochirus boettgeri. The sequence goes on along the minus strand of CM033469.1, from coordinate 65,897,884 downwards.
GAAAAGCACATAGTCTCTAATTTGTATTCCTATTTTACCCAAATAGCTGCAGACAGAGATACTCCCAGTTGATAAACGGCTCACACTCATCCCATCACTAAGAAATGCAGATGTCAGAGATATAACGGAGTCACACCTTAGAGTCTCACCCTCTGCACCTAATAGACTCATGCAATTTTACATAATATACCAAGCATATATTACACCAATAAGGAAAGCACGCATGTTCCCAACACACAACTCCAAATGCCCCAAATGCTCACAAACGGACGCCGATTTCTGGCACATGATATGGTTGTGCCCTCAAATACAAAGATTCTGGGGCAAAATTACTCACTTCCTATCAAATATACTTCCAACTCCAGTCCCGATGGATCCTGGGTTGTGTCTCCTGGGGATATCAGAAATTGATATATGGGATGGGAGCCAACTCTCCTTCCTAAGGGAAACTCTCTATTATGCTAGACGAACCATAGTACTCCTTTGGATGGCACCTGAAACACCTAAACTAAGAATGTGGAAATCAATGCTCAAACAAATCCATCCCATGCTAAGACTCGTATACCTTAGCAGAGGATCTACTACCAAATTTAATAAAACCTGGTCCCCCCGGTATTCAAATTTTGGAGGATTACCTTAATGCTACTAATATCCATAAGAGGTCTAGTTAATTTGGGAGTAAGATTCCAGAGAAACAAGACAGACAGAATAGGCCTTAGACAGACCCAGCCACCTTAAAACCCAATTTTTAAGTATACTGACACAGAAGATTTGATTTAATGCTGAATGGATATTCAATTACTGCACAGCTAAATAAATGTAAATGTATATGTAAGATATATATTGTAACAATGATGTTAAAATGTGTATTTTTTCCAAAAATCACTCATGCTACTCATCCGACTTGTATTGTTTTGTTTTATTTCAATAAACAGTTTAAAGGGTATGTCCACCCTTGAAACAATCAATCCCCCTGTCCCCCCAGACCCAACCGCTATATTTATTTTATTAGAAAGTTCCCCAAACTTTACTTACCTCCCCTCTTTCCTCCGCCGCGCTGCCGCCCCTCTGCTTGCGAGAAAATGCAAGCAGAGGGGCGGGACCGGCAGTCGCGTCTGTGATTGGCTGAGCGGCAGGAGGAAAGAGGGGAGGTAAGTAATGTTTGGGGCACTTTCTAATAAAATAAACATAGCAGTTGGGGCTGGGGGGACAGGGAGATTATTATAGCAAAAGGGATTTACACTAGGGGGAGGAAATCCTAATCGGGAGGGAGAGGTAGGGGGAGAAGGGCTGCAGTACGCATGCCAAACTTCTTCCGGAGGCCAGGTAGGAGGCAGAGTCCTATATGGACTCTGCTATCCTCCTGGTGGGCAGTTTTTAGGACTTTGGGGGGGGGGCTACAGGAGAACCAGGTGGAGCTGGGAAGTGAGGTAAGGATTAAAGGGCAACTAAAGCCACAGAACAACACTGAACCAAAAGGCAGAACACCTTGATATAAAACCAGTAATCTGTGTCTTACCTCTTATTTTGATACAGGCGCTGGGAAATTTACCTAAATAACATATGGTTTGTGCTTTACTTCTCAGCATTCTAGTATCAGACAGCTTGGTCAACGACCATTATGTTCTGCACATGCTCAGTCCTTAGCTATGGCACAAACTTGTTACAGTTGGTCACACCCATTAATAATCTCTAGCCAATCCTTTAACAGGACAGATAAAGCAAGGAAGCATGTAACTGAGGTCAGGAGGTGTGGTCTGACACTGCACATACACACAGATACTTCATCCAGTTCTTAACAGGCTTTGATTTACTTTAACAGAGTTTGCCATTTTATAGTTTATTGGTGTTTTTAGGGGGGTTGTTTTCAGATTCTGGAGTATATAAAATTGTGTTTCGTTCTCGTTATAACAACACTACACAGTGGGGCCCGTAGGGGGGGGGATTATAGCTTTGGGGGTGGACATGCCATTTAAAAAAAAAAAAAAGTCAAAGAGAATTACAACCTACCCAACACACACACACAGTTTCAGAGAGAGATAAGGCTTTCTACTGAAAAACAGGAATTATCTGAGGGAGAAGTAGATATCGATATGCATTTTTACCTCAGCTACTTTTTGTTACTATGTTACAGGGCTCGTACACATGGGCAGATACATTCTGCAGGATTGAAGTCCGATACAACTGCGCATGTTGTTACACAAAATTAATGGTTGTTAGAAGAAAAAAAAAAAATCAGCCTACACGAATTTCCTCCCTATTGACAGTACTGACTGGAAGGACAGATGGAAGGGGATAAGCCCAAATATTTTCTCTGTTGAAAAAAAAAATATTTTTTTTTTACTAATATTATATTTTCTAAATAAAATTAGGCAGATGTATGTGAAACCATACACTTTTACAAAATGTAATGACTTCTCATAATACTGATTTTCTGTACCAATTGTGCATAAAAAAAAAAATCTGTCAGGTCATATCTAATGATCTTTGTCTGATTTGGCCAATTTATTGTACAGGTCAGTTGAGCTGGCTAAAATATTGACTGGTGTGTACCAGTCTAACTCATATGGGATAATGGTAATTTGCAAAAATCATTTCACAATACGTAGATATTTTACTATTCCCTTCTGTAAAAGACACAGAGCCATTATTAAACAATCTAGAAATTACATCTTCATAATAATTGACAGTGATACATAAGATTTGCTGTCTAAATACCACTTGTTATAGTAAAGTATTACTTTCCATTATTGTCGAAAGAGCTTTACAAATTGACGCCCACATTTAGCACAACTAATTAACGCCTACCCAATCATTCCCCCTTTAATAATTATAGGGATCAATTAGGACCGCACATACTTTGAAGATCATTATCAGCTCAGTTTACTTTAATGTGGGTGCCTGATAATGATCAAAAAGTAAATTTTCACATAAGTACAGAACCCATAGATTCAAAGGCCCACAGCGATAGTTCCCCTTCCATTGGTTGGACCCTAAATGTTTCATTCTATTTTGTCTTAGCTCTGTAAACAAGGGGAGGGTGGTAACCTTAGGAAATCCTGTACTGAAGTATTTTAATGGTCTTTGGTTAAGAATAAAAAAAAAAGTAATTGAAAAAAAAAAGAGCAACTTCCTAATTAAGGGAGCTGGCAATGTGCTTCAGATACCGGGTGCTGCCATACCTTCCCCCTTAAAGCCAAGATGACTCACCGAGATCAAATAAACTAGAGGATGCCTCACCGTTTGTAGTTCTGGTAAAATCTACCAAGCCAGGGATTAAAGGACTGGAATTTTTTTTTTTTTTTAATTGTCCATTACTAGAAACTATAATTCTCCATTTTTTGTTGATCTATCCCCTATTTATTTAGATATCCAGAAATCTTACATTTCAACTGTAAATCATAAACTCTTCTATTATGTATAGTTTTACTGTAGCTGGAATGGTGACAGTTTATACGTGCACTGCATGGTGGGAAATTCCCTCTCCCAATGTGGCTGGAAATAGGGATTACTGAGCATGCTTGAACTCACAGAGAGTCAGATAGTCTGGCAGGGGTCTGGGGGACTGAACTTCAGCAAAAGTGGAGTACTGGATTGTTATGAAGCAACACACACCAGAGTAAGTGCTGCTTACATGTATTTATTTATACATTGAAAGGAGTGTACAATTTCTTTATTAACTCGAACAGCTCTACCGGCTACTCACCGTGGCAGACCGACCGACCTCCTGATCTCACAGACCCGCTGCGCAGGTAAAGCCGACACAGTGACGACCACCCCCATCTCCGGGCGTACACGCCGGACATACTGATATCGGATTGACTCCCGGCGGCCGCCACTAACCGCTTTAGATTTCCTGTTTATCTCTGGATACCGGCCTCCCGTATCATTATTGTGCGACACAATCAATGACTCGCCGACCAATGGGAGATCACTTCAACTAACCAATAGGGTTCGACCGCACGAGTCGTCAATAGAAAAAACTTTATAGAAAACATCAAGCGGGTAACACAACACGGATGAAGTGAATCAGAAATTCCGTTGGTGATTACCAGATAATGAAGCGTGGCAATAGAGTGTATGTGAAGTCAGTGTAGCAATGCCAATAACATGTATGGGGGGGTCTCCAATCCGCAGCTCTTATTACATTGCAGCTCAGTCCTTTATGAATGTTACTATTGGAATAGTGTAGGTAGGAGGCACTGTGTACAGCGGCAACACTTGGCACCAATATTTCCCCCTTAGGGCTTGCCTAGTCTAGGCACACTAGAAACTGACAGACAGTGTTTCTGTCAGTTTGTATCTATTTTTTAACACTGTGTCTTCCATAGATTTCTATAGAAAATGCATGAAAAAATGGACAGAAATGCTGCATGCAGTGCGTTTTTTAAGTGTGAACGATATTATGAAATCCTATGGGGTTTTACTGTCTGTCCATTTTTTTAAACGCACCTGCGTTTGAAAAACGGATACAAACTTATGTAGTGTGAACGAGCCCTTACACTGATTGGCTTACTGCCTGTGCAATGAATCTGTAGCAACCAATCAGTCAATTTTACTAGTCCACTACAGTAAGCATTTGATTGGTTGCTTTAATAGCACATTTACACAAGTCTATAGTGGCCTGTGCCTTTCCAATCCAAACCCTTCGTGTAAACTGGATGTATGTGGATCACTCGGAATCTGCTCAAGCCAGAAACTAGGATTTAGTTCTCGGTGCTTTCTTAAGAGGGCAGGGGGTTTGCCAAGTGGATGGCTGCACAGGCAGTGTGTACTTGGGATAGGTGGTGTGGTGGGCTAGTTAGTTGAGCAAAGCGGCAGCCAGAGGGGGATTCAAGGATTTGTGTGCTAGCATTGCCTTCGTGTGACACCTTGTGCTGCAGCAGGACTAGGGCCTCCCTCCTCTCACTCCTTTAAGATAGGTACACATGATACAATAATTCGGCCCAACCGACCAAAACACTAAAATGTCGGTCTGTTGGGCCGAATTATTGTATCGTGTGTACCTATCTTAAAGGAGTGAGAGGAGTGTTGGTTTTTTTTTTAGTGTTTTGGTCGGTTGGGCCAAATTTGTGTATGGTGGCTTTTTGCTGCCACGACCGATCGCCAACCATTCATTCATCAAAATTGGACAACGAACGATCGGACAGGTCGGAAAATCACAACCGATTGTGCAGTTCTCCATGGTCACAACTGCTTTTGCATCAACCGACAGTCCTTCCTCCTGGCCACCTGGTTGAAAGCCTCAAACGGTCGGTCAGGAGGAAGTGTGGTGTGGCTTAACCCTAAGTGTTTTCCTAGTGTTGTACATCATCAGAAATGTAGTTTCAATTTATAAATATACAAATAAAAACATTGTTAGTGACAGATAGAAATCATATCAACTAAATTACCCATGATTACCCTGGAAACTGGACCATGTCGTTTTGCTCCATTTCTGAATGGATTAGGGCAGTGATGGCAAACCTTTTAAAGGCCATGTGCCCAAACTACAACACAAAACCACACTTTTTAGTGCATAGTGCCAACATTATCATGTAACCTGAATACAGAGTTTTTACTTTAGAAAAAACAAATCAAATAGACACAGACCAATATACAGTAGATAAAAAAGATTATAAATTACCTATTAACCTCTACATTACATTACCACACAGGAGTATGAGATCTAAAACAGTGACCATTAACCCCTACATTATTAGACAGGAGTTTGAGATCCAAAACAGGGACTCAAGCCGCTACACTTTCTCTCTGGCTTTCTGGTGAACTCGACTGTGCATGAGTGCCCACAGAGAGGGCACCAAGTGCCACCTCTGGCGTGTGTGCCATAGGTTCGCCACCACTGGTTTAGGGGATAATCTTGTCCTAAAGCCAATAATGCTTATCTGCCGCGGCAGACTCCCAGTAGGGCCGCGGCTGAGGGAAACACACAGTCCTGAGCGTTCTCCTATAGGGAAAACGCTCGGGACGGTGTGTATGCAGATCTTTGAAAAATGACAAAGATCTGTAAGATCTTGTCTGTCATCTTTCAAAAATCTTTCAAGTGTGTACCCAGCTTTACATAGTAACAGCACGGCTTAGTGGTTAGCACTGAAGTCCTGAGTTTGATTGGACACATTTGCTAGGAGTTTGTATGTTCTTCCTGTGGATCTCCTCTGGGTACTCCGGTTTCCCCCACAATCATAAAGACATACTGAAAGGTTGTATGTGTCAAATAAATGTTCTTAGATTGTAAGCTCTTTGGGGCAGGGCCTGATGTGAATATATACATGTAATTGAAAAGTACTACGGAAGATGTAATAATAAGATAGTAATTGAGGTTGAATAAAGACATATATCCATTAAGGACGCTTGTGAAGGTTCTCATTCATCCAGGTCATGGTATATCTGTTGTATTAAAAAAAAGCCAGTCGGATGACTAGCGAAACGTCTTCAAGAACTACATTTCAAGTCCAGTTGATCTAATTGAATACAACAGATATATCCATTAAGGACAAACTTTTCACCCTCCTTTTTAACCCTACCTAATGGCTGATCCAGAGGAAGGCAAAAAATACCAACTGAAAAGAGGGGGAAAAATTCCTTCCTGACTCCAAAAGGCAAAAAACTAAACAAAAGAGAAAGACCAGGCACTCACCCCCTGTATGAGCTATATAAAAGACCCTTTATTGTGCAACATTGGGCAGATAACATAAAGTGCTAATAAAAACAGTTAGAAACATATATACATATACAAAGATGGATTCCAAAGTGCTAACAGTAGATATCAAAGTATCTCTCGCCCCACAAGTGTACCCTGAGGTTAATATATCAGACCCAATCCCATATACTCATCTGTCCACAAAGTCGCAGTCACAAAGTCACCATGGGATATTTCAACATCAGCGGAGGCAGAGAGAAAAGAAATAATTGGTAGTAGTAATGAACACAGGAATCACATCAGGACAAGCAGTAGAGGACGCTGACTCCAAAAGGCAATCTGAAAGTATCCCTGGATCAGCCAGAACTGCAGTATATGTATTAATACCAGTAATTCTCAATATTTTCTAGTTTTAGAAACGTATCCAGTCCACTTTTAAAGCTGCATCACCCTGGAAGTGTTTGCGCATTTGCAGCAGATTGCGTGTGCGAAACAGCGTTTTCTGTTCTTTTGCGCATGCGGTTTCTTCTTTTGAGATACAAAATCGCATGTGATCGCATAAAATTTTTTGCAATTTTAGTAAGAAACGCAAGCACAAATGCACCAAAATCGCGCTAGTGTGGCCTAGCCCTTAATGAACTTGCAATTACCACATCTGCTGGAAGAAAATTTCACCATTCTTAGTGTAAAGAAACCTTTCCTAACCTGAATACTTCTTTTCTCCAAATTGCTTCTCCTTTGTAAACAGCCCTAATTTGTCTTATCTACCTGCATGGTTCCACTATTTTAGTTGCCCTTCTTTGAACTGCTTCCATTTCCAGAATGTCCATTCTCTGTAAATTCTCTGAGCTTGCCCTGCAGATGATCCTGCACTTCTATTTTCTTATACTTGCTCATTACATGTTTAAAGGGCATGTTAATACTTACATTTCCCTGACACACTTGTCTTCCCTGTTCCCCGCTTCCTCTTTAAAGGATAAGTACACTCAAAAAACAAATTAAGTTTAAAGGAGAAGTAAACCCAATTTTATATACCTTTTATATATCTGAAAACAACCCCCCTAAAAACACCAATTATATATATAAAATACCACTCCAGTAAATTTTATTAAAGTAAATGTAAGCCTGTTAAGTATCTGTGTGTATGTGCAGTGTCAGACCATACCTCCTGACCTCAGTCACATGCCTCCTTGCTTCATCTGTCCAGTAAAAGGATTGGCTAGAGATTATTAATGGGTGTGACCAACTGTAACAAGTTTCTGCCATAGCTAAGGACTGAGCATGTGCAGAACATAACAATGTGCCATGTACAATGCTTTGAAGATTGTAATGTTAACATACTGGCGAAGGAACGTGACTGGTTCAAGAGAGGTGTTAAGGAGGCCATTTATGTGAAAATAAAGAAACCAAGCCTAAATAGAGGTGGGGGGGTTCGACACCAACTGTCTGCCATGTACAATGCTGTTTTAACACCTTACTCTGGGCGTTCCTATAACACCTCTTAGCCACTATCCAATCACACCCTTAACACCTGGCTGTGATATGCTAATTGGGATTTTCCAGGGTACATAATTGCCAAAGATTCTTGTACAAGTCATTCTGAATTGAGAAAGCCAGTCGGATGACTAGCAAACGTCTTTAAGAACTAAACTTCAAGTCCAGTTGATCTAATTGAATACAACAGATATTCCATGACCTGGATGAATGAGAACCTTCACAAGTGTAAGTATTAACATGCCCTTTAAACATGTAATGAGCAAGTATAAGAAAATAGAAGTGCAGGATCATCCACAGGGCAACCTAGGATTTTATCTAGGGCCTAAGATTCCGATAAAGAAATATCTGAAATGTAATTGAAATAGTTTTTTTAATTTGCCACTAGATGTCACTTTAGTTCTCTGATTTGCAATACTTAGCAGTACTGGTTACCTGTGTGCATTGATATACTAAGGCATAACCCCACATTTGAAAATGTGGGATATGTACCTTAAGAAATGCACAGGACTATCAAATGAAACATAAGCTAACTTATTGAGTACAGTGTATTGTGCACATTATTCACATTATTTTGCCAGCGATGAGAAAACCTAATAAAACGATTGACACATGTCAGTTGAGTAGTTTAATATCCAATTTCTAAAGCTTTACCTACATTTCACATACACCAAAAAAACTGTCTGAGCTCATAAAAGCAGCTGATGTAATAGAGGTTCTTAAAGCAAATACTATAAAGTAAAAATATGGGTAGATATGTCAATCCTTCGCTATAGATTACGGTATTGGTTCCAGAGAATGACAGGTGGCAAATTCTTTACTGTGTGTTTCTCATTCTGTTGGGTTAAGCATTGTCAGCATAAAAGACGTCACATACATTTTTGAATGCCTGTGTAATAAAGGCCCTATTTTTAAAAAGCAAATCTAGGTTTTGCACAAAGCTGCACAACTGCCCCTCTAAACTGTAATACTGCAATATCACACAGACACCAAATACTGTCATAATACTGTTATACCACAGACACCAAATACTGTCATAATACTGTGATACCACACAGACACCAAATACTGTCATAATACTGTGATACCTCACAGACACCAAATACTGTCATGATACTGTGATACCACACAGAAACCAAACACCCCTTACTATCCTAATACTGTGCGAACACACAGACTCCAAATACTGCGCTTAGTATACTGTGAAAACGCACAGACACCAAATACTGCGCTAATACTGACACTTTTAGCTCTTCTTTGAATTTCTTGTGTTTATCTTTTAGGGATAAACCATTTGTGGACCAGACCCCAAAGCTGAAACCGAATTGTCTGCCTGTAGACTAGAGATTAAGAGGCAGAAGGATCTGGGAAATATTAATTACATGTTAATATAATGTACATTATTTAAGTAAATACAAAAACTTTCATTAAAAATATTTTCCCCAGGAATTTTTTAAAACACAAATACAAGCATGACGGAATATTGTAAATTAGCAAACTGTGTACACAAAACACACATTGTATATTACATCTGTATATTACTATTTATTCACTCCATACCTCAAGCGAACAAAGATTGAGCGTTGCACAAAAGTTTAGATCTTAGAGCTCGTAAGTGCAAGATACAGATTCATGGCCCCATACAGCCCTGAATCTGTATCTATATCTTGCACTGACGAGATCTAACAAAATTGAAACATGTCACGTCTGCAGGTCAGATGATTGGCTCTTTACCTTTGGATGTATTGCATGTTAACAAGCCAGAGGTTCTGGACACATGCTTTAGCCATAGTACATAAAGGAGAAATTTTTCATATCTCCACCCCTTACTCTGGGATACCTGGGAATGAGAAATGACTCCTTATTTCTTTGATTTTGTGGGCAATGCTATTCATATAGCATGATACTGCAAGATACCTTTTGTTATAAGAAGGCTTTGTTCCATTTTTATGTTCTGTGGAGGGATTTTTGCTCCTTTTGGCCCACCTCACCTTATATAGATATATATATATGCCTGGTATATATGACTTTTTATAGAACAGCACCACTTGTGTTTATAAACTGTTCTGCTACTGTGTGCCTGGCTGTTTTGAGAATAATATACATTGTTTTGCATTAAAGGACAATTACAACTTGAAATCATTCATGCACACTTCAGACAGAATGCTGAGAGTTATAGTTTGAAAAACATCTGGAGGGTCTCAGGTTGGATATATGGCTAGAATCTACTGCTTGCACTATATGGTGCTAGTAACCACAGCTCTCATTGTTCACATGCAGGTTATAATATAATTGCTACTCTTGTTATTATTTTATATTGCCAGTTCCTATGCACAGGATTAAGCACAAATAAACATGCAGTAAACAGATGCAGATCATTATATCTATGTTTGAATATCTACTCATAGTAAAATAAACTTTGCTGTTATATAGTATATATTTCCTATTAGGGCCAGTGTATATTTTGTGCTGTTATATAGTATATATTTCCTTTTAGGGGCAGTGTATATTTGTGCTGTTATATAGTATAATTTCCTTGGGCCAGTGTATATTTGTGCTTGTTATATAGTATATATTTCCTTTTAGGGCCAGTGTATATTTTGTGCTGTTATATAGTATATATTTCCTATTAGGGCCAGTGTATATTTTGTGCTGTTATATAGTATATATTTCCTTTTAGGGCCAGTGTATATTTTGTGCTGTTATATAGTATATATTTCCTATTAGGGCTCATTGTATTTTTGGTGCTGTTTTATATAGTAATATATTTCCTTTTAGGGCCAGTGTATATTTTGTGCTGTTATATAGTATATATTTTCCTTTTAGGGCAGTGTATATTTTGTGCTGTTATATAGTATATATTTTCCTTTAGGGGCAGTGTATATTTTGTGTGCTGTTATATAGTATATATTTCCTTAGGGCCAGTGTATATTTTGTGCTGTTATAGTATATTATTTCCTTTTAGGGCAGTGTATATTTGTGCTGTTATAATATATATTTTCCTTTTAGGGGCAGTGTATATTTTGTGCTGTTATATAGTAATATTTTCCTTTTAGGGCCATTGTATATTTTGGCTGTTATATAGTAATATTTTCCTTTTAGGGCCAGTGTATATTTTGTGCTGTTATATAGTATATATTTTCCTTTTAGGGCCAGTGTATATTTTGTGCTGTTATATAGTATTATTTTCCTTTTAGGGGCAGTGTCTATTGAAGGTGCTGTTATATAGTATATATTTCCTTTTAGGGCCAGTGTATATTTTGTGCTGTTATATAGTATATATTTTCCTTTTAGGGGCAGTGTATATTTTGTGCTGTTATATAGTATATATTTTCCTTTTAGGGGCAGTGTATATTTTGTGCTGTTATATAGTATATATTTTCCTTTTAGGGCCAGTGTATATTTTGTGCTGTTATATAGTATATATTTTCCTTTTAGGGCCAGTGTATATTTTGTGCTGTTATATAGTATATATTTCCTTTTAGGGCCAGTGTATATTTTGTACTATTGTATTTTTAGGAACTGTGAAATCTCATCACATAATTACTATGAAGTGTTAGCACCTGTTACCACTTAATTTTAATAACTAAATCCTCATACATCATTCGCTATAATAGTCTATTTCCTCTTTTGAACAGAAATCACATTAGGCATTTGGTTTATTTAGCACTAATTAACTACCATGTGACCATATGAAACAAAGGGATACACGGCAAATTCAATTGCATTAAAGAACCATTTGGAATACAACACAAAGAACACCCAGTAAAATACAGATCCGCCATATTAGAAGGAAACTGCTGTTTTTAGCTTAATCACAAAATAATGCCCTGGATAGTTCCAATTTGGCACCATGGAAATGTATCATTTTTGCTGATTTAAGCACGGTGTTGTGCAAATATGGATCTCAGTCCTAAGTTTCTGGGGTCTTGGTGTAGATAATTTACTGCAGTGATCCAATTTGAGAATCAGTGGGGACTGGCAAAACGCTGCATAAAAGGAAAAGCGAATGAGGTCCTTTTTTCTTTACTGTCAGCAGGCTGTTATTATTATGTTTATTAGATTTCACTGAATGGGCCTCACATTTTCTCAAATATGCGGGAGAGCTAGATTTCCCCTTGGAGCATTGAATTAGCATTTCTGCGCTTCAGCCACTGAACAGAAAAATACAATAAATGTTTCAATTTATTACATTGCTTTACAGCAAACATACCCAAGCAGTGAAATATGCGCCAATCTTTTATTTCTGTAAAAGGGGATGGGGGGAGGTTTGTTATATTTTTGCAGAGCAAACAGACCTGAAACTGGAACATTCATGATTTATAGGTATGTGAGAAGTTATTGAATATTATATAGTGAACTGTAATACTATTGGTCAGGGTGATATTGTTATTTGTCACTAAGCAGTGTCATACTAATGGAACTAGTCTGTACTCATCATTTTTAAAGGCATACTGGAAAGCTTCTTAGATGCACACTGTCTCCAAATCGCATGCACAAAATTGCAGTTATAAAGCAAGGCTGGACTAGATGAACCGAAAAATACATCTTCACTTTATGGATTTTTTTTTACTGGAATGCCATTATTACTGGTAATGGCAAGTGTGTCATAATACAATTAGTGAGTTTGCACATTAATCAAGGAATTTTTTTTTTTTTTTTTTTAATAATAATAACCATATGATGTAATATGTTCTCCTTCCTCTGGATTAACATGAACAATTGTGAGCAAAACAGATTTTAGGAGCAAAAACAACCCTATATTAAATTTCATGTACATAAGCAGATGCAGAAATAATGGCGTGTATGTAGTATAATCACCCCACCCCCTTCTCTTTAGCTGTACACAGGATAGAGTCCTACATCGGGTCGGGTACCCAAAGGTTACTCGATTTGAGGGTTGGGTATCCCGCATTGGGTTTGAATGGGTTGCGGGTTGGGTTCGGGGTAAAGAGAGACGTGGGTCGGGTTGCGGGTAGAATAATTCCTGGAAAATTATACTCGCGCAGGACTCTTTACGTAAAATACTTTTGGTGAGATTCTGTATCACAAATCTCCGCTTCTTACCTTTTTACCACAATCCCGTGATCCAATAGCAGACAAAAACATGATACATTCAGTAACTATGACAAACTTAACAAATAGGGAATTGTATTGGGTGCGCTGCACTATTTCCAAAAAGATCTGGATTACATTAAAATGTATCTCCACTGGTAAAATACATTTTTTGTATTCAGTTTTATTGAAGAACAGAAGGTAAAGGAGCTGCGTCTTCAATAAAACGTGCAGGAGCCTGGGAACAAAGAACTTACCAACGGATTCAATAAAAGTTCTTATCGTTTAAAGGGCATGTCCACCCCCAAAACTATAATCCCCTGTATAGCCACCTTAAATCCTATACAGTATTCTGATTAACATGCAAGGTTCATATTTATTGGTATTTACCACAACAAGTTTAACTAACCTATGGGGTTAGGACTTGGGAGCACAGGATACTGATTGAATATACATGTTAGGGAGAGGTGTGGATAGAGGAGCTAAAAGCTCCACACAGTATAAAATGAAATAGAGCCTTCTTATAACAGAAGGTACCTCATAGATAAGGGATATATATATATATATATATATATATATATATATATATATATATATAGAGAGAGATTTTTAATTGAACTGGTTTCATTTTATCATGGGACCATCCCTTTAACATGGGAGAGTCTCTGATAAATAGAAAGACAGAACGTACATCATCCAAGCCTTTGAGAAAGAGCTGTGTTTAACTCCAAACGCGTAAGGCGTGGATGCCAATGCTTTGTCTACACGTGTGAAGTCTGAATAAAGGTTATTGTTTTTATATTCCGGACTGTGGCTTGTACACTTTACCAGTGTGAGCTGTTAATGCTCTTTTCTTTACTGCTGTATTGTACAGACTAAGCGAAGGGTCCGGGGCAAGCAGCACCCGGACCACCATGGGGAAGCAGTGAGTGAAAATATTACTCGCTCTTTGTAATTGTGTGAAACGACGGGTTTCAACATTTATATACAAGTCAATTTTGCTATAAAGCTCTAGTGTAGATGGATTGTTTCTTACTTTATGGTGGTTTGGTATAGAGCTCTATCTAGCTCTAGTTGTTTCTTACTTTATGGTTTTGTTGTAATCATTAGTTGTTAAGATACACGCATGCTTACACACAATTTTATTTGACCATGCCACATATACAGAAATATATATCTGCAGCATCTACACAAGGATATTAAAATTGTTGCATATATCTACAGGCTAAAGAAAGCAGGTCAGGAACTCAAATAATGGACTGCCTTATTGTGCTTTTAAATCAATTATTAAAAATAAAAACATATAGCCTGTGTAGAAGCAAAATTACATTTTAAGTTTTTTTTCTCACTGTAAAAAGTATAGGGGCTGACACTGATTACATAACTCATCAACTGTTCATACACAAACTTTGTGTGGGTATACATGTCCCATAATAGGAACATTCTGTCAGATCTATCAAAGGATAGGAGGCAGATCATTGCAGTGGACTGACCAGTCCACATAAAATTGACATTCCAATAAAATCTGTTGTGATTTGCTAATTTTGTATGGGACCTTTTAGTCTTCTGTGCACAAGTTTACACTGCCAAGAGAGGGACAGTATAGAGGATACAGGCATCAATTACTGAAAGCAGGAAGTGTTGACCTTTCCAGTACTATTACTTCTGACTGGCTACACATAGAGATGTGATCCAGTACTCATTTTAAAAAGGTAAGACTGTGGGATTTACTTGGTTTTAGACCACAGTTCTCCTTAGGGTTCTGAATTATCATTTCTTCTGAAACAATCCTCAAAGTGTTTTAATATACCATACCCACATTTCTGACTCACGTAATACCATTAAGAAAACAGACAAAACTGCTTTACTACTAAAAAAAAACAAAAAACCATTTAAAACAATGGGATAAGCCTATAAATTAATTTAGTTGTATGAGCTGCTCTGCTTAAGAGTTATATATGCAATGTAAACTTGATATTTTATATCCATAAATATGGTATTGATTCGATATACCAATATCAAGATTTTGAACTGCTCGAGCCAAACACCTCTAGAGAGGATTTTCATTGTAGTACTAAGAAAGGATACCTGCATAAATTGCCAATTATTATTGAGCAGGTTTCTGCCAAGTATAATTTTAATCAAGTCATAAATAACAAAAATCAATTTTACAGCACTGTTTGGAAACAAAGACATATTGCTCTTTATTTAAATACAGCTATTATTCTGATACTAAATAGGTTCAGGGGGCTTCTAAGGACTTTTAAGAGAGAACAACATTTATTATACAATAAAAATACTAAGATTCTCTCCCCCCCCTTATTTTCACACATCTCCTACAGTGCCTCAAAAATAACCAAACATTACCAATAAATTAGAATTGTTTTTCCATTTATAGAACTTCAATTATCACTCACTACTGCACATGCATAGTGATTTGAATACCCCCCTCCCACTCTGTGGTCCCAGTCATTGTGCACATTTGCACATGTCTGTACTGTTTCAATGACAGCTGTGATGCTACTAGAAGAATGTAGGCATGTTGTGCACTGGTTAATTTTCCACTGCTGATCTGACAAGATATGGAACAGGTAAATGTAAACACTTGACCATAAAAGTAGTCAGAACAATGGCTTATACGTTTAAATACACAAAACTTTCTTTTCAGGTAATGTTTTGTACAAGATTGTGTTCTCATTTCAGTAAGTAATAGTGCATTTGTTTTTTATGTTAAAAACTTTGCTTGCTTCAAAACAAACAAAATTTTTTTAACAATGCCCCAAAATTGAATACATCCTATCTTAAAACATGTATATACAGATCCTGAAGAATTCAAAGATTATACATGCCATTTCATACAAAACCTAAATTCACAATTTTTTTCCCCCCCCCCCAAAAATTTTCCTTTTGAAGTCCATAACCCTATCTCCCACATGTTTTTGGTAACAACTATTCTAAATATAACGCCATGTTGTTATAAAACTCTAAAGCTATGTCTAAAGTTATCCATACATAGGTCAATTTCGAAGTACAATTTTAAAAATGGAATCATAAAATCTACTTTTTTTTAGGGTTTGAGGTTATCCATAACCTTGATCCATCAGTTTGGAAAATTACAGTTGACTGTAATTACAATACAGTCAACTGTAGTTGACTGTATGCACACTTCATGTGAAGTCAGTAATACTATTTCATTATAAAACAGTACCATTATTATATCTGTTGTATTCAATTAGATCAACTGGATTTGAAGTTTAGTTCTTAAAGACGTTTTGCTAGTCATCTGACTGTTTCCTTAATTCAGAATGACTTGTACAAGAATCTGTTGGCAATATAAGTACACTGGAAAGCCCCAATTAGCATATGACAGCCAGGTGTAAGGGACCTTCTCAATGCAAAGTGTGATTGCATTGAGTCTAAGAGGTGTTATTAAAACTGTACAGTGTAAGGTGTCAAAACAGCATTATAAATGGCAGACAGTTGGTGTCGGTACATCCAACCCAATACTGAAACACAAGAAAAGCAACATCATATATGCAGTGCATATGTATGTGGGGGAGACCACACAGCAACTGCACCAAAATATGGCCCAGCACAGTAGAGCCAATTCCTCGGGTCCGGACTCAGCATTGTACCTGCATCTTAAGGAAAAAGGGCATACCGTTAAAGATTGTAATGTCAATGTCTTGGAAAAGGAACAGGACTGGTTCAAGAGGTGTCTGAATAGAGGTGTGGGGGGGGGGGTTTCAACACCAACTGTCTGTTCAATGCTGTTTGGCACTTGGGCAGTTAACCTGGGCAGTTTCAACAAACACCTCTTAGCCTCAATGCAATCGCACCTTGCATTCAGAAGGTCCCTAACACCTGGCTGTGATGTGCTAATTGAGACTTTCTAGAGTACTTAATTGCCAACAGATTCTTGTATTAAGTCATTCTGAATTAAGAAAGCCAGTTGGATGACTAGTGAAACGTCTTCAAAAACTAAACTTTAAGTCCAGTTAATCAAACTGAATACAACAGATATACCATGACCTGGATGAATGAGAACCTTCAAAAGCAGTACCATTAGTAATGTATTGGACATGGACTCCCCCATTCGTGATTCTGTGTTTGATTAATTTTTGATCAGCAGTTGACTGATTTAATAAGCCAATTAACATAATCAAGCACAAGTTGTTCCAGGTATGGCTAGCTTTAAACTTAAAACTACTATAGCATGAGAACTTTGCTACAAATTATGATACATAAGTTCCAAAAATAAACATATGTGCCAAAAGGTGCAAATGCTTGCATGCGATATCAATCTGCATCAACCAATCGAATATTTGCTTTTTGCTAGTCAACGGGCAAAGTTTTGCACCTCTTAGTACATGAGGCAAAAAAATCCTTATAGTCTCAAATGTCTCGAACATTTTCTAATACATTCCAACATATTTATCCTAGGGAAATATAGCAAACAAGTAAACATAGTTAATATCTAAAGATACCCCATATTGGATATTGGACAGTTCTTTTGGTTTTATTCCCTGAATATTCCCACAAGTCTATGTAAACATCAATAAACAGTCTACAACAAACATGCCATTTGGAAAATCAAAGCCAAAATTCCATTAGTTGACCCAGCAGTATGCAATGTAACATTGGGAAAGAAAATACTGCACACATTGAGATTCATCTATCCTTTGTAATCCAGTGGTTCTGACTTTTTGGTACAAAGCCATCAGATTTCCCTTACTAAAAAGGTATACTGGCTGTCACAATAATCCATATTGGGAAATTTTTTATACCTTTTTAGAAAAATTCCCTAAAAGCAGTATTCCTTGGTCCAATAGAATTTTGTGGATGGTGAGACCTAGAAAGGACACCCTTTAACAGAGTGCATGTGTCTGTACACAAATCAAAATATAGAAAAAAAAATGTTGATTAGAAATTGCCCTTTATTTACACAACCTGCACTACAATCAGATTCAGTGCCCAATTCAAAAGCTACTTAATAACATATGTGATCTTCTGCTACATGACATTTAAAACTATGTTTTCCTATGCTTGGGTTCCAACAGTAAACCTTTGTCACTTTAACTATATATTTCTGGACACAGCTCTTAAAAAGCTATAAACAACCTTGATGCACACTATTTTTGCCCAGTCAGGGACAATGCATCTTCACCTAGAAATCAATTTTAGCCATAAGAACAGAAAGGCAATAAGTTTTTTTGTAAGATTTGTTTGATTAGGGTTTTTATTATAATAGAAGGTTGGAACCTTATAAGCACAGTGTTAAATATTCTATTCTATGAACATAGCAGCATAGGTTCAATATGAAGGAGTACCTTTAATAAATGTATGTTTCAATAAAAAGTCAGCTACAACTAAAATGTAAAAAAATTGATTTCAAAAACCAGTATAATTAAAGTTTGCTGCAATGATACATAAAATGCAAATGTACTTGATTCAGTTAGAGACCGTTAATATCTTAAGAGAATTTTCTGTGCGTTTTACAGATATATAAATAATGATCCGAGGACATCCAGGCCACTTTTACAGTACAAACTGAAATTATTGTGGCCCTGCTCCCTGAAGTATTGAATTATTTGATTGGACCAAGGACCATAGGGTCAAGGAACAAATGAGATATAAAAAGACATAACAAAATACAGCATGACTTATTAATTCAATTAGGGTGTAAATGATGTGTCGCACCCAGCTATACTGAGCAGAATTTTCAGTGGCTAATTGCTCAGTACATACATGCTGAATAGCATCATTTTACCATATACAAGTTATGCAACAGTTGGTGCTAGTCTGCTTATAAAAGCAATGCTGTTGAGGCACAATCTTCTAACAAATTCTGGGCATGCTGGCTTCATCACAAGATGTTCCAGGATTATTCGTAACTCTGAAAATAATGTCCTAAAAACAGAAAATAAAAAATATTAAAACATGTGGCAGGTCTTCCTTTTTTTCAATTATAATGCCGACTACAAAGCCTCTACTACAAAGTAGAATTAAAGGAACACTAAGGTTTAAAAAATGAATTTCTCTTATTTAGCCTGGTGTGTTAAGCACACACCTACTTCACACAGTGTCCAGCTCTTTATGGTTTTACTTCTGTGATCTCCATTCGTAGTGGGAGATCGCAATCCCCCCCCCACAACTCCTGACAGAAGCAGAGTTTACACTGTCGGGAAAGAGGGATGGGTAGAAATATATATTTAGAAACAAAAAAATTGTGGATGTGTTTGGGGAGTAAGTAAGGCATGCAATACTAATGTAAAATGATTTCAAACACATTTTAAGAATGTTACCCATATTTTAATCTCAATTACAATGCAATTCTTACCGACAGTATGGGTTTCTTCTGGAGGAGTAACGGAGGGTTAGAAATCTGTAGTAGATGAAAGGCTGCAATAAGCTCCCTTGGCCACTATAAAAAGAAAACAGCGAAATGTAAGTGGCAGTGTAACTCATATTAGCAAGGATACCTGAGGTGAAGTATCATTCATTTGGTTTTCTGTTTGCAGTGTTACTAAAAAGTAACTAAGAAGAGATGTATCAAACATTGTTTTATTCAGTGCAGGGATTTTTTTAAAAGTGCCTTACCTTAGCAGCATAAAAACAGTAGCAGGCATTAAAAATATTTCATTGCAAGCTACAAATTTTAAAATATTTTGCTGATTTGAATTTAGTTTATCCAGAAAAGTCCTGAGAAAAGGCACACTGTTGGTCCCTTTAGCCTAAAACAAAAGAAAAGTAGCAAATTATACAGCAATAAGAAATCTAGGCACAATTGCTATATTGACTATGTACTACAATTTCACAAGTATTGGACTGCACTGCCACAGAACAAAATATGGAAGAGGATTTGGCAAACATATTTCAAAATGCAAACCCACTTGTATGGGAACAAAAGTAAAGAATTAATACACTATTAACATAGAAAAGGTTTAAGCAGCTTTGTCTGTGTGAACAGTTGTGGTGGTCAGACATCACTTGTAGGGGCATCTACATCTTTGGACATAAAAAGGCAAACAACACATGCATGTACTATTAGTGGCACTACACAAAAAATGTGTCATATTATGTTTATACAGACATGTGGGTGCACACAATTAAAGCAGTTTTTTTACTCAGGTACTAATGCACACCCCAAATAAATGCCTCTTTCTTTTACGTTGAATACATACAATAGCATATCACCTAGCCAATAGAGACTGTCCTACATTTGCAGCCAGTGGGTCAAGTCTCTTCCAGTCTTGCTTCCTGCTTTGGACCTTTATTCTATTTTATGGACGCCACTTCATTTAGCAGCTAAAAAGTATTTCCGTAGCACACTACCAAAACAGTGTTTATTCGTGATGTTTCGGCATCTCAAACACCTTCAGACAATACAATTCAAATAAAGTGCATAGTGCAAACTTAAATAGAGTAGAGCAAAAGGAAGTTATAGTGACCCCTAGTGAAGCATATTAAAAATTGCTGTCTACTTATTCAATTTCAAAACGCAACCTTATATTATTAATCTATTTTAAGATCATCATTACATAAATAAGTTTGAACTAGATCTAAAGTGCTCATGTCATATATTAAGTGTTAAAATCATTAAAGTGTTAAAAATGATTAAGAACGATTAGAACTATCAAAATATCATAATTATATGATATATATAATAATATATATATATATTTTATTGATATATAATTATATATAATTATTTATATATAATTATATATAATAAGTAATATAGACTAATAACTCAATGAAGGACCTACCCTTTCTGTTTTAAAAGAAAAACTTCTATAGATACATATACATTTCCTACGTGTGTATTATTTATCATTTGAGCCCCAGATTAATTTTCAGCCCCTTCGGCTACTCTTGAGCTCATCACTAAGGTCACTATCACCTTGTATGGTCGCCCAATATTTTGTCAATGCTTTATTGATCACCCCAATAGCAGTAGTATAATTCTGTATACTGTATATGATAGATTCATGGTCAGAAATGCTAGAATGGAAGCAGTAACACACACACACACCAGACAATCTCAAAAATAAGGGGATTCCATTCACACAGATTTATACTACTGCTACTGGAGTGATCAATAAAGCATTGACAAAATATTGGCCGATCATATAAGGTGATATAAGTAAAGTGTTGCAAATGTAATATATGTAACTCTGATTGTTGGAAAATCTTTTCACCATCCATATAGTGGCAAACAATATAAAATAGGATATTATACATGCAATATTGACTATTGTATATACCTACTTAAAGTGAGAGACAGTAAGCCCATACAGTAACCCCCACTTCCTTGCCACTGCAGATGTTTGGAAACTACAACTCCCAGCAACTAAGCATTGGATATCTGTTGTATTCAATTAGATCAACTGGACTTGAAATGTAGTTCTTGAAGACGTTTCGCTGTCATCCGACTGGCTTTCTCAATTCAGAATGAGAAAGCCAGTCGGATGACTAGCGAAACGTCTTCAAGAACTACATTTCAAGTCCAGTTGATCTAATTGAATACAACAGATATACCATGACCTGGATGAATGAGAACCTTCACAAGCACATGCTGGGATAGTTTAAAAACATCTGGAGTGCCAAGGAATTGGGGGGTTACTGTATGGGATTACAGTCCATTTAAAGGGCAACAAGTTGCCTTTTAATGGACAACAAAATTCCCATACAGTAATAGCCATACTGGATTTGGCTATTACTGTATGGGAATTCTTCTGTCCATTTAAAGGGCAACTAAAGCTTCAAAATGATACAGAATTAGGAGGCAGTAGTGGTCATAATTTCAAACCTCGGTTTATACTTGAGTCAATCGGGTTTTCTTGATATTTCAGGTAAAAATAGGTACCTCTGCTTCTACTCGGTCGGCTTCTACTCTAGTACATACGGTAGGTCCTTCATGGAGATATAAGTCTATATTACTTATATAATTATGATATTTTGATGTGGTCGTTCTTAATCATTTTTTAACACTTTAATAATTTTAACACTTAATATATGGCATGAGCACTTTCGATCTAGTTCAGACTTATTTATGTAATGATGATCATAAAATAGATTAATTGCATAAGGTTGCATTTTGAAATTGAATACATATACAGCAATTTTTAATATGCTTCACTAGTGGTCACTATAACTTCCTTTTGCTCTACTCTTAAGTTTGCACTAAGCACTTTATTTTGTCTGAAGAAGGTATTTAAGACACTGAAACGTCCTGTATAATCACTGTTTTGGATTAAGACTGGTAGTGCGCTATGGAAATACTTTTTTATCTGAATATAGTGGCCACTTGCAATGGCAACATAGCAGCAGCCAGCTGAAGATCTCTCTGTATACAGAGGAGTGTGGGGGTCATTAAGCAGGGCCAGCTATCTGAGGCACTGCCTAATCTTCAAGAAAGTTTATAAAGTTCTTAGAAATGTACTGCACAGCACTGAAATACTTACATCCAACACCTTCTTTGTGTATGTTGATGCGTGGAGCAATGAAAAGAGTAAGACTGGAAAAATACTCACTTGAGATAAACATTAAGGAAAAGCAGTCTTACATACTGTAAAAATGTGGCCATGTGAGTACATCCAATCAAATTTTGCCAATAGGATTCAATATTTGTTTTTTAAATTTACCAAAACCAACCATGCATAACCCCATGTTTTCTCCATAATACCTCCAAACAGATGAAGTTTATTCTCCTGCTTTATACACACCAGCCAATTTTCCCATCATACAGGTAAACCTGTTCTGCAATCTGCCTCCCTTTTTCGAATGAAAACGATATTTCAGTATAATTCAATTGCGTAATTCAGTATGACTGATTGCATGGGCCTTTATTTAAAACTATGTGGTTGGCTGCATCAAATCCATTTTGTTGTCTGATACTCTTTGCACTAACGATTTTCACAGACATTTTTGTTTCATTTTTAGCCTTATCTTGGACATCTGTGGTGAATAAGTTTAGATATAGTTCCTTTTACACTTAAAGCTCCCCAGTCCAATCGGAAGAACTACTCAAGGTTCTCCACCTTGAGCTGCTGAACTTTCAAGGGGAAATCTACGGAGAGATGGGGACTCAGATGGGGTTGGTGGAAAATTTTCTGTCTGGCCCATAAACCCCTAAATAATGTCAAGCGGAAAAACTGAAAATGTTTTTTGATCTTTCAATTTAAGGGTATCTCCACTCATAATATTGACTTTTGGGAATCCAGTTCTTATTTAGAACGGGAGGTAAGGAGCTGTGCCTTACCTTCCGTACTTCAATAAACAAACAGGAGCCAGGAGAGAAAGTAAGAAACTTACCCGCTCGTTCGCTCCCCCAGCGCTTAGTCTGACAGGTCCCGACGGGCCTTGTCTTCTATCGGGACCTGTCAGACTAAGCGCCGGGAGAGCGAACGAGCGGGTAAGTTTCTTACCTTCTCTCCTGGCCCTGTTGTTTTCTATTGAAGAACAGAAGGTAAGGCACGCTCTTTTCCCCTCCATTCTTCAAAAGATCTGGATTCCCAAAGTCAATATGAGTGGAGATACCCTTTAAAACTATTATATACAGAAAGCTAAACCCATTATAACCTAATTGCAAAGGATACTTGTAACTGGATACGAGTTGACAAAGATAAGTGAATACAACAGATATGGCAACTGTCCTCATCAGTGCTTGGGCAAGAAAAGCTCTGCTAATCTGAAAATGTGGTAATCGTTGATGCAGTCGAAGGGTACTCGTGAGAGCATTAGCCAACAAGGCACGTTGATAGAAGCTAGCTGCTTCGTGTAAGCTGAAAATTAATATTAAAACAGGTTGTTAGATCTTAAAGGGCATTGCCACCATATCAACAAAAATTGGTATAAAGTTTAAATGGGAACTGTGGTCTCCATACAAGCCCACTCCTACCTTCATCATTACTCCAGGATCAGGCTTATAACTGCAGTCTATCCAAAGTTAAAGAAGTATAAAGCATAGATCTACTTGCTAGTAATGTGAGCTGTGATCTCACCAGCACCACTGCTCTGCCCCAACGTCTCAGAATGGAGCATGCCTACTGCTAATACACAGCATCATTAGTCCTGCGCCATAACTTCTAAATCGTTTTTAAGTTAGCCACAAGAAATCTAACCACAAGATTTTTTTGTCTCCCTAAGGTACCCATAGGTAAATAAAGGACAGAGATGGGTTGCAGGTCTGTAACTAGCTTTATAAAAGATTGATGGGGGGGGGGTTGGCACGTCTTAAACAGCTTATCACGTGACTCACAATCTCTGAAAGTCAGGACAAATCTTAAAAATGCTTCTAAAATGACTTGCATAAACCGATCCCTTTCCCAGCAAGTTCACATGTGGTTATGCAGAGTAGGTAGATTCGGTAATGGCCATCAGCCAATAGCCGTGACATCAGGGTCACGGCTTAGACTGGCAGGCGTTTCCCAGAAGCTGCAGAGGAGACGTGATGAGGGATCCGGTTATATAGATAATTTTAGAAGCATCTTTGTAGCAAAAACTAGGTTGGGGGGGAGGGGTGTGTGTGTATGTGGGGTTTGTAATCATGTACCAATTTTTGTTGGGATGGTGGACATGCCTTTGAAAACTGCAGAATCTGAAAATTACATTCATCATCTGAATACAAGAAAAAGCATTTTAACAACAACAGATGGAAGGCTCTCAGTTTTTTTATGCATGCACCACAGTATTAGAAATTCCCATGCAACGTCAGAAGAACTGCCTGACCCCAAAAGGCCAGGACAGGGATCACTGCAGGAACCCTGGAAGGTAAACCATTGGTCTGTAAACACTGTCTTAAGACATTTGATAGATTGGATGTTTGCTTGCCAAATCTATGTAGTGTATGGCCATCATTCAGCTACGCAAGACAAAGATCATTTTTTTTGGTACAATGGTTTCTCCCAACACTTCTCTAATGTTTATACATACAAACTTTTAACCACACATTCTGGACACCCAAAACCCCATTTTCACAGTATATCTGTTGTATTCAGTTATATCAACTGAACTTAAAGTTTAGTTCTTGAAGATGTTTCGCTAGTCATCCAACTGGCTTTCTCAATTCAGAATGACTTGTACAAGAATCTGTTGGCAATACAAGTACCCTGGAAAGTCACAATTAGCATATGACAGCCAGGGACCTTCTGAATGCAAGGTGTTGATTGCATTGTGATAAGAGGTGTTATCGAAACTGCCCAGGATAAGTTGTCAAAACAGCATTGTATATAGACAGTTGGTGTCAAACCCCCACACCTCTATTCAGTCTTGGTTTCTTTATTTTCACATAAATAGCCTCCTTGACACCTCTCTTGAACCAGTCCTGTTCCTTTGCCAAGATGTTGACATTACAATCTTCAAAAGTTATGTCCTTTTTCCTTAAGATTCAGGTACGCGATTCCTGACCTGAGAAATTGTTTCTTCCGTGTTGGGCCATATGTTGCTGTTTGGTCTCCCCCACATACAAATCAGAGCACTCTTCATTGCACTGCGTATATGATGACGCTTTTCTTGTGTTTCGGTATTGGGTCTTTTGGATGTACCAATTGCTGCCTCTGTGTGCGGTTTGGTTATAGCAGACTGGGATACGGTGTTTTTTGAAAATTCTTCTTAATTTCTCGGAGACCCCTGCTACATATGGGATGACCATGTTTTTTCTCCTGTCTTGCTTTCCCCCTTAACTGTTAATAGTAGTGTTCTTTACTTTCCTTCTACCCCTTTTGACAAAGGCCCAGTCCGGATATCCACAACTTTTAAGGGCTCCTCTGAGATGTTTCATTTCTTTAGCCTTCCCCTCTGTGCTAGTGGGGATGTTTTCTGCTCTGTGTTGCAAGGTTCTGATGACACCCAGCTTGTGATCTAAAGGGTGGTAGGAGTGACAAATACTACAACAGATATACCATGACCTGGATGAATGAGAACCTTCACAAGCATATTTTCACAATACTTACCATTCTTCCTAGCGCTCCTGAAAGAAGATATTTACCTTGAAATCCACCTGACTCTCTCTTCTGGGTTCTAGCCATCAGTCAAGGCTGTGATGGTGACATCACAGCCAATGTTTTGGGACGCAGGGATGCACAAGCCGACTGTTTTATGGCAGCATGGACTTTAAGGTAAATATCTTGTTTCATAAGCGACAGGGAAAGAGTACAGTGGGGTACAGATTGAGTGGTTAGTAGTGTGTTGTAGGAGTGAACATGCCCTTTAAACATAGGTAGATTTAATGGGTATGCTAATTAACATGGCTCAGAGCAGGGACTTTCTCTGTCACAGCTGGAGAGTAGTGACAGAGCACATAGATAATGTTGACTTCTATATAACAAGGTTCGTACACGTGCGATCGCGGGTGCTGACCCGCGACACACAATGTGTACGAACGGCCATTTCGCCCGATAATCATGCTGTGTATGGGCACTTTATCAGCCGCAACGGCCGTTCAGTCAGGGATCGTTGCCAGACCGGCCGAATCTTTGAACAAGATAAAGTACTCATACACGGCATGATTATCACCTGACATGGCACACACCATGGCACCCGTGATCACAAGTGTGTACAATACTTTACTCTGCAGAGACTGCAGCTACATGATCCTTTAAAACATTTGAAAGGTCTATTAAATAGAAAACTTTTACAGAGACCGCAGTTCCCCTTTCAAAAGCTTGTTTGCACTTGTTTATTAATTTACATGGGTAGAATTAAATGTTAATAAAGACAACTTACCCTAAAATTGGTAGAATAAATAATGCTGAGCAGTATACTGTAAACCACCGAGAGAGCCACATTGCTGTGTCTAGTTTATTTGCCATTAGAAATTGCTATAAAAAAAAAAAAGAAATGTTTACATTTAGGAAAAAAAGTTAAGTTAATATTTATGAGAATATCATTTTAAAGGGTATGTCCACCCTAAAAAAACATTTTTGATATAAGATTCCCCTGGTCTCCCAGCCCCAACCGCTATATTTATATTTTAAGAAAGCTCCCCAAACTCTACTTACCTCCCCTCTTTCCTCCGCCGCGCTCCTGGCCCTCTGCTTGAGAGAAAATGCAAGCAGAGGGGCGGGACCGGCAGCCGCGTCTGTGATTGGCTGAGCGGCAGCCAATCACGGACGCAGCTGCCGGCAGCTCACTTCGGCGGAGGAAAGAGAAGAGGTAATAAAGTTTGGGGAGCTTTCTTAAAATAAAATATAGCGTTTAGGCGGGGACCAGGGGAATCTTACACATTAAGGGTTTTAAGCTAGGGGAGGGAATCGGGAAGGGAGGGGAGAAGGGTTGCAGTACGCATGCCAAACTTCTCCCGGAGGCCAGGTAGGAGGCAGAGTCCTATATGGACTCTGCTATCCTCCTGGTGGGCAGTTTGGGACTGGTGGGGGGGGGACTACAGGAGAACCACATGGAGCTGGATGTAAGGTAAGGATTAAAGGGCAACTATGTGAAAAAAAACTTTGTCTGTATACAATGTATAGATCACTTAGTATAAGCTTGCCTACTTTCATGTTTCTGTGTGGCTTCGTTTCTTCACACTGGCAGAAGTTTGTACCAAGCTGTGTAGTCCCCCTCCCCTCTCTGTCTACTCCCCCTCAAGCAGTTGACGGGCTGTATACAGAGTCCGAGCATTGTCAGTTGAAAGGACTTTAAATGAAGTGCTGACATCCTTGTTGACCCCTCCCTTCCAGAGCTAGACTGCAAGCAATCAAGTGTGGAATAAAGTAGCATATGCTGAAGGGAGGGCAGAGGGGGAGAGAGGAGGACAAGTGGTGCTGATTCTTTACAAGTAAGTTACTGAACTCTGCCTGTTCTCTAACTTTGCTAATTGTATTTACTTTTACCTAAAGTTCATATCTCTCCCCTGCTTAGCTGAGATCATAATCACTGGAGAGAGAGTCAGTGTAACAGCAGCTTGTAGTGAGACCTTCACAAACACAGTGACACTGCGTTGTTGTCCTGTACATTTCAGTTGCTTTAGTCTATATATTCATAGATTGCACTGTGTGTCTTGTTTGGTATATAGTCTGTATTACTGTATTATATATATCTGTATTAGTGTTCCATTTGAGTCCCGGTTTTGTATGTATATAAGATTTTTTTTTTGGGGGAGGGGCTGTTTTATAGTGTGTTATGCTCATATTGCTGGGTTAATGGTTTTATTGATTGTGTTTTAGCACTACAGCATTTGACTATATGTTGCACATGGTACCATATAGTGTGTGTGAGTAGAGTATGTGACAAGTACTGCATGGGAGCTTTGGATTGTGTGGTGTGTGCCTTTGAGTGACAGATGAGGTGTAGCAGTCCACAAATCACAGCATATTCAAAGGCTTATATCTCGGGGACTATGTAGAATTTAAAGAAACTAAAGGTACCCCGGTGGATGGGACGACTTATAGGATACATTAGAAGAAATTATAAAAAAACAATTTTCTCACTATAATTGCCCTTTAAACTACACTACATGGTGAGGCCAGTAGTTGGGGGGATTATAGTTTTGGGGGTGGACATGCCCTTTAACAAAGAAAACATGATAAAAGCGGCTTTTTAAGTACAAGTAGCTATTACAAAGTTTTGCACTGAAAATAGCATTTTCAGGTTTTTGGCATCGATTTCCAACGCAAGGTTGATTTGCTTTAAACAAAAGTAATTGCAACACTTTAGCATGACTAAAGCCAGCACATAAAATGACATGACAGAGCAGAGTGATTGCAACACTTCACATTTAGTTGTAATTGCACAGAATCCAACCAAAGAGTCTAACAATAGATCTATGCTTTGTTTTTTTTATTGTTTCAGACACACTTTGTGAATATTCACATGGCTAAAAATTGCATTATTTTTACATAGAGCTATAAAAAGGCATAAATTTAATAGACCGTAAAACGGACATTCCAAAAGAGCTTTTTTGGTTAATAAAGCTAGGTACACACAGTAACGATTTCTGAAAGATGACCGAACACTAGATTCAATGGTTACCGAACGCTACATTGGAGGGTTACCAAAATCGAACACTACATTCAAGGGTTACCGAACGCTACATTGGAGGGTTATCGAAATCGGTAACCCTGGAATGTAGTGTTCAATTTTGATAACCCTCCAATGTAGTGTTCGGTAACCCTTGAATGTATTGTTCGAACGCTACATTGGAGGGTTATCGAAATTGAACACTACATTCAAGGATTAGCGAACGCTACATTGGAGGGTTATAGAAATCAAACACTACATTCATGGATTAGCGAACGCTACATTGGAGGGTTATCGAAATCAAACACTACATTCAAGGGTTACCGAACGCTACATTGGAGGGTTATCAAAATTGAACACTACATTCAAGGGTTACCGAATGCTACATTGGAGGGTTACCAAAACATGACACTACATTCAAGGGTTACCGAATGCTACATTGGAGGGTTACCAAAACATGACACTACATTCAAGGGTTACCGAATGCTACATTGGAGGATTACCAAAATCGAACACTACATTCAAGGGTTATCAAATGCTACATTGGAGGGTTACCAAAATCAAACACTACATTCAAGGGTTGTCAAATGCTACATTGGAGGGTTATCTAAATCAAATACTACATTCAAGGGTTACCGAACGCTACATTGGAGGATTACCAAAATCAAACACTACATTCAAGGGTTACCGAATGCTACATTGGAGGGTTATCTAAATCAAACACTACATTCAAGGGTTACCGAATGCTACATTGGAGGGTTACCAAAATCGAATGCTACATTCAACGGTTACCGAATGCTACATTGGAGGGTTACCAAAATCGAATGCTACATTCAACGGTTACTGAACACTACATTGGAGGGTTACCAAAATCGAACACTACATTCAAGGGTTGTCAAATGCTACATTGGAGGGTTATCTAAATCATACACTACATTCAAGGGTTACCGAACGCTACATTGGAGGGTTATGTAAATCAAACACTCTATTTAAGGGTTACCGAACGCTACATTGGAGGGTTATCTAAATCTAGTTTGTAGTTTGGGAAGTTCTAAAGTATTCGAGTTCATCCGAACTATTAATGTTTGGGTACGGTCCATCTCCAGTACTTATTATCAACCCAAACACTTTGGCTTCTATTAGGATTATGAAGTCTTCATAATATGCTATAGGTAGTGGCTATTTATATTAAATTAATTAAGATTATATTTTGTGCTGCAACTATACAGTGCACATCATTGTGTATGGAGCATTAAAGGAGAACTACAGCCTTGAGGGAACATTTATCTATGTCCGAGGGATCCAGGGATCCTTCCTGATTTCACCACTTCTGCACCATTTCATGTGATATTGGTCAAATTTTATCACCTTTTTATGGACAAAACACCCAAACCACGAAAAATGTGTCTCTAATTCAAATATATTTTACTTACTGTAACAATAAAAATAATTGTCAACAAACTTTTTGAGAGAAATGTTTACATCTGTATGTTCCATTATCCCAGTAGTAAAAATGCTTTCCTGCGCTATATATGTGTAGGAACCAATCAGATGTTACCCTTTTATTGGTCTACAGCAGCTTGATAGCATCGGATTGGTTGCTGCAGACTAATAGCACAAGCAAAGTTTTTCAACTCTAAAGGTGAGTACACACGTGCCAATCCTTCATCCTGACCAACCGGTCGGCTCCTCCAACCGATCGACCAGGGCGAAGGACTGTCGACGCGGCAAAAGCAGCCACATCCAACAGTTGTAACCAAGCGTGCGGTCCATAGAGGACTGTACAATCAGCTGTGGTTTTCTGGCACGTCCGATTGTGGATTCGTCAGATTTGGCCGACCGAACGGCCAGTGGTCGTTGGCCCAACCGACTGTAAACTGAAATGATGGTCGGTCAGGCCAAATTATTGGATGGTGTGAACCTAGCTTAAAGGTCCTTGCACACAGTGAATTTTACTCAGGCGGAACACTTGAGGGCTGACCAAGCATTCCGGGTGAGAATCGCGAGTGTGGGTGCTCGGTTGGTGGTCCGTATTTGATTCATCCTGGCGGATCGATGAGTGTCCACCAACCAAGCGCCCATACATATGCGTTTCAGTGCAATTTCATGTGGCGGAATTGTACCAAAACACATAGCAAATAGAAGTGAACGGTATTGTTCACACTTGCCCGCTGCGTTGTAGTGCATTGTAGAAAAAATGCACTGCATGCAACAGTGGACAGTGGTCAATGCTATGTGATAATGCTGGGAAACATCAAACTTAACTCAAGTTCAATTGAATGCCCTAGTGTGAACGTAACCTTATTAAACAAGCCTCTAAACGCCATCCAATTTTCCAGAATAGTTATAACTAACTGAAAGGGCCTTTACTTTTGTCTGGGTTTAGTGAAAAGAATATTCATTTAGAATTCCTTTATTGTTCCTGTTATGGATTTTGTGATGTGTGCGTAGTATATATTTTTGCAGAAATTCCTTCCCACATTCTGGACAAACAAAAGGCTTCTCCCGTGTGAACACTCAGATGGTACTGATGGCTGCTTCTGTCATAGAACCGTTTTCCACATTCAGTACAAGAGAAGGGTTTCTCCCATTTGTGTATTTTATGGTATGTCAGAAGGTCCCTCTTGCAAGAGAATTTTTTCTCACATTCTGTGCAGAAAAAAAGGTTTCTCTGCTGTATGAATTTTGTCATGTGAGTAAAGTCTGTTCAAATGAGAATGTTTTCCCACATTTTGCACAAGGTCTTTCTCTGGTGTGAATTCGCTGGTGAGCAAAATGTTTTCTCTTTAAACTGAAACTTTTTCCACATTCAAAACAATGGAAAGGCCTCTCTCCAGTGTGGCTTCTGTAATGTAACTGAAGGTTGCTCTTCTCAGAGAAACTTTTCCCACATTCCACACAAGAGAAAGGTTTCTCTCCAGTGTGGACTTTTTGGTGTGACTGAAAGCTGAACCTATGAAAAAATCTTTTACCACATTATGTGCAGACAATTGGTTTCTCCCCGGTGTGGATTTTTGTTGTGTAAATGGAATTTTTTTTTGTGGGTAAATTGCTTTCCACATTCTGTACAAACAAAGGCTTTTCTCCTGTATGGAGTTTCTGGTGTGCGTGTAGAGAGAGCTCATCAACTAACTGTTTTCCACATTCTGTACAAGGGAAGAGATGTTTCCTTGTGTGTATTTTGGCATGAGACTGAAGTTCTCTCTTCCAAAAGAAACTTTTACCACAATATGTACAAATGAATGGTTTTACCCCAGTGTGGATTATTTGGTGTGACAGAAGGGTAGTTATTTGTGAGAATCTTTTCCCACATTCTAAACAAGGGAAAGGTTTTTCTCCTGTGTGAATTGTCTGGTGTGAGCAAAGATTTTTCTTATAACAGTATTTTTTACCACATTCTGTACAAGAAAAAGGTTTCTCCCCAGTGTGGATTCTCTGGTGTACAAGAAGGTAGCTCTTCAGAGAGAATTTTTTCCCACACTGTGTACAAGAGAAAGGTTTCTCTCCTGTGTGCAGAATCAGGTGTGACTGTAGGTGGCATTTTTGTGCAAATTTTTTACCACATTCTGTACATGGGAAAGGTTTTTCTCCTGTGTGAGTTATTTGATGAGACAGAAGGTTGCATTTTTGAGTGAATGTTTTACCACATTCTGTTCAAGAGAAAAGGTTTACCAATGAATGGATTTTCTGGTGTTTGTGCAGTCTGCGCTTCTCAATAAATGTTTTCCCACATTCTGGGCAATTAAAAGGTTTCACCCCTGTGTGGATTTTCCTGTGTGACTGAAGACTGCTCTTTTGTGTGAATTTTTTCCCACATTCTGGGCAATTAAAAGGTTTCACACCTGTGTGTATTTGCTTGTGTTGCTGAAGGTTGCACTTTTGAGTAAATTTTTTCCCACATTCTGTACATGTATAAGGTTTACTTAATAGTGTTGGTTTATCTCCAGAATGGATTTTCTGGTGTGTATTGAGCTGGGATTTGTGATAGTATCTTTTCCCACATTTGGTACAAGCAAAAGGTTTTTCACCTGTGTGAGTTTTCTGATGTATCTGTAGGTCACCTCTACAATAATAGCTTTTCCCACATTCACAACAAGTGAATGGTTTCTCCCCTGTGTGACGTCTCTTGTGTGCTTGAAGGCTGTTCTTAGAACAAAGGTTTTTCCCACACACTGTACAGGTGAATATTTTTCTCTGTTTATGAATGTGCTCATGAGCAGACAGTAAGAGGTCTGTACTGAACTGCTCCCCACACTCAACACAGTTGTATGGTTCCCCTTCTTCTGGGGCCTTTTGGTTCTTTGGATCTAAGGAGACCTTTACTGGATAAGGTGAATTTTTCACAATGGCGTTCTTATTATTTTGGTGTCTCAGCTGAAGGAACGTATCAAAATCCCAGCTGTCCTCGTCATTTAAACAACTTTCTAAAAATAGAAAATAAATGAAAGAATTTGATTGTAAAAAAAACTTAAAAGGGCATGTCCACCCCATTTATAAATTTTTGTAGGGCTCCCTCCCCCAACCCCCATATTTATTTGAATCAAAACTCCCCCGATCATTACTTACATTGCCTCTCTCCTCCAACGTTCAGTCCCGGCCCTCTGCTTGCATGATGAGCTGAGAGGCAGCCAATCACGGACACGTCTTTCGGCGGTACTCAACGTCGGGGGAAAGAGGCAATGTAAGTAATGATCGGGGGAGTTTTGATTCAAATAACTATGGCGGTTGGGGTTAGGAACCCTACACTACAGAAAAGGGGATTTGAGCTAGGGGGAGGGAGAGAGAAAAGGGAGGGAGAGGGAAGGGGGAGGGCTGCAGTGTTCATGTCATTTTTCTCCCGGAGTAGAGACAGGAGGCAGAGTCCTATATGGACTCAGCCAGGCTCCTGGTGTTCATTTTTTTGGATTTTGGAAGGACATTACAGGAGAACCATTCGGAGCAGGGATGTAAGGTAAAGATTTTATTACACTACTCAGTGGGGCCAGTAGTGGGTTACATTATAGTTTTGGGGGTGGACATGCCCTTTAACAGTACAGAATTAAAACTGCCCCGTTATACAGTCATTCGGTAAAGGTACAGGACTGGGACAAGCCATATGACAATATTTCCCCTTCTGCTGCAAACATGATGCAGCTTCAGTTATTTTCGCAAAAAAAAAAAAACCCTCATCAGTCGAAATGTGATCCCATTACAGGAACCTCAGACATGAGGTGGACCACTCTGGTTGTCTTCTTATCTCTCTAACCGATCTTTCTGTCTCTTTGCTAATAAAGCTAGGTACACACAGTAACGATTTCTGAAAGATGACAGACAGGATCTGCAAGATCCTGTCTGCCATCTTTCAAAGATCTGCATACACACAGTCCCGAGCGTTCTCCCTATAGGGAGAACGCTCGGGACTGTGTGTTTCCATCGGCGCCTTTCCCGAACGAGCGTTCAGCCGACCCGATCGTTCGGCGGCCGCGCGCTCGTTCGGGAAACGAACGTACACACAGTAACTATAAAGCCCCGATACCGTTGTATCGGGGCTTTATCGTTACTGTGTGTACCCAGCTTAAGGAAGGCACCTATAAAGACCAGCTCCACCTCGAAAGGCAGACACCTGCTATGCATTTTAAACAACTTGCACATCTTATCTGCTAAAAATCACAATGTCAAAGTGATATCGTCTAGATGTGACAGCACCTCGCAGTCCAGTGAATAACAAAATGTAATCCAGTTTATGGAACTCAAAAGGTGCTCTGCACACTAGTAGTCACTATAACAGCATATACTATCATATCAAAAAATATTAAACCCCAAATTTTGTATATTTCTATGATATCTATCTGAATAACTTGCACAAAAAACTTGCACAAAAAAAATAAAATAGTAATATTGAACCCACCCTTTTCCTCATTAATTGAAGAACGGGAGGTAAAGTAGCGCATGCGCGCTATAGTATACTAAAAGCCGGATGCAGTCAGGCACTGCCAGAGGAGTCAGTGAAGGAGGGTACGTTTTCATGCTTTGTTTTTGACTCCTGTTACATTAATTGAAGAACGGGAGGTAATACATATCTCCTTTACCTCCTGTTCTTCAACTCATGAGAAGTAGGATAGGTTTTTGAATAAAAAATGGAAAGCAGGAAGGCTTAATTATCTGGACCCACAGAAGCCATTATCAGTTCATAAACATACACAAAGCTTCTAAAACTGGAGTTCTGGTTTTGCTGAAATGGGATTTTTTTTTTATGCCTAAAATGGCTTATAGCATGTATTCTTCAAGAAGTTAGTTTTTTTTTTAGTACACACATTCTGTATTGCTACTTTATAACATACAAATTGGACCAAACAGGTCTAAAAACAGACCCTCCAAACAGCACAACCACTTTGGATTCTATATCTATCAATCTATTTTATAGCGTGACACAATACCTCCTCCACACTTCCCATTACAAAATCACCATACAATAGACCCTATAAATATATAAAATTACCCCACGCTCTGAGCGTCCCCAGAGACACCTATACTACCCCGAGTAGAAGAGTTAACACAGTGGTCCTGATGGCAGTAAAACCAGAAATTGTTTCAACTTACCAGTAATTTCTGTTTCTTGTCACTTTCCACGGCAGCATTCACCAACTGGGAGGTCTCCACTGGATTTGACAGGAAGCGCACCAAATAAAAACCCTCCCATACTCCGCCCCTTTCGTCTTTGTTTTATAGCTGTAGTTGTATAAAGACATACGTCCATCTAGTCCAACCTTTATACCCTACCTATAATGGCTGTCTAACAGTTACATAGTAACATAGTATTGGAGGTTTTATAAAGACATACGTCCATCTAGTCCCACCTTTGTACCCTACCCATAAAGTCTGTATAACAGTTACATAGTAACATAGTATTGGAGGTTGTAAAAAGACATACTTCAATCTAGTCCAATCTTTATACCCTACCCATAATGTCTGTTTAACAGTTATATACTATCGTAAATTACCGATACCGATTGTAAATCTACAATAACGAATTTGTAGATTTATGATCTCCATAGAATACCATTGCGTTAATTAACGAACGTTTGGTCGCAAGTATACGATTGCGGTCGTACATTAACTAACCCACGGTATCGCTAAAAAGCGATACCGCGGGTTAATGAATATGGCCTTTAGAGCCCTATTCATAAAGTGCTATATCGCAATTTAGTGATACCATGCTTTATCGGTAAGCGGCCGTTAACATACAGCCGCGGTCATACATTTAACGTTCTTTAATTAACGATCATTTGGTCATAGAATACCTTTTGGTAGTAAACTACCGCAATGGTATTCTATGGGGGTCGTAAATCTACGATTGCGTTATTGTAGATTTATGATTGTTAGCGGTAATTTACGAACATTGTTGTTCATTTACCAATAACGATCATAAATTAATAATTGCTAAACCAAGGAAAATTAACAATCTATTTAGTGATAATTAAACCAATCGTTAAAGGCGCGGTATCACTAAAAACTATACCGCGCCTTTATGAATATGAACCTTAGAAGATGTTGGTTTCGCTAGTTATCTGACTGGATCCCTCAATCAAAATAACTTGTACAAGTAACCGTCCAGGGTATTTATTGCCAAAAGATCTTTGTACAAGCCATTGGGAATTGAGAAGTCCAGTTGATCCAACTGAATACAACAGATTTAGGTTCTCCATAATTTTTCTAATTTCTGTGCATAATGTTCACAATAATGCAAATTTCTCTCTCTTTCAGCTACCGCTATGCTTATCCATGCTCTCATCCTATCACGCCTGGACTACTGTAACCTTCTTCTTTCTGGCCTTCCTGCTTTCTCCCCTTCGGTCTATACAAAACTCTGTTGCACGTATTGTGTAGCTCTTATTAACATGAACTTAATTCTGCCCTGTGCCACACAACTACCTGGCTCCCCATTAAGCAACTTACTGCTGTTAGCCTCTATGGGATGGGGACATCTTAACCTAATGTTACATGGTTCAAGCACTTGTAAACTAATTGATGCACATTATTATTTTTGTATTTCTTTATATTTTTGTATGACTTTTTGTGTTACAATATTGTACAGCGCTGTTTCCCCAGGTGGTGCTAAATAAATATATACATAATAAAGAAGCAAAAACGTATACTCCCTAGTGTTCAGTGGGTAATAAATATTGTGTTAATTGATGGTAAGTAGGTAGAGGCAGCCTGGTGCCCCCTAGTGTTCAGTGTGTAATACCTATGCTTAGCAGGTAAAATAAAACGGCCCTGTATCAGATAAAGTCAACTAGTCTTTCTCAACAGCAGCTTTGTACTAACCTGACTGAGGCTATAAAATAGCACTGCCCAACAATAACGCCTAATTTGCCATCTCAGGCTAAACGTTTATAGCTATTGCATATGGAAGGACTACTGTATTCATTTGGCCAATGGAGTGGTTTATTGTCACCTTGCAGGAATCTGGAAAAAGAATGTGCACAGAGCTCCCTCTGGTGGAAATTCTTTCTAAGGCGCAGATACCTTAATTTCTGAAGTCACTTTCTCTATAACCCTTTCCTGCCTTCTTTTACAAACTGATTGATGTTACTTTCATATCTGATTGAACATAAAACTAATTGAACTATGATCAGAAATGGACACCATTTAACATGAATGTGGCTATATGCCATAGGGTTGGGGCAGTCCAACCCAAATCAGAACACCAGTCAACCTTACTGCTGCTGGATTGGTCTATTTTTCTTAACCGCAAGAAGTTCGCCGCCCTGGTTCTATCCATGTTCGTGCACTGCCGTCTGTTTTCCCAATGCACTTGATCCAGATTTCTCAATGCATATGATCCATTATAAAAACAGAGAAAGCATAAACCTAAACCTATGGAAATCTAACTCCATTAAACACAGTTATGGGGGCTTGGTGTGGATTTATGGTTTTTGACCAGATTGAGACATATATGGGATGTATTTAGATTTTAACTTTGTTGGCTATCAATAGGTTGACCTAGGTTATGGCCAACCGAGATCCATGGGAATTGAATGCGGGATAATATTTACAATCTTTATTTTTTAGGAAGCTAGGATAGAATACTCCTACCTCCCATTCTGCAACAGTAAAGAAAGTCACAATAGATGCTGCTTGTACACGGCTGACTGTATAATGGCTCCTCCCCCAGTCAACTGCTATGACATCACTCATCCACGACAGCTGTTATATCTTTACAACTTACTGCACCTTTACAATTGCAACAGAAGGTAGGGGATATTCTTCCCTGCCTCCCTAAAAATATATTTTATTTAATATATCTTATAGATGCCCTATAAAATAAAGTGTTTACATTTAAAATAAAATGGTTCCCTTGCAGGGTAAAGCAGGAGAGCTTCAGGTGAATCTGGTCAGTTATCAGATTCTCAGCGATGGATCAGATTGAAGATGCCGGCTACTTCTCAGCTGTCAGGTGAGCTGTGCCTATCTTCGGCGCCAGTAAGGTAAATGTTGCAGTGTTCCCCGGGCATTCTATTATTCACAGGGAGGTGGTAATAAGTGTCCTCACTTAAAATATGGTTTAGTGTCCCTGTAAGATTGCTTAGGCTAGGTACACGCAAGCAGAAATTTTGGGGCGACCAACCTATATGTCCATATTTTTCTCAGGCATTTTTACATTTGCCGCTAAGCGATATGAATGTGAGTTAACATCACCTCCTCTGAGCATGTACAAGCTCATGAAGCTTGGCGAGTAGGCAGAACCTTTTGTGAGATAGAGGGAAGGGGGACAATTTGCCACATTTTGCAACTGACGGCTTTTGAATCTATTGTTTAGTCAACCATAGTTAAAGATTTAATGCTTCTCCTCCTACCTGTCTACCAGGCTCTGCTAGGAAAATTGTATAGGATGTTTCCAGTGACCGAAAACGAGAGGAAATTCAACAATCAGATTTCTAAGCAAGTAAGTAAAAGCTACTGCTTTTCAGGTCCCCATTAGCAGAGAAATCATGAAAATGAATGAAAGGTTAAGAATAAGAACTAAAGCCGTACACAGTATTGAGTTTGAGCGATTGTGCAAATTTGATTTAAATTTGCTCAAAATATCGATAACTGTTTTCTAATCGACTTCTCAACAATATCAAAAATGTTTATCAAAAAAACAAAGATTAGAAGTAGAAATAGTATTCTCTTCCCATCAAGTTTCCATCTCCTGCATATTTCAAGGGGAAATCCATGAAAAGATCAGCAGCACAAAGTGGGAAAATACCCTTTAAGCTACCGGGAAGATGTCTCTCCACTGGTAAAAAATTTTTGCCATTCAGTTTAAAGGACAACTATACTTTAAAAAAATAACTTTTTAAAAATGAAAAGCACCTGGGGCAAGGAGATAGAATTGGTTATTCCTACCTCACAATATTGTTTTGTTGAGGAGCTACAGCACATACAGTTTTCATCTGCCAGGTTATGGCCCTGGGCCCTTCTATATTAAAAAATAGTGCTGAAGCACACAGGAAGACTGGCAGGAGCAGTTTTCTTCATCGTGCTGCTCCTCATAGAAATGATATTGGGAGGTAAAAAGCACCAATCCTACCTCCCTGCATCAAGTATTTTTTATTTTAACTGTTTATAAAAAAAACTTCATACGCACTAGTTTCCCTTTAATTGAAGAACAGGAAGTAAAGGAGCTGAGTCTTACCTCCTGTTCTTCAATAAAACCTGCAGGAGCCAGGTGAGAGATTCGGAACATAGGCTGGGTACACACCAGCAGATATTTTTGGCCAACCGACCAATTCAAGGCACTCAATCCTTCGTCCGTCCGTCCAGATCGGACGTGCCGCTAAATTACGATCGATCATGCAGTTCCCTATGGGACCGCATGATCGATCTCACAAATGTAAGATTAACATGTTGTGTGGCCTCACAGCCTCTTGTGCACATATATACGTAGTGTGAAAAGGCTGCAACCTTTTTAGAAGGCAGAGGGAAGGGGAGTGGATCATCAAGATGCATAACAGTTTAAGCCGAAATATCAGTGGCTGGTAATTTTTGGTTGATCATGTGGTCTTTAATAGGTCAAATCAACATGCAGGCCACACTATTTTTGTTTGACCGCCAATAATTCTAACCGATCAACCGGTCTATTACGTTGAGATGAAATATCAGATTGTGTACCCAGCCTTAGCATTAAAGGGTATGTCCACCCAAAAATAAACTTTTTATATGTTCTATATATAATAGCACCAACCTCAAACACCATGTTAATTTTTCCAAAAAATCATTTGCTTTGCCCAATATTTAATGAGATATATATCAGGCTGCACTTCTGCTCCACTTCCTCTTTAGGTGACCCCGAGCTGCAGCTTAGAAAAAAAAATGTCTTCCTTGCTGGGCGGAAGCCAATCAGAACCCAGCACTCACGGGGAGAGAGAGAGAGAGAGGTGTGTGTGTGTCTACAGCATGTTGATCCTGGATTTCTTCAGTACACATAACTTTACAGCTGCGATTGGTTGAGAGGGAAAAGAGGGTGGGATCCAGGGGTCAGATCATTACTGATGAAACTTCTTCTGTTCTCACTGCTGGATGCTAACAGACATGCTCAAGAACATGAAAAGAACAGAGGCAAGGTAGTGTAACCTGTCTCTGTTCATCGCTGTATTGGTCCATGCTGCAGGATTAAGCCAGCTACAAAGGTCTGTAACTTTTGAACCACTGGACCGATTTACATACTGTTAAGTTTGTTTTGGAGCACTTATTTGGGCCAAATAAATATAGAAAATTAGTTTTGGGGGTGGACATGCCCTTTAAGGGGTTATTTAATCATCTGCCTATTTATTCATCATTTTCAATGATAGCAGGCTTGTTCTTTGCTTATTCTAGAAGATACACTGTACTTTAATTTGGTTACATAAAGGGCTTTTACCTAGACTATTGGTAACAACTTTCTGAATTAGAATTCAAGCTTTAAGTAAATGAAATAGAAATCAAACATTTTCAAAGCAGTGAAGCCTTTAAAGGGCATCTCCACCCTCCATATAAACCATCATCTATATTGTAAGGCATACCCTCCCACCCCCAACAGTTATGTTAGAATTTTAAAAATCGTTTCCAAACTCTACTTACATCTCTTTGTTCCAGTGACGCTCTGGTCCAGCTCCCCTGCCTGCTGGAACTACAAGCAGGGGGCGGACAGGCAGCTAGCAATAGAGAAGATGCTGGAACGAGGAGCTGTAAGTACTGTTTGGGGTGCTGTTATTGATACATGGACAGAGACTTGTGTGCGAATAAGAAGGGAGATGCATGAATCCATTTAGACTGGGACCCCTGTAATTGCAGTTTATGCACAATAGCCTGAATGTAACAGTCACTTACTTACCTTCCATTATAAACGATTTATCCATTTGCAACATGTGTTTTCTAAATATTTTTTAAATCTGCTACACTATTTTAATTTTGATTGTTGTATGCAGGATCCACAAAGCGGCTGGTCTGTTGATCTCTTTTTATATGAGCTTTTTTGGTTGAGGGAACAGTGCAATAATAAATATACACGCATGTATTAAATGTGTACGTAACTGTGTGTAGTTGTTACTTCTATTAAGTAACCCTTTATATTGGTGAGTGACTCCATGAGTGCTTAAAAGGGACACTAGAGTTGCCTTTCGACTCTTCTTTGTAGATATAGGCATTTTATTTGTCCCAAGCACCACCTAATTAGTTGGAACATCAGGCAAAGAACTATTTTCCAAAGTGATTAAAGGGCATGCCCCCCCCCCCTACTGGCCCCATTGTGTAGTGTAGTTTAATCCTTACCTCACATCCCAACTCCATAAGGTTCTCCTGTAGTCCCCCCCAAAGTCCCAAAAACTGCCCACCAGGAGGATAGCAGAGTCCATATAGGACTCTGCCTCCTACCTGGCCTCTGGGAGAAGTTTGGCATGCGTACTGCAGCCCTTCTCCCCCTCCCTCCCTCTCAATTAGGATTCCCTCCCCCTAGTGTAAAACCCTTTTCACCAGATTCCCCGTCCCCCCAGCCCCAACCACTATGTTAGTATTATTAGAAAATGCCCCAAACATTACTTACCTTCCCTCTTGCCTCCGCCGCACTGAACTCCCGGCAGCCGCGTCCATGATTGGCTGCCAGTCCCGTCCCTCTGCTTGCATTTACTCGCAAGCAGAGGGCCTGGCAGCGCGGCAGAGGAAAGAGGGAAGGTAGGTAAAGTTTGGGGAATTTCCTAATAATACTAACATAGCGGTTGGGGCTGGGGGGACGGGGAATCTTTGGTGAAAATTTTTAAGGGTGGACATACCCTTTAAGAACCCAGATCCGGTTCATATGTTTGTTATATAATGGGGTGGGGGGTATGCCTTACAAAACAGATTAAGGTTTTTACGCAAGGCTAAGGATTTGAAGAGAGTTCAGGTTCCTCTGCGCATGTCTCTATCCCTCCCAGAGGCAACACAGGAGACAGAGATGTTTGGCCACTAATCTTCAGTTTCCTGGACTTTGGACACAGACTACAGGGGAACCATAAGGACAGGAGAACCA
Source organism: Hymenochirus boettgeri (assembly GCA_019447015.1). Classification (NCBI taxonomy): domain Eukaryota; kingdom Metazoa; phylum Chordata; class Amphibia; order Anura; family Pipidae; genus Hymenochirus; species Hymenochirus boettgeri. The sequence continues at coordinate 65,855,222 of CM033469.1, read as the reverse complement.
TGTAAGGTAATTATTTTTTTGTACTGTGGGGCCAGTAGTGGGTTACATTAAAGTTTAGGAGGTGGACATACCCTTTAAATGTGAAAAGATTCTATAAACCTCTAAGGAATATGTATTCCAAACACCCTGACTTTTTTTTCACTAAAATGAAACTGTTAAAGCGCATATCGGCCTTTTATAAACAGGGCCACTCGCTGTTAGATTTGTATCGTTTGTTCGTAATTTCCCAGAACAAGTTAGTTGGAAAACCTCTACCAAAAGAAATGTCATTTAATCAGAAAATGGAAGGTATGTTTTTCTTTTCCAGAGACAACGTACCAAATTGTAATTAGCCCTATACAGAGCACAGCATAAATGCTACAGTGATTTGTCTAACACAGATCGACAGTCGAACCGTTCCATCTATTTGCAAACATTATAGTCCCCTACGGAAAAGTCAACTACAGATAAGAAAACACTGCTCACCCAAGCATTAGTCTCCTCTAGGAAACACCTTCTGCTGGGAACCAAAAACAGTTTTAATTAACTAATACTGAATAATCAGTAGAAATAAATACAGGGGGGGTGGTAAACAGGCACTTCAAGTAGGCCAGGGTGGAATTCCTATGCATCCTCAATGCTCTTGTGCAGGACCACAGGGCTAAATACAGATTTGTAACACCCCTCCGCAAACACTAACTGGGTAAATCAATCTATGAAGTCATGTGTGGGGTGGGGGGAGTCTGGAACACTTCTTTCTGGCAGTGGCAAACTACACCATATCCTGTCAGAGCTCCTAAATTCACACATCGAGTTTAGCAGTTTATCTGGATCTACCAGTCTGCGTGTGTCCGAGAACAGCCAACCGTTTGGAGGCAGTACATTGCGAGAGCAGGCTCTCTGCCACTCGCCATTTTCTTCACGTAGTCTTTTCGTCCGGGTGACTCTTCAGTTTATGAAACTTAACGCTCTCCCGCTTCTCAAATTTTTTCCCACAGTGTTCGCAGGAGAAACTGTAACTGATTTCTTCCCGGTGCTTCCTCCTATGCCAATTTAAAGAGGCTCGTTGACGACATTGGTACCCACACACTTCACACCTGGAGGAAACAAAGTGTCAGTTCTATTGACGTCCAAAACATCACAAAATTTTCAAATAGGAAAATATTACATAGTGGAAGAAATCCTATGTATCGCGCTGCCATTCATTCCTAGAGACTAACAAAAGAGAAGGAACTCAACATGGAGGCCCACCGCCATTACAGTCACAGACAATATCAACGCCAGCCTCCATTGTTACATATAACGCACCAATTGTAGACAGTATCTTACTGTAAAGGTGTTTCTCCAGTGTGAGTTCTTTTGTGGACCTGTAAGTGACTCTTCCTTTTAAATGACTTTCCACATGTTTCACAGATAAAGTCCCGTTCGCCTTTGAAAGAAAACAATATACAGGTTAATTCTAGCCCCCCCTCCCATTTCTGGCCCTTCTCCCAACTGACAGCCACAACATACCTGTGTGTATCAGCATGTGCCGACGTAGGTGATTGGTCAGGTAGAATTTCTTCCCACAGCCCGGTTCAGGGCACACTTTCGTCCGGCCCTTTTTGTGAACCAGGTTTACATGGTTCTGTAGAGCAGAAAGATAAAATTATGGTGGTAAAAATATGAGCAACGCAATCTATACAAACAACCAGCTGGGTAATCAATCCGTACAACAGAAGAAAGGCAAACAGGGGATTAGATAAAAAAACACCATGTCATTAAACCAATAAAAATGGGATTGCACTACTACTTACTATGGGAATAAAATCACAAAAGACAAAGTGACATCATAACAGACAGATGATGACAGGAAGTCCTCTAACATACCTGGAAGCTACTAAGTGCTGTATAGACTTGACTGCAGCCCTCATACTGACAGTGGTACATCTCAAGAACTCCATCTGTTTTCCGTTTCTTAATAGGTGGCTGGCTCCCATTATCCTGGGTTTTGTTAACCGACTGGCTCTTGTTAAACTGAGCTTTGTTAAACAGGGACTTCTTCCTACAGGACATTAAAGGAATGATTACTGAGAGTGATGCTACCTGATCAGATAAAAACTAAAGCTTTAATGAGGTCTCAGCAAATCACTGACATCGCTGCATGTTCGGCCCCATCTGCTGCTACAGGGGTGGGTAGTGATTAGCCTATATGCCTATTTTAGTTTAGGAGGGGGTGGACATTCCCTTTAAAACTATTAAGGTCTGGTGTCCGAGTCTGTAACTGGGGTTAAAAAACAAACAAACAATTGATTTACCGCCAGCATACCAACATTAAAATATCCGTTGGCAGCGCACAAACAGAGGAATTTACCGAGAGTTGCTGGGCTCTTTTATGGTGTTAAAGTCCCGCTAACCAATATAACATTGCTTAGCACAACTCTAACTCCTTCATCGCGCGGGCTGCGTGAGAATCCTGCGTAGCCAGCGGTTTGCACTAGTTTGAGCACCACTATTTAACGGCAGCTCATAGCTGTTGTTAAAGTTGCTCAGTGGGTGAATCCCTTATGGGATCCGCATATTGAATCCCAGAAGAGAGGTTCTCTAAGAGAAATAGCGGCTCTGGGTAAATCTTCTGATATATGACTGCAATGCACAAAAACATTAACCGTATATTGGGTGTTACTCAAATTATTTCAAAAGTTTTCATCTTTTATTCAATAAAAATTATTGAGCAAAAAAATAAATAAATATCCATAGCCAGAAATCCAAATTCATGTTGCAGAGGTAACAAGAGTTCCAGAATGACAAAGATAAATCTCAATGGTAAGAAACACTTATAAATAAAGGATGTTTAAATGTTGTTCCCCATGAAACAACTCCGTAGTAGATTATATAGAATACCTACTGTGTTTCCTGCTGTTAATTCTTTATGTTTCAGGGGGTGCCCTCGTGAAAGACATTTCTTTCATACATAGTGGGCTTGTCTGATAGCCAGTGGATTTTGGACAGATATATTCCCACCTGTATATGAAACACTGCATTGTGCTGTTGAAATGGACACCCGTATTGCCAACCTAGGCTTTGAAAGAAAATATCTTAACAGACATGCCAATCTATTTGCACAATAAGCTCTGTTAGCATCTAAAATAAACAAAGAGAAGGGTGTCTCCATTGGGCTGCTAATTCCTCATATAGTGAAACAGAATCAAAGAAATACTGAGGAAATCTTCCATATTTTACAAGACACTGCATGTTTTTGAAAGAAATCTAGTCATTGTGGCTTCATGGAAACAACACAACACACCTACATTGCATATAAATATTATGATTATTTCATCCAGTTCTAATGTCCAATACTACTTACAACTCCCTATTACCAAATAAGATTATTTCTATGGACCAATTATGCTGCCACTGCTAATATACTTACCCGTCACATTATTCTAAGCATGCATTTAACTAAAGTAAACCACCATAACCGTTCGGACGTTGTTCAATAGTTTTTTAACTATCTCAAGTTCAAATTCCTATTCATAAAAATTCCTGAAAAAAAAATTATGAAGTTGTAATGAAGGGACAAGCCAGTAAAACTGGGGAATCTGATCCCTTCCTCTTATTCCAACCAACCCCCATCCAGTATGTTCAGACATGCAGGGAGATTCAATAAAAGTTCTTATTGTTAAAAATGGTGCTAATTTTTCCCCAACCAATCAGATGTTAGCTTTCAAACGTTAAATAAGATCGGATTGGTTGGGGCAAAATTAGCACCATTTTTAACGATAAGAACTTTTATTGAATCTCCCTGATGGTCTTTTAATATCTTAAGCTGGGTACACACATTAGCGATAAAGGGCCAATCCCATCAGTAACAGAAATTACCTAAAACCGCGATCAGCCCATGTATGGACGTACAGCCAACCAATCCCCATACAGCACATGGGAGGTCAGGCCTGTGTATGGCCACTTTAACTTCAAAGAAAAATAGTTACAAGTCAGGAAGTCAGGCAGGGAACAGACCTCCATCCACCTGTAACAACATTTTCCTTTGAAGTAAAGTAGATAGAGTGAGACCAAGTCACACCAAACTGCAACACAATTTAACTGCATTTTCCTGTGGGCTGGTGTTCATACTCCAATAGCCAGAATTAAAACGCTTGCAATCTGCACCAATAATGCTATTAACTTTTTAAATACAGGAAAAATATAAGTAGGAATACTTGCTTCTAGCTACATACAATACATTCGGAGGGGAAAATGTTAATTCAGGGGACCTATGGCCTCTGAATATGGGTTCTTCACAAAACATCAATATTTTTTACACAGCTCATTTGCTTGTCACAGATTCAGACACACAGGACAGGTGAGGAAGAATATGACTAGATCCAGAAAAGGTAAGAGACATCATCCTAGGCTTGATTGAAAGGTATGGGCATTTGCATGGAGACCAGAGTTACCCTTTAACACCTGTAAGATTTATGTACAATCTCGAAAGTGTAGCTGCCCATCTTGGAACATTTTAATCAGCCTCCCCTCACACACTGCACAGTTTAGAGACTGTATGATGCAGAGCTTCAAAAATCATGGCCAGACCCTGAGAAGATTCTGAACACTGTATTTTAATTAGTGTCCCTATTTAAAGGGGAACACTAAGAGTTGTAATAAAGTGCAAGTATTTGGTACAGTTTTCTGGGATTTCAGCACAGTTCGCATTGTACATTTGTACGAACAAAATCTTGAACATGGGGATACTAAACAGGACCCAAGTACATTAAATCTGTATATATTATTCACAGGGAGGTGAGAACGATTACTCCCAAATACCTGTGAATAATAGAGTGGGTAACGGTGCTAAACTTACCTACTGGCGTCCCACTTCCAGCTGACAGACAGGCTGTCCCGTTGTGCGCCTATCTTTTGTATTGGCGTGCATCCGCCGAAGATAGGCGCTCTATCGGGACACAGAGTGAAGCACAGATAAGTGTAGCACTGTAACCCCGGCATTCTATTATTTACAGGGAGGCGGGAATAAGTGATCTCACCTCCCTGTGAATAATAGATACAGATTTCCTGGTGACATTTCCCCGGGGATGGAGACACGACGGAAGACTCTTTGTGTTTACACTAAGGGTCTGTCATTATACACTGCACTTAGGCAGGCTGACCCAGTGGTTAAACATAATGAGAGACCATTTTCTTTTTCAGACCGCAAGGGCTGTTATAGGTGCAGTAATTGTAATGTGTGCAATGCATTGATTATTGGAGAATATTTTACACATCCGTACTCTGGCCGCCTACTCAGGATATCAGCATACTTCAACTGTAACACAGAGTTCAGTGTATATATCCCTTATTTACGTGGGTAAGACAGTGGGCCCATTTAAGTGCAGATTCCAGTGTCACCATAGTGCCCTTAATTTTAATCTTTGTATGTGTCGGATGACGGTGCACGGGCACTAAACAGTTACGTGGTGTTTGTTGATGCTTCAATAAACGCCTGTTTGCATCAAGTCTGGAGTGCACAGTTTTTCCTGTACATAAAATCTGTATCTATTATTTACAGGGAGGCAAATACACTTATTCCCACCTCCATGTGAATAACAAAACGCCGGGGATCACCTACCGGTGATCCACTTGGCTCCTTCTCAGCTGTCAGGCGCACTGTAAATTATGCAGTGTTTCCCAGGCATTCTTTTATTCACATGGAGGTAGGAATAAGTGTTCTTGCCTCCCCGTGAATAATTCAGATGCAATATACTTATAAATACAGTTTAGTGTCCCTTTGATTCAGCGACTCAGTAGAGATCTGAGCACATTTCACCCACCCAACAGCCAATCAGTAGCAATTGCTGTTAGGAACATTTCAAGGAATGAAATGGCAGCTCCCTACCAAACACAACAATGCATAGCAAAGGGAATTAAATCGAATGATAAACAAAATTAAAAAATTAAATAAAGGACAATACATAGACTAGTTATGTGTAATATACATACAATTAATAATGATTTTTTTTCATTGAAAAACTCAACATTTTAAAGGAAATGTTAAGTAAACCGTTACTTTTGGGGAAACGATTCCCTAAGATTAATATAATATATGACCCATGCTATTACGAGGAATATCAGTTAGATGGTGCAGCAGTTTGCAGTTGGTAAAGGTGATAAAGTTAGGATTTATTACCTACAACGGACAGTGTGGGATTATTACAATAAACAAATCTTTGATCAAGCTTTTAATTACAAAAATCTGTTTTGTAAAAGGGATTTTGTCACCAGAGGGGCCAGTACCAGGGACAGGTGTATCAGGATGCAGTTTCCATGTGATCTGCAAACTGGATGTGTCCCCAATAACAGACCTCGCGTGCAGAACAAAAACAAATTTCAAGGGAAAACCTGTTGTAATTGTGAAACGCCAAGAAGCAGCATCACCACAGAGCTTCATTTAATAGCAGGGTGCAGAAATGTGCTTGAGCTGTTAATTTATACCAACCAATCCAAACCAACAAAACCAGATCTATTACACTTGCAGTGCTGCATATTAACATGTACCGTTTGTTAAATAATCCCTATAGTGAATAATGCACCCCTTCTGTAAAATAAAGACTTAACTCACCCACTGGTCCTTTCTCAAGCTTGAGAAAGGACCAGTGGGTCCAAAACATGTTGCACGCGTGTTTTGTCTAATAAAGCTTTCCTACACAGCAACAGCCTGTGCAATTGTATGCTACACCGAATAATTTATTACACTGACGACTGATCCAGAATAGTGGCAACTGGTACAGTGTAGCCTACAAGCATTTCTTGCCTAACTACAAAGAAGGTTAATAAAGCAAAGGCTGGCTACATTAAACAGTGATGGGTAGCCAAACACCCGTGGACCACATGGCTGTACGCTCCTGCAGATCCCCATGTCGTAATGCTCCTCCATTTGTAATTAGGAATTGTACGTATGTCGCATGTTTGTGCAGGCTGCCTGTTTACGTAGCATGACATAACTGTGTCATATGTTTATATAGAAATATTATTGTCCATATAAAATAGTGGACCACAGTGTCACTACGATTTGCAAGATATAATACTCTGGGACAACTATTCTTTATGGGCAACAATCTTATATAAATATATTTTAATATATAAATATTGCGTGATTATAGTCATTGATGCTCTACCCTTTTGATTAGTATCATATTTTATAGTATAAATTGTGATTTTATTGGTTACTATAGATCTAGGCTGTCCAGCCATTTATTAAAAGGCATGTCCACACCAACACACGATTTAAAGAAAAGGTTAATTCCCAAGGACATTCGTTCTCTACTGCTGCGTAACGCATATTTAACACGTCATGGCAGAAAAGGAGGCGTTTACCAGCCAGTGAGGAATTGGGGTTTGTAAGTAGAGATCGAGGCAGTTTTGTGATGGGTAAGTATAGCAAGATTTATGTAGGTGGTGGGGACTGAACCTCATCTTAAAAAACATGGTGGGGGTGGACATGCACTTTTTTAAAAACTTGTTTATTATATTCAAGTACAGATTTTATACTCTTATGTTACATCACATATTGTATTAATGTAATATGTATACATTATATTAATAGATACACGGGTAAAAATGTCTCAAATTTCTATTTAAAACTTAAACTATATAAGGGTTGGGTATGGGATGGGTAGAGGAGGGTTAGTGAGCAGAAAGAAAATGGAACAAACATTATATATTTCCCAGTATGTTAATACGGTCATTACTGGATTTACTATAGAATTGCTTCTTCCTACATAACTTATCAATCCAGTAGCATAACTAGGGATTACTGGGCCCCCCAGCAAAACTATGATGGGGCCCCTATCCGTGCTTCATCCACAGGAAGGAGGCTATATCTGCCATAAGGAAAATAAGAAGATGGGGCCCCCCTGCTCCTCTCTAGTTACGCCCCTGTATTTATTATATATTTATATCTTAAGAGTGTCTTGGGGGGTTTACTTGATTCTATTTATAGGGCTTTCTTTCTACAGAGTCCTATACCATTACTCTACCAATATAACTATACCGCCGCCTCCAAATTTTAGTGAATTTATCTGGACAGCCTCTGCTATGATAAATTAGCTTAATATAAGGAGTCATTTGTTTCATCATCTCCTTCCATTTTTTAATTTAGGAGTTCTAGGGGACATCCATTCTTGTACTATATTCTGGGGCATGCACTTTAAAAGATCATTTATACTTCACATAGTATATTTCTAAGCTACTTTCCTGCTGTTTGATATTCTTTTTGACCTCGTATTTCGCTATATAGGTTGTACATACCATATATACTCGAGTATAAACCAAAGTGCAAGGGGGGGGTGCAGTGTTTGGAAACTACAACTCTGGGAGTTGTAGTTCCAAACATCTGGAGTGCCAAGGAATTGTGGGTTACTGTATGGGATTACTGTCCATTTAAAGGACAACTAAAGCCTCAAAACAAAACAGAATCAGGAGGATGGTACCTATTGTTAAAAAAACAGAAATAGTTTCAACTTACCAGTAATTTCTGTTTCTTGTTACTTTCCACGGCAGCATTCACCAACTGGGAGGTCCCCACTGGATTTGACAGGAAGCGCACCAAATAAAAACCCTCCCATACTCCGCCCCTTTCGTCTTTGTTTTATAGCTGTAAGGATTAATGTATGATATGTAAAATGGAGGGAGAATTCTGGTGAATGCTGCTGTGGAAAGTGACAAGAAACAGAAATTACTGGTAAGTTGAAACAATTTCTGGTTCTCTCTGTCACTCCATCGGCAGCTATTCACCAACTGGGATTTACCAGAGCTAATAAAGGGAGGGACAATAAATGTGCTAAACACAAATACATTTATTAATGATCAAGAGTGTAAAACTGCTTCTAATACTCTTCGACCAAATTGTGTCTTTTGGCTTGAAGCCACGTCTAGATGATAATGCCTGATAAAGGTTTTATACGGCAACCAATTTGCTGCCTTACAAATCTTCTCTAATGGCGTCTTTGCCTGCAGCGCCCACGAAGTAGAAATCGATCTAGTCGAGTGAGCTTTAAGACCTTGCGGAACTGCCTCACCTCTGACCTCATAAGCTTTAACAATGGCTTGAACAATCCACTTGCTTAATGTTCTCTTTGTTGGAGCTTCTCCTCTTCTAACTCCTTTCGGAATCACAAAGAGCTTATCAGTTTTTCTCCAGGGATCTGAGATCTTTAAATAATAAGAAATCAACCTGACTAGGTCTAGAGTGTACAGACGCTCTTCTTTTTCATTAGATGGTTGAGGGCAAAAGGATGGTAAATTGATTTCCCAATTTAAATGTTCCTGTGTTACCACTTTTGGAAGAAACTTAAAGGACAACTATACTCACCTCACTCTCGCTCCTCTTCCTCCATAGCTGCATAGTACCCAGGGTGAGGACCTAAAATCGCTAAGTCCTCACTCTGGGTACTTTCCCTAACACCTGCACTACTTACCGCAAATCTGCTTCGCCGATCGCTCCATTCCTCCGCTCTTCCTGCTTCAGTGACAGCCAATAGGAAGATACGCTCTGCAAGGAGGTGTGTCTTCCAATTGGCTGCCTCGCGACTGTCACTGACAGTAGAAGAGAGGTGGAACAGTGTGGATCGGCGAAGCAGATTTGCGGTAAGTAGTGCAGGAGTTAGGGAAAGTACCCAGGGTTAGGACTTAGCGATTTTAGGTCCTCACCCTGGGTACTATGCTGCAGTGGATTGGGGAAAAGGTGAGTATAATTGTCCTTTAAAGGTAGGTTTCAAGTTAACTCTATCGTGAAACACTGTCGTATTAGGTTCCCTGGCTGACAATGATGACAATTCCACCACCCGACATGCAGAGGTGATTGCTACCAGTTGAACAACCTTTAATGTCAAATTCCAGATAGAGGTTTTTTCCAAAGGCTCAAATGGTTTACCCGTCAGTGCCTGTAATACTATTGGTAAACTCCAAGTAGGACAGCAGGACTTAACTTGTTGATTAACCCTAACAAGGGCATTAAAAAATCTCCTAATTAATCTATCTTCCGCCCAAGGTTTGTCAGTTAATGCTGATATAGCAGAAACCTGCCCTCTCAAGGTACTGTTGCTTAAACCTAGTTGAAATCCGGAAAAGAGAAATTTCACTACACAGGTTCCTTCTGGCTTAAATGGATTGGTACCAGCAATTTCACAGAAGGAAAGAAATTTACTCCAGACTTTATAATACTGCTTAGATGTAGACAACTTCCTGGAGCATAAAAGCAAGTTTACAATTTCCTCCCGGAAACCTAAATTAGCTAGTTTTATCCTTTCAATCTCCAGGCCATCAAACTGAGGTCATTGTGTAACGGATAATTCACCGGACCCTGATGTAACCATCCTGGAAAGGTTTGAATTTCTATTGGTTTCTGAACACTCAAGTTTTTTAATAAAGGAAACCAAGGCCTCCTTGGCCAAAAGGGTAGGATTGCTATTACATTCGCCTTCTCTCGTCTGATCTTTTTCAGAACTCTCCATATTAATGGGATTGGAGGGAAAATGTATAAAAGGCGTTTCGACCAATCCTGAGACAGAGCATCCCTGTCTAGTGCCTTGGCATCCGACCATCTTGCGTAAAAGTTTTTGCATTTTGCGTTCTCCGCTGTGGCCATAAGGTCCAACTGGGGATGACCCCATTTTTGACATATGTCCTCGAATATATCTAAATGGAGACTCCACTCTCCTGGATATATCCTCTTTCGACTTAAGAAGTCTGGCACATTGTTTTGTACCCCTGGCATATGAATTGCCGAGAGACTTTGAAGGTTCTTTTCTGCCCACCTTAAGATTGGAGAAATCTCCTTTTGTAGGGTACGACTCTTTGTACCCCCTTGCCTCCGAACATAAGCTATGGCTGTAGCGTTGTCTGAAACTACTCTTGCATGTTTTCCTATGATATTTTCTGCGAATGTCTTCATAGCTTCCCAAATGGCCCTTATCTCTAATACATTTGAATTTGACTCTTGAATTTTCCCAGAGACCTTGAGCATACTGCTCTCCGCAATGAGCTCCCCATCCCAAACGATGCGTCTGTCGTTATTGACGCCTCTACGGGATCCTCCAGGAGCCTTCCTTCTGATAAATTTTGTATCTTTGTCCACCATTTTAAGGAGGTTTTTACCTCTAGGGGTATTTTTAGCTTTTTTTGTAGATTCAACTGAGGGTCTCTGACTGATCTTAGGAGGAAAATCTGCAGTGGTCTCATTCTCCATCTTGCCCATTGCACCATAGGAATTGCAGCAGACATATATCCCAGCGTCTTTAGACACTCCTTTACTGAGATGGTAGAAGCCTTTCTTACACCGGTAACTATTAGAATGTTGTTGAGGCAATGATAAACCTGGACTCCTCTTTTCCTTATCTCCGCCCCCAGTGCTATAAGGACTTTTGTAAAGACTCTTGGTGACTGGTTGAGTCCAAATGGTAGACAAGTGAACTGGAAGTGTTGGCCTAGAGCGACAAATCTTAGATACTTCCAATGGTTCTTTATTATGGGAATATGAAAATAGGCATCTTGAAGATCTACCTTTGCCAACCAACAATCCTTCTGTATAGCTTGGATTATCGAGGCCAACGATTCCATTTTGAACTTCCTCACCTTCAGAAATTTGTTCAAGGCTCTTAGGTCTAAGACTGGGCTCCACCCACCTGAAGCTTTTGGTACTAGAAAGATTCTTGAATAAAATCCTTCCTTGTTTTGATGAACTGGAACATTTTGTATTGCTCCTAATTTTAAGAGCTTTTGAATATACTGAGAAATAATCTCTTTCTCTTTTGAATTCTTTAGTTGTTTCGGGAAAACAAAACGATCTCTTCCGGGCTTTCTTAAAAATTCTAGGGGATAACCACTTGTCACTGTATTTTGAACCCATACATCCGATATCGACCTGGTCCAGACCTTTGCGTAGGTGGATAATGTTCCTCCAACTTTTACGGACCTGAACACCATCATTGAGTATCACTTTGCTTCTGCATGGAGTTGGAACTTCTTTTAGGGAAGTTAACTTGTCGACCAACCTTCCAGGTTGGCTGTCTGTATGCCTCTTTGCCTGGGGTTATGAAAAAAGGTTTCTTTCCCTCTGAGGTTGCTTGTCTCCAACCTCGGACGTTTGAACTATCTATCCTGAGGAAGAAAAGCACTTTTTCCCCCAGAAATCTTCTTAATTATGTCATCCAATCTGTCTCCAAATAACATACCACCTTCAAAAGGTAACTGACAAAGCGAAGCCTTGAAGGGGGTATCTGCGACCCAGCTTCTCAACCATAAGGCCCGTCTTGAAGCCACCGATAAGGCCATAGACCTAGCTGATAGCCTCACCAGATTCTGAAATAAATTCCACCGCCATTCTGCATTCCTCTACCATTCGTCTAAGATTTGACTTTTTAACTCTATTTCGTCTAAGATTTTACTTTTTAACTCTATTATCCATTGCCTCTTGCAAGTTTGCCAGCCAGATTCTCATGGCCCTAGAAACGGATGTTAATGCCATAGATGGCTTACACGTTGCACCTGCTGTAAGATATTTTTTTTAAATTAAACTCAATGCGTCTATCCATTGGGTCTTTAAAATTTGCAGCGTCATCAATAGGTAGAGTAGTCCTTCTAGATAGTCGAACCACTGGAGAGTCTACTTTTGGAGGTGACTCCCATTTTACTGCGTCTGCTTCATCAAATGGGAACTTCTTCATAAACTTAGTACCAATCTCAGGCCTTTTTTCCACTTTCTTCCATTCATTGTTTATTATTTGTCTCATAGACTCATGAACAGGAAACGCAATTAGTTTCTATTTAATTGCAGGAAAAAATTTATCAGCCGAAGCCGATATTGTAGGCTCATTAGATAACGATAAGGTATCCCTAATAGCCTTAATAAGAGGATCTATGATAGAGACATCAAAAATATTCCCTTGATCCTCAGCCTCGTCCTCATCTGATATTTCTCCCGAAGACATACTTAACAGGGATGATTTTTCATCTTCTGAATCTTCTGTCTCAGAAACATCCAGGTGTTTAGATTTTGACTTTCTTTTTTGACTCTTAGACTCTAACATAGTTTGAGACACTGTGTCTATAATGAGACTGAGGAGTGAGTCCATTGAAATTTTTTCAGGCAATGCTAGTTGCACATCTGATTTGCCTGCTTGTTCTTGAACAATTTTATCCTCTTCAACCTTTTTAGGTGACTTTTCAGAGGTTGAGGCACTATAACAAAACACAAGAGACAAAGAAAAAATATTTTCAGAGTCTTTACCTCAATATCCTTCTCTTTTAGCACAACTTACCTGAGGCTTACCTAATTTTTTTATGTCGGTGACCTTTGCTCACTGACTCGCCTTCCATCATGGATGGAGTCTAGACATAGAACACAGCAAAATAAGTACTCTGATTTAGTAAAAAAAGTCTGCATACCCAGAAGAAAAGGTACTTGCAGAAATAGCAGTTGTACTAGCTTGGCAGCAATAGGCGGAAACCCAGCAAGGAAGTCTGTAGGAAAAAAAACCAGACTTAAAATCTTTGGTCACAAGCTTAAACCTGGATTCTGCATACAAAACAGCAGAGACACATACCCAGAATGGCTGATGTCACTTCCGGTTTTTCGCGAAACCAGAAGTCCTTGTAGCGTGCAACCCTTTATACCACATGATGGGGAGGGTGCACTGATGTGATAGCAAAAAAAAAAAAAACGTGCGAAAAACGGCACTCTGGGCCGCGAAATAGGCCGGAAAAGGTGACACATTCTGCCGCGACGTCACTTCCGGTTCCGAAAGTCAAAGTCCGTTTTTTCAACAATATAGAAGGAGCAGAGCAACAGCTATAACTCCTCAAGCCTGGTCACTAGGCTCTCCCCTAGGCTACCAGAGGTGCAACTAAAAGGGGAGCTGCAACAGGAGAGAGAGGACAGAGAACTCCCATTGGAAATGCCACAATGGCAGGTAAGCCCACTGCATGCAATAAAGTGCTTCTTCATCCAGCAGGAAAGACGAAAGGGGCGGAGTATGTGAGGGTTTTTATTTGGTGCGCTTCCTGTCAAATCCAGTGGGGACCTCCCAGTTGGTGAATAGCTGCCGATGGAGTGACAGAAAAAGATTGTCATCTGATTCTGTTTTGTTTTAAGGCTTTAGTTACCCTATAAATGGACAGTAATCCCACACAGTAACCTCCAATTCCTTGGCAATCCATACTGTATTTGGCTGTTACTGTATGGGAATTCTGCTGTCCAATTAAAGGGCAAAGTTTTGAACTGCTTCAAAACAATACAGAATGAAAAGGCAGTAGTGGTCATTATTTCTACCCTCGACTTATAATTGAGTCAATCAGTTTTTACTCATTTTGTCAGGTAAAAATAGATACCTCGGTTTATACTCAAATCGACTTATATTCCAGTATATATGGTGTGTTTTTGCTGTATAGGCAGGACCTATATCAGCATTGTGATAGTAGTAAAGCCTGGAACGTGTGAACACATCCCTTTTATACTAACTTCATAAGTGCCTTAAGGGGCGGTGGCTCATAATCTGACCCGCCATCCTCCTCATTAATATAATCATCATCATCATCCTCCACAATGTGCGGTTCATCTTGTTCTTGTAGAGCCTCTTCATAAGTTATATGGTGGTAGATCTCTGCTACGTGACTGTCCATCTCTTCTCTCTGCCCGTTTAGAGGTGAATCCTCCACTAATTGGAAGCAAAACAGACAATCAATTGACCATTGTATCAGAATATCAGTGCACACAGGAAACACTTCCAGATAAGTCCTGATGCTATCATATCACAGTCAGGTAGCAGCTGTTATCTTGTCTATTAATCCTTTATCATATTACTTAGCATAATGTTAGAGTACAACTGCGTCCAAGCTCCACCCCATTGAATAGGCCCTGGGCCTAAAAAAGGGCCATAGAAACCCTTTTACATTAACCCTTAATATTTATATAATTGGGCTAACTATCTTTTATCAGCCGTTGGTTTAAGAGTCTCCACTCTACATCATAATGTGTGTTTTGTCCTACAGGGAGAGACATTCCATGCACAACTCTCTTTTCTGCCCACTGCTGCAGCTAAAGGGTAAAAACTCCATGAACATATTCTGTCACCCTTTTTTTCTATAACTAAATGTGAATCACACCGAGCATGCCTGAGACCATTGAGCTAGGGGAGGGGTAGCAACTGCATGGATTTCTGTAATGAAAGAGTTAATTACCTGTCACCAAGCTCTTATCATCATCATCGTCATCATCATCTTGATCCACCAGGTGTGTTTGTGTGTATGTAGGGACACTGTCCATGGCTGCACAAGTCCCATGCCCTCTTCCATTACCTGATGACATATTAAGATGGATCCCCTCTGCCGTGAGTCCCTCATATCCAGGACCAGCAATGATAATCACCTGAGATGGGCAGCTGGCTGACACCACATGCCCCAATTCATCCTGAGACACTCCCCCATACAGTCCACCTTCATCCGATCCTATGGGGACACAGACTACAGTTTCTGAACTCTCTGGGCTCTGTGCCCCCGATTCTACCACACTCTCTGAAAGATGAGGGAAAATTGTATGAAGTGGCTGTTCAACTTGATGGTATATTTCATTTTGATCCAACCCTTGGGCACTGGAGGAGGAATCATCTGAACTGACTCCATCTTCACACCCTGTGGACAAAAGATACACACAAGATAAAGTGAATATAATAGAGATGTAAACAATTTGCTTTTTTAATGCCCCAAAGCTTTGTTTTGCAGTTGTTCAATCAGTCATATTGTTAAAGGAAATCTTTACCCAAAAACAACATTCATCTGGACTTTCCACAAACATCTGAATAAAATGAGCCCATTCCTCTTTCTGGTGTGGTGGAGACTGGAAGGTGCAGCCTACTGGAACCTATTGATCTAAGACTTGGGGCCCCAACCTATTACAGTCCATTCCTCTCTTTGTGTGATCCTATTAGACATATGCAGTTGGTAACATAGTATTGGTATGGTAAAGGTTGGATAAAGGACATAGGTCTATAGGTGATGCAGAGGAAGGAAAATAAAAAAAAAAAAGTATCAAGGGGGCGATCCCTACTGACTTTAAATGGCAACCAGAAAGGATCTCTGGATCAACAAGAACTATATGTATTAATATCAGTAATTGTCAATATTATTTAATTTTAAAAATGTCTCCAGGCCACTCATAAAGAGCATCTCCACTGCACATACAGTGCAAACTCCTTTAGGACCAGTCAGAAGAACAGAGGAGAAGCAGAATACAGGGTTAGTTCTGTAACTTCATTCCTGATTGTTTAAATGAAGAAAGGAAGGTAAGACATAGCTCCTTTACCTCCTGTTGTTCGATTAAATTCAAATACCCAAACTGACTTTTGGCTGTGGAGACACACAGCTATTTAATGAACTTGCCATTACCACATCTAATGGAAGACAGTTCCACAGTTAATAACCCTTTCCTAAAATGAAATGTGTTTCCTTCTAATTTTGAAGGATTGATCTCATGAACTAGAACTCAAAGGGAAGTTTTAGTCTCTGTTTTGTGCTTTCGTATTGGGATCTATGTGGTTTTAGAATATAGATTTCCTGTAAATGATATAACATAAGTAAATAATGCAACAAAGGCCATTTTGGATTCAATTTTAACCCCCTTAAAGTTTGTATTAAAGCATGAATCAACTTAGAATAAACAAGCATTCTATTTCAAGACTTTTATACCTTTCCATCCCCATAATCTATGATTCTTTAAGATTGTTGATTTTTAGGTTAGCCATTTCCCTGCCTTAGTCCTGACACTTAATATTTGTAACAATTTTTAACTTTGAATGCAGTTGAAACCACTGCAAAACATCTAAAGCTAATTTTAAACTTTTAAACAAAATCAGAACAAGAGGTAGGAATACTTACTCCAACTTTCCTACCCCATAATCTTTAATTACTTAAAGGGTATGTCCACCAATGTTTAAACCTTTTTTTCTGTTTAACTGAAGAACAGGAGGTAAATCAGCTGTGTCTTACCTTCCGTTCTTCATTAAAGCGTGCAGGAAAGAACACAATTTACTGCGGATCACTCAAGTGCCGGCTTCTCTTTCACAGTCCCTGAGGCGTCCACACTCACTTGCACTGCGTGCACACAGTAAGTTCTGTTCTCTCTCCTGCGCGTTTTACTGAAGAACATGAGGTACGACATAGCTCATTTACCTACCGTTCTTCAGTTAAACCAGTCAACATTATTATTACGGGGTAGGAAAGTTGTATTTTTCCGTACAGTGACCCTTAAAACAAGGAACTGGTTATTTAAATTTTCCTTTAAGCTTCATACACACTTGCGATCACGGGGACTGACCCGCGACGTATGTGTATGAGCGCCTGTTTCGGCTGACAATCAAGCCAAGTGTGGGTGCTTTCGCCAAATCGGCCAACGATATTTAATGATACAATAAAAGAAGTGGAACTGCCGCACCACGATTTAAAAACAGCTCACTTGCTGGGTGCAGCTTCAACGCCCGAGCCAGTGGCATTATATCCAGGATATCTAAACAAGCAGCGCACTCCAGTCTTTTTTAAATGGAAGATGTCACGTGACAATGAAAGGTTTCACTAATGTGTTGAATAAACACTTTGGTTTGCTTGTAAAAAGAATGGTGTGTGCTGATTATTTGATATCCTAGGTATTTAATGATAAGCATCACCCCTGCCTCCTCCTCCCCCTGCTCAATCAGCCTTTAGGAAATTGAGCATGTGCAGAGAAGGAAGCAGGGGAAAGAACTGTCTGTCAGGTATTTTTGGCCCTAAAATTTCCCCCGTTTGCAGTCATCCACATGTACTGTAGTATAGGGAGTCAGCTGCAACCGTTAGGGTGTGTGGTAGTCCTGAATGATCTTCCCTATACTAATCTTACATGCTGGTACTGTGTGTACTAAGTTTAAATGATTATAAAGTTATTAAGTCGCCCAGTGCGTTTCATTAAGAGAAGAGAGCGCAGATATACAATTAGCTACTTTGCATCTCTCTGTGTTAGGGCAGGTACACACAATACAATTCTTCTTCCCAGCAGACCATTCGCTGGGCCAAATCAATGTCGGCGACAACTAACAGTTGGACGCAGTCGTCTGCAAAAATCACTGCAGTTTTTTCAATTGATACATGGAAATGTTGGTCAGACAGAACAATTTCCTTTTGTGTGTACCCAGCCTCAATGAAATGAGAAGATGGTCGGACTGTGTAATGTATTTACGTGGAGAAATCACAAGTCAGACATTGTTTAAATCCCCAATTCCAGTGCATCTGTAAGCAGGGAAGTATAAAAATTTATCACACAATGATGGTTCATGTCAATTCTTTTCCATCTACCATTGCTTTACATGATGGTGATAAAACTGTTTTTATTTCCACAGTATTATCAGGTACTAGCCTCTCTGACTCATCGCCTTCAGGGGGCAACGCAGGTCCTGGTAATATCGATGCCCTTCCTGGCACTGCCACACAGCTGTAGTGTAAAATACATGACTCGTGTCCAGTTCGGACAATGATGGTTCATGAGGACAGTGGTTTCTATGGGAATGATACCAAGTTGCTAAACTCAGCAAACTGTTCACACAACGTCGTCGTCCTACAAGAAAACCAAAAACAATAGAACAAGATTATGAAGGTTTAGACTAGGAACAAGTGATTAGAATATCCTACTTTATACTTTCCAATGGATATTTTATGGAGAGTTATAGGAAATTTAAGGGGTTGTTGTACCCCTAACATGAAACTCTGGTGTGAACATTGGGTTCATATAGCAGTTCCAATTGTCTGATACTCCTTTCTTCCTGTACTTAAAGGACAACAATACCCCAAAAAACAACATCTCCCCCATTACATGTCCACACTTCCAGCAGCTGAAATCACTTACTCTCATTTACAACCGTGCTGCCCTCCCTTAGCTATCACACAGCAAAGATGAGTGCTAAAAACCCACCTCCTAGACGGGCTAGGGCCATGATTAACATATCATTTGTCATTGGCTGGTGGGAATGTCTGTTAAAACCTCTCTCCTCCTCCTCTGCCAGTCAAACAAACTTGAACTGTTCGGTTGCTAGGATACAGCCTACATAATCAAGCTGATCAAGGATGGATGGAGTAGTGTTTTCTCACTGATAGTTTTGAGTGAGAGTTACACGCAGACAGAATTGTTGCACCCACTTCACAGTGTGGCTAATTGAAGGCAGAGAGAAGCTCGAAATCAGGAAAAAAACATATAAGGAGGGCTGCATAACTTTACTCTTTTGAAAGCAGTTTTAAAACAAAAATGCATTGAGGCAATACAGTTATCCTTTAAAAGAAACCACTACCTCTTAAAGCCGTTCAAGCTCATTAGGAGATTGCACATGTGCAGAGAACAGAAGTCACTGCCATGACTAACTACTACTACTTGGTAGAATCCAGGAGGTTCGAAACATTGACCCGAATACCAGGTTATTGAAACATTTCCTTTCTGTGAATGTTGTGGTTTGGGGGTACCGAATGATTAACTTGTACAGGATGTTTAAACTTTAGCCTTTTGATTTTGAAGATTGTTGTTTGTGGGACCTCTCCATGTTAACCTGTGTATGTACACATGGTCAATTAATTGCCTTACGAACAGCAGTTTTGGTTGGCTATCATTTAGTGTATGGCTGTTTAGTCAGGTGTCAATGATGATCCAACCCAGCAGGTTGTAAGATGTGTGTATAGACAAACATATACACGGTCAGTAGGTCTGGGTGCTTAGTGACTGAGACACAATATCCTTCTGAGAGCGATTTGTATGTGTTACATAAATGAGGGTTATAATTCCAAGAAGTTAAAGGGATACTAAACGTCACACTTCCTATTCTTTCCTTATACAAGTGTTTAACCTCTTAAAGGAAATGTACATGGTAAATCAAAATTCAGTCCATTGCAAAGCTGGACCTTTTAATAACACTATAATTATGTTACTCTTATTTTTCCAAGCCATTGGCTTACCGTTTAAAGGGCTAAGACTGTGGCAAAGGTGTTTCCTGTGAAATTCTTGCACAATTCAAATAAAGTGTTTTTCTTTTCCATGTGTAATTTTTTTTGCAAGCATAGATTTTATGTGAGTGTGGCATCTGAATGATGTTTTCTGGGGGACACTGTGTCTATTTAATGTGAGAAGATGTACCCCATTGTTAAAGGGAAAGTTATCACACTAAAGGGGAAGTTGATATACACTTTAAAGCAGAAGTTAATATACACTTTAAAAGAGAAGTTAATAGACACTTTAAAGTTAAAGGGGAAGTTAATATGATAAATATAAATCAAATGCCACACACTCACATAAAATTTACACTTGCAAAAAAATTTACACATTGTTAAGAAAAACACTTTTTTTTAAAAAAAATGTACAAGAAGTTCACAGGAACATTTCAAAAGATAAACACATGTATAAATGACTGCTGCTAACTGCCCCAAACATTAATTTGCACCTTTAAAATCATTGCATTATATACATAGAAGCGTCAGTCTGCTAATCCGGTTGGCGTTCTGGTCAATGTTTTACTTTAAGTGTAATGTACAGCTAGCAGGTCAGTCCTGACTGACTGACTGGATGAGATTCACGTAAAGCAAGTCTTAAAGAAGTAGTCAATTGAACGAGATTACAGTGGAGGAGCAGCAAGTAAAGTGGGAAAGGTAAGCTTTGACAATGGCTTAGAAAAATAGGAGTAACAGTGTGTGAATTACAGGTACAGCTTTGCAATGGACAGAACTTTGATTTACCCTAATAATCGAATGCCCAGGTTACACAGATAAACTTACCCACGGCGCACTCCACTCACAGCTAGTCTCCAGCTGATCAGCGCACTGTCCCTATCACACTCCTATCTTTTTTTTATTTTGGCGCACACGTGCAAAGGAAAAGAGCGCAGTCAAGACAGAGCATTATGTTGGAGAAGCTGCAAGTGGAGCACTGGAAGGCAAGTTTATCTGTGTAACCCGGGCGTTCTATTATTCAAAGGGAGATCAGAATAAGCAATCTCACCTCCCTGTGAATAATAGATACATTTGCAAAGTACATATGACGGTTTAGCGTCTCTTTAACAAAAATGCCTCCCCAAGAGGTGAGGTTTAGTAATGCTTGCGCTATTTGTTAATTAAATATATCTGTATTACATGTAGCAAGGTATTCCAAATGTTGTCTTCATTTTAAAAATATCAATTGATTTCATACCCTTTGCTATTCTTTCAGTGCCAGATTTACCATTAGGCATGTACCTAGGGGGTGGTGGTTGCAGGGGCAGCTGCTAATCATTCCCCCCTATACTTAATTTGCAGCACATCAGGTTTTTAAAACCATCTGACATCCCTCTGCTCTATAGTGTTTTTAAATAGATCTGGGCACTTTTTGCCCCCGTTCTTAATCGTCAGTAACCAATAAGATGTCATCACGTTTTCTAACTATTGTAGAAAAAGGTCACATCCGGTTGATGCAGATGAATAGCACAGGAATTCATTGAATATGCCACATAAGTTTTTTTTTGCAATTCACAAATGTCCGCATTAACACGGGTATTGCCTAAGACACCCACCGAGGCCATGCAAACTATTTATTAGTGGTTTCACTGCTCTAGTTATGTGACTAGGTGCAAGCATTAGTTTGCAGCAACAAATCAAATGTCTACTACAGCTAGAAAACATTTGATTGGTTGCCTCGTATTAAGATCAAAGGGCTGAATTTTGTCCATTATTAATCAGCCACAAAGCATGAATACCTTAGAAAAGTCTACACTGAGTTCAAGCTGACTGATATGTTTAGATGGCCCCTAGGATCTACCTAGCTCAATCCAGAACCACTAGGAGTGCACTTAGCTTTTGGGTAACCAGAAAAAAAATATGGTGACCCACAGTGGATTCCATCCTATGATATTTCGGGGTTACATTTTAGTTGGCTAATAAAGAATATGAACTTGGTATATTAGGCAAGGTCTTTGGCAGGCTGAACTTTCCCTTCAACCTTACCTGGTGATCTCCAGACCCTAATCACAACTGTATAATAATATGTGGAAAAGAAACACAGCATAGCACAATGGTACCAAATCAAGCTGCATTTTCCCACAATCGGTGGGATCATCACTGACTGCAGGATGAAACAGTGGAGGTCAGTTTTTAACCTCAGAATTGAGGTTATCCAGGAAAAAGAAGTAGATAAACCCTGGGCATCCTTGTTCCTGATTGGTCAATACTGCTGTTATGATGCATAAACATTAGGTCTTGCCCAGGGTATGTGTCCTTTCAGATGCATTAGATTTCATGCAAGATACAGGAGTGTGACATTTCCTATTGACACCAAATGTCCATGCAATACCATGCAAGATACAGGTATGTATACCTCACTACTGGCAGATGCCAATGTGATGCCGTAAAAGACAGAGGTGTCTGCTTTTACCTAGTGGCACCAGATGGCCACGTAAAACCATGATAGACACATGTAAGTGTCCTTCCCAAGAGATGCCAGATGCCCATGTGATATCACAAGATAAAAATATATGTGCCCATAACAAGAGGTGACAGATGGCCATGTAATGCCATATAAGATACAGGTGCGTGCCCTTATCTAGTGATGTCAGATGCAAATGTAATACTATGTGTGAAACAGGTGCGTGCCTTTACCTAGCGGTACCAGATGCCCATGTGATGAAATGAGACACAGAGGGTACCCTTACCTAGTGGTAACAGATGCCCATGTGATGCAGCGAGAGAGAGGCGGTGCCTTTAACTAGTGGTACCAAATCCCCATGTGATGCAGTGAGAAAAAAAGGGTGCCCTAACCTAGTGGTACCATATGCCCATGTGATGCCGTGAGAGACAGAGGCAGTGCCCTTAATGAGTGGTACCAGATGCCCATGTAAAGCAGTGAGAGAAAGAGGGAATGTCCTTACCTAGTGGTATCAGATTCCCATGTGAAGCAATGAAAGAAAAGTTGCCCTTACCTAGTGGTGCCAGTGTGCCCAATAACGGCAGTGACAGGTGTAATAGGGACTCCATTGTGCCCATGCCATCAGTAGGACAATGAATAATAATAGTAATAATAAGATAATGCTAACAATATATTAGTAATAAGTTAATAACAATAATAGAATAACAATAACAGTAATAATATAATTTCACCCTCACGTACTGTGTATTATCTGTTCCCCAACCTGGACCGTCTCGCTGGGTTTCCTGTAACACACACAGCAGTGCAGTCAGTAACCCTCCGGGCTCCAGCCGCCCTCCTCCTGCCACTCAGTGCCCAGTCTCACCCATGTCTCTCCAGGGCCAGCAGATAAGCCGCCAACTTTGCATCACTCCAGGGCTCTCCTCCTGCGTCCGTCACTCCGCCGCCTCTCTCCCTTCTCAGCACCCAGGCACCGTGCACTTCCCCCAGATACACCCGCCGACAGTCGTATTTCTTCCGTGACTCCAACCGCCGCCTGACCCGGTCTGTGTCGGCCAACCTCGGTCTCCCCCGCGCCTTCCGATTAAGTTCCTCTTCTTCGTCAGAACCCAATATTTCCACCACTGGAGCAGCCATTGTACGCACACACCGGCTCTGACCTCGATCGCTCCACCCACAACGGAAATGAACTGCAGGAAGGACCCTCCCACTACGGAAGTGACGTTGTTTCGTTTACAAAGCGTGAAGACACGCCCACCATCTGGTCAATCCTCAGCAGTTCCTGGACAAGGAAAAAGGTGCGTCTGTCATCAGCCTCTCCTGGTCCCTCTCCCCTGGATGTCTCGGACCCCATCAGGACACGCCCTCCTGTGCGATTGTCGCGATAACCTGGACTGGACACAGCACCACCTTTTATTGTGGCAGGAAGGGTCGTAATTAGGGGCATGTGAGATTTGGAGATTCCCAGTTCTGTCAGGATATGTTTACATCTCGGTGTGTCAACACACTACATGTATGGCCATATGTCTACATCTCTGTGTGTCAACACACTACATGTATGGCCATATGTTTACATCTCTGTCAACACACTACATGTATGGCCATATGTTTACATCTCTGTCAACACACTACATGTATGGCCATATGTTTACATCTCTGTGTGTCAAAACACTACATGTATGGCCATAAGTTTATACCTCTGTGTGTCAACACACTACATGTATGGTCATATGTTTACATCTGTGTGTCAACACACTACATGTATGGTCATATGTTTACACCTGTGTGTGTCAACCTTTCATCCTCCTGTTTAACCCTACCTTACAGGCAAAAAAAGCTGCTAAAAGGGGGGCCTATTATGGATCTATTATGGATCTTTTGTTGATTTGCCTGAAAAATAATTTCTTTAGGTTCAAAGAACCATGGTACCTGCAGGCACTATGGTCAATTTGTTAGGGTAAGATGGCTAGTTCATTGCGAGGGGTTACACTGAGAAAAACCTGTCTTAAGATTTAGAAAGGGCCTTAGCAATGGATCAAAATTAATTACTAAACAAAGAGAGACCCCAGAGCCAAATAGAGATGACCCTTTGTATCTACTTATAATAATTTATCCAATTAAATCCAGAAAATTTTTAAGAGCAACTGTCACATATTGCAAACTGACCCTGAATATGGGGTGTTATTTAAAAATCTGCCCCTATTTTCATATAAAAAAGCTAGGGGTCTGGATGATGAACTTGTACCAGCTGACTTATGAACCCTTTAATCCAGTACGCAATCCTTCATAAGAGATTCCCAGATCGGTACATTCCCATGCCGGAAATTGCCAGGCATGCAATGCCATCATACCAGGCAAAACTTTTCCCCATGAAATAAAAGGACTTTGCCACATGTATGACTACTGGAGTAATATACCTATTGAAATGCCCTTATGGGACAGCATATGTGGGGAAAACCAAAAGGAAAATTAGAATAAGAATTGGGGAACATAAGAGCGACATCTCTAACTTTGTTAGAGATAAAGTTCTTAAAAATAACAGTTTACACTTTGTCAATGTTCTGGTAGGATTCATAAAATGACAAGTCCTAAAATTTGATGCCTAAAGATGGCAAGCTTGCAATGTCTAATAAAGTAGCAGAACTTCTATTTAACTCAGTAAGCTTATTAACTGCAAGCTTACCATACTTTGTGGTTTAATGGCAAATTTTCCAACGTTGAATACATCTGCAAAACAACACATTATCTTAAGTAGCTGCCAGCTTTTCACCTCAGAAAAAGGACCAATTGGTTCTCTTCTTGACTCAATAATCGAAATCTGTATCTGTATGTGCACCATGGATGACCGTCCAATCACAATGTTTTGGAATTTACTGGCACTCGCCTATCAACTGCAAGTTGGTGTCCAATGATCAAATAACAGTGAAATGACTGTTGTGAACAAATGTCATTCTAAACTAACAAGTTCAATATACCCACTTGCTTTAAAGTGTATTAATTGAAGTTCCAACACATCATCGTTGTTTGAAATATTTTAATCATTTAAAATAATAAACATTTAAGCTGCAAGATGGAAGCTGTGACGAAAGCAGCAAAGCACGCTGATGTTATTCAACAGAATATATTTGTTGTTCTAAGACATGTAGCCATAGATGTTTGTAAACCTGTTAGAACAGGGCATCTTGGATACTGGATGCTAAGTAAGTGGGTGCATTAAGTTTAATACATGTTTTTTAGTATAGGTTTTATGTGATAATAAGTTTCTTAACCAATTGGTCTTTTATTTTTCCCCTTATTTAGATATATACTAGACAATTAAGCCTGTTAAATAACGGGCGCTAGACATTAGATATCTCTCTCTCCGCTAAGGAAAGTGTCCAGTAGGTATCAGATGTTCCGGCCATGCGCTACAACCCACTATCTCCTTGCAAATGCGCAGAAGCCGGGACGCACAGATGAGCTTTTCTTATATAAGATGGCCGCGATCCGGGCCGTTTGGACAAACAATCAGCTACAGCACAAAGATTAACTTGGCGCCGGCAAGTCAGGTAAATACCAGAGTGACATCACTGGTAAGGTGGACAGAAACAATCGTGCAGAGCAATCAGCAGTTAAACTATAAGGGAGGAGTGGTAACATCTAGTGGCCAGGGGAGTGATTGCAGTGACACGCACGCCAGCACATAGCACTTAGGCTTTTATTATATAGGATATATATATAATATATAGCACAACCAAAGATGTGTTAGACAACTAAAGTCTCCAGACAACATTGTCTCAATAGACAGAGCACATTCACAAACATAAAACAAGCTGTGTCTCACCTCTCCCTTTGCTATGGCCATTGGGTGATTTATGAAATAACCTGTGAGTACTAGGGGTGGTCAGCTCCCACAATCCACATTAGCTGGGTAAACCCCCCGCTAAGTGTCTGTATACAAGCACATGCTCTGTAGTGCTCAACAGATCAAAATAAGGAAGTTGCAGCCTTGCTTCCTAGAAGCTAACAGCCAATCACATTATAGCACAGAGATCCTCCCTTTCCCTGACACAGAACAGGGATTTCAGTTTAGTCCTAACAATGATATAATCCTTTATTTTTCATACAAAAAATAAAAGAAAGACTGGGGAATAGAACCTGCAAATTGTACATTTACACTGTCTTGCTAAAAGCAGAGCTCTTACCTCTAGGATAACAGAGAAACTATATAGAACACTGGTACATGTATAAACCTTTACTAGGAACATAATGGAAACAAAATTTAAAGGTAAGTCAGTAGATTCAAAACTGTATTTCTAAAACTGGCATCTTACCAGGTGAGCCACCACCGAATAAGCTAAAAATTAGGTACATTTAGGAGCTTCATCTTTTCCTTTGAACATAATAAAAACAAAAGGGAAGTCTGGGGTATTGAACTTGTGACCTTCTGAACTGGGTATTTCTAAACCTGGTGCCTTACCAAATGCACCAAAACTAAATAAGCAGGGAATCCATGTACATTTGGAAGCTTTATCTTATGCAAGGAAAATAATTATTTAAAAAAATGCAATGTGGTCCCTGATAAGACTTTGAAAGCTGCTTGTTACCCTGCAGTTTATTTAACAGCAACTTACACTGTCTAGTAAATAAATTGCAGGGTAACAAGCAGCTTTCAAAGTCTTTTCAGGGACTTCCATATTGGTGTATAGAAAACACTGTCAGCTTCTGAGCTGATGGCCATGCTGTCCAGTTATATAAAGACAGAAAGAGAAAGAAACCCCTTATAGTGCAAACAGCAGATAAATACAAAGTGCAAAATGCATTAAAATCTTATGCACATATTAAAAAGCCCTTCACCCCAGCCCCAGCAGTCAATGTGAAACAAATAGTTGAATAGTGAGAGAGGCAAAAAAGGAAACTAATAATCCCTCAGGAGGGTGGGAGCAGTCTCTCCACCCTACTAGCCCCAATACTATTACAGGTAGCCCTAGAAACTCCTAGTCTAAAATCTAATAAAACTAGTCTGATGGCTCTGCTACTAAATGAATCAGAAGATCGACTGCTGGATGTGTTAAAATCATAGCACAACAATATTACTTCGAAAGAACTCTGTAATGAGCGTGCTTGTGGCTGCAACGCTTAACAGAGACGCGGGCCGTGCGTGGCCAACAAGTTAAATGTCACAGGCGGCTCGTTTGTGGCATGGTCCAGGAGTAAGGTGCTAAATAAAAAGTACAGTTCCGACCAAGCGCGTATCTTAGGCACATGTGCACCAATACAAAAGATAGGCGCGTGATCTGGACAGTAAGGTAAGGTAAGTTCGGCAGTGTCCCCTGGGCATTCTATTATTCACAGGGAGGTGGGAATAAGCGTTCTCACCTCCCTGTGAATAATAGATACAGATGCAAAATACTTAACCCTGATTTAGGGGCATATTTATAAAGGTTCGTTAACTTTTCGCGCCGATACTTACCTGTTACCGCCGCTTCTATTTATAAAGCGGCGGTACTGGTTTCGCTCGGCTAGTATCGGCTGTTTTACTTCGCCACCTTGAAGGAGGCGAAGTCAGCCGATACTAACCTCCCGCGGCGGGGATGGGCAGGCAACCCGCGGCGGGTGGTCGCACCCGCCCCGGGAGACACGCCCACCCCGCCCACACACCCCGCGGCGACCACCCGCCGCCACCACTTCCCAGCAGCCCCTCCCAACCCGTTCCCCGTTCGCGGCAATCTCGGAACGGGAGGCTAGAAGGGGCTGCCGGGAAGGGGCCGCAGCAGGTGGTCGCGACCACCCGCCGCGCACCCCCTCCCCGGCAACCCCTCCAAGCCCCCCGCCCCGGCCGCTCCCGGGGAGGGGACGGGAGGGAGCCGCTGGGGGGGTGGAGGCTCCCTCCAGCGGGGCCCTGAGAAGGGCCTTTTGGGGCTTAGGGGGTCCCGCAGCCCGAACCGGGACCCCCCCACTAGGCTCTCCCCTAGGCTACCAGAGGTGCAACTAAAAGGGGAGCTGCAACAGGAGAGAGAGGACAGAGAACTCCCATTGGAAATGCCACAATGGCAGGTAAGCCCACTGCATGCAATAAAGTGCTTCTTCATCCAGCAGGAAACGCACAAAGACGAAAGGGGCGGAGTATGGGAGGGTTTTTATTTGGTCCGCTTCCTGTCAAATCCAGTGGAGACCTCCCAGTTGGTGAATAGCTGCCGATGGAGTGACAGAGAAATCACATTAATGTCAAGTCCCCATTAATCAAACACTCCAATAAAGTTGACACAGACCGTGCTTAGCGTCTTCAACAGAACCGTTACTCCATCTGCCACTTCCCGTTCAATAAAAGGAAAGGGGACTTACCGGGACCAGCCCCTCTGCGCAACCCTGCTGCTTTCTGCTCAGCCAAGGTCAGGGTAAGCTATCCTCTTCGCCCCATGCAATACGCCAGAATCGGAACCGACTTCCACAATCCACCAAACCGGGGAACCTCAAAACCGGCCACCACTCTACTCGTAGGGGTCCAAACTTCTCGCCATGTGTCGACTTAAATCCTACGCGTGTTTCACCCGTGTTACCCAATTGTGTGTGGGCTTCGTCAGGGAAGGGAAGATCCCTGGTATAGAATCCCAAGTGGTTGTGCTGTTTGGAGGGTCTGTTTCTAGACCTCTTTGGTCCAATTTTTATGCTTGTATACCCTCTTAGCACCGTATTATGGATATGTTACACAGCAGGATATAAGATATGGTGCACCGACCTACACAATATTTAGATTGTATTGCTACTTTACACAATAATTTGTATCTGCACATTCTTTTTATTTGCCATGCAAAAGGTAACAACTGTAAGTAAGTACATGTATATTAGGTCATGTGATTCAGATTGAGATAAAATTAGAACATGCATTATTTCACAGTGGATAACATGTCCATTGTATACATACAAAACCGGGAAGTACAAAGGTTGATTGCTCCGTTAACGGGATAACACGGCCACAGGTAAGTATCACATCAAACTTTATTGGCTTTCAAAAAACTGCATTGCAAAACAACACCAGTGTGCTTAATAGCAAAAGGGGAGAGACAAGATACCATTAGACTTATGGGTTTCACGGCAAGGATGCCGCTTTCTCAGAAACCATGTGAGAGAGAGAGGAAGTTCCCACAATTCCTCCATGCTTTTATACCCACAAACCCTAAACAAGTTAACCCTATATGTGACAAAGTGAGGAGATATAATCGTTATAAGTACATATATCAAACCAAACTATAATTATGTAAGAAGGCTAAAAAGTCTCCCCTGATATATTGCATTAGCATGTGTTCAGAAGTTGTAATAGTGTCTGGAACCCAGTTTTGTATATATCTCAATTGAGATGCTAGATAATATAGATACATATTGGGGAGAGCAAGGCCCCCCAATTTCTTTGGGTGGCTGCAACACATTTAATTTAACGTGTTAATCCCCTATAAGAAACTTGAGATCATACCATTGAATACATTAAAAACGTACTTTGGGATATATGTTAAAGAGTGCTGTAAAATATATAATATCTTAGGTTGTAATATTTTAATTAAGTTCACTCTTCCCATAAGGTTAATTGGTAAGTTTTTCCATATCTGGAATTTATGTTTAGCTAGAGCATGTAAGGGTGTATAAAATTATCTGCTTATAAACCTATACGCTTTTTGAGTTGTCCTTATCTAAATCCAGATACCAGAGGATGTGTGTGAATTTTTATCTCTAATGCTATGGTGAAGAGGTATGGGGAGAGGGGACAGCCCTGTCTGGTAACCCCTTGAAAACTTCAGTTATTTACAGTGATTGTGGCCATAGGGTACTTATAAAGGAGTTGAATCCAGGCAATAAAGTTTTCCCCCCCAGACCAAAGAGTTTCAAGCAGGTCCACAGATATAGCCATTCAATCGAACTGAAGGCTTTGTGGGCGTCGGGAGATACCATAATTCGGTACCTGTACATTTTCATACTGAAGTGAGAAATGAAAAACATGCTTACCACTGCTCCTCCCTGAGGAGGACTACTAGGTGCCGAGTCTGCCATGTTTTTAAAGACCTACAACAAAAAGGAAACCGATTACATATAATAAAGGAAGCAACTCTTTCCTATACTTTAAAAGGAAAAAGGATTTAGAGCCTTGGCACTCCAGAATGCAACCAAGGCATGCCTTTGCTTTTACAAGTAAAGGCCAGTTTAGCTGTGATTCAGAGCAACATCAAATACACTGTAAAACTCAGTGTTTTCACAGAGCACATCAAAATACATCAGTGGACAGAAAGTAGCAGTTATAAATGGCTAAATCACATGAGAAAACTGAAACAGTTGAGGTTCCAGTGAAAAGGATGCCAATTTGATTTTCGTAAATGACAAGGAAACCACTAGGGTGCAATAAGAAATGCAAAAACAACCAAAACTACACTAAGTAAATGAATGAAGGTTGTGCTACATCTCAAATGTAGATTTCTTTAGAAGATCCATGGCACCATTCCCTTTTAACCTGGTTAAGTTTCAATCACAGCTCTATCGTGCACTCTTATACTAATGATTTTCCCTATTCCAAGTTAATAAAATTAAACTATATTTTTTCTATCAATAAGTGTGGGGGTTTAAACTAGAAAGGAAGCAGTCCAGTTTCCCTGTTATCGACTAGCCCAATAGCAAGGAAAAATCCTGGGGAGGGGAACCAGGAATATTTCACTTTTCCTTGGAGAGAAACAGAATCCACCTCCCAAGATCAGAAAGCGATTATTTATTTTCATCTTGCTCTGCCAGGAAAGAAGAACAGAGAATTCACTGAGCCATAAGCAAATTTATCTCTCGTCTGTGACCTACCAGGGGTGTAACACTGAGGGCTAATACACACACAGTCCAATATTTTAGCCCAACTTACCATCCAGACCAGAAATGTCAAACTTGCAGCTCTCCAGATGATTAAAAAGAACAACTACCTGCACTCTGAGGGTTGCATTTTTCAAAACATCTGAAGGGCTACAAGTTTGACATCCCTGGCCCAGACTGATATTTCAGACTAACTGCTCTGCTCCAACTGATTGTAAAGCTAAAACAAGTGTGTGAGTAAATGGCAATTTTAGTAAATACTGGGTCTGACTGACAGCACAGTTGTTTGGTCTAACAGGAAAATATGCTTCTCTTCAACCTGTGTGTATCAGGCCTAACATACTAACAAAAATATCTGTGAGATGTGAGAAATACAACTGCTTAGCTAACAGCCCACTAAGGACACCCAATAACATAACGTACAGGTGATTTTACAAAGCACACACTTTGTTAGTTTTTACCCAAACACACACTAGGTAAGGAATCCCATCAACTGGTCTGTAGTGCAACTTTCACTGCACTAACCTTATGAATGAATGAGCACAACGCAACAGCACACAGTCATTACCAGCACACAGTCATTACCAGAGCACGTTATTAACGCTAGGCAGGTTATCTAGTCATAGCAAATTATCTAATAGCAAATATCCGCTAACCCAGCTCACCCTTATTCTACCACCACCGGCCCAGTATCTTCTTCCGGCTACTCAAACCTGCGACGGCCAGCGGTAGTGACGTTAGCCATCCAGACGGCCCAATCAGTGAAAAGAAAGAGCTGATGACGAAGAAAGAACCGGGCGGAGTCTAAAGATTGTCAAGATGTTTGACAGGTTGCTAGACAAATGGGAGGGCGAGAGGCGGAGCTTTGATTTATTCTGGAATGTTCTGCCAAGGGTGAAACATCATATGTACTGTGGGGAATGCTTCATTGTATCTTATAACCCACTGTGATTGGAGTAATGGATTATACTGGCTTGTGGCATACATTGTCATTTCTCTGTCATGGTTACTGTTATGTGGCAACATGTCTCCCTGACTAGTATCCTCAGGTAGGTATCCCCGGAATGCAGGGCCGGATTTACCATTAGGCACAGTAGGAACGTTCCTAGGGGGGCTGGGGTTGGAGGGGCGGCTTTCAATCTTAAATAGAAAGGTTAAGTATAAGCTTTGAATTTGGCTTGAAAGGCCGCATTTTGGAAGGGAATGTGTGTGTCTGTGCTGCAGGTTTTAAAACTCAATAATGGCAATCAGGCATCCCACCCCTCCCGGGAGTTGCGGTATTCTCACAGATTTTGGGGTGGTCTCCCGAACACCCGCAAGACTACCCCAAACTACCGCGACCCAAACCTACCTGAGAGTCCGCCATCTTTCTTCTGGCCATGCTTCCTATGTGACGTAAATTACGTCACACGGGCCAGTTACGTGTTTTAATTTACGTCACGTTAGAGGCGTGGCTAGGAGGAACTGGCCCCTCCCCTGACCCCGCCCCTTTAGTGGTGTCACATCACTCGGCCACGCCTCCTCCCCACCCTGCCCGGAAGCCGGTTCGGCAGGGTGGGATGTCTGGGCAATCATGAGGACAATGTTGTTTTTTGCATTACCCTTTAATTATGTCTGTCACATGAATGGATGGGTATGTCAGTAGGTGTGCATACCTGTGTCAGGTTGGAAGTTAACAAAACAAACTTTTTTGATGATTAATCAAAATTTGTTTTTGACTATAGTTACCCTTTAAGTATGGCTGCCACATAAATGGATAAGTATCTCCCCTTTAATGACTGGTTTAGCAATCGTCAATGTGATTGCTAATTTCAGGTTGGTTTAACGGTAGTTAATTTGCAATGGTTATGGTAAATTAACGATAACGATCATAAATTTACTGCCACATGGTATTCTACAACCAAATGTTCGTTAATCAACAAACGTTTAGTGTAAATGTACAACTGTGGCTGTACATTTACAGCCACTGTTGTACATTACTGGAATGCGTGGTATCGCTAAATTGCTATACCACTCATGTATAAATTTGCCCCATGGTTCTGGGA
Source organism: Hymenochirus boettgeri (assembly GCA_019447015.1). Lineage (NCBI taxonomy): Eukaryota > Metazoa > Chordata > Amphibia > Anura > Pipidae > Hymenochirus > Hymenochirus boettgeri. The sequence goes on along the minus strand of CM033469.1, from coordinate 65,821,964 downwards.
CCAGGGAAATGGTCTGGGGAACACGTACAAATATCCAGAACTTGAAATGAAGCCGCTTCCTTCACGCACGCTCTACTTTCCGCCTTACGCATTCGATAATTAGTCTGGAAATTCTAGAATTTTTTTAAGTTTTAATATTTCTAGAATCTGTCTCTGAATCTTACTCTTCAGGGAGATTCAATAAAAGTTCTTATCGTTAAAATGGTGCTAATTTAACCCAACCAATCAGAAATGATTTAACATTTAAAAAATTAAAAATTGGTTTGTGCAAACTTAGCACCATTTTTAACGATAAGAACTTTTATTGAATAACCCTGATTATCTCTTAGGGCTAGGCCACACTAGCGCGTTTTTCGCGCGTTTGCGCACGCGTTTCGCGCTCGCGTTTGCGCCCGCGATTTTCGCTAAAATGGAAATCGCGGGAACGCAAAAATTCCCGCGATTTCCGATGCGCATGCGATTGCGCGTCCGTTCGCGTTATGGTAACGCATGCGTTCACCATTTTTGGTGCGTTAACGCATGCGTGTCCATAACGTGAAAAGGCGAAAACGCGTGCGCAAAACGCGAGCGCGAAACGCGCGAGAATCGCGCACACAATCGCGTGCGATAACGCTCGCGATTTTGTGCGCGATTCCTGTGCGTTGCAGTGTGGCCTCACCCTTAAAAAGGGGTATTCATTATTATACAAGAGGAATCATGCACAGCATGCAGTGGTAATGATTCCTTAACAAAAGGGGTTAAAAATTCAAAATAAAAAAACTTTGTCGTTAAAGGGAAAGTTCCATTGAAAATATTATTTTTTTAAATTCTTAGTTTATATTATGCATACCTAATTAATTTGGCTTAAAGAGCCAAATTACTGTTCTTTCTATTTCTTCTTTCATTTTATTCTTCTGTTTTTTGGACTGTATCTAACAATTTTTGAGCTAGAGACATGAAATTCGGTACAGACGTGCGGGGCATAAGGTAAACCCACCCACTTACCTACCTTTCCATTCCCATGGAAGCCATACTTAAAGGGTAATTATAGTCAAAAAACTAATTATTGATCAATCATCAATAAAAGTTATTTAAACGGTCATACATGCAAAAACACATAACCCCAACCTCACGCAGGTACACACACCTACTAACCTACCCTTCTATTCCTGTGGCAGCCATACTTAAAGGGTAAATAAAGTCAAAAAACTAATTTTGATATATCCTCAATAAAAGTTAGTAGATACATGCAAAAACACATACCCCCAACCTCACAAGGGTACATACACCTGACCTACCCTTCCATTTCCATGGCAGCCATATTTAAAGGGTAAATAAAGTAAAAACATTTTTTTGATATATCCTTACTAAAAGTTAGTTTTATAGTTGTAAACACAAAAAAGACATACCCTGTCAACCAGACCCAGTTACACACACCTACCGATCTACTTATCCATTTCTGTAGCAGCCATACTTACCGTAACTATAGTCAAAAAAATAATTTTGACCAATAACCAAAAAAGTTAGTTTTTTTAACCCCCAACCTGAAACAGGTACACACACCTACTGACCTACCCTTCCATTTCTGTGGCAGCCATACTTAAAGGGTAACTAAAGTCAAAAAAACTAATTTTGACAAACCATCAAAAAAGTTTGTTTTTTTAACCCCCAACCTGACACAGGTACACACACCTACTGACCTACCCTTCCATTTCTGTGGCAGCCATACTTAAAGGGTAACTAAAGTCAAAAAAACTAATTTTGACAAACCATCAAAACAGTTTGTTTTTTTAACTCCCAACCTGACACAGGTACATACACCAAATAAGCTACTCATTCATTCATGTGGCAACCATATTTAAAGGGTAATAATAGTCAAAAAACACATTTTGACCAATCATCAAAAAAGTTAGTTTCTTGTCCCCTAACTTGCCATGAGTACACACCAACGGACATATCCACTCATTCCTGTGACAGCTATATTTATAGGGTAAGAAAAAAACAACAATCATCAAACAACATAATTGCCGTTGTTGAGTTTTAAAATCTGCAGCACAAAAACACACATTCCCTTCCAAAATGCGGCCTTTCAAGCCAAATTCAAAGTTTATGCATAAACTTTCCCTTTCTAGTTATTCTATATATTCTCTTCCATTTTGAAAAATTATTTGAATTTATACCCCTTGCTATTCCCTGCTGCTCACATTAGTGTCAGGTTCTGTAACAGTCCTTCATCTTCACAGAATGCACACCAACGTGAAATGTTCCTGATAGTAATTTCTACTGATTGGCTGTTGGATGGGTGAAATGTGCTCAGATCTCTCCTGAGCAACTGAATTAACCCAGGTGCTGGGTCAAGAGCAAAACCATAATGGCTTTTCTCCCCGGTATGCATCATATAGGGGAAAGTGGGCCAAAGGGTAACGATTCATAACAGCAGAACCATTGAGTTAGAGTAGGCTTACTGCAGTTTACCACCATTGTTGAGCCAGGCAGGCTTGACCCCTCTGGACATTTCCCACACCACATTGGCTTCTCTCCTTTGGAGTATGCATCATGCAAGGGAAAGTGAGCGGAAAGGTAACACATTACAATCACAAGGCGCCTGTGGCTTAACACTGCTAAAAATATCTGTTATTAGTTAATTTGAGACATGTAGATGTATCTTCTCTCCAAATTCCCTTATTTTCCTAGTGCCCTAAGTTCCTATTACTATTTCGTACCTTAAACAAGAAACAGTAGAAGAGAAATTTATTAACCCAATATTGATACTGATGGCAAGGGTTTAGAAAAAGTAGTTAAGTCTATTAAAACACAATGGTACTTTATATTGGCTCCTCCCCCAGCTGCCCCGTTCTTCATCTCTCGGCTTTGCTTTTAAAGGCAGACAGTGACTTTTAACTTTAGACTGCACCCCTTTACTATGTTATTCATGTGATTGCATCTCATGGGGCCCATACATGAACAAATCCCAGATGTACGATCCTGATAATGTACGGTCGCCGGCTTGTGTATGGGCGATCGTACGTTCAGCGTACGATTTTTAAAATTATCGTCCCAATAGGAAAATTTTTATCAACAGATCAATTGATATTACAACCGGGAATGTGTGCTTCTATTAATAAATATGCAGTGATGTGTCATAGCTGCACCCCTTTATGCAAATAGCTAGGCAGCTTTACTGTCATAACTCACTAGATGAAAAAGTCAAAAGAAAAAAAAGGGGTACAGTTAACGAGTTCAAGATCTTGCTTGGGCACGACTCTGAAAGGAGGTTACCAAATTTCCATACTGGAGGTTAGTTACTCACCCCATGCCTACATCCCCAACCCACTCCTTTATTTCTTCATTGATTTATTTTTGTACAACTGGATTTTATAATAATGCTAAATAGAGGATTTCTCCTCATATATAGGCTGGATTATTTCTATACAAAGAAAAAAAGAAAAGGCAATGGATAAAAGATAAATGCAGGAAAACAAGGATAAAGTATTAATAGGCAAATAAATCAAATTTTATAAGAAGGGTGATGGGATGCTACTCATTGTATCTTTATATGGACACAGAACTCCATAGTGACTTCTAATATCCTTATAATTGCCAGTAGAGGATATATTATCCCATATAATACAAGAGTGGTACAGTGGTTCCCTGTATAACTCAGTCTGTGTACCTTTATATGGACACAGAATTCCTCAGTGACTTCTAATATCTATTAATTGACTGTGGGGGATACATTATCTCTTATAAAACACGAGTGGTACTCAGAGTTCACTTTCCTGTATAACTCTGTATCTAGAGATGGACCGGATTGCGAATCCAAACTTGGTTTGGAGTCATATTCGCATGCGCATTTCCGATTCACTGAGATTTCGCAATGTTGCGCAATTGGAGTGTTTGTGATTGCACAAAAAATGCTAATTGCATGTGTTCTGACTTATATAAACTATTACAGTTTCAAAAAGCCCTTATCATAAATTCATGCAGGTGCTGTGGGTATAAGGGCTAAGCCACACAATTGCGTTTTTCTTGCGTTTGCGCATGTGATTGCCTTTGCGTTTCTTTTTCAGATCATTGAAAATGCGACAACGCACCAAAAACGCACGTTTTATGGTGCATTGCACATGCGATTGCAATTTGCGCTCTGCATTTTTAATCACAATCGAATGCGTTTTCCTATACTTAATAGAAAAAACATGCGCAAACGCAACAAAATCGCACATGAAATTGCATGCGATTCCGTGTGCGATTGTGCCGAAGTGTGGCCGTGCCCTAATAGAATATTTAAAAAGGGAGTAGTAATCAGTAGTAAAAAAAAGGGAAACCCACTTGACTCTAGGACACCCCAGAGGCACTCATACAGCCATAAAAAAGGGGAAAATATATCAAATATGGTATAAAAACAACCTTCCAACTATAGATGCATTAAAAACATATTTATTGAACAACATATAGAGATAATACAAAAACACCTATCACCATAAGCATATAAAATCTCTGGGCGTCCCCAGACTAAAATGTATCTAACTATGGAGTCCTAGAGTCAAAAACAGCATATATATAAAGAAGATATAAGCCTGGTTAATTAATAAGCATGTTAGGCAAGCTGATGATGAAAATCTGGCACCTCGGCGCAACCCCCCCCCGTCTCAGGGGTCGGGGTAACCCGTACCTATAACAAATGCAGGGAGCAAGAAAGCACATACAGCATAAAGTAAGTATCCAGTAATAAGAAAGTAACTTATGATACTTAAGTGAAGGTAGGTTGGTATGGCGGACCAGAGTCAAACAGCGTTATGCTATGGGATTGAGAGCGAGCAGTGATACAGAACTTTTTGAACTTATTCTGGATACCAGGATTGCGGTACATCGGATACTCCCGCTAGAGCAGGGATGTCTAAGCTGCGGCCCTCCAGATGTTTGGAAACTACAATTCCCAGCATTCCTTGGTTTCTTTTGCAATGGAAGAATGCTGGGAGTTGTAGTTTTAAAACATCTGGAGGGCCGCAAGTTGGACATCCCTGCGCTAGAGTATGTATGTGGAGTACTTATCAGAATCTAGGAGACTGCATATAAGTATCATAAGTTACTTTCTTACTACTGGATAATTACGTCTCACTCCATTTGCACTGCATACGTCTCACTCAGCACTTATACCCATTCCATTGTATCTGTGTGTTACCCACCTAACTAGATTGTAAGCTCTACGGGGCAGGGACCTCATTACCTCTTGTGGCAAAGCTCTAGCACTTCTATTTATATAAGTTATATATTTATGTAATGAACTATCTATGTATTTATCCCCCGTGTATGACTTTATTGTATTTTATACAATATGGTGCCATACATATATTTATCAGTCTGTGAGTTGGGCAATGGGCATAATATATTTACCAGTATGTGTGATATGGGAATCATATATTTTATCAGTCCGTGAGTTGGGCATATGGGCATCAAATATTTACGAGTCTTTGAGTAGGGCATATGGGCATCATATATTTACCAGTCTGTGTAAGTGGGGTCATTTTGTAAACTATTGAAAAAAAAAAAAAACAGCTAAAAAGGGGGAAAAATTCCTTCCTGACTCCAAACGTCAATCAGAAAGTATCCCTGGATCAACCAGATCTATATGCATTAATACCAGTAATTCTCAATATTTTTTAGTTTTAGAAACTTATCCAGGCCTTTTTTAAAGCTATTTAATGAACTTGCCATTACCACTTCTGCTGGAAGACAGTTCCACATTCTCACCGTTCTTAATTGTATGGCCCATTAATATATTTGCATAAGGTTATCATGTCCCCAAGCAAACGTCGCTTCTCCAATGTAAACAGCCCTAACTTGTCTAATCTGCCTGCATATTCAAGCCCCTCCATTCCCCTTATTAATTTAGTTGCCCTTCACTGAACTGCCTCAATTTCCAAGATGTCTTTTTGTATATGGGATTCCAAAACTGCACCGCAATTCCAATGAGGCCTTACCAGTGCCTTGTAAAGAGGGAGAATATATCTTCCTCTCTTGAATCTATCCACTCTTTATACAAGAAAATATCTTGCTAGCTCTAGTGTGGCTGTCTGGCATTGTTTGCTACAGCTAAGTCTGTTATCTACCAGAACCCCCAATATTTTTTCCATTACAGATGCACTTAACACTGAGTTTATTTATGGTGTAAGTGGCACAGGGATTATTAAATCCCAAATGCATCACCTTACATTTATCAACGTCAGAATCCTATCTGCCATTCTGTGCCCATTTTGATAATCTATCTAGGTCTGCTTGCAGCACTTGCACATCATTTGAGTTTCCAAAGCTCTGCATATTTATTGTCATCAGTAAACACTGAGACCTTGCTCTCAATGCCCCCTTTCTAAGACATTTATAACAGATTAAACAGAAGCGGCCCCAGTACAGAACCCTGAGGCACTCTGCTTAGAACTTTAGCCACATAGATGTAGCTCCATTTACCACCACTCTCTGTTTGCGATCCAATAACCAGTTCTCTATCCATAAACAAATGTTTTCTTCTAGGCCAACAGTCCTCCGTTTATACATTAGTCGCCTATGTGGCACAGTATCAAAAGCTTTCGCAAAATCCAAATATACCACATCCACTGCTGTGCCTGAATCTAACTTCTTACTTGCTTCTTCATAGAAACCAATTAAATTTATCTGGCATGATCTATTTCTCATAAATCCATGCTGACTACTACTAATAAGATGATCTCTGGAGACAAGTCAAGGATATGATCCCGTAACAAAGTTTCCAGCACCTTCCCTACCACTTCCCTACCACCTTCCCTACCACTGAACCAGTAACCAAAATGTTAACTATCATTTTTTAAAATTCTATAAAAAGAATAAAAATTGCCTGAACATTTCCACACATGAATCCTGTCTTTATGATTAGAAAATGATAGACAGGCCACTCAGACACTGCAATGGCTGCTTTAAATACAGACTCTTAGGAGCCTCTGCACTGCAGAGAATGTGCTGATAAATCTGTTCACTGCAGAAATACAACCAAATAATAAAAATAAAAAAATGCTACAGACAGGGAAACGTGACTGATCTGCAGACATGACATTGACTGAGCAACAGAAAGAAATAACTAGAAAATTAAATCAGATTTTTACAATAACTTTAGAAGTTCACTAAATCGATATTGTGCAACTTGGTGCACAGAAATTTCAACAATAAACGTTTAAGATGTTATTTTATGGCATCATTTTAATAAAGAACTTGTCCAGTTACAGAAATGCACCATTAAGACATATTTAAAGCTATTTCCCTGAATTATAGCTTAGAAATAGCTAATTAAAGGACAACAATAGTGCCTAAGCTTTTCCTTCCCATTAAACTTAAACTGCTTAGTCCTCTCCCCTTGGATTGCTGCTAATCTCTGCATAACTTAAATTGGATTTTCAGATCGCAGGCTGGTCTAGGGCCAGGTACATACCATGCAATGTTTTGTTGGCTGCAAAAGTGGCGCAGATTTTTCGAGCAGACCAACCGATATGCAAAAATATCTAATCATCTGTACCCATTTTAACTCTGCCCCCTTTCAGCCTGGGGCTTGACCAATAGGAAGACACCCTGAAAGAAGTGTCTTATGATCAGTTCTGCATTTACACTTACTCACTCCCTTTTTCTTAGCACAACATGGTACAAAGTATCTCATTGGACAACACTGAACATGCCTTCCAATTTCCTAAAATAAATGTACAGTACAGCCTAAATTATCAGAACATTGATTTAATTATAGTATATAAAGTTAATTTGTATTAGACTAAGAACACGTCATAAATATACCATAATGTCTAAGGCAATTAATATTAAGAGGCTTTTCAATATAGAAATACATTAAAGGGGCACTATACTGAAAAAATGACTTTGCCTCATCTAAATCTATAATTGAATACATATTAGTAGCACTTACTCTGATTGGTGTGTGTTGCTGCATGCCTTCAATCCAGCACACAATTTGTTTAGGAGCAGTAACCCCCTTCCCTATTTTAACTACTTCCATGCGACCTGACTTTTTCCCCCACAAACCAACTGTCAAGCCTTCACACAGCATACAGCATTCCAACTGTCAAAACTCTGTCACCATTCCAGCTACAGTAAAACTACCCACAGAAGAAAATTGTAGTTTTTGAGAGCAAGGAACTTGATTGACAGCTGAAATATAAGAAGTTTTAGATTGGATATCTGAAGAAATAAAGTGCAGATCAACAAAAAATGTGTGGTTGGGAAGAATTATAGTTTCCAGTTATGGTCAATTTAAAATAACCTATTTTTCAGTATAGATGCCCTTTAAAGGGTATGTCCACCGTTATTTTAAACTTTTATGTATCCAGTTTAACTGAAGGACAGGAGGTAAATGCAATATGTCTTACCTCCTGTCCTTCAGTAAAACTTACAGGAGAGCAGAGGAAACTTACAGTGTATCCCTCCAGCACTGCTGACAGCCTCTGACTACACTGACATTTCCCGACAGATCCACAGTCCTTTGCATTGTGTGCATAGGAGCATTGAACGCGGCGAAGACTGTCAGTGAAGCCGCTGCTGGAGCGATACGCGGTAAGTTTCTTCTGCTCTTCTGTAAGTTTTACTGAAGGACAGGAGGTAAGACATATCGCATTTACCTCCTGTCCTTTAGTTAAACTGGAAACATAAAAGTTTAAAATAACAGTGGACATACCCTTTAAGTATTCTTAAAAGGAGCAAATTAATTGCAGGGAACCACATGCCAGTAAATTGTACAGCAGATTTTGTTTGGTTAGATGAAAATTTGCTAAAAAATAAAAAACATACAGCATTTTTGTACAAGCAAAACTTTGGGGGGGGGGGGGGGGGGGGGGGGGGGGGGGCTTGGACAATCAGTAGGCACACTGAATCGTGGGTGTAATTGTGACAATGATGGGGGAAAGGGTATAATTAGCCTTTGAGCTACACTGAGTTTTTACCTTTTGATGTTCCTGGGACTTTCGGGCAAAAAAAACGTCCGGCCAATCATTTTACAACTGACATTGCAGACGTAATAACAATCCCATACCATGATCTGTATGGCAAATGTTGCAGGAACATCGGTAGGTAAGAACCACTGCTGCACCCGATGTTGTGTTTATATGATATTTATGTTTAATCGCCATGATGTGTCAGTGTAAGGCCAGCATAAAACTTTCAAAATGTTAAGATTTAAAAATATTTAAAGATATATAAAGTATGCCTGGCACAAATTAATATTATTTTGCAGTTATCTATAGTAGTTGGATTGCTTCCGGTCCTTCTTTGTTATATGAATATTGTCAGGGATAGGACACATCAGGAGACCTGAAAGTACAGTACAGTTATTGGTACATCTTTTTGTTTTCTGGTTCTCATCTGAAGATATACTTATCTTCATAGCCGTAGCTCCTCACAAAGTGGGACTAGGTAGTCTGCTATGACTGTTCAAGGGGCAAGCATTGAGCAACACCTAAGGCTTATGGACACCTGAGGGGATATTCCAACATGATCAACCGACTGCTATGACAGTTTGGGCAGTCAGGTAAAAAATATTGTCACGGCAAAGTAGCCATATTTCAGGCATATTTTCAATTGTATGGTCCATAGAAGACCGACATGTCTAAACTGTCACTGATTTGGGCAAAAGAACGGCAAAGATCAGCCGGTCATGGTTTAAAAAATACTGCCAATTTTTCAACCGAAATACTGGAATCTTATCTCCAATAATATCCCTCTAAGGTGTGCCATTGTGCACATACACATATCAGAGTGCCTCAGTTATCTTTCGCGGGATCCTGGTTATGAATATACATTTTTTTTGGTGTGCATACAAAAATCTTCTGGAATACAAGCATTGCAGTGTGTAGCGCACAAATGTAATGTATAATATACTGTAATTTAATAGTATATCTGCTCACAAAGACAATATAAAATATAAGGGAACATTCTTCCCCAAATTATAAGGTTGGAAAAGGGGCCCCCACACAATGAATTTTCCAGGGGTCCATGCAGATCTTACCGTACTCTGGCCCTAGTCACTTGGTTGCAGAGGGGGCCTGGACTAGGCCTTTTGGCCTAAACCCCAGGTAGAGAGGCTGTACTCACTGATGGAGCTAATTTAAAACCTGCCCTGTCCCTTCTTTTTTCTTATATTCCGCACTCTCTGCTGTAAAGTGAAATAAACAGAAAAAGGAAAAACTTTCTGAAATGTCCTTCTCATGGCTCTGGCAATGGATTTCATGACAACCTTATTTCCAGAGGCTTTGGCACAAAAAGAAAAGAATGTGTCATGTCAGAGTCTGTGTATAACAATAGGCAAAGAGATTTACCACACAGGATGATTTTATTCTCCTCGGGGACCACATTAAAAACCTCTCAGTCATGATCTTCTTACAAGTGAGTGACTGGTAGCTGTCAAAGAAAACAACTATGAACCTCAGTTAAAAATCAGGCCATGGAACATTTTACTCTGACCTTTTTTTACGTGTTAACTAGTTTCCATTCCAAAAAAAGCAATACCACACAATGTACATTTTGTTGCGTTCAGAAAACAAAAAATGCTTTTCATCAGATTGACATGAAAGGTCTTTTCATGTCACTTTCAGCCAAAAGTAAAAAATGAAGGATATTTCCACTATATTGGCTTTCAGCGTTAGAACAGGGCCATCTTAGATGCTTGGTGGTGCTCACTGTAACTGATCTCCCAGATAATAAACAGACAGTATACAGCCTGCCAGATACAATGCACAAAGCAAAGAAAAGAGTTTAGGGGACTTTCCCTTTAATTAAATACACTTGATAGCAATAAACGCTTCTCAGTTATGTCAGACAGAAAACCTACCTATGGAATCCCCTGGCAAAAATATATTAAAGGGCATGTCCACCCCATTCTTAAACTTTTTGCTGTAGTGTAGGGTCCCTCCCCCAACCCCAAATGCTATAGTAGTTTCCTGCAAAACTCCCCCAATCATTACATCACCCCCGGCGATCTGTCATCGCCCTCTGCTTGCATGAAACTGCAAGCAGGGGGCCGGTCCGGCAACCGCGTCCATCGGTCCGGCAGCCGCGTCCATGATTGGCTGAGAGGCAAAGTAAGTATAGATCACAGGAGTGTTGCAGGAAACTACTATAGCGATTGGGGTTGGGGGAGGGAGCCCTACACAGAAAAGGGGTTTGTAGCTAGGGGGAGGGAGAGGAAAATGGTGGGGGGGGGGGGGGAGGGCTACAGTGCGCATGGCATTTTTCTCCCAGAGGAGAGACAGGAGGCAGAGTCCTATATGGACATTACAGGGCAACCATTTGGAGCTGGGATGTAAGGTAAGGGTTTTATTACACTACACAGTGGGGCCAATAGTGGGATAAGATATAGTTTTGTGGGTGGACATGCCCTTTAAGGGAACAGTCGTTCCCTTAGACGGCAAATATCCCCAGTAATACTGCTATATCTTTGGGAGTTAAAATGTTACGTTTACGTAAACCTATAATTAAATAATATTAACCAACTGACATGCCTTGACCTTTTATTTAATTTGGGGAGCAAGGAAACTTCCATTGTGCTGTATATGCTTTCATTGGGCTTCACATACCGCTGTACTTTCTGATGTAAAGGGAATTGGATCCTATTAATATTAGTACCTATAAATTTATAATAATAAGTCTAGTATATCTTTAAAGGCTTGTAATACATGCTTAAAGGGACTGTAAACTCCCATAATCCATAAAAATAACTATTTGCCATTTGTTTCTATTATTCACAGGGAGGTGAGAACGCGTATTCTCACCTCCCTGTGAATAATAGGACGCTAGGGAGACCTGGAACTTACCTTACCGCTGCTCCACTGCAAGCCGCTCCTTCACTGAAAGCCGCTCTGTCCCGACTGCATGCCCTATCTTAGGGGCATGCGCGCCAATACAAAAGATCGGGAGAGAACAGCTGTTCAGTGAAGAAGCGGCTTGCAAGTGGAGCACGGTAAGGTAAGTTCCAGGTCCTCCGAGCATCCTATTATTCACAGGGAGGTGAGAATAAGCGTTCTCACCTCCCTGTGAATAATAGAAATGAATGGCAAATAGTTATCTTTATGGATTTAGTGTTCCTTTAAAGGTCTTTTTGATATATAACATGTCCAAATGTTCGCCTTGAGCATCTGTAGAGGAATTAGCAGGGGAAGTCAATCATTGGTCAGCATTCACAGCCTTGAATAACTGTACTGAGGGATGAGGCAGCATCCTTTGCTAGAATGGGGGCATTATTTTTAAATATCTGGTTTGTAATACATCTTATAATGTGCTTAATATATTGGTTGGAATTGGGGGCAGGTAACTGACACGTGGCCATTTTTTTTAATGGTGGACGTGACCTTTAAGTAATGTCTGTGTTCCATCTTATACAATTTTGGAACAATTGCACTTCAGACATTTGACATTGAAAATTATAGAGAGTTTTTTCCTTAAGGAAAAAAAGATTTTATTGTACAGAAATGATGGTGTGGATAAATGTCTTTATGTGAAGTTTAAAATTACCAAATTTTTAGTCATGCCCATTCCCAGAAACCAATCCCATCTTACCCTGATACATAGAGGCAGCATTTAAAAGTTTGGCTCAGGTGGCAAAAACTCTAGAAATGCCAGAAGGAAAAATGTAGTCTGTGTTAATTTCAGTCTCATATTTGTAAATTGAAACCAAGAAGCTGTCTGAAATTGCTAATAAAATGATAACTTGTTCTGGCTGGAAAATGTTTGTGTGTTTAAGCAAGAGTACGACAAAGTAACTATGAACTCAGAAGATGTTGCGTGCAGAGGCCTGTAGGGAAAGAAGTACATTTTAACAAAGGTGCATATGCATTTACATAGTTACATAGTAATTGTGGTTGAAGTCCAACCTTTACACACTCCTTTTTAATCTTACCTAACAGTTGATCCAGAGGAAGGCCAAAAAAAAAAAACAGATAAAAGGGGGGGGGGGGGGGGGGGGGGGGGGTTCCTTCCTGACTCAAAATTGTTCAGAAGTATCACTGGATCAACCAGAACTACAGTATATGTATTAATTCCCGTAATTCTCAATATTTTTTAGTTTTAGAAACTTATCTAGGCCACTTTTAAAGCTATTCAATGAACTTGTCATTACCACATCTGCTGGAAGACAGTTCCACAGTTTTACTGTTCTCACAGTAAAGAAACCTTTCCTAACCGGAAGATTAAACTTCTTTTCTTCCAACCTTAAAGGATGTCCACGAGTCCTCTGATATGACCTATTAGTGAACAATGCACCAGAGAGTTAATTGTATGGCCCATTAATATATTTGTATAAGGTTATCATATCCCCACGCAAACGTCACTTCTCCAGTGTAAACAGCCCTTGTCTAATCTGCCTGCATAGTCAAGCCCCTCCATTCCCCTTATTAATTTAGTTGCCCTTCTCTGAACTGCTTCCATTTCCAAGAAGTCTCTTTTGTATATAGGATTCCAAAACTGCACCGCATATTCCAAATTAAGCCTTACCAGTGCCTTGTATCGAGGGAGAATAATATTTTTCTCTATTGAATCTATTCCCCTCTATATACAAGACCATATTTTGCTAGCTTTAGCCGTCTGGCATTGTTTGCTACAGCCGAGTCTGTTATCTGCCAGAACCCCCAAATCTTTTTCCATTAGAGATTCACTTAACAGTTATTTATGGTGTTAGTGGCACCTACCCCATAAACCCCAAAAGCATCACCTTACATTTATCAGCATTGATTTATATGACTCTTTACAGCAATGTGTAAGTAAGTAGCATTAAGGGAACAGTAGTTTGTAAAATATCCTCAGTAATACTTCTGCTATATCTTTGGGAGTTAAAATGTTACATTAACATAAACCTATAATTAAATAATGTTAAGCCACTGACATGCCTTGACCTTTTATTTAATTTGGGAAGCAGGGAAACTTCTGTTGTGCTGTACATGCTTTCATTGGGCTTCACTTACCTCTGTACTTTTGGATGTAAAGTACAATCAGGCCTGAGGAAGAAGCTTAAGTGCTTCAAAAGCTTGCATTTTCTATCATTTTAGTTAGCCAATAAAAGGTATTATTTTATATCCAAGATGTCTTCACTTTCATTAATGTCTAACAGGGTACAATTCTCTACTACTATTTTATTTCCCAAATTCCTGCATCTGCCAGAGACACTCATATTCCCTCTGCAAAATAAGCAATCAACTTTGACAGTAGCTCCCTCTACGCATGCACAGACGGATACTGACATCGGCCCTCAATCTCATCCATCTGTCAATGTTGATTGCTTAGTTTGCAGTGGGAAGAGTCAGAAGGAGCTAAGAATATGCCACCGGCTCCCTCTTTTTCAATTACTTAATAAAGTAAAGAATTTAGTATAGTTTCCTTTTAACCAATACTATCTGAATACTAACTTAAATGGTGCATAGGATAGTTTTGGCTTAATTGAGAGGAAAGGGAAAAACACACATATTTTGTATTTAAAAGGGTATCTCCACAAAAAAATTTCCATTTAGTTTTATCGAAGAACGGGAGATAAAGGATCTGTGTCTTACCTCCCGTTCTTCAATAAAACCTGCTGGAGCTTGGATAGAAGGTAAGGAACTTACCCGATCGCTCGCTCCTCTGCCACGTAGTCTGTTCATTTAAATTAATACCTGTACTATATGCGCTATGAGAATTGCACATTATACTTAAAGGAATAGTTCACTGCCCATAATTACTCAAGATATCAGCACTTACAGAACCATGATCCTGTGCCACTGCAGTGTCTCTCCTGTCAGTTACCTCACCCTTGTTAGGGAAAGAAGGGAGCACAGTGGAACTTACAGGAGAGATGCTGCAACGTGGGTCTGTAAGTGCCAATATCTTGGCTTAGAGGCAGAAATGTGACACAGGATCAAGTGCTCCTGTCTGTATTACAATTTTAATTTTTAATATAAAAAAGGGTAGCTTGGGCTTTGGGGCAGTGAACAGTTCCTTTAAGTACAGACACAGTAGCACTACACTAACAAGATTGTATATCAATATTAATAACCTAGTATGTGAGTACCTTTGCCTTTAACTGGCGAGGTCAAGCATAGCAGAGGCTGGCAAAGGGCCGACACAGACAAACACTGCTTCCATTTGCAGATGATTTTCTTGCCTAGATTGTGCAGAGAAGGTGGCACATATGACGTGACATGTGTCAGCATGAAGATGTTGCGTTGTACGTAACACCTTCTTTGCTAGAACGTCTCACCCAGGCCCAGATTGTTTTAAAGGATTATGTGATGTGGACACCAGGGACTGGGGCAGCTCTGTTAAAGGGATTGTATTTTTTTTCCGCGGTAGGTGGCCAACGGCCATCTCTGATGAGTCAAGTATCTGCTGCTGTGCTTTAAGGGGAATGGGAAGGATGTGATGCTCATGCTGCCTGTACGTTTCCATGCTGCCCCAAATGGTTTGTTACCCTAGGCAGCCCATTGGGAAATCGATCCCTGAGTATAGTATAGTATAGTAGTAGAGGTTGAATAAAAACATACATACATCCAATTCAACCTACTCAGCAATACCCACACTTCCTGTCTAACTGGTGATCCAGAGGAAGGCAAAAAATAAACCTCCAGAATTATGAAGGGGGAAAAAAATCCTTCCCAACTCCAAGGGGCATTGGAAATATCCTTGGATCAACACCTGCAACATTCCTTGTTTTTAGAAACTTATCCAGCTTTTTTTTATTTTAAACTATGCAATTCAATGAACCTGCCATCGCCGCGTCCAATGGAAGACAGTTCCACAGTTTTACGATTCCCCAAGTGAAAAACCTTTTTTTGAAGGCTAAACTTATTTTCTTCAAGACTTAAGGGATGTCCACGTGTCCTTTGACATGTTCTATTGTTGAACAATGCCCCAGACTGTTTATTGTATGGCACCTTAATCTATTTATGCACAGAAATCATAACCCCACGCAAGACCCGTTTCTCTTGTGTACATAATTGTGTAATTTATCTAATCTGTCTTCATATTCAAGCTCCCTCAATCCTTTTATTCCCTTGTCCTTCTTTGAACAGGTCTGATCAGGTTCGGCTCTGCACCAGGTTTTTTTTATAAGTGTACTGAATAAAGATGGATGTTGGAGGGTAGGCAAGTACTTTATATAAACCTAGTCTCAGCAATCACCTCAGGCAGCTGCAGGGTTTATGCTAATACGATTCTCTATGCTGCTGTCAATCACAAGGCAGACAGGATACTTTTTGAAATAAACAAATGCTGCTTCTCACCCAGTTAAATTAACAATGTAACAATCTATGGAACAAACTAAGTAACAATCTGTGTAACAGTGTGTAACAATCTATGTAGCAGTCTATGGAACAGTCTATGTAACAATCTATGGAACATTCTATGTAATAATATATGGAACAGTCTATGGAACAATCTATGGAACAGTCTATGGAACAATCTATAGAACAATCTATGGAACAGTATATGTACCAATCTATGAAACAGTCTATGTAACAATCTATGGAACAGTCTATGGAACAATCTATGGAACAGAATATGGAACAATCTATGGAACAATGTATGGAATAGTATATGTATGGAACAGTGTATGGATACCATGAGAAGTGGAACAGCAGACTGCACTAATCACACAGAAAATTGGGATTCTAGGCACCAGTAACCCCCCGCCCTAAACACGCCACTGAGCAGGGGCCAAGTGATTCACCCAGGAGGGACGTATTTGGCCCACAGACCATAGTTTAAGTATCCTTGTGGTAAACTGTCAAAAACTGGACCCAGATGTAAAAGAGTTCCTTGTGGCAATAAAGTTAGAGCTATATAGGAATAGTCCAAAATATAAGTAGTACACAGCAAAGGTAATGGTCGATATGGTTACCTCTACTTATGCATCCATCCACTAATGCATAAAAGTAGCTCAAACTATAAAACGTGATAGAGGTAACACACAGGCAACCAGCAGTATAACTACTAATGGCAACTTATAACGAGATGTTTCGAGCAACAAGTGCTCTCACAATTGAGAAACAATTGCTCGAAACATGTCGTGTGACCACATGTAATAAAGTTGCCACTAGCAGTTATACTGCTGGTCCCCTGTGTGTTACCTCTATCACGTTTTATAGTTTGAGCTATATAGGAATAGTCCAGTGTCTTCAAAGCTATTGACGTTTTTAAATTAATATCATTCTAGGCATTTCTGTGAAATAAAAATGAACAATGCCTATGGTTACTAATCTTTATGGGAGCTGGAAGATCCATTCATAGCATAAAAACGGTGAAAAATGGCTGTTAGCAATTCTATCATTTGATAAATCTCTGCCATCGTTTGGGCAAACTGAAACCAAACAGACACAGTGATGCCATTGGTTTGCATGCAAGAATTCTTAGTGTCATGGAAACATCAGTGTTTTGTCAAAGTCCTTCTCATAAGGGGTAAAACATTAACCTATTTCTCTACAAAGGAATATGTAACAAATTGGGGAACAATTGCTGTGGCAGATCTGAGGTTAGTAATTAAACTTTTTTCAGCAGGGTCAGATTCATTTGAAAGGATGAACAGGGTAGGGCATCCCTACATGTGTGGTATGGTCAGTAGTTAATCATCTAAACCAGGGTTTCACAGACTGCACTGGGGCATTGCACTTTGCTAATCAGTGTAGTTTTCGAAGCCTAGTTTTTATTTTTGTTATTTGTAATTTAATCTGATGTAATTTAAATATATATATATATATATATATATATAATATTAGATTTTAATGTCACTAAATTTCAATACAGACTTAAAAGTATACAGGCAATTACACAAGACTCCAGCATCAAAAGCTTAGGTGTGTCACAACAAAGATTTGCTTTGACAGCAAATATAAGCTATTTGCGTCTTATAGCCACGTTAACTGATGTACCATGGGTAAATGCGGCTTTAAGACACCAATAACGACGGTTGCGGTGGTGCGCCAAAACCAATGTACACAGCCGAGGCAGGCTCTTTAAGACGGAGTCTTTAATGCTAGCAGATAACTGGTGTTAAAGATTTAGAATGGGTAAACCCCATTCACAATGCATAGGGAGCCGCTATCATCTCGGTGCATTGATAAAAGGGGGCAATAGAGAGCGATATTGGTACATAGCCCCATTAGTGTTATAAGTTGAACCATCTCTCCTGTAAGATCAGCAAACCTGTTACAATAAAAGGAATTATATTGAGCGCCTTTGTGGAACCAGATTTCATGATGTCTATTTTCTTTTGAGGGCTATTTGTAGGCAGATATATAAGCAATGGCCAGAAGTAGGATTCAAAGATCTAATCAAGTTTGATTTATGAATGAAAATAAGTATCCCGTTTGTAGTAAAAATGAACAGTGATAGCATGCCCTTTATTAGTATTCACACCGTTAAAATCTTCAAGTACAAGAAGTGAAAATAGTTTATTTCTGTTTCTAGATCATTCACATTAATGTACAGCCGCACATTTACGCCGCACATTCGTTATTTGCGAGCGCCAGTCGTAGAATACCATGCAGTAGTAAACTACCACAATGGTATTCTATGGGATCATAAATCTACAATTTTGTTATCATAGGTTTACGATTGTAATCATTAATTTACTATAACGATCGTAAATTAACAATCCTTAAAGTGAATTAAAGACACGGTATCGCAAAAAAGCAATAAATATGGCCCTGGGTATGTCAGATTCCACCTAGACAAATAGGGCAATGTTCCAAAAGCTGCTTTTTCACCAATCATGTTCCAACCCATTTGCAGCAACTTTAGCATGGGTATTAGAGATTTACTAAACATTAAGTGGACATAACCATGACTTCAAATACCTGGTCTTAAACCTTGGCAAAGCTTACACTTTAATTTTAGAATCTGAAATTATATATAATTAGGTATATATAAATATTGGATTATAGCTCTATAATTAGTTGTGATAACAGGGCATGTAAGCATTGGTTATAGCTCTCAGTGCATGATGGTTAAAGGGCAATTCTACCACTTCCACAAATTAAAAAATCTATATAGATTTTTTTTATCTGTCCCTATTTCTTTTGATATCCAGTCTGAAATATGTCACATTACAACTGTCAATCAGGTGCCTTAGTATCATATTTTTTTCTGTTATGTATAGTTTTGCTGTAGCTGGAATGGAGCCAAACAAGTACTGGATTAAAGTCATGCAGCAACGCAAACACATCAGAGTAAGTGCTGCTTACATGTATTTATTTATAGATTAAATGAGGCAAAGTTATTTTTCAGTGTACAATTCCTTTAACAGCATTCCGTGAGTGCAGACTTCTCCATGGATTGACTGGATTTCCCCATGCAATAGCTTATGAACAGTTTTTTTAGATCAAAATAGATCAATGTCTCTGTAATCTGTTGTACTACCTGCAAAAAAAAAAATAAAATAATCCACATTTTCTGTAAAACAAAAGTAAGGGCCCTTTATTAGGCTTCGTCCTTTAGATGCAGTAATCCAGTGTAGCCAGCAGATGCTGCAGGTCCCTTACTAATAGAATAGAATAGAATTCTGGAGGCAGAAGTGAATCTGTTTCTTGTAAGAACAAAAGAAAGGTGGCACTCTAAGCCCTTTCTGTGGGCACTCATGCACACCAGAATATACCAGAGTTTTTTTACCCCAGAAAGGCAGAGAGACACTGCCTTTTTGGTAACAAGAGAGATCAAAACAAGTATAGATTCACTCTAGCACACCAAGGTTGGCAATTGCCAAAAATTAGTAGGTGCAATCCTCCAAACACCCCCTACCCTGGGGTTGATCCAACCTCAAATCAAAGTGAGAGGAGCACACTACATCAGTGTATCAAAATGAATTGTGCAAACAACATTCAATGTTAATCTATAATCAATTCTATCCACTGTATCTGTCTCCGTTTTGAGTTGTTTTTTCTGAACTAAAACCTCAGTATTCATGTTAAATTATTGTGTTGGCACTTATATATGTGGGATTAAGCATGTGTGGGCTGCAGTTTGGGCACTCGGTCTCTAAAAGGTTCGCCATCACTGCTCTAGGACTAATGCACACTCCAAACCATATGAAATTGGGTCACACAAGCTACCCATACACAGTCAGATGTTATTCTGATTGGATTTCCGATCGGCCGATCTTCTGCAAACTTCCCATTAAATTTTATTCACCTAGCCTGATTTTCTGTTATTCGATAAACTGCTCGATATTGTCAAACGGTCGATCAGGAAAACAAAAAACATTTAACATCCAAATGCCCGGTGGTTCTTACATGCAATGTCCCCGTGAAGTTCCCTGGCCAGAATACGAGATCAATTTTACAGCTGTAACGTCGGTTGTGGATCTGGAAACTCTGTTCAGGGAAATGCGGAACGTTGAAGATAAGTTACTAGTGTATGGGCATCTTCACAGTGCTCACAGGCTGTTTTTCTCATAGTTATCTCACATAAACTACATACAATCGTATTGTTTTTTCCATCTGGGATCTGAACGGTATGATAGAATTTGGTAGATGTGTTTGCCTTCAACATTGAATTTGCCATGCATTGCCAGCAATGCCAATGAAACCATAGGAATGTTTAAGTTTTGCCACTGGTATCAATTTTCCATCACTCTTGTTTGATCCCTTTTTATTTTATTTAACTTTTGTGATGTTGATGGACATCAAAGTCCATTTTTATGCCAGTGGTCAGGCCAGAACCCAGCTGGGTATATTAATTTTGTGACATCACAGACCTGAACATGGCCAGACCCACCGAATGAATTCAGGGGATATGACATAAGTTCAGAGTGAAGTGTTTACTGGGTTAAACCTACAGACACATACCAAGTGCCATGGCACAAGTAAGAAGTAATAAGAAACTTTAAATGGGGAATTTACCTAGGGACGCAATCGATCGGGTCCCCTCTATGTAATATATTGGTCATGGCTTTGGGTGAATTCCAATGCTATTAGCTGTAACACAAAAAAGAGCCAAAATTGCTATATTAAATAGATTGGACCTGCTGCATGGGCGTCATTTGCGATATCAACTCAGCACAATTTCCTGGGTTAAAGTCATGATCACCACTGGTAAATTGGTTAGTGTGACTTTAAAGTGAAATTCTGAGCATAGATTATTGATGATTACAGACAGTTCCCAAAATATAATAATCTAATTGATATATTCTGGGAGAGCCTTTTATTTGTTGAAATCCCCTGCAGTTTTCCTTGTCCTAGTAGGAATCCCCAAGAGGCTTGTATGAATATGTATATGTATGTGTACATGTATGTACAACTAGTGACCAATTAAATACACAATACAATTCAAATGGAATACATGATACAGTATATTTCCATTGTGTTTCTGCAACACAATGGACATATAGCAGGCGTGTAATTAAATTGAATTTGGCCAACCTATTCAACTAACTGCTTTTTATTTATCCACAGAGAAGGGCAGCTATACAATGGATGTGGTATATAGGATACTATGATAATATATATACTTCATTTAATTTTTTATGGCAGGGTATTCAATCTGCAGTTCTCTAGATATTACTGAACCAAAAGGATGTCATCTCTACATAGAGAGCTACAGGTTCCTGACCTGTATGAAAACTTGCAGCTATAGACTAAAGGATTAGCTTACGGTGGCCATACACTAGAAAGATTTCACTTACCCAACCAAGCGATCCCACGACATTAGAGTGATCCTGTCTGAACCGCCTTTCCCGCTCTTCTTTGCGACCATCATGCAATTGCAAAATGAATGTTTTTTTGCGATCGCATGTCGCATGTCGTGGGATCGCTTGGTTGGGTAAGTGAAATCTTTCTAGTGTATGGCCATCCTAACTTTCCAGCCACAAGGGGGGAAAAGATCTATTTATTTATTGGAGATACAAAGAAACCCAGTAAACCCAATGAACCTGGCATGACCACACCTGCTAGTAGACAGTTCCATGGTTTTTGTTCTCCATTTAGGAAGAATTTCTGGTCAGGTTTGCTATCAGTGTAGCTTGGGAAAGGTCTATGACGTGGTCTGGGCAGGCTGTGGATGGGGCCACCAAAGCAGTGGGTAGTGACCAGGTTGGACACCCCTCTTGAGTTGTATTTGGGACAGACACCAGTATAGTTAATGTTCACACAATGCTTCAGCCTTATTAATTATTCCTGCCGTTATCTCATCCTTTATATGTGTCTATGTGCCTAACACGGTCACTATGTTGTACAGCACTTTACAGAAAGAGAGAATTCCCCAGTCTATGAAATCTGTCCGTATACACTCTACACAATCAAATTGTAAGCTCTGGTCAGGGACCTCCTTTCCTCTTGTGGCAAGGCTCTAGCACTTCTATATTTATATAATTTATCATTTCTTTATTTATGTACTGAACTATTTATGTATTTGACCCCCTTGTTTTTTTTTTTGTATTTTGTTATTGTACAGAACTACATCAGCAAGTTGTGCTTTGTAAATAAACTATACATACATACATACATACATACATACATACAATCACTGTATCGCTTGTAATGAATTCAGTATGCTCCATGTAAACAGCATTGTATTTATCGTTTATTAACTCTTTGCTATTCTGGGCACTGAAAGGCTCAATGAATAATAAAGCTAATTCTACCCTACAACCACATTGCCCTGTCCGTGTCACCGCCATGTTTGACGCTTGCCCTGTTTCCTCCTTTGTTTACATCTTCTTTCTGCTCATAAAAACACCCATATGAATAGGTCAGGGATAGATCCTTTCTGGAGGGGGAGTTTAAATAACAGAATAATGGCTTCTGTCAATTGCATTAGGTGAAGCTGATGCCTGCCCTTGTGAATGGGAAGAAGCACACAGAAATGTTGGCCAGTGTTTGGAATTGGTCAATGGGGATGACAGTAATTGTGCAGATTAGGCTCCGGGTCCACGTGCACACACAATAGGGACAGATGTGAGGGTGGAGGCGTTAGGCTTTCTAGTAGATGGTTTATGCTATTTTAAGAATTTCATTCACGGCTTTGTAAAACATTCTGAAAGAAAACAGCTCGGTTTAAACCAACAACATATCTAGAATAACTGATACAGTGCATTTTATGCAACTAATTACTTTCCCTTTCACTCTGTGTCTGCCATTGTAGGGGGATCCATTCCATTTTCAATGTGACACCTAACAATTCCTGGATGTAAAGATGTACAGTCACTAATCCATTATGTTAAAACTGATACTGAAACCAGCACGTGTTATTAGGTAGGAACTGATCATTAGTGACAATGATATAGTGGATCCTGTACCCTTCTGCCCACAAACACATATATGACTGACTGTATCCAAGGTACATAATGACTTATTATATCCTGCTAGACTATAGACTATTCTTAACAATATATACATGTTTATTATTGTATACATTAATAAAATGTTAAATTACAGTCTTTTAAAAAGGCTGCACAAGTGACTCATGCACAGGGATGGAAAGAAACGCATTGATCACATCCAGATAGCACCAAAGAACAGCTATATGCTTTTTTATCCCTTAAAGTAACAGTACGTTTTTATTTTATTTTATTAAATAAAAACTTTTTAAACTACTAAAACGTGGGAACCAGCCCTGGTATATGTAAGAGTGGAATCAGAAGGGAACATGGGCTTGTGAACAAGCCACTTCCAAGGCAGACAGGGAATAATAGGAACACACAGAAACGTAAGTTAAAGTACTTACAGTTTAATATACAGTATTGTGTTATTTATTAATCTGATTTTAACACTTTTATCTTTTTATCTTTCTTTTTTTATCTCTCCATCCCTGTGCCCTAGTCACTTGCACAAACCTTTTTAAAAGACTGTAATTTAACATATCTCATAATAGGGAAATAAAGGTCTTCTGCAGACAGGAATCAAACCAATGGGGCTGAGGACAAATAAACTTACTATAAATAAAATGTTCCAACCATGTCCCCAATGTTCCAAGCATGTGTCAGCGTTTATACCAGTCGTGTCTCACATTGCTGCTGTTCAATCATCTATAAGGAGGTGCAAATTTTTGCCTGTTCTGTTGAAAAAAAAAAGGTTTTGGAAGGCTGTGTAGACGCAGTCCAATTGACCAGCGTGATGGAAATGTCAGTCGGTCACGCGATTAGATTGCGTGGTTTTAAATGGGTCACACAATTGGTCGAACTGAAATATCGGAAGTGCAATAGCACATTAGACAGACTACCAATCGGGTTTGACAGTTGCTGGTCTGTCCAAATTAACATCAGGTTAATAGTTTTTTCACCTCTAATTAAATAAGCTGTTTTTTTGTCGTTTAAAATAAGACTACAAATCCCACCATGCAATGCGAGCTCTTTGTAGTAGCTGCTACAGAATGCAGGAAGGTGATATTGCATCAATCAAAATGCCTTACTGTCTGGAAATAAGCCCTTTGTGCTCATGTGTTTACTGTCCAGAACCAACATATAAATGAACTGGATATACCAGTGGTTTGCAGTATTAGATTATCATTACTGCACCAATGTTGGTATAGACATGCATGGTAAATTGTACATATAAATGCATTGATATAGAAATCCCATGATGCACTGGGGAAGATCACAGCGTGGAAAAAAATAAATTGTGAAAGTCTAAGGATAATAAAAAGGTTAGGGTGACCATTGGTGACAGAGATAAATAGGTGCCTTTAACTCCAAATACCTTTCAGAATGTCACAAGTATCTTATAACAAGGTTATAAATGATAAGAATACTATTAGTGTTGTCCAGGGATGTCAGATTTGCAGCCCTTCAGATGTTTGGAAATTACAAGCCAGGGAATGCAGCCAGGCAATTCTGGGGATTGTAGTTTTCAAACACATGCCTGGTGTAGTCAGTTATATGACAGAGGTACAGCATTTCCCATAAACCTGTTGTGTTTGTATGAGGAGTTTGGCTAGGAGGTTATAAGATAGTAGATAATGCACCCCCTACTGTAAATTATAATGATATTAGAAGTCACAGAGGAGTTCCGTGCCCATATAAAAGCACGAGTCCGCAGGCCCCTCAATCAATCTGGCCTCTGGGCAGGAATGGGGGGGGATAGGAATAACCCACTGTCATTTATTCTTATTCTTCCCCCCTCCTCACTTCCCCAACCTCTGTTTTCTCCCCCCCATCAGTTCTAGTAGCGCGCCGAAGGAAATAATCGTACTGTTGGGTCCCATTGTGACCCCTTATGGGGGTGGATTATAATAATATAATACATAAGGCTCTGACATTTCCAACGTGGAGGTGCAGTGGCAAGAATGTATATTACAGTCACTCAGTGATGTCATTGAGTAACTTCCTGTAATCCACTGCCCCTCCCCATTTCTCTCCCCCTCCCTGTATTAGTCATTCATATAGGAAGCCCTGTGTATTGTTGACAAATCGTGTTTGGTCCTTCTTTCTCTTTCAATAGGAACGGTAATTAACTATTTATATACTAATCAGGGATTCCTATATAAATGACTAATACAGGGAGGGGGAGAGACAGTGGAATGGTAGGGGGAGACTGTGTCTTTGCTGGGGTTTATTTTTGGGGCGGGCTGACCTTATGTATTATAAGAAACAACACACTACCTACAGTGTAATATATGGATTTACTTCATGGAGTTCCATGCCCTGTAAAAATAAAAATGGTCATGAAACTCCTTGGTGGCGTAATATTCTTATATTACACTGTGGGTGGCGCATTATATATATATGTCTATATATATATAGAGGTGAGGTGAAGGAGCACTCCTAGGATTTGTGAGGAAACAAACTTTATTAAAGCTGTCTACGCGTTTCGGTTGAGAACGCGTAGACAGCTTTAATAAAGTTTGTTTCCTCACAAATCCTACTAGTGCTCCTTCACCTCACCTCTACATGCTATCTGCCTAAGGAAGCACCCTGGTGGATGAACGCCGGGGGAGTGCTGCTCGCAACCTGTTTTCTATTATATATATATATATATATATACAATACAAGGATATATTATTATATAATAATAATATTCCCTTAGTTTTTAGTCTTTGTTGAATCTGTTCTATGTTTGGTTATTTGAAATGTTCACAGTTTTCGAGCTGAGCTTCTGATATTTAACAGGAAGTTGATATAAAATAAATAAGTTGATATAAAATAAATATTTTTTCCCCTTAATTTCTATTTTTATTAAGTAGCCATAAGATATAGTTTAAGAATAAGAATATAGTTTAAAAACAACATTTGGATGCAGTTGGATATGTAGTACCTGTACATGAGCACAAGAGGGAGCATACATCATCTGATTTTTCTCTTGTAGCATCCTAATTGCAGTAGGCAGCAGTATGGTGTAATTAGTTTTATGTATATATTATTTGATCATGGAAATATTCTTTTCTTTCGGAAAAAAACACCCCAAAACACACATTTAGTGTGAATATGTGCTAAGAGGGTTAATTCTGCATTATCTAACAGTGCATTCCCTTTATCCTTTCCTTGCTACCACTGAAAATGTAGGCAATGTAAGCAATGTTAAATCTAATTTTTTCTGTGCAAAACCTAATTAGCCATTTAAAAAAAAGGTTAACTCCAGCGCCTGAGACGGTTTTTGTTTAATAATCCCATTACTGACTGCTCATCATGTATAAAATGGTGCAGTAGGATGCAAAATTCCCACTTGTTTTAAGTGAATCTGGGAGAAATGTTATATAAAGTGTTTGTTCTCTGGCAGAGAGGAGCAGCCTGGACAGGAGGGAGATCTATCAGCCTGGATGTAAGTACATCTCTTTCATACCTTGTTCATCTTTTATATTCCTCAATCATGGAGATTTTTCACTGTATTATGTAGGGGGCTCAGGAGAATTGTCTGTTCCCCAGAGCACTGGGGGGTTCTTAGGTAGAAGACTGATCTGCTTGCTCCTTGCCCTTGGAGAATACAACAGTGGAGGATTCTTTACTGGATCACTGTTGGGTTTCTGTCCCATGAGATACCTTAGGTTCTGGCTCAGCCTCAGCCTCAGCAAACTAATATCAGGCTGGCAATTCCACATTGGACAGTAATGTGCACTTACTGTGTGGATACGTTGTATCACTGTAATTACACAGAGCAGTGCTGGCAATAGATACATGTTCTTCTTAATGTTGCCACTTAGTGATATTATTAGTCGTGCCAGCAGAATTGTCAACATTGTAACCAGTAGGAAGATCTGCAGTATCATTTATTATTATTGTTGTTATTGCTATTATTATTATTATTATTACTATTAGAATTTATATTAACCATCATTCTTAAAAAGATCAGGAAACTATATGAAATATATATGGAATATAGAATAGTGCACAGGATAGGAAATCCTACAGGGATCGACCCCATACCACAGCCCCAATATAATGTAAATCTGTCCAGCAGATGTTCTTTTGGGGAAAATTATGAGGGATGATCTGCACATTGTGGGGTGTAGGCGTTTAAAGATTCTGTTTTGCGGATTGCAGATAATAAAGTAATATCTCCCGTACTGTGGGGTACAGGTAATGATAAAATATCTCCCATACTGTGGTACAGGTATAATAAATATCTCCCGTACTGTGGGGTACAGGTAATGATAAATACTCCCATACGTGGGGTAACAGGTAATGATAAATATCTCCCATACTGTGGGTTACAGGTAATAATAAATATCTCCCATACTGTGGGGTACAGGTATAATAAATATCTCCCGTACTGTGGGGTACAGGTATAATAAATATCTCCCGTACTGTGGTACGTAATAATAAAATATCTCCCGTACTGTGGGGTACAGGTAATAATAAAATATCTCCCGTACTGTGGGGTACAGGTAATAATAAAATATCTCCCGTACTGTGGGGTACAGGTAATAATAAAATATCTCCCGTACTGTGGGGTACAGGTAATAATAAAATATCTCCCATACTGTGGGTACAGGTAATATAAATATCTCCATCTGGGGGTACAGGTAATAAATATCTCCATACTGTGGGGTACAGGTATGATAATATCTCCCATACGTGGGTACGGTATGATAAAATATCTCCCATACTGTGGTGGTACGTAATGATAAATATCTCCCATACGTGGGGTACAGTAAATATAAATCTCCCATACTGTGGGGTACAGGTAATAATAAAATATCCCCATACTGTGGGACGTAATAAAAAAACTCCCATACTGTGGGGTACAGGTAATGATAAAATATCTCCCATACTGTGGGGTACAGGTATAATAAATATATTCTCCCATACTGTGGGGTACAGGTAATACTAAATATATCCCTACTGGGGTACAGTAATACTAAATATACCCATACTGTAGGGTACAGGTATATAAAATGTATCCCATACTGTAGGGTACAGGTAATATAAAATATATCCCATACTGTAGGTACAGGTAAATAAATATATCCCATACTGTGGGCTGCAGGTAAATAAAGTAATATTTCTCATATTGTGGGGTCCAGGTAATAAAGTATCATTTCTCATACTATGGGGTACAGATAACAGTAATATCTTCCACACTGTATGGTACAGGTAAAAAATAACCCCATACTGTGGTACAGGTAATAATAAAATATATCCCATTCTGTGCAGTGCAGGTAATAATAAATATACCCCATACTGTGGGTACAGGTAATAATAAAATGTGTCCCATACTGTGGGGTACAGGTATAATAAAATATATCCCATACTGTGGGGTACTGGTATAAAGTAATATCTCTCATACTATCGGGTACAGATAAAGTAATACTTTCATACTGTAACAGTAAAAAAAATATATCCCAAACTGTGGGTTACAGTTATAATAAAATTATCCAATACTGTGGGGTACATGTAATAAAGTAATTTTTCCATATTTGGGGTACAGGTAATAAAGTAATATCTTATATACTGTGGGTACAGGTAAGTGAAATCTCCGATAATGTGGGGTACAAGTAATGAAATATCTCCCAAACTGTAGGGTGCATGTACGAAATGTCTCCTATACTGTAGGTTTCAGGTAAAGGAATATCTCCCCTATTGTGGGAAACAGGTAATAATGAAAATCTCCCTTACTATGGGGTAAAGCGGATAAAGAAAAATACCTCCAGTATATTGTGGGGCGCATGTCGAAGGGTATATATATATTGTGGATTGCAGGTGTTAGGGTATATCTGGTTATTGTAAGGCGCATGAAAAGGGTATATTTAGTATATTTGTGGACTGCAGTGGTAGGGTATATCTAGTATATTGTGGACTGCAGGTGGTAGTATCTAGTATATTGTGGGGTGCAGGTGGTAGGATATATTAATTAATTGTCGGGTGCAGATGGTAGGGTATATCCATTATATTGTGGGGGCGCAGGTGGTAGGGTATATCTAGTATAAAGTGGGATGCAGGTGGTAGAGTATATTAGAATACAGTGGGGGTGCAGGTGGTAGGGTATTTCTAGTATATAGTGGGGTGCAGGGGTAGATTATATTAGAATATAGTGCGGTGAAGGTGGAAGGGTAATATCTAGTATATTGTGGGGGTGCAGGGGAGAGTGTATTAGAATATAGTGGGGTGAGGGTGGGGTATATCTAGTGTATTGTGGGGTGCAGGGGATACACCTATTAGAATATAGTGGGGTGTAGGTAGGGTATTCTAGTATATTGTGGGGTGCAGGGGGTATAGCATATTAGAATATAGTGGGGTGAATGTGGTAGGGTATATCTAGCATACTGTGGGGTGCAGGTGGTACAGCATATTAGAATATAGTGGGGTGAAGGTGGTAGGGTATATCTAGTATATTATGGGGTGCAGGTGGTACACCATTTTAGAATATAGTAGGGTGAAGGTGGTAGGGTATATCTAGTATATTGTGGGGTGCAGGTGGTATAGCATATTAGAATATATGGGGGTGAAGGTGGTAGGGTATATCTAGTATATTGTGGGTGCAGGTGGTATAGCATATTAGAATATAGTGGGTGAAGTGGTAGGGTATATCTAGTATATTGTGGGGTGCAGGTGGTACACCATAATAGAATATAGTGGGTAAATGTGGAGGGTATAACTAGTATATTGTGGGGTGCAGGTGGTACACCATATTAGATTATAGTGGGGTGAAGGTGGTAGGGTATACCTAGTATATTGTGGGGTGCAAGTGGTACACCATAATAGAATATTGGGGTAAATGTGGAAGGGTATAACTTATATTGTGGGGTGCAGGTGGTACACCATATTTGAATATAGTGGGGTGAAGGTGGTAGGGTATATCTAGTATATTGTGGGGTGCAGGTTATAGCATATTAGAATACAGTGGGTGAAGGTGGTAGGGTATATCTAGTATATTGTGGGGTGCAGGTGGTACACCAATTTTGAATATAGTGGGGTGAGGTATGGTAACACTGTACATTGTGTTAGGAAGAATCGTTTGTAAATTTTCTTAATTTAAGGGACGGTACAAAGGAACAATTTGTACATTATTTATAGGCAGTTAATTAAAATGGAAATCTCCCTACAATTTAGGGAGTCTATTATAAGAATATTGTATCTGTCTGGTACATTGTGTATTATGGTAAAAGCAATGGAAAAACATCTTATTTCTCTCTTTAGGTAGCATTTGGATTTCTTGTTTGGTGGATTAAACTTCTATGTTTATTATTATTATTATTATTATTATTTTATTATTATTATTATATTATTATTTTTATTATTACATAGTTATTCATTCCTAATATATTTTTATGTGACTGTGATAAAATTATCCCTTTAACTTATCTATCGATTCTTTTTTTCTCTTTCATTTATATTTTATTATATTTTTAAAACAGCAATGACCATTTTATAGTTTATAGTTTATATTATTTTTCTACCAATCCTTTGAAACATAGACACGATAATGTGTATATTATCATTACAACTAATGCTGTTATATACTGGGTGCCCTTGTGCAATGCATATAAACTAAGCTAATAAATAATATCAAGCTATGCTAATCGTTTTTTCAATATAAAAATACAAAATTTTCAGTGTGTATATTTAACGTTATTATTATTATTATTATTATTAATTATAATAAATTATTTTTTATTTAAAACAGAGGAAAAATCCTTTCTGGATAATTCAGCATATAGTTTTTCTATATTATTATTGTTTTCAATAAACAACCTCCCTACATATAATAAAATAATCTTTTTAATAATAATAATAATAATAATAATTGTAATATAATTATTATAATACTGCAATAACTATAATAATAATAATAATTCCAGACACTGTACATGTTTGTAATGCACATTATTGTGCTAAGGAAGACATTGAGAATTCTGATTTCAGTAATAGTAAAAAAACAGTCCACAATAATATTTTAATAAGTATTTAATAAGAACGATCCTATAAAGCTGTTAGATGTAAATTGTCTGTACAGGTTAGCTACAATTAAATTTAGATCCAGGTTAAATACAGTTAGATACATTACCATACTGCAGATACAGTTAGATACTTTACAAACTGTAGATACAGTTAGATACAGGTTAAATACAGTTTAGATACATTTCAAACTTAGATACAGTTAGATCAGGTTAAATACAGTTAGATACATTTACAAACTGTAGATACAGTTAGATACAGGTTAAATACAGTTAGATACTTAAAAAATCTGCAGATACAGTTAGATACTTTACAAACTGTAGATATACAGTTAGTACAGTTAAATACAGTTAGATACATTAACAACTGTAGATACAGTTAGATACAGGTTAAATACAGTTAGATACATTAACAAACTGCAGATACAGTTAGATACGTTTACAAACTGTATATACAGTAGATACAGGTAAATACAGTTAGATACATTAACAAACTGTAGATACAGTTAGATACAGGTTAAATACAGTTAGATACATTTACAAACTGTAGATACATTAGATACAGGTTAAATACAGTTAGATACATTTATAAACTGCAGATACAGTTAGATACAGGTTAA
Organism: Hymenochirus boettgeri; assembly: GCA_019447015.1. NCBI lineage: Eukaryota > Metazoa > Chordata > Amphibia > Anura > Pipidae > Hymenochirus > Hymenochirus boettgeri. Next base: position 65,790,069 of record CM033469.1, on the reverse strand, counting down.
ATACAGTTAGATACATTTATAAACTGCAGATACAGTTAGATACGATTAAATTCAGTTAGATCCAGGTTAGATACAGTCGGATACAGTTAAATAAAGTTAGATACAGCAGGATACAGTCCAAGTAGAGGGAATGGGTGTGGAGAGAACAGTTTAATATTTTCTTGATAAAAAAAAATGAAAAGTGTCCCGTTCATATTGGCCATGGAACGCCTGGCTAATTCCGTTCTAATTCCAGGAACATTGTATTGTGAGATAGGAAGGCACCGGATCATCGTTGATACATTGTAGATACATTATTGCTACATTATTGATACAATAGCACACTATAGATACACTATAAATACATTATTTATACATTATAGTATACTTATTGTACATTATAGACACAAATAGACACAATATAGACACATTGTAGACACATTGTAGACACACTATAGACCACACTATAGATACATTATAGACACACTGTAGACACACTGTAGATACACCATACACACACTGTAGCACACATTTAGACACATTATAGACATATTATAGATATATTATGTATATACATTATATCACTGGACATGTGGCATTAACCCTTCGTTTCATGGGTCCCATTTCGTAGCAACGATAGTATATAGTCTATGTATACAGTGTGTATAGTGTATAGAATATGTAAACAGTGAATATATAGTATGTGCATTAGTATGTATAATATTTGTAGTATATAGAGTTTACATAGTGTGTATAAATGTGTGCACTTGTGTATATATGTGTATTATTTGTGTATATAGTATGTTTATAGTGTGTATGTATATATTGTACACAGTATGTGCATATTGTGTAAATAGTGTGTACATTATATATAGTTTGTGTACATCTGTGGCTATAGTGTGTATATAAGGTGTTCACAGTTTGAATATGTGTGTATACAGAGTGTGATTGTGCGTACATTGTATTTTAAAGTGTATATACAGTGTGTATATACCGTGTGTATAAAGTGTGTGTGTGTGTGGTATCAATGTGTATATAGTGTGTGTATAGTGTGTATACAGAGTGTGCATGGTGTGTCACAGTATGTTTATAGTGTATATACAGTGTGTATAAAGTGTTTGTAAAAAGTGTGTGTATAAAGTGTGTGTATACAATGTGTATATATTGTGTGTATAGTGTGTATGCAGGGTGTACATTGTGTGTCACAGTATGTTTAATTGTATATACAGTGTGTATATATATAAAGTGTGTGTGTAGTGTGTGATACTATGTGTATATAGTGTGTGTATAATGTGTATACAAAGTGTGCATTGTGTGCACACAATTATGTTATAGTATTATAAAGTGAGTGTATAAACAGTGTGTATATCATCTTTTGTTGTTGGTTTATTATTAATATACTTTATTTTGTATACAAATTTTGTACAAAAATACATTTATTTGTACTGGAACCAGCTTTCTGGTTCATACATTATTAAAAACAAATAGTAATAAAATATCTACAGTGTGAGTGGGTTCAGTGGTAAGAGACGGGAGACTGTGGTATTGCTGCCATCTCTGATGACCCTGTCCCTGGGGCATGATGGGCTGTACCCCTGGCTAATAGTTTATACAGCCCTAGAACTAAAAGTAATAATAACAATATTACCTAGCAATATCCTGGGTACACAAGCTTTCTCCCACATATATAAGTACAATGCACACATACTGCAGTTACATAATCAAATTACAGAACTCATTCAGTAACTCTCTCTCCCTCTCCTCCACTCTCTCTTTCTCTCTCTCTATCTCTCTCTCAGGATGATATTATGGCAGATGTGTCTAACAGTACCACTTCACACGCAACATCACCCATATAGTTCTATATATTACAGTACATGTCTATAGTAGTGAAGGCTCTGTGGTCCAGTGTATAGTATTTGAGGTTGAAAGACATATGTCCATCCAGCCCAACCCATCTAGCAATATCCAAACATGTCTAACTGTTGATCCAGAGGAAGGCAAAAAAAAACCACCAATTTATGAAGGGAAAATTCCTTCCTGACTCCAAGTGGCAATCGGAAATTTCCCTGGATCAACTCTACTTTAGTATCAATACCAGTAATCTGTAACTTCCTTGTTTGCAGAAACTCATCCAGCTTTTTTTTAAACTGACCAATGACACTGCCATAACAACGTCCACTGGAAGACAGTTCCATAGCTTTACCGTTCTCACAGTAAAACCCTTTCCGAACTTGAAGCTTAAACTTTTTTTCTTCAGTCTTAAGGGATGTCCACATGTCTCTGACATGTTCTATTATTAACAATGCCCCAGATAGTTTATTGTATGGCCCGTTAATGTATTTTACACAGTAATCATATCCGCACGCAAGTGCCTTTTCTACAGCGTACATATTTTAACTTATCCAGTCTCTCTTCATATTCAAGCTCCCCCAATCCCCTTATTTAGTTGCTCTTCTCTGAACCCTTTCCATTTCAAAGATGTCCTTTTTGTACACGGATTCCAAAATTGCACTGCATATTCCAAACAAGGCCTTACAAATGCTTTGTAAGAGGAGAATAAAATTTTTCCATACCTCTCTTTATACAAGACAATACCATGCTGGCTTTGGCTGTTGCTCGCGCCTGGCACTGCTTTTTTCCTTTAAGTTGTTATCACCAAAACTCCAAGATCCCTTTCCAACAGGGATTCACTTACCACAGAGCCATTTAGTTAAGTAGCACAAGGATTTTTAAGTCCAAAATGCATCACCTTACGTTTATCAACATTGAATTTCATCTGCCACTTAGCAGCCCAGTGACATCTATTAGATCCCCCTGCAATGATTGCACATCCTCTGAAGTTTTTAATGGTCGACAAAGTTTTGTGTCGTCAGCAAACACAGAAACCTTGCTGACAATACCTACTTCCAATCTTAATAAATAGATTATATAGAAGCGGCCCCAACACAGAACCCTGTGGCACCCCACTTGCACTTTTAGTCCATAATGATAAGCCCATTTACAACTACTCTCTGCATCCTATTCATTAACCAGTTTTCTATCCATGTAAAATGTGACTCCCCAGACCAACAGACCTTATCTTATACATTAGTCACCTATGGGGACTGTATCAAAAGCCTTTGCAAAATCCAAGTAAACTACATATACTGCTATGCCAGAGTCTAAATTTCTACTTACTTCCTCATAAAAGCCAAGCAAGTTAGTTTGACAAATCTATTCCTCCTAAATCCATGCTGGTTACTACTTATAATGTCAGTCCTTGAAAGATACTCTAGAACATGTTCCCTTATTAAACTTTCCAGGCTCTTCCCCACCACTGAAGTTAAACTTACAGGCCTGTAATTACCCGGCTCTGAACGACTACCCTTTTTAAATATTGGAATAACTTAGGCCTTTTTTCAATCCGGTGCCTGGAGTATGGACCTTTTGGAGCCAAGAGCCCTGTCTAGATCTGACAATAAGGTGGGCATACACGGTCCAATATTCTTCCAATTAGATTTGCGATTGTCCAAAATGATTGAAAATCTGATCGGAAGAACCTATCGAATATCCCCACCTTGCACCATCGATCTTTTGTAGATTTCAGCTTGAAAACTACGGAAGGTCTGGTTCTAGTAGAAGGGGTCGACGGAAATTTATCCATCTTGCCCGATCAGGTTTTTTTCGATAGACCGGGCGCAATCAATCTGTCTATCTAAAAAAAACTGATCGGGCAAGATGGATCATTTCCAATAAAAAAGCCTCTTTGATAATCTTACAATTGATCGGAATATTGATGCCGTGTATGCCCACCTTAAGGCACATATCTCATTAACAGTAAAGAAGGACACACTTAAGGCTCATACACACGTCTGTGCAGGCATCATACACACGTCTTATGAGCACAGGCGGATCGCCAGGCAGAATGACAAACAAATGCCGACAGAAGAATACACACGCACATTCTTGGCCGAATATATCGGGGGTCGTGGCTGGGTGCCAAATTGGACGTGTGTACAAACCTTCATCTAGATATTTATTATTGCCACACGAACCATATACATTTCATCCACACCTTCCTTATAGTTGCTTTATCTGTATAATTAGATATGGCTGGTATTGTCTGTTCAGTGCATTATCAATGGTGCAAGCCATGTCACAATCCATCTTCAATTCCATTGGTCCAAAAACCAAATAAAAGCCCCCACCAGAAAGTATGAGTCTATCTATGCACAATCTTAACCAACTACAAGGGGGAGCTACACAGTCTAATCATTTTCCTTATGAAAGAAGATATCAATGTACTGGCAGCAGGTGAAGGGGGCAGAATTTGTAAGCAAATGTTTTACTAAAACCTAAGGAAATAATTTGTGATTTTCTAAAACAAGGCATCCAATGTTTTCTAAACATCATCTTTAAAGAGCCAACGTGGGATTTTCTATACGACATACCAGTACAGTGTCAGCTCCAAGGTTTTGCATGTCACACAAAACTTTTAATAAAATAAACAAGCTTCTCTTAAAACAACCCAGAATGTGATAGTGAGATAAATAAAACATGTACAGGCACCATGGAAACCCTGCAGCATTAATCCAATTACATCTTCTGCCTGTGAATTCATCATGGCTCCAAGTGCAGTTTATGAAAACTATAGTAACCCTATGCTTGTGAGGTTCTCATTCATCCAGGTCATGGTATATCTGTTGTATTCAATTAGATCAACTGGACTTGAAATGTAGTTCTTGAAGACGTTTCGCTAGTCATCCGACTGGCTTTCTCAATTCAAATGACTTGTACAAGAATCTGTGGCAATTATGTACCCTGGAAATCCCAATTAACACCTGGCTGTGATATGCTAATTGGGATTTTCCAGGGTACATAATTGCCACAGATTCTTGTACAAGTCATTCTGAATTGAGAAAGCCAGTCGGATGACTAGCGAAACGTCTTCAAGAACTACATTTCAAGTCCAGTTGATCTAATTGAATACAACAGATATAGTAACCCTATTTGAATATTGTAAAACCCTAGTACCTTACAGGCTGTGGGATGAGGTATTAATTACTTACAGCATTAACACTGCAACAGTGAACACAAGGGAGCCAGTTACTCATTGACACTGCAACAGTGAAGTCTCTGTAATCACTATCGCGTTTGAGACTGAAGGTAAATCCCGAAAAGGGATTTACTCAATGCTGGATTTTAACTCCAGCTATTAGATGGCGTTAAAATCCAGCGCTAAAACTAGCACAAACACGATATTGAATCACGAGCGTTGGATACGCTAACTGGTAGCGAACCGATTAGCGCAACTTTGACCTCCAGAAATTTGCCCACGACTCTGGGTAAATTGGCCCCAAAACTTTTATTGAATCTCCCTGTTAGCTGTAGCAATCAGTGCCAGACAGATATGGCTAGCAAGATAGGGGAATAGATTCAAGTTAAGACTAGAAGAAAAGAAGTTTCATCTTCAGGTTAGAAAAGGTTTCTTTACTGTAAGAATGGTGAAACTGTGGAACTGTCTTCCAGCAGATGTGGTGATGGCAAGTTCATTATATAGCTCTGAAAGGGGGTGGTCATTTTCTAAAACTAGAACATATTGAGAATTATTGGTATTATCATATACTGTAGTTCTGGTTGGTCCAGGGATCCTTTCCGATTTGAAGTCAGGAAGGAATTTCCCCCCCTTTTCAGTTTTTTTTGCCTTTCTTTGGATCAACTGTTTGGTTGGGTTAAAGTAGACTGTAAAGGTTGGACTAGATGGGCGTATGTCTTTCTTCAACCTCGATTACTATGTTACTATGTATGAGTAGGGTGACACCAAAGCTGGAAAGTAGGATGGCTTGATGGGGTAGTGGCAGGGAGATCCCAGTGTACTAGCTGAGTTGTTGGGGCAGGTCCTGCTTTGCTTAACATGATAATCTATTTAGAATTCATTTGGTTTTGAGAAAACTCTCTTTATTTCATTCTAATCCCATCCCATTCTTTTTCTTTCTTCTGTTGTCTTCCTCATCCTATATCACATCTCTCCCTTCCATCTCTATTACTGTACAGCAAGCCAGGGTGTAGGCGTATATAGTGGCATGCAGAAAGGGCTAAATTCCAGATGATGAAAGAGTTTTCAGATCAGGAGCAAATTACAGCTGGGTGGGGGCGGTTCGGATTTTCCTCTCTGGCTGCTCCTCAAGACATGGCTTTATGCAGGGTCACATGTGTGATCTTTAGAATTGTGACGTTGTTATTAGCTGGGGGAGAGTTTCACAGTTTGATGGAGATTAAACCCAACTGTGAGTCCATTAGCCTTTTCTTTCCAGCAGTCTGCCTGTATTTCACATTGGTGTCCTATTACCCATAAGATGAAAAGAAGAGTAATGCACTATAAACATACCATGTTTAGGGGCAGATTTTCAGTTCTTTATGCATCCAATCTGTACAGTACCATTGTGCCCCATACTGTAATCCGACCTATATGCCTTTAATGACTCCAAAAACAGCCATCACATAACCTAAAGTGGTTTACTGCAAGTTTAATGTTTTAGATATTCATCAAAGCTTTCAGTTTATATAAGAAAACTGCACCCAGGTACATTGCCCAGATTCGCATACATGTATTTACTGATGCTTTTTTATATTGTGTAACTGAACTGGTATGTTTAAAGCAGAACAATCACCTGTTGTTCAATGTAAGTGGCACTGTCTTTTCTTCAGTAAAAAATGTGAAGGACAAATTGGCCACATGTGGTTAAAGGTAAAGTCACACTCACCCATTGGAGTGAGTTACATTGACTAGCGAACAATCAAATTGATGCAGGCTTGCTATATAGTGAGAAAATGTATGTGGGGAAATGTGACCTGAAGAAGGGGTGCACTTAACCCCTTAAAATGTTGGATATTCTGATATGTGGTCACTAATAAAACATTATTTTATTGGAGTGTGCCCTCGGTTTTCATTGTCTGGTATATATTCTGTTGAGAGTGGAATTCAGACCATTCTTGGTCAGAGTGCATTGGATTGCATATCCTCTGGTTATAGATGACAACGAGATGTTGGACAGCATAAGTGACAGTCAAATGCAGATAGTGTGTCACATGTGTATGGATGATTAGTAAATCATGGAGAGGGTTGAGCTTAACAATACCCAGAATATAGAATAGTTTATATATTTGCCTGACGTAAGACTTATAGCCTTATGTGGCTAAACAACACTTCTTATAAACACAGGCCATGGGGGATTTATATCAGAAACAGCAAATTATATTCAAATGCTAATGAATTACTACTACTAATGAGATAATTTGCTACTAATATGTAATAGTCGTGGGGTGCAGGTGGTACACCATATTTGAATATAGTGGGGTGGAGGTTGGGTAGGGTATATCTAGTATATTGTGGGGTGCAGGTGGTATAGCATATTAGAATACAGTGGGGTGAAGGTGGTAGGGTATATCTAGTATATTGTGGGGTGCAGCTTAGATCAGCACACCTGTTACATAAAAGGAATTATATTGAGCGCCTTTGTGGAACCAGATTTCATGATGTCTATTTTCTTTTGAGGGCTATTTGTAGGCAGATATAAGCAATGGCCAGAAGTAGGATTCAAAGATCTAATCAAGTTTTGATTTATGAATGAAAATAAGTATCCCGTTTGTAGTAAAAATGAACAGTGATAGCATGCCCTTTATTAGTATTCACACCAGTTAAAATCTTCAAGTACAAGAAGTGAAAATAGTTTATTTCTGTTTCTAGATCATTCACATTAATGTACAGCCGCACATTTACGCCGCACATCGTTATTTGCGAGCGCCAGCGTAGAATACCATGCAGTAGTAAACTACACAATGGTATTCTATGGGATCATAAATCTACAATTTTGTTATCATAGGTTTACGATTGTAATCATTAATTTACTATAACGATCGTAAATTAACAATCCTTAAAGTGAATTAAAGAACACGGTATCGCAAAAAAGCAATAAATATGGCCCTGGTGATGTCAGATTCCACCTAGACAAATAGGGCAATGTTCCAAAACTGCTTTTTCACCAATCATGTTCCAACCCATTTGCAGCAACTTTAGCATGGGTATTAGAGATTTACTAAACATTAAGTGACATAACCATGACTTCAAATACCTGGTCTTAAACCTTGGCAAAGCTTACACTTTAATTTTAGAATCTGAAATTATATATAATTAGGATATATAAATATTGGATTATAGCTCTATAATAGTTGTGATAACAGGGCAGTAAGCATTGGTTTATAGCTCTCAGTGCATGATGGTTAAAGGGCAATTCTAACCACTTCCACAAATTAAAAAATCTATATAGATTTTTTTTATCTGTCCCTATTCTTTTGATATCCAGTCTGAAATATGTCACATTAAACTGTCAATCAGGTGCCTTAGTATCATATTTTTTTCTGTTATGTATAGTTTTGCTGTAGCTGGAATGGAGCCAAACAAGTACTGGATTAAAGTCATGCAGCAACGCAAACACATCAGAGTAAGTGCTGCTTACATGTATTTATTTATAGATAAATGAGGCAAAGTTATTTTTCAGTGTACAATTCCTTAACAGCATTCCGTGAGTGCAGACTTCTCCATGGATTGACTGGATTCCCCTGCAATAGCTTATGAACAGTTTTTTTAGATCAAATAGATCAATGTCTCTGTAATCTGTTGTACTACCTGCAAAAAAAAAAATAAAATAATCCACATTTTCTGTAAAACAAAAGTAGGGCCCTTTATTAGGCTTCGTCCTTTAGATGCAGTAATCCAGTGTAGCCAGCTGACTGCAGGTCCCTTACTAATAGAATAGAATAGAATTCTGGAGGCAGAAGTGAATCTGTTTCTTGTAAGAACAAAAGAAAGGTGGCACTCTAAGCCCTTTCTGTGGGCACTCATGACACCAGAATATACCAGAGTTTTTTTACCCCAGAAAGGCAGAGAGACACTGCCTTTTTTGGTAACAGAGAGATCAAAACAAGTATAGATTCACTCTAGCACACCAGGTTGGCAATTGCCAAAATTAGTAGGTGCAATCCCAAACACCCCCTACCCTGGGGTTGATCCAACCTAAATCAAAGTGAGAGGAGCACACACATCAGTGTATCAAAATGAATTGTGCAAACAACTTCAATGTTAATCTATAATCAATTCTATCCACTGTATCTGTCTCCGTTTTGAGTTGTTTTTTCTGAACTAAAACCTCAGTATTCATGTTAAATTATTGTGTTGGCACTATATATGTGGGATTAAGCATGTGTGGGCTGCAGTTGGGCACTCGGTCTCTTAAAAGGTTCGCCATCACTGCTCTAGGACTAATGCACACTCCAAACCATATGAAATTGGGTCACACAAGCTACCCATACACAGTCAGATGTTATTCTGATTGGATTTCGATCGGCCGATCTTCTGCAAACTTCCCATTAAATTTTATTCACCTAGCCTGATTTTCTGTTATTCGATAAACTGCTCGATATTGTCAAACGGTCGATCAGGAAACAAAAAACATTTAACATCCAAATGCCCTGGTGGTTCTTACATGCAATGTCCCCGTGAAGTTCCCTGGCCAGAATACGAGATCAATTTTACAGCGTGTAACGTCGGTTGTGGATCTGGAAACTCTGTTCAGGAAATGCGGAACGTTGAAGATAAGTTACTAGTGTATGGGCATCTTCACAGTGCTCACAGGCTGTTTTTCTCATAGTTATCTCACATAAACTACATACAATCGTATTGTTTTTTCCATCTGGGATTGAACGGTATGATAGAATTTGGTAGATGTGTTTGCCTTCAAACATTGAATTTGCCATGCATTGCCAGCAATGCAATGAAACCATAGGAATGTTTAAGTTTTGCCACTGGTATCAATTTTCCATCACTCTTGTTTGATCCTTTTTATTTTATTTAACTTTTGTGATGTTGATGGACATCAAAGTCCATTTTTATGCCAGTGGTCAGGCCAGAACCCAGCTGGGTATATTAATTTTGTGACATCACAGACCTGAACATGGCCAGACCCCCGAATGAATTCAGGGGATATGACATAAGTTCAGAGTGAAGTGTTTACTGGTTAAACCTACAAGACACATACCAAGTGCCATGGCACAAGTAAGAAGTAATAAGAAACTTTTAAATGGGGAATTTACCTAGGGACGCAATCGATCGGGTCCCCTCTATGTAAATATTGGTCATGGCTTTGGGTGAATTCCAATGCTATTAGCTGTAACACAAAAAGAGCCAAAATTGCTATATTAAATAGATTGGACCTGCTGCATGGGCGTCATTTGCGATATCAACTCAGCACAATTTCCTGGGTTAAAGTCATGATCACCACTGGTAAATTGGTTAGTGTGACTTAAAGTGAAATTCTGAGCATAGATTATTGATGATACAGACAGTTCCCAAAATATAATAATCTAATTGATATATTCTGGGAGAGCCTTTTATTTGTGTCCCCTGCAGTTTTCCTTGTCCTAGTAGGAATCCCCAAGAGGCTTGTATGAATATGTATATGTATGTGTACATGTATGTACAACTAGTGACCAATTAAATACCAATACATTCAAATGGAATACATGTACAGTATATTTCCATTGTGTTTCTGCAACACAATGGACATATAGCAGGCGTGTAATTAAATTGAATTTGGCCAACCTATTCAAACAACTGCTTTTTATTTATCCACAGAGAAGGGCAGCTATACAATGGATGTGGTATATAGGATACTATGATAATAATATACTTCATTTAATTTTTTATGGCAGGGTATTCAATCTGCAGTCTCTAGATATTACTGAACCAAAAGGATGTCATCTCTACATAGAGAGCTACAGGTTCCTGACCTGTATGAAACTTGCAGCTATAGACTAAAGGATTAGCTTACGGTGGCCATACACTAGAAAGATTTCACTTACCCACCAAGCGATCCCACGACATTAGAGTGATCCTGTCTGAACCGCCTTTCCCGCTCTTCTTTGCGACCATCATGCAATTGCAAAATGAATGTTTTTTTGCGATCGCATGTCGCATGTCGTGGGATCGCTTGGTTGGGTAAGTGAAATCTTTCTAGTGTATGGCCATCCTAACTTTCCAGCCAGAATCCTAACTAAAATTCCACAGTGAGACTTGCAGGACAGAATCTTTATTTATTGGAGATAAAAGAAACCCGTAAACCCAATGAACCTGGCTGACCACACTGCTAGTAGACAGTTCCATGGTTTTGTCTCCATTAGGGTTTCTGGTCAGGTTTGCTATCAGTGTAGCTTGGGAAAGGTCTATGACGTGGTCTGGCGGCTGTGGATGGGGCACCAAGCAGTGGGTATGACCAGGTTGGACACCCCTCTTGAGTTGTATTGGGACAGACACCAGTATAGTTATGTTCACACAATGCTCAGCCTTATTAATTATTCCTGCCGTTATCTCATCCTTTAATGTGTCTATGTGCCTAACACGGTCACTATGTTGTACAGCACTTACAGAAAGAGAGAATTCCCCAGTCTATGAAATCTGTCCGTATACACTCACACAATCAAATTGTAAGCTCTGGTCAGGGACCTCCTTTCCTCTTGTGGCAAGGCTCTAGCACTTCTATATTTATATAATTATCATTTCTTTATTTATGTACTGAACATTTATGTATTTGACCCCCTTGTTTTTTTTTTTTGTATTTTGTTTTGTACAGAACTACATCAGCAAGTTGTGCTTTGTAAATAAACTATACATACATACATACATACATACATACATACAATCACTGTATCGCTTGTAATGAATTCAGTATGCTCATGTAAACAGCATTGTATTTATCGTTTATTAACTCTTTGCTATTCTGGGCACTGAAAGGCTCAATGAATAATAAAGCTATTCTACCTACAACCACATTGCCCTGTCGTGTCACCGCCATGTTTGACGCTTGCCCTGTTTCCTCCTTTGTTTACATTTCTTTCTGCTCAAAAAAACACCCATATGAATAGGTCAGGGATAGATCCTTTCTGGAGGGGGAGTTTAAATAACAGAATAATGGCTTCTGTCAATTGCATTAGGTGAAGCTGATGCCTGCCCTTGTGAATGGGAAGAAGCACACAGAAATGTTGGCCAGTGTTTGGAATTGGTCAATGGGGATGACAGTAATTGTGCAGATTAGGCTCCGGGTCCACGTGCACACACAATAGGGACAGATGTGAGGGTGGAGGCGTTAGGCTTTCTAGTAGATGGTTTATGCTATTTTAAGAATTTCATTCACGGTTTGTAAAACATTCTGAAAGAAAACAGCTCGGTTTAAACCAACAACATATCTAGAATAACTGATACAGTGCATTTTATGCAACTATTACTTTCCCTTTCACTCGTGTCTGCCAGTAGGGGGATCCATCCATTTTCAATGTGACACCTAACAATTCCTGGATGTAAAGATGTACAGTCACTAATCCATTATGTTAAAACTGATACTGAAACGCACAGTGTTATTAGGTAGGAACTGATCATTAGTGACAATGATATAGTGGATCCTGTACCCTTCTGCCCACAAACAAATATATGACTGACTGTATCCAAGGTACATAATGACTTATTATATCCTGCTAGACTATAGACTATTCTTAACAATAATACATGTTTATTATTGTATACATTAATAAAATGTTAAATTACAGTCTTTTAAAAGGCTGCACAAGTGACTCATGCACAGGGATGGAAAGAAACGCATTGATCACATCCAGATAGCACCAAAGAACAGCTATATGCTTTTTTATCCCTTAAAGTAACAGTACGTTTTTATTTTATTTTATTAAATAAAAACTTTTTAAACTACTAAAACGTGGGAACCAGCCCTGGTTTATGTAAGAGTGGAATCAGAAGGGAACATGGGCTTGTGAACAAGCCACTTCCAAGGCAGACAGGGAATAATAGGAACACACAGAAACGTAAGTTAAAGTACTTACAGTTAAATACAGTATTGTGTTATTTATAATCTGATTTTAACACTTTTATCTTTTTATCTTTCTTTTTTTATCTCTCCATCCCTGTGCCCTAGTCACTTGCACAAACCTTTTTAAAAGACTGTAATTAACATATTCAAATAGGGAAATAAAGGTCTTCTGCAGACAGGAATCAAACCAATGGGGCTGAGGACAATAAACTTACTATAAATAAAATGTTCCAACCATGTCCCCAATGTTCCAAGCAGTGTCAGCGTTATACCAGTCGGGTCTCACATTGCTGCTGTTTCAATCATCATAGGAGGTGCAAATTTTTGCCTGTTGTTGAAAAAAAAAGGTTTTGGAAGGCTGTGTAGACGCAGTCCAATTGACCAGCGTGATGGAAATGTCGTCGGTCACGCGATTAGATTGCGTGGTTTTAAATGGGTCACACAATTGGTCGAACTGAAATATCGGAAGTGCAATAGCACATTGACAGAATACCAATCGGGTTTGACAGTTGCTGGTCTGTCCAAATTAACATCAGGTTAATAGTTTTTCACTCTAATTAATAAGCTGTTTTTTTTGTCGTTAAAATAAGAATACAAATCCCACCATGCAATGCGAGCTCTTTTAGTAGCTGCTAACAGAATGCAGGAAGGTGATATTGCATCAATCAAAATGCCTTACTGTTGGAAATAAGCCCTTGTGCTCATGTGTTTTACTGTCCAGAACCAACATATAAATGAACTGGATATACCAGTGGTTTGCAGTATTAGATTATCATTACTGCACCAATGTTGGTATAGACATGCATGGTAAATTGTACTATAAATGCATTGATATAGAAATCCCATGATGCACGGGGAAGATCACAGCGTGGAAAAAAATAAATTGTGAAAGTCAAGGATAATAAAAAGGTAGGTGACCATTGGGACAGAGATAAATAGGTGCCTTTAACTCCAAATACCTTCAGAATGTCACAAGTATCTTATAACAAGGTTATAAATGTAAGAATACTATTAGTGTTGTCCAGGGATGTCAGATTTGCAGCCTTCAGAGTTTGGAAATTACAAGCCAGGGAATGCAGCCAGGCAATTGGGGATTGTAGTTTTCAAACACATGCCTGGTGTAGTCAGTTATATGACAAGAGGCAGCATTTCCATAAACCTGTTGTGTTTGTATGAGGAGTTTGGCTAGGAGGTTTATAGATAGTAGATAAGCACCCCCTACTGTAAATTATAATGATATTAGAAGTCACAGAGGAGTTCCGTGCCCATATAAAAGCACGAGTCGCAGGCCCCTCAATCAATGGCCTCTGGGCAGGAAAGGGGGGGATAGGAATAACCCACTGTCATTTATTCTTATCTTTCCCCTCCTCACTTCCCCAACCTCTGTTTTCTCCCCCCCACAGTTCTAGTAGCGCGCCGAAGGAAATAATCGTACTGTTGGGTCCCATGTGGACCCTTATGGGGGTGGATTATAATATATAATACATAAGCTCTGACATTTCCAACGTGGAGGTGCAGTGGCAAGAATGTATATTACAGTCACTCGTGATGTCATTGAGTAACTTCCTGTAATCCACTGCCCCTCCCCATTCTCTCCCCTCCCTGTATTAGTCATTCATATAGGAAGCCCGTGTATTGTTGACAAATCGTGTTTGGTCCTTCTTTCTCTTTCAATAGGAACGGTAATTAACTATTTATTACTATCAGGGATTCCTATATAAATGACTAATACAGGGAGGGGGGAGAGACAGTGGAATGGTAGGGGGAGACTGTGTCTTTGCTGGGGTTATTTTTGGGGCGGGCTGACCTTATGTATATAAGAAACAACACACTACCTACAGTGTAATATATGGATTTACTTCATGGAGTTCCATGCCCTGTAAAAATAAAAATGGTCATGAAACTCCTTGGTGGCGTAATATTCTTATATTACACTGTGGGTGCGGCTGCATATATATATATGTCTATATATATATAGAGGTGAGGTGAAGGAGCACTAGTAGGATTTGTGAGGAAACAAACTTTATTAAAGCTGTCTAGCGTTCTCAACCGAAACGCGTAGACAGCTTTAATAAAGTTTGTTTCCTCACAAATCCTAGGAGTGCTCTCACCTCACCTCTACATGCTATCTGC
Organism: Hymenochirus boettgeri; assembly: GCA_019447015.1. NCBI lineage: Eukaryota > Metazoa > Chordata > Amphibia > Anura > Pipidae > Hymenochirus > Hymenochirus boettgeri. The sequence continues at coordinate 65,775,046 of CM033469.1, read as the reverse complement.
CTAAGGAAGCACCCTGGTGGATGAACGCCGGGGGAGTGCTGCTCGCAACCTGTTTCTATTATATATATATATATATATATCAATACAAGGATATATTATTATATAATAATAATATTCCCTTAGTTTTTTAGTCTTTGTTGAATCTGTTCTATGTTTGGTTATTTGAATGTTCACAGTTTTCGAGCTGAGCTTCTGATATTTAACAGGAAGTTGATATAAAATAAATAAGTTGATAAAAATAATATTTTTTCCCCTTAATTTCTATTTTTATTAAGTAGCCATAAGATATAGTTAAGAATAAGATATAGTTTAAAAACAACATTTGGATGCAGTTGGATATGTAGTACCTGTACATGAGCACAAGAGGGAGCATACATCATCTGATTTTTCTCTTGTAGCATCCTAATTGCAGTAGGCAGCAGTATGGTGTAATTAGTTTTATGTATATTATTTGATCATGGAAATTTCTTTCTTTCGGAAAAAAAACCCAAAACACACATTAGTGTGAATATGTGCTAAGAGGGTTAATTCTGCATTATCTAACAGTGCATTCCCTTATCCTTTCCTTGCTACCACTGAAAATGTAGCAATGTAAGCAATGTTAAATCTAATTTTTTCTGTGCAAACATAATTAGCCATTTAAAAAAAAGGTTAACTCCAGCGCCTGAGACGGTTTTTGTTTAATAATCCCATTACTGACTGCTCATCATGTATAAAATGGTGCAGTAGGATGCAAAATTCCCACTTGTTTTAAGTGAATCTGGGAGAAATGTATATAAAGTGTTTGTTCTCTGGCAGAGAGGAGCAGCCTGGACAGGAGGGAGATCTATCAGCCTGGATGTAAGTACATCTCTTTCATACCTTGTTCATCTTTATATTCTCAATCATGGAGATTTTTCACTGTATTATGTAGGGGGCTCAGGAGAATTGTCTGTTCCCCGAGACACTGGGGGGTTCTTAGGTAGAAGACTGATCTGCTTGCTCCTTGCCCTTGGAGAATACAACAGTGGAGGATTCTTTACTGGATCACTGTTGGGTTTCTGTCCCATGAGATACCTTAGGTTCTGGCTCAGCCTCAGCCTCAGCAAACTAATATCAGGCTGGCAATTCCACATTGGACAGTAATGTGCACTTACTGTGTGGATACGTTGTATCACTGTAATTACACAGAGCAGTGCTGGCAATAGATACATGTTCTTCTTAATGTTGCCACTTAGTGATATTATTAGTCGTGCCAGCAGAATTGTCAACATTGAACCAGTAGGAAGATCTGCAGTATCATTTATTATTATTGTTGTTATTGCTATTATTATTATTATTATTACTATTAGAATTTATATTAACCATCATTCTTAAAAAGATCAGGAAACTATGAAATATATATGGAATATAGAATAGTGCACAGGATAGGAAATCCTACAGGGATCGACCCCATACCACAGCCCCAATATAATGTAAATCTGTCCAGCAGATGTTCTTTTGGGGAAAATTATGAGGGATGATCTGCACATTGTGGGGTGTAGGCGTTTAAAGATTCTGTTTTGCGGATTGCAGATAATAAAGTAATATCTCCCGTACTGTGGGGTACAGGTAATGATAAAATATCTCCCATACTGTGGGGTACAGGTAATAATAAAATATCTCCCGTACTGTGGGGTACAGTATGATAAAATATCTCCCATACTGTGGGGTACATGGTAATGATAAATATCTCCATACTGTGGGGTACAGGTAATAATAAATATCTCCCATACTGTGGGGTACAGGTATAATAAAAATATCTCCGTACTGTGGGGTACAGGTAATAATAAAATATCTCCCGTACTGTGGGGTACAGGTAATAATAAAATATCTCCCGTACGTGGGGTACAGGTAATAATAAAATACTCCCGTACTGTGGGGTACAGGTAATAATAAAATATCTCCGTACTGTGGGGTACAGGTAATAATAAAATATCTCCCATACTGTGGGGTACAGGTATAATAAAAATATCTCCCATACTGTGGGGTACAGGTAATAATAAAATATCTCCCATACTGTGGGGTACAGGTAATGATAAAATATTCCCATACTGTGGGGTACAGGTATATAAAATATCTCCATACTGTGGGGTACAGGTAATGATAAAATATCTCCCATACTGTGGGGGTACAGGTAATGATAAAATATCTCCCATACTGTGGGGTACAGGTAATAATAAAATATCTCCCATACTGTGGGGTACAGGTAATATAAAAATCTCCCATACTGTGGGGTACAGGTAATAATAAAATACTCCCATACTTGGGGTACAGTAATGATAAATATCTCCATACTGTGGGGTACAGGTAAAATAAAATATCTCCCATACGGGGTACAGGTAATACTAAAATATATCCCTACTGTGGGGTACAGGTAATACTAAAATATATCCATACTGTAGGGTACAGGTAATGATAAAATGTATCCCATACTGTAGGGTACAGGTAATAATAAAATATATTCCATACTGTGGGTACAGGTATAAAAAATATATCCATACTGTGGGCTGCAGGTAAATAAAGTAATATTTCTCATATTGTGGGGTCCAGGTAATAAAGTATCATTTCATACTATGGGTACAGATAACAAAGTAATATCTTCCACACTGTATGGTACAGGTAAAAAATATACCCCAACTGTGGGTACAGGTAATAATAAAATATATCCCATTCTGTGCAGTGCAGGTAATAATAAAATATACCCCATACTGTGGGGTACAGGTAATAATAAAATGTGTCCCATACTGTGGGGTACAGGTAATAATAAAATATATCCCATACTGTGGGGTACTGGTAATAAAGTAATATCTCTCATACTATCGGGTACAGATAAAGTATATCTTTCATACTGTAACAGGTAAAAAAAATATATCCCAAACTGTGGGTTACAGGTTATAATAAAATATATCCAATACTGTGGGGTACATGTAATAAAGTAATATTTTCCATATTGTGGGGTACAGGTAATAAAGTAATACTTATATACTGTGGGGTACAGGTAAGTGAATATCTCCGATAATGTGGGGTACAAGTAATGAAATATCTCCCAAACTGTAGGGTGCATGTAACGAAATGTCTCCTATACTGTAGGTTTCAGGTAAAGGAATATCTCCCCTATTGTGGGAAACAGGTAATAATGAAATATCTCCCTTACTATGGGGTAAAGCGGATAAAGAAAGAATACCTCCAGTATATTGTGGGGCGCATGTCGAAGGGTATATTTAGTATATTGTGGATTGCAGGTGTAGGGTATATCTGGTATATTGTAAGGCGCATGAAAAAGGGTATATTTAGTATATTGTGGACTGCAGGTGGTAGGGTATATCTAGTATATGTGGACTGCAGGTGGTAGTATCTAGTATATTGTGGGGTGCAGGTGGTAGGATAATAAGTATATTGTGGGTGCAGATGGTAGGGTATATCCATTATATTGTGGGGGCGCAGGTGGTAGGGTATATCTAGTATAAAGTGGGATGCAGGTGGTAGAGTATATTAGAATACAGTGGGGGTGCAGGTGGTAGGGTATTTCTAGTATATAGTGGGGTGCAGGGGGTAGAGTATATTAGAATATAGTGCGGTGAAGGTGGAAGGGTATATCTAGTATATTGTGGGGGTGCAGGGGAGAGTGTATTAGAATATAGTGGGGTGAGGGTGGGGTATATCTAGTGTATGTGGGGTGCAGGGGATACACCATATTAGAATATAGTGGGGTGTAGGTAGGGTATATCTAGTATATTGTGGGGTGCAGGGGGTTAGCATATTAGAATAAGGGGTGAATGTGGTAGGGTATATCTAGCATACTGGGGGTGCAGGTGGTACAGCATATTAGAATATAGTGGGGTGAAGGTGGTAGGGTATATCTAGTATATTATGGGGTGCAGGTGGTACACCATTTTAGAATATAGTAGGGTGAAGGTGGTAGGGTATATCTAGTATATTGTGGGGTGCAGGTGGTATAGCATATTAGAATATAGTGGGGTGAAGGTGGTAGGGTATATCTAGTATATTGTGGGGTGCAGGTGGTATAGCATATTAGAATATAGTGGGGTGAAGGTGGTAGGGTATATCTAGTATATTGTGGGGTGCAGGTGGTACACCATAATAGAATATAGTGGGTAAATGTGAAGGGTTATAACTAGATATTGTGGGGTGCAGGTGGTACACCATATTAGAATATAGTGGGGTGAAGGTGGTAGGGTATAACTAGTATATTGTGGGGTGCAAGTGGTACACCATAATAGAATATAGTGGGGTAAATGTGGAAGGGTATAACTAGTATATTGTGGGGTGCAGGTGGTACACCATATTTGAATATAGTGGGGTGAGGTGGTAGGGTATATCTAGTATATTGTGGGGTGCAGGTGGTATAGCATATTAGAATACAGTGGGTGAAGGTGGTAGGGTATATTAGTATATTGTGGGGTGAGGTGGTACACCATAGTTGAATATAGTTGGGGTTGAAGGTATGGTAACACTTGTACATTGTGTTAGGAAGAATCGTTTGTAAATTTTCATTAATTTAAGGGACGGTACAAAGGAACAATTTGTACATTATTTATAGGCAGTTAATTAAAATGGAAATCTCCCTACAATTTAGGGATGTCTATTATAAGAATATTGTATCTGTCTGGTACATTGTGTATTATGGGTAAAAGCAATGGAAAAACATCTTATTTCTCTCTTTAGGTAGCATTTGGATTTCTTGTTTGGTGGATTAAACTTCTATGTTATTATTATTATTATTATTATTATTATTATTATTATTATTATTATTATTATTATTATTATTATTACATAGTTATTCATTCCTAATATATTTTTATGTGACTGTGATAAAATTATCCCTTTAACTTATCTATCGATTCTTTTTTTCTCTTTCATTTATAATTTTTATTATATTTTTTAAAACAGCAATGACCATTTTATAGTTTATAGTTATAGTATTTTATCTACCAATCCTTTGAAACATAGACACGATAATGTGTATATTATCATTACAACTAATGCTGTTATAATACTGGGTGCCCTTGTGCAATGCATATAAACTAAGCTAATAAATAATATCAAGCTATGCTAATCGTTTTTTCAATATAAAAATACAAATATTTTCAGTGTGTATATTTAACGTTATTATTATTATTATTATTATTAATTATAATAAATATTATTTTATTTAAAACAGAGGATAAATCCTTTCTGGATAATTCAGCATATAGATTTTCTATATTATTATTGTTTTCATAAAACAACCTCACTACATATAATAAAATAATACTTTTGTAATAATAATAATAATAATAATAATTGTAATTATAATTATTATAATACTGCAATAACTATAATAATAATAATAATTCCAGACACTGTACATGTTGTAATGCACATTATTGTTGCTAAGGAAAGACATTGAGAATTCTGATTTCAGTAATAGTAAAAAAACAGTCACACAATAAATATTTTAATAAGTATTTAATAAGAACGATCCTATAAAGCTGTTAGATGTAAATTGTCTGTACAGGTTAGCTACAATTAAATTTAGATCCAGGTTAAATACAGTTAGATACATTAACATACTGCAGATACAGTTAGATACATTTACAAACTGTAGATACAGTTAGATACAGGTTAAATACAGTTAGATACATTTACAAACTGTAGATACAGTTAGATACAGGTTAAATACAGTTAGATACAGTTAGATAACATTACAGAACGTAGATACAGTTAGATACAGGTTAAATACAGTTAGATACATTAACAAACTGCAGATACAGTTAGATACGTTTACAAACTGTATATACAGTTAGATACAGGTTAAATACAGTTAGATACATTAACAAACTGTAGATACAGTTAGATACGTTTTACAAACTGATAGTACAGTTAGATACAGGTTAAATACAGTTAGATACATTTATAAACTGCAGATACAGTTAGATACAGGTTAAATACAGTTAGATACATTTATAAACTGCAGATACAGTTAGATACAGGTTAAATTCAGTTAGATCCAGGTTAGATACAGTCGGATACAGTTAAATAAAGTTAGATACAGCAGGATACAGTCCAGTAATAGGGGGAATAGGGTGTGGAGAGGAACAGTTTAATATTTTTCTTGATAAAAAAAAAATGAAAAGTGTCCCAGTTCATATTGGCCATGGAACGCCTGGCTAATTCCGTTCTAATTCCAGGAACATTGTATTGTGAGATAAGGAAGGCACCGGATACATCGTTGATACATTGTAGATACATTATTGCTACATTATTGATACAATATAGACACACTATAGATACACTATAAATACATTATTTATACATTATAGATACATTATTGATACATTATAGACACAATATAGACACAATATAGACACATTGTAGACACATTGTAGACACACTATAGACACACTATAGATACATTATAGACACACTGTAGACACACTGTAGATACACCATACACACACTGTAGACACATTATAGACACATTATAGACATATTATAGATATATTATGTATATACATTATATCACTGGACATGTGGCATTAACCCTTCGTTTCATGGGTCCCATTTCGTAGCAACGATAGTATATAGTCTATGTATACAGTGTGTATAGTGTATAGAATATGTAAACAGTGAATATATAGTATGTGCATTAGTATGTATATAATTTGTAGTATATAGAGTTTACATAGTGTGTATACAATGTGTGCACATTGTGTATATAGTGTGTATATATTTGTGTATATAGTATGTTTATAGTGTGTATGTATAATTTGTACACAGTATGTGCATATTGTGTAAATAGTGTGTACATTATATATAGTTTGTGTACATACTGTGGCTATAGTGTGTATATAAGGTGTTCACAGTTTGAATATGTGTGTATACAGAGTGTGCATTGTGCGTACATTGTATGTTTAAAGTGTATATACAGTGTGTATATACCGTGTGTATAAAGTGTGTGTGTAGTGTGTGTATACAATGTGTATATAGTGTGTGTATAGTGTGTATACAGAGTGTGCATGGTGTGTCACAGTATGTTTATAGTGTATATACAGTGTGTATAAAGTGTTTGTAAAAAGTGTGTGTATAAAGTGTGTGTATACAATGTGTATATATTGTGTGTATAGTGTGTATGCAGGGTGTACATTGTGTGTCACAGTATGTTTAAATTGTATATACAGTGTGTATATAATATAAAGTGTGTGTGTAGTGTGTGATACTATGTGTATATAGTGTGTGTATAATGTGTATACAAAGTGTGCATTGTGTGCACACAATATGTTTATAGTATATATAAAGTGAGTGTATAAACAGTGTGTATATATGCATCTTTTGTTGTTGGTTTATTTAAATACATTTATTTTGTATACAAATTTTGTACAAAAATACATTTATTTTGTACTGGAACCAGCTTTCTGGTTCCAGTACAATTTATTAAAACAAATAGTAATTAAAATATCTACAGTGTGAGTGGGTTCAGGGTAGAGAGACTGGAGACTGTGGTATTGCTGCCATCTCTGATGACCCTGTCCCTGGGGCATGATGGGCTGTACCCCTGGCTAATAGTTTATACAGCCCTAGAACTAAAAGTAATAATAACAATATTACCTAGCAAATCTCTGGGTACACAAGCTTTCTCCCACATATATAAGTACAATGCACACATACTGCAGTTACATAATCAAATTACAGAAACTCATTACAGTAACTCTCTCTCCCTCTCTCTCACTCTCTCTTTCTCTCTCTCTATCTCTCTCTCAGGATGATATTATGGCAGATGTGTCTAACAGTACAGCTTCACACGCAACATTCACCCTATATAGTACATATATATTACAGTACATGTCTATAGTAGTGAGAGCTCTGTGGTTCAGTGTATAGTATTTGAGGTTGAATAAAGACATATGTCCATCCAGTCCAACCCATCTAGCAATATCCAAACATGTCTAACTGTTGATCCAGAGGAAGGCAAAAAAAACCACCAAATTTATGAAGGGGGAAAAATTTCCTTCCTGACTCCAAGTGGCAATCGGAAATTTCCCTGGATCAACTCTACTTTATGTATCAATACCAGTAACTTGTAACATTCCTTGTTTGCAGAAACTCATCCAGCTTTTTTTTAAACTGACCAATGAACCTGCCATAACAACGTCCACTGGAAGACAGTTCCATAGCTTTACCGTTCTCACAGTGAAAAACCCTTTCCGAACTTGAAGCTTAAACGTTTTTTCTTCAGGTCTTAAGGGATGTCCACATGTCCTCTGACATGTTCTATTAGTTAACAATGCCCCAGATAGTTTATTGTATGGCCCGTTAATGTATTTATACACAGTAATCATATCCGCACGCAAGTGCCTTTTCTACAGCGTACATAATTGTAACTTATCCAGTCTCTCTTCATATTCAAGCTCCCCCAATCCCCTTATTAATTTAGTTGCTCTTCTCTGAACCCTTTCCATTTCAAAGATGTCCTTTTTGTACACAGGATTCCAAAATTGCACTGCATATTCCAAACAAGGCCTTACAAATGCTTTGTAAAGAGGGAGAATAAAATTTTTCCATACCTCTCTTTATACAAGACAATACCATGCTGGCTTTGGCTGTTGCCGCCTGGCACTGCTTTTTTCCTTTAAGTTTGTTATCCACCAAAACTCCAAGATCCCTTTCCAACAGGGATTCACTTACCACAGAGCCATTTATAGTATAAGTAGCACAAGGATTTTTAAGTCCAAAATGCATCACCTTACGTTTATCAACATTGAATTTCATCTGCCACTTAGCAGCCCAATGTGACAATCTATCTAGATCCCCCTGCAATGATTGCACATCCTCTGAAGTTTTTAATGGTCGACAAAGTTTTGTGTCGTCAGCAAACACAGAAACCTTGCTGACAATACCTACTTCCAAATCATTAATAAATAGATTATATAGAAGCGGCCCCAACACAGAACCCTGTGGCACCCCACTTAGCACTTTTAGTCCATAATGATGAAGCCCCATTTACAACTACTCTCTGCATCCTATTCATTAACCAGTTTTCTATCCATGTACAAATGTGACTCCCCAGACCAACAGACCTTATCTTATACATTAGTCACCTATGGGGGACTGTATCAAAAGCCTTTGCAAAATCCAAGTAAACTACATATACTGCTATGCCAGAGTCTAAATTTCTACTTACTTCCTCATAAAAGCCAAGCAAGTTAGTTTGACAAGATCTATTCCTCCTAAATCCATGCTGGTTACTACTTATAATGTCAGTCCTTGAAAGATACTCTAGAACATGTTCCCTTATTAAACTTTCCAGGCTCTTCCCCACCACTGAAGTTAAACTTACAGGCCTGTAATTACCCGGCTCTGAACGACTACCCTTTTTAAATATTGGAATAACTTAAGCCTTTTTTCAATCCGGTGCCTGGAGTATGGACCTGTTGAGCCACAAGAGCCCCTGTCTATGATCTGACAATAAAGGTGGGCATACACGGTCCAATATTCTTCCAATTAGATTTGCGATTGTCCAAAATGATTGAAAATCTGATCGGAAGAACCTATCGAATATCCCCACCTTGCACCATCGATCTTTTGTAGATTTCAGCTTGAAAACTACGGAAGGTCTGGTTCTAGTAGAAGGGGTCGACGGAAATTTATCCATCTTGCCCGATCAGGTTTTTTTCGATAGACCGAGCGGCGATATCAATCTGTCTATCTAAAAAAAAACTGATCGGGCAAGATGGATACATTTCCAATAAAAAAGCCTCTTTGATAATCTTATCAATTGATCGGAATATTGATGCCGTGTATGCCCACCTTAAGGCACATATCTCATTAACAGGTAAAGAAGGACACACTTAAGGCTCATACACACGTCTGATGTGCACAGGCTCATACACACGTCTTATGAGCACAGGCGGATCGCCAGGCAGAATGACAAACAAATGCCGACAGAAAGAATACACACGCACGATTCTTGGCCGAATGTATCGGGGGTCGTGGCTTGGTGCCAAATTGGACGTGTGTACAAACCTTCATCTAGATTATTTATTGAATGCCACACAGAACCATATACATTTCATCCACACCTTCCTTATAGTTAGCTTTATCTGTATAATTAGATATGGCTGGTATTGTCTGTTCAGTGCATTATCAATGGTGCAAGCCATGTCACAATCCAATCTTCAATTCCATTGGTCCAAAAACCAAATAAAAGCCCCCACCAGAAAGTATGGAGTCTATCTATGCACAATCTTAACCAACTACAAGGGGGAGCTACACAGTCTAATCATTTTCCTTATGAAAGAAGATATCAATGTACTGGCAGCAGGTGAAGGGGGCAGAATTTGTAAGCAAATGTTTTAACTAAAACCTAAGGAAATAATTTGTGATTTTCTAAAACAAAGGCATCCAATGTTTCTAAACATCATCTTTAAAGAGCCAACGTGGGATTTTTCTATACGACATACCAGTACAGTGTCAGCTCCAAGGTTTTGCATGTCACACAAAACTTTTAATAAAATAAAACAAGCTTCTCTTTAAAACAACCCAGAATGTGATAGTGAGATAAATAAAACATGTACAGGCACCATGGAAACCCTGCAGCATTAATCCAATTACATCTTCTGCCTGTAAGAATTCATCATGGCTCCAAGTGCAGTTTATGAAAACTATAGTAACCCTATGCTTGTGAAGGTTCTCATTCATCCAGGTCATGGTATATCTGTTGTATTCAATTAGATCAACTGGACTTGAAATGTAGTTCTTGAAGACGTTTCGCTAGTCATCCGACTGGCTTTCTCAATTCAGAATGACTTGTACAAGAATCTGTGGCAATTATGTACCCTGGAAAATCCCAATTAACACCTGGCTGTGATATGCTAATTGGGATTTTCCAGGGTACATAATTGCCACAGATTCTTGTACAAGTCATTCTGAATTGAGAAAGCCAGTCGGATGACTAGCGAAACGTCTTCAAGAACTACATTTCAAGTCCAGTTGATCTAATTGAATACAACAGATATAGTAACCCTATTTGAATATTGTAAAACCCTAGTACCTTACAGGCTGTGGGATGAGGTATTAATTACTTACAGCATTAAACACTGCAACAGTGAACACAAGGGAGCCAGTTACTCATTGACACTGCAAACAGTGAGAGTCTCTGTAATTCACTATCGCGTTTGAGACTGAAGGTAAATCCCGAAAAGGGATTTACTCAATGCTGGATTTTAACTCCAGCTATTAGATGGCGTTAAAATCCAGCGCTAAAACTAGCACAAACACGATATTGAATCACGAGCGTTGGATACGCTAACTGGTAGCGAACCGATTAGCGCAACTTTGACTCCAGAAATTTGCCCAGCGACTCTGGGTAAATTGGCCCCAAGAACTTTTATTGAATCTCCCTGTTAGCTGTAGCAATCAGTGCCAGACAGATATGGCTAGCAAGATAGGGGAATAGATTCAAGTTAAGACTAGAAGAAAAGAAGTTTCATCTTCAGGTTAGGAAAGGTTTCTTTACTGTAAGAATGGTGAAACTGTGGAACTGTCTTCCAGCAGATGTGGTGATGGCAAGTTCATTATATAGCTCTGAAAGGGGGTGGATCATTTTCTAAAACTAGAACATATTGAGAATTATTGGTATTAATACATATACTGTAGTTCTGGTTGGTCCAGGGATCCTTTCCGATTTGAAGTCAGGAAGGAATTTCCCCCCCTTTTCAGTTTTTTTGCCTTTCTTTGGATCAACTGTTTGGTTGGGTTATAAGTAGACTGTAAAGGTTGGACTAGATGGGCGTATGTCTTTCTTCAACCTCGATTACTATGTTACTATGTATGAGTAGGGTGACACCAAAGCTGGAAAGTAGGATGGCTTGATGGGGTAGTGGCAGGGAGATCCCAGTGTACTAGCTGAGTTGTTGGGGCAGGTCCTGCTTTGCTTAACAGATGATAATCTATTTAGAATTCATTGGTTTTGAGAAAACTCTCTTTATTTCATTCTAATCCCATCCCATTCTTTTTCTTTCTTCTGTTGTCTTCCTCATCCTATATCACATCTCTCCCATTCCATCTCTATTACTGTACAGCAAGCCAGGGTGTAGGCGTATATAGTGGCATGCAGTGAAAGGGCTAAATTCCAGATGATGAAAGAGTTTTCAGATCAGGAGCAAATTACAGCTGGGTGGGGGCGGTTCTGGATTTTCCTCTCCTGGCTTGCTCCTCAAGACATTGGCTTTATGCAGGGTCACAGTGTGTGATCTTTAGAATTGTGACGTGTTATTAGCTGGGGAGGAGTTTCACAGTTTGATGGAGATTAAACCCAACTGTGAGTCCATTAGCCTTTTTCTTTCCAGCAGTCTGCCTGTATTTCACATTGGTGTCCTATTACCCATAAAGATGAAAAGAAGAGTAATGCACTATAAACATACCATGTTTAGGGGCAGATTTTCAGTTCTTTATGCATCCAATCTGTACAGTACCATTGTGCCCCATACTGTATCCGAGACCTATATGCCTTTAATGACTCCAAAAACAGCCATCACATAACCTAAAGTGGTTTACTGCAAGTTTAATGTTTTAGATATTCATCAAAGCTTTCAGTTTATATAAGAAAACTGCACCCAGGTACATTGCCCCAGATTCGCATACATGTATTTACTGATGCTTTTTTATATATGTGTAACTGAACTGGGTATGTTTCAAGCAGAAGACAATCACCTGTTGTTCAATGTAAGTGGCACTGTCTTTTCTTCAGTAAAAAATGTGAAGGACAAATTGGCCACATGTGGTTAAAGGTAAAGTCACACTCACCCATTGGAGTGAGTTACATTGACTAGCGAACAATCAAATTGATGCAGGCTTGCTATATAGTGAGAAAATGTATGTGGGGAAATGTGACCTGAAGAAGGGGGCACTTAACCCCTTAAAATGTTGGATATTCTGATATGTGGTCACTAATAAAACATTATTTTATTGGAGTGTGACCCTCGGTTTTCATTGTCTGGTATATATATTCTGTTGAGAGTGGAATTCAGACCATTCTTGGTCAGAGTGCATTGGATTGCATATCCTCTGGTTATAGATGACAACGAGATGTTGGACAGCATAAGTGACAGTCAAATGCAGGATAGTGTAAGTCACATGTGTATGGAAGTGATAGTAAAATCATGGAGAGGGTTGAGCTTAACAATACCCAGATATAGAAATAGTTTATATATTGCCTGACGTAAGACTTATAGCCTTATGTGGCTAAACACACACTTCTTATAAACACAGGCCATGGGGAGGAATTTATAGCAGAACAGCAAATTATATTCAAATGCTAATGAATTACTACTACTAATGAGTAGATTTGCTACTAATATTGTAATATTCTGCAGATTTAATTTAGGAAATTTGGCACCTGGATCAAAATGTTGGTTTAGCCAAATATAGCTGTTTATTACATTACATTTCCCAGGCAGTTCTCTAAAAACAAAATAACCCAAAGCTTTAAATTTGTCTAAAGTACAAATAATGAGATTGAAGAGATCTAGACCAGAGCCTGCTTAGATTTGTCCGATTATAGTGATATGTACTGTATATCACCCTTTATTTACACATACATGGATTGGTTTCTGTACAGTATAGATACAATCTCATAAAACACGAGGCAAATTAATTTAATGTAATTAATAATGAATTTCTAGGAATTTAGAAAAAGGCTTTTCGGAGAAGGATAAACGCTGAGGCCCGTGGGAATTTAAGCCCTGAAGGTCCAAATGCTAAGAGCCACCCAACCAGATATTGCTTCATCAAACACAAGACTGCAAATAAATTAATCAAAAGCAAATATGTCCAAGGTGCGAATCATTTGGTGGTAATGGATGAAAATTAAGATTTGCAGATATTATTTTCTGTCATTCAGTCTAACAAAGTGAACATTTATTGCATATATATTAAAAATTATCCTTTAATGGAGTGCTTGTGGGGCGAGCAGTGCAGAAGTGCTCCCAGAGGTGACATACCCAGGTTAAGGGGGTGTTAGTTTTTATTTGTCTGTCCTCCCTGTAGAATATATATCAAAGATTGCTGCAAACGCCTGCTAAATTGAGATGTTATGTGATTGTATCATGAGCTATTTGATTGTCTGATGTAAGGAATCTTTTAACCCATTCATTGCATACCCAAAGTGAAAAAAAAGAATCCCAGGCATTTTTTTTTATAAAAACATTTTTTATGCCACTTTATATGTTATAGTACAGTATACATTGTATAGTGCCCCCTCCATACATACATACAGATATATTATTTTACATATAGTTTACCTTGTAAAGATCTCCATTATAATATTATACAGGCTTATTTAAGAGGTACAAAACATTTCAAAACAAGCGCTGATAATTTGCCTCAACCAATCAGATGATTCTTTTCACTGGTCTACTACACACGATACAATAATTCGGCCCGGCCGACCATCAACATTTCAGTGTTTCGGTTGGTCGGGCTGAATTTTTGTATGACGGCTTTTTGCCACCTCAATCGACCGCTGACCATTCGATCATCCAAATCGGATGAACAAATGATCAATCAGACAGGTCGGAAAATCACAACCGATCGTGCGGTCCTCTATGGCGCGCCTAACTGTCAGACTGTGTACCAGCCTTAAGACTGGAAAAATATTGCACCTTTTATTAAATAATCCCTTCTAGTCTGGAGATTACCAGGGATTACATGACGTGATGTTATGTTACCATGAGTCATATTTATAAGCCTATGGATTTGGAAAGTTCGTATTCCGCGGGTTATCATAAACGTACACCGGAAATTGTACATTTATGGCTGTACAATATCAGGTTGTAGAGCAATCGCCTCATAATTGTTTGACCATGGTTGTAAACATCGACATAGCGATACTGCAGCTTTATAAATCCCACCTCATATTCTCCTAAATCCTAATGCCCTGGTAATGCGTGTTACAGTGGGTACAGCAAGGAATTTTATGCTAAATATTAGTGCAAAATTTAACGCTAAAGGTTTTGCTTTGGGTGCTCAGTGCTGGTTCCAAATTCATGAGGCAAGTTAAAAAAATTGCTCAGGGCACTAGCTACTCCTACAATAGATGTCTATGCTTCTGCCACACCATGCAGCCATAAGGAGTGATGACACGGGGGCACCACCACAAGGCATTTTGTTTCAGGTGCTGTTCCCCCGTGCCACTGGTCACGCAAAACCACTAGAAAAAACACACTAACCCAATATTACACAGGCTAGCATGGGTTTTATCTGAACTTGGTCAGTAGCACCCTTTATTACATCTTCCCATAAATGTTATATTACTTGTTTTTCTGGTTGAATCTCTCTGAGCATGTCTGAACTCACTGAACTAGGGGAGGGAGTAGTAAATGCAGTTTTCTGCACTGTGTATTACTGATGCAACATTTAATTGCATCAGTAATAGAACTAATGAGAACAACTGGGAAGGTTCCCCTGAAGGTACCACCACCTGGTACATCAGCAGACAAAACTGGGAAGATGACCCAGAAATCATCCACTGTTGGGACAAGACTAAACTCATCCTTACTCAGCCTGTGGAACCGGGAATCTATATAATCATTTAACTCCTTGTAAAATTCTAATATCCTTATATTTTACAACAGGGGGTGATTAGTCACTGTTTAACTGTGTATTTGTACCCTGACACATGATATCCATTCATAACCACATTAGTTTCTGCTTTGAGATTTGGTTATTTCAATACCATAAAATATTCCTTTTCTGGATAGTGGAGCCTAGTGCCACATTCCTTATAGAGAGAAGTCTTGTTCCTTTCCCAGTGAAACAGTCATTAATGGTAACAGAGAAAACATAACTCATACTGTATATGAAGGGCTGTCCCGTCTGCAGACTTATTGGAGACTGTAAGAGGTAATCGCTGCCTCTCAATATAGAGGAGAAAAGGGAACAAGAAAGAAAAACTGTCCCCAGGCAAAATAATTTGTATGATAACTTAGTAAAGCCAAATGAATGAATACCCCAAATATATACACAGTGTGTCAAATATTAATGGCATCCTGTGTCCTCTGCTTCTAACTATTAATGGCTGTCTGGTGGACATGCTGAGGAGATGACATCCTAATGTGGAGCAATGTTCCCTTTGTCTCGAGTCCTGAATTGTATCTTTGCCCTAACTGGGAGAGGGACAGTTAAAGCAATGAAAATATTGTTATGTAGGTTCCTGTTGGAGCCCAGAGGGGGGTTTTCCCATGACCCCTTTCCATACCTCAAACCGCTCTCATTTTAAATAGGGAAAATTTAAACTAAGCAATGTGAAGTAATTAAGTGTACTGACAATTATAGATACAAATAAGACCATTCTTTAGTGTAAAGACCTTAAGTCTAATGCAACAATAGTATTTTTGAGGCGAATGGTTAAGTGACCTAAGATGGATGGTGTTGACTGTCTACAGCCTGGGGCTATGGCTCTATCCCAGAGGTTGGCTGGCCACTGCTGACCTCCTCTTGCACTTTGCCTGACTCTGTCACTCAGGACCAGGCACCAGGCTTTTCCACCAATTACTTATTCCAGCTAACAAAACCCCTTTAATACCTCACTCCATTTCTCATGCTGAGTATCTTTCCTAGGCCCCATGGAACTTGCAAAAAGATTCATGGTGGATATTGATCCACATGTCTTATAAAAGATATTACAACCCAGTCAGTCTGCAGGTCTTTATAAAATACAGATGGTTTTCCTATGGTGCATGTCAGAATATACAGGAAACAGCCACAATAATTTGTTTCAATCATCCTGTAATCCCAAGATAACGTTTTGCAGACAAAATGTAGGTTGGAATATCCTCTGCTCTCATTGGTCAGATCATCTTCGCATAGAGGTGATTCACTGACTGATTAAAAATGAAATCGAACTATAATAAAATACCAGCAACAGTAGTGCTGCTATGACTGTGCAACATTGATTTTTTTGGTTGCCATAGTTGCCACAGTGTGTTTCAGTCGACAAAAAACATTTCTGTCCTACAATCAAACGTGTGTGTAATGCCAAGGAGATGGTTTGTAGTGGCAAAATGTTGAATTGATTAGCTAACAATTGGTCTTAATGTAATCTAGTCTAATCTGAGGTGGGTACATAGATTTAAAGGTTATGTACACTGGGACATTTGTCTTTTTTCTTGTAAAGGTTGGGTATTTTATTTTTTTGTGTTATCACCTATGACATATTTAAAGGGTTACTGTTCTCTCAAACTGCATTAGTGTCATTAATAGTAAAGGAATACTAAAAACAAAAATTACATTAGGGTAAGAAAAGTCAAAATTCTAGCACCCAGGAATCCTTCTTTATCTTACCTGAAAAGTTAATGTTTTATAAGATACTTACCTTCATTCTTGGCCTTAATCTGTCATCAATCTACACAGAGGAGGGGAATGCCATCAATGTAAGTTCCACCTATGCTCTTGCATTGGTCCCTCAGCAGCAAAAGAAACAGGAAGCTGGTCTGAGCATGCTCAGAATGGATGGAGAACTCCCAGTGGGAAAAGTGTGGCATCGTTTCAGCTGCAGAATGAAAGCAAGTTTATAAACCTTTGGGATGTTAAGATTTTAATCCCTACTGCTTAATTGCTGCCTTACTGTATCTTACCTCAAAAACCGTAATATTTTATGTTTATTTCTTCTCTAAGCATTATTTAGAACAATGTAGTTACCATGACTATATAAAAACAGCAGGCAAGCGGGATAGGCAATTTCCTATTACTGTATATACAAGTATGAAATGGATATTTTCACATTTTATATTGTTTAAATTGATAATTTGTTGTTGTTTTCGCGCATGTGTTTTTTCTTGTATTTGGCAATGACATCAGTAGGGCTGTCTAATATCAAGAGACTGCCTGTCTATCTGGTCGAAATATTGCCCTGGAATTTATTTTCACACCAACTAACATTTTAGCAAAATCGGCCATGATTTCGTGCTCAGTGGGATACATAATCAGCCATGCTAACATATCAGTTTCTCAAATGGTAGTCTGTCTGAAAGGAATACCAAGGGTTTGCCCATGACTACATTGCTACCTCTCCACCTTCACTCTTACGGTGGGTACACACAATAACGATAAAGGGGCGTTTATCGTTAGCATTTGTAGCTCAATTCCAAACGCTTCTGAGGCAGACAAACATTGACTGTCAACCTTGGGATTGTTTGGAAATGCCCTAAAAATTCCCCCGGGCATGTTTGTCTCCCTATACTAAAGTAGAGTTGGCCAGGGCTAAGAGAAAGTTGCAGTCCAGAGCGGTTTCCCTATACTTTACTTAGTGAGTACACTCGGTACTGTGAGAAGTGCGATTGTTAGAAAACGACAGACAAAATCTTACAGAATCTCTCTGTCATTTTTTAAAGATCATGCATGTGTGTACCCAGCTTGACTGTATATTTGCTGTCTTTTATTATAAATACCCATTCTGCAAACACACATATTTTGTTGTGAAGTGATGGTGATGCTCCAGACAGTATCACTAACATATGTTGTAACATTCTAATTACCTGTTCCACCACAGTTGGCAGGATGGGGTATGTTGTCATTATGTCTGCCTGTATGTATATATGATATACAGTATATTTCTTTATATATATATATTATATAATATATATATATATATATATATATATATAATTAATATATATATATATAATATATATACATATACTTAGATACTAGTAAATGGGATTGTTTGCTGGGGAATGAGTAATGGTTTCTCCACAGTGACAGAAGGAATTCTTTCATACTGCTCCCCATTGATGGCTGCCTATTATCCCTTTATTCTCCTGTTAACTTTTTTGTTAAATGTTAACAAGATGGCGCTGCCCTGCTCTATGCCATTATGCACTAATTCCCTGCCCTGAACCTGCGATCCTTTCCTCCTATTGTCGTTCTGCCCTCACTTGCAGATTTATCTGTTTTTGATATCAAATCCTTTTTCTCCTTAACCTGATCTCTTGTTGACTTTTATTGACCCCGGTGCCCTTTTCCCTGGACGTTTCCATATGTAATACCATGCAGCATCTAAATGCTCTGTCTCTTTTGTGACATCCCATGTTTGGATTCTGTCGCTGGTTGCACTTGGTGTTTGAGCTGTTCTTGAACTTCCCTGGGTCACAATTGCCCTGGACTGGGATATTTCCCAACCTTTCAATGCATCATAGGGGCCTTGTACAACATGTATTTTCTCTCCTAGATACCAAGTTCCTAATTACTAACACAAACAGCTCCACTAATGATGGGACAGGCCTCCTAACGCTTGGGCTTTTTGTTGTACTGGCCTCCTAATGCTCTGCCTGTTGTAGAATGGCAGCTTGCCCCCTCTGACCTGAGATTTCTTCTTTGCTTCTGTTTGCAGCAAGCTGCCCCTGTCCAGCTCTCTATGGGCCAAAGGGCAACCTCCTGGGTACAAGGCATGCCAGCAGCTGCTGGGGGTGACATGACCAGACAGCAGTAATATAGACAAATGAATGTATTTTTGTACTTTTCCATGCGTGAGTTCTGCAGCTCTGCTTGGCTGAAGCACAAAGCAGTGTGAGAAGATCAGAAACCTTCCAGTGCCTGGAATCTGCAAGCCTGCTTAGGATCACACACTGATGGGCTCATTTTTTTTCACTCAGCTTCACTATCTTTATTATTATGTTCCCTCTATTCTGCCTTGTGCATGGGCGCCCTGGGGGCTGCTTCCAACTGGATACTAATTGAAGGGGCAGCACACTGATGGCAGCTAGTATGCCCGGGGGATGTATGGAGTGGATCATCATAGACTTAATTGACAAGGACTTGTCTGTATTTAGGAGCAGCTGTTCCCAACCCTGGTTCGCCAGTGCAATCTTAACGCAACGCCTCTAGCCTGGAGGATTGGGAGGGTGTAAACGTGGTTAAAAATCAAGGAAGATTTATAATGTGTTCTCTGGGGTGAGAGGGACATAAAACAGCCACCATGATCTTCCCTGGAAGGGGTCTCATTCATCAGCCTCCCAACCTTTGTAACATGTCTAGCAGCCATGCTCCACATAGAATTAATAATGGGGTGGCCATTTAGAGACGATTAAGCAGGTGACAATATTTCCAGGCCATATATCACTGTAAACAAGCCAACGGGGAGAGTCAATGATAAACCAATCTGCTTGGTGAACGAAAACCAATATTCCCTTTTCATTCCTGAACTTCTTGAATGTGTGGCTGTTCTTACTATAACCTGGAAATGACAGGAATGACATTAGGGAACAGAGTAGGCGTGAAAGACCAAGGTTAGCTAATTCTCAACTTCATTGGGGGAATACATATCCCAGCATCCTCTGCAGAAATGTGGCTATTAGGACACGTACAGCATAAACAACACGATAGGCTCATGTCTATGTCTTACTAAGAAACATCGTTGTGATTTAATATGTAGATAGCAATAACTTATGATCTTGAGTATATAATTGTTTTAGGCCCCACTATACTGGTTTTGATTTTTGGAGTTTTAGAATACACAATTCTGTGTGTTAGTGCACAGGCTTCTGTTTTTTCTAGAAATGAATTTAAATGACATTGCATGCAATGCGCCAAAAATGGTGATCAAATGCACTGGTAAAGAAGTGCAGAGCAGAGCAGACAGTGGGGCAGGGCTACTACCATTGTCACCTAATTGGGGTGTCCATGCGAATGTGCAAATCCAATGTTATCCAGATCGCATAACGCACATTTTGGACAATATTAATAAGAATAATACCTCCTCTGTAATGTTACATAAAACCAAAGTCTCTAAGCGTCCCATTTAAAAACCCATGGTATTGCAAATTTGCGATCTTTATCGTTTTTGCACGACCGCGAAGGTACATTTACTGTGAAAGTTCACAGAATACCAAGCGGTTCTAAAACGCTGCAATAGTATTGTATGGGCGATCGTTAATCTACATTCAGGGTCATAGATTTTCAATCGCTATTGTAGAGAGCGGTCATAAATTAACAATCGCTGTAACAATCGTTAAAGGGCGTGGTATCGCTAAAAAGTGATACTGCGCCAATATAAATATGTCCCTAAAGGTGGTTACACACAGTAACGAGAAAAGGGAGATACCGCTAGCTCCAACACTATTGTCCCATTCTTGTCACTGTGTGTAGCACATTTCTGAACAATCGCAAGACGAGGAATGTTCACCCGAAAATTTCCCTTGGCCTCTTGTAGTATTGGGAGTTGGCCGCAGCTGAGGGAAATGCTTTCCATAGGGTGAAAGCTCGGGACTGTGAGTAGCACTCTCTTTAAAAAATGACAGAATCTTGTCATTTTCTTACAATCGTGTGTACCTAGCTTTAAGCTGGGCACCGATGGGATTGGTCCTTTATTGGTAAAATATGTACGACTGAAATGGTCGTTTCCGAAGCAGATGATCGTTCCTCGTCGGCATTGGGAACTGTCGTTTTGTATGAAAAAATTCCATCGTTTGTGGTCGGCTCCCTGTTCTTTGGTATAGGGAGTCAGCCACGATTGTAGGGAGTATGGCAGTCACAAATGTACTCCCTATACTTCATATATACTTTATATAGGGAGAACGATCATGACTGTGTGTGCTCCCATCTGACAAAGATCTTTGACAGATTGTTACAGTGTGTACCCACCATAAGTCCCAAGTGCAAATTCACATTAAGATTTTCCCTGTTGGGCTCCTGTACCACACTAGATAAATAACTTTGTACTTTTACAGACCCAGTCTGCTAGTCAGCACTGTAGTGTAATTATAAACCCAGTATTGTTCCTGTCCTAGTTCCAACTTGCATCCCACACTCCTGCGCCTGTAAACAGTGACTGGATCTTCTGAAGAGCTATTCAGATTGTGTGAATAGTTTTATTTATTTCTTTAAAAACAGTTTTTTTGTGTGTGTTCCATTATGTGGGGCGAATTTTATGTTCACACAGTTTTGCACGTGTTAAAGGAGGATAATAGACTGGGGGATCTTCAATGAAACTTGTATGTGTTTTTCTACTCTTTATTTCAAACAAAACTTCTCGAACTTTTTTGCGCATTTTCTCAACTTTTTTTTCTTTATCCCCACAGGAACAATACCAACATTGAAGTCCACAGTTGGAGACTGCACAGTTGGAGATCTTTGCTTCCATTTTAGACAACTTTGGATTTCATCAATCAAACTGACTGCAATTTTCCATAAAAAAAACTCTGAATTTGGGTCAGAAAGTGGGCAAACTAGATAAAGATCATTCTAGCTGTCTTGTGAGATGATAAATAGGCAGCCCTTTCAATACGCCAACTTTTCAGATTTGTAATGCACTTCTATTGCTTGGGAATGCCAGTGAGTCAATACAATTTTCTCTATGTTTTGCTATGGTTGGAGATGTCTTTATAGTGTATTGTCACTGCTAGACTGACCTTTGTGTCTACTGTCTTACTGGACAAGGCCTTGGTAAGTTTTGCTGGATTTTTATGGGCCAAGCCAGAGTCAAAGTTCTGCCAGGAATTGTGAATCTATGATACCATTCATCTAACTCGTTAGAGAGCTGGACAAGTTCCATTTATTTACCGTCAACTAAATCATTTAGAATTATCAGATAGAGCCACATCCTTAACTCAATATTTGTTGTTCATTACTTTTGGAATCTGATTCATGTTGGGTTCAAATGAGCAGCAAGTGCTTACCTGTGTGTATCAGCAGGAGGACCAGGAAACTGCCATTATACTGATCACACACTCTGCAAGTTATTCACCTGCTCAGTGTGGCTGTAGACCATTGCCACTGTGTTTGTACAGTTTAGTCTGGGGAATTGACATCCCATTGTCCAATCTGATCTGTGTTGTTTCCATAAAATTGTAAAAATCCTGTTGGCTGGTGGGCTCCCTGCAGATGTGGGAGGTCAGGAGCTGAAAAGAATTGTAAAGATTTCGTCTCCATTCACTCTTCAAATGCGACCTATACATTAGGCTGTTGCGAATAAGGTTTTTCTTTCCATCCTGTTTTTGTTTGTTGTAATTGGCTAAAATTAAGTCTATTTTCTGTAGATGAAACATGTCCCCTTCAAAAGGAAAACCAACAGTAATAAAAAAAGGATTACTGTTGGACAGGATGAGCTAAAAGCAATTAAAGGGAGAACTGGTTCGTTCCCCAATATGTTAGTTAGGGGTCTGTATAGGTATGTGCAAAGGGATAGGAGCAATTACCCTATGAAGTTTGCTTTAACTGTTTTCAGTTCCTGACTAAATCCCTTACTTGTTCCTGTACTTAACATTCAGTTGGATGGAGAACTGAATGCAATGAGCGGGAAAACTCCCTAATCCTTGTGAACTAAAAGAGAAAGGGAGGTAGGAATACTGGCTCCTGACTTCCATACACTAATAGGAATTGGAGAACGTTGCCTTTTATCTTTAGTGATGCTTTAACACCCAGAGCTATCCTTATCGAGCTACAGAAAACTGGTTACTGAGGTTAAAAACTGGAATTTTCCCATCATATAAGCTGAGAAGCTCATGCAAGTGAATAATGTTTAGTTACCCTGCTCACAACTATACTGGTGCAGAAAATGGCATTTCATAGTTCAGTACTTCATGGTACTGCTACATACAGTAGCGAGAAAGATGGTAAATGTAAATATTAATTAAAGGGCATGCCCACCCTTAAAGCAAAAAACTAGTTAGTTGTTATTTATCAGTAGGGATGGACTAGAACTCGAAGTAGTTAAATTTTCTGGACTCGCGGGACTATTTTCGATATTTCTCGAACGTTCAAGGATTTCAGAACGTTCGGCAGGCCTCGAACGGCTGCTTACAAAATACCCGAACAGCCGGAGATTCCCAAAAGCTGCCATTCACGGATTGCCGAAAGGCCGACAATCCCGTGGCCGTACATTCAGGCGTCCCGCAGCTCGAAACCAGGACCCCCTCCCGGGTCCTTACAAGGATCTTTGTGGCCCTGACAATGGCCCCTTGGGGCAAAAGGGGCCCCGCAGCTCGTACCGGGAACCCCTCCCCGGCACTTATAAGTGCCCTTGTGACCCTAACAAGGGCCCTTAGGGGCTTAAGGGGTCTCGCAGCTCGATCCGGGACCCCTCTCCCCGGCCCTATCAGGGCCCTTGCCCTTTGTTGGGGTTCCCGCTCAAGCCGGGACCCCCAGTGAGCAGCTCTTAAAAGAGACGTCTTCTTTCTTCCAAACCGGTGACACCAGCTGCGGGACCCCCAAACGTCCGGCAGGGTTGCTGGCCATTCGGCAATCCACGAGCGGCTGATTTCGTGAATTTCCGGCCGTTCTAGGATTTTCGGAAGCGGCCGTTCGAGTTTTGCCGAACGTTCGAAAATCTTCGGACCGTGTGATTTTCTATGTTGGTTGTTTGCAGATTGCAAAATGGATGTTGTCTGTAGAATGCACCACGCAGCATGCAGTATGCCTGGCCCTTAGTTTGTATGGGTTCATCTCTGTATAAGCGTGAGTGCATTGTAAGGTCTGCTGGATTAATGAAATTGCTCACAGCTCTGCATTGTTATAGCTAGCGTGGAAGTGCTACATAAAGGATAATTAAAATGATGGATAATTAATGAGAGAAAGTTTTTTTTATTGGTCATTGTCAGTTGAATTTACCTTTGGTAAACTTCAACCTAATGCAATTTTCCATTTCAGTCAAATGCCTAACCACATATTCTAAGAGGAATGTTCATGCAATACAATTACAAGCATCAATATTGTCTCTAGGATCAAGTCTGAACAACTGACAGTTTTGGGAACATGTTGTATGGAATTGCCCAATCTACTGACACTCACACAGCCCCACAGTACACTAGCCTAGGATCATTCATGTAAATGGTTTAACTAAAATGAATGGTTTCTGCATTGACTTTTTGGTTGATATAGAATTGGGATATTTACTGTATGTGATATATTACAATGGATAATATTTCATTTGGCTTGAAGAGCCAAATTACTGTTCTTTCTATTTCCTCCTATTCACTTTTATTCTTCTGCTTTTTTGGTCTGTAGCTACTCCCAGTTTTTCACCTAGAAACATGAAATTTGGTACAATCCAAATTAAAGTGTTGCAATATGGTTATTTAAATTAACAGATTTGAATGAAATTTGGTATAGAACATAGGAAAAGTGTGCTGTCTTCCAGCTAAGGAATTCCAAGGTTATTTGCGCATTTCGGGACCTTTTCCCCCATTGACTATAATGGGTCCAGCCCTCAAACATGAACATTTTAGGGTTTCAGGGTCATGTGATCAAATCAAATCCCAACTGTTGGTTTCTGCATGAAATGTACCTGGGTCCGAGGCTACACTCACTACACACTGTGTCTCTCTGTCACAAACACACAAAACTACACCTATGCCTATGGATTTTGTATTTGGGCCTTAGTGGGATAACAGGGATTGGGGGAGCTTGAAAATGAAGAGAGATTGGATAAGTTACAATTACACTATGTACACTAGAGAAAAGGCGCTTGCGTGGGGATATGATTACTGTGTATAAATACATTAACGGGCCATACAATAAACTATCTGGGGCATTGTTCACCAATAGAACATGTCAGAGGACACAAGCACATCCCTTAAGACTTGAAGAAAAAAGGTTTAGGCTTCAAGCTCGGAAAGGGTTTTTCACTGTGAGAACGGTAAAGCTATGGAACTGTCTTCCAGTGGACGTTGTAATGGCAGGTTCATTGGTCAGTTTCAAAAAAAAGCTGGATGAGTTTCTGCAAACAAGGAATGTTGCAAGTTACTGGTATTGATACATAAAGTAGAGTTGATCCAGGGAAATTTCCGATTGCCAGTTGGAGTCAGGAAGGAATTTTTTTCCCCTTCATAAATTTGGTGGTTTTTTTGCCTTCCTCTGGATCAACAGTAAGGCAGTAAATGAGGATATTGCTAGATGGGTTGGACTGGATGGATGAATGTCTTTATTCAACCTTAAATACTATACTATTTAATCATTCTTACTATTAGCCTGTAGTGGATCGTTGTTGTTTCAACCAGTTATCCTGATGAGCATGTATTGGATGTTACTGGCATCCCAATTCATGTAAACTATAACCATCCATATGAATGGACAGATTAAATATGGCCAAGATTTACATGGCCCATTCATTTGCCTCCCAAGCTGAGCAGTCAGATGATATTGGAATCACCTAATGGTTAACAATTTCCAGCAAGGAGATTTTAAAACACAGTGGTACTCGGTTTTTATTATTATTGTGGATTTATATAGCGCCAACATCCTCCATGGCGCTTTACAGTTGCATTAATATACAGGAGGAAAACATACATACATACATACATACAAGGGTAGTGCAAGTAATATAAAGTGCAAATAATTTAAAAGCTGGTTCTGCAGCATTCAGTGTGATAAGTTACAGCATTACTGTGGTACAACAGGAAGGAGGACCCTGTCCAAAATAGCTTACAGTCTAGAGGAGATGGGGATGAGACATAAGGTGAAGCAGATCAGTAGCTGTAACTAGGTTGTCAGTGGATTATAACTAGCAGGTCTGTAATGGGTCAGTAAGAGGGGTAGGAGTGTTTAAGTCCAGATTGTAAGCTTGCCTGAAGAGGTGAGTTTTGAGGTTGCGTTTGAAGATATGAAGTGATGGCGAGTGATGTATAAAGTGAAGGAGTTCAAGAGCATGGGAAGAGGTGATTAGCAGAGCGGAGGTTATGCCTTGGGTAGTATCTGTTTAACAGATCAAAGATGTGGGGGGGGGCTGTATTGGAGACAGCCTTGTAGGATAAGGTTAGCAGCTTAAATTGGATACTTGGGGTAATGGGAAGCCAGTGGAGAGATTGACAGAAAGGGGCAAGGTGTAAGAAGCGGGAAGAGAGGTAAATGAGCCTGGCAGCTCATTCGGTTGCTTGGTAAACCACATAGGAGGGTGCTACAGTAGCCAGTCGAGAGATGATAAGGGCATGAACTAGAATTTTGGTAGCATTTGGTGAAAGGAAGGGACTAATGCGTGAGATGTTTTTGAGCTGTAATCGACAGAAGTTGGACAGGGTATTAAGGTGGTATTTGAAAGTTAAGAGTCAAAGGTTACTCCCAGGCATCGCACGTAAGGTTTTGGGGAGATTGGTGTGTTATTGATGTGGATAGTAATGTTAGGTATGGGGTTAAATCTAGAGGGTGGGAAAATGACATGTTGAGTTTGAGGAAGCGGGAGGACATAAAAGCAGAAATGGCATTTAGGCAGTCAGGTACCCGGGATGTCAGAGTAACAAGGTCAGGGGCGGAGATGTAAATTTGGGTATCATCAGCATACAGGTGGTATTGGAATCCAAAGGAACTAATGAGCTGTCCTAGCCCAAAGGTGTAGATGGAAAAGAGAAGAGGGACGAGTACTGAGCCTTGTGGTACCCCCACAGGGAGGGGAAGAGTGGCGGAGTTGGAGCCAGAGTGGGAAACACCGAACGTCCTACCTGAGAGGTAGGAGGACAGCCAAGAGAGGGAAGACCCCTGGATACCTAGGTAGGATAAGATGTGAAGCAGTAAAGGGTGATCCACTGTATCAAAGGCTGAAGACAGGTCCAGCAGAATAAGTAGGGAATAGTGGCCTTTAGATTTAGCATTATGCAGATCGTTAGTAACTTTGGTGAGAGCCGTTTCCATGGAGTGCTTGGGGTGGAAGTTATCAAAATCACTCATAGCATGAAGAAATGTCTGGGTCTCGTACTATGTTGAGTAGATGAGTCGTATGATGTGTCATCCCATAGTAGCAAAGGGAGGTTTCCAGTAGTTCCTGCCAATGCACCATCATAGCTATTTACCAAGAACCACAAAAAGTCTCTCCTGTTCCTTATACACTTAATTCATACTGCAACTGTACCTGTAAATAGCATTTTGTTCAGTTTACATGCCCTTATAGTTAACTGTTCTGTCTTTTAGGCAAGATCCGATTGGTTAAACTCTGAAGGCTTTGTATAATCTAAACCTCCCTATATTAAAAGTATAATATTTAGCATCTTTTTGTAATGCCACAGTCACTGGTGATCTCAGAAGTGGCAAGAAGCTATTTTTTAAAATGAAATAAAAAGATTCCAATCCTTATGATAATGACGATACCAGGTGAAAACGGTTTGCTGAAATTGGAAAAATACTGCATGTAGCAGAAATGGATCCTTTATAAATACCATCAATTATTTCCTAAATTAGGCAATACTTCCAGTTTAAATCTCTGTAATGGTGGATACAACACCCTGTTTGTCACCTTTGCGTAAAAAGATGCTTTGCGAAAGATCAGAACCTTTCAGTGTGCTAAATATAATATTATACGGGCATTATTTAACACTGATGGGTGTTATTTACCACTAACGGGCATTATTTAACACTGATGTGTGTTATTTACCACTAACGGCATAATTTAACACTGATGGGTGTTATTTACCACTAAAAGGCATTAGTTAACACTGATGGGAGTTATTTACCACTACTGGCATTATTTAACACTGATGGGTGTTATTTACCACTAACAGGCATTAATTAACACTGATGGGTGTTATTTACCACTAACAGGCATAAATTAACACTGATGGGTGTTATTTACCACTAACGGGCATTATTTACAACTAACGGGCATTATTTACCACTAACGGGTGTTATTTACCACTAACGGGCATTATTTAGCACTGATGGGTGTTATCTAATATAGCGAGCTGTTATTTAGTGGTACTGATAGATAGAAAATGTACATCCCAGCTGTAATAAAGCAATAACAGTCAATATTTTACATCACTACATTAATCATAATTTTTATGATACTGTAGCTTTATAAATACAGTCTTGTATTTTTATTATACATATGTGATGGTAACGTTTTACCAGAGCCCTTTACCAAACCATTTATTTTTATCTTTGAGTGTTTCATCTGCATTTCCCTTTCATTGTGTAGAAAATGACAGACACATCAGATGTCTTCATTTTTCATACACTAACACGACTGGTACTTGACATTGAACCACAGACATCTGACCCTTAGGGTGGATTTAGCAGGTGATCTGTATGTAGATGATCCTCTATGATATTCATAACCTCTATTGTGGTGCTAATTGTCCATAATTAATGCTGTTGCATAACAATAATAATTCATATTGCTGAAGTCCTATGAGACCTGATGTTTTATGCAGGTGTTGGGCGATGCTTTGTGCATCTTATTTTAGTTACTGTAGTTGCTAAGCAGGTGCTATGAAAATTCCAAGAAAACAACCCCCCCAACTTCCAAAAAAACAAAAGGGTCTGTTTGGGTTAAACTTGCAGGCACAGAGAATTGTTTCGTGTACGTAGATAGTGAAAGGGCCTGTGCTTCTGCTGAGATGTGACATTTCCTGTGGTGAAGCCTGCATTGGCTGCTAATAGAAGTCTAATTGATGGACGAACTCCCATTTCCTCGCTCTCTCCTTTATTGCTCCATCCAGTCTGTTGCAAAAATATAACCTTAATCTGATTTAGCAATTCCTCCAGGATTCAGTGCAAGCCTGCAGCAGAGGAAAAAATCGTTATTAAAAAAGTTAAAGGAGAGGCTGGAATTCAGTGGGTTGCCTTTTAAAAAATCCTACCCAGGTCCTGACATTTAACACTTTCTTTTTTTGTAATCATTGAAGATGTATTATTATTAATATCAAACGGTATCGCCCATTGTCTCTGAATACAAATGGAATCCGCTGTCTGGTTGGAGACATACGCACTTTGTGACTGTGTTACAGAGGGGGATGGATTTACTGCTATACGTAATATACACATTTAATACATAAGTGAATGGATTTAGGATAGAGAACAACATTAGTTTTTAGTTCTTATCACCCATCTAAGTAATAAGGTGTCAGGCTGAGGCCACATTATAACATGTCCTATTGGACCGATGCACTAGTGCCTGTTGCTGTGCGTGCTGGGATTGCACAATGTCGAGCAATCAGAGAGCATGCGATTGGCTGTGCCCTGACTACCAGATCAAAATGCACGGCAGTGCACCAAGTGGGGCAACAACAATTGGCTAACACTGTTGTTCGCTAATTAACCCGCATACGGATCACAATCGCGACTGGATTGCGTGTTAAAATGCAGCAGTGTGGCCTAGCCCTCACTCTCCATAACCTCACAATTTTGTTTTAATGTTTCCAAGGTTACTGTGAAAAGTAAATAGAGCGCACTCAGTACAACGCATGTGAGCTTTTAAAATAATAATTTTAATTCTTTTTGCAATATTAAAAAACCCGAGAATTAAACCATATTAAATCAGTACCTTTCATTTTGTAGCTGTTAAGATACTGTATGAGCTGTCAAACATTCCTGGGATCTCGGTTCTGCCTCTGTCAGGCTTCTCTCGAATACGCACTGAGCCTAGATGTGCTCAGGAGAGGGCTCCCTGGCTTCCTTCGTATGCATGTGCAAAAATAGAAGCAAACAGGAAGCAGGACAGATCTGTGAAGAGAAGTTAAATAGCTTATAATTTGTGATGGTCTGCAAAATGAAAAGTACGGATTGTCATAATAATACTGTGTAGGGGAAGAAAACAATAACAACAACAACAACAACAAAATACACATGTTGAAGTTTAATGGTCCTTTAAACCAAAAATTAAATTAAAATCCAAACCTTAAATACAAGTGTGTATTATATGTATTATATGAAATAATGTATCCCTCTGGGGTAATACAAGGATTCTGTCACTTCAGACTTCCCTGCCCTGTATAGAAGAAACTCCCTGGTGACTTTCTTTCCTTACATTATCCCTTATATATAGGATTGCAAAGTTCCCCTGATACACACTACAGCAAATTTCAATTGTGTCACTGTTTTCATAACTGAAAAATAATAAAATCCATTTACTGAATGGCTTCCTGGTTACAGCTGACATAAATATTTAGAAGTATTCTAGGTATTGTTCACTGTTTACATTACATGCTCTCCGAGGGGGAATGCTTTATATGATCCCATCTCGGCCCAGAGACAGCAGCTCTGAAATATTAAAAGGGAAAATCACATTTGTTTTTAATCTGCAGCATTGTATTGTATTTATTTTGTGCTATTGCACTGATCAAATCATGCAGAACTTCAGTTCAATACTCTGTCCCAATATTTTTGTTGGATTGATTGAAGGAACGGCTGTGATCACTGAAACGACCCAATGGTTGGAATGATCGGACATGTTGGTAAATCAGAGCCAATCATTTTGTTTTAAATAGGCTACCATTTTCATTCCTGGCCCTTAGTTTAGCCAATCACACCAGGCCCTGCTTCAAAGAGCTTACAATCAAAGTATAACTGGTGAACCCAGAGGAAACCCATTGAAGCACAGGGAGAACATACAAACGTCATGCAGATGTAGCTGAGGGTGGATCCGAAGGCAGTATTCAGCACTGCTCTCCATCATTACTACTGAGACACCATGCTGCCCCTTAAGAAGGGTATACACCTATACATGTGTCTCATGAAGCTTTTTATTTTTTAATTTGAGACCTTTGTTTACATTGGCAGTTTAAAATATATAGACCTTCAGTAGTATAGCCGTAGGAACCTTGTTATTTTACCATTATCTAGTAGACAAACATTAATGGAGTATTAATTTCCACAGCCTAATTATTATCAAATTGTCATTAATGCTGATAATTTATAAAGACATTTCTCTGTGAAGTGACTTATTGCCACATTTTGTAAAAGACCAATTTGCTCTATTTCAAGTATGAACCAGAAAAACATGGCATGAACT
The DNA here is from genome assembly GCA_019447015.1 of Hymenochirus boettgeri. Classification (NCBI taxonomy): domain Eukaryota; kingdom Metazoa; phylum Chordata; class Amphibia; order Anura; family Pipidae; genus Hymenochirus; species Hymenochirus boettgeri. The sequence goes on along the minus strand of CM033469.1, from coordinate 65,743,320 downwards.
TTTTCAGTTTTGACAAAGAATTTTCTTGGTAGTCCATGTTCCCAGCAGGTTTGTGCAACTCTAAAAGGACGGGTACCCACAGTACATTAGTAGTTATCTTCCAATCAATACCAATCAAATGGTAGTCTGGTCAAAAGAAAAAGTGTTGCAGCCCGCATTTCCGACCGATCGTGTGGCCCTTTGAAGACCGCACGGTGGGACGAAATTTAACCAACATTAACCAATTTATTTTGACAATCTGTCGGTTGTGGTGAAAATTCGCTGATGTTTTGGCCCATTCACCCATTATATGATTTTAAGCTAGCTGATCGATCGGCAGGAAATAGCTGGTGATTTTCCCAGAGATCTCGGTTTATCTGGCTGTACATTTTTCAGACAAACTGGGACCATTAAGATTAATGCTAAATTACATTTACAAATGGCTTTTCCCATGTTTGTGTATAGAAACGTGTGTATATTATTATCTCAGAAAATGTCAAATGATCTTTTGTTAAAACCTTATTTGTTACAGTTCTGCTTGTTTGTAAAATAAATCGAGATTTTCTGTCCATCTCTTTCTTTGTTTCATATCTACCATGATACAGATACAGTCAACGTTTTTTGCAGGTTGTATTGTAATCACATGAGATGGGCCGAGTAGACTTCCTGAGACTGACTACCACTCAATAAGTTCTATTCTGCTGACAGTTCTGCTGTTGCTCTATGGCCATTTAATGCCCACAGCTCCGTCGGGAGTGTACAGGCATTCTGTCGCTTTACAAACTGCATTCGCTCTCCTTTGATTGGTTTAATGAGGCGGAACATCATAAAGGGGATTTGAGCAAGCTTAAATGATTGATGAAGTCAGGGGCAAGACTGAGCCTTTCCTGCATAAAACCCCATACATCCCAAAATAAAGGATGGCTAGTGGAAGGGCTGGGCTTTTTGAAAAGGAAACTCATGAACACATTGAAGAGAAAACACAGAGGGAAGGTACTGTGTTGTTATCTAATCAGTTTATCTACTGAGCCACCAGCAGCAAAAGCAAAGAAGTAATGGATAGGAAGCAAGAAGAGCGAGAGGGGAAGTCATAGACACATAGACACAAACCCCTCCTTGCAAAGCCATTGAGTGCTGATTCCAGCCCACCAGATGCCTAACAACACAGCATGAGATCCAAGCACAAACTCCAGGGGTTCTAGTGAGTTGGTGGTAGAGAAAGAACGTTAGAAGAATTCAAATGGATAGCCAGAAATAGTATAATTTATTTATACAATATTTCCCTGACAATAGCAGGGCTGCACCAAGGCCATGTGTGTCTAGCGTTATAATGGATCTGTATAGCATATCTGTGAAGGACATATTGACATATAGACACAGAATTGTTATAAACTGGTGTACCAAAGGGAACACCTCTGTGTAAATATAATCATTTATCTTAAAAATGAAAACACAATCAGACTTATTTATTAAGACGGGCAAAGATGTAATTTGCACCAATCTGATGTTATGTTTTTACTGGTCTAATTACTACTGTCAGAACATTTGGTAAAATTTGGTTGCTGCAAAAAAAACCATCATTTTGCACCTCTTATTAAAAAATCCCAATCAGTTTGACTTGATCAACATTAGGTGACCATTGTAATGTTTTCCTATACATGTTGATATGATAGTGAATGACTAACAGCACAATACTCATCCTATTCCCTTCCCTTATCAATGTCACATATGTGATAGATTATAAAGTATAAAATGCTATATGGACCAGCCAACAGTGGGGTTCTAGTAATATGTCACATATAATCCAAACAAAATAGAAAGTTTCATGCACTCTATCCATCTCTGGGTACAGACTCCTCACTGGAATCCTCAAATAAAGCACAGAATGAGATTCGCACTACAAAAATGAATGTCCAATGTTTATTTGTGACCACACATCAGAAAAAATAACGTTTCGGGGTGTGTGTGTGTGTGTAAATGTGCCTCCTTCTTTGGACATTCATTTTTGGTGTGTGACCCTCATTCTGCTTTTTATTCTAGTGGTACGTGGGCTGTTATTTCACTAACTCCTGTCTATTCAGAACCCTCTGCCTTAACAAATGATGTTTAGCATTTAATGATGAACATGGCTAAACCAGTGGGGGAGGCTAGTGGGGCCCATCAATCAATATATCTGCATGTATTCCTTTGCATTGGGATGTCTCATTAGTTGTTTATATGTTGGAAAAATGAGCCATGTGAGCTTAAGTAAAATAAATGTGGGGTTAGATGGAAGCTGTAAGGGTTTCCATGTAAGGATACATTAGTGGGCAACCATTCTTATTACATTTGTGGGTCAGGAATGAAAGAGAGTTACAACTGTGCAGTCTGAAAACAACATGGTGGAGTCACTATACAGTGGTTGGTAGAGAACCAACCATGTGTGGAGAAAAGATGTCAATGGAAAATACCGCCAGAGGGGCAGCTTCAGGATTCCATCTGATAGTTCTGGGCTGTGGTATTGGGAAAATTAAATGTATCAGATTCTATATTCTGTTCGATTTCAATTAGATGAAAATGATAAAGCTGTTGGAAAGGAACATTTCCTCATACAATTATACTTATTTGATTATTAGATATATTAGCATGGTGTTTGGCAAATTGTTTGCCCTTCACTTAGTGTAGAAGTACAGAACCTTTTTTGTATTGGGATCATATAGAGGTTTGTCACAGCCTGAAAGGTCCTTACACTTCCCACTGTTCTCCATAATAAAAAGTATCTAATACCTATTTTGAACAATATAGAACTAACTGAATATTTAATGCAATTCCAGGATATCCATTTACCTACCAACTTGCATTTAAAAATTCAGGGTGGTATTTATAAAGGAGCAAAATCAGAGTTTTCCCGATATCCCTCCTTTCATCATGGGGAGTCTTATGAGGCAGCCATCAAAATAAATGATGGTTATGATATCTCTAAATTACTATCTTGCTACTTTGTCATGCTTGTAAGTCTTTACAAAAATAAGGATACTAGGCCAATTGTGGTTATAGCCGGCACTTTCATTTTTCTTGTCAAACTAATAGCTAACATAATGCCAGCTGATTAGGACAGATATTCATTCTATAAGATACTGTCAGGGCCTTGTGGCCTGTACGTCAAGCCAGGACCTATGAGGTAGAACATTGAGAAGAAGCAAGTTTCCCTGTAAAATGCACATGTGTGAATCCAAGGAAGAAGCAGATTGACCCTATACATGCACATAGACTGCCAGCATTCCTATATGACTCTGTGCTGCCATAGGCAAATTAGTGACAGGAAAAATGTGACATGAAAAAAAGTTTTAAAAAATGGTGCTGGCAATGAGACTAAAATTGGTGCTAAAAGTATTAAGGTGGCCACAGATGGATTGGGCATTAATATCGATCAACAAAATATTTTGCCCATCCCGATAACAAAACCGGGTCAATAATATGGGCCCAATTTTGACGGCGGGCACCATAATCGTCCGATACCCGGTATCGCCTGGTCGTATTAATGCATTTATGGCCAACATTAGCGCTCAGAAAAGATGGAAAAATAAGACATAATGATGTGGGTAATATTTATGGCCACTTCCTAATAATATTTATAAACCAATTGCTATAAATTACCCATATAGAGGAGTAGGTGATAATGCAGAAATTACATGAAATTGTATATTGGAGAACCATCTTTTCCATTTAAATATAAGTGTTGATCCCAGCAGTTATTTGTGTATCCCTATTCCAATACTGAGTGACGGTTGAGGACCAATAGTAAAATGACATCATTGATATCAGGAGGTTTGACAGACCGTTAGCTCTTTTCTCATGTGTTTTGGAGGGGGCAGAATTTCCCTTCAGTGCCTAAGGCCACACATTCAGAGACAAGTCTCAGCCATTCCTTCCCACAGTGGTCAGCTATTATGGAGGACAGAAGAAGATCCCTTGCTGTGTAGAGAAAGAAGTTGCATGCGGTTCCTTTATGTGTTGTGCTGCTGGAAAGCCAGGCCCTTAGCCAAAAGTCAGCAGGAAAAATCACCAACCACTAACAGCTATCAATGAGCCAATAACTTCTATCCGCTAGATATGGGGTCATCTTTGAATACCTCCCCACTGTCATACACAACACTGGTCTTGTCCAACATTCAGCCAGTTTTGTCAGTCTAGGGGGAGACTTTATAATACACATGTACAAAAGCACAATAAAAGCAATAATCTCCTGCTCGCTCTCTTTCTTAGTCCTCAAGCTATTACGCAGTTCCCTGCAGTCTGGAAAAGCAAAGAGACTCCTGTCACACTGGAGAAAAATGTGTTGTTATAATATAGCCTTGTGCATGAGGTTCCACCGGACTTCCATGCAAAGATACAACTCTAATAAAGATATTTATACGAAAAGGGAATTCTTATTCAATTTTTGCAATTAAACAAATGAATATTACCAAGCCCATATAATTTTGGGTAATAATAGTTTTCCTCTAAATAATTATACCTCATCATAAAATAATGATATCCATCCTTAAGGATAACCCTACCTAAATAAGAATACCTCTCCTTAAATAAAGATACCCCTACCTAAATAAGAAAACCTCTCCTTAAATAAGGATACCCCTACCAAAATAAGAATACCTCTCCTTAAATAAGGATAACCCCTACCTAAATAAGAATACCTCTCCTTAAATAAGGATAACCCCTACCTAAATAAGAATACTGCTCCTTAAATAAGGGACTCCCTACCTAAATAAGAATACCTCTCCTTAAATAAGGATACCCCTATCTAAATAGAATACTGCTACTTAAATAAGGATAACCCTACCTAAATAAGAATACTGCTTCTTAAATAAAGATACCCCTACCTAAATAAGAAAACCTCTCCTTAAATAAGGATACCCTTACCTAAATTTCACTACCGCTCCTTAAATAAAGATACCCCTACCTAAATAAGAATACCGCTCCTTAAATAAGGATATGCCTACCAAAATAAGAATACCTCTCCTTAAATAAGGATAACCCCTACCTAAATAAGAATACTTCTCCTTAAATAAGGGTCTCTCTACCTAAATAAGAATACATCTCCTAAAAAAAGGATAACCCTACCTAAATAAGAATTCCTCTCCTTAAATAAAGATACCCCTACCTAAATTTGAATACTGCTCCTTAAATAAGGATACCCCTACCTAAATAAGAATACCGCTCCTTAAATAAGGATATGCCTACCAAAATAAGGATAGCTCTTCTTAAATAAGGATAACCCCTACCTAAATAAGTACACTGCACCTTAAATAAGGGTCTCCCTACCTAAATAAGAATAGCTCTTCTTAAATAAGGATACCCCTATCTAAATAAGGATGCCTCTCCTTAAATAACACTATATTACTTTTATAATAATACCTAAATAACAATACTTAGATAAGAATACCGATCTTTAAACAGCAGTTAGGAATAGTATTTTACAACTAGTGTTATTTAAGGATACCCCTACGTTATTGAGCTCAGTGAATTGTCTTACATGGGGAAATCGAAAGCAATCAATAGTGACTCTATTCATTGCTCCTTGTGCCTTTAAATATAAAGCATTTCAGCTGGGAAATTTTGCCTTGCATTGACTTTTGCTGATTTTGCAAAGGGAGTGGGGCTGTAGACATTTGGTATTGGATTCCAGGGTTGTTGCTGATGGCAACTATGGATTTGTTCTAAAGTCCGAGTTGTCCATGAGTCAGATCATCTGAAGGCTAAAAATTAAAAGGGCATTTTTTCCCCCTCCTGATCCATGGCTGGCCAGTTATTATACCTGGGCTGGCTCTGCAAACAAGAGGGGAGTCAGAGCAGACCTATTACACTACCTACCCATGGGCATCTACTGTCCCCAACTTCTACCTTTCCATGGGCCTCTGCTCATTTTAAATCTTTATCTGCAACTATTTTCTTTTTGATCTGTGACAGGGATAGGTAACCAGTAGTTATCCAGATGGTTTAAAAACTACAAACATCTGGAGATCTACTGGTTACCTATCTGTGATTTTATAACTATGTCTTGCAGAATATAAATTTCAATCTCCGCCCACTGTCTAAACTTGCATTATGGGAGACAGTAAAGTTACAATGAGCAGGTACCATACGAGAGAATTATGGGTAGGGAGCAAGTGGAGCTACAGTGAAATATCTACACCTTTATATGGGTGTAGATATTCATGCTCTGTTTTGAAAACTACAACTTCCAGCATCCCTGGTCAGCACTTTGCTGTTGTACAATGATTGGGAGTTGTAAATGTCAATCTTCTGGAGGTCCACATACCTGCTGTAGTTCTAGCTAAACCTCATCAAGTGGTAGATTGTTCTTATTAGTAGATAGTTACTTTGCTGGCTCTGTCCTCTGCTAGTAAAACCAAGGCCAGAACTTTAACCCCTGCCTTTCCAGTCACTCCAGCATTAACTGCTTTTTTACCCAGTGATCTCTGCAAAACCTACCCAGGCACTACAAGAGTTAAAGTTGAACATAGCTGTCTGTATTCCTATCCACAATGCCATCCTGTATAACATTCTAAGTACATTAGAGCTGTTGATAACTCAATATTTACCCAACCAAAAACACAGTAAGAGGACAGGAGCTTTTGAATGTAGATATATTTGCCCTTTATCTGCTATAGTGTAATTTTGTGTAAGGTGCTATACACACTGCACATTGTCTTGGATTGATAAAAATGTATTGTCAGTTCCAGTTATTACAGACAGATCTCTCTTCATAGACAGGGAAAAAACTTTTTTTTTTGAAGACTGGAATTGTTCTACCCGACCTGACTCGCGGTTCTCTTTACCCAAACCCGACCTGCAACCAATTCAAACTCAATACGAGTTACCCAAAGCCGACCCGCTAATCGCGTAACCCACGGGTACCCGAACCTATGCAGGACTCTAGACTGGATATCTAAAGAAAAAAGAGACAGATCAACAAAAATGCTAATTTTCAGTAATAGGCAATTTAAAAAAAACAAATTTCCCAGTCTAAAAATCCTTTAAGAACTTTATAGGGTAGGCCGAGTCCAAGTAGGACAGTTAGAGGTGCGCTGAACCTGTAAGTATATGTACAATACCAAAATGGAAAGAGGCGCACTCTTTTATCAAAATTCACAGTGCTTTAAAGGACAATTATTCTCACCGAACTTCCGATCCTGCCATCCGTAGTACCCCAGGATGAGCACCGAAGGAAACTTCAGGTGTGTAAATCTAGACTTAGGGGCATATTTATAATGGTTTGTTAAACTTACTTTTCGCCCAAATTTGGGCTTTTCTCTATTTATAAAGCAGTGATAACCAGTTGCGAAAGGTCATTTCCGCTACGTTTCGCTTTTCGCCATACATCGCTGTGGTAACTGCATATTTATAAAATTGTGAAAAGTGTATTTTTGCATTAAGTTCAGCCATTCCAATTTGCCAAGTCTAAGGTGGCGAAAACACATAAGTGGCCATTTATTTATCCTGCCAATGGGTCCGTGGAGGTGTCAGTACATTGTGGAGTGTTTCTCAATACTAATAAGTACTCAGGGGGGTGTTAGACTATTTTTCAGTATTTAATGTAATACAGTCTGAGATTTCATTTTTTTAAGGTTAATTTTTCGCTTTTTAAAGATCTTTTTTTTTAATGTTCTGATTTTCTTTATGTACCAATAAAGTCAAATGGGGTCTTTATTTTTGCTTTTTTCCCCACCAGCCTTTACCACAATTATTTAACTTTCAACTTTTCCTGTCACCAAAAAGGCACTTAAAAAGGCAAATTTTCATCAAAAGCAAAAATTATCTTATGGGGGGTTTTCAAAGTAGTATTAAATTGGTTAATAAACACTGAACACCTATCTTTGTTATTTAAAAATTGCCTAACACATTTGGTGTTTTTTCAGCCAAAGATATATTAAATAGTGTAAAACTCAAAAGGCGAATTTTCTCTATTTCATTAATAGGATGATAGTGTAAAACTCAAAAGGCGAATTTTCTCTATTTCATTAATAGGATGATAAATAGTGTAAAACTCCAAAGGCGAATTTTCGCTATTTTTTTTAGCATTGCTTATTTTTAGCAAACTGCAGCTAATTATCAGACCAGTTCCATTAATATGGGAACATACCATAGTGCTGGGTAAGAAATAGTCATGTTAATGGAACATTCCCGTAAGTAATGATGTTTGGCCAAAATACTGTTAAAACTGCAAAAAATGCAACAAAAGGGAGAAAAGGGGCAAAAAGACGAAAATTCGCCTATTTATGAATAACTTTAAATACAAAAATGGCAAAAAAAGCTCTGAAATTACACTAGAGATCAATCTCCCTTTTTGCAGTGATACCACACTTAACGCAATGAATAAGGCGAAAACATCGCTGCAGCGATACTTTTCCGTAAAGGCAAAAGTGGAAACGAGCAGTTTTATAAATAAGGCGAAAATATTGCTATTTGTCATTGCGATGTCCTGCGATAGCGAAATCAGTTATAAATATGCCCCTCAGAAATTGAACCCAGGGGTGAGGACAGTGCAGTTTAGGTCCTCACCCTGGGTACTTTTTAATGAGGGAGCGTGAATTTGGTGAGTGTAGTTGTCATTTATTACTTGTGCTCATAACATGACATTTTGGGAGGTGATACCCACTTTTTTAGTGCTATTCATTAAAATTGTCTCCTTCCTTAAAGATGAGTTACAAGTGCAATAATATATATTACAACAAACATGTTACTTTATAATATTCATGTTAAAATGCCCAAGCGTTAATATGTATTTTTTAGGATAACACTTGGAAGAAATGTAAACCCATGTTTTTAAATGATCACACAAACCGGCAATGTTTTAGCAATTTTTATTAACAATCAATATAACGCACTACCGGGGTTATTCAATAAAAGTTCTTATAGTTTAAAATGGTGCTAATTTTGTCCCAACCAATCAGATCTTATTTAACATTTAAAAACTAACATCTGATTGGTTGGGGCAAAATTAGCACCATTTAAAAAAGATAAGAACTTTTATTGAATAACCCTGTTTGTTCATAATAACCACTAGTGGTTACATTTTATACAGAGAAGTTTTTTTAGCATGATTATAAAGTAACACGAATGTTGTAATTTTAATTAAGAATTTTATGGCACTCCTCTTTAATGGAGGAGTCACTTTCAATGAATGGCACTGTAAAAGTGTTGCACGTATGTAGTTTTCTACACCTGAGGAAAGGGACATTGACCTTCCCACAGATACAAGGAACCACTCTAGCAGCCAGTGTAAATAATGTAAGAAGTTATGCCCCTGAATAATACATTGATGTATTCTTTTAATATGATTTGACAACACTTTTTTGGGCATTTTGGCTAGGGGGAGGTTGTGTTGGTGCTGCTGACTTTAGGTTCGGAAGCAGGGTGAGTAGGAAGTAGGAGCACTGTCTCCTACCTCCCTGTTAAATAGAGCTTTAGTGGCAAAAAAAAGCTTTTTTGGACACTTTAAAGACATATTAAAGGAATCGTACACCGAAAAAATGCCTCATTTCAATCTATAAATGAATACATGCAAGCAGCACTTACTCTGACTTCAATCCAGTACAGTTTTTTCTTAAGTTTAGTCCCCCAGTCCACTGCCAGACTACCTGATTCTCTGTGAGGGCAAGCATGCACAGTAATCCCTATGAAGCAGCATTGAGAGAGGGAATTTCCCACCATGCAGTTCACATACCGAATGTCATTATTCCAGCTACAATAAAACTAAACATAATGTAAGATGTTATAGATTGGATATCTAAAGAAATAGAAGACAGATCAACAAAAAACAGTACAGTGATGATTGGGAAGAATTATAGTTTATAAGTTGTTGACTTTAATATTGTAAATAAATTTTTTTTTATCTGTAAGGAAAGATAACTACAGATATATCAAAATGTCAGAAAAAATAAAAAGAAATATACAGGATTTTTTCTATCTATCTATCTATCTATCTATCTATCTATCTATCTATCTATCTATGTAACTATCTGTCTGTCCATCCATCTCTCTGCAGTAAGACCTTACGTTCTGATGACCATTGTCTGTTTCACTTACACAGACATCCTCCCTTACTGAAAATAATTGTGGCTAATTCAATGTTCAGATTTGATAATGGACGTTCAAATAAATATGAGAATTCCAAGCAAATTTGTGCAAATGCAAAAAGATTTCCTCTGACATAATGGCACGGTGCAAGGCTGTGTGTAATGAGCTGTAATTTGTCTGGAAAGGCATTTTAAAAGGGGTTGATCCATCCAGTGCAAAGCCAACCACAGATCAGAGACTGGAAGCAATGAGCCAGCCTGCCTAGTCTCAAAGGAAATTACACCACAAGCAAGCCAGATTTCTGACAACTTCCATAAATTATTTCAGATTTTCATATTTCAAATTTCATCTGCATTCATCATGTGACTTTGACTAGGGAGGAAGAAAAAAAAACAGTCTAGGAGGGGGGCGCTGCTAACATTTCGTGTAGCAGTCCCAGGAGCCTGCCCTGGGACTGGCTAATTCAATTTGGTTCTGATTAGATTATTCTTGCTGCAGTCTACTGCCATTCTGAAGTATTGTGCTCTCTCTTGTACTTAACCTTCCTGCCCTGAGCCTGCTCCAGCTTGCATGCATCTCTGTGTATTGCAGAATATATTTGAACAATCAAACTTGGGAGTTATTATTTTCTTTCCATTGTCCGTCTATATAAAAGCACACATATTTCACTAGGCTCCATCTTCCATAGAAATCAGATTACTTTCCCCCTTTCTCTTTCTTTCTTTTTTTTTTTTTTGGTGCCTTTAGAAACTGATATTTTTGTTCCGTTTTGCGGTTAAGTTCCCGGGAATTAAGGTTCAAAATCTAAAATCTTTAGAATTTATCACAAAAAAAAAAGTTGGCAAAAGACACACAAACACACGTTGAGATATAATGAATAGTCCTGCACAATAATACTGTATATCCAAATGTATTTATCAACCAAACTATAAACAGGAAAACACACCCAGAAGATCAATTGAAGCCTGTTCATAGCCCTGCTCTAAATCTGGATGATAAATTGGGTTGTTGGATAAAGTAATTAGAAGGGGCATAAATATTTCCTAACCCCACTGGATACATCATGGTAAAAGATACAAACATTGCAGAAAACATTAGCAAGGTTATTAGATATGCTAATTGATTCTTAATAGGTGCTTCATTTATCTAAAGCATTGTAAATAATATTTAGGTTAATTATTGTCATCAGATCACTCATCAATGATCTATGTCTCCAAGTAGTCACGGGAGTGTAACACCAAAACATTGCAAATCAGACAGGCCTGTGGACTATTATTTATCAAATACAATTTACATTCAAAGCTAGCTCAATTCTCTGTCAAACACCAACAATTATCATAAAACCACATATAAAATAGGATGTTCTTATTTTTTGTTACTCATATATGATAATGATAGCATTGTCTATTTGATCACATGCTCCCTAATATTCCTCTTTTTGAATGGTAACAATTATTGATGTCATTATTGCAGATGGCTGTCAATTTTTGTATCTTTTCATAGATGGATGCTCAGAACAATGAATAGAACTGCCCATTCAGCCTTTCAGAAGTGTTTAAATGTATTATTACTCTTAAATATTAGTTGCAATGCTGCATTATAGCTAAATGACTGTTTCACTGCTTTTGAAACCTGCCCCTTGGGTGCTACACTCTTTGGGCTATGGATGATGGTGTGATGTCACACCACATGGCCACACTGAGTCAGACTGGCCTGCTAATGGTCCTATCAAAGTCAAAGCTTTTTTTGAACCTCTGCTTTCAGCATTGTTTGCCCCCCCTCAAAATTCACAGCCCTTCCCTGGTAAGGACCTTGCCAAGATATGAACCAATGTTAAATGCAAAGCAATTCCTACATGTCCTCATCAAATTTTGCTTGGGTCACCTCTGATCAATGGAAGAAGGAAATATTTCCTATGAGAGTATTTATAGACATACTTCTGACTGATGTCATGACCAATGAAAAAAACACCACTATAAACAAGACAATTGCCCTTTAAAACACATTTCAGAAGCTAAACCTTTTATAATTTCAGGTGATGAAAGTGTTGGAGGCAGGGATAAAGCCAAATTAAAATAATTCTTTCTCTGGCAGAGAGTACTGTACCTTACTGCAAAAGAATGATTAAAAGCTTGTGGAAGACACATCGCTGTCATTAGTTCATAGAGGGTCAGAAATCCAATAAGATTTGTTTTTTTAAATCAGACAGGAAATCTCAACCTGGGTGCTGATTGGATATTTTACCAAACTCAAAGTTTAAATAAAAGCTACCCATCGCTTCAATTATTGTGTTACTTTAACAGAACAGTATTCGTTTCTTATTGAAGACATGTTTTTTTTTTTATTGGTTTTCATTGCGGTAAAGGAAAATCAAATTGTGTCCTTTCTATTGAATTGGAATCATACTCTACCTCTCTACCCAGGTTCTAGCTTATGACTGGAGCTATTAATGTATCTAGAAAAGAAGTAAACAATAAGGTAAAAACTGGAATTTTGCAAGTTGAAAGGGAGACCAAAATAAATAAAGGGATGTTTCAATTTCCTGGTTTCGAATCAATAGAATCTAATGGTAAATAGGTTTACTGTTTATCATGATAAAGCTTGAAAAAAATGTAATTCCTATCAATACAATAGATATTGTGCCTCCAATATTTCAACAGCCGATGGATATTGTCAATATACTTTTTTGTTTTCATTGACAAACAGAAAATATTAGTCAAAGCCAAAATGAAAGTTTATAGGGGATTGCCCATAGGCAGCAGAAAGAAAGCATATTAACCACTTCAACAAATATTGTTTCTAATCCCCCTTCTAGATCTCGGTACCTCGGTATCACAATGTATAACTTTATTAATGAAAGTCACAAGTTGTAATTAAAACATAATATCAGAGGACACACATAGGGTAAATAAAAATATTAATGTTTAATGAGTAAAACACACTTGTAATGCACCCCTTCCATGTGCATCTAAAAGAAGTTATTCACTCTGATATCTGTGGCCCTTGGCTCTTCTGGGTAGTGCTGTCAGTCATGGCTGTAACAGCTGATGTCCCGACCAATGACTGCAGAGTCTACCCAGTGATTCACCGATTGAGAATGTGCAAAGCTCTTTAAGTTGGGGGGTAGACATGCCCTTAAATCCAGTTGTTACAGCCCCGTAATTAACATTAATTTAGAGTGCCCTCCAGTCAGCAGGTAATCTTAAAAGGTTTTAATAGCCAAAACATTGACAGGGAGATTCAATAAAAGTTCTTATCCTTTAAAATAGTGCTACTTTTGCCCCAACCAATCCGATCTTATTTAACATTTGAAAGATAACATCTGATTGGCTGGAACAAAACTTCTATTGAATCTCCCTGTGAGTGTTTTAGGTGTAGCACAATAAATAAATAAAGCTATGGGCTCCAACTTGTTCTTTCCAGTTCACCATTAAGTTCACATCCACAGTAATTAATGTATCCAAAGCTGGTGAAAGAACCCAGAGTTTACTCATCTGCACAGTGGCACCTGAACAATAGTGATAGAAAAGAGGTGGATGTTTTGGTTATTTTGTCAAAGATGCAGATTACACATGTATGTGGTCTAAGGCTGAGGCCACACTGCAATGCACAGGAACCACTCACAAAATCGCGAGCATTATCGCACGCAATTGTGTGCACAATTCTTGTGCATTTTGCGTTTTGCACATGCGTTTTTACTGTTTTGCGTTATGGTGAACGCATGCGTTACCAAAATGTGAACAGACGCACAATCGCATGTGCATCGGAAATCGCAATTTCCATTTTAGCGAAAATCATGGGCGCAATAGCGGGCAGGAAACACGGGTGCAAACACGCAAAAACGCGCTAGTGTGGCCTAGCCCTTAACGTCCAGAACTAATTGAACAGGTTGACATTAACGTGTCCTTTTGTTTTTTCACCCATTATATTTCCTTTCTTTACATTTCCTACAAATAGGAACTTTAAGCCTCACTATGATGCCTATGGACCAGAGAACTGGATGTTAGATATAGCAAATCAATACACAGCTTGTCAAATGCTAGGACTGCTGGGAAACGTAGTAACATTTGAAAGGATATAGTATGATTACCATAGTTAACTGATGGGCTTTTATTGCACAGTAAATTTTATTGTTTATTTTTAGCTGGAACATTTTGCTTTGCCTAGAACATGAAATATTGTGGCACGCTGCCTAATCAATAATGTATAACTAGGCCAGATATCATTTGACACCGGCAATAGATCTCATAGTTTGAAATGCCATCGACGTGAAACTTTGTGAAAAATGTGTCTCACGAAGGGAAAGTTACAGTGTAACTGAATTATCTGTAGAATGGTAGGAAGATTGACATGGCTTCTCTGCAACACAACAGCAGATGTGGAAACTAAGGACACAGTATACTGAATTAGCACATCCCGCACCACAACATGCCTTTTATGTGGAGGAATAAGTAACCTTTTTTTAACACCACACCAATTTAGAGATGGACGAAACTGCTAAAATCAAAAAATTAAAAAATTCGAAATTCAGAAAATACTTACTGTAAATGGCTCTGGGACCTGGGAAATGGTCTGGGGAACAAGTAGATGTATCTACTTTCCTGACAGTCGCACTGTTTTTTGAGCTTCTGCATTCTATTTTTGAGCCGCGTTCGAAAATCCGAATTATTAATTGTTGAAATTATGGTACAGTAAGTTATTGTAAATGGCTCTGGGACCTGGGAAATGGTCTGGGGGACAGACAATCCCATTCTTTCTGAAAGAATCTGATTGTAACCAATTCTGACTGGAAAGGAATCTGATTGGTTAGTATACCATCTCTACACACCATTAATTGGTGGTAATTAAAGGGAAAGTTCAGTGGAAATATCATTATTTTAAAAATTCTTAGTTTATATTACACATACCTAGATAGTCTACATATTCTCTTCCATTTTGAAAAAATATTTGTATTTATACCCCTTGTGATTACTGACATTTCAGGTTCTGTAACGGTCCTACTTCTTCCCAGAATGCACTCTACCTTGGAATGTTCCTTACAGGAATCTCTACTGATTGACTGTTGGATGCAGGAGAGGACTGGGATCTTTTGGCCTGGGGGGCAAATACAACCAGATGGCCCTTTCAAGGTAGATCACAAAATGTTTGACCATACCCACTTATGATGTGGTTAAGATAACTAACAGACTAATAAACTAGAGGACTGACTGCCTAATGATGTAGAAAGCTTATAACACTGGCTAATGATCTGGAGGGCTAATAACACTGGCAAATGATTTGGAGAGCTGATAACAGTGGCTAATGATCTGGAGGTCTGGGGGGCAAATACAACCAGATGGCCCTTTCAAGGTAGATCACAAAATGTTTGACCATACCCACTTATGATGTGGTTAAGATAACTAACAGACTAATAAACTAGAGGACTGACTGCCTAATGATGTAGAAAGCTTATAACACTGGCTAATGATCTGGAGGGCTAATAACACTGGCAAATGATTTGGAGAGCTGAAAACAGTGGCTAATGATCTGGAGGTCTGATTCTGTTCCTTGCCCATGTTAGAGCTAGAGGCGTGTATTGTGCCATTTCGGCGCATAACTTACTAATAGCTTCTGTGGCAGGCCAAATTTTTTATTGGAGACCAGCCCAGGGGGCAATTGCCCCTCAGCCTTCTGGGCCAGTCCTCCCCTCGTTGGATGGGTCAAACATGCTCAGATGTTTACTGAGCAACTGAATCAACCCAGTCAATGGGTCAAGGGCAAAACCATAAGGGACTCTAAAAACAGAAAGTCAGTATTTCAGAAACATTTATTTATACACAGACAAAGTACTGAATGGGCAGGTTAAGGTCACTGGGATGGAAAAATACTGCACTTTTTTCTTAAAAGTATATGTATTTACACTTTCCCTTTAACCCTGGTTAATAAAGCTCCCTAACTCCCTTTTGCTTTGCACTTGTGTCCAATTGTATCCATATTTATGTGCGTTTGCATTATAAATAAACTGTCATTGCAGATGGAATGCCAAATGGCCTCACTGCCATATTCTGCAAAAACAGTAAGCAGAGGCTTATTGGTTAAGGCGTGATTATTTTATGTTTTCTAGAATTCGGATCATGACTGATTGGCACTAATCTATTTACCATAACTAAACTGCTGGTTCAATGGCAGTCGTATGAGTTTATTCTTTGTATTGACCTGATAATGTACAATCTATAGAAAGGGGGTAGAAACTTACAGATGATCTGGGTGTTAAGACCCCTCCCATTTTTTTTTTTTTAATACTAGAGAAAGATTATATTTACTAAAATATTAGATCCATTATTACTAAGAATATAAGATCCAACAAAAATGCTTACAATGCTGGTGATAACCAGTAGCGAACGGTCATTACCACTACTTTTCGCTTTTCGCCATACATCGCTGCGGTAACTGCTCAAGCATGTTTATAAAATGGTATAAAATAAAAAGTTCAGCCATTCCAATTTGCCAAGTCTAAGGTGGCGAAAACGCATAAGTGGCCATTTATTTATCCTGCCAATGGTTCCATGGAGGTGTCAGTACATTGTGGGGTGTTTCTCAATACTAATAAGTACTCAGGGGGGTGTTAGACTATTTTTACAGCATTTAATTTAATACAATCTGAGATTTCGCTTTTTTAAGGTTTATTTTTCGCTTTTTTGGATCGTTTTTTTTAAGGTTTCGATTTTCTTTATTTACCAATAAAATCAAATGGGGGTCTGAGGGACATAAAGGGGCATTATTTCAACTTTTCTTTTCATCAAAGTTATTAAAAAGGCGAATTTTCATCAAAAGCAAAAATTATGTAGCAGAAAGTAGGTAATACTCCCTGGTGGTTTTTCAAAGTAGTATTAAATTGGTTAATACACATAGAACACCTATCTTTGTTATTTAAAGTGCATGTCCACCCCCAAAACTATAATTTTCTCCACTACTGGCCCCACTATGTAGTGTAATAAAATCCTTACTTTACATCCCTGCCCCAAATAGTTTTCCTGTAATGTCCCCCCAAAGTTCAAAAAAGTGGCCTCCAGGAGGATAGCAGAGTCCATATAGGACTATGCCTCCTGTCTCCCTTCCGGGAGAAGTTTGCCATGCGCACTGCAACCCTTCTCTCTTCCCTCTAGCTCCAAACCCTTTTCGTATATTATAGTGTTTGTTTCCCCAGCCCCAACCACTATAATGTTATTGCCAGAAAGTCCCCCGATAGTTGCTTACCTTGCCTCTCTCCTTTGCCATTGTGAACTTCCGGCAGCCGCATCCATAATTGGCTGCCTCTCAGCCAATCACAGACGGGGCTGCCGGTCCGGCCCCCTGCTTGCAGTTCCGTGCAAACAGAGGGCCGGGGCAGTGCGGCAAGGTAAGTAACTATTGGGGCACATTCTGGCATTAACATTATAGCGGCTGGGGAAGCAAACACTATACTATACTAACAGGGAGATTCAATAAAAGTTCTTATCATTTAAAATGGTGCTAATTTTGCCCTAACCAATCAAATCTTATTTAACATTTGAAAGCTAACATCTGATTGGTTGGGGCAAAATTAGCACCATTTTAAACGATAAGAACTTTTATTGAATAACCCAGTAAAAGCTTTATTAAAGGGTGGACATACCCTTTAAAAACAGCCTAACACATTTGTTTGTTTTTTTTCAGCTAAAGATACAATAAATAGTGTAAAACTCAAAAGGCAAATTTTCTTTATTTTATTAAAAGGACATGTTAAATAGTGTAAAACTCAAAAGGCAATTTTTTTCTAGTTCATTAATAGGACATGGTAAATAGTGTAAAACTCAAAAGGCGAATTCTCTCTATTTTATTAATAGGACACATTATTTAGTATTGCTTATTTTCAGCAAACTGCAGCTAATTATCAAACCAGTTACCATATATACTCGAGTATAAGTCGAATTTTTAAGACTTTAAAGTTAGCCTGAAAACCTTACCTCGACTTATACTCGGGTCAAGTCCTAATTTAGATCCAAATTCTGCAATTGCGGATAGTAACCAGTAGGTGGAGCTGTGTTAACCTGCATAGAAAGTTACAGGAGCTGTTCTTGCCTTTACAATTGTTCCTGCTTCCTGTAGTCTGGCTGCTGGACTCACTCAGCACTGTCACTGCTCATCTGGATGCTGTAAATCTGATGGGTCTCCTCAGTTTGGGGCAAAAAACAGCTGCTAGTTCAATGCAAATGAAAGCTTGAAACTGCAACTCTCAGATGACATTTTCAACTATTGGGGTCAGAGAGTCCTTTACTATATGGGGGTCAGAGATCCCTTTACTATATGGGGGTCAGAGGGCCCTTTACAATATGGGGTTCAGTAGAACTGCAACTCCCAGCAACAAAGCATGCTGGTAGTTGTAGTTTCCAAACATCTGGAGTGCCAAGGAATTAGAGGTTACTGGTACTGGATGTGACTATTACTGTATGGGATTCATGTATGGGAATTCCGCTGTCCATTTAAAGGGCAACTCATTTCTACCCTCGGTTTATACTCGAGTCAATCAGTTTTTATACATTTTTCAGGTAAAAATAGGTACCTCGATTTATACTCGGATCGACTTTTACTCTAGTATATATGATACATTAATATAACATACCATAGTGCTGTGTAAGAAATAGTCATGTTAATGGAACATTCCAGTAAGTAATGATGTTTGGCCAAAATTCTGGTAAAACTGCAAAAAATGCAAAAAAAGGGAGAAAAGGGGCAAAAAGGATTGAATTTTCACTTATTTATATATAGCTGTAAATACAAAAATAACAAAAATAGCTCTGAAATTTCACTAGAGATCAATATCCCTTTTCGCAGTGATATCACACTTAATGCAATGAATAAGGCGAAACCTATCGTCACACATCGCCGCAGCGTTACTTATCCGCAAAGGCGAAAGCAAAAATGAGCAGTTTTATAAATAAGGCGAAAATAGTGCTATTTGTCATTGCGATGTCCTGTGATAGCGAAATGGTGAAAATAGCGATCGTTTATAAATATGCCCCTGGGTCTTAACCACAAGGAAATGATAAAATGTAATTGTAATTTATGAAGATGCACTGCACAATTTTAGATTTCGGACAGGAATTTGCAATAGTGCCTCTCCAGACATCCCCATTTGTCAACCTGCTGTTGTCTTCTATCTATAGGAGGAATTTAAGCGAACATAAAAGGGGGCAAAATATAATATAGGAGGATCAGCTGGAAGACCTTGCTGACCTTTTGTTGATACCCTAAAGACTAACGGCGATATATTTTTAAAAGGAAGTAAAAGAGAACGAGAGGGAAACTTACCCTCCCAAATCCAAGTTTGGCTTCTTCTGGCTCTTTGTGTCTTCATGTTTTTCCAGAACGGCTCTTTGCATCTTCAAGCTATTACCTCTTCTCTCAGACGCTTTGAATTGTCCTTTGAGTTTTAGGCAGCAAATTTGAAAATCTGCTAGCCTATCTTGGTTTCTTCCCATTTACTCTTGATTCCTGATTGGCTGCTCTCTCCTTTTAAGGTTTCCTTTCCTCCTCTTCCCTTTATAGCTTGTGGTTCACCTTTGCTCGTGGTGTGTTTTTTTGATTTTGGATTTCTGGTTTTTGGTGTCAGCTTACCCCGACTACAATTTTTTGCTGCCTGTCTTGACCTCTGGCTGTTTCCCGGCTACACTGTTTCCCCTGGTACCTCGTTTTGCTGATTGACAACCCGTGTATGACCCTTGGCTCCTTTCCTGGTTTGGGGCACCTAATTATCCCAGAGAAATAAGGAAGTGACTTTGTATGTCTCTTCCCACAATTCTGGATGTAACATTCAATCCCATATTTCTGTGTTTTAATGGACAAGGCAGTTTTAATGGCTTGGATGTTACATATTATTGCTGGACTTTCTTGTTACTATCAGCAGAGGGTATTTTGGCTCACCTCACCATATGCTACATTTGCTATACTCTTAATACAAACATTAAATTCCCATCTCTGGTGATGAATGATTCCTTGTTTCCTCTTCTCTTTAATTTCCAGTCTCTGCCATTAGACGTCACTCTCGATTTGAATAAACACCTTTGAAAACAAATGAGAATCTATTTTATTAGTTCTAGGACAAGCTTGGAAAATTCCCACACCTTTGTAAAATTTTCTCTTGCACTTGTCAGAAGATAATTTCAAACTGATGTTTCAAGCACAACTTATTAATCCACGCTGGTAAATGTACTTTTCTGGGTTGTAGTAATCCATCATTCATTCCGTTACTCACTTGGAATCACTTGCCCTTTACAATGTCAGAATCTTTGATAAAGCGAATAAGTAATTTACTTAATGGTAGGATGAGAGAACCATATCATAGTAAGACTATATAAAAGCTGAGTACTTTTCACTTGAAGCATGAAGGTCAGAACGTTAACAAATGGATATGACGGTAGATTACGGGGGGTAAAGGTGACTGCAATGTTATGGCAGAAATGGAAAATGATCAGGTACTTCCTTTCAGCTGTAATGAGAGTTACTGGGAGCTGCCGCCATCTTTGATGCAGTGGATGTGAAAGGTTGCAACAGCCCAGTGTATGTATGTAGTCAGTAAATTAGTGTATGGGATATGAATGTAGTATAGTATAGTATTTGAGGTTGAATAAAGACATACGTCAATCCAGTCCAACCCATCTAGCAATATCCTCATTTCTTGCCTAACTGTTGATCCAAAGGAAGGCAAAAAAACCCCCACCAAATTTATGATGGAAATAAAAATTCCTTCCTGACTCCAAGTGGCAATCGGAAATTTCCCTGGATCAACTCTACTTTATGTATTAATACCAGTAACTTGTAACATTCCTTGTTTGCAGAAACTCATCCAGCTTCTTTTTAAAACTGACCAATGAACCTGCCATAACAACGTCCACTGGAAGACAGTTTCATAGCTTTACCGTTCTCACAGTGAAAAACCCTTTCCCAACTTGAAGCCTAAACCTTTTTTCTTCCAAGTCTTAAGGGATGTCCACATGTTCTCTGACATGCTCTATTAGTGAACAATGCCCCAGATAGTTTATTGTATGGCCTGTTAATGTATTTATACACAGTAATCATATCCCCACGCAAGAGCCTTTTCTCCAGCGTACATAATTGTAACTTATCCAGTCTCTCTTCATATTCAAGCTCCCCCAATCCCCTTATTAATTTAATTGCCCATCTCTGAACCCTTTCCATTTCAAAGATGTCCTTTTTGTACACAGGATTCCAAAATTGCACTGCATATTCCAAACGAGGCCTTACCAATGCTTTGTAAAGAGGGAGAATTACATTTTCCTCCCTTGAATCCATACCTCTCTTTATACAAGACAATACCATGCTGGCTCTGGCTGTTGCCGCCTAGCACTGCTTGCTACCTTTAAGTTTGTTATCCACTAAAACTCCAAGATCCCTTTCCAACAGGGATTCACTTAACACAGAGCCATTTATAGTATAAGTAGCACAAGGATTTTTAAGTCCAAAAGGCATCACCTTACATTTATCAACATTGAATTTCATCTGCCACTTAGCAGCCCAATGTGACAATCTATCTAGATCCCCCTGCAAGTTTTTTATATATATAAATATTTCTTGATATATATATATATATATATATATATATATATATATATATATATATATATATATATATTTATGTATATAAATAGTTTCTTGAAATTATCTAAATTTGGGTAAAAGTAGAAATGTTTGTTTAAAGGGTAACTCCAGCCCCAAAATAAATGAAGGTATTTAGAAAGAAAGATCACCCCCCAAAACCCCAGTTTTGTTTTTCTCTTACCTTCCCCTGACACTCCCACACAGAGTAATTCAACTTACAGAGCCAGGATCCCTCCCCAGAGGTCCCTCCTCCTCTACTCTAATGCTGCAAGCTGTAGAGGTAACATACATAATAACATACTAACATAGTATTGAAGGTTGAATAAAGTCAAACATCTATCTAGTCCAACCTTTATAGCCTGCCCATGAACCCTATCAAGCCGTTGATCCAGAGGAAAGCAAAAAAAAAAAAAAGCGGAAAAGGGGGCAAAAATGCCTACCAAATGGCAACCGGAAAGAACCCCAGGATCAGCCAGAACTATATGTAGTAATACCAGTAGTTTTCAATACTTTTGAACTTCAGAATTTTTTACAAATCTCCTCGTTAGAATTAGCCCCCAGTTTTAAAGCTGAGTACTTTATTATGCACCAGCCAATCCATTGCTTGATGTGGTAGTGGGATTAATAGAATCAAGATGCAATCAGACAGTGTTACCTTCATTACTTCACTGGGAAGGTTACTGCAAGGTGATTGACATTTTCACAGTATATATCAGAACTGGGTTCAGTGCTTGGCAGAAGCAAAATGAGCTGACGAGAACTAGGTAAGAACTGAAGAGCAAAGAACAAAGATAGGAAGATGACAATAAGGGGTTGAAATGCTGGGGGGTAACTACCAGGGGAGCAGACCCTGCAACTGCAGGGGGCCCAGGAGCCAAGGGGATCTCATATTCTTACTTTCCCTATAACAGATACAGCCTACCCCAGAAAACCGGAGCAGGTATAGCTGGGAAGGGAGCCCCATCATAGTATTTCTGGGGGGCCCAGTGACTCCTAGTTACACCACTGTTTATATGGGTTTAGGTGGGGGAGGAAAGACAATGAAAATTAGATAATATTTCTATATTCAGATTTTAATTCATATTTAAATATTGCTTAGTACAATTTTTTTCTCCTATTGTGGTTTAGTGTCACTTAAGTGTCACTTAGGAACAAGTTTTCAGCAAGAGAGGCAGTTGGAGACTTCAACACTTGGAGAAGTAATGGAGATGCTAGTGCAAAAGGAAAGGAGAGGAAGAAGAAGGGTTGTACACAGAACAAATCCTGCTGTGATAAAGTTAGTATCAGTTATGTAGTTGCTTTATTAAAGGGCATGTCCACCCTTATAATACAATGGTACACAGGTTCCTTATGCACACAAAACCAGGGTGGGTGCTGACCTCCAAACTACTCCCCACTTCCAAGGGAGGTGAATATCAAGCAGGTCTGGAATA
Organism: Hymenochirus boettgeri; assembly: GCA_019447015.1. NCBI lineage: Eukaryota > Metazoa > Chordata > Amphibia > Anura > Pipidae > Hymenochirus > Hymenochirus boettgeri. Next base: position 65,720,233 of record CM033469.1, on the reverse strand, counting down.
TTGGAGTCGCACACCTTAGATGAATTCAAAGTGTTTATTGAAAACCACACATCAAAATTACAAGTTTCGGGGCAACGTGCCCCCTTCCTACTGTGGGAAGTTGGATTATTAACATTTTTAACAGCTTTAGCATAGGTAATCACGTTTTTAGCTGTAAGGGCTTTTATACACCATGTTTTAGAGGTTTTTATACACCATGTTTTAGAGGTTTTTATACACCATGTTTTAGAGGTGTCTATAATTATTTATGCACTGTAGCCACTCCCATAGGGAGTGGACTCACTTAGGAGCTAGGGTATTTTACCACCACTTTTTGTTGCGAGGAGGAGAAGGGCTGCAGTGCACATGGCAAACTTCTCCCGGAGGCCAGATAGGAGGCAGAGTCCTATATGGACTCTGCTATCCTCCTGGTGGGCAGTTTTTGGGACATTGGGGGGGCTACAGGAGAACCATATGGAGCTGGGATGTGAGGTAAGGATTTTATTACACTACATGGTGGGGCTATTAGTGGGGGGGTTATAGTTTTGGGGGTGGACATGCCCTTTAAGTCCAAAATCGGTGAATTAAATCTGTCCTTTCAAGCATGTGTTTTAACTCCAAAATTGTCTGCAAGATGTTTCATCTCAATATCTGTGAGTGTTAAAAGAAAAGTGGATCTTTAAATAGTGAACCCTGGGTAAGTGTGAATTGTGTTTATACATATTAAAGGGCATTGTTTCTTTATTAGTTAGATTCTGTTAAATGTATGATATGTAACCACATCTCACTATCCTAACTTTGTAGAAGAGCTACTTATGAAGTGAAAGTGAAGCCCTTGTGAATTAGAGAGCTAATGATTCTAGCTGCAGTCTATCCAAAGTTACAGCAGTGTAAAGGGTTTTCCTGCTAGAACTGGGATCTGTGACATCACCATCACCACTGCTCTGCCCCCATGTTTAAGGTTGGTGCATTCCCTACTGCTGGGAAAGAGCATCATCAGCTGCATCATAGACCCCACGCCAAAACTTCCTAATCATTTTATAAGCTAGCCAAAAGCCTAAAAATGTTTGTTTTTCTCTCCCTAAGATGTCCATAGTTAGAGAGAAGGAAAGAGAATAGTTGTAGGTCTGTAACTAGCTGAATATTTGGGGGGGGGGGGGGGGGGGGGGACTTTTGATGGTTAAAGTAAATCAACTGTGTATCTTTTCCTGCCAATAGATAATGTTAATTAAAAATTTCCACTAACATGTTATTGGCATTCTGTATTCTAAGGATATTTTCAAACATGCACGAGGAATTGGCTCTTCTGTGCTGGGCCATACGTTAATGCAGTTGCTGTTTGGTCTCCCCCACATACAAATTAGAGCATTCTTCACTGCACTGCGTATATGATGTCGCTTTTCTTGTGTTTCGGATGTACCATTTGCGGTCTCAGTGTGTTGTTCTGTTTAAAGCAGACAGGGATACGGTGTTTTTTGAAAATTCTTCTTAATTTCTCGGAGACCCCTGCTAGATATGGGATGACCATGTTCTTTCTCCTGTCTTGCTTTCCCCCTTCACTGTTGGTATTTGTGTTCTTTTCTTTCCTTCTACTTCTTTTGACAAAGGCCCAGTCTGGATATCCACAAGTTTTAAGGGCTTCTCTGAGATGTTTCATTTCTTTAGCCTTCGCCTCTGTGCTAGTGGGGATGTTCTCGGCTCTGTGTTGCAGGGTTCTGATGACACCCAGCTTGTGATCTAAAGGGTGGTGGGAGTCAAACATCAAATACTGATTTTCCAGGGTACATATTTGCCATAGATTCTTGTACAAGTCATTCTGAATTGAGAAAGCCAGTCGGATGACTAGCGAAAAGTCTTCAAGAACGAAACTACAAGTGCAGATAATCTAATTGAATACAACAGATATAATTAGACATTACTTTTTTTCTGGTTTACTGCAGTTAGAAAACATTTGATAACATCTGATTGGTTGCTAAAGATTACCAGCACAGGCCAATATCGCACCTCTTTTTAAAGGGAATGACCACCTTTAAACACAAAAACTGGTCAATTGTCAGCTACCTTCACCCAAATTATATTTTTCACTTTATTACCTGCATTACTAACCAGATATTTAAGGATAATTTAAGGATATTTAAGGATAATCATTGTACCCATTCTGGCAGAGTAAGCTGTCCCCTCCCTCCATGCAGTCAATCATGGCTGCGATTGGTTGCTGTTTTTTCTGCTGTCTCCACTGCACATGCTCAAGCTTATAAAAAGTTCATTGAGGAGGGGAAGATAACTTTGCCAGCATGGAAGATAACTTATCATTAAATATCTGGTTACAAATTAATTTAATAAACTGGTAAAAATATCAGCTGAGGTTGTGGCTTTATGCAAGACGCATCATTTAAAAAAAAAATTGTACACCCTTGCTGGATATATTTATGGAACCATTACATGCCCTCTGGCAAGACAGAGGTTGGCATTCTAGCTGAGATCTAGGACTAGGATGGTTAACATCAAGTATTGTTATAGTATGCAAGGGTGTACAGTGGTGCAAAAAGGGAAGGCATATTCAATTGGAATTATTATTAAAACCTGTGGCCAATTGTTTACCCAAAATAAAGATTCTCTGTGTCTTAATTTACTGTAAAATATCTTATCTGGGTATATCACCTAAACAACAGGTATATGGTTAGGCTGACTGGGTCCCTATCCTTTGTTTTGCCACCACGGTCTGTCTCTTCCAGGAAAATATATTTTCCATAGAGGATTTTGCATTTAAAACACATAAAAGCAACGTTATCTACCTTTCCCTGAGCCCCAGGGATAGATCACTAGTAGGCAGAATTAGTGAGAAACTAGAGACCTGTAGATTTCCACACCATCTGGACTGATGTTAATCACAATAGAATGCAATGCAGTTTGCTAGGCCTTATTAGTCTATTAGAAAACCTCCAGGTAACTCGAATGCGAACCAGATGTGCTACTGCATAATGAGAAGTGAGTTAACCTGTCCTGAATAATGTATTTATTTACCTTATATACTCGAGTATAAGCTGACTCGAGTATAAGCAGAGGTACCCATTTTTGCCTCCAAAATTAGAAAAACCATGATTGACTCGAGTATAAGCCGAGGGTATACAGTAACCCTAATACCTTTCCACTGTAGATGTTTGGAAACTACAACTCCCAGCATGCTTGGTTGCTGGGAGTTGTAGTTTCCAACCACCTATAGTAGAAAGGTATTGGGGGTTACTGTATGGCATACTGTCCCCCACCCTAATACCTTTCCACTGTAGATGTTTGGAAACTACAAATCCCAGCATGCTTGGTTGCTGGGAGTTGTAGTTTCCAACCACCTATAGTAAAAAGGTAATGTGGTAGTTCGTTTCATTCTGTTTTTGGATTAACGGATCTCAGGAAAAACCAGAAGATCCAAAAATCCAAAAATGGAACATAATTTCTGGACCGCATTTTGATGATTATCGAATGTACAAGGTTATTTTCGGTAATTCTCGAAAATAACCTTGAATGTTTGATAACCCTCGAAAATATGACCAAAACTACTTTTGAGTTCCCGATCTTATTTTCGAGGATTATCAAACGTTAAAGGTTATTTTCAAAGATTATCAAAAATAGCCCTGTACATTCAATAATCATCAAAAATGCGGTTCGAAGTCCCGACATCCAAAAGAACATTTGAAACCGAGGGGTTCTGTTTCCAATCCAGGGCATCTCTAACTATCACTGTTCTATTTATTTGTTGATCTGTCCCCTATTTCTTTTGATATCCAATCTGAAACATCTTACATTTCTGCTGTCAATCAAGTGCCTAATTATAATCAGGGCCAGATTTACACCTCAGGAGCCTGTAGGCCCAAAGAGCCTGGTGCCCTTAGCTCCACCCCTAAACCACACCAATTTTTGGGGGGGGAAGAAAATAGACTAAAGGTGTTGGATTGGTAGGAGGAGATTGTCAGCTGCCCCTCCAATCTCAGGCATGCCTCATGGTTAATCCGGCCCTCATTATAATAAAGTCTTCTGGTAAGTGCAGTTTTACTGTAATGGATTGGTGGCAATTGCTATGCTTGAACTGCATGATGGGAAATTCCCTCTTCCAATGCTGCCTCACAGTGATTGCTGAGCATTCTTGCACTTATAGAAAGTCTGGTAAGTATTGGTTAAGAGAGGAAGGGGGTATACTGAGCAAATTAAGTACTGGATTGAAGACATGCAGCACACTCCTCAGATTAGGGGCTACTTCTATGTAGCACTTTAAAGATTAAGATGGGACAAAGCCATTTTTAGATTATATTTTCCCTATAGTTGTATTATTCTATCTCAGAACTAAATTGCTACTTAAAAGTAAACCCCCTCTAGCTACATTTTATTATTATTGTTATATTAAATTATAATTTATTATTATATATTAATATTTTATAATAATTATTATTTTATCATTATTAATATAATTATTGTAATTCTTTTAAAAAATATTTGAAGTAATTTAAAGTTGTTTGGATTATGGTTATAGTATTACTTAGTAGCTAGTTTGTAATCCACTGTATTTTGGACAGTAAACACAAGCACACATGTGTAAGTATTTTATTTAGTTCCATAAATGTATACATAGTTAACCATTTTTATTGATCTTATTGGAGTTTATTGGGTTGCCCAGCAGGATGAGTTTGGAACCGCGCATATCGTGGTACATTGTTGATGAAGCTCCGTGTACGCTACAAGAGTGAAATGCGTATTACCCGGCTGCTTTTTAAACTGCCCACCTCTTGAATTCTAGTTACCTTTTCCTGATCCCCATTCTTATTGGACCTCCGCTTGGACTATTAGGTTGGGTACACATGGTACAATATTTTTGGATGAGGGTAGGCTTCATCTATATCCATTGGCAGCCCTGAGATTATGTACAGTGAGGGAAAAGGCATTAGTTCAGTTTAAATATTTATTTACATCTACTCCATATTAGATATCTTCTTTCTGTATATATGATTACATTTACAGGGAGATTCAATAAAAGTTCTTATCGTTTAAAATGGTGCTTATTTTGCACCAACCAATCAGATCTTGTTTAAAGGGCAAGTCCAGCCTTAAAATGAAAACTTACATACAAGTAAATCACCCTCCAAAACCCTAAACTGTAATAGTTTGAAATCTGAAAGGTGTAAGTCTAACCTGAAATCCCACAATGTCCTGTTTCCCCTTTTCTGCTTCCTGGTTCTTCCAGTTAGTAACTGTGAGTTATGGATTTGACAGTTGGCATCACAGCCAATGACTGAATGTTAATCCCCTATCTGCCTCTTCTGAGCATGCCCAGGCTCAGTACAGGTTTCTAAATTGCTCATTTTCCATGAGGCCTCCAGAAGCATAGCAGGCATGCAGTAATGAATTCATAGGACAAACAATGATATATCAACATATTTTTAAAAGGCCATTCTTTCTAAAAGATGTTTTTATGAGGGTGGAGTTGTCCTTTAACATTTGAAAGCTAACATCTGATTGGTTGGGGCAAAATTAGCACCATTTTAAACAATATGAACTTTTATTGAATAACCCTGTAAGTGTCCTCAGATCACCCACTCTGCATCTTTGTGTGTCCTATAAATCCTGCTGCTGCCACGTGATGTCGGTCCCTACTATGCCAAGTGTGCGCATTTCATGTTTTATCAGCAGTGAATCAGTGACGTGCTGGGGAATCATTCATCCTGTACTGATGAACTGACGACCCAAGTTTCAGGACTTTATGTGATGCTTTGCTTTTTTAGCAGTGCAGGATTTAACAAGCACACAGAGAACACTTATTTTTAACCCAGAAATATACCATTTTTACCTGTGTTTTCCCTTTAAGCATGGTTGTATGGTTCAGGCCTATGTCAAACTTACTAATGATCTCATTGTTTATCTCCTTTTTAGTAACCCAACATGTGGCCCATTGTTATTTTGTTTTTGTTTTTTCTTAATAATTTTAGAGTTTTAACAAGCTAGCTGGTAAAAGATGTGGAAATTGTCCATGATAATCACATTAAGGCATAAAGAACGTGCTATTTGCTCTCAGGATTTACACTGGTTTAGACCCTGAGCAATCATTGCTGTTACACTTCAAATCAGATGTGATGAGATATAACGTCAATATATCTGGCCTAGAATGCTACTTATAAACACATTTTGCCTATAGGGTTTTTACTCCATTTTCTTTGGGGGGGGGGGTTGCACTGCTATAAGATTTATTCTTACGTCCTCTAATTTGGTTACTGTGCTTTTGTAATAGGTCGTATTTTGGAAAATGAAGACAAACTGCTTAGACCTTGAAAACACATGGGCTACTTAGATAGATGGCATCTGCAAAGGGCCCAGCGCTCCCTCGACATTCTATAGGGAAAAACAGAGCCAGGTGCATTTCTTTCTAAATTCAATTAGCTGCAAGATGCCACATCCAATTGTAGCAAATTGATGTGAGACTTTGTGATGTCTATAGCAGGTCTTACAACAAAGGTCAACGTGCATACTGACAGACAACAGCCTGGCATAGGAAATCGCAGTGAAACTGCTTTGCTGGTACCAGAGAAATAGAAAACATAATGAAGCTTGTAAATTTGCAGGAGAATTTGCTTTAATCATGTGCTTAATTGTATTTACCATTCAGACGCTCACATATTTAATAACGGGGATTTGCAGTATGAGGAGGGGGAAACAAAGACTCATTTTATGAATATTACAAACCTTGCATGGTTATTTATTATTTTTTAAGATAAATTTTATCTTGAAACTAATAAGCCCAGTAACATCGCTATCTATGGAAACATTAAAATCACTCTAATTTGACAACAGTGTTGATAACGGTGCTTGTTATAAAGCATCATATTTGGCACTAACATGCTATATTTTAGTTAATTACCAGGATTTTGTCTAATTACCAGTGCACCAGGTCTAATTCAATCAAATCCAATTTTTTTTTAATTTTATTTTTTTTAGCAAGCGACATGAAATTTCCTGTAACTGCAAGAAAATAATAATACAAATTTGAAGACCCGTAAATAAATAATTTCATGCAAAGGATCTGCACCTTGGAAGGGGGGAAATAGGACAGATATAGATTACAACTGTTTAACCGAGAGTCACAGTTTCTCAGATGCCATTCCCCTTGCATGGATTTAACATTGCAATTGCATCTTTTTGGTAAATAGCTTTACCGGTTGCGAGACATAAACATCAAATTTGTGGCTGGCGTTAACATTTTGCCAAAGAAATTGGCATATTAAGTTCAGTTTTGGTGGCTGCTTGAGAAACATTTTTTAAACCCCTGTGACCAATGCAAATACCGTCTTAAATTTGCAAAAAGCCCAAATGAGCCCAGTGCTCCATAATGAGCCCAATAGTGCTTGTATGAATTAACATTTCAATGTAGCCATCAATGTGTACAGTATGAAAAGATTTGAGAAGAAGAATCTGTGAGAAATAAGAAGTACAGCAAGCAGAAAGGAAGTGAGCAGGATAAGTTCTTTGTCTCTGGATTATTAATATATCAGTATAAATCTATATCTGCATTTGCAATCTGCAATGTCAATGAAGCTTTATAAAACTAGCTCCACTATTTGCGGTGCATTCCAGGAAAAAATAAAAACTGAGATTAAACTTTACAAACTGCGCTAAGGAAAACTTAAGTCCCTCCTGGACCCCAGGTGCCCTATATCATGATGAACCTTAGTGCTGGTACACCTAGTACTATATGTTAGCACAGTCAATCACCAATCCTGATATTTTTGGGGGGTGATTGGCTGTAGTTATTGAAGCAACCAATCGTTTTATTTTCAGGCTATTTTTTATGCTGGAAAATCATGGCTGATTGTGCAGTTTTCAGTAGGTCCCACATGACTGATTGGGCTAAAATATCGGTATGTACCACATTCATTTCAACTGACAGACTACCGATGTACAGATTGATAGACTATCTATACGAACCAGCTCTACCCAATGCAAATTGTTATTACTTGCTACCAGTTGAATGCAAAGAACTGTAGTCACTAAAAGGGGAAATCTACCGAAATCTACCGATAGAAACAAATAAAGTGTGAAATTGACTCATTAATTCATTTCACTAATTCATAAAAAATTAAGGTCCTGTGTCGTTTCTTCTTTCTTCTAAATTTTATGTATTGTGATATTCCACAACTCCCTACAAGTGTTACTATAGAAATACAATTATTCATACTGTATATACACACAGATTGGCCCTTCACAGAATCCAACAGTTTGGTGGGCCAAACAAAACATAGTAACATAGTAACATAGTAATTAAGGTTGAATAAAGACATTCGTCCATCAAGTCCAACCTATCTTTTTTTTTTTTTAACCCTACCTAACAGTTGATCCAGAGGAAGGCAAAAAACCCCAGCTAAAAAAGGGGGGGAAAAATTCCTTCCTGACTCCAAACGGCAATCGGAAAGTATCCCTGGATCAACCAGATCTATATGCATTAATACCAGTAATTCTCAATATTTTTTAGTTTTAGAAACTTATCCAGGCCTTTTTAAAAGTTATTCAATGAACTTGCCATTACCACCTCTGCTGGAAGACAGTTCCACAGTTTCACCGTTCTCACTGTAAAGAAACCTCTCCTAACTTGAAGATGAAACTTCTTTTCTTCCAACCTTAAAGGATGTCCACGAGTCCTCTGATATGACCTATTAGTGAACAATGCACCAGAGAGTTCACTGTATGGGCCATTAATATATTTGTATAAGGTTATCATGTCCCCACGCAACCGCCGCTTCTCCAATGTAAACAGCCCTAACTTGTCTAATCTGCCTGCATATTCAAGCCCCTCCATTCCCCTTATTAATTTAGTTGCCCTTCTCTGAACTGCCTCAATTTCCAAGATGTCCCTTTTGTATATGGGATTCCAAAACTGCACCGCATATTCCAAATGTGGCCTTACCAGTGCCTTGTAAAGAGGGAGAATAATATTTTTCTCTCTTGATTCCATTCCCCTCTTTATACAAGACAATATCTTGCTAGCTCTAGCTGTTGCTACCTGGCATTGTTTGCTACAGCTAAGTCTGTTATCTACTAGAACCCCCAAATCTTTTTCCATTTCAGATGCACTTAACACAGAGTTATTTATGGTGTAGGTGGCACAGGGATTATTAAATCCCAAATGCATCACCTTACATTTATCAACATTGAATCTCATCTGCCATTCTGCTGCCCATTTTGATAATCTATCTAGGTCTGCTTGCAGCACTTGCACATCATTGGAAGTTTCCAAAGCTCTGCATAATTTAGTGTCATCAGCAAACACAGAGACCTTGCTCTCAATGCCCCCTTCTAAGTCATTTATAAACAGATTAAACAGAAGCGGCCCCAGTACAGAACCCTGAGGAACTCCGCTTAGAACTTTAGCCCACATAGATGTAGCTCCATTAACCACCACTCTCTGTTTGCGGTCCAATAACCAGTTCTCTATCCATGAACAAATGTTTTCTTCAAGGCCAACAGTCCTCAGTTTATACATTAGTCGCCTATGTGGCACAGTATCAAAGGCTTTTGCAAAATCCAAATATACCACATCCACAGCTGTGCCTGAATCTAACTTCTTACTCACTTCTTCATAAAAACCAATTAAATTTGTCTGGCATGATCTATTTCTCATAAATCCATGCTGACTACTACTAATAAGATGATCTCTGGAGACAAAGTCAAGGATATGATCCCTTAACAAAGTTTCCATCACCTTCCCTACCACTGATGTTAGGCTTACAGGTCTATAGTTACCAGGCTGTGAACGACTACCTTTTTTGAATATTGGTATTACATTGGCTTTTTTCCAATCCAGCGGCACATCCCCAGACAAAAGCGAATCTGAAAATATGAGACACAGTGGTCTTGCTAGAACTGAACTAAGCTCTTTTAAAATCCTAGGATGCAATCCATCTGGTCCTGGCACTTTATTGATATTAACTTTGTCTAATTGATTCCGTACCATATCCTCTGTTATCCAATGTGAAAACTCTTCATTTCCTCCCTGCACATTGTTACAATCCCTACTGTAAGGATTCTCAACAGTAAAAACCGATGTAAAAAAACGGTTTAGCAGATTAGCCTTTTCGGCATCCTCTACAACCACCTCAGCTCCATTATTTAATGGTCCCACATTCTCAGTCCTCATTTTTTTACCATTTATATACTTAAAAAACATCTTGGGGTTGGACTTGCTTTGTTCGGCAATCCGTATTTCATTTTCTATTTTAGCTAGTTTAATTGCTTTCTTGCACTCTTTATTACAACTTTTGAAGTCCCTGTAAGCCTGTTCTGTGCCTTCTGCTTTCAAAATTTTAAAAGCCCTTTTCTTTTTTTCCATTTCCCTTTTTACCTGAGCATTAAGCCATGCAGAAGTGGACCTAATTTTTTTACACTTGTTTCCTAAAGGTACCGATTTGGAAATGTTATAGTTTAATATCCCTTTAAAAGTGGTCCACATCTGCTCAGTATCTTTACCTAGAAACAGTTCCCCCCAGTCTATGAGCAGGAGCGATTCCTTTAAAAGCATAAAATTAGCTTTCCTAAAGTTAAAAGTTTTTGTTAAGCCAGTGCACTTTAGTTTTCTGCAACCTATATTAAATGACACTATATCATGGTTACTATTCCCTAAGCTTCCCATTACCTTCATCTCCAAAATGAGCTCTGGGTTATTAGATATCACCAGATCCAACAACGCATTCTTTCTAGTAGGAACTTCTACCATCTGTGAAAGAAAATGCTCATATAGGAAATTTAAGAACTTTATACCTTTTGAGGTGCTGGCAGTTCCATTACTCCAATCTATTTCAGGGTAGTTAAAATCCCCCATAACCAGAACATGCCCCATACCAGCAGCCTTCGCCAACTGCATATGGAGATTCATTTCCACCTCTTCCCCGGCATTTGGCGGCTTATAACACACTCCAACAATTAATTTACCCACCTTCTTGCTTCCTGTACACAGTTCCACCCATAATGTTTCTGCCGCATCGTTTGCTCCCCCATCTATTCCATCTTTTAAATTTGGCTTCAATTCCTGTTTAACATACATACATACTCCTCCTCCTTTCCTATTAACTCGGTCATGTCTAAATAAGGAGTACCCTTCAATATTTACTGTCCAGTCGTGTGAATCATTAAGCCATGATTCTGCTATACCAATTACATCATACCTTTCCTTTAACGCTATTATTTCAAGTTCGCCGGTTTTTCCAGCCAGACTCCTTGCATTTGTAAACATACATTTTAGATTATCAATTGATTTATTTCCATACATGGTCGTACATGCCTCCTTATCCTCTATGCTCCCCCCTCCTCCTTCTCCTCCCTTCGTTGTGTGTAGGGGTTCAAATACACACACAGCTATTTATACAATTTAATTTTACCTCACTATTATATGAAATAATAATGTTTGATGCATGTTCAGCCAACAATATCATTTTTTTTTAAAAATCCACTGGATAAACCAGTAGAGAATGAGATTAACAATAAGAGTTTTGTTTTTAATGTGTATAAATGTGTACAATGTTGGAACAAACATTGGAAAAAAAATTGGAACAAATATTTACATTTTTTACATTGAATTTCAACATCGAATTTCACATTTTCAACACTGCACTTCTGAAAAGTGTCTCTGGATCCGCAAATATTTCAAATCCGCAGTCCCATCTTGAAAGAAGGTTTAGTTTGAAACTGAAACTGTTTGTAAAGGTCACTACACATAGCATTATGTATTGACAGTTATATTTACGGCAATTATTAACGCCTTTGGGCACATTAATAATCGTGGAATCCACAATCATTGGTTGTGATGCTAGCAGTCACAGCCTTAGTATCGGGGTAGCAGACGATTATCCCTGTGCATGGTGCAATTTCATTATTGGGATGGGCAAATTATTTGTCCTATTGATATTATGTGTCGCGATTGGCATCTATGGCCACCATTACTACTCTGTCAGACTGGAGGCAATAGTTAAATATCTGGTTAACAATACATAATAATACATACTAATAATGTGCTGAATACATCAGTTGGGGGGCAGGTAACAGACACCAGTTTTTTGTTAAAAGGTGGACATGCCCTTTAAACATTTCTGTTGTTAACTACAATAATTGAATTATGTTGTTGCAATTCATAAACTGTAAAACTCTTTAAAAAATATATTATCTTTAATAACTGATACACGAAGTCTCTTCTAGAAACCACAGATGCCTTGGCTTAATCAGCTCATAAGTAGGTACAGAACAGTACAGTTTTCTAAGGGATAAAAAACTCTACTGGCTGGGTGCCAATAAAATGGGTTTAAAAGGGCTCGGTTTGCGGCCTTATGCTTTTATAAGAACCCTGTGGTGAGTTCTAATATCCTTATATATTTTACAATAGGTTGTGCAGAATTTTGTATATATTTTACATTACAAACACACGCTAGCTAACAATATGCTGTGTGATACCCACAACGGATTGTCCGTTCAGTACTGTCTGAGAATTCTGTGCTGGAAGAGGAAACAGGCTGGCTTTATTTACAGTGTGGCTTCTATTTCCTTTTGTTGGCGCATTATATACAGTGTATTATCATTTTAATCAATGGAATAGGATTTGAAAAGCGATGTTACGGTATTTCCCAGAAACAAAGGGGCAATTGCACGTATAAAGTAGGGAAAGCTTTGCCTCTGGACTTTGTAAAAGTAAAATAACTTCCATTTGCTTTCTAGAAGGATAACTATTGAGACACAGCCCAGCATGAGGTAAAGTCGCAGCCTTTCTCTCTCCTTACAATACTCTCCTTTATATTTAGCCCAAAATGTAACATTTGCTAAAGCTTGTTTTTATGGAATATTGAGAGCACATAAAAGTCAATCACTAAGGATTTTATTGGTCTAATGTTAGTGCCATTTTTAAGATGTGCAATTTGGGATTTTTATGTCATGTGTTCTGGTTGACAAGTTATTTGTCTTGTAGCACTGGTGAATGATTGCGTTACAGCAGTCTACTCCAAGTGCAATAACCCAAGTGCAATTTTATAGGGGACCACTGTTGGTGGGAATGCTCTACAAAGAGCTTTTTAAATGCTTGGGACACAAAACCAAACTTGAATCCAAGTTTGAGCCGAAATTTATGAGTTTGCTTGAACTCGAACTATTCGAACTAGTTCGTACTCGCGGGATTATTTTCGAAAATCCTCAAATGTTTGAGGACTTTCAAAAATAATCCCGCGAGTACGAGCTAGTACGAACTAGTATGAACATTCGGTAAGCCTTGAACAGCCGATTTCGAAAACCCCCAATCGACCGCAGATCCCCAAAATCGGCCGCTGAAGGAATGCTGAACGGCCGACAATCCTGCTGACCATTCCAGGTCCTTACAAGTGCCATTGTGGCCCTGACAAGGGCCTTTTGGGGCTTAAGGGGTCGAACCGGGACCCCCCGCCCTGGCACTTATAAGTGCCCTTGCAGCACTGACAAGTGTCTTTGTGGGGGGTCCTTTTCAGGTCTCGGAGTCTTCTTGTCAGCGACACCAACTCCACTGATCTAGCCAATGCCAGGCAATGTCACTGTGTCCACCAGTGACACCAACGTCACCATCGTTGCCGACCTCTTGATCTGACATCTTCTTTCTTCCTTCTTCTGCCATCAGCTGCAGTGACTTCTGAGCTCCGCTGAGGTTTTCACCTCTTTATATAGGTTTGCAGAAAGACCAAATCCAATTTTGATTGGGTAAGATTTCAATGCGTGCAATTATATGATCACACATTAACCGAGACCTGAAAAGGTCCTTTTTAGGACCAGGGGGGTCCCGTTTATGAACTGAGGGACCCCCTGAATTGTCGGCCGTTTGGCAATCCTCGAGTGGCGATTTCGGGAATCCCCGGCCGTTTGAGGATTTTCAAATCTCCCATTCGACTTTTACTGAACATTCGGAAATTACCAAAAGCGCACAGCGAAAACTGGAAGTAGCGTGCGTGTGCTGTTACCCGCGCACGGACATGTAAAGGCAATCACAGACGCGGCTGTCATCAATGGAGAGTGATGTGGGAGAGAAGGTAAGTAGAGTTTTACTTCTTTTTTTAACAATCTGATACAGCTTGTGAAGGTTCTCATTCATCCAGGCCATGGTATATCTGTTGTATTCAATTAGACTTGAAGTCCAGTTGATCTAATTGAATAAAACAGATATAATCTGCCCTACACTACAGAAAAATGGTTTAATGCTAGATGAAAGGCCGCAGAGAGGGATCCGGAGGGTGGGTGGGAGGAGGTGGTAAGGGCTCCCCTGTGCATGTCACACTACCTCCCGGAGGCTAGATTGGAAGCAGAAGCCTTTTGGCAGGAAGACAGCTCCTACTCTTTTCTGGACTTTGGACAAGCAGTAGTGGGTTAAATTGTAATATGGGGGTGGAAATGCCCTTTAAGGAACACTTAACTGGTTGCATTTCTGCTTTTTTCCTCGAGCTGGATTTCCTGATTCACTTTACTACCAACATTACATCTGTAATGTCGATCGTAAAGTAACATGTCCATGTAATGTGGCGGGAAGTCTACCAACACCAATATTCTCAAGAAGGCTAAAAATATGTGTTGTCTAAACAGAAAATCCATAATTATTTTTTTCAAATATATTATAGGATACATCTCGAGCTGGTGTGGGAGCACAATGTTAACATGTTACCATGCACCATGCAGCAAACAGATATTTTTTCCTGTCTAGAAAAGAGTTATCCCTCAAAAAAGGATTAATAAGTGAAACTACAAACCACTGGACAGAATGACTTTCTAAACAGTTTAGTCATTAAAGTGCCGCATCCAGTCAGACATAGATATAAACTAAGCCAAAGCCATTACAGTGACCCAGCTGAGAAAAACTTGTGGCCAGATAAGACAAATATAGAACTTTGTTCAATTCGTATGTGGCTCAGATCTAGCTCCATGGACAAGCCTCATAAACTAGGCCTACAGAGAACCACAGTGATTGTTGCACTGTATTTTATAGGATTAAGTAAAATAAGAAAAAAGAGAGGACTACGGGCAGGATTTCCCCCCTGGAATATGGATACATTGACAAGCCACAGTAACATAATAACCAGAGAGCCAGACGTTTATGTGATTTTTATGTAAATTTGTTGAAAGTGTAATTATCAGATTAGTAAATAAGATTTCATTATTAAACCACATGTAAGGCAATGCAACAAGCAGTATGAATGTGTTTTACATGTTCCCATAGTGCAACATTTAGTTTAAGTTTTCCCAAAGTTCCTTTTCCCTGCTGTGCTACTTTAAGAAAGTTTAACTAGCTCCTCAGTAAGATCAGAACACTTTACAAGCTTGCATATGCTCAGAAGGTGTCTCAGGGAACAGCAGCCAGTCATTGGCTATGATGCCCTTTACATCACCACTGCAAAGCCACGCAACATCAATGTCATTACATAGGGGTCAGGTCATTAATGACAAGCTGCAGAATTTCTAATGTTCAGTATGAAATGTGATGAAATTGTCAAAACTGAATACTATGAAATCTCATCAATATGCAGTCAGTGTAGGAATGTTGATACTACATTAATTATTGTGCTCCCATGCCCCCAAGTTCTACATCATAATAAAGATGCCATATTAAATATATTAACGTGAAAATATACAACATCCTAAAACATACTACACATATTTACCTTGATGTTAAATTGTAATTCATTCTAATAGTATTTCTGAAATCATGGCTAACATATGTTTAAAAATTCTAAGTTGATAAAATGACCATAGACAGGAGATGTGAGAACATATCGTCTTTATTTGTATCCTGGCCAAATCCAAGCATTATTGTCTAGTGTTCAGTATATCAGTAATGGTTTAGTGATCTGTCTCTATTGAAAGACATTTTAGAAATAAAGCCACTCCATAACTAGGTCTGCAAAATTGAGCTTTAATGCTGTAAAAATCACAGAGGCAAATGTTTCCTTTTTTTTTAATTTATGGACTAAAAGATGTCGACCATGGGTAAAATGTCCACCATGTGTAAAATGGCCACCATATGTAAATAATATGTAAATAATTGTTGGTTCTAGTCTAAACCCCAATACCATACACAGCTGTACATTCGCCAGGCAAATCCATGGATCAGGACACAGTTTTGGTTCAGAACGTCTGCCTCTGAAACCATAGTTCTGCCTTGAAACTACTAAATCACAGAACTGGGTGTTCCAAGATTAAACCAGGTTAGGGTGGGAGCACTAACACGTCCATCATTCTAAACTCTTTGGAACATTGACCTAATTCCGTATGTTTCGAGGCACTCACTTTTATTATATCCACATGTGCATTATAGGGATATATGTATGGATATTTTGCCTATATATTGCGTGTAATCATTCTCTATGAATTTTTGTATGTATTCCCTTGTAAGTATCCTTTATATTGTTAAAATGTACAGTACTGCTATATACCACATCTACTATCCATTTGTCAATCATACAATAATCAATTTAATATGGTTTTAGCCAGAAACATTTAGAAAAATGAAGTTTACCTGTGAAACATACAGGTCAATATACAGTAAAGTTAATTTATACTGTAGGGGTACATTGTTTCATTGAGTCAAATGATGGTGATGACATAGCCAATTACCAATTAGCACTGATGACATTATTATTATAGCACTATTTATAACAATATCATTAACAGGATGTTCTTTTCTCCTGTGTATTAATATACACGTATATATATTTTGCAAAGAAACTGGCTAACAATGTACATACTGTAGGGATCTGCCACCTGCTTGTCCAGGTCCCTCCTGGATATACAGTCCTAGGGACTAGCTCACCCCAGACCATCAGCAGCCACTCTGCTGCACAGGCCACACCTTCTGTGAGCATGCACCACTGTATTGAACTCAGCCAGGTGAGCTGATTGGGCTTGTTCCTACATTCAAAACCTGGCCTGAAACAAGGGAATGCAATGACAATCCTTTTACCAATACATGCTGGTCCTGGATCCCAGCCGTTTCTAAGCTGATCCAATTATTACAAATCTGTGCAGGAATACTAAAAAGCCCACTAAATCCTGCTTAAATATCCTATTGATCTCACAATACATTTTAATGGGGAGCTATGCTCTCCATACAGTGGCCTTTATAAACATAAGCACATGCCTACCTTTACAATGTCTATCCTACATTACAGCAGTATAAAAAGGTATAGAATGCTTAATAGCACTGTGAGCTGTGACATCCCCCAGCACCATTGCTCTGGCCCCTCAGGTTGAAGCATGCCCATTGCTAGGACAGAGCATTATCTGCTGCCCGCCTCCAAACTTCTGAGTGATTTTTAAAACATAACGTGGCCATAGGTAGAGGATAGGACAGAGAATGGTTGCAGGTCTGTAACTAGCTTTAGAAAAGATGGATTTTTAGGGGGCAGTGTTATAGACTTGGAAAGCCCCTTGCGGGCCTTGTATGACTTTTTGTATTCTATATTGTACAGCGCTGCGTCCTCTGGTGGCAGCGCTGTACAATATAGATATGTGTGTATATGTTTAAATAAATAAACTTATACACACATACATACATAACTAAAGATCCAGAGAAGCTAGAGACATCATCCTAAGCTTGTTTGAATGAGCTATGAGAGAGTTCAGATAAATAGAGCACAATTGTATGGTTACTTTAACCAAATATCAAAATGTCCATTTTATCTTTAAGATGATTTGCTTCCATATATTAGGACACTGGTTAGGACACTGGTAGACTAATTATGTAAAACGTTATCTGCTTTACTCAGGCAAAATCATTTCACCAACCAAATGTTGTAATATTTTCATTGTGCCATATACAACCTCGGAAATGTCACTGAATAGACACTGCACTATAAGCCCTGATGGCCGGTTCTTAGTAACATCCTGTGAGTCACCATTTGATATATCCCAGCACTCGCTGCCTGGAACTCTCCAATTCAATAGAAGCTGTTGTGTAGGATAAACTGATGACCTTTGCTTAGCAATTTCTACCAACTTCCCTTACTATCTTGCCATTTCTTGGCTGCCAATGCGCAGAATTTCATCATTTGATTTGAGAATCTCTAACCTGTCAAGTTTCTTTTAGTTTGGGATAATCTGTGCCAAATAAATAAAACCCTCATAAAAAAATGTCTGTGTGACTTTGTAAATCCCGTTACCCAACCAATACTTGTCAATATGGCCATACACTTTACTGATTTCAGGTAAATCCCATTCTATAATCCACGCTGGTGGGGTTGACTATAATTTACTGACACACACAATGTCTGGGTTTTACCCGAACATTCCATCCCTAATCTATAACTACATAATGGGCTGAGCAGCATCAGCAGACTGATTTCTACAATTCTAATAGCCCTTCCCCCTACCAATCAGAAGAGATGGGAGGTTAACGCTACACACAAGCCAACCCAAATCTGGTATTTCTGCCAAACAAAAAACCTCAGCTGGGCTCCAGATTGCACATCACTGGTCTACTGTTTAATAAACTGATTGGCTGACAGTCAGTGATAGTGATATTACCAATATTTTGCCAGATCTGATTGTGCGACCTATGAAAGAGGACCATTTGATTTAATTACAATTACTGACATGTCTGATACCTTTTTTGCTCGATTTTGACCAAAAAAATAAAAAATTGCTTAAATTCCCATTGATAATTTGACCAGATTTTACCGGGCAGTCGATCGAGTTGAAATATCTACCTTTCTGTACCTAGCCATAGATGAAACATTCAAAATGCAACAGATTGTGTGTAGTTGCGGCAGGGATCAGGCAGACTAACTGCACGGCCATGTGAGTATTACGGTTTCAGGCTTTTCACAAAGCATCAATTTAATTGTGGACATTCCCTTTAAATCAATAGGGATATAAGTTTGGGGCTCTCTGGAACCCCCTACCAGAAAACTATTTTCTCATAAAGAGAGATCATGGCCCCTTTTGACTACAGTGTATTAGATCAGGGGTCTTAGTATGTTAACATATGATTACCTATGTCTGCTCACACTTAAGCCTCGTGCACACGTACAATTGGACACACATGACGAATGTCATTTCACCCAATAATCGCACGTGTTTATGTGTTTGATCGGGGGGCGTTGGTCAATCTGCCATGGCGGACATGTGTGTGGACCTTAAGGCCTTTCGTTAACCCCTGAAAGGGGTTGTGTTCCCTGGAAAAATTATTATTTGCTAATAATAATAAAAAATAAAAATGCCAGTGGACAAGGAAACAGTCAGGGCAAAGGGAAATTGTTTTTCAATGTTTATGTTTTACTGTTTCCACTCATCATGCAATTACATAATCATAAAAGCTGGAACAACAAGCACTTATCATGGCTAACCAACGTTATATCATCCTACCCCTTGTAAGGCACCAAATAAACCTTTTCAATTAGCACAGAATAAAGACATATCCCTTCCTGACTCTTGGAAACCTGGCTGGCAATCATATTTCTTCCTGAATAAGCATTATCCAGTAATTAGGCTAATGGCTGTAACTCTGTATACCCTTGTGCGCTAGAAAAATGTTCAGTGTTTTCTTGAAGTATTGACCGAGCCTGAAAAATCCACTTCCCTCTGCAGTGAATTACTCATGTTCACTGCACTTACTACACAGGGACAGATCTTTTGTTGCAGGTGAATTCTCCTTAAACTATGTATGAACTCATCTTTGAATATATGCTGATCTAATAAACATATGTCTACAGTATATACGTAATCGTTTTATACCGTGTTTGTTTATTGTTTAAACAGATGTTTGTCTTTATTTCCTTTTTTTTAATGGCAGATAAAGATCGTTGGGATGATTCAATGGCGGTAGAAGAAGTAGGAACTGGAGTAAAAGAAGTGCTAACCGATTTAATACTGGTAAATGCCTCTTTAACTGCTTGCGTGATTGTGCGTGGGGATTGCAAAAGACATCAGCGCATTCTGCCGCAGGTAATTCAATATTGTTTTTGCTGCCATTTCTGCATGACTATCAGCTAGCAAGATCCCCAATCTACCCAGATCGAACCTCCATGCTTGTTTTTTTCCTATGTAGTGCCACACGCAAAATGACAAAGAAAATAAATATTTATATAATGGTACACACTAACAAACATTCACACTCTAAACTATCCAATGACTTCAAATACAGCATCAAATTAGCAATGGACTTCTAATTAACTTAATTTAATAAACCCCCATAACTATCATCAGATATGATGATCTAGGCCTTTATTAAAGGATTGACAGTAATATGTGGTGGAGCTGCAACTGGAGTTATTTACAGATGGGCGAATTGTTTTGATGTCCAATCAGCATAAACTATGACAGGGTTGCTCCAACCATGAAGCAATGTGAAAATATTGCTCATGGTTCACCCCTGTGGTCAGTAGAAAGGCTAGAAATTTGCTAGTGTGTAAGCAAACTTCTAGTTTTCTAGTAAGATCAAGCAGCCACTGAGGCATAGAGTGACTTTTTCAGTGTAGACAGTGCATGAGGCAATATATGTCAAGGTACATATGTCATGTATATCAATCTGGATGAGCTGGGCATGAGAGCATCTTATTTACAAGTCTGTGTGGGCACAGCATCTTATATTTGCCAATCTGTGTTGTGGGCACTTATATTTACCAGTATACTAGTCAGTGCTAAATCTGCCCTCCAGTACACCAGTGTTAGGTCAGCCCACCACACCCACTTTTACAAGCCACGCCCACTTTCCCTGATGAAGCCACGTCCACTGTACTACATCAGCACGCTTGGCTTCGCACCCTTCTGCCTATAGGCAGCATTCAAAAGTTTCAGGTGCCAATAACCTTAACCTGATGACTGACTGCCAAGGATTATACAGGAGGGACTGCCAAGGAGTATACAGAACTAGTAAATACAATAATAAATACCTGTGCATTCAGATGAGAAGACAGCATTTCCATTTCTATCCTAGTTAGCTGAGAGATTACCCATTCACAAATAGGGCCTTCTTAGCTGCCATGAGGGTTCTTAGCTGCTAAATCTGACCTTATTATTTTACACAGCTAATATGCAAGCCAAGGATTTAAAGTAAATAGTTAAAAAAAAAAAAAGAAGGTAAAGTATAGATTACAATGCTGGTATATCAGGTTTTGTCCTCTGTATTTTCAAACTGCAACCACAATCTTCTTATAATCTGAGATTTACCAGAAATTTGCGAAGACACAATATAATGGGCGGGTTCCTATGGATCTGACCTATAGTCTTGAAGCATTCTGATACAGTATCTATATCTTCTTGGCCTTGCTGTTGCCTATTGTCAGCAAGCACTCTAAAGCTGATCTCCATTACTGAAACCCTTAGTATAATTACATTAAGTGAGCATGTTGTATAGTTATTACTATGGTCTAAATATCTAGCCTTACATTAATCTATGTTGAATTTCATCAGCCATTAACTTATCAATATGCTTTTCTAGTCTTTTTAAAGGGAGCAGCTGTGTTCCCTTAATTACCCTCTGTACTTTACAATCATGAAACTTACCTGCATTTTTATAGTATAGTATAGTAAAGTATAGTATAGTATAGTATAGTAAAGTATAGTATAGTATAGTATAGTATAGTATAGTAAAGTATAGTATAGTATAGTATAGTATAGTATAGCATAGTACAGTATAGTAAAGTATAGTATAGTATAGTATTATATAGTATAGTACAGTATAGTATAGTATAGTATAGTATAGTATAGTATTATATAGTATAGTACAGTATAGTATAGTATAGTATAGTATAGTATAGTATAGTATAGTAAAGTATAGTATAGCATAGTATAGTATAGTATAGTAAAGTATAGTATAGTATAGTAAAACGTTTTTTTTAAATAAAGTTTTATAGTTATAGTAAAGTATTAAGGTTATCGTATAGTTAATATAGTATAGTAAAGTATAGTATAGTATAGTAAAAGATAGTAAGTATAGTATAGTATAGTAAAGTATAGTATAGTATAGTATAGTTAGTATAGTAAAGTATAGTATAGTATAGTAAGTATAGTATAGTATAGTAAAGTATCGTATAGTATAGTTATAGTATAATATGTATAGTAAAGTATAGTATTAGTAATAGTATTAGTATTAGTAAAGAATAAGTATAGTATAGTATAGTAAAGTATAGTATAGTATAGTAAAGTATAGTATAGTATAGTATAGTATAGTATAGTAAAAGTATAGTATAGTATAGTATAGTATATTATAGTATAGTATAGTAAAAGTAAAGTATAGTATAGTAGAGTATAGTATAGTAAAGTATAGTATAGTATAGTATAGTATAGTATAGTATAGTATAGTATAGTATAGTATATTATAGTATAGTATAGTAAAAGTAAAGTATAGTAAAAGTATAGAAACTATAGAAAACCCAGTATGAAGGGGTGGGGGGGGATTCCTTACAGACTCGGAATAAGAAATGTCCCTGGATCAACATAAACTATAAGTCAATACCAGTAACATGCATCAGTCTTTGTTTTAGAAGCTCTTCCAGCTGAGGTCTTCAATGTGTTATATTCAAACAATGTTTAGAGAGATGGAGCAATGAACCTATATCTGTGGTATTCAGTTGCATCAACTGGGCTTGAAGTTTAGTCCTTAAAGATGTTTCGCTAGTCACCCGGAAGTCCAATAGATGAAACTGAATATAACTGAAATACCATGACCTTTATGAATCTTTGAGAGAACCTTCACAAGCATATATATGTTGTATTCAATTAGATCAACTGGACTTGAAGTTTAGTTCTTGAAGACTTTCGCTAGTCATCCGACTGACTTTCTCAATTCAGAATGACTTGTACAAGAATCTGTGGCAATTATTTACCCTGGAAAATCCCAATTAGCATATCACAGCCAGGTGTTAAGGGCGTGATTGGATAGTGGTTAAGAGGTGTTATAGGAACGCCCAGAGTAAGGTGTCAAAACAGCATTGTACATGGCAGACAGTTGGTGTCGAACACCCCCACCTCTATTTAGGATTGGTTTCTTTATTTTCACATAAATAACCTCCTTGACACCTCTCTTGAACCAGTCACGTTCCTTTGCCAATATGTTAACATTACAGTCTTCAAAGGTATGTCCTTTATCCTTAAGATGCAAGTAAACGGCTGAGTCCTGACGCAAGGAATTGGCTCTTCTGTGCTGGGCCATACGTTGATGCAGTTGCTGTTTGGTCTCCCCCACATACAAATCAGAGCATTCTTCACTGCACTGCACTGCGTATATGATGTCGCTTTTCTTGTGTTTTGGTATTGGGTCTTTCAGATGTACCAATTGCTGCCTCAGTGTGTTGTTCGGTTTAAAGCAGACAGGGATACGGTGTTTTTTTTTACTTCTTCTCGGAGACCCCTGCTACATATGGGATGACCAAGTCAGTCTGAATTGAGAAAGCCAGTGGGATGACTAGCGAAACGCCTTCAAGAACTAAACTTCAAGTCCAGTTGATCTATCAGATATACCATGATCTGGATGAATGAGAACCTTCACAAGAATACTTCACACGCATACAGCAATGATCCTAATTAATCAGTTCTGTAACTAAAGCTTCCAACACAATGATCATTAAGAATGTTGACATTGAATTATTAAATAAAATGCAAATTGAGTCCATCTGGGGGCAATGTATGGTTGTGCTAGATAGAAATGATAAAATACAGAATTTGTATCCTGCTCCACAAATGGACAATGACCATTTCTTGAATGCATGATGTGTACTAGTTAGACTTAAACATGCTCTAGTTACTTCCCTTTGTAATAACTATCTTAATAGGAGATTATTTCCCAGAGAAACATAAAGCTCTCACTTTAATTATTGCCACGCAGAATATGTTGCGTGCCTGTACTCTATGGTGACACAAGCACTTATGTGAACACACCAAGAGATGTCAATCTCAACTATTTCATTGCAGAATTGGATACCAGGCTTTCCTTTTCTGTTGACTTTAAAGATTAAGAAAACCAGTTTATGCTAATGAAGAAGGCACTGTGAAACCACCATCAACAATGATCTGTAATTGTAAAATATAATTCAATCTTCTCTCTAATGGACTATTGCAAAGTTTAATAGATTCACAAATTATGACTTCACCTATCATCAGCAGGTCTGCCATGTCCTTTGTGATACAGAAGTGAAGGAGAGATGGCTGGTTATGTTATCTGGGTTTAGTTTATACGGTGTTTCTACACAAAACATAATAACCAGTTTCCCATAGCATTCCCGTGTCAGGTTTTAAATACCACAATATGGAAGTCTAGCATTAGGCATTATTGCTCTTGATAGCAGTCACACTAGTGCAGCCCTGGGCACAGTAAGGCCCGGGGGCCACATGCTGCCATTGGCTGTTGTAGACCGACACGCTGCAACTAGACTTGTACCTAAAACTTCCTGAGATGAAAAATAATATTGTTTGTCTTAGGCTGGTTAATTGATTTTTA
The DNA here is from genome assembly GCA_019447015.1 of Hymenochirus boettgeri. Classification (NCBI taxonomy): domain Eukaryota; kingdom Metazoa; phylum Chordata; class Amphibia; order Anura; family Pipidae; genus Hymenochirus; species Hymenochirus boettgeri. The sequence goes on along the minus strand of CM033469.1, from coordinate 65,695,803 downwards.
CTGTTTTAATACAGTTTTTTTAACTGTATTAAAGAACAATGAGGTAATGAAATGATTAGTTAAAATTGATGAAATAAACACCTACTGTCCTTCTATTAAATATTGGTGCTTATAAATCAAAAAACATACAATTAACCCAGTATATTCATTTAAAGGTCATGTTCATCCCCATGTAAACTATCAGGATTCCAGAGTGCAGGGGAGCAAGGTGCACTGGGTTTTAGGGGGGGGGGGGGGGGACTCTATCTGCAAACATTTGTGTGGGTGTGAACATATATTTAATCTGTTTCTATAATGAGATCAAATGAATGTTGACCAGAATTGACTTAGTATAGTACAGTACAGTATTTGAGGTTGAATAAAAACATCCATCCATCCAGTCCAACCTATATAGCCACATTTCCTGCCTGTTGATCAACTGTAAAGGGCCACGGAATATGTTGCCGCTATATGAATCTACAATAATAATAATCCAGAGGAAAGCAAAAAAAAACCCCACCAGAATTTTGAAGGGGAAATAAAATCCTATCCTGAACCATTCCTTGTTTATAGAAACTCATACAGCTTTTTTTTAAACTATCCAATGAACCTGCCATCACCACATCCAGTGGAAGACATTTCCATAGTTTTACCGTTCTCACAGTGATAAACCTTTTCCAAACTTGAAGACTAAACTTCTTTTCTTCAAGACATAAGGGATGTCCACGTGTCCTCTGACATGCTTTATCGGTCAGCAATGCCCCAGATAGTTTACTGTATAGCCCTTTAAGGTATTAATACACAGTAATCATATCCCCATGCAAGCTTCTTTTCTCTAGTGTACATATTTCTAACTTACCCAATCTGTCTTCATATTCAAGCTCCCCCAATCCCTTTATTATTTTAGTTGCCCTTCTCTGAACCCTTTCCTTTTCAAAGATGTCCTTTTTGTACACAGGATTCCAAAATTGCACTGCATATTACAAATGAGGTATGGATTCCTCCCTTGAATCCTTACCTCTCTTTATACAAGACAATATACCATGCTGGCTCTGGCTGTTGCTGCCTGGCACTGCTTGCTACCTTTCAGTTTATTATCCACCAGAACTCCAAGATCCTTTTTCAACAGGGATTCACTTAACACAGAGCCATTTATAGTATAAGCAGCACAAGGATTTTTAAGTCCATAATGCAACCTTACATTTATCAACATTGAATCTCATCTGCCACTTGCCCAATGTGGCAATCTATTACACATCCTCTGAAGCTTTTAATGGTCGACAACATTTTATGTCATCAGCAAACAAAGAAACCTTGCTGATAATATTCACTTTCAAATCATTAATAAACAGACTTAATAGAATTGGCTCCCACACAGAACTCTGTGGCACCCCAGCCCAACAGACCTCAGCTTATACATTAGTCGCCTATGGGGGACTGTATCAAAAGCCTTAGCAAAATCTAAGTATACTACATCTACTGCCATGCCAGAGTCCAAATTCCTACCTCATTAAAGCCAATTAAGTTAGTTTGACAAGATCTATTCCTCCTAAATTCATGTTGATTATTTCTTATAAGGTCAGTCCTTGAAACATATGCTAGAACATGTTCCCGTATCAAACTTTCCAGTATTCTCCCACCACTGAAGTTAAACTAATTACCCAGCTGTGAACGACGACCCTTTTTGAATATCGAAATTACATCAGCTTTTTTCCAAACCAGAGGCACACTTCCAGATATGAGGGAATCTACAATAAGAAACAATGCCCTAGATAAAACTGAACTTAACTCCCTAAGGACCTGAGGATGTATTTTATAAGGACCTGGGGATTTAATAACATTAACCTCATTTAGTTGTTTCTATACAATATCCTTGATTAACCACTTGCATCTTTTATACCATTATTGCTACTTACTCTATGATATGTGTACTTGGATCCTCTATAGTGTATACACAGAGAAAAAAATTGTTCAAGACATTTGTTTTATTGCCATTCTCCGTAACTAACTTATTTTGAACCTATTGCTCTGGCCTTTTACAACAGTCCAGGTTTCTCATGCAGCCCTCTGGGAGAATCAATTGCCAACCCAGCATTAATTGATCATTTCAGGGTAAAAATACACATTTCCATCTTATAGTTACCACTGCACATAGTGACATATGAACAACACAAGCAGTTTGACAGATTGTAATTCAGTTTAGTGGCGAAGTCCCTGGGTTTTGACCAACAGCACTCTCCCATCTTCTCGCACTCTCCCCCCTTATAGATTAGCCTCTATTTAAAGGTTTGTACACAGCTGCGATCGTGGGGGACAACCCGTGACACAAGATGTGTATGAGCGCTCATTTTGTCCGACAACCGCACCATTAAGGTCGCTTTGTTGGGCGATACAGACTTTCGGCCAGGCTTCGTTGATCTAAATGAGCGCTCATACACATCATGTGTCGCATGTCGTCCCCTAAGACCCCACGTGTCTACGAAGCTTAAGCCAAGGTTCAAGATATGGTAATCCAAGAATTATTTTTATTGTGTTTTTGTTGCTTCTGTATGCTTCTATAACAATGCTTCCACAACACTTCTTATTAACATACAAGTATTAATTGCCTTTCTCAGTCATTCCTATTTAATGATCCAGCAGTATTAAGTCAGAATCTTGCAAGCCCTACAAACTTTGTTCTTTCTTTTTCTACCTTCATACCCCTTGCTAATATATATTCACTGAACTGTAATATTAAACTAGCCACTTCTGTACAAATTTTCAAGCATCCCTTGAACCAACAGCCACATATTGAGTTCTACAAATTCATCACATTGTAATCATAGGCAAATCTAATTAATACAAATAACTGGTTATATTTGTGAGAGATTTTGAAGAAATGTATTAAAACCCTTTTCAAACGAAAAAGGAAAATCACACTGGAATAAATGCCTTCTCGTCTAGATCCTTGTATCCTATGTGTATATGTGTATTCATTACATTATTCATTGTGTCTATGGGTTTGTGTCACATTATATAACGTGATGTTTTCCTAAAACCCTATAGATAAACAGAGCCATTCCCAATAGGAGTGTTGCAAGGTATTCCTCATAATTCCCATAAAACTCTCATGGGGCCACAGTCATTGAAATACATTGTGGATTTTAAATCCTTTTGTTAAACAAAACACACATCAATAAATCCAACAAAAATGATGTAACGCATTATAGACAAAAGTTATTGTCTCAAGTTGACAATAATCGCTTAATGCTAGAAAAACCTGCGCATAAACAAAGGCTACTTGTCTGTCACTTATGTGTAATTAGCCCCGTGTACGTCCTGTAACTATAAACATCTATAGAGATGTATCTGCCAGTCCCTAGCCCGAGGCTTCTATATGTAAACCAAGACAGGATCTATAGTTAATGATGTTGACCCTGACTCTCCCAACAGGGGATGAATTCAGTCTTCATAATATCTAGACATCTGATATGTATACTCTGCTAATAATGTTATCAATGACTTCAGTGACTGAGAGTCAGAAAGCTTAGCAAGAGAATTAAACACTCAGCTCTAGTGAGTGTTTATTCCCCTTTATCTGATTCAGCTACAGCCGAATGAGGACAAGGAAAGAGAAGTGATGGATCCATTACTAATATCCCATGAAATTCATTTTATAGACTTTTGTTTTATTTGCAAACTATCCCATGCTTGGTGCACTATGCTATGCTTGGTGCACTATTCCATGTTTGGTGCATTATTCTATGCTTGGTGCACTATTCCATGTTTGGTGCATTATTCTATGCTTGGTGCACTATTCCATGCTTGGTGCACTATGCTATGCTTGGTGCACTATTCCATGTTTGGTGCACTATGCTATGCTTGGTGCACTATTCCATGCTTGGTGCACTATGCTATGCTTGGTGCACTATTCCATGTTTGGTGCACTATGCTATGCTTGGCGCACTATTCCATGTTTGGTGCATTATTCCATGCTTGGTGCACTATGCTATGCTTGGTGCACTATTCCATGCTTGGTGCACTATGCTATGCTTGGTGCACTATTCCATGTTTGGTGCATTATTCTATGCTTGGTGCACTATTCCATGCTTGGTGCACTATGCTATGCTTGGTGCACTATTCCATGCTTGGTGCACTATGCTATGCTTGGTGCACTATTCCATGTTTGGTGCATTATTCTATGCTTGGTACAGTATGCCAGGCTTGGTGCACTATGCCAGGCTTGGTGCACTATGCCATATTCTATGCTTGGTGAACTATGCCATGTTGGTACACTATGCCAGGCTTGGTGCACTATGCCAGGCTTGGTGAACTATGCCATGTTTGGTACACTATGCCAGGCTTGGTGCACTATGCCATGCTTGGTCCAAGATCAGCAGTTTAGGAGCAGGGGTGTAACAAACAGGGGGGCCCTGGAGTTGGAGGGTGGCTGCATCTTCTAACCTTCCCTATGACAGATATAGCCTCCCCCCAGAAAACCGCTTCATATGACGCAGGAAAGGGGGCCCCATCGTAGTATTGCTGGGGGCCACAATTATTCCTTATTACACCACTGTTTTTGAGGTATAAATAGAGAGATACCAAGATCTGAGTGCTTATTTATGCCCAGTGTTAATATCCGGGAGATTATGGCATGAATCTGAGGATTTAATAGACACAGGAATTTAACCAGCTGTTAAAATATCTCAAATTTAGAGGCTCAACTATAGATTTCTAAAGACACAGCAGTGTACTCCAACCCCCAGACTGAGAAACCATGAGCTATACATTAGGGGTTTCCACTGCCCAACCTGGGGCACTTCAAGGGCTACAAATGTGACAAAAGAAAAGCTCACACCAAGGATATACAGGGCAGATGTAACTTTTGATCAGCCCTTCTTCTTTTGCAGAAAACCCACAGGTTGTTCATTGGGCCCCTGATACAAAGTGAAATGGATGGACATGTGATTAGTTAGATTTTTAAAAGCAAAAGCAAAGCTAACTAGAACTTTATATTAAAGTGCCATTGGGCTAATTATTTCTTTTGGAGGATTGATATCCAGTAATGATTTTGTTTGACAGATTAAGTAATAGTGGCCATAATTCAGACAAACTCACCATGATATTTGTTTATTTCTCTTACTCAAACTGTCCCTTTTTTAAATATATTAAAAACCCATTGACCAGATATTGTTCTTTACAATCATATTTATGTTCTTCTTTTCCTTCAAAAACACATGAACGTAGCTTACCACATCTCTGCAAATGGCAGGAAAATCTAGGTAGCCATTTTAACTGGTTACCATAGCAATCCAATTCGCAGCTAAATACAGATGATTATATTATATAGATTATTGCAACTTGTCTGCTGTACTTTGGCATTATCTATGATTTACTTTCATTTTTTTAAATTTACAATTATGTTTTACTAAATACACATAAACAAGCATTATAAATATTTACAGGAACGTTAGCCTGATACACTAATTAAAGGCGGATTTCAGGCATTTTTCCTAGAGAGATGCTCAATTTGGGCTCAGCTCCGTTACAGCAGATCTCTACCATTGAAAGAAAGCAGGCGGATATTGCTCTACAATGAAGTACGGCTGCAAGTCACATGATTACCTGGCAATATGCTCCCAACTGCAAGCACAAAAAAAAGCCCATAATCTAATTTAGCGACAAAGGCCCCAAACCACCAACAATACTCTAATTTACCTAACACTATGCAAAACTGACAAGTGTAAATAAACCACTTTTTCAAATTGGAACATTTGAAATGATTTGCCATAGGACCTGAAAAAGAATGAGGTGCCATTAGCATATGGTCTTTGAAGCTCGCAGCCTTGGCTATAGGAAGCTTTTGGATATGTAGATAGAGAACGGATGGAGCAGGAGAGTGAGAAGAATAAAACATTTCCTTCTTGGCAAAGGTTTAATGACATGCTCGCAAAGGGCGCACTATACTTAAATTCATTTCGAGGCTTTAGATGAAATGATGACAGGGACTAACGTTAAAAATTAAATTCTATCTTATTTGTACAATTCTTGCGAGTCACATTCGCGAATAGTAGCGAGAGATTTAATGATCGCATATTTTTATCTTATTTCGTTTCGGTCGATGGCAATTTTTTCTGTTAATGTCGACTTAGAGCTAAAAGTAATTTAGTAATTGATTCTAAGCACGGCAGATCGCCAATGCCCGCTCTACGTTGAGAGTAATATCTTTGCTAATTTTATCCATCAGAATGAGATTACCATGCTAATCTATTCCTGCCTCAGTGTTTTGGTCATTTGGGACACACTGATGTAAATTATGTTATTAAACACAATCCCTTTGGCCAGGAAAAGAAGAAAAATGAAGGAATGTAGGACAGGGGAAATGATTGCTCTGAAAAGAATTGTATTGACTTAAACAGTATGTTACAAATACTTTATTTTGCTGAGAACCTTCATCAGGATCCATTGTAATACATTTTAAACACAACCCGCATCTTTTATTCGACTTCATTTGGCTTAAAAGTATCTAGAGATGTTTCTACGACTCAAATTGATTTAAAACCAGACATTTCAGCCTGAATGAATTCTTTTATGGGTTTTTTTTCTGTAGTTCCTATACATTTAGGTTTCCATTATATATCAGACCCATTTTAAATTCCATTGAATTGGATTCCTGTTTTAGTTTCTTTCATTATTTATCGCTCTGATATAGTGATTGGTTTTGGTCTGGGCGGTACAGTGATTAAAGAATGATGGGAGCAGAAAACGATAATTGTTTTGTATTGTAGGAAATTGTAGCCCTTCTTTCTGTTGGGTAACAATTGGTTTTCTGACTGATTACTGATCTTATATGCTAAAGCTAGGTACACACAGTACAGATTTCTGAAAGATGACAGACAGGATCTGCAAGATCCTGTCTGTCATCTTTCAAAGATCTGCATACACACAGTCCCGAGCGTTCTCCATATGAACATCATAGGGAGAACGTTCGGGACTGTGTGTTTCCATTGGCTGCGCTAGACTCCTCTATAGGGAATCTAGCGCGGCCGATGGAAATTTTCGGTCTTTCCTGAACGAGCGTTTGGCCAACCCGATCGTTCGGCGGCCGCGCGCTCGTTCGGGAAACGAAGGTACAAGCATAACGATAAAGCCCCGATACCGTCGGATCCGAAGATATTGGGGCTTTATCGTTACTGTGTGTACCCAGCTTAACCTGAAGGCTGTAATGTGCGAGGGGTTGGAGAGGAGCAAATTCATCAAGCATGTGCAAGTATAATATGATTCCAGGAAGCACTATGGGAAATCTGGTCTCCTGCAGATGATTCCTCTGCATTGCTGTTGATTTTAAAGAGAGAGATACATAATTACCAATAATGAGATTTTAGATATTTTTCCTCACGTTATTTTTAAACCCTGAATAAAAATTAATGATAGGGCTGTTTGGAAGGGGTAATAAATAAAGGACATTATATAGTTTTCCTCTTGTTATTTTCCTAATAATCTAATAAAAGGTCATTACAGTCCCTTCTCCTGTCTATTTAGATTTGTCCCAAAACAGACCCTTTTTCTAACAATGGCCCTTCAGTAATGTGGGCTGAAGCGTAGTACCAAACAGACAGAAGGCCTGTGCATACACGGCCCGTACCATCCCAAGCTGCTTTTCTACAGACAAGAAGATAATTTAATTTACTTCTTCCTATCTCCATTGTGGAAGGCAGATGTCACATTTACATCTGTTTTTCGTACAAATGTCGTATCTCCCTCAAACTTAGCAGATGTTCCTGTTATTAGGAAAAGTGCTGGTAAAATAAATATAAGGATCCAAGGAACATGTTTTATTTCTCTATAACAGTGAACCAGCCCAGAAGTGCTAACCCTGATATTAAACACAATTAGTAGTAAAGTGACCTGCAAATTCTATCAACATAACAACAAAGGATGAACTTGTGCTGCCATTGGTAGTTAGGAGAATAAAAAAACTACGTTAGACATGTGGTTTCCAGTCCTGTAATGATTGTTATTACCCTAGTGGCTACATCAGTATTAGGAACAATATTTGGAGTCAATCTATGTGCTGAATTTATAAAGGTGTGTTAAGTTTTTGCCTCCGATTCTTGCCACCGTGTTCACCAAAATGGAATTAATGCAAAAGGCTTGTTTACTTTTCAAACAAGCCTAGAATGATGATGTCTCTCGCTTTTCTTGATTATAAGTTATAGGCTTGTAAAGTTATAGATAAGCTGTCTTCAGGGCCACATGTACCATGAGGTAGAGTGAGACACTTGTCTCAAGCGGCACCCTGCACTAAAGAAAAAGGGCAGCAGACAGGCAGTGTTCGGGGAAAAAAAAAATTCCCTTGACCAGTCAAGAAAAAAAAAATAATTTTCCCTAGTAACAGATGTTGATAAAATCATTTTATATGGTTATGTTAGCTTTAGTTAGTTGTTAGGTTAAGTTAGACTAGTTAGGTTAGTTAGGGCCCTGCTGAAAGAATCTACCTTGATGTGGTGGCAGGCTTACAAATCGTTTGGCTTAAATCTTTTATGATATGTATGTAGTATGGCATTTCTAATGTATTGTAAAAGTTGAACCAATATGTTTAGCACAGGCTATAAAACAAGTTATTTTGAGCAACAAAACCTGAAAGGAACAATATGGTAGTGGCATAACAAGCTGTATGAGAAAGGCATGTAATATATGTTTTTAGTAATTTATATTATTGCTAATTAACTGAGGAATTATTTAAATACATATGTGATAGGAAGTTCAAAATCGTAAAACTTTAACCATTCCCACAAACTTTAGCCATACCCACAAAGCCACACTCACACCATATTTTGCCATGTAAAAATTTTTGCAGAGATAATCTCCATTTTTATAAATTCAGCGATAATAACACTCCTTTATAAATATGCCCCATGGTATATGTTTGGTCAATAGAGCAATGAATTTGTCAAGTTTAGTTTGAAATTCCTATTTTTCCTCAAACAGATACAGATAAAAGAGCTATGTTTTACCTCCTGTTCTTTAATTAACGTAACATGAGCCGGTAATGAAGATTGTAAAACTTACCCACGCTCCCTCACTCAACTGACAGTTCTCAACTGCTTCCGACTTATACTACACTATAGAGCGCATGCACATTATAGTATAGTATTAGCCAGAAGCCGGAACTTACCACCGAGCTACCAGCTAAGAATATATTATAGCGCTCATGCGTGTTATAGTATAGTATTAGCCAGAAGCAGTCGGAAAACTGTCAGAGAGCACGTTCATGGGTAAGTTTTACAATCTTGGTTCCTGGGTTCTGTTACCTGCGGCCTTGAGCTTTTATATGGCCCCATGACCACAGAACTCCTCGTGACTTCTCATAATTTACAGTTGGGGGTGCATTATCCATGTATATCTGTATATATATATTAAATCTATCCATTACATTAGATACATTTTGCATTTTGATGAATTTATCTTGAGGAAGAAATAAATTAATAAAATTATAAAAATATAGAATTGTATTTTAATAAATATGTTCCCTGTCTCTCTTTTTAAGGGTTCAATGAGAACCAGAATGGTAAGAAACTAATTGAAGAACGCACACCCAAAGTCAAATGAATAACTTTATTGAACCATCAAAACAGCAAACAACGTTTCTGTGGGCTCCTTGTTTGCTGTTTTGATGGTTCAATAAAAGTTATTAATTTGTCTTTGAGTGTGCAATCTTCAATTAGTTTCTTACCATTTTGGATATGATTAACCCTGTGGGGGTAAGGGTTGGAAGAATCTGCACCCCATCCTGTGGATGTGCATAGGATATTATGTTATAGGAGTTAGATTTAATGAGAACCAGCCAGTGGAACAATGCACCTACCCTGGTTTTCTAAGCCAAGCAGTTCTTTATGTCCAGTTATGCAAAATGGAACCATATCTAAGTCCATCCAATTCAGAAGCTCACAGTGCCACCACAGAGAAGGATACACTGGGCTCTTAACTGAAACATAGAGTATCCTTTACAGGTACCATTATTGACCTGCAGTTGCCATACTCATTGTTCTGATGATGGGATACAAAATATCCTATTCATAAATCTGAAAATAATTCCCTCTATTCCTTCTAAAAGACAGAGAGGTCCATGATGCCAGGCTCGATCTGGAATCAAGGACTTTTGTGACACACAAGATTGCCCTAAGCAAGGATTAACTTACCAGATATGCATACACACACAATTCCACACACACACATACACACACAATTCCACACGCACACACGCATACAAATACAAGAAATTTGTAGCAGTCACAACTTAATACAACAATATTTTCAGTTGTTTGTAGACAGATCAACATCAATATGTGTAAATTAGCCCCACAGAGAAGTGTAGCAATAGACATATATATTGCAATAGTTCTTATCGTTAAAAATAGTGTTAATTTTGCCCCAACCAATCAGATGTTAAATAAGATCTGATTGATTGGGTAAAATTTGCACCATTTTTAACAATAAGAACTTTTATTGAGTCTCCCTGATGTGTAGATTTATTCCAGAAATCCTGGCAGTACATTGCAATATTAGGTATCACCCCAAGAGAGTCCATTGGAAAATTACAATGTGAATATCAATCCCACACAGATCCTCACATATTATTAACCCTATGCCGGCCATTAAGGAGGTTTATTGGATTGTGTATATAGATTTGTACGTATTGAACTATATAGCTCACATTGTAGCCATTAAAAGGTTCAGTCTATAGAAGTCAGCAGACATGTTTTGTTACAGGGGCAGGCTTCCTGTGATTACATGATACACGGAGAGGGGAACATATAACACATATACAAAAAAACCACAGTGTCAACTGTAGATTACATTTGGTAAATAGTGTGCCCTTTAAATAGCACTAGAAATCACCCCATGATAGATCATTTTGTCATTATTTGCTGAATGGGGCATTTGCAGTCAGAATTTAGCAGCCTTGGTATTTAACTAACTGGTATTTAACAAACGTTCTCGTTGGACGAGTGCTCGTTCAGGAAAAAGCGAAAATTTCCCCCGGCCGCAGTAGACTCCCTATAGAGGAGTCTGCTGGGGCAGAGGGAAACACACAGACTCTGTGTATGCAGATCTCTGAAAGATGACAGACAGCATCTTAAAGATCCTGTCTGTCATCTTTCAAAAATCTGTAGTGTGTGTACTCAGCTTTACTCTGATGTGTTTGTGTTGCTGCATGACTCCATACTCCAGTATCTGACTCTCTGTGAGGGCAAGCATGCTCAGTAATCCTGATGAGGCAGAATTGGGAGAGAGAATTTCCCACCATGCAGTTCACATACCAACTGTCACCATTTCAGCTACAGCGAAACTATACATAACAGAAGAGTTTATGATATTAAGGCACTTGATTGACAGCTGAAATATAAGAGGTTTCAGACTGGATATCTAAAGAAATAGGGGGCAGATCAACAAAAAAATAGTACAGTGATAGTTGGGAAGAATTATACTTTTTAGTAATGGGCAATTTAAAAAACAAATTTCCCAGTGTACATACCCTTTAAACAGCCTTCATGTGTCACATAACATAAAACCCCAATATTTTATAGCGTAAAGTGCATAAGATTATGCACCTTCAGGTAGCACCCACTATGGTAGCACCTTCTAAGATAGCACCCTCTATGGTAGCACCTTCTAAGATAGCACCTTCTAAGATAGCACCTTCTAAGGTAGCACCTTCTAAGATAGCACCTTCTAAGGTAGCACCTTCTAAGGTAGCACCTTCTAAGATAGCACCTTCTAAGATAGCACCTTCTAAGGTAGCACCAATCTCTTCTGTGTGAATGCGTGACTATCTAAAATAGGAACTGAATTTTTTTGTGCCTACTGTAGTTTCCCTTTACATTTTAAAAAAACAAACATGAAAAACCCTTTTAGTTGCTTTGCCAGAATTCATCCACACAATCACTGCCTCTTAAGGTGGGTGCACACACTCACAATGAAGCACCAATACCATTGCATCCAACGGAATCGTCCCTTTATAGTTTGTGTTTGTAGCGCATTTCTAAACCATCACAAGGCCGATGAACATTCACCGTCGGCCTCACAAATTGTCCTCGACCAAAGTGGTTGCCTTTATTTAAGTATAGGGAGCCAGCTACAGCTGAGAGAAAACTGCAGTCCGGAGTGTTCTCTTTATGAACACTTTGCTTTACCTAGGGAGAAAGCTTGGGACTGTGTGTAGGGGGATCTTGCAGATTCTGTCTGTCATCTTCCAAAGATCTTTGATGTGTGTAACCTGCTTTACTCTCCCCTTTACTATCATTTCAGTTCTTGTATGCAAAGTTTGGATTGGGCCTGGAAATCAGAAATAGTGTAACGGTCGGTGTTTTGTCGATCGTATCTTCACTACAATGAGTTAAAGAAATGTTCCTTTGATCGCAGAAAATTAAATCACAGCAAGGCATTTTATGAATTAAACGAATAAGGTCAAAAGTCAGATGAGGGTATCAGCAAAAACGATACGTGGTGGATAAAAGTGACAGGACTGATTTGCCACCTGGACATTATTGGCGGGAATCTCCTGTCAGGTGTGTGATCTTGGCAGCACTAATCAGGCGACAAATTAACATCCAAACTAAAAAGGGTTTATTCCTTTCCCGTACAGAATTTACATGTTGTCTTTTGACCGTATCTGTATGTATCGGCATGTCACAGAGATATATGTTTGGCATGATTTCTGCTTATGAACACCATGGGTAAACTTGTACGCTGTGATACATTATATTGAGTGGTTGGGTAATCTGACAAATTCAAACACAGTAGGTACAGTAGTCTGTCTGATTGGAATAGAGTGATGCTGCTGAAATTTTGAGAGGACCAATTGCTTAGCTCATTTCAAGCCATGAGGTTCCATGTCTGATTTTGGGGGGGAATGGGCAAAAAACTCAGTTGTGGCAAATTTCGATCAAGCCAAAAAATCAGACAGTCTGCACAGCCTTAAATGTTATAACATTTTATATATTGAAGGAATAGTTCAATACGTTAAATCTTAAATTACAAGGCAAAGGAAACCAAAGGGTTGGGGGGTATTGCCTTCTTTGTCTGGCTATAGGAAAGTCACATCTTCCTACTAAAATGTGGGTGTGAAAAACAACACTGCAGACAAGTGTATTGATTTATCTGGGTAAATGATGCTTTTAGCCCATGGAAAAAAAAGGCTAATCCTATTGAACAAATAAAATATATAACAAATATTGAGAACATAAAGGTAAAATGGAATCTTATATGTCTTACTTTAAGGACTATGGGTAATTTTCCATCGTGTCCAGTCTATAGGGGACCATGATGCCATGCGGCCCCAGTCTATATGTCAGGTAAGTAATTTAATTCAGAAGAATGTGTAGCCCCTATAGTAAGTAAAGCCCTATGTGTTTTTCACATGCAGTATTGCATGTTACAGTATTGTTTATTATATTATCATATAAAAATGTTTAACATATTATAAAGGGGAATTACACAGAGTTTCATATACACGTAGCGATGGAATTGTACATTGCAGGTTGGGTCATCACAGAATAAATCCCTAATCGTGTATTCAGTTGGATGCAGTAATCAATAAAAACACTCTTGCCTGAAACTGTAGATACGGTTGTTGTTAACTGAGGGCTCTTTCATGCATTAGAAGGTGCGTGTCATAGGTTAATGTTTAGCCATATCAGTAAAACACTATTGTTGTTCTGCTCCATCATCAAGCTCCAGAAGGCTCCTTGGTCCCAATACTGGCAAAAAGAAAATCTCAAATGGATTTGGGTTCAGATTTAACAAATTAGGCCTTACCTGCCCCCTTTAAAGAGACAGTGCTGGTTGGTTATAAAGTAAGGATTCAGAAAGAGGGAAATATTTTCTTAATGAAATGAAAATCTGCAGAGGGGATTTTATGTAAGAAAATCTCTTGGTAAAATTGCCAATTACCTGTTTTTTAAATTGGTAAATATTGAATCCTACCCTGTCATAACCAGTGAAAGATCCATGTATGGACCACCTGTACAAAGATCCAACTGCAAAAGGTAAGTTGTTTTGTCTACTGAATGTGCTGCCCTATCTACATTTAGGGCCGGTGGAATATTTGTTTTATTTCCCTGCTTTTACTTTTTTTTACTTTTACCCTGATGCCATTTTCTGCCCCAATGATTTCTCCTCTTACTGCATGGGGCAATGATTTCTCCTCTTACTGCATTGGGCAATGATTTCTCCTCTTACTGCATGGGGCAATGATTTCTCCTCTTACTGCATGGGGCAATGATTTCTCCTCTTACTGCATGGGGCAATGATTTCTCCTCTTACTGCATGGGGCAATGATTTCTCCTCTTACTGCATGGGGCAATGATTTCTCCTCTTACTGCATTGGGCAATGATTTCTCCTCTTACAGTATGGGACCAATAATTTATTCTCTTTCTGCATAGGGCCAATGATTTCTCCTCTTACTGCATAGGGCCAATAAACAATGCTTTTATAGGACCAGTAATCTTTCTTTCACTGAAGGGCACCAGTGAACTCGGCTGTCATTGCTTGGGGCCAAGGATATTGGCTCTTGATGTATGATGCAAGTCAACTCTCCACTTAATATATCAAGACAGAGAATTATGTTCTTCTTGTATGCAAGAGAGATTGAAAATGCTGAAAGCTGATTTGTAAAGAAAGTAGTTTTTCTTCTTTGCTGTAGGGATGCAAGTTCCTGCACAAGTTGAAATGCTTTTTTGTGAGCGATATGAAATTAACCATGGTAGACATAGATGGAAGCTGCCAGCGTTGAATATGAATGGTACTACAGCTTAGAGAAGAAATATGTCACCAATTTGTCATTCACATGTTGGGGGGTTTAAAGTTACCCCCAAGAGCTATATTCTGGAATTCAAAGTAGCTAAAGGCCATTTTCTTACATTTCATTATTAAATATCCACATTGCTTTACATTGTTCAATGTTTATGTCCCATTCATGACTGCGTATTTGGAGTTTAGAGTGATTGAACACTGGGGTGACTTGGGCTTTTGGGATTTCAGAAATGAAAGGTTATTTAGAAAGGAAGGAAATAGATTGGAGGAGAAAGGGCTTTAGGCAGACTGGTAGTTATTTCATGTAACAAGACAAAGCAGTTAAATGATCTCTCCAGGACTCTATCCAGAATAGCCATATCACTGTGTCAGGAGACATGTCTGGACCACTGGGTCTTGGCAGGAATGAGATCACTAAAGTGATAAGAAAAACAATTTGTCTTCTATATACAGTACCAGTCAGAAAACGTAGACCGTACTTTTAGAAAATTAACTTTTATTTTCCATACTTCTACTTGACAATTAATAAGATATTTTACACACATTTTTTATTTAAAGGAAATTGTGTCTTTAATTACTAAGTTAATAACAAAAATAATAGAATACCAGTTAGAGCTCCTTCTCCGTTCTCACAGGATGAGGGTGACATTACGTTTAAACATTATAGTAAACAGGCCAGGCATGCCAATTGCCAACCTACAATGTAAGGACTGGCACACATGGCCAAGTCCTGTAGACAATGTAGGCCAACAGATTTGCTATATATGTATATATATTGTACAGTATTCTGATGACTGAGATTAAAGTGGCGCACACAGTATTTTGACAATCAATTGTACAACATAAAATTTGGTTGACAATGATTGTTAATTATGGTATTTGGTATTTGGACCTAATCCATCAAAATGACAATCTGGGTGATCAAATGTACAGAAATAAAGGCCCATGTGTATGTAGCCTAAAGGTCCATACACATGTGCAGGCCCAACCTTCAGGTGCAAACTTCCCATGAAGCAAAGGGAAACTGTCACCCACTAGAAAGGCGGCCTGATTATGGTCATTAAAAAAAATATGGAACTACTTTGCAAGGACGCTTGCAATTGACCCTGCACTCACAAGCATTCGAACACATGCGAGTCTTAAGATGCGGGCAGTAAAGGTGCCCATACATTAGCGCTTACCTGCAGACCGATCCTGCGACTTTCAATCAATTTTGGAGGAACCGCCTTTCCGGATCTTCTTTGTGGTCGATATACAATCGCAAAATAAATTGACCTGGCAGGACCTCACGATCGTAAGTCTGTATGGTTAGGGCATGGGAAGATGTTGGCGCTATATAAATCCATAATAATAATAATGGGACATCTTAAAGTCTGTGCATGCTGGGCATGGGAGCATTTTATAGTTTCCCGTCTGGGCTGGGCCTGGGGGCATTTTATATTTACCAGTCTGTATGGGCACATCTTATATTTTCCAGTTTGTGTTGTGGGCACTTATTATTGCAGTGGCACCATTTTCACAAAACACTCCTACTCAGCCACCGCAAGTGATGTAATATTGTGGTCAAACGCTGGGTAAAACTTGATTGGTATTTACCCCATAACCGTGATATTAAATTGTAGCAACCAGATTGCTTAAGCATCAACATTCCTTTTAGGTGAGTTACTGTCAAGTACAGAAACACGAAACACTGAAAACACCCATATTAATGAGGTAACATAGTATCTCCCTGGGGACAGGTAAGTGGGTGAAAGTGAAGATCGAGTAACTGCAGATTTTACTGACTTCACACTGGTGTATATCTGGTTAGAAATTGATATGTTGTTTAAACCAACAGATATAAATAACTGCTTTCTAACATGAATCTTTCCTTTATACTGTATAAAGTGAATAATGGTGGGTCTTAATGGTGGGTATACACTTTAAAGGACATGTGGCAAAATGACTTAGGGAGGTGGGGCTAGGGTGTTCTGTGGGCATGGTTAACAAAAGGGGCATGACTGAAGAGATTAGAGTCTCTGTCGTGGGAGTCTGGGGTGGTCTTGCAGGAGTGTGGGAGACCGTCACGGAGACTCCCGCGACTCACGGGAGGAGTGGCTGTCCTGCTTGGCCAAAAACCAGTCCAGAAATCTGAAGATTAAGAGCCTTTTCCTGGATTAGTCTGCTTCTAACTATTCCTCCTAGAGGTTTCTGGCATGTGCAGTGGAGTCCCCCCCCCCCTTCTGCTGCTGTTGGTACATGCCAGTTTTATTTTGTAAAAAAAAAAAAATCTTCCTTGAAATGCCCCCATACCTAGACCTCACTAGGTTTAAATGTGCAAATTCAAATTCTAAACATACCTACCAGCCTTTGTTCCATCACTCCTTCTGTTACGGAAGCAGCAGAAAGGGCTGGACTGGCAGCCGCTCAGTGATTGCCTGATTCTGTAAAAGGAGAGTGATGAAAAGGAAGGCTGGTAGAATCCAATTTTGCACATTTAAACCTAGCGAGGTCTAGGGGGCATTTCTAGCAAGATTACCATTTTTGCAAAGGATGGGATTGGAGATGCCTTTTTAAAAGATGACAGACAGAATATTCAAGATTCCTTTAGCCACGTCCGACCCTTTAGTACAAGGGACCAACCGAAATTTTCTCTCCAAACCCTTTAAACTAAATGAGCTACATGTTGCATGTGGCAGCCAGGGACTTCTGGGAGTTGTGGTTTGTAATCTGTAGGGGTGAGATTCATTTTTTTAAATGCTGAAATTATGGATAATAACAGTATAAATGCTATTTGTAAGGCCTCACCATCAGTACCATTCTTCCTTCTCTTGACTTATATGTGTCTATCAATGTTGTATGAAGTAAAAGGTGATTAAAGGCACAGGGTAGTGCTGTTCAAGTCGTCCTACATGGCTATAAAATGGAATAGCTTGTGGCGTGCGTGGATTTCTTCTGCAATACCTCCACAGCAAGCAAAGGGTTAAAGTTGGGGAGACTTCCGATACTACAGGTTTCGTAAAAGTACGGCCGTGGCTGTAAATTTCCATCTGCTATCATATTGTATGGGGGATCGTACAATAATGATCACAGTAGCGGCCATTAAAGGAGCGTTATCACAAAAAAGCAATACCGCGCCTTTATACAGGTTTTCCCTATATCTTTTTTTTTTTAAAAATGATATTACCAATACCTTAATAATTGTACATTATTTCTTTTGACAAACAAATAAGTTAATTTCCTTTTCTATGGTCCTGCAATTGTCCTTCTTCTTTCTTTCTTCCTTGCAGGATGCACACTTCCTTGTTCCAAACAGTCATTTTTAGCTCATTAGCGGTCTAATTTAAAAACCTGCGATATCATAAAAGTACAGCCACGGTGTACATTAATGCCTATATGGCTATACAATATCAAGCGGTAGTACATTTCAGCTATTATATTGTGTAGGCAATCACACAATTACGATCGCAATAGTAAATGTACGATCACGATTGTAAATTATGATTGCAATTGTAATTGAATGATCGCAAGAGTTACAATCGTTAAAATAGCGATACCGCGACTTTATAAATACAGCCCTAGGAGATGGAAGAGTCCAACATGCTCACCTTTCTACTGAGCAACTGAGAAATCAAATCATAGAGAAAGACCATAACGTAAACCTTTGGGGGGGGGGGGTTCAAAAAGGAAATGGAGCCATATGGAATCCTTTATTAATGCGCACTGGACGGACAGATTAAGGTTGATATTGGAATGATGAAATACTCCTTTTTGTTCCTGAAGTCAAATGTATTTGTACTGAACTTTAAATACTGTTGTGTAATATGTATGCAGTTGGTAAATACACAATTGTAGCATTTCCCTGTATATGTGGTGCATTTATTTACACAATTCTGTTACAAAACATCCCTGGCTATTGTTAGAGGACTGAGTAGTTTGACAGAAACCTAAACTATAAGGGCTCTGCTGAAAAACCAAGCAGGATTGCTAAATAGTTGATCATTTGCGAAGCCGAACACAAATTAGCGCTCTTATCAGCAAAAGGGTTAATACTTTATTCCCGTGTCATTGTCTTTTTGCCTGCGGTAAGATTCTGATGGAAGTGAGACATTATGTGCGCCTTGACAAGCGTTTTCTCCTGAATTGCTGCTCCAACACAATGGCATTCTGTTTGCTGTTTTGTTTGCTTGTCTTCTAACATTCTTCATGACTTTCAAGGGGACAGAAAGCTCCTGAATAGCCAATAAGGGAGAAAAGGCATCCTTTAAACTTTCAGAACTTTGTGTCATGGAAGTTTCACAGAGCATGTTAATAACTTTTACACATGATGTGCTCCATTGGAGATTCCAGGGTCAAATGCAAAGCCATGCATTAAAAAAAGGAATGTTATATTAAGTTAATGCTTTCAACCATTAGGGCTGTTTATTCTCATTAACAAACATGAATGAATGTAGGAAGTAACTGTTTGCATAAGATCTGAACTTAATTATACCCAATTAACAGCTAGAAGGCAGAGCTAGGTCTGCTTAAATACATTGATATCCATAAAACTTAAGTGTTTGTGTGTTAAACAGAGACTTCCTCGTGGTCTAGGTGAAGATTGGGAATTGTAGGCAAGACAAAAACCTGTAGTATAAAGCTGTCAATAAAGAACCAGGGATGAAATTCATGAAAATGCACTTCACCTATTTCTAAAATATCTGGAGTCTGGTGCAAACCCCTTACATGGCTTGTGAATTCCCAGTACATCTGTTGATGTTGGATTTAGTTCATAAAATCACCAAGAATGCCCCAAAACATACAAACCTGTGAACACAACTGAATAACTGTATTTCATGTCCTTAAATTTAACCCTGAAAATGTTTTTATTTATAAAGAAATGTATTGAATTTCTGTAAAAAATCAAAACCTTAGGTGAGAACCATCCTCCAAATACTGTGCATCTTAAAGGGCATGTCCACCCCCAAAACTAAAATTTAACCCCTTACTGGCCACATCAAGTAGTTTAAAACAATCCTTACCTTACATTCCTGCTCAAAATAGTTCCCCTGCTGTGCCCCTCCAAAGTCCAGGAAACTGCTGTGTAGGAGCAGTGTGTGACTCATGCTGTGCCTGAGACTTCCTCAACCTCATCAAGGTTGAGGCATGCTCAGTGCAGCCCTCCCTGCCTCTCAGCCAATCACGGACGCGGCTGCCGGTCCCGCCCCCTGCTTTCAATTCCATGCAAGCAGAGGGCCTGAACACTGCAGAAGGGGAGAGAGGGCAGGTAAGTAAGAATCGGGGACTTTCTAACAATTATATTAATGCGGTTGGGGCTGGGGGAGCATGCCCTACCACATATCAAAAGTTACATTTTGGGGTGGACATGCCCTTTAATGTTCTGTAAATAGACACAATGTGGGGTTGGTACCATTCTCAACATTTTATAGTAGATTATTGTAAAACACTGCAGCATATATAGTGGGCAATTTACCTCTTATAGTAATTTATAAGGCTACTGAATTACAAGTTACCTAATAAATCTTAGACAATGGGCCTCCTGGAATTTCCTGCAGAAATTACATTTTACACTATAATTTAAGATATATATATATATATATATATACAATGGATAACAGGTAGCAGCACTAAATTGTGTCCAGCTATATAAAAAAGAAATAAAATATTATAGTATAGTAAAATAAATAGTATCGTTTTAAAATAAATACATTAAGAATTGGAGCATTATTATAAACTTGGAGCCAATAAAAAGAAAATGATTTACTATATTTTGAATTGTCATTTCATTAACATATAGAATATACAACTGTAAAATAAATATACTGTAAATCATATGCTTATAAATTTAGCTTAGCTATATCATCAGTTATTCTCAAAGCCTAGCTATGTCATCAGTTATTATAAGAGCTTAGCTATGTCATCAGTTATTATAAGAGCTTAGCTATGTCATCAGTTATTATAAGAGCTTAGCTATGTCATCAGTGTCAGACAACTCATTAAAACTTGTACAGAATGTCTAATGCACTTCCTACTTAAAAATATAAGCATATCAGTCATTTAGGAGTTTCTTAAACTTGACAAAGGAGTTGACCTTTGTTCTATTTCATGGTTGGAGAATACCATGAGGACTTCTATTATCTGTACATTTTACAATAGGAGGTGCGTTATTCACCATATAAACAGCTAGCTGTGACATCATTATACAGATATAATGTTATCACTGCTTTCGGCTTACAGTGTTATACTTCTAAGGTTCCTCTTGTTACGTTTCCTCTTCTGTAGTGATTTCAAATTGTTATTACAGATGGTTCCTGGTTTCGAAAAGAACCTGGTTTCAAAGCAGAACTGCCAGGTTTAAAAATCCCCAGATTTGGTGGAATTTTCACGATTTTGGAAGGCAGAACTTGTAAAATAAAAATTGCAATTGAAAAAACGTGTTTGTATCATATTTTTGGTTCCACAGAATTTCCATATGTTCTGCAGGACCACTGGTGGAGCGAAACTCAACTGTTCAGCTCATCTCTAATTGCTATAAGTACAAGATAGTTCTTCTCGGTAGAACTGTACGTTGAAATAGACATTAGGTTTGGTGCCTGATATGTTGCACTGTTTATACCGTGAATATTTCAAAATCAATGTCCTTCAGTATATTCCCAGTTGTAAATATGCAACATACATCCCATAATAATAACAATATTAATAATGGCCTTACCTTTATAGTTCTGTTGCTATCAACACAATTAAACCAATAAATTACCAATGTTGGAACACTGTGCAATAAATAGTTTTAACACAGTACGAGGCAGGAGCAGGACGGGTGTTAGTCTGATTAACCAAGGGATTTCTAATAGCCCCATCGCTAGATAAATGTACGTCTGCGTTGGACACAAAGGCCTATTTTGGATAAAGAAAAAGAAGGATTTAATTCTATTTGTGCCGCATGGAAATCAGAAGGTTTTTTTTTCCTCACTTGAATTTTATTAGATTATTTCTTCAATTCGGGGTTTCTTTCCTCCCCAGACGCGTGGTGGAAGGCTGGTGAAGCAGTTGGCCTTTAGTTTGAATAATCAAATTAACCATTTGGTACAACTTTTAGCGAGGGCTCACATGTAGAAAGAACAACTTAAACAGAAAGGGGGCTGGGATATGTCAGGCTGGTATAGACCCAGTCCAGCTTTCATCCTTAGATAGCAACAATGGGTTTTATCCTGAAAAACAAACCTACAAACACTACAAAGGATACCAAGTCCATAGAGTTTTACATCACCGAACATGGCTCAATAGGTTGAAAGCAACTGCAAGAAACAGAGGTAATTCATCTGGAAAAGAGTGAACTGTGGAACAAGAGAAGGGCTGGACACCCCCAATCTATACAAACCATGTAGGCAGGGATAGAGATGATCAGGTAGGGGAATATACCCAGCACCAATGGCAGTGACAGAATGGACACAGAATAATCATTGTTTGGCTGTCACTATCATTGATGCTATACACACCCTAAACAACCCACAGTCTATATTGTTTAATCAAAGACTGGGACATTAAAGGGAATAGCATTTTAAGGAGAACAAAACCTGCCAGAATAAATTTAAACACAGCAATCCCATTTAGGCTGACATGCACACATTTGTAAACTATATACATACATTTACAGATAAATTAATAGATAGATAGGGCCGTATTCTCTTACCTGCGGTATTGGAAACCTCCGATACTGCAGGTTATCATTAATGTATGGCCATAATGGTATTGTCCAGCGTACAATTGCGAAATCGTAAATTTGCGTTAATGATTACAATTGTTAAAGGCGCAGTATTGCAAAATAGCTATACCACGACTAGATAGATATATACTGTAGAGATAGATAGGTAGATGTAGAAAGATAGATAGATAGATAGATAGATAGATAGATAGATAGATAGATAGATAGATGATAGATAGATAGATAGATAGATAGATAGATAGATAGATAGATAGATAGAAAGATAGATAGA